>OY997590.1:23185494-24684100 GCA_963921825.1 Erodium maritimum
CTCAGTACCTCGTTGGTATCCACAACCTCTAAATCCTATTTCTCTTCCTTCGGCTGAATCCTTCAAATGAAAGTAACGAGTATTACGATCACCATTGACATACCAATGTTGCTTATCCCTTTGACGCCAGACATTATCTCTTTGAGATAACAATCCCATTTATGTCACACGGATTTAATGAAACTGTTCACCACTCGCCTTGTCCCAGAGTCGATTCATTTCTTCTTTACACTCCTTAATCCTTCGGCTCAAAGATTTCGGATTAGAATCAGCCCAACCTTTTAGCTCTCCCGCCACCTTCAACAATTTTGATCCAATACCAGTTTTCGGTTCTGGGCCCGCGTCTAACAAACTAATTCGTCACATATCGGGTCTCGGCTCCAAGCTTCCTCAAAGAAAAAAAACTTGGACCTCCCGACTCTATCCTTCTTCCGTCCATAAAACAAGATGGGGGCGTGGTCCTATGTGGATAACCCTGCATATAGCAAATTAGTATCCAGATATAACATTTCTCATTCTCTATTGATCACTTACCTATCCAAATGAATCTTCATCCTCCTTGGTCCCTAGCGACCCTTCTCCCATGTATAACGGTACTCATTGATCTCAGTATCAAGTAAGCCAGTATCTTCCAAAGATTCTATGAAGCCTGTTTGTAATGCCTTCGGGTACGGGTCGCAACCCCCTGCATCATCATCAATTATCGTGTTATTAAAGTCTCCTAACAAAACCCAATGCATATTCTTCTACTGACCTAGTTTCCTAATCAGACTTTACGTTTCATGTCTCTTATCCCTCTTTGGGTGCAAATACATACCCATAATTCAGACCTAGAAGCCTTCTGCATTTATAAACAACGTATCAATGTGATTTGGAGAGAAAGTCCACAACAAACCCTCTTTTTTACCCTTCCAATACAACGTTATACCCCCCCCCCTCCCACCATTTTTGAAATCAATTGAGGATACACCGTCCATCCCCAAACTACCCTTCAACCTCTCTACTAACTCCTTTTTACACTTCGTTTGAGACAAAAGCACAACCTTGGGTTTTTTTAGCAACATACTCGCTCAAGAAATATTGTGCCCAAGGGTTCTCAAGCCCCCGACAGTTCCAAACTAGGATTATCATTAGAGTTGGCGGGTTGCTTTGCAACCCTCACCAAAACAGCTGGCGAATCATCTTGCAAATCAAGAACAATAGTTCCAAAATCCAACAAATGATATTCGAAAATACCATTACGCTTCCCTAACAACCTCCCATCGGACATAACCTGCTCCGACTCAAGAGATGGGCTTCTTTCATGCACCTGGGCAGCTCGTTCGAACTGTTTGCTCACATGCTGAGACCCAGTTGTAGTTACCCTTAGCCATCTTCTACATCCATATTGTCCTTTCTTTGTACCACCCCTCGAGAGGTCATTGTTCTTGCCACCTCAGGTAATTTGTTGAGATCTACTATAATTATGGTAGTTGTGTTACGATGGGGATGTTCTTCCGAAGCCTCAACAATTCTGTCCCCATGGCTCATAACAAGGTTGTTACCCTCCTCTTATCTTCCATGACCCATCTCCTTGCTTGAAACAATACTTAAGCGATGTGAAACTTCTTTCGATCCATACCCCTCTCCACTCCTCTAACTGCCAGAAGAGGACCAAACTACGTCTCCAACATTCCTCTTAGTGGACGTGGCAAATGCTCCTAGACCTGTACTGGAGCTGTCACCCTTGTTTGAAGCCTGAGGCAAGAAAGAACCGACCTTCCTCTTTGGTTGAACCCTCAGAAAGGCACCATATGGCAACACCTCAAGTTCTTTTCCGGCCTCTACATACTCACAGACCGTATAGCTTAATCTCCCACAGTAGAAGCAAAAAAAAAACTAAATCCGATCATACCTGAGCCTGACCCACGTTGGAACCATGTTTTCCCCAAGCAAAACTTTCACCCTTCTCCTCAATAGTTAACTAACCTCCCAACGAACTTTGATTCGTATATTACCTTCCCACGATCTACCCTCTTCAGAGTAATCTATTGTCAGAAAAGTACCAAGTTTTTTACTTACAATCTCACCTACCTTTTTAGTTAAGGCCTTAAAAGCAAAAGTTTGATGCCTCAATCCATAATGACGTTTTCGAGAACACCAACTCATCCGGATTTTCATCGTGATTAAAGACCTTTCATCGTAATAGTTCTTGTTAAATGACCAAGGTTCATGTCAAGGAGTTTATGACGAGAACGTTCAGAGGGAAAAAATAATTTGAACACGTTCGGAGCTAGGGTTTCGACTATCAAACCCTTGACGTTTCAGACCCTCTTAATAACCTCCATGAACATTGTTTTATTGAACCCCTTAGAAGAGAGGCCTTTACCTGCTAATGCAAATCGCAGCTTCTCTCCACCTTCATTCTCCTCTTCCGAGATGAAAATCTCCTCCTCTTCCTTAATTGTGCACCCTCCAAGCAACTATTCCAGAATGTCCAAACCAGCTTCTTTATGATCCGTCATAACTGAGAACGCACCTGGAAATACGAGTAATCTTTCCCTTCTATCGGTCACACCAGTCGAACAGTCAAAACCACTGGCGCCAACCTCGCAGACTCTCAAAAGACAATCGTGAAATCCTAACTTTAGTACCCGTTTATTTCGGAGTGAAGTACCTTGACCCTGATGTGATGACAAGCTTTGAAATTTTACACTTTTAATTAATGAAATATTTTCGATAGAAGAAGAAAATAATTATGTTTGAATTATAATATATATATATATATATATATATATATGAATTATAAATTATAATAGTAATATATTTAATTGTGTAGTATTCATATTTGTTCTCTTTCATTTTTTTTCTTTATATTTTATAATTGTAGGACAACTTTGAATTTGAATCATTGATCCACCCAGATCAACCAATGAACCAATTATGGTTGATGAAGTCTGATCATGTGTACTTGAGCTCTTGTCTATTTCTGATTAACATCAAGTCTACTGGGAGTCCGGGGTGAGTTCGTATTAGGCTCCGTGGAACTCCTGCAATTTATTCTGGCATCCGACCACGATAATCAACACAAAACGCCAGCTATTGTCTTTTTTATTCACGGCAGGCCAAATGGTGATCGGTTCAATCCCCTACTCCACCATCTCAAGAAGAGAGCTTTGGATTCAGCTTATGGCGAAAGATATCTTTGAAAACGTAGGATCCAAGAACAAGTTGCTAGCTCATCTCCATGAAACAATACAGGAGATCTAGAAATGAAGGAGGACAACGAAGAAGAAGCTCAACGAGATAGTATCAAAGACGTCTCAGAGAAGGCTATAAGCAAATTCAATTGAGGCAAAGGAACAGCACAAGGAGATTGGTGTTCTACTCAAGAAAAGGTGAAGAAGATCCAAGCAATGATCAAAGCTATAAAGGAGAAAGACAATGGACTATTACTTGTAAGGTATAGGGTAAGAGAAGAGTACAACGCAAATAGCAAACTCATATGTTCCTTCTCTACTGTCTTTCCATTTATAGCCCTATTCAAACATGCCCTGCTTCATTTTATGTATTCTTTACCCTCATGTTATACAAAAAGTATCATAGCTAAGTTGTATTAGATATTTCTCCCTCATGGACGCTTAATTGGAAACCGATTGTCAATGAATCAACTTTCAGACAAAGAAAAAAAAAAGGTCTTACATTGAGAATTAGAGAAAATATAGGAATAATTAAGAATTACGCGCCAAATGGTCATTCAAACCACCAAAAATATAAAACAAACACCGGAGTAAGGTGCGAAATTCTATTAATATGCTAGAGACACCACAGGAAAGTGGGTAATACGATCAACAAATTCTTCTGGAAAGCATACTTGAAAGCATTGTTTCCTAAAACCGCTTATTTTGCCATAGATATGAATCAGAAAGCTAAATACTAAACTTGGATCGGATAATAAGAATACACGGGATAAATATCAATATAACGAGATTTTTAAATCTCCCCCTATAGCTCGATAAAATAAATTCCCAAAACTAGACCTCCCTTCGTACCTGCTGAGACAAAAATAAGCACAAGAGTTCGAAAAATGTAGAATGGACTCACTCTTTGCTTCAGTCGGATATCCTCATCTCAACCCCGAGAATGTCCTTCACCACCTCATATGTCACAAAGGCAATGGCTATAGATGGAACGACCTACATAAAAAAAAAAAAAAAAAAAAGCATTGGCGTCAAGGTTCTCAAACTCGGTAACAATCAAAATCGGCAAAGTGCCTATTGGGGATTTTTTTAACTTATCGGGGAAATATCGACAAAACACGTTTTGTATTAAATAAATATATATTGCATATCTTAAAGACAGGTGGCAATAAGTTGAGTAAATATGATAGTTCCAAACCCATTTTAGTTCATGTACTGTGAAATTGTATTGTATTTGTATATGAAAACTAGTTGACTGAGCTTTGACCGATTTTCATTTATCGGTGGAAAACAGTCAAAACTTGGTGGTTAAGTTTCACAGAGTTCTTTTGTAATTTAGAATACTGATTGGGGTGAAATGGCAGTCAAGGAACCCCTACAGATTACATAATTATCATGATTAACTTTAAGCTATAAAGAAATAAAATATTATGCTTACCTTGACTGAATTGGGGACCAAACCCTTGTACAAAGCTCCAAATCCCTCATATCGAACTGTTTTCCTGAATGCATCGACCATACCATTATATTCGAGGCGCGTCTTGCTTCCGTCACCAGCGACAATTGAAGCAGCATCTTTCCATCCCACCATCTGCATTCTTCTCCGTATGACATCGAGGGGGTATGCAACTGTCTGACCAATAGTCCCTGCCGCCGCTCCACATGCAAGTCTTGTTGTCACGGTCAACTCATTGTCCTGGACCAGTCCAAATGGATTGCTTTTAAGCATGTAGTCTTTCAAAGATTCGTACACAGCAAAATTGAGACCAACGTATGGTACCTATAAGCACAGCCATGAAAATATAACATAAGATGGTGGACACCCAATGAGGCAGAAACTAAGATTTTGTTTCTTTACAAATGGAGTGTAACTAGTTGAGCGCAAACATTTTACTTACAACTCCTATGACAGAGGGAAGCCAGCCTTTATACAGAGCTCGTGGGCCTTCTTCCCGAAGGACAGTTTTAAGAGCATGGTAGATTCCTCTATACTGACGAGGTGAATTATCAGTCTGAAAATATGTAAATAGTTATGTGAATAAAGTCAATCCACCGGAATGATGAGATAATGAGGTGATATATATCCGCAAAAGATTTCAGAACCAAATCAGTTAATATAGAAACACCAAAAGCATACCTGAACAGTTAATCGACCTCGCACCATGTCCATCGGGTAGGTAGCTGACATGGCAATAATTCCAGCACATGCACCAGCTCCGAGGCGTAAAAGAGGACTGAGTTGAGCATCCTCTGCGCATAACAATTGACAGATAATCAATCATCAGAATCAAAATAATTAATCATGTCTCTCTTTGATACACCCGATATGCTGCAAACTCATGCAAGTACAGCTATATCAAGAGAAACATGATAGTACACCATGGAGAGAATTCAACTCTAAAAGGTTCACATGATCGGCATAACGAATAAACAAAAATCTAATGAAGTTTCATCACAAGTAAATCATAGAATAGTACTATCCATTCTGAATTTGAATACCAATTACCTTACACACATGTATGCACATACAGAGTTATAACAGTCAAGTCCAATTTTATGATGTCATGTAAAGGGAAGAATAATACAGGGGATGTGGTCATACCATTTCCAGGTTGCTGCCGATAAAGCCATAAGATACCCCTGTTTGAAAGAGACGAGAAAAGATGAACAGAACAATTAAGTGTAACTGAAAGAAATTATTACATGAAAAATACTACAAAGTTATTCAAGAACAGAGTGTCAGTAGGAATCTTGGGTAGAGTACAGTTAAAAAGCAAAGGGAAGGGCATGTGCTTACATAGATGCTTGCTCGTAGCTAAAGAACTTGACAGCTGAGTTTGGGACAATGCGGGCACAATTAGTACCATTGCCTTTGAACATTCCTCTGAGACCCTCAGTTCTCCATATATATCTCAAGCCCTGAATTGTTCCATTATATTTTATATTATGAGAATTTTGAACCTGCATTTGACAAAAAAAAAATGTAATCTGGGTAAGGATTCCTAAGGAAACAATAACATATCAAAAACAAAAAGAAAATCCAACATACTCATCATAGCAACAAAAAAAATCTTAGTTAACTCGAGCAAAAGGATGCAACTATACTATATATGTCTGGTTACTACTTACTATAAAGAATAAGATGCAGCAATATGAAACAAAGAGAACATTCAATCCACAAATTTTGTAGTAGAAATTTACCTGGAGCAAAATTTTCATCCTTTCTAGAGGCGCAACAACTGAACGTGACCTGCAGTAGAGGTTTATAGCATGTGAGTGCAGAAGCTACAAACCCAATAAAAGCTACCATACAGAACACCATGTAGCCCAGTCCTAGCAATAACGATTACTAAGAGAACTGTTTTGAATAACAAATCCAGCATACAGTTGAAGCACAACAGTAAACAGAATGTGTATAAACCTCTTGAGATAAATGAACACACCTAATGGTCTTATTACCCAATACAAATACAAATACAAAATTTGTGTCCATGATGCACCTTTCCTCAATAGATCTCCAAAGCTTGTAAAGGACAAAACAAATTTATCAATTTCTTATGAACCTAAACTGGTACCACTAAACTAATTTATCATCAAATAAAAAAAGAATTGAAAAAATGTCAGGGTCATTAAAGGTTGTATTTTTAGGAGCACCTAAGCCCAAGATGCACAAGTGAGCTAGATTTTAGTACAATTTTGACAGTGCTTCAACATGCAGAATCAAAGCTTACAATTTTACTGAGAAAATGTGAGTAATTCTAATGAAGGCTGATACAACAGTCAATAATAAATCTTCTCCTACCATTAGGTAACTTGGCACTGTCACTAGATTCAACAAATAACTACAGACACTGGATTGGTAAGAGTTGAGTCAAAATCAATGGAGTGCAGAAGTTAAATCAACAAAAGCAAAATAAAACTCAAAATAAGACAAGAAAAATGATGCAAAAAATGATTCGCCACGAAAACCAACAATAACAGATCCACCACGGAAACGACAATAAACAGATATAGAAACTCACACTGCGCCGGCGATTCCTCCGGCGGCTAGAGACTTGCAGATGCTGAGGACGGCATAGCTAGGAGCCTTCATCCCTTCGCGGGCGACTTTCGCCTCCTCCGCTAGATTCACAATCGTCGAGACCGCAGTCTCGCTCCTCTTCCCTACCACATCCTCCGACGCCATTAAAACCCTAACTACAGTATCAAGATCGCCCGAAACCGAGAATCGACGGTCACCGTATTTCCGAAGATGGACGAATTGCCGGCGATTTGAGCAGTGAGCGAGTTCGCTTTCGTGGTTTCGGAGAGAAGAGAAACGGAGGCGCTGGGTGAAGAAGAGGAACAGTGAGAAAATTAATATATGGAATAGAGCTCTGCGTCTGCAACACAAAATGACAGTTATGGGGTTGGATTTGTCACTCGCTCATTTGCTTCCTCGTCAAATTTGGATGGGTAATTAAGGAATACTGTATTTTATTTTTATCTCCATTAAAACAAAATATAATCTAAACAGAAGTTGTGTATCAAAAGGCAAATATGAACTGTCCAATAAAAAATTACTATATTATGAGTTACCATAAAAATGGGAGAAATGGGAAAAATATCATTCATCTTTAATTATTTAACGTGCAAATTAGTTATAAAAAAATGTTTAAATTAATTTTATATATTTATAAAAACATGGGAAATGTAAATATTTTCATTAAAATTATAAATATATCACTGAAAGTGACATACCAATGTTCGAGGATTGAACAGTGTAAAGTAAAAACTAGAAATCTCTCTCGCCTCTTGAGAGCTCATCTTTAACCTTAGCCGTCCTGGCTATAATGTTTTTTCTTGTCCTCATTGTCGATTTGTCTTCTGTCGTGGTTTCTCCGGTCGTTACTATCGATGCCTCAGTCGGTGATGCCCCTCTGCTACCGTCATGTCCCTCGCCGACTGTTCTCAGTGTTGGGGATAGGAGTCGTCGACGAAGAAAAGCCAAACCCTTGGTTCTGGCTTTGTCTTCCTCTATGCCTATGCTGCCGGTCCTCCCACTCCCTGACCCGGGAGCATCGGTGGACGTGGCCTCCTTCTCCATGAGAGCAACTGCTCCATCCCCGGCCACGAAACCGAGACGAGGGCGGCCCTTACGACGTCCCCCAGTTACGTCCTTCTCACGCAACGTCCTCCTCGGCTTCCCCCCTCCAAACCCTATTCCGCCGACTCAACGACCTTGCTCTGGCCCCTCATCCCCCGGGCGACGCGGTTTCTAGGGTTTTCCAAGACCTTTCTCTAGCCCTTTCTCCCCCAGGCGGTGCGGTTTCTAGGGCTTGCCAAGACATTGCTCTGACCCCTCCTCCCCCGGGCAGCGCAACTGCTAGGGTTCCGATTCCCCCCCCCCCCCCACATTCTAATCCAATACTAGGTGGAGGGCGCGGGTCTGGAGATGGCACTAGAGCACTCAAAGGGCCGGCAGCTAGAGAACATCGGGACGATCAGACTAGGGCGGGGAAGCAACCCCGCCAGGAGGAATTAGTGGTACGTCGTGCATCAGGGACTGGCTCTGGGAGGGGTCCCTGTACGATGTGCTGCCTCCCCCCTTCACCACTACCGTCGAGGTCCCTCAGGATCTCCGGTATCCCATTCCCCCTCTCCGTCTTCTGTCTTTGCCTATACGGCATCCCAGCTCCGTGATAATTGCCCCATCCAATACCGTCAGTGACGGTTATAGTATGAAAAGAACTGTGACACCATTGTGTCTTTTGTCTGTTCTTGTTTTTCGTGGTCAGTGATTTATTCCTGATGCACTCAGATGTATTAGAATTTAAATGAATGAATTGCACCTTTCGATCAAAAATTAAAGTTTGTGGATTTTAGGTCGTATCCTAAATATATAAATTTAAAGATCATACTTTTAATTTAATTTAGCTATATATTTAACCAGATAAAGTTCGTCTATAGGTGTGGTGGCTACAGTTGGGATGGAATCGATGCCATTACGCTCGGTGAACAACTTTCTAATGTCGTGAAGATATGTATTTTGTCCTTGGTCATGAGAAGGTAGCGGAATGGACGTCCATTTTGTTCTTTAGTCTTGTGTTGGAATTTGGAACAGTACGGACTTGGGGGACTGGTACCAAGCAAATTGGAGGTGGAAGAGACTCATGCATGTGTGGAGGACGATTTGGAGTAGGATCTCGGTAGCGGCGAGATTCTCCTATAAGTTTGATGAGACGAACCGACGTCTAGTGCCCTTGTCGAGACTTACCTCACTTTAGTGATAGCCTTGGGCAATAGTGATGTTGGTGGAAATGGATCTCGTATTGTTTCTTGGTTCTTCCACAACTCTGAAAAGTATCTATGAGGGAAAGGCACGTGGTGTGTTTATGCTTCTTGTTCCATGGTCAAGGAACGTTAAAGAGAAATATGTCCCACGAGTGAAACACAAGATGAACCGCAAGGATGAAGAAGGTCATCCTTATTCAATGTCGTGGCCTTTTTAGACAAGACATCAACCTGAGCACTACCCCACCGGGTGGACCAGGTTACTCACTCGAATCAGACAAGGGTTGTTAAGTAGCCTTGTCGAGGCCCAAAAGTTCCTGGCATCAGATCGGGTGGGTGAAAGGGGTGCCCATACCCGATTAAGTTATGGTAGGTCAGTACTCGTCACATCCTATGCCAACCTTCCTTAATTTTCATTCTGAGTAATTAATCATCAGGATCAAGACTAACGTTCCTTACCATTATGGGAAAACAAGTTTTCGTGAAAGATCTTACCGCTATTTATATGGCACGATTAAGTTCTTGTAATCTAGTTTAGACTATAATATAATGGTTGGTTAGTGTTTTAGGTTTTTGGATGTCTAGTTATACTTATAGTTACTAGGCTCATATCAATTTACAAATATCTCAAATTTGAAACTCGAAGGTTATTACTATAAGGAGCGATCTTGACCACCCTGCCACTAAGAAAATTATAGGTTATTAGTATAGGGACCGATCTTGACCACCGTAGCACTGACTTGTCTTTATGTGAGATCAATTTTTTTTTTGAGAAGAACAAGTTGCAATTTTATTATAATATAAGATAGATTGATAGGCACACAAGTGTACCCATCATACAAAGTCGAAACCAACTAACAAACGGGAAGTAAAAGCAGAAAAGTAAATTGAGCTCAAGAACTAGGGGCGGTCGAAGGGGGTATCTGCGGTAGCATCCTAGGACACCGATACAGCATGCTTCTTTCAAAAGGCACTGGGCGAGCCAACCGAGTGAAGGGGGAATATTGGTGGACCTACATCTCCCCCGGTATGTCAACGTGTGTCGTCCTCCCTGGACTGGTAGTGGTAGGGCTCATGAACGCGGGTGTGCTGACTCTGGACTGGCAGGGGAGACAAATATCGACTGAAGATGGAACCGTCGCCATCTATCCGCTGGGAAGGGGCCAAAGTCGACCCACCCCTCCCCGGGCCACCTCAGACTCATTCCTGCTGCGTGTGATTCTCCATCCGACGCTGTCGACCCCTGCGGTGCCGACTCTGGCGAGATCAACACCCCGTCCTGTAGCTCCTCCTCGCCAGGCTTGCACCTAAACACCGGTTGTACTTCCCGCAAGTCCGGTGCCTTGTCCCCCACAAGAGCCCGAGATGACGGCGGCGATCCCACTGCTCGATCCTCCATTGTCCCCTGTTGCCGTCCCACCCACAGACAGGGTCCCCGAGCCGGCGTGTTCCGCAGACCCCACAGATGGACCATCGCCGTCTCTGGACGTATTAGACGGTCACCCGATCCATCCCACCGGAAAGATCCCAACACCGGTGACCTTGTGTTCCCACCCCCGTCATTCCAGCGACCAGGGGCACCCCGAGGACTCGACCCCCCAAACCCATAGTCGAGATCCCTAGAACTGATCGAGAAATTTCCATCAGAAACTCCCAAGCAGACAACGCGAAGGACGACTATGAGGAAACATAGCCTACCTCCCGAATCGACGCCGAGAACCCAAGTCTCCTCCCGCTGCGCGCGACCATTCTTCGATTCCAACCCCAAATCACCAGGATTAGGGCCGGCTACCATCGCAGCTTTGAGATCAAATTTTATTGGTCTTATGTATTAAGTAATAACTTTTATTTTCAACGTATTCAAAATAGATAAAAGCTCATTAATTATATAGACACAACATATAATAATTTAATACAAATTATATATATATATATATATATAAACCCTAAACCCTATATATATATATATATATTGATAACGGCAATAAAATATTTTAAAACCATTTTTTATTTTTCCACAACTATACAAAGATACTTCATACTTTTTCATGTTAGTTTGGGTCTTAAAAATTATTGAGGATTTATCATACGATAGAACTTTTATTGATATAAAAATAAAAAGACCGCTTGAATCGTACAATAGTGGGAATAAGATAACAAGACAAGATAAAGTTTTGATGAGGACTGAAACATTGATCTTATGACAAGATGTCTGGTAAGACCATGTAAGAAGCTAGGGGTGGTCCCCTATTCTGACGGTGTTCGGTGTAGAAATTCCAAAAATTTATCCTCGTCTCGACTTGGATAGACTTGTGTTGTCTTGACAGTCGTCTAAGGAGTATGTCAAGGAAAAGAGGAGGTTGGGGAACATGTAGTGTTCGTTCCTTACGGGCCAAAGTGTGTCTCCTCTAGGTTATCTTATGGTGCCCTAATGGCCTCATGGAGACCAATGAGACTGCTTGACAGAACTCGTATCCACCTCAACGGGGTAAAAGTTTCTGAAATTAATCGGTCAAATAGGCATCGGAGGCAGTAGGGCATCTACCTTCAGATCGTGTTGAAGGCATGGCAGATTGTGAGCCTCCGAGGCCACGGTGAGCACGCCATCCTCGACGGAAGTTTCCTCCTCTTGTGTCGCATGTGGAGGAGGTCGAGTTGTGGCTGACGGTGGCAACCCTGGACCAGGGTCATGGGGATCCGGGGCGGGGACGACTTATGCAAGTGTTCTTACTGGTAGCGGTACAGGTCAAGGGGCTTCCTCAATAGGTGCTCCCGGATGGCGCCCAGGAAAGATAATCAGCGTCCTCACCGGAAGCGGACGGGAAGGGAAAGGAGAGGCTTGGGATGCCTTCTTCATGGGCATCTGAGATGATGTCAGGGGCGAGAACTGTCCTAAAGATGGAGGCACCAGAGAGGAAACAAGCATTGGATGCGAGATGTTCATGTGACGAGAGAACATGCCAAAAATTGTAAGGGGGTGGAGTCATGCCGACGGTACAGATAGGAGAGAGTATTCTCCATTACATACTAGGACCGATGACACAAAAAGAAAAAAAAAATCATAGCCTTGATTCTATTATTGTAATTTATTGAGATGTTAAATAGACGTGTTATTTTACTGAATGATGAATTGTAAAAATATACAAGTTGACAATGCTTTTTATTTTTAAAATAAAAGCCATTGAATTTGTATATTGTCCTATATATGATAAATATTATTTTTATCTGTTAAAAAAATCTTGACTATTTTCAAACAGATTTTTACTACAGGGCCAGGCACAAATTATGATATCCTAATATTTGTCCCTGCCATGATCCCCCCGGCCTAGAATATTGTACTTATACAACCGGTCACGGATAAGGAAGTTCGGATAGCGGTGTTCCAAATGGGGTCGTCGAAATCATAAGTCCCAGACGGTCTCAATCTGAAATTCTTCCAGCACTACTGGGATACTTTGCGACCGGAGGTTATTGAGTTCATTCGAGCAGCTGTCGCCACCGGGAATATTGATAGTGACATCAATAAAACTACATTGGTGTTGATCCCCAAAAAATTGGCGGCCAAGAATATTGCATATCTCCGCCCCATTGCATTATGCAATGTAATATTCAGAATCATATCTACGTTCCTCGCCAACCGTCTCAAGCCCTTAATGAACTCGACCATATCTATAAACCAAGGAGCTTTCGTCCCCGGGAAAGCAATACATGATGATATTTTCATCTCATATGAGATCATACACGCCCTTAGACAACGGACTCAGGGTCTAAACTGGTTTATGACTTTAAAACTCGATATGAGTAAGGCATACGACTGAGTAGAGTGGTATTTCCTATTAGCTATGATGGGAGCGTTTGGATTTAGACCAAGGTGGAGATCTCTGGTTCTAGCGTGCATGCGATCCATCCAATATACAATTAGATCTGACGGGAAGAACATTGTCCCTTTCACAACAGGCTGGAGAATTCGTCAATGAGACCCTTTATCGCCTTATTTGTTTTATTTTGCATGGAGGTTTTATCCCGTATGTTGGCACAGGAAGAAAGGGATAGGAAATTGCATGGGGTCTTGGTGGCCAGGAGAGCCCTAGACATATCACATATTTTCTTCGCCGATGACAACTACATCTTTTGTAGGCAAACAAGAATGAGGCCGAACATGTACATCAGCCACTTAATTGTTTTGGGACAATGTCGGGGCAGGTCATCTACAAGGCGAAGTCGTCCATATTGCTCAGCACCAACACGCCCCAGGTTGATCGAGATATTTGTTGCACTACTTTGGGAATACAAGAAATATCCCAACCTTGGACGTATTTAGTAGTCCCGAATATGTTGGGGAGACAGAAAGGACATATCCTACAGTTTCTTTGTGATCAGATTGTAACCAAGATCGGCTCGTGGGATGGTCATATGCTCTCAACAAGAGGAAAGGAGGTAATGGTCTGATCCGTCTTACAGGCAATGCCAATATATGTGATGAGTGTTTTCATGCTTCTATAGGGGTCCATAAAACATGTACATATTTCTTTAGCTCGCTATTGATGGATGGGTACTCCCCGAGGTAAAAAGACAATCATTTGGAAGGATTGGGAAAATTCTGTGTAAGCCGAAGGAGGAAGGTGGCATGGCTTTTCAGGACATGAACATTGCCCTGTTGGCAAAAATGGGTTGGAAATTCCTTAATCAATCGGACAGTTTGGTGGATCGAGTTTTTAAAGACCGCTACCATCCAACAAGGGACTTTCTCAGTACAGGTGGGGGAAATAACCTGAGTCATATCTAGACGGGGATACGGGCCGCTCAGAACATCCTCTGACAGGGCATGCATCGTGCAATTGGGGATGGTCGATCAACCCTAGTTGAGGGCATCCCGTGGCTAATAGGGAACGACCCAATCATCCCGCTACACACCTCACTTACCCCTAATATGTTGATCTCGAACCTGACTACGTCACATGGAAGGGAATGAGACCGACCGAAACTCCACCAAAATTTCCCCACAGGTATAGTGGAGGGCATCCTGCAAGTTCCAGCTCTCATTCCTCATCATGTAGATAGATGATTTTGGAAATATAATGTTTTGGGGCATCTACAATGTTAAAGAGGGGTACAAGGCTCTATCAAGGAAAAACGGACATTGGCACTATACTATGGGGGCTACGGCTTGGACATCTATATGGGATTAGACACTCAACCTCGTATAAAAGTCTTTCTCTGGTGGGCTATATAGGGTACACTTTTGGTAGTGACGAACCTCTATGCTAAACATGTCCCTATATCGATATATTGTCCTGTATGTCAGACCGAGGAGGAGAATACTTCGCACCTCCTACTACATTGTCATTTTTCTCAGGCCGTCTGGGCATTGTCGGGGTTACAGGTTTCTATATCATCACACTATACTCTACTTGATTGGTTGTCATTGGTCTTGGATTTGTCAGATATGGATGTGAAATGCAAGGTGGCGATGACCTTATAGGAATTATGGAAGGTGAGGGATGCAAATTATGAAATAGGTTATGGGTGTTCTGTCATCATTAGGCAAGGATCATTGATTAGAACTCATTGAGATGAATTCAATGAACCTTGCTTAATGGTTTTTCACCCACATGGTTTAAATTAGTTTGTGTTGTTTGCATTTTTATATTGAAATATATGCTTGAATTTATTTTTGGGCTGAGCCCATTAAGATTTGATCTGGACAGGGTAAAATATGTATTTGATCCGGATCCGGAAAACCAAAAATCCGGATAATATCTGGTCATCCAGACAGGGTACGAATATTGATATACAAAATTCGGTTGATCCGGACAGGATAATAAAATGGGTTCCGGACCGGATACCTGGTCCGTTTACACCCCTATTTGGGAAAATGCTCTCACGACACCCTAGAGTATTCATAGCCACAGTCCTAAGCCACCAACACAACTGGGTTGAAGCACATAAAGGTCGGATAAAACCAAGTGTCACTGTCTGAAGCAACCAAATAGGGTGGACCCCATCCCTCCTGACATGGTCGTCCATAAATGTGGATGGAGCTATTTTCACTTACTCAGGGCAGTTTGGCTAGGGTTGGATCTGTAGGATGGATCAAGGAGGGATTTTGGAAGGCCGGAGTGGCACAGGTCAAGGAATCATGGGGACTGAATTTGCGGAGGCAATGACAGTTTGGCAGGCTCTTCAGTGGATTCGGGGGCAGTCCCTATCTAGAGTGGTCATCCGCAGTGATGCTCAGTATTTGGTGCACTTGATTCAGGGGAACTATCAAGTCCTTTCCCCTTTAGGTCGACTAGTTGACGACTGTCGATCTCTACTAGCTATTCTCGAGGATGTTAAACTCGAGTATATTTTTAGGACAACGAACGGGACAGTCCACTAGCTAACTTGAAAGGTTCGTTCTGTGTCTGTCTAATCGTGATCTGGTTTCACTATATCGCATGCATTAGACTGTATTTTGTCCACATTCAAATAATAATCTAAGCCTACGTTTCAAAAAAAAAAAACTATATTGAAATTATGAAGAAAACAAAGGTCCGACTATTTTGACGCAAACATAATGTTCTAAAATTTGTTAGATGCTACTAGAATCATTGTATACCGTCTTAACAGCCATATATATTATATTATTATCTGAGTAGTTTTATTTTTAAGACTAAGTAGTTACCTTTTAAAAACTAAATACAATGCATAACTTATGAATAAAAAATTAAATCTTTTATATTTGAATTCATCTAATAAATATTTTTATAAAAATGATGGCAAATATGTAAGCATATTTTGGGATACCAAACCTAATATAAAAAGTAAAAACAAAAGGCTAACAGAGAAGCCTTTAGTTATGCTCTACTTTGCTGTTTCTTCAAAAGAAAAGTTACATGTATGAGCTTGGCTTGGTGAAGAAGGATCAGAAATGATTTGCAGCTGCGCGAGTCCACCGTTGCACTCATTTGTGAAAAGCTCCTATTGGTCAGCTCTTACCGGACACAAAAAGAAAAGGGACCCAGTCAGACAATAAGTGGTTGGGAATGTCAATAAGTGGGGCCAACCGCATTTCTATTTCAGTTTCACAAAGTTTGAAAGGCCCAACAAACAATACTGTGATTTTGAGAAAACCCCAAAAGAATACATATATTTGGATTTTCATGTACGTGGACGATATCGCTTGCTTTATTTGCATAATATGAATCATCAAGTTATTACTTTTTGGAGGATGATTGTTACTCATTCTAATTTCTATCATATGTTTTATTAGATCATCGACATGGAGTTTTATTTATTATTATATAAGTGGAATTTATATCTATAACAATAAAAAACAATAACAGTACAAAGTATGGAGGGAAGGTTTTTGAACGCTAATCCTATAAATAATATACCCTAATAATTTAGGGAAAGGACTTTGCACAACTCTCTCTGCTAGGAATAGGGTTTAGTGTTCTCTTGGGCAAACAATGACATGTTCGGCGGCTAAGTTGTTCAGTCTTTCCAGCGATCCATCGGTATGGCTCGTGGAGCCGGAGGAGGAGGGTGTCGGGGGTGGCATCGACATGATCGACGTGGGGGCGGAAGTTCCGTGCGTGGAGGGAGGAGCGAAGGCCGAGCACCTGCAGGTATCGGAGGAGGCGGGGCTGACGAAGGCGATGGAAGGAGCGGCGGGGGAGGGAGACTCCCTCACGGACCCGACGTCCCTGTCGCCGAGGGGGGAGCCCCTCCCTCCGATGAGATTCTCGGCCCAGAGGGGCAGCGAGGAGACCCTGGGAGCACTGGGAGGCGGGGGATGGCACCATACGGCGGCGAACCGGATTCAGAGGACGCCAGCGAGGGAACCAAGGCCGCGGGTGGCACAGGAGTCAGGGAGGACGCCGGCGAGGGCAGGTCCCTCGATGCTGCGTGCGCAGGAGGAGGTGGAGAACCCGATGGCGGGGGCGAAGGGATCAGAGCCGGTGATCGTGTTTTCGGATACGGACGTGACGCCGGTGGAGTCACCGGCGGCGCTGGCGTGGAGGAGAAGCAATGGGAAGGGCTTGGCGCAGGAGACCCCTAGGGTTTCTGAGGTGGTCTTGGGCCGGGGTTCTGATGGAGTGGGCCTGGAATATGGGTTGCTCCTGGATGTTCGTCGGGCGGGCCAAGGGGATGTGGGTTGGGCACCTCGTGCGGGAAGGGGCCGGATGGAGCGCGTACCACTGGCCGCCCAGGGTGGTCTCGGGGTGGGTCGGGTGATGTGGTAGAGTGGGCGGCCCGGTATGGAGCGGGTGGAGGCCGGTCTCGGGATGGACCGCAGCCCGATTCGATTTTGATGAATCGGTGGAACGGGGCGGGCTGGACGGGTCGTACCCGCGGGCTGAGCAAGTGGAGCCGGGGTGGGTTCCGGGCGGTCAGGTCGGGTCGGAGCACCACGTGGATCCGGTTTTGGCGGGTCTTCGGGGCGTGGAGGTCGGAATGGGGAATCTTGGGTCCAGACTCTCGTCGCTCTGTATTAAGGAAGTGGTGGTTCCCACAGGGGATGTAGCCAGAGCTGGGGGACATTTTCAGTATGCGATGGCAGCAAAGGTGTTGACATCTAAGCGGTTCTTCTGGAAGTCGATGGTGGCTAGAATAGAGGATTTGTGGGGTATGAAAGTGGAAGAAAAACCATTAGAAGGGGGTCTGGTGGCGTTCTTTTTCAGGTTAGCTCGGGAAAGGGCGAGAGTCTTGGCTGGAGAACCGTGGGCATTATGGGAATCTTTAGTGCTGTTCACGGATCTCAGGGCCCACATGCAGGTGGGGGACCTAAGTTTTCACCATTTCTCGGTGTGGGATAGAGTCTCTAACCTCCCGGTGGGTGCTTGGAATAAGGAGGTGGGGTTCCGAGTGGGGAATGCCCTAGGGGTATGTCAGGCGGTCGATGTGGATAGTTTGGGTTGCTGTTGGGGAGACTTTATGAAAGTCTGAATCCGAGCTGATATCTGCGTCCCCCTACAGAGTCAGATATGGTTCCGGCTGTCGGAATCACAGGTACAAACTCTTCTCCAGGTCTCGTATGAACATATGCCAGATCATTGCTTTGGATGCAGTTGTGCGGGATATTTGTTTCCGTCATGCCCTGTAGCAGGAGGAATTAGGGGACACTCCCTACGTGCCCCAAGATACCCGAGGTCCGCCCTTGAGAAGGCGAAACATGGGAAGGCGGCGCCAAGGACTAACTGGACCTATCTGGGAGGTTGGAGCAAGGGGGTAACTGGGACCCATGCACGCCACCCCCCCCCCCTCGACAGGTGACAGGACGGGGGAGAGAGACGTCCTATGAGACGGGGACTAAGGACATTCCCTCGGAGTAGCTGGCTAAGGAGGCTGGTCCGTCTTTGTCAGGGAAGAAGAGACTGGACAGAGAGGAGGAGCTGGAAGAATCAGAGGGTTCGACGGCGTCAGATGGAGGATCATATGTAGCGGCTGCGGGGGGCCACAAGCACCCCCGCCTCCAGGAATGAGTCCGAGGAGGCCCAGGGAGGGGTGGGTCGGTTGTGACCCCTTCCTGGCTGATAGATGGCGACGGTTCCATCTCCAGCCGACACTATTCTCCCTTACCAGTCCGGAGTCAGCAATCCCGCGTTCAGGAGCCCTACAATTATCAGTCTAGGGAGGACGACGCACGCTGACTTACCGGGGGAGATGTCAGTCCACCATTATTCCCCTCTCACTTGGTTCGCTCGACCAATTCCTTTAGGTAGAAGTATGTTGTATCGGTATCTCAGGATGTTACCGCAGATATCCCCTTCAACCGCCCTTATGTCAAGAGCAAAGTTTACTTTCCTGTTACTGCTTTATGTTCGCTAGTTGGTTTCTGCCATGTAAGATGAGTACAGTTATGTGCCCATCGCTCTACTTTATTTATATTTTAATAATAATCGTATCTGTTCTTCTCAAAAAAAAATTAGGGAAAGAAAGTGCAAGAAAATCTTCAGGATGGTGACCGATCAAGTGCAACTCATGGTGGTCATTTTCTTATTCGATCTAATAATACTCGTTGTAATGATAGATGCGTTTGAGGGGATAAAAAACATTCAGGGAGAACACCGAGAAACAGGAGAAATAGGATGTTAAGTTGACACCGATCTTGACATGACGAGGTATACATCCCCATGCGCACCTCGTTGTTCGAGGGCATACTCATTGACCCTACGAAGCGCCTTAGTGTACTCTAGAGCAGCAAGTTCCTTTTCCAGGCTAGGTGCTTCAAGAATCCTCTTCTTTTGGGTCAAGAGGAGGGTGGTTAGCCTTGCATATGGGAGGCACAACCTGATGTTACCCCTCCTCAGCTTTTCGACGCCTTGGGCAGGGGCTCGGGTAGCGAGGCATGCAAGTTCCGTGCGCCAAAAAAGAATAGCTCCTGGTTAGATAGGAGACTCGTGGCATAGTCGTCTCGCTTGGTCCTTCTTCTAGGGACGTAATGGTTGAGGACCGGGGCGAGGGGACACGTGCTTCTGGCTCTAGGTATGTGCTGGTGCTATGGGAAAGAGAACATGTATCGGGGTTCGGGTCGGTGATCCCAATGGGCCGAAGCCTGACAGGACGGTGGATCTTGGCACCGGTAAGACCATATTATGGGTTCCAGATTCTGGTGGTTGTTCACAACGATTGAAGAGCATAGTTGGAATGGGGTCTGACCAGTCCTTGTGGATCCCAATTTACAGGTTGGGGAGTGTCGACGCCATAACAGACAAGTCGAAGCGTTGGATTAACTGGGGTTAGTAGGGTCCCTCCGGGGGCATTCCACTCATAGGTGAACTATACATCCCTAATGGAAGCAGAAGTCTGGGAGCTGTACATATTGGAGTCGGATTGGTGTCTGATGAACGAGGATGAGGACTAGATTCGTTCGTCGGAGCGGAGTGGCGAGGTCCTTCCAGAAGAGTACGCTTAAGGTTCCCCCTAGGCGAGACCTACTTGGTCCGTACGGACATCCACGAATCCACGAATCCACCCATAGCCTCCCCCACCTAGAAGCGTGTTTCAGCTGTAAGGCCTCCTTAGGGGAGATCATATACAAGGGGCCACATCTGGACCCTAGAGAATTACAAGGTGATCAGGTTGATACATGTCGAAGTTCCTACAAGATCAAAGGTGCCTGCTTGAAGGACCATGGTTCTTCTCTTTAGTTTATGTCCTTTTCCACTTAAGAGGTGAAATAAAACCCAGATATACCTCAGCCGAGATCTTTAATTGACAGGTTATCATGATGCTAGACACTCGTCATCAGTCCCTCCATAGAGGCACGATCGTAGGTATGGGTCGTGAACAAACCTCCCACAAGGACAAATGTCGTATGGGCACGAGTGTGGGCCGCAGTCGGATCCCTCGTGATGCATATCACTTTGTCCTCTTCCTCATCCATTTTGAGGGCATCAAATCCCTATTGGAGGGTTATGAGGGTCTAATAAGGGGGATCTCTCCTCTGTTGTGCTCATAGTGAGGGGTCGGTCGGCTCAGATTTGGTGGTGGGAGGATCCCGAGACCCTTTCCAATTACTAGGGTGGGTCAACCAGAATGAGGCCAGCGGCGAGATGACCTGAGCACATGGGTTGGTCGGCGTCGTCTCCTACGAATCGAAGACCAAAACATTATGAAGGGAGTCTACATGCACCAGTTGGAGGGGGAGGATGAGAGGTCAGTATGACTCCCGATCGAGACTCTAGAGGGAGTCACGCTAAGGCAACAGGGACAACTAGAGACACTTTTCCCATTTGTGGCCAACGTCTATTTTCAAGAGGCTTTCCTAGACGGGGCTCATGGGGGGGCGCACAACAGCATCATAAGAAGTGGCCGAGAGCGGAAGGGAAGAAGGTGTGCACCGCATCAATATATAGAGTGGCCGAAAGCAGAAAAGGAGAAGGGGCGCACAACATCAACACAGGGAACGGTCGGAGTGGAAAGGGAAAATCTCTTTGTGGATTCCTCCTTGGGCGCGATGGCTTGATAAAGCCTTGTGGAGGAGTTGGGGGCATGCTACGAGGTGTCACGAGGTGCGTGCTCACGTGGGAGACAACAACCTGATTAAGGAGAAGCGTCACATGGGTGATGGACGTAGTTTCGGGTGCATCGGGGAGGGGAGAAGGAGTGGGAGCCATGGTTGTCGAGCGGTAAAGCGCGATTGTGCGGTGGGTGGCGCATAGAGAGAGGAGAGAAAAGAGAACCCTAGAGGACGATTCATTCATCAATAAGGGATTTAATATAAGTGAATGTAAACAATAAGGAAAATATAATATAATTTTTTTTTACTTAAAAACGGTTTGAAATGTAAAACAAATATATACATTTATCTTTATATATTGTCCTTTTGAGCTTTGGCGGTGCCCCTCTTTTCCTCCAACCAATCATTGTCGTAGCTACCCACCAATTTTCCGCCTCTAACGTTTGCAACCAAGCCACCACCTTTATTGGTTGTCGCTGACCCATTGGTAATGCCCCATCATCCTTCCAGTGAGGTCACCAGACCCAAGCGACC
Organism: Erodium maritimum; assembly: GCA_963921825.1. NCBI lineage: Eukaryota > Viridiplantae > Streptophyta > Magnoliopsida > Geraniales > Geraniaceae > Erodium > Erodium maritimum. Next base: position 23,207,431 of record OY997590.1, read on the forward strand.
TTGTACGCCTACAATAAAAAAGCCTCAACCCCTATTTCTATGTCTGCATCCTCCACGATGCCTCCGTTGTTCACGATGTTATTGATGATCACGACTAATCCACCACCAATGTCCCCAAATTTCTTCGAGGACCTCCAAGTGGAGTTCTATACCTACACAATTGACATGGATGAAGACACATTCATTGATGCCCTGTATATTCCGACGGTCTAGGCTTCTTCGGTATGTCGCGTTTATGTCCTAGTGGGTTTCCTCCTTAGTGTTCGACCGTAAAACTAGAAGGCAATGCTACGAGTCATCACGAAGGTGTAGGGAACATGCTATGAAGGGCTCGCCTGACATCTTTGCGTTCTTCTTTGTCTTTCAGTAAGCAAAGGATAAGGTACGGTTTGACGAGCCATGGTGTTTTGATATCGCACCTCTTATCCTCTTTGACTTGTCGGTTTCATGAGGGGGGAGTTGACGTCTCCTCGACTTGATCGCATTCAACTATGCGCTCAGGCACAAGACATCCTTCGGAAGTCATGAAGGAGGCCACATGAACCCTTGTGGGGAACACCCTCGAGGCTACGTGAAGGTCGTTGTGACCAATAGAGCATTTGTTGGTGAGGAATAATTTGGATTAGGTTATAGATGCATCTAAACTGCCCCCTCCAGCGATCTATGGTTCTTAAGTTCCGAAAGGTCCCTCAACCAGTCTGCATTAGCCTCAAATAAAAGCACATTCCCCTATTATGCTTCAACTCCGACCGCTTGGGATATGCAGCCCACGAATGCCTGATTGTCATACCCGGGGTACCCGTTATGACCTTTGTTTGGTAGTCGAGCATAATACATCCCTAAGCCATCACTTCAACGCATATTTGGCATCCTTGAGCGTCCTGCATATAGGAACCACCCCAACCACTCTAGCCTTGACCTGAATTTCCTCTATGGTTCGAACCGATGATGCCACAAGGTCCTGGTATCGGACATCCTACCTAAAAACCCTTCACATCGCTAGATCTACACGCCCACCTGACAACACCAACCTGGAGTAAAGTTAGATGATGGTTTATCTTAGGGAGGATCATCTAACATGACAACCAACATCATGCCTAACCCATAGTCGAGAGGAAAATGTAAGAATTTGGTCCCGCTCACTCCATAATTGGGCAAGACCATCACAAGTATAGGCCAATTGGAGGATCCTTCCCCATCTAGTCACTACTCTCAACCATCGTGGGGGAACCAGTGGAAAAAATGGCTCCCCGAAAAGCCAAGAAAGGGAAGAAAGTACCCCTACATCTAGTCATTAATCCGAAGAAGACCGCAACAAGGAAGAAGGCTCTGGGCCTGACTAACTTAGTATTTGAAGAAATTTCTCATGAGAATCAGGCGAGATATGACAAACATCCTCACAAGGGTAAATGAGTTTTCCTAAGGGACACGGGACGCTGGGAAGGAAAAGTGTATCGACCCTTATACGGTTAGCATCCATTAACATATCGTTTCCACCAATTGTTGAGATCCCTAGTCTACTATCGCACCCCTCACACTAATATATTTACCTCATAGGATTAGGCAGCAGCCCGAAAATCTAGTATGTACCTGGTTGAGCTACAATTGGTCAGTAAATGGCCCAGAATTTATTTTTCTTGGTGATGGTCACAATTATCAATACCGAGTTTTCTTCGGTTATAGTTATAAGATCATAGAGTTGGAATTTTCTACTGAAAATGTTCATTCTCTACCATGGTTATTTTTGTTATGTGTTTTTCCATATGAAATAACAAAATTCTAGTTTCTTCCGGTAAAAGAAGTAAATTTTGCACGATCGAGAAGTTTTGATGAAAGTTAAATCGTTTAGTTATAATATTTATTCTATATTTATTTTTATATTTATATAATAGAAGGTATGTGATTTTTTTTAAGAACTTTAAAAAAAATGATAAAAATACTCCATATAGGAAGAGACAATCGAGTTTCCACCGGTGATAAATTACCTATGGAACTCCTCTCAAATAATTTTACAGTTAGGCCTAATAGAGACATGTAATAATTACAAGAGGTTACTCCATGTCCTAACCCCCTACTACACTTAATTGTCAAATCCGCACTCAAGCTTTGGAAAATTGTCAAATAGTAACGAATTTCAAAACTTAATTATTAAAAACCAAAAAGTACTGTTTAAATTGACTGTTTCTGTGAACAGTAAATCACGTGCGTCTCATGTGACTCATTTTATAATGGAGCTTGGGTGAGCTGAGGTCACGAAGAGATGAAATTCGAAGCTCGGACACAAAGAAATGAAGTTCGAAGAGCTGAGATGAAGAGATGAGGTCACGAAGAGATGAAGTTAGGCCAAGTTAACGTCCGAAGGAAGAACATATTTGAGGGTAAACTCGACTTTTCACTTGGCCAAGTTAACGTCCGTTTAAAATTAGAAACAACTAGCAATTTCAGTTAAATAGCCGTTACTACATGGCAATTTCAATAGTATAGGGTTTGGATTTAACAATTTCTGAAAGTTGGGCGTTAGGACATGGAGTAACCCCTAATTACAATAAGGCCGAATACAACATGGAAAAATATAGTAAAGCATGTTAATACATTGGGAGGGAGTGTTTTCATCGGGATGAAGCAAGATTGAAGAAGCGGGCCATATAGCATACTCTCCGCGTGCCGTTCATATATACAAAGACACAATTATTCATTATATGAGAGAAGTTAGTAATGACATTTAATCGGGCCACGCATAAGATATGGGATCGAACCGACATTTTGGGAACACAAATGTGTGGAATTCATAAAAATATAAATAAAAGGGTAAACTACAAATGACTACCCTTAGACGTAGAAACACGAATATCAACAACAAAAACATCACTTCGCTGACAAAAAGCTTTGATAGGGTTTGCGCCTCCAATGGAGGACAAACCTAGGGCTCAGCCCCTCCCTGCCGTGTCTCATCCCAGCGCCGCCTCCACCTCTCCCGGCGCAAGTTCGACCTCTCTTCTCTGTTGTCATGGCGTTCCCGGCCTTGGGTTACTTCCAATCCAAGCAACGGTTATGTCCCTCTCCCTCCGAACCCTAGATCGCCGAAGTCACGGGATTACCACGATCTTGCTCTGGTTCCTGTTTCGGGCGGCGTGTTGCCTAGGGTTGTGTCTTCACCTGGGCCTCCGAGGTATCGAGTTGTCGCTCCCAATCAGCCCCCTGTCGCCGCTGAAGTTACCGGTGCATCCTTCTCCTTGGCCCCCGCCGCCGTCGCCGCCTCTAAAGGCGCCACTATCGTCCCTAAAACCGCCTCCACCACCGCTTCTCCCCCGACCCCTCTCTCGATTCTGGATTTGGCTAATCGGATGGGTCTTTTCTATTTTTTCTGTTTTTGTCTTTGCAGGGTCAATGACGATAGGAATCCAGTGCTCTAGGGACTGGCCCTAAGAGGGGTCCCTAAGTGATGCTTTGCCTCCCACCATCACCATTATCGTAGAGGTCCTGCAGGATCTCCGATAACCTGTTCCCCCTCACCGTCTTCTTTCAGTACCCAAGGAGCATCAACATACCGTCTATGACAGTTCTAATATTCAAAGGATCTCTTTGCCCAAGGGACGTCAAAATACTATAGTTTTAGTATTTCACCTTTATGGCACCCTATTCAATACCATCGAGGACGTTTCTATTGTGAAAAGAATAATGAACATTCTTAAATGTTCTATGTCTGTTTTTCGTGGTCAGAGAGTCTCTGATGCAGTTTCTTGTCTCTCTATAATTTAATTAATGAAATCTACACCTTTCGCTAAAAAAACAAATGACTACCCTTAAGTTGGCACGTTTAACCGATGCTTAACCTAAAGTTCAAAAACTACTGATGCATACCCTGAAGTTACAACTTGTAACTAGAAACCCCTGTGTCAACTAAAATGACGAAAATACCCTCAATTACACTTCAATAATTATTTTTTAAAAAATTATTTAAAAATCACTTTTGTTATATATATTTACTTATTAAATGACTTCATTTTTATTTAAAAAATCACTGAGGATATTTTCGTTATTTTAACTGACGGAAGGAGTTTCTAGTTACAAGTTGTAACTTCAGGGTATGTATCAGTAGTTTTTGAATTTCAGGGTAATCATCGGTTAAACGTGTCAACTTCAAGGTATGCATTTGTAGTTTACCCTAAATAAAATCTTTAGAAGCGAATCACGGTAAAGAAAATAGACTGTGTAATTGTGATTGATTAAATATGTTGGCCACTTAAATATGGATTAATTGTGAAACAAATATAAACCTAACTAAAATCAATTGTGGCTTTGAAAACTATATGCTACCGGGGAAAAGAAGAAATCAACCAAGAATTGATAACCTCGGCAAAATTGTCTGATTAATTTACAAAAACAAACTCCTAAACAACACAGAACAGACAACTTTAAGAACAAAATTGTCATCGAAATTCTTACTACAATTATGCAACATAACCTTAACCACAACCCCATTAAGGCATAAATTCATAGCCAATTTGGGGTGTTACAGAATCTATTAACAAGACACCCAAATCAAACAATAGACAACATAATTAAACTACATCGGTAACAATAAGTTGGACATCCGACCTATAATCCTAGACCAACTAAATCAAAATATCTCTCTAACCTAAAACGCTCTCACCTCTCTCCTCAACCCTAGGTCGAAGCCGCCGGTTCCTCGAGCCTCTCTCTACTGGTGATATCCGATGGCTCAGGCCATGGATGTCGCCGGTAGAGGATTCTCTCTCCCCTAATCCTTTTTTCCTCTTGGCTCGGCCTTTCCTTCTTCCGTTACTTTCTCCCTTTTTTCATTTTCTCTTTCCGGCCGACCCTTGACCTTACATAGCTCGGAAGTGGAAGGGGTTTCGTTCACTTCGACGATTCGCCGCCGTCTGTTCTTGGTTTGGGGTTCTTTGGTTCCGGTTGTCTCCAGTTGCTCTTGCTCTGTCTCGGATCTCGACCTCTTCAGATCTGAAGCTCCCCATTTTCCTCTTCGGCGTTCTCACTTGCAAATCTTCAGTGGGAAACTTTTCCGGCCTCGGATTTGTTGAAGATTTGGAAGCCCCGAGTTCCTTTGAAGAGATTCTGGCCATCCCTAATTCTCACTTCCCAAAGGTAACCTCTCTCTCCTTCTATTCAACCAGATCTTCCTTTCCCTACCCCGGTTAGGTTGGGGCCTCGCGGATTGTTTCCCGAGTTGGTGGTTTTTCCTTTGGCTAGTTGTGTAGATCTGGTTTTTTGAGGTTGGGGAACTGAATACCAGAGGGGAGATGGTCTCGAAGGGTTGTAATTAGTCCGGATCTCGTCGTTCACTTCTTCCCACCAGATCTGCCGACTTGTGGTGATCGTTCGTCGTTTCTGGTGCTGGCCAGCGTCGAGCTGGGCTTCGCTTCCTTAGATTCAGGTCACCCCTTTCCTCCCTTCTCACTCTGTACTTTACTTCCCCTCCTCAACCTTGTTCATGGTTGGAGACTCACGGTTTTGCGGGTGTTGACCGCTGTGAGTTTGTTTGGTCTTCTGACCTGGTTGGAAGTTAGTCAATTGTGCTTGGGTTAAGGGGTGGGGTTTCTTTGGCTTCGGAAGTGTTGTGTTGGTGGTGTTTCAGGTGTGGGTGATTTTGATTTTTGCTGGTGCCCTGCTGGTGTGGACGCTTGGGTGTGGTCGGGGATATGTGCTCGGTTTCAGGGCCTCCGTCATGCTCCGTCGGGATTACTCTTCGGTGGGGGTGTCAAGGCATTGTCTTCGCCGTCGTGCTCCGTCGGACTGCTCTGATTCCGTTCCTATCTTTTCTTGGGTTTGTACGTTTGTTTTGGGCCTGAGGCCTTGGTTTTTTCTGTTTGGGCTTCAAGTTTGGTAAACATAGGTTTAAGACCGGTTTTTAGTATCTTGTTCCTTGGGCTTTTTGTTGTTGGGCTTCGTGGTAGTTAATATAGGTTTTGACATGTTCTTCGGTTTAGTAGCTCTGGTATTTGTTGTATTTATCGTTTTAGTTATCTGGGTTTAAAGACCTTGTAAGTTGTTGGGTTGATCTGTTACCCCTGGTTGGGTTGTTGTGTTGAGACAGTGCTTCTAGCATGTGCTCTGTTTGTGTTGAGGGCTTTTTTTCCCTTGTCCTTTAGCTACATTTTGTAGCTGTTGGATTTTAAAAAATAATTGCTGATAAAAAAAAACTAAATCAAAATCCAACCATCATTCTGCTTAATAAAAATATTAAAATGAGAACAGTTAAACAGCCAAATCAAAACCCATAAATTCAATGTTTCATTTTTAAATGCCAATAGTAAAAACAATTGAACATAGAAATAAAAACAAACCTTGCATATTGAGTGATAAGAGAGAAGATTCCTCTGAGAGACGGAATAACAACGAAGGAGAGTAGAGACTCACGAACAACGATAAAGTTAACCCATAAATTCCTCTGAGAGAGAAGATTCTTCTCTTGATGTTCTCAATATCCTTTAGACCCAATTTATTATTGTAGAAAAAGTAGAAGACGAAGGAGCGAAATACCACAGGGAGAAGAAGAGTCGAGAGGAAATCAGGCGGAATTAAAGAGGGCTATGTCGGAGGATGACGAGGAGATGAAGCGTTCAATAACAGATCTTCGACTAGAACAGATGCCCTGAGTTGTGGAGGTTAGAAACGGTCAGACTGTAATTAAAGGAGCAAAGAAACGTCTGGGCTGGGATTGAATGCGTAGAAGCTGAAAACTGAAGAGGAAAAGAAGCAGGAGAAAGTTTCGTTGAAGCACGATGCGAAGGGAGAGTGTCTCATTAACGTGTGCTCTCCTTATATAGTCTTATAGATTCGATAATTTGTAATAATTATATTTCATAATGAAGTGCTTCACTATAAATTAATGTTAACATGTATCATATTGAAGGTAATCAAATAAAAATAGTATAATTTATTTATTTTGATTTCATTACGATAACTAATTATAATATTACGTATGCTCAGTGGGCTCATGCAGCTAAAGCCTTCGACGATCCGACCTTGACTTCGGAAGGCGAAAAGTGGGTTACTGATGGGTGATTTTGTGCTTCTTCTTGTTTTTGTATCGGGGTTTTTCCCGCAGCTCCTTTTGAGAGCTTCGCTGTATTGGTTTCCTTTGATTAGATCCTGCTTGGATCTATTTTTTTTAATAAAAATTTTCGAGCTTATCCAGAAAAAATATAATATTACGTAATATTTGTTTCCATTTTGTGATCATGTAATTTCCTATAAATAGGAATATTAAACTCTTCAATTTAAATAGCATGGAAGTGGAGTTTTATTAATAGATGTAATTCAAATAGACAATATTGGAAGCATATATCAAATGAATAAAGGGGCGAGACATAGTATCGAACGATATGTCTGTGATGTTAACCTTATGATTAAAATAACCGGCTAATCCAGGTGAATACTAAGGGGATAGATCTTCTTTAAGATGACAACTCGACCATTGCTCATTTCGATCTTTTCCTAACTTGACCTGAAAATACCCGTGGTGTTTGTTGAACACACTAATCTCACAGTGGCGACCGTTATGGGGGAGGAATGCTGGACATCTAAGGAGAACACCATGAAAAGGGGGATATAGTGGGTCATGATGATTCTGACACTGGCAAAACGGGGTGTGCGTCCCCCACACACCCCGTTGCTCGAGCTCACACTCGTAGGAGGCGGAGGATACGACTCTGTTGGAAGAGGAAGTGGTGGCGGTGGCGACTCTGGTGGTAGAGGAGGAGGTGGTTCTAGATCGTGGACAGTGGTGGGGGAAGGCGGCGACGCTGGTGGCGATTGAGTGGTGGTGCTGGTGGTGTCCTTTTGATCTTCGGTGGGGTAGGGGGTGGGAGTGGTGGTGTTCGACCGCGAGCGGTGGTGGAATAATAGAGCAATTTGAAGTTTTTCCACCGGTCATTCCGAGAGGGGATCCAGATTTAAAACGTTTCTCGTGAAGGAGGAGGATCTGGTGGTGGTGGAGGGGTAGCAGTAGCGGTAGAAGGATGGGACAATGTCGTGAGCGTCCAAATCATATGAAAAGCTAGGACCAGTTAAAGGAACCATGGTGACACCTTACGGTTTTAGTACAGAAAACGGGCACGGTAAGTGTACCGATCGTCGAGTAGTATTCAAGACTTTTAGTTCTGATTTATCGAACCAAAAGGAGCACAAGACAAACAATTTTTATTTAGAGTCGTTATTAAGCTATTTCGTCAAATAAATGGTTTTGGTTTTGAAAGTTATGCAAAAGTAAGCAGTAATCGAAATCTAACCAAGTACTTGGAAGAATAAGAAAAGTGTTCGAATAAGAGGAAAAGGTAATCTAAGGTATGAGTTCATAGAGACCATTCCAATGCATTGAATACAGATAAATATTATGAAGTTGTCTAATTTCAGGGGAAACGAACTATCTCTAAACTAGTCCCGAATATAGATGTAGGAAGACCCAAAACGTTAAGTTCTCCGATATTTTCTAGCTTTTAATGCAAACCTATAGCTATTGCGATTGTGTTAACCTAATTATCCTTACTCTAGATATTAAACCCAATTTATATTTGATTTTAGACAAATTGAAATTCTCATCTCACGAGTATTGAATCCCAATTCATATTATCAAGCCTACAAGGGAGATAGAACATTGAACACAAATCAAACATAAACCCTAAGCTAGAAACAATCTCACAATATTCATGGCATTCAACATAATGAAAATAAATCTCTAATCCCCCATAACCGTAGATTATAGGGATTTAATTGTTCATGAAAGTAGAAGAAGAAGAAGAAGAAGAAGAAGAAGAAGAAGAAGAAGAAGAAGAAGAAGAAGAAGAAGAAGAAGAAGAAGAAGAAGAAGAAGAAGAAGAAGAAGACATGGATGAATACAAACAAACATTCTTCATATTGAAAAAGTGTAGAGAATCAAAATACCAGATTAGGATTGCAAGGATTGTAAGAACCGCCCCCGGTCGATCCCGGTCGAACCAGTAAATTCTGGTGAAAGTTGACTTTCGGTTGGAAAGATCAACCGATGACTCCAGGAGTCATTCGGGACCTTTCCGGGACCCAAAAAGCTTAGCTGTCGTTACTGTTAGTTTAGTTGGGTCGTTTCCTTTAAAATGACTAATTTTATGAAAAAGTCAACTTTCGGTCAAGCTACGCCTAATTAAAGACTAAGCCTAATTAAATTATTTGAGCTGGAGATATTTTGGGGTGGAGGTGGTCCTCACATGGACACTTGTCCATGTTTGCTTGGAGGGGAAGAAAAGGGGCTAAAAAGACCTATTTGACCCTCATTAATTGGTCTTGAGAGGATAAAAGCAAGGAGCACTTTAGGGACTTCACCTTTAGGTTAAATGACTCAATTTTGGAACAATTCAGCTCATTTTACTTGGTGTGGCCGCATTCTACAAGGAGAGGAGAGAAGAAGAGCTTCCATTGAAGCTTGAAGAAGAAGCAAGAGAAAGGGAGCTCCTTTAGTGCCATTTCTTCACCAAATCTTCTCAAAAACACCACCATCTTCATCATCTCATCATTCTAAAGGTAAGTAAGCTCTCACAATCTCCTTTCAATCCATTTGAAGTTATGGGTCTTCATAGAAATTGCATGAACTAGTTGGATTTTGGGTTGTTTGTGATTAGATGATTGTTTATGAGAAGAAAGTGATTGATTTAAGTAGAAATCAATTGGTTTGTTGTTGTTTTGGTGAAACCCATTATGGGTATTGGAATTTTGAAGTTATGGGACTGATTTGGAGGTTTGGGGTTGATAAAAATGGAGTTTTTGGTGTTGTTTTCGTGAAAAAAGGGCTAGAGGAAGAAGAATAGCGAATATGCTCGGACCCGTCACAGATCCGTGACGGGTACCGTAACGGAATACGTCACGGCTCCGTGACGGAGACCGTGACGGCACACGTCACGGTTCCGTGGCGTCATCCGTGACGGGGAGCCTCACGGCTCCGTGACCCGAGCCGTGACAGATCATAAGTTGGGTTTTTGGACCGTTTTTAGTTGTTTTCGAATTTTGGGAAGATTATCTAAAATCGAACCTTTTGGGAATTAAACTTGGGTATTTTCTCTTTAAACCGCTTTCATTGTTTATTAATTCTAGTATTAAATTATGATCCTATACTTTATTCTCGAGCTCGGAGGAGGAGACTACTAGGCGTTCTTGTGACTAAGCGTTTAGACAACACTTGAGGTAGGGAAGAGTAGTAAATTCCGCTTTTAATTAAAGAATGTTAATAGTATGCATATAGGACGTTAAAAACCGGTAAAGTCTTAGCTTGCATATAGGATGTGATTCACTAGAATAACCGCTTTCAATTATGGGAATTGTCGTGCTGTAGAATCACATGTGGCCATGTCGAGCCTTAGGATTGATTGTTGTTTGTGTTTGATTGTGGTCAATAGTCCTTAAATGTCGGTGCGTAGTATATCCTTTGGTTAATCTAAGAATCATATTAAACTATGTGAATTGTGATGAATGTGATATGAATGGTCGCTTCATGACATGATTGGTTGAATGAATGTGTTAAGTGTGATATGATTGTGCCTTGTGATATGATCGGGTGAATGATAGACCGATGTGACGTGCTTGGTAATTTGTGTCAGTAAGCTTTGTTGGTATGATGAGTTCGGTGTAACGTGTTTTGGTTTGGTATTGCGTGGTATTGTTTGTTTGCCCCGAGGTGTGTTTCCGGGAAGACCTTTAGGCCGATGTGCGTTTCCGGTATGAGGTATGTTGTTGTTGCCCCGAGGTGTGTTTCTGGGAAGACACCTAGGCCGATGTGCGTTTCCGGTATGGTGTATTGTTGCTTGCCCCGATGTGCGTTTCCGGGAAGACATCTAGGCCGATGTGCATTTCTGGTATGATGTATGTTGTTTCACCCCGATGTTGTGTGTTCCGGGAAGACATCTGGACCGAGGGGTATTCTGGTATGATGTATTCGTTTCACCCCGATGCTGTGTGTTCCGGGAAGATATCTAGGCCGATGTGCGTTTCCGGTACGATATGTTGAGCTCGTGTGTGGATCGGAGTATTGTGGTTTAATTATCTTATATTTCGGTATTCATGTGTTTCTTTAGTTTGTTTCTATTGGCGAATAAGTTGTGTTCATGTGATCTCTATTTGTGTTGTCTTTTTAGTAAGTGTTACTAATCGAGAAATTTGGTGACGGAGCGGGAGTCCTTTTTCCCTTTATTACTTTTTCCTACTGAGCGTAAGCTCACCCTCTCTGTTTTGACTGTTTTACAGGTTTCGTTGGTGAGTAGGCTTAGAGGACGTCTCAGGGCTCGGGAGCTCATTGAGGGTCCGGGGGAGTTACTTGTAGTAGAGACGTACTTTCTATTTTCGTACTAAAACTATGTTTTTACTTGTTTGGAATTGAGCGTTTGACTCATGTTTATTGGAGTTGTTTATTTTGGAACTAAATTCGGAGGTTTATTTCGTTTAATTTTCCTTTTATCATTATCATTTAGTTATTATTTTAGTTCACGTCTCGAGTCCGGTCAAAACCGAATTTGGGGCGTGAAAAGGATGTTCTTCAATGTTTAAATCTTCTCTCTTCCTACCTCTCAACTCTCTCACTCTTCTAGCTCAGCCTCAATACAAGTTCACCCTAATCCAAACCTAACATTTGACTTTAAAAAGGTAAAAATTTAACCCGAAACGAAATAGGGAAGCTAGTTTGTGCCTGTCACGGGCATGCTCACGGTTTTGGGTGCGTGACCATGATGGACCACTCTCCGGTACCGGGATGTGTACCATATCAGGACAACGTGATCTCGAGCTGTATGCGTCTACAGGCACGGTGAGCCTCACGGTTCTAGGTCCTTTCCTATTCCGGTCTCGGACCCTGTTCTGGGCTTGACTATGTGAGCCTCCAATGAGTTGACTATGGCTTCCACACTCTTCGTTTTCATCCGGTTCAAAGCCTAGTTTCGTGCGAGCCACGATTTCGATGGATTTTGCTCCAATTTGCACTCTTTTAGCTCTAAGACCTACTATCCATCAGAAATACAAAAAACACATAAAATAAAGGAGTTCGAGACAAAATCGGGGTAAAAATATTAATTCAATCCGATTAAACATGACATTTTTAGTTCTAAGATGCGTCCGCATCAACCACTACTCTTTGACTACTAAACTCTTTAATGAAATCAAGCAAGACATTATATTTTATATTTCATACATTATGATATGTTTCAATCATTTTCGTACTACTCATCCATATTTGACCTAAATCGTTGAGTGTACAAATATAATCCGCTAAAGAAATCAATTGATGTTCTTCATGATCCATGTAATATTGGAATCCTTAACTATGTTTTTAGAAATGTAAGGATGATACAATTGTATAAATATTGTATGAACGAATTTTATCTAATATTTATCATAAGTCACGAAATAAAACTTAAGTTTAGTAATAAAATAATACCATTGAAAGTATATTACAAAATAAAAATCATAAACAACATATAGTAATAAATTATATGAACATTAGTTCCGCTACATCTTCAACTGATATTTTTCAAATAAACTTTTTTATACTTTATGGTAGGAAAATCAGGGTTTAGATTAATTGCTCTCTACTTCAAAAATCCTGGCCATCTTCTGCCCTCACCTTCACCTTCTCCTCCACGCTCAACAAGCGGTGACATTAGGGCCTTCGGCCAGGGTTGTCGTCGGTGGTGACCCTTCCTTCCCTCTTTCCTTTTCTTCTTCGCTCCCTCCCTTGTTTTTCTGTTCTGGTTTCCTTCTCGTCTTTCGTCGTGGAAGCCTTCTTTTCCGGTCAGTGAGGTGACTGCTCGTGCTCGCTAATCTAGCCTGACTTCTTTTCTCGCATGCCCTGCTTTGTTCTCACCTTGTAGATGGGACCTCAACTTATTATTGGCTTCTCAGATCTGGATCGGGCTCATCGTCCATATCTGCTTCGGAGGTGGCCGATGAGAGCTTGGGTGGTGCTGATGTAGCTCCTCCTTAGTGCAACTATTCTGTTTCGGCGTGGGTTCATGCTCTTGCTGTTGGTGGGTTGTTGGTTCCTCTTTCTCGGCCCTTGGTTGCGCGTCTTCATCGGGTCAAGGAGTTGGACGATCTGCTAGCAATGATGTGATGGTCGACATTCCGGCCAGGTCCTCGTTCTGCATCTCGGGCCTCTTCCTCGATATGAAATATCTGTTTGGGTCGAGGATTTACTGTTCCTGCTGTGGTCCTGGTCCTTTAGCTTTGGTGTGAGTGGTGATCGTGCTCGAGTCGCGCCTTCGGTTTGGCTTTTTGGATCCTCCGCCTCAAGTCAGTTCACCACAGGCCTAGCTCGGGTTCCTTTGGTTCATGGGTTTGCAGATTCGACATTACTGGGTCGGTTTCAGGTTTTCTAGCTCCAACTCCGACCAGCTTTTCTCCCCTCCTTGTTGAGTGTGGTCCTGTTTCGGCACGATAGTGCGTGGTCTTGCGTTCAGTTCAGGTTCCACGGTGGCAGTGGTTGGATTTGGGTTGGATTTGTGTGATGGTGGTTCTGTCCCATTCGTGGATCTATTCTATGCCAAACATAATGACTTCGACCATTAGTGCCTTACTACTTGTGGTCATGTTTCGGCATGCTTGTCGTGGTCATGGCTTCGATTCGGGTTTCTTGGTGGTTCGTTGCCGACACAGAGCAAGCTTGTAAACTATTATTGGCCTTGGGGGTGGTTTTGGTATCGTTCATGTTGCTTCAGTGGTGCCTCCCGCATCTCTCGTTGTACCTTTCTCGGATCTGCCATTCTTTATGGTCTCCTTCTTTAGCTTCATCCTCATCCCCTCGATGTTGGTATTTTACTCTTCCTTTTCTCAGTTTTTGGTTGTTGTCGTTAACTACAGTTGATATTGGCCATCGTGGTGGTGTTGCCTGTTTGACTTTGTTGAAGTTGTATTCGTATCGATGTTTTGGAGTGGTTTGGTGGTGTGGTTGGATTCAGAGGTGTCTATTAGCCGTTGACTCCGTTTCGGCGGTCACTTTTTTAGATCCCTCCGTGTTTAGAGTGCTTTGTGCTTCATGTTTTTTTTTTCCAGGAGAAGAGCTCGTAGTCAAAGGGGTCTAACTCTCCTTTTGAATCGTCGTTATGTGTTGGCATTCGGTGAGTTATCTTTGACAACTGAACAGTATATGGAGGGTCGATATGTCGTCTCCGCTATGACTTTTGGTTCTCTTCCGCCAAATTCTTCGTCTAGGTGTTTCGTTGAGCTCAAATCTAAAACCCTCGTTCTCGTCTCTCCTACAACGATTACAATGTTTTTCAGATTCGACTCTCCTTTTTGGATTGGTCGGTGGTGTTGGCCTCAGGTAGGATCTTCTTATGAGATCTGAGAAGTGTTCAACGTGGTCATCAGGGCATTAGTTTGGTGGTGAGTTCTCTCGGTGATTTTTGTTGAGGTTTGAGTTTTCGGCAAACGACTTTTCCAAGTTCGAGGTGGTGGGCTATTCGGGTGCTTTTCTTGTGCTTCATGGTAGAAAATCAAGGTTTTAGACCTAGTTTGCTGTTCTGATCTTAATGGTTGTAAAATTTGTGTACTTAGACCTATTTCATTGTATCTTCCCTTGTTGGGATTGTCTTGAGACTGAACTATCATGTCAGCGCTCGCATCTGTTTCTAGTTGTGAGTTTCATTTTCAGGTCTGTAGTTAGACCATCTTCATGTATCTGTTCTGGTGATTCGAGGTGCCGGTGGCATCTCTTCTTAGTTGTAGCTTGTTTTCTCTGGATTCGTTCCTTAGTCTTTGTTTTCTTTTCGAAAACAAGGTCTTTTAATTTAAATTTGCATTGTTGTTCAAAATAATAAATAAATTATATGAACACTAAAATCAATCCATACTATTTTCACATTAAGGGCATATTAGTGCGTATTGTTTTTATCTAATATTAATTAAGTCCAAACTAATTTGAATTTCTAAACATTTGTGCATCCGTATTGTTTGTTAAATGAGGAGGAAAGTGTTTATGAAAATACAAGAATAAATTTATTTTGTAGGATCATAAAATTAGTATATTTTCTTTCTCCTTTAACAAACATATTTTTTGATAAATAAATGAAACTGGATACAAAAACTATTAATGTCGGTTGCTTTGGATCCATTCTTAAAATGACCATTACTAATACCTATTTTTTCGAGGTTTTAGAGCGCAAATCCGTAGTTAGTGAAAGTGTTAGCCTTAGCAACAAATACGCATTTTTGTCTCAGGAGAGACACTAAACGGAAATGGTGTTCGATTGGAAGCACAAGCATTTGGTCGCCCAGTTCCTCGTCGCAGCTCTCTTCATGGGCCTTGCTTTTCGACTCGTCTTTTTCCATTCTCCCGGCTTCAATCCCGATTTGGAAACCTCCTTGATTGAGAGAAGCAGATTATCACCGCCCGGTTCTAAGGCGAGAGATCGGGTGGCTATGCCGCCGCTTCCTGGAGGCGGAGATCGGTTTCCGGGACAAATTGCTCCTCTGGGTCATCCCGGATATGAAGATCAGGAATTTCCGGAAGCTGAAAGTCGGACAACTCACGGAGGTAGCCATGTTTGTCTGTTTCTCATCTGGGTTCTTAATTTTTTCATGTATGTCTTCTTCCTCGCTTCTTTACTCTGCATTCTCCAGACGAAGAACAAAAGGGTCTGTTTTAGAGTAATTTTTCTTTGAGTTGATATGTTGATCTGTTGTGCCATTGGATCTCATTCAAAGAAATGGTGTCCTGATTCAAAATGCTGAGAATTTTATTGGGCTCCTTTCCAATTTGGGAAATTTGTTATGGGTATTGCTCTAATCAATGGTTCAGTGATTGCATAAGGGGTTTACTTTTAAGGCATTTCCACCTTTCAATTCCCCAATTTGGGCTTTTATTTTAGCATTCATATTGTCTCTTAGTCATACCAAACTGTTGTTGCAGCAGATATAATTGGTGACAAGTGCGATCTATCTGCTGGAGATTGGATTCCTGATCTAACAGGTCCACTTTACACTAACGAGACCTGCCTCTTGATGGATGGTCATCAAAATTGTATGAGGAATGGGCGACCTGATACGGGCTACTTGTACTGGAGGTGGAACCCAAGAAACTGTGAGTTACCGCGGTTTGATCCACAAAGGTTTCTTGATTTGATGAGGAACAAGACGTGGGCATTGGTTGGTGATTCAATAACTCGCAACCATGTGCAGTCATTGCTGTGCACTCTCTCAACGGTATGTACCCACCTTTGTTTTCGCACAATCATGAAAAGCTTAATTTGATCCTTATTGTCTTGTTTACATATTTTCACACATATGGCCATGAGATAGTTCCACTTACAGATTACCTTATAGAACAAGTGGCCATTCATATAGGTAAAGTAGTTTAAGGCAGGCTCTGCTTTGAAGATGTGTCCCTCTCATTGTGCATTGAGTTACTTCCCATTTTCAAATTCCTACTTATTTTGTAGACACATTGCATTTCTGATTAGTTTTACTTAATTACATTCAGTTTTGTAGTATATCAATTCTTGAAGGTTCACTCTGAGTTGTCTTCACAATGACCGTTCTTAACACATATTTCATGTCATCCTTTCTTGTGAGCTTATGTGAAGAATGATATCATTGATATTTGGTGGTACTGATTTATAAATTATCCCTACGATCGCCTCTTGTCTGGCTTTGATTAGCATGTTTTGGGTACTTATTTTTTCATCGGTAAGAGCACCTCCAACGGGTCGTGTCTACCCGTCGTGTCTGGCGTAGGCACGGCCCAGACACGACGCGTAGACACGACTTGTCGTGCCTAGACGTCGTCTCTGCAGTGTCGTGTCCAGCGGTCGTTGCTGGTTCTGGCAACGACGAGGGGGGTCGTGTCTGGCGCCAACGGCTAGTCGGCTGGCCAGTCACGACCCGACACGTGGCGACGCCGACCCGAAAAAACCCTAAATTTCTCTATAAATACAGATCCACCCCCAACTCAAATTTTACCCTCTCTCCACTTGTTTTTAGCTTTCCTTCCTTTATTCCTCAACAAATTCTCTCCATTTTTTTTCCTCCACTCGTTATGGATCCGAATCAAGCCCTCCAATCCCTTGCCGACTCCTTGGATGATGAAGACGTGAGTTCTCAACACACCGAAGAGGACTTCATGGTCAACTACTCCTCGTTTTCCCAACTCCTCCAATCGGGGCACTCAACGCCGCTTCCTCCATACACCCCGCCGACCCAATGACCAGAGTCGCAAGTGCAACCTTCCCAATTCGTTCCGGCCACCCAACCTTGCCAATCAGCTAATAATTATGTTTTAAATTATCTAAATATGTATTAACGTATAAATATTATGTAATGTTTTTGTGGTATGAAATAAAAGTAGGAATTATATGTGGGGTGTTTTTTTAATTAACTAAAACTGTGTAGACACTGCTCCTGACATTGCGTAGACACTACCATTGGAGGAGCAGTGTCAGGATACAGTGTCAGGAAGCCAAAAACAATGGTTAGACACTGCTCATAGACACTGCACAGTGTCTAACCATTGGAGATGCTCTAAATTTCCTTGCTTGTTCTGAGAAATGATTGCCCATTATTATTTCATTTTCTATCTCCCAATGAAATTGCAAATGCTAGAGGACGTAGAAAATGTAAGAACTCTGTCATGATTGCTATGATGCTCCCTAACCCGCCTTCAATGTCAACTTTTTGTTCGACTTTAGTTTCATTAACACATATTGGTCTGGGTATGCTTTCCTGACTTCACAATAAGAGATTCCATGTAAACCATTGTGTATGAGTTGTGTTCTAATTTGTTAGTTCAGGAGATTTATGCTCTTAATTTGTACAGTTGATGGCGCTATCTACTTGTATTTTATGAATAGTCGGTATACTCTGACTATGGGTGAAATTTGGTTCATATGATAAGTCGACTGAATATGGTTTCACGTTGGAGTCCAAGGTGACTTAAAATTAGTATTATACAAGTACTATCCATCTCGATACTGATTTTCATAATCTCACTTAGTTTAATTATGCCGTCCTGCAGGTTGAGCAAGCTGTTGAAGTCTATCACGATGAGATGTATAGGTCCAAAAGATGGGCCTTCCCCTCATACAACTTCACCATGTCCGTTATTTGGTCCCCGTTTCTCGTAGAAGCTGCCATATTTGAAGACGAGAACGGTGTTTCAACCGCCGAAGTTGAGCTGCAGCTCGACAGGCTGGACAAGAGTTGGGCAGATCTGTACCAAAACTTGGACTACATGATAATCTCTACAGGGCAATGGTTTTTCAAAAATGCAATATACTGCGAGAACAATAAAGCCGTGGGCTGCCATGGCTGTGATCCTAAGAGAAACCTCACAGAGCTGGGATTCAATTTTGCTTACAGGAAATCCCTGAGGACCGTTCTGACCTTTCTTGCCACAACCAAACACAAGGGTCTGGTGTTCTTCAGGACGTCGGCGCCAGATCACTTTGAAGACGGGGAATGGCACAACGGGGGAAGCTGCCCGTTAACGTCACCTGCTAAAGATGGGGAGATTGAAGTGAAGGACTTGCAGCATTACTTACGGGATGTGGAGCTGCAAGAGTTTGAGAAGGCTTCTCGAAAGGCTGCTGAGAACAGGGTTGATCTCAGACTTCTTGACTTGATGAAACTCTCTTTGCTGAGGCCAGATGGTCACCCGGGCCCTTACAGGCAGTTCCAGCCGTTTGCCAAGGACAAGAACGCCATTGTTCAGAACGATTGCTTGCATTGGTGCTTGCCTGGGCCGATAGACTCGTGGAATGATGTGATCATGGAGATGATGCTCAGTGGATGAGAACTTGGTCATGTTGAGCTTGAATTAGATACATTTTGGTCTCAGCATCCCTGTGTATACTACTGGCAATTATTACTTTGGGTTGGGCAGGATTAGCATTATGCTTTGCAGCTACAAAGACTACATGACACAGATGCATAACCAAAACCGCAGGAACGAGGAGGAGGCTTAATCACCTTCATTTTTACATTTCAGTCTTCAACACGAGAGACTGCAATATATTTACTGCTTTCTTTTGTTATTGTAATTTATTTCATTAATTTATTCTGTGTGAACTCAGCAAGAATATGATATACTTTATTTTTCCTCTCTCTATCTTTAGCTGTTTCTGGCTACTATACATAAAGACTGCAGCTAGATGGGTTTTGTATTCCCCCGAATCATTAATTGATGGATAACTTTTTATTGAGAGAACTTGGTACACACAAAAGTGTGGCTAACTTTACAACGGATTAATGTATGTATTAATATCAATTGTTAATTAGAAAAAATTATCTTAAAGTATTAGTCATGTATATTTAGAGCATGTACAACGGTTGATCCACGCACGCGACCCAAGACTCACGTATTAGTGGGTTGAAATCGTGAGTCCCGACTCGCGGTTCACTGTCGTGGGTCTTGGGTCGCTATTCACGTGTCTGGAAAGACCAAGGATGATCTGAAAGCTATTAAGACGTGGAAAAAGAACAGTGTGCACAAGGATCTATAACCTTCTGTGGTATGCGGGAAGACTTTCCCACCGTATGCAAACTACACGGTCAGAGGTAAGTACATTTTATTCCAATACATAAAGAACAAGCACGACCGCAACAAATAAGTACGTTGTTAGTTTTATTTTCTTGTTTGTCTGTGTTGTCTTTGGCTCTACAAGGTACGTTTACCTGTTCTTGATGTTGTTTTTAGTTTCTTTGGTTACCCTTATAAGTCGGCATATGATCGTCTTGGGGTCTCCTTTTGTGGATTTGTAGCTAGATCTATCTTGTAAACTCCTCTTTCGCCTCAAAAGAGGTTTTCATTTAAATTTGCATTGCCGATAAAAAAACAAATAAGTACGTACATTTTATTCCAATACATAAAGAGCATTTCTTGTTCTCGTTTCAATCATTTCCCTAATCTAAGATTTGGAATTTGTTTATGCTCAGCGGAAGATCGTCCGAGCAATGAAAGAAGTGCAGGAGTCATGCGACACCTCATCCCTCGACACTGTGTCGGACTTGGTTCAGGCTGAAGTCCTAGCTGTCAAGTTAGGCGTACAAAGGAAGGGGAGCACGCAACCGGGATGTGGCAATAGAGTCATTCACCCAACGCCCAATGAGAAGGGGTTCTCCTCTACTATCGCTTCTATGGAGGTCTCTCAAGGGACGCAAGAATCGGTTGCACAGATCGAGGAACGAGTGAGGAAGAATATGGAGCGTTGTTTTAAGGAACAAGAGGAACGGATGACGGCCAAATAGGATGAGTTTGATGAGTCGTTGAGAAAGGTGAGGGAGCTCCTGTCTTTGTACACCCTCGATATTATACCTCCACAGCCTAACAGTGATGGAACATGGCCGAGTAGCACATGACGATCTTATGTACTGACAATTATTTTTGTTTTGTTGATTTGAATTATGTTTCATATTGTGGATATTAATATTTTCGTGCTTGAGACTACTACTTCCTAGCATATTATTACTACTATCTTATCATTATTCGAATTGTCATTTTATACAAGTTTTGCACGTTGGAGTGCACGTTTTACAACTTTTTTTTAAATCTAGTGTTAATCTTATGCGACTACATAAACAACCTCTATAACCCCATCTATGGAGTCGCGGAAGATAGGGCATACAATCCTATGTGACTACATCTATGGAGTCGTGAAGGATTGTATGCCTTATTCTCTACGACTCCATAGATGGGGTTGTAGATGAAATTCTGATTAGGTACAACAATAAGATGTCAATCAGGATGTTAAGACATGTGGTCTGACATCTCAATTCATGAAACAGAATGGAAACAATAAGGAACACAATCAATCACACACGAAGACACACAATTGGTTACCCAGTTCGGTGCAACATCACCTACGTCTGGGAGCACTCTACCAGTGGAATGAGTTTCACTATAATGTAATAATCAACATACAAGTTTCTCAGATCATCTAGATCAAACCTATTCTATCATTACGGAGTGACAAACCTATCTTAGTGCTCCCCCTGAATCTGAGCTCCTCGCTCAATCCCACTTTACAAGTCCTTCAGTCTTGGATTGTCCTTTATCTTCAATGAAGGGTTGTGATTCTTCAATCACGAGGATGCAACTCTAATACTGGTTCAGTTATCAAATGTAGCATGAGCACAACAACATTTGCTATGATTCATTTCATTCAAATTCTTAACGCGCTAATCCAATACGCTTGAGAACTTTAAACTCACGAACATAAGCTCAATGCACAGAGTAGCCTTCTTTATACTACAATGATCGATAGATAATATATATATAGCAATCAACTCGTACTCTGTGTATATACTCGACTTATATAGCTTCACCTTTTAAAGTCTTGTGCCTCGCAGAGTTTTGATACTCCAGAGCCACTGTTATGTTGAACTCTAGTTTCATTGTTCAACAGAACTTCCCAAAAGTAATCTCTAAGGATCTTTGTAAATATCTTCTGGTTTTGAAAAGTACACGATCTTGTTTCCTAAAACAAATAGAACTCTTTTGGAAAGTATACGATATCATTTCCTAAAGTAAATAGGACTCTTTAATGAGTATCTATAAGAATAAGAAATATATCTTCAGCACCGGATATGGATGGACGCGTTATGGATATACACGATAAAGCCCACACGCATGTTCTGTCATACACCGTCAAGTGGATGACATCTCCACTTACATCTTTTCTCCGGTTGCACATAAATGATGTCAGATGGCATCTTGGTTAACATCTTGCTTAACTCAAGTATGGCCAATACATATATAACAACAGTAGAAGATATGACATACAATCCTCTACGACTCCATCTATGGTGTCGCAGAGGATTGTATGTCATATCTTATGCGACTCCATCTATGAAGTCGTAGAGGTTAGGACATGATAATTCTATGATGCCATTAATACCATCGTAGGAGTCATTTCCCTCTACGATGACTTATATGGCGTGGTAGAGGCATTAACTACTACGACCGCAATTAATGTTGTCGTAGAAAGGAATGACGAAGACGAAACGATGTGATGACATCACAGAGGTTACTAAGAAACTTCTGCGACTACATAGTATGCCTCTGTGACTCCATAATGGAGTCGTGGATGCTACTTTTTCTTGTAGTGGATCAAACGACGAGTGACAAAGCTTTTCTTTGTAACAATTGTCTTGTCAAATGTGTTTTGGGTTGTATTATTTGAGGATGAATAAAATTAGAAGTTTCAATTCATCTAGTTAATTTATTTTGTTATTAATTGATTTTTTAAAATTTATTTCAATTTTCTTTAGTTTTTTTACTCTTTTAACTCGAAAGTTAATAAATTCAGCATCTACTCAGAACCTAAGTCCCTTAGTGAGTCTCACCATTATGTACACGATTTAAATTAAGGAGTTCAGACTCACTATTTTACACAATCAACATATGAGCCATGAACCTGAGCCCCTTAGTTAGTCTCACCACTATACATGCTTTTAGTTATCTTATATATTGGTGACGTAATAGACAAAATTAAGGTCAAATTTTTGACAATTTTCAATTCATATTGAGCTTGTAAATGATCTGTGACCAAGTCATATGACATGTAAATGAACTGTCACCAAAACTTAGGATAACTAGTTTGACACTTTTAAACTTTGAGTAATTTACTTTTCATAACCAATACTCTAAAGTAAGTTTACATTTAATCCTAATACCAATTCATAATCTAAATCTTAAACCCACGAGGATAACAGATTAGGCCTACACCATAAACTAAAGTCCAATTTGCCATATACCTTTCAACTAGATCACCTTATTTGGGAGGGTGGCCTATCCCAAATCCTACACGTAGTTCTTCGATCAACGTTGATTCGAATTTAATCGGGGACAAAATGTCTATTCTTTAAAACCCGTTATGCAACATGTAATATACTTTAAAAAAAATAACATATGGTTAAATAAGTATATCAATATTGTATTTATATATTGTTAACGGGAAGGTATAAAGTCGCATCACATATATCTCAAATAAGAAAATTTAGTGCAAGCCTTGAATATAAAATTTTGTTTGAGTGTTGAACGCGCCTGTCACGCGCCCCCAACCCGTGTTAGGGCTGCGCGCCAGATCTCCTCCCAAGTACGGCTCAGGTCCGTTTTTTCCGGCCGTTTCAGACCAATCTCAATGGGAGAGATGAATGTTTTGCTCTTTCCGGCGTCCTCAACCTTTCCATCTGATCAGTAACCTGTTCTCCAAGCCACGCCCGTTCTCCTCGTCAAGGCCAGCGAAGCAAGCGGCGCTCAGAGCTACAGGTTTGTTTTTTGCCTGATTCAAGGTCAATTTAATTTGCCCGATTCTCCGATCCGGGAACAAATTGAAATAGGGGCCAGGTTTGTCAATTTCCGGTGACCTGGTTTCTTCTTTTCGATCTCCCAGACAATCGGCTGGTAACATGTCAGGAAAGGGATCGAGTGCTTTTGACTGTTCGTTGGGGAGAGACAAACAAGAGGCTGTGGATTCGAGTTCAGACGAGGGGAGTGAACTCAGATTGGGTTTGGAGAAGCCGGTGATGAGTTTCACCAGTCTAGAGAGGGAGGTTGAGGGGGGCGTTTTTCGCCGACCTCGAGTCCAGGAGAGAGGAGCCCTTCAACCCAACACCATTTTTGTCCTCAATCTACCTGAGGGCTCAACAAAGGAAGGTGTGAAGGCCATTTTCAGTAATTTTGGAGCGATTGATCATATCCATCTGCCATACAATCCTAACATTAGAGGCAAGTATTTCGGGTTCATCAGGTATAATGCAGGTGTTGATTTGGAAAAAGTGGTGAAATCCACCAATGGGTCAAAAATTGGGTCGAAGATGCTGTTTGTGGCTCAGGTCTGGGATAAGAACAAGAGTTGGGAGAGAGTTCCAAGGGAGGACCTAAGGTTGTTCCTCAATAGAAAGGCAGGAGAAAAGACGGATAGTCCTTGGTCCGGTCAAGGCTGTTCAGACCCAATTCTGTTAGATGTGGATGACAAGCTGAAAGTTGAGGCGAGCAATGGATGGCTGGGTGTGCTTCATGGTAATCTAAGTTCAAAAATGCTGCAGGAAGAGCTAGGAAGACAAGGGGTTTTCGACATTCAGGTCAGATCACTAGGCAATAGGGTGGTGATGGTTTCTTGCGATGACAAAGCTTTTGAGGAACGCATGGTAGAGAGTAGATGGTCATGGTTAGCCCAATGGATAACGATGGGTCTAGAAAAGGAACCACTCTTGCTAAAAGGTGGCTCATTCCGGTGATTAAGGATCCAGGGAATTCCAATCCAATGCTGGACAAAGAGGAATTTGGAGAAAGTTGCAGGGGATTTCGGGGAGGTGGTGATGGTTCACCCAGAATCAGTTGTGGGTTTGGACTTTGACGAAGCCTATGTTCTGATTCATATTTGCTCTGAGAGAAAATCCGAGCAATTTGTTCGAGTGTCCTTTGATGGCGAGACTTGCAGCATCAAAGTATCTGACGTCCAAGATATTCAGGTACCACTGATAATCTCGAATATTGATAAAGCGGATGATAGCTGGCTGTCTTATAGTCCTGAAAATTCGGCTAGAGGGAATCCAGAAGCCGAAGGTAACCGGCTTTCCCCTGTGAATGCCAACCTTTCTAAGAGTTTTGACTCTACTAGGATGATACCCCCTGAATCATCAGCTTTGCCTCTGCTTCCTATTGTTGAGCAACCTGAGGACATTACCACTGTGCCACAAACTCAGATTAGCGTGGATTCGGAGAAGACTGTGTCAGGTAGTGTGATTTCGAAAAAGAAGAAAAAGAAAACGAAGCTAAAAGCAAGAGACAAGGCCGATTCTCAAGCCACCGTGAGTGATAAGTCGATTGCTCAGGACACGTATGGGCCGAGCCCAGAATCGCGAGCCCAAGGACAGTTGCAAGCGGCTGAAAAGGCCTGGGCTTATTGCAGTGCCATGGGCTTTAAATCAAAGTCATCTGGAGAGCAATTCAGACGCGAATTGGAGGCTTTAAATGAAGAATTGTATGTGGCTGCTGGGGATCGCGAACCTGGGATGGATTCTGATGACGAGTCGGATGTTGGAGGCTGCAATGTCTACTCTTCATCCTCTTAAATATTCTGATCAAAAGAGGAGTTCGTTATGGGAGATATCTGAAAGAGAAATCCGGTTTTTGTCCTGCCTCAGGAAAAAATTTGTGGCCTCCATGTTCTAGGTTGCTTTGTTTGGATTAGTCAAGACATCCCTCCCTGCTTTTTCCTCTAATGGTGCAGGTACCCTTTCGTGAGCTGTAAGAGCTCCTTTCGTTCCAAAGGATCCAAAGGCTATTTTTGGTGTTCCAGTTGTTCTGTCTTATGTTTTATGTTCTTTGTTCTCAGTTTAGAGGTTTCTGTAGTGTTACTTTTGTTGAGGTTTTAACCTTGGTTGTAGTCTTTTAAGACACGGTCGAGCCGTTTCTGGCTACCTGTCATTTAGACAGGGATATATAAAACATCACTGATAAAAAAAAAATTGTTTGAATGTCAGTCAGAGACGGATTTAAAGGGGTTTAAGGTATGCAATTGCATACCTTAAACATACCCATGTGTAGTATGATGGTAATAACTGTTTTATTTTTTCATGTAATATGAGTTTGAATCTTAGTGTTGTAATTTTTTTTTGGTGAATGTAATCATTCTTTTTGGGTTGTAAAAAGATATTTTGGGCTTTAAAAACGTGTACTCCTTTTGTAGGTTTTAAGAAAGTTGAGAATACAATTTGTTTTATATAAATATTTAAAATTAAACATAAAATAAAAATTAAATTAATATTTCTTTCTTTTGAAACTCAATATAAAATACAATTTGCATGCCTTGAATATAAAATACAATTTGCACTCCTTTGTTTCTTTGTTGGGCATCTTAGCCCTCGGAATCCTGCTCAGGTGTTATTTGGATAAGTGGGTTCCGATTGTATTCCTCCGAATTTACTTAGTCGATCCGGTGTTGGCCGGTGACATTTGAAAGTCTGCATTTCCCTCTTGGGGTGTGCGGTACTTTTGAGCTTTTGGTGGGGTTTGATCTGATTTAGGGTAAGGTTTTTAGTTGGGGAGGCTCGGGTTGTTGGATGGCCTCGTTCTGCACCTCTTCAGGGCTTTTTGGTAGTTTTCTGGGTAGTCAGACCTCTTTGGCTTGCTGTTTCTTCTAGTTCGTTCTTTTGTCTTATGGTTTTCCGGTTATCTGTTCTGGTTTATGTGTTCCTGCTCTTTGTTGGGTTGTTGTTTTGTTCAATTTGGTTGTTCTTTGCTTTGTTTGTTAGGTTTGTTGTTGTTTCTGGTGTTTTTGTTTTCATCCCCGGCTGTGGGGCTCTGTTTCTTGAGGTTCCCATGAGGAACGCTCCTAGGTTGTTTTCTGCTCATCCACGTCGTGTTCTTCATTTTAAAGAACCGATGAATTTAAATACGTCTTTGCTGATAAAAAAAATTCTTCTACTCCCAAATGGCAATTGCTCTCTCCAATGTATGGTTGTTGATTTATTTATATTCTTCTCAAATTTATTTATTTAATCTTTCAATCTATAACTCAAATTTAGTCTCTTAATTCCATTTTTCCCAGATTTCTCAATTTGAATTTGAGATTCGTATTCAAGTATTATTTAGATATAATTTTGTAATTTTTGATGTCCTAGTACTTAAACTTTAACAAATAATTTCCTAAAGTAATTAGTGAAGAGAAAATCCGTATTATTAATCATTTTAGCATATGTTATCTCCATAAATTTTTGTATAGAAGATCATATATTGAGATTTTTTATTTTCAATAGAATTAATAAATAATTTCCTTACAGCGAAACAAGTGTTATTAAAATGGTATTGGTTATAAAGTGTTACCATATGCTCAAAAAATAAATGGTATTGGTTAGTGTTTATAAATCTACACTCGTATTGGATAGTTCTTATTGGGAATATTTTTGAATGATATTAGTGTTATTAAAATAATAACTTTTCAATTTGACGGGGATCTCCAATTATTTTATTGGTGTAATTTAGAATTTTAGTATATTTGATTATTTTATTTATATTTAATTGGATCCGCTTCTGATATCAGGTAGAGATGATGTGAATCAAAATGATGACTTAAATTAATAAACGAACTTTAACATAATATCCCAACTTGTTTTATTTGTCTCCTATATTCTGTATGTCAACATGTTTGACCCGAGACGTGTGTTTTTTTATCAGTAATGCAAACTTAAATTAAAGGACCTTGTTTTAGAAAAGAAAACAGAGGCCGAGGGAAGAACCTTAAGTAAACAAGCTACAACCAAGCAAAGCACGTCACCGGCACCTCGAACCACCAGGACTGATACAAGAATATGGTCTAACTATAGAATTGAAAAAGAAACCCACAACCAGAAACAAACGTGAACGCTAGCATGACAGCTCAACCAGAAGACAATCCCAACAAGGGGAGATACAATGAAAAAGGTCTAAGTACCCAAAATTTACAACCATTAAGATCTGAACAATTTTCCTAAAAAAAAATATATGAACAGTAAACTGGGTCTAAAACCCTGATTTTTCTACCATGAAGCACAAGAAAAGCACCTGAAGAGCCCACCACCTCGAACTCGAAAAAATTGCTTGCCGGAAACTCAAACTTCATCAAAAAACACCGAGAGAACTCAACAACAAACAAACGCCCTGATGACCACGCTGAACACTACTCAGATCTCAAAAGAAGATCCTAACCGAGGCCAACACCACCGACCAACCTAAAAAGGATAGTTGAAACTGAAAGAATTTGTAATCGTTGTCGGAGAGACGAGAACGAGAGTTTTAGAAACGAGCTCAACAAAACATCTAGCCGTAGAATCTAGTGGAAGAGAACCAAAAGTCACAACGGAGACAATTATATCAAACCTCCATATACTGCTCATTTATCAAAGATAACCACCGAATGACAACACTTAACGACAATCCAAAAAGAGAGTTAGACCTCTTTGACTACGAGCTCTTCACCGACAAAAAGCTGAAGCACTATAAACATGGAGTGATCTAAAAGAGGTAACCGCCAAAATGGAGTAAACGACTAACAAACACCTCCTGTAAAACCCCACCTATTTAAAAAGGTTTTTTTTTTTTTTATGAAAAACGAGACGTGATGGTAGAATTTTGCAACGAATGTTGTTGAAAAATCAAAAAAAAGAAAAGAAAAAAAGAAAGAGAAGGAGTCTGGGCTGGATTGGGCCAGTCAGACGCATTTTGGGTCTGACCCACGCGAAGACCCAGCCCAAACCGAACCCTAGCCATAAAAAGGACTCGGCGCCGCTTCAGTGCCACTGTGCACGCGCGATTAACGAGGCATCCCTAACCTCTCGCTCGATTCTCTCTCGCGACTCGAACCAGACGCCCCGTCGCGCCTCTCCTTCTCCGACCACCACCCACCTCCTCCGAGCTCACCTTCACCTTCTTCTTCTTCTCCTCCGTCTTCTTCTCTCAGCCGCGACAAAACCCCCAAAAACCCAGAAGCGAGCTTCCACCCGTCTTCTCCCTCTTCGATTCAAGACCACCGTAGAGCGTCTTCTTCACCTGAAAACGTGAACCCGAGCTCGTTTGGGGGTCGGACGGGACCGGAGAGCGTCGCCGGAGCGCTCGAGTTCCATATCTGGAACTCGCACGTCGCGAGCTCTTTGGCCGTCAGATCTGGCCGGAAGGGCTCGGGCCTCGCACCATCCACCCGTCTTTTCTTGTTCCCGGACCTCCGACGCTTCAACCGTCGTCAAAATCGTCTTCGTCGTCGCCGTCGGAGCCGCCGGAACCCTAGATCTTACAATCCCCGTTCCCAGCTCAGACCAGACGAGGTCGAGTCCTTGGGCTCGGGCCTAGAGCTTAGTTGGGCCTCGACCTGAACTGGATTTGGGCCTCGGGCTCGAATCTGGTTCGGGCCTCGACCTGGACTGACTTTGGGTTTCGGGTCCGGACTCGGGTCTGGATCCTGGTCTAGGTCGGGCACAGGTTGGTCCGGGTCTGGACCTGGATCCGGGTCGGTTTCCAGGTTGGGGCCGGGTTTCGGGTCGGTCGGGTCTGGACAGAAAGATTAATTTAATATTAATTAATTTGGTTACACTTTGGACTAAATCATACTTTTGTTGGACTTAACAGTTTAATTAAAAAGACGATCTGATAATTTAAAGAACGGTTCGATCTGAACTCGAGCTGATTGGGACCCTTTTTCTGTTAAACCCAGACTCGGACTTGGACTTCGCCCGAGAGCTAGGACTTCGCCCGAGGAGACGAGACTAACCGGACAACTATTGATAGGAGTATTTGTTCGTAGGAAGACCACAAGGTAGGGAAAGTCCTAACTCCTCGTGTCTTTCAAAACTAGTATGCCTATTAGGTTAATAAAATTGGAAAGGTCCCAGAATTGCTTATAGGATGCGAATAACTAGAATAAATGTCTTTCAATTACTAATAACCGGACGTGTCTAGTAAGCATGCTTAGGATGTGAAACACTAGTGTAACTCGCTTTTAATACTTGGGAATTGATTTACTGGTAGAAAGGCCGTGATGAGCCCTCGGATTAGTTGTGTTAGCTTCACATGCTTGGTTGCCTAGTTTGGATAAGTTAAGAGTTTAATACAACTAGATGATTTAAATGTCAAATATGAATGCTTGAATGTTTATGTGATCGAATACTTGGATGAATGATTGTATGAATGTTGAGTGTAATTGTTTGTGCTAAATGGGACATGATCGGGTGAGTGATAGACCGACGGAGTGCGATTGGTAAGTAATTGGTAAGTGTAAGACTACATTGATTCTTGTAGTGTGTTGTGATAGAATTGTGATTCGTTAAGCGTTGGTTGCTCCTTGATTGTTTGAGTGTATTACCCACTTGTGAGTCTTTAAATTGATTTATATATTGGTATGGCACCCACGCTGCGGGTGGGGTAGTGCCTGTAAGGTACCCACACCAAAGGAAATGCTGGTGTGGGGTAGTACCTAAGCCGATGACTTGGTATCCGGTATGGTACCTACACCGAAGGAAGTGCCGGTGTGGTGTAGTATCATAGTCGGTATCCGGTATGGTACCTACACCGAAGGAAGTACCGGTGTGGGGTAGTATCATAGCCGGTGGATTGGACCCTGCGGGGCATTGGTTATTGGATGGTTTACCCTGCGGGGGATGGTTATTGGTTGATTCACCCAAGTGTATGCGTCCTGCGGGAGCAATACCTTGGTTCCCTATGACATATGGCCCTTTGGAGACGTTTCCGAGAATCCCGACGATAAGCGCCCTCAGGGGTTGTTACCGGTATTCCCGATGTTATACGTCTTTGTGACGTTATGCGTCTCCTCTGGACCGAGGGAAAATCCGACATCACACAACGAGTATTGTGGATCGGAGGGTGGTGACTTCATGTGCCACGACATTAATTGGATGCCCTGTTTTCTAATGGTTTCCAAAGAAATACATTGATTCCCTTAATTTCCCTTTGATTATTGTTGACTCTTTGAAATTGTTAAACATTCGGTTTGCCTCTGTATTTCATCATCTGTTTGGTTTCTCGTCTTATTAAGATTTGAATAAACCTGTAAACTCATGTTTATTAAACTGAAAGGTCGCGTTGGTTATGCATTTTTCCCTACTGAGCGTAAGCTCACCCCTCTTGTCTTTGTGGTGTTTCAGGTGTTGAGCGGGAGCAGTACTAGCCGGACTCCCGGAGCTTGGGAGCTGTTGAGGGTTTAGCTAGTTTTAGAGACGTGTACCCTTTTTATGTTGGATTTTGTACTTTACTGACTGAGCTGTGACTCTTTACATTTTGAAGGCTTTATATCATTCGGAACTTTATTCATTTTATTCTCTTGTTTTACTGTAAATCCTTAGTCACGTCTCGAGTCCGGTCAAAATTGGATTTGGGGCGTGACAATTTGGTATCAGAGCCTGGTTTCATTTTGAACTTGTTTTCAAAACCTCGGACCGCACGTCAATTAGGTGGGTAGAGTTAGGGAGTCTAAGTTTAGGGACTCAGTGACGTAGTCGAATTTATTCGATACGTAGAGTTGGAACGATAAAAATCTTTATGATTTAAACGCCTTGATAAAGGTTGGAACTGTTGATATTATGTGATTTGCTTTACGCGTGTCGTATGCTCAAATTTCTATGCCTCAGTGATCTGGGATGCCAATGGTTGAGATCAAGGTTGGCCCAACGAGCGATGATCGAACTATTATGAATTGGTTGTTGAGTGAACCATTTGTTGATTGCATTGCCACCTTGGTTGGCCGTTTCCTTAAATTCTCAATTTGAAGTATTGATTGTTCAATGTTTGACTTGTTTAAGTGACCATTGTCCCTCGAGAATTAAAGTTGACCCAAAAAGGGAAGTTTAAACAAATAAAGAGTAGAACCCGAGTATTCTTGCACTTGGCTGAGCATGAGAACTCTGCGTACTGATTACCTTGTGAATTTGATTGGTAAAATGTCCCGTTTAAGTGGAGGGTTAGTGGAAAATACGAATAGGTCATGCCGAAATTTCTGTAGAACTGAAATGTTTGCACTATCACGGGTTGACTCAGGGGCGCCACTATAGTCGAGCGTGATGGTTGGATATCAAGTTGTTACAACGAGATTCGGGGACGCCTGAATCGGGTTGTAACGACGCGAGATCGACATGAAGGTTGGATAAAAGTTAAAGTATTGAGAGCCTGTGGAAAGAAAAGAAATGCTAAGTTTTGATGAAATTAATCGTGTTATGATGCTAGACCCCACGTATTGGGAAGATACCCGATTGAGGGGTATGCATGTTGCCTTGTGCCTTGTGTGAATTACTTGAGATTATTCCTCCTGTGGGAGTTGATTGTTTGATTTGATTGAATCCTCCTGTGTGGAGTTGACTGATTTGATTGAACCGCTGACTGTTTTTATGAGACACATTGAGATGCGGCCTTGTCTGCCTATATATAAAGTATTATATATCTTTTGAGCCTAAGTGTTGTTGGTTTTGTACGACCCTTGGGGGACGCGCGTGAACGTCCTTATGTTTGATCGAACCGTTTGTTCTAAATTGGAAACTGAACATGTGCGTTATCCGTGCAGGCGGATAGACGACATGCCTCGTATGTACGTTCCGAGAGGTACCAGGAGCCGCCCAGCTGGGGGCCCGAGTCAGACACCTGCCTCTGAGCAGGCAAGGGCAGCTGACGCCCAGGGTGCTGCTTTTACAGAGCACCAGAGTTTTGAGGGTGGACCATCAGAGTTACCACCCAGGAATTCTCCAGTCGCTGAGCCGACTCAGACGACCCCTCTAAAGGAGATGGTCCGTGCAGTGCTGGCATCCATGAGCGCGCAACAAGGGACTACAGCACCGGCACCAGAGCCTGTGCCTATTGCCGCAACAGTCGCTAGTGAGAGGCCAGGCCAGCTTGACAGCTCCACGGCCCAGGCCCTCAGGGATTTTCGTAGACTCGGCACGCCGGTCTACTCCGGGGGAGCAGACCCCGAGGCAGCATCAGGATGGTTGGAGCGGGTTACCCGCAACCTCGATACCTATGGAGTATGTGAGGGACATCTGAGAGTATCCTTCGCTACCTTTCAGCTCGAGGGAGAGGCCTACTATTTGTGGCAGTCAGTGCAGACTAGTGTTGGGGATGACTATCAGTTATTCAGCAGGCTGTTCCTGGAGCAGTACTTTCCTCGATCCATTCGAGATGACAGACGCCTGCAGTTCCTGGAACTGCGTCAGAGGGGATTGAGCGTATCTAAGTATGCAGTGAGATTTATTTCTTTGGCCCGTTTCGCACCGGAGCTGGTGCAAACTGAGGAGAGTCGCTGCAGGCGATTCGAGAACGGGCTCATCCCGTCGATTACTGAAATGGTCATCGCCTTCAGGAACGATGTGTATTCCACACTCCTGGATCAGGCTTTAGCCATAGAGAGGCACTTCAGGGAGACCTCCAGAGTGTGGGAGATCAGGCCGAGGCCGAGTGGCTTCCTATGACAGTCTGAGATGCGCGACCAGCACAGATAGAGAGTTTATGGATCCTTTCAGCCTTAGTTTTAGTCTGGAGGCATACGCCGGGCAGGGGCTGTAGCTTCAGTTGGACCCGCCCCGGTGGCACAACTATGTCCTCTGTGTGGGCAGCAAGGTCACCTAGCCCGAGACTGTCCGAGAGGCAGCGGACCTGCAGAACGACAGATTGATTATCCATAGAGGGTTGGAGATAGACAGCGGGTTGATGAGAGGGCATGCTACCGGTGTGAGCGACAGGGACACCTTGTCCATTCTTGCCCTGATCGAGTTGGAGGAGCGCCCTCGCCGAGGCCTCACCAGGCTCAGGCTCGTCAGACACCTCCTGGCCGACCTCGTCAGGCACAACATCAGGGAGCTCCGCGTCAGGCGGCGGGAGCAGCAGTTCAGAGACACCAGCCGAGGGCTGTACAGCAGGTGGCACTACCACCACCACCGAGAGAAGGACCACCGGCACGGTAGGGCCGAGTCTATGCAGTTACTGATGCCAGAGTGGAGGGACCGTACGCCGGCCATGAGGCCACTCAGGGTACGTGTTTATTGTATAATTCATGGGCATCTTTTCTGTTTGACACGGGAGCTTCCCATTCCTTCATCTCTTCTTCTTTTGCTATTTCTTTGGTTTTGCGGGTGGAGACGTTGAGTCGACCCCTTTGTTTAGATACCCCTGTTACTGTAGAGGTAGTGTTGAGGACCGTTTGTCGGGATTGCGCGATTAGGGTGGCGGATTGCCCCTTTATTGGTGACCTACTCGTCCTAGATATGACTGCTTTTGATGTGATTTTGGGTGTGGGCTGGCTCGCGAGATATCGAGCGACGATCGATTGCTATCGACGTCAGGTGACAGTAAGGTCAGGCGACCGAGTCATTACTTGTGTTTTGGGTAGCAAGAGCGGAGTCCTTCTGTCCGCCTTGACTACGAGAGTTGAGACGGAGATCGTGCAGGGTAGCAGAGACCTACCGAGAGTAGTATGTGAGTTCCCAGATGTGTTCCCGGAAGAGCTATCAAGCTTACCACCAGCGCGCGAGATAGAGTTATGGATCGACTTGATCCCAGGTACAGCGCCGATCTCGATGACACCATATCGGTTTGCACCAGCTGCGTTAGTCGAGTTGAAGCGACAACTCGAAGAGCTGCAGGAGAAGGGTTTCATCCACCCGAGTGTCTCTCCGTGGGGAGCACCCGCCCTCTTCGTGAAGAAGAAGGGTGGAGCATTGAGGATGTGCATGGATTACCGGAAGTTGAACCGGGTTACAGTGAAGAACAGCTATCCGATGCCGAGGATCGATGATCTGTTCGATCAACTGAGGGGAGCAACTTGCTTCTCCAAGATTGATCTGAGGTCAGGCTACTACCAGTTGAGGGTCCGAAAGGAGGATGTGGAGAAGACAACATTCCGGACACGGTACAGACACTTTGAGTTTCTAGTGATGCCGTTCGGATTGATGAACGCGCCAGTAGCCTTCATGGATTTGATGAATGGCATTTTCAGACCGTACATGGACCAGTTTGTCGTAGTTTTTGTTGACGACATCTTGATTTATTTGCCTAGTGAGGAGGCACATGAGGAGCACTTGAGGATAGTATTGACCTTGCTATGTACTCACCAGCTGTACGGGAACCTGGAGAAGTGCGAGTTCTGGCTCGCAGAGGTGCAATTCCTCGGGCATGTTGTGTCCCGAGATGGTATCCTAGTCGACCCAGCGAAGGTCGATGCAGTTTCAAAGTAGGCAAGGCCCAAGAATGTGTTTGAGATCCGTAGCTTTCTGGGATTGGCAGGATATTATCGACGCTTTGTTCAGGACTTCTCGCATCTAGTCCCGCCTATGACAGCACTGACCCGCAAGGGAGTAGAGTTTCTATGGACTGATGAGTGTGAGCACTCCTTTACCGAGATAAAGGCTCGATTGACCACCGCTCCAGTGTTGATTGTCCCGGAGCGAGGAGTAGGTTATGATGTGTACTATGACGCCTCAGGCGAGGGACTGGGTGGTGTGTTGATGCAGTCCGGGAAGGTAGTTGCTTATGGCTCGAGACAGTTGAAGGTACATGAGCGCAACTACCCGACCCATGATCTAGAGCTGGCAGCAGTGGTATTTGCTCTGAAGAGCTGGAGACACTATCTGTACGGTGAGCGTTTCAGGGTATTCTCGGATCACAAGACCCTCAAGTATATTTTCTCCCAGCGCGACCTGAACACGCGCCAAAGGCGATGGATGGAGTTACTTGAAGAGTACGACTTCGAGCTGCTCTATCATTCGGGCAAGGCGAATGTCGTCGCCGATGCCCTGAGCAGGAAGTTGACTCATTGCGTTGCCAGCATGGCTGTCCGAGAGTGGGACATGATGGAGGAGTTGAGCTCCTTCAGACTTGAGCTAGAGGAGGTCACAGATGGTATGGCTTTGTGTGCATTAGTGGCTCAGCCCACGTTGGCTGCTCGGGTGATGGAGGCACAGACCGAGGATGCCGAGACGGCAGGAATTCGTGAGAGACTGGTAGACGGTGTTGAGATCGAGGGTTGGGAGTTGAGTGCTGATCAGAGTCTCCGTTATAGAGGACGGTTGTTTGTACCCCCGAGGTTGTAGGGACACTGTGTTGAGAGAATGTCATCACTCCCGTCTTGCTGTGCACCCAGGTGGCACCAGGATGTATAGAGACATCCGACGACAATTCTGGTGGAGCGGGATGCGTAGGGCAGTCGCAGATTTTGTTTCGAGATGCCTCACCTGGCCGCAGGTGAAGGCCGAGTATCAGCGTCCCGCCGGCTTGTTAAAGCCTTGACCGACACTGTTGATGTGTTGAGCCAGTTATACGTTAGAGAGATTATTCGTCTTCATGGAGTACCGGTGTCAGTTGTATCTGATAGGGATCCTCGCTTCACATCCAGATTTTGGAAGAGCCTGCAGAAGGCGTTGGGGACTGAGGTGCTGCTTAGTACATCTTATCACCCACAGACAGATGGACAGTCAGAGCGCACTATACAAATTTTGGAGGATATGCTGCGTGCTTGTGTGCTGGACTTTCGGGGATCTTGGGAGGATCACCTACCGTTAGCAGAGTTCGCTTACAACAACAGTTATCAGTCCAGCATTAGGATGACACCATTTGAGGCTTTGTACGGCAGACCGTGTAGGTCGCCTGTGTGTTGGGTTGAGGTAGGGGATCAGAGTTTACTTGGGCCAGATATGGTCAGAGAGACGACCGAGAAGGTCGCATTGGCTAGAGAGCGGTTGAAGAACGCACAGAGTCGCCAGAAGAGCTATGCAGACAGACGTCGCAGACCGCTTGAGTTCGCGGTCGGAGACCATGTATTTCTGAGGGTGAGCCCGAAGAAGGGCCTATTGCGGTTCAACCGCGGAGGAGGCAAGTTGTCCCCGAGATTCATCGGACCCTTTGAGATCTTGGACAGAGTTGGAGCAGTGGCTTACCGCCTAGCATTGCCACCGCAGCTTGGGAACGTGCATAACGTTTTCCACGTTTCCCAACTGTGGAAGTACACCGCAGATCCCTCTCATGTTATCGAGTGGACGGACATCGAGGTAGCTGACGATTTCTCTTATGAGGAGCAGCCTATCAGGATCGTGGATACGGGAGAGAAGGTCTTGCGGAAGACGACTATCCCTTTGGTATGAGTGCAGTGGAGGCACCAGGGAGCTGAGTCGACCTTGGAGCGCGAGGACGAGATCCGGGAGAAGTATCCCCACCTGTTCGACGCTTGAGGTACGTCTGTTTTAAATTTCGAGGACGAAATTCTTTTAAGGGGGGTAGACTGTAAAACCCCACCTATTTACAAAGGGTTGTTTTCTAAAAAACGAGACGTGAGGGTAGAATTTTGCAACAAGTGTTGTTGAAAAATCAAAAAAAAAGAAAAAAAAAAGAGAAGGAGTCTGGGCTGGATTGGGCCAGTCAGACGCGTTTTGGGCCTGACCCACGCGAAGACCCAGCCCAAACCGAACCCTAGCCATAAAAAGGACTCGGCGCCGCTTCAGTGCCACTGTGCATGCACGATTATCGAGGCATCCCTAACCTCTCGCTCGATTCTCTCTCGCGACTCAAACTAGACGCCCCGTCGCGCCTCTCCTTCTCCGACCACCACCCACCTCCTCCGAGCTCACCTTCACCTTCTTCTTCTTCTCCTCCGTCTTCTTCTCTCAGCCGCGACAAAACCCCCAAAAACCCAGAAGCGAGCTTCCACCCGTCTTCTCCCTCCTTGATTCAAGACCACCGCCGACGATTTCAAGCGCCACCGTGCCAGATCCGGGGAGATTCAGCGATAGTGAGTTAAACCCTCACCAGAATCACCTTCCCCATCCTCTTCTTCACCTGAAAACGCGAACCCGAGCTCGTTTGGGGGTCGGACGGGACCGAAGAGCGTCGCCGGAGCGCTCGAGTTCCAGATCCGGAACTCGCACGCCGGCGAGCTCTTTGGTCGTCAGATCTGGCCGGAAGGGCTCGGGCCTCGCACCATCCACCCGTCTCTTCTTGTTCCCGGACCTCCGACGCTTCAACCGCCGTCAAAATCGTCGTCGCCGCCGGAACCCTAGCTCCGACCATCGCCGTTCCCAGCTCAGACCGGACGAGGTCGAGTCCTTGGGCTCGGGCTCGGAGCTTAGTTGGGCCTCGGCCTGAACTGGATTTGGGCCTCGAGCTCGAATCTGGTTCGGGCCTCGGCCTGGACTGACTCTAGGTTTCGGGTCCGGACTTGGGCTGGATCCGGGTATGGGTCGGGCACGGGTTGGTCCGGGTCTGGACCTGGATCCGGGTCGGTTTCCGGGTTCGGGCCAGGCTTCGGGTCGGACTCGGGTCGGTCGGGTCTGGACAGAAAGATTAATTTAATATTAATTAATTTGGTTACACTTTGGACTAAATCAGACTTTTGTTGGACTTAACAGTTTAATTAAAAAGACGATCTGATAATTTAAAGAACGGTTCGATCTGAACTCGAACTGATTGGAACCCTTTTTCTGTTAAACCCAGACTTGGACTTGGACTTCGCCCGAGAGCTAGGACTTCGCCTGAGGAGACGAGGCTAGCCGGACAACTGTTGATAGGAGTATTTGTTCGTAGGAAGACCACAAGGTAGGGAAAGTCCTAACTCCTCGTGTCTTTCAATACTAGTATGCCTATTAGGTTAATAAAATCGGAAAGGTCCCAGAATTGCTTATAGGATGCGAATAACTAGAATAAATGTCTTTCAATTACTAATAACCGGACGTGTCTAGTAAGCATGCTTAGGATGTGAAACACTAGTGTAACTCGCTTTCAATACTTGGGAATTGATTTACTGGTAGAGAGGTCGTGATGAGCCCTCGGATTAGTTGTGTTAGCTTCACATGCTTGGTTGCCTAGTTTGGATAAGTTAAGAGTTTAATACAACTAGATGATTTAAATGGCAAATATGAATGCTTGAATGTTTATGTGATCGAATACTTGGATGAATGATTGTATGAATGTTGAGTGTAATTGTTTGTGCTAAATGGGACATGATCGGGTGAGTGATAGACCGACGGAGTGCGATTGGTAAGTAATTGGTAAGTGTAAGACTACATTGATTCTTGTAGTGTGTTGTGATAGAATTGTGATTCGTTAAGCGTTGGTTGCTCCTTGATTGTTTGAGTGTATTACCCACTTGTGAGTCTTTAAATTGATTTCTATATCGGTATGGCACCCACGTTGCGGGTGGGGTAGTGCATGTAAGGTACCAACACCAAAGGGAATGCTGGTGTGGGGTAGTACCTAAGCCGATGACTTGGTATCCGGTATGGTACCTACACCGAAGGAAGTGCCGGTGTGGGGTAGTATCATAGTCGGTATCCGATATGGTACCTACACCGAAGGAAGTGCCGGTGTGGGGTAGTGTCATAGCCGGTGGATTGGACCCTGCGGGGCATTGATTATTGGACCCTACGGGGCATTAGTTATTGGATGGTTTACCCTGCGGGGGATGGTTATTGGTTGATTCACCCAAGTGTATGCGTCATGCGGGAGCAATACCTTGGTTCCCTATGACATATGGCCCTTTGGAGACGTTTCCGAGAATCCCGACGATAAGCGCCCTCAGGGGTTGTTACCGGTATTCCCGACGTTATACGTCTTTGTGACGTTATGTGTCTCCTCTGGACCGAGGGAAAATCCGACATGACACAACGAGTATTGTGGATCGGAGGGTGGTGACTTCATGTGCCACGGCATTAATTGGACGCCCTATTTTCTAATGGTTTCCAAAGAAATACAGTGATTCCCTTAATTTCCCTTTGATTATTGTTGACTCTTTGAAATTGTTAAACATTCGGTTTGCCTCTGTATTTCATCATCTGTTTGGTTTCTCGTCTTATTAAGATTTGAATAAACCTGTAAACTCATGTTTATTAAACCGAAAGGTCGCGTTGGTTATGCATTTTTCCCTACTGAGCGTAAGCTCACCCCTCCTGTCTTTGTGGTGTTTCAGGTGTTGAGCGGGAGCAGTACTAGCCGGGCTCTCGGAGCTTGGGAGTTGTTGAGGGTTTAGCTAGTTTTAGAGACGTGTACCTTTTTTATGTTGGATTTTGTACTTTACTGACTGAGCTGTGACTCTTTACATTTTGAAGGCTTTGTATCATTTGGAACTTTATTTATTTTTATTCTCTTGTTTTACTGTAAATCTTTAGTCACGTCTCGAGTCCGGTCAAAACTGGATTTGGGGCGTGATACCTCCTAATCCAACCACACCACCAAACCACACCAAGACACCAATACAAATACAATTTCAACAAAGCCAAACAGGCAACACCACCACGACGGCCAACACCAACCGTGGTTCTCGACAACAACCAAAAGTCGAGAAAAAGAAGAGTAAAATATTGGCATTGAGGGGATGAGGATGAAGCTAGAGGAGGATACCATAGAGAACGAAAAATCCGAGGAAGGTCCAACGAGAGATGCGGGAGGCACCACTTAAGCAACAAGAATGGCACCAGAACCACCCCCAAGGCCAATAACGGTTGTCAAGCTTGCTCTGCGTTGGCAACGAACCACCAAGGAACCCGAATCGAAGCCACGACCACGAAAAGCGTGTCGAAACGGGACCACAAGTAGTAAGGCATTAATGGCCGAAGCCACTATGAACGAAGAAGAACAGATCCACGAGTGGGACATAACCACCATCACACAAATCCAACCCAATTTCAACCACTGCCATCGTGGAACCCGAATCGATCCTACGACCACGCACCAGCGTACCAGAACAAGACCACACTCAGCAAGAAGGGGAGAAAAGCTGGTCGGAGATGGAGCTAGAAAACTTGAAACCGAACTAGTGGTGTCGGATCTGCAAACCCATGAACCAAAGGAGCCCGAGCTAGGCCAGTGGTGAATTGACCTGAGGCGGAGTATCCGGGTAGCCGCATCGGAGACGCGACCCGAACACGAGCACCACTCACACCAAAGCCAAATGACCATAACCACACCAGGAACATCAAAACCTCGACCCAAACCGAGATTTCAGAGCGAGGTAGAGGCTCGTGATGCAGAACGAGGACTTGGATGGAACGTCGACCACCACATCACTGCGAGAAGGTGGTCCAACTCCTTGGCTCAACGCCGGCGAAAAGGAACCAACGACCCACCAATAGCAAGAGCACGAACCTCCACCGAAACATAAGAATGGAACTGAGAAGGAGCTCCATCAGCACCACCCAAGCTCTCACCGGCCACATCCAAAGCAGATCTGGACGACGAGCCCGATCCAGATCTGTGAAGCCAGTAACAAGCCCGAGTCCCATCTGCTAGCTGAGAGCTAAGCAGGGCCTGCGAGAAGAGAAGTCAGGCAAGACCGGCGAACACGAGCACTCACCTGATCGGCCGGAGAAGAAGACTTCCACGAAGAAGGAGGACAAAACAGAAAAAACAAGAGAAAGAGCGAAGAAGAAAAGGAAAGAAGAAAGGAAGGGTCACCACTGGTGACAACCGTTGTCGGAGGCCCTGCATCGTAAAGGTAGAAGGCGGCTAGGATTTTTAAAGTAGAAAGCGGATTTTAAAATTCTCAGTCGGACCTACCTCCGAGACCCATGTTCATCATGCAAAGTTTGTTATCCACCTCGCTGAATGGGGATAACAAAATCAGAAAATGGATTTTCACATTATTCAATCCGACTCTATCAAGTAACTACCACTCATGTTTGGCATTTCGATGCCAACTATAACGGGTAATCTCTTTTTGGTTCTGAATTCTAATAAGAATCTTTCGGCCTCTTTAACCCAAACAACCTTAAAACACACCAGAACAAATCCAACCCACACGAACGTTTGCATTTAGGCCCAACATCTGAACTTAACATATTGCTTTAGGGATCTGTTTTGTCTAACCGACACGCTAGCCTTCATCCTAGGCTCTTGAAACAGAGGAAGTCACATCAGATCACATAAATCCAAAAATGATACAAGCATCGGTGGACTTTCCCAAACCATCCCCTTTAATTTTGGAGCAGTAACTATCCCTTCAATAATTTAGATTGTTGTTGCTATCTATATTCATCATCATCTTCCCAAGTTTGCAAAAACAGACTTGTATCTCAATTTCATATGATTCATACATCTCTTCATAATCTTAACTTAATTATTATTGATGCAATCAATCCATCGTCTTAATTGACTTTCGAATATGAACAACATAAAATACACATATTTGCCCATCATGGGTATAAATTCATGTATATAGCCAGGTTCAATAATAATTAATCATGCAGTTAGTTAGAAGAAAATAGTTTTGACTCTAGTTAAAGCTGGGATAGTAACACTTACCTAAACTTTATTAACAGAAAAAACAACTCGGCCCATATATCACCAGCTTTTGACATTCAGTGAAATTATTGGTGAGCTATCCACCGGTTTTCAACTTTAACTCGTTGAATTGTGTTTTATATTTAACTATTAAATAAATTATTATTTATATTTTTTATGAAGTGAGTTTTTTTTTTGAAACGGATAACCGGAGACTTTCATTAATACCAAAAGGTAATCAAACAGGATGAGGCGTGACCGCCTCGGGTTCCAGATATATGTTCGGGCCGACCGTAGCAAGCCCGGCGCTCATGGACCCATAATAATAGCTCACTTGAAATCGTGGGCACAAACTCAAGATAA
Source organism: Erodium maritimum (assembly GCA_963921825.1). Classification (NCBI taxonomy): domain Eukaryota; kingdom Viridiplantae; phylum Streptophyta; class Magnoliopsida; order Geraniales; family Geraniaceae; genus Erodium; species Erodium maritimum. Next base: position 23,249,516 of record OY997590.1, read on the forward strand.
CTCCCTACCATCGTTCCAACATAATGAGGCAAAGGATAATAAGTTCTAAAATTCGCAGAAAATAAAGTATCCCAAAAGAAACACAAACAATAACAAAATAGATAAAAAATAGTTGCTGATAATGCAGGCTGCCCGGGACCTCCCAGCAGTGGTTGTCCCGGGTCCGTAGGTATAGTCTGGGGCCGACTCCACCCACCCCTGCTGGGGCGGATTATTCCTCCATCAGAGGCAGTTGTGCCTCCGCTTCTTCTGCTCTCCCCTCCCCCTGAAAGGGCGGATACCAGGTCTGCTGTTGGGATGTCGGATCCCCCATCTGCTTCTTCATCTCCGGCGGACGTGCATACAACGATCCACTTCTAGTCTTCAGGGTGGTCGCATTGCCTTTGCCTCGATTGGGCCCGCCTTTCCCTAGGCCTTCCTGGGGGTCTCTCTGATGTCCCAGGGGATCTTTCTCCTTCCCGTCCCTCGTCACTGCGGTATATCCGGGGTCAGCTCGGGTCACAGTGTCAGCAGCAGGATGGACGTTAGCCAGATTGTCAGGCTTCGTGGACTTCGGTGGCGGTGTAGGGACTTCATGCCCATCCTCCTGCAGTGTATTGGTTAACCCTCCTCGGTTAACCTTAGCCAGATAGTCAGGCTTCAGGATGCCTGCGTCGGATGATTCTGCGCCCATGGTGATTTCCTTGGGCCGAATCAGTGGGTTCAGTGATAGATCACTCAGGAGATAAGTGATAGTCGGGTGTGACGCCGGAGGGGGTGCATTCTAGACTGTTCACAGCAACCGGTCCACATCCAGTAGTCTTGGGGCCAGGATAGAGTGGTCATATCGAATCTCTTCCCGGCCAATTCCCGGCAGTAGGGTCGGGCAACCCGAAATCCTGTGTGTCAGCATTCCGCACCTGCGACAAAAGTCTACTACTTTCTCATATTGTAGATCAATTACAGTAGGAGTATCAGTACCTGGGAACCTGAGGCGGATTCTGCGCCGTAAAGGTCGATTCAGCTCCATCCGAACCCTTAGTCAGAGATACATATCCTCCCGTCGAGCCGTCGGGATTGGGGCTGACATGACTTGAGTTCTCATGCTGCCTGCAATGAGGCCGCGGATGTAGTGATTCCTGGCTCCTCCTGGGATATTCAGTGCCCGGACCCCAAGCTCCACATAGTTAAAGTTAATCTCGTATGCCCGGTCAAATTGCTTAAGCGGTTCGAGGAGGAGGGGAAATCCCTTGAAGCTCTAGGGACCCCTGTGACGGATGTCTTCCATTGACTTGGCGGACGGGAAGTGATACCCCGTGACCTCCGGGGACATAAACTCCACTTTAATCCCCGTCACTTTCCATTTACGCAGCATCATCGCACAGACGATGTTCTGGTTGTAGGTCCGATCCCCTGCGACCTTTGCTGCATGAGAGAACTAATAAGATCTTGTGGTGAACAGTGGAACTCCCTCTTCCAAAACCACTAACTCGTCATCCTCGTCCTCCTAGTCCGGGATCGGGGATATACGATTTGGTTGGATCTCAGATGGCGACCCCGACGAGCTTCCGGCGTTCGGACAGTCAATACTTGGGACCGGTATACGCTCCGACGGCGGGAGGTATCGAGACACCACCCATGAGAAGGAGGTGGCCGAGGGAGGGATGTCAGATCCTGGTGGATCTCCCTTGCCGTTGATGTATGCCCGACATAGATCGGGATCAGCGTTGGTGGCGCTAGAGTCACACCTACGCCCGAGGCCGCGTCCGACTTATCTTTTAGATCCAAAAGGCGCGGCAACATCCGAGGAGGGTGCACCGGGGGAACTGGGTCTGGACCGAGCAGCGGCGGAGGGACATCGTCGTAGCCTTCGTCTCGCTGGACGGAGACCTCGAGGCGGTGGACAACCTCTGCATGGGGTTGGATCTGATCGGGAGAGATCATTTCCGACCCGTGGGGATGAGGGATGGAGAGATCCGACATCGGCTGGGTAGAAATGACCGTGGTTGCTGGAGGACGGGCGGCGGTGGTTCTGCAGACACATGCGACTATGGCGACGATCTCGGAGAAGAGGAGACAGTAACTAGCACAAGCGGCTGCGTGGAAGGAGGCGGAGGCGTTATGGAGAGAGGACGGATGCGAGAGTGACGGTGATGACGAGGGGGATAGAGGACGATCGGAGAGGAGGATGAACGGCGGCGGCGGCGACCCTAAGTAGGGTAGAGAAAAATAGTATTATGAAAACAGAAAACAAAGGTGAGACATAATTCCGGATATGTCCTAAACTCCTGTCTTGTAACTAAAAACCCGGGTCAATACAGGTGACAAGGAGAACTAGACTTATTCTCGTAGAAATATGCATTTATCATTTTTCTTGTCTCGACTTGGATGAACATGCTTTGGTTATAAACTCGCAAGTCTCACAATGAAGACCCTTGTTTTCTGTATCGTATAAACAATTAAAATGTTTGACCATACTTTTCAAATATAAAATCTTTTTTTTGAAACGAATATAAAATCTTGATTATGATATAGGACAAATAATCATTTATAAAATTTTCATGTTTGTATTATAATTTATTAAAAGAATATGAAGGTTCTTTCTCATTACAAATGTAGGCCCGGCGGCTAAATTAGTGTTCCACATGAGAAATAAAAAAAACTACCTCCAGAATACACAAATAATGGCACGTAGATAACCTTACCAATAGAGTTAAATTGAGTAATTTTAGTATAAAAATAATACATCAACGTTACATGGGTCTATCATTGATGGAGGTGTATCGAAGAAAACCATAAAAGCAACCAACTAACTCCATCCATAAAGATCTCAAGGAAATAAATGAAAGCAAAGCTACGGCGGAAGGGAACGCACTCACACACACGGAATTGCAATTGCAATTTGCAAATAGAGAGAAGAGAATTAAGTGGCTATTATAAGGCGATCGTGAACGTACCTTCCTCTGATCATAACTTTCGCGTTTCTTCTCCACCCACCTCCCTCCCCTTTTTCACTCCCTGCTTCTTCTCCCCAAACTCATGGACCACAAACTCACTTCACAGACGGACTCCAAATTCAATTCGAATTTGAATTCGAATTCTCAAGTTCGATCCCAGTCTGAGGAGCAGAATCGTCGCCGCCACGAGAGGGCCAAATCTCAAGTGTGGGACTGCGGGAGCAACCTCTACGACTCCTTCGAGCTCCAATCCTTCAAGCGCGACCTCGACTCCGCGATAATCACCTCCAGCCGGACCATGTCGATGCCACATTTGTCCGACCGCCGCCGCGCTCCTCTCCCGCCTCCAATTCCACCGCCCTCCGATTCCGGCAAAAAATCTTCCAAGATCTCTCGGTCGCTCCAGAAACTTCTCCGATCCGTTTTCAGGTCTTCCAAACCGAGGTTGGCGCGGTACCAGTCGCAGGACGGGTTCTACGTGGTTTACGACAAGTCCGGCGCGCTCACTACCATTCCGGAAGCTCCGGAGATCGATCACGGTGGATTGTCGCCGGAGATCAACTTGCTGGCGAGGAGAGCGGCGTCTGCGCGGTTCACGGCGAGCCCGATCGGGATTTCGTGTGCTTGACGATGGTTATGCGCCAAACCCAATGAGTATATATATATAAATTGTCTTTATCTCTAACGGGTCGTTAATTCCTTAGGATTAACTCTGCTTCGTAGGCTGTTACTTCCATGTTGTGCATATCTAATTAATTACTCCCTTTAGATTTATTTTCCTTTTATAATTACGTTGTTTGGAGTTTTCAACTTTGACCTTTCTGTGGCCTTTTCGTAATTAGTATTACAAGCTGATGTTATGTGAATATTGCCTGTGTAAACTATATCTGTGCGTTAAATGTTAAGTGTAGTCTTATGTTCGGAATGAGTCACGTCTAACACGTCTGGGTTTATTTGGTAACTTCATCAACCATCTTTCTACTACTGTATAAAATATATTGTTTTTCAGCAAAATTAATAATTCAAATACCTCAAAACTAATGTATTAGAAAAAAATATCTATTTTTTTGGATAAATAATTGGACTAGAAAAAAGCTCTCTACATACCTCCAGGTGAGGTTCCATTCTATCCTACTTAGGGTTGCCGCCGCCGCTAGCTCTCGCCGACCACCGTCTCTCTCCCCCTCACCACCATCCCTGTCACGCAGCCGACCTCGATCCCCAACCTTTCGCCGCCGCTACTCTCTCCTCGCCGCCAAGGACCTTCTTTCAACCAGATCTCAATCGCTGATTTTCCGTTGATGTATCCTCCACGTTATCGCCGTCACGCCAATGGACAGGGCCCTCACCCTGGTAGGGCGCCTTCGCCGCCGGCGGAGTCTCATCGGGTCTGGTTCCCTTCTGGTGCGTTTATGCACTCAGTGGCCATGCATCAGCGTGGCGATGGGCCCATGCACGGCCGAGTTCTCCAGCCCCTGTGGCCGTATCCCTGCCCCCTGAGCCTGAGAGATCGAAGTCCCCAGAGGCCAAGATCTATCAGAACGATCACCACCCGTTGATGATCACGGATGAGGACCAGGTGAAGCAGACACAGGCAGGGAAGCCTCCGATGCAGGGATGACCCGACCCGGCAGGGGTGGGTGGAGTCGATGTCGGACTATACCTACAGACCCGGGACAGCCAGTGTTGGGAGGTCCCGGGCAGCCTGCAACAACAGATCAGTATTATTATCTGCTTTCTTGTTATTTACTTTATTTCTGGAACAATTTCTTGCATATTTTGTTTAGAACCTTTTACTTTATGTCTCGTTGTTTTGAGACGATGGTAAGGAGTTGTCTTGAGTTTGTGCCCACGATTTCAAGTGGGCTATTATTATGGGTCCATGAGCGCCGGGCTTGCTACGGTCGGCTCGGACATATATCTGGAACCCGAGGCGGTCACGTCTCATCCTGTTTGATTACCTATTGGTATTAATGAAAGTCTCCGGTTACCCGTTTCAAAAAAAAGAAAAAAAAATATCTATAATGAGTTTAAGAGACAGTCTCGTAAACCATGGGGTTTTTTCAATGTTCACGATGGCTCGCTGGCCCTTCTCTGCTTGCTGCTCGCTTTGGTCCACTCTTCTCATCACTCTGCATTACGTCCTCACCACTGTAATACCTCCTCAATCGGGGTTTAGGCCCTTCTTCTTTTCTTATTCACGCCACCACCTCGCACCGGTCACTACCTCATCGAGTTTGCCCCTTTTCTATTGGATCTATCCAAGGTAGATCAAACTGTGGCGACGAGGAACGTCCTTGTTCCCCTCGAGTCGTCTCCTCCACTATTGCCGCCGGGAAACTCCTCATCCGGAACACCATCGAATCCTTTTACCCACCCTCTATCCAGTTTGACTGGGTTTGTGGCCCCTCCGTCACAACGATTCCTCGCCGAGAAAAATTGACCAGGGTTTCGCCTCCACCTGTAGCATGCAGAGCAACCTGATGATGCAGTGTGGGGCATCGCGAGTGAAGCCGTCCCAGCTGTTGCTGGTACGGACGACGAGAACAATGATGATCAATAGGCGAAGGCTCAGCAGCAGGCTCGCCAGGGAGAATGAGAGGACACGGGGATGAGGGGGGAAGGGAAGGAAGGACAAATACCTATTCTCCAAGACCCGAGGCAGCCACCACCTTTTCTTTTCTTCTTCACGCCACCACCTCGCACCGGCCACTACATCTCTTGCAATGGCTTCGCCTACCACTCTGTCGAAGACCTCCCCTCCAACTGTGCCGTTCATCGAGTTTGCCCCTTTTCTATTGGATCTATCCAAGGCAGATCAAACCGTGGCGACGAGGAACGTCCTTGTTCCCCTCGAGTCGTCTCCTCCACTATCTCCGCCGGGAAACTCCTCATCCGAAACACCATCGACTTCTTTTACCCACCCTCTATCCAGTTTGACTGGGTTTGTGGCCCCTCCGTCACAACGATTCCTCGACGAGAAAAATTGACCAGGGTTTCGCCTCCACCTGTAGCATGCAGAGCCACCTGATGATGCAGTGAGGGGCATCGCGAGTGAAGCCGTCCCGGCTGTTGCTGGTACGGACGACGAGAACAATGATGATCAACAGGCAAAGGCTCAGCAGCAGGCTCGCCAGGGAGAATGAGAGGACACGGGGATGAGGGGGGAAGGGAAGGAAGGACAAATACCTATTCTCTAAGACCCGAGGCAGCCACCACCTTTTCTTTTCTTCTTCACGCCACCACCTCGCACCGGCCACTACCTCTCTTGCAATGGCTTCGCCTACCACTCCGTCGAAGACCTCCCCTCCAACTGTGCCGTTCATCGAGTTTGCCCCTTTTCTATTGGATCTATCCAAGGCAGATCAAATCGTGGCGACGAGGAACGTCCTTGTTCCCCTCGAGTCGTCTCCTCCACTATCGCCGCCGGGAAACTCCTCATCCGAAACACCATCTACTCCTTTTACCCACCCTCTATCCAGTTTGACTGGGTTTGTGGCCCCTCCGTCACAACGATTCCTCGACGAGAAAAATTGACCAGGGTCTCGCCTCCACCTGTAGCATGCAGAGCCACCTGATGATGCAGTGAGGGGCATCGCGAGTGAAGCCGTCCCGGCTGTTGCTGGTACGGACGACGAGAACAATGATGATCAACATGCGAAGGCTCAGCAGCAGGCTCGCCAGGGAGAATGAGAGGACACGGGGATGAGGGGGAAGGGAAGGAAGGACAAATACCTATTCTCCAAGACCCGAGGCAACCAGTGCTGGGAAGTCTCAGGAAAGAAAAAAGAGCAGCGCAAGATTTACATCCTTTCAATTGTCTTAGTTGGTTTTATTTCAGTCTGAATTTTAGTTTTTATTTGGTTCATTGGATATATAGTTTGTATTTATATTATGTTTTTAGGACTTTTGAAATGTCGGTAAGAGGATGTCCTCAAGTATTGTCTATGATGAAAAATAGACTAGTTATATGGGTCCAAGAGAGTCGGGTCCGTTTCAATGCATCCAGACAATATTCTGGTGCCCGGGGCCTTTGGCTCTGCTTTGTATTCTTTGATTGCCAATAATGCACTTCCTCAAGTTACTCGTTTAAAAAAATAATAATTCAAATACCCTTGTCGTCCTTTTCTCCTTCCTCGCAGCCTCCCCAACAATTTACTCCTGTGTGTCTCGTAACTTGCTAGAGGATAGTCTTGTGACTATTTAATGGAAGATGGGGTCGGTGTAAAACCCGATTTATTTAAAAAGGGGTTGGTTCTGAAAACTGAAATGTGAGGGTGAACTTTTGCAACCGTTGAAGTTCTAAAGGGGAATATATATATATATATATTAGATATATATTAAAAAAAAAGAAAAAAAAGAATTGTGGACTGAGAAGGGATTGGGCCGGCCAGGGCCCAATCTGAATCACGCCGAGCCCGTTAGCGTGCGAGGCCCAGGGCTTCTGACCTAACCCTAGACGAGCTAGTTCGATTCCTCATTCTGGTGTGCACGCAATTCGAGGCATCATCAACCTCGTGCGTTTCTCTCTCGCGCGACACATATCCGAACGCCGCCGCCGACCCTCCTCCCTCCACTTCGCCTTCATCCTCAGCTTCTTCCACCGCAGCCACACATCACCAGAACCCATACGACATCCATCTTCCTTCCTTTATCCCTGATTCGAAGCGCCGCCGCCCTGTTCTCCTTCCCCGAGCCCTAACGCACTATGTGCGAAACCCACCGGCGAGTCTCGTCCTTTCTCCAAATCACGTCCCTCGCCCCTTCTCCCTTCTTCCCTGAGATCCCTTGACCTGAAAGCGTGCTTCCCCGAGTCCGAATCGAACGTTTTCAACCAGAGCGTCGACGGCGAGTCCTCCTTCGCCAGATCTGAAACGGGAGGGCCATGGGTCGAGTTTCAGGCACCCACGACGTTGTCACGGGGTCGCTAGAGTCCCCACGTCCTTCGTCACCCTCTTCTTTTTTTCTCTCCTCGAGCGCCTCTGACGTCGTGAGCGGTGGCCGGAGCAGCTCGGTCTCGCCGGAGCTGGAACGAGCTCGGAGGCGATGCTGGACGGACTTTGGGCCGGAGAGCCTTGGGCCGAGAAAACTCAGGCCCTGTCGCAGGCCTTTGGGTCAGGTTGGCTTCGGGCCGAGCGAGACAGAGCGGGCCTTGGGCCCAAGGCACGACTTGGGTCCGGACCGGGCCTGGGGCCAGGTCCGGGTCAGACTTGGATCCGGGTCTGTACCGGGTCTGAACCGGGTTTGGGCTCGGATCTGGGTCGAACCGGTTCACAGATTTAATTATTTTAAAATCAAATTTAATTAACAGATTTTATTAATTCAATGTGAGAATTTAAAGGATATTTTGGGTTAATCAGTGAACCTTTGGACCTTTACTGGTTTTGATTTTGGACGTTTTATTTGTCAAATCTAGACGGGACTTCGCCCGAGAGCAAGGGCTTGGAACCGAGCTAGAAGGACCGAGGGAAAATCTGATATGATATGAGTACTCTGGTGGATCGGAATTATGGGAACCGATGTGATCCCAGAATCTACCCATGGATCGGAGGCTTGAGAAAGCGAGTGGTTGACGTGATATTAATTGCTCCCATTTTAATAAGTTACGATTCATTATAGTATTTCCATGGAATCTTTAAGTTACAGTTATTTTTGGAAAAAGCGATACTATTTTATTACACTGATTCCATAACATTTCATTGATTAATAGTATCTACTCGTTTCCCAGTTGTGTTTGTCTTCTATTTTATTTTAATGTCTCTATTCATTCTCTGGGAAGTTATCGTTATCCTTGTGAATGCGTTGTTGTTGTCGTTGCTTTTGTTTGTTTATTATGTCTTTTGGTCTAAGGGTTTTAAACACTTTTGTGACATCGAACTAAAGCAGTTTTATTATTAAACTTGGAGGCTAAAGTTGTTTACTATTTTCCCTACTGAGCGTAAGCTCACCCCTATTCGTTTATTTATTGTGTGTACAGGTGTACTTGAGATCTGGGAATTCGAGGCTCGGGAGCTTCCGGATGTTTCGAGGGTTGTATTAGAGATGTGTGGTCCACATTGTTGAACTTCATTTACCTTATGTCACTTGTCAATTTTTGACACCATATTTAAATTTTCGGAGTAAATTATTCAGAATTTTTTTGGACTCGCTTCCAACTTTAAAAGAGTTTATACAATTTTACCACTTTTATCTCGATTGTTTCAGGTCACGTCTCGAGTCCGGCCAAACCGGATTTGGGGCGTGACAATTTGGTATCAGAGCCTGGTTTCATTTGAAACATGTTGTAAATTTTGAACTTGTTTTCGAAACCTCAGACCAACGTCAATTAGGTGGGTAGAGTTAGGAGGTCTAAGTCGTGTGCTCAGTGACACAAGTGAAAATAGTTGATGCGTAGAGTGGGAACGACACGAATCTTGATTGTCTCGTTGGTCGTTTAAATTTGAATCTCTTTATTATGGTGGTTACATCGCTTGATTGGGATCCTTAGCCTATTGACTGGAAGGTACAGTGATCGGTGAAGCCGAATGGTTGAGATCGGTATTGGGTTAACGAGCGGTTGTAAATTGGTTGTTGAGTAAATCATTTGTTCAGAAAGGTTGTTAGTTTGAGTTTTTGTGGTTTGATGGCAATGGTGTGAGTTGTTAAGCTAAGAGTGTACTACGACGGTTGTGATTTTATGGGTGATTTTGTTGAGGTGTACCCACCTTCCGACTAGAAGTCGGTAAAGTGTGCAACGATTATGAGAATTTGGGGCACGAGAACCCCGTCGTATTTTGGGAAGCACGAGAACTCCGTACACTGAGAACTTCGAGGAACATGGGAATTTCGGTTATTGATTGTGTTGTATACTTGGAAGAGTATGTGAACTCTGTGTATTGATTGTGTTGTGTACCTTGTGTATTGATTGTGTTGTGTACCTTGGCGGAGTGTGAGAACTCTAAGTATTGAATGCCTTGTGGAAATTAATTGGTAATGGTCGACTTGTTTAAGTGTCCACCGTTCTTTAAGAATTAAAGTTGAAATTGTTATTGAGTCGAAATCGTTAGTGAGTTTGAAATTGGCTTTGAGTTTGAAGCTAAGACTTAACTTAAATTTGAAATTGAGCCCGAAAGGGAAAGTAAGTCGAGATTGAGATTGAGATTAAGATCGGGTTTAGATCGGATGAACGAGCGATGCTCGGGTTGGCTATAACACGTCGATTAAATAATTATTGAGGAAATTGCCGCTTAGGACGGCCGTCGATTGTTAAGTAAAACCTGAGGGGTTAAATTGACCGGGTAATAACGAGTTATTTGCTAAGACCCGCATGGGTTATTTATGGTGTTCAAGAGGTTGTGTGTTTGAGATGTTTGTGTGCACCTTATGGGTAGGACTCTGTGTACAGGTTATTACATAAATGTCCTGCTTAAGCGGAGGGTTAGAGGAAAATACAAACGAGTCATGCCGAATTTTCGGTAGAAACTGAAGTGTTTGCACTATCACGGGCTGACTCAGGGGCGCCACTGTAGTCGAGCGTGATAGAGGGATGTCAAGTGGTTACAACGAGATTCGGGGACGCCTGAATCGGGTTGTAACGACGTGAGATCGACATGAATGTTATAAGGAAAAAGTAAGGAATGAAGATTATGGAAAAGAATTAAGGACGTAAATTTTGAGATTTACCGTGTTGCGATTCTAGACCCTAGTGTTGGGAAGAGACCCAATCGAGGGGTATGCTTGTTGCTTTGCGAATTGTGTGAATTGATTGAGATTGTTCTTCCTGTGGGAGTGATTGATTTGTTTGAACACCGTTGATTGCTGTTGTGAGACGCACTAAGTTGCGGTCTTTTCTACCTTTATATAAAGTATTATATATGTATATCTACTGAGCCTAGTGCGGTTGGTCTTTATTTGGTCTTTGTGGGACACGCGTGAACGTCCTTGTGTTTTGATCGAACCGGTTGTTCTAAACGAAACTTCGTACTAGCGATCCAAGCGGGATCCCTTTTAAGACGCTTGAGAACGTCCCTTTATGATAATTCGAATCACTTGAGTTATGAGTACTTACGTTTAAATGAAACGAGTACACGAGAGGTTCCGTGTTTACGGTCCGAGAGGGACCAAGAGCCGCCCAGCTGTGGGACAGAGCCAGACACCAGCTGTTGAGCAGGCAAGGGAAGCGAGTGCCCAGGTTACTACTCCTTTAGAGCACCAGAGTTTGAGCGTGGACCGTCAGGGTTACCAGCTAGAGTTCCTCCAATCGCAGAGTCGACTCAGGCAACCCGCCATGAATGAGGTGGTTCGCACAGTACCAGCAGCGCCCAGCACTCAACAGGAGACTGCAGTACCGGCACCAGAGTCTGTGCCTACGGCCGACGCCGTCACTATCGAGAGGCCAGGTCAGATGCACAGCAACACGACCAGGCTCTCAAAAATCTTCGTAGGCTGAGAACGCCAATCAATCCCAGGAGTTCAGACCCCGAGGCAGCTATGGTATGGTTGGAGCGGATTACCCGCAACTCTATTACATCGAGAGTATTCGGATAATCATCTGAGAATTTTTTCGCGACCGTTCATCTGGAGAGAGAAGCATGATACTGCTGGCAGCATGTGCAGATCAGGGTTGGAGGTGACTTTTAGCTGTTCAGTAGATTGTTCCTGGAACAACATCTTTCCCTCGATCCGTTCGAGAGGACCAACACTAGCGGTTGTTGGATATACAACAGAGAGGGATGGCCGTCTCTAAGTATGAGGCGAGGTTCACGTTCCTGTACCGCTTCGCATCGAGATGGTGCAAACCGAGGAGAGCCACCACGGGCGTTCGAGAGAGGACTCACCCCATCTGTCGCGAATCAAGTTGTTACCTTCAGAATGGGGATTCTCTATACTAGTGGATCAGGCGCTAGCCGTTGAGAAGCATCTTCAAGAGACCACCAGAGCGCGGAAGACCAGGCCGAGGCCGAGTGGCTTCCTAAGGCCGCCAAAGAGTCGCAATGCTAGGAGGTAGAGGACCTCAGGATTGTTTCAACCACAGGCCCAGTCCGGTGAGACCCGACTGGTTCGGGTAGTAGCGTCCGTTGGACCTGCCCCGGTGGCACATTTTTGTCCCTCGTGCAGACAGTGGAACATTGGGCCGAGACTGCCCGTTGAGTGATGGATCTACAAACCGTTCCGTAGGTCGGCCTACAAGAGCCGATAAGAGGACATGCTATCACAGCAACAAATTCTTCCACCACCACCGAGAGGAGGACTTCTGTTTCAGTAGGGCCGAGCATACGCGATTGCCAGGCCTCGAGCTGAGGGACTTGATACCGATCTTCAGATCGCTTAGAGTGTCCGTGTACGTTTTACATTGTGGATTGTGTTTGCTAACACTTGAGCTTTACACTTGGTCGTGTTGTTTTCGTAGTTATTTTTTGCTGGAACGAAACTAAAACTAGTAAGCCCACCCGTATCTTAAACACACCGACCAGAGGTGCGGTGGTACCAACGAACGCCAGTTTGGGTGTGAAAGAGGAGTAACAGACCTAGTAGTACGGGAAGTTCTTTTCCTTCTTCGATAGTGAGAATCGAGTTTTAAGAACTGATTGGTGAAACATCAGACGTCCATCGAACGCTATCGGCAGCGAATGCCCGAGCAGTGAAAGGCTGCGGCCTTGACCAGTAAACGGTCCGAACGGTCACAAGAGATGACCGAGCAACGATGAGATCAGGGTAGCGCAGCGGAAGCGTTGTGGGCCCATACCCTCAGGAGTCGTAATCGACAACTCCATCTACCCCGCTAGAAGGTTTAGGTCATAAGATTCGAACCTTCCAGGAGATTTTGTTTCAAAACCCCGTTTAACGAGCAAAAAGTTGCACAAATGTGTGCCGTACTTAAGAGTTTGGATTAGAATGTGCTCCCTACGTTCGTCCCGCAAGGACTAAGCATAACCATAAGGTTACGCCATAGAAGTGAGAGCACCTCACGTTGAAATCCGGCAACAGATAGTCGAGGGCGACTACCACAAGATTTCAGGCCAGTAACAAGATGGCACCGAACGAAGCGTTGTGTGGTAGGTCGGTTTTTGTTCCATGCATGGGCACATGGGAAGTTAAGGGTTATTTGTTGTTGGTTTTGAGTTGCTCAAGGAGCGATGGAAGGAACCTCGCTAGTTTCTGAACTGTTCCAACTATCGAGATCTCAGTGCATGACGATTACTCATTATGGGGTGACTTGAGTGGACTTGACTATAAGTTGTTTTGATCGACAGCTCGTGAACGATTGTCAACAGTATAAGGATTACCACCGATCGGGATAAACTTTATTGATAAATCTTGGATTGTGTTTCGTTGTCGAGTGTGATTATTGTACGCTTATTTTGGTGTCTTGAAGGACGCCTACTTTCGGTTCGAGTGGCAGTACGAGGTTCTACCGTTCTTATTGTGGTGCGTCGTTCGTCCGGCAAGATGTCGGTAGAGTTCGTGGTTGTGCAAAACCGTGCACCGCGTTTGAGAATCGTGGTCTCGCAGATACAATGACTTATACGAAGCGACTTGTAAGATGGTTTTGTCAGAAGTATGGACTAGTATCGACGATAAAAGAATTATAGCACGATGGTTAACTGTTGGGATCGATCGTAGTTGAGAATGGTTATTTTCTCCTTATTCTAGGATCGTGTTACTTGATGAGTGGTTGAATCATTATCAGGTTGAGAATCATGAGCGGTTTTACCAGGTGTGACCTGTCGTTAAGATTGAGCAAGTGTGTCGTGCTTGGTTTAACGTGAGTTTCTAATCGTAGTTTGTTCTGAGGCGTGCCGCCTCCCGACTAGAGGTCGGTGCTTTGTATTATTCCCTTGATTGAGGTACGCCTACCTTTCCACGAGATGGGAAGAAAATAACGATTGTTCCAGACCCTGCAGTATTACTGAGATCTGTTGGTTGTTGAACGGAGTGTGTACTACTTCCTTGTAATTTGTTCGTGGTCGGTCTTGGCTTGTTAGTATTTGAGTTATGTTGGGATTAATCTCGTGGCGATCACTAAGGAGAAAATGGTTGAGTTACGTTATGTGTGGTTTCGACTTAGTTTGACTGTAAAGCGTTCCAGCAGGATACCTTGACGACGGGATTTCCGGAGTGAGATATCGAGATCTTCACCTTAGTTTTCTTAAGTGGTTAGATGTTTTCTCGACTTGGGTTATTACTCGGTATTCTTGAGTTGGTGAAACGTTGCGCGCGTTTTCGTGAAGTTTTGGGTAAGGCGATTTGCACTGCTAAGGGTGACAATTTGAGTTATTGTGAGACGTTGCACGTTGGTTTTGCGAACTGTCGAGAAAGACGGTTTTGTACCGCCAAGTATGGCGTTTGAGAAAATAGCATGATCTAGTGAAGTACGATTAAGTGATTGTTGCGTAATTGCGGAAATGGTTAAAGACCGTGCAGATCCGACAAAAGAATTATGCAGTTAGAAGGTGCAGACCTCTAGAGTTTACAGTCGGTGAGCACGTATTTCCGAAAGTAAGCCTAAGAAGGACTTTTAGCGGTCCGACCGTGTCGGAGGCAAGTTGGCCCCGCAGCCTATCGAACGTTTTGAGATCTTCAGGCAGAACTAGAGCCGTTGCCTAGCAGCTTCCACGTGTTCCCAAACTGCGGGAGTACACCGCGGATCCCTCGCTTATGAGTTTTGAGCGAACTTTCCCTGAGGAAGGGTCAAGAGGAGCGCATTCGCTTTAAATTTCGAGGACGAAATTCTTTTAAGGGGGGTAGACTGTAAAACCCGATTTATTTAAAAAGGGTTTGGTTCTGAAAACTGAAACGTGAGGGTGAACTTTTGCAACCGTTGAAGTTTTAAAGGGGAAAAAAAAATATTAGATATATATTAAAAGAAAAAGAAAAAAAAGAATTGTGGACTGAGAAGGGATTGGGCCGGCCAGGGCCCAATCTGAATCACGCCGAGCCCGTTAGCGTGCGAGGCCCAGGGCTTCTGACCTAACCCTAGACGAGCCAGTTCGATTCCTCATTCTGGTGTGCACGCAATTCGAGGCATCATCAACCTCGTCCGTTTCTCTCTCGCGCGACACAGATCCAAACGCCGCCGCCGACCCTCCTTCCTCCACTTTGCCTTCGTCCTCAGCTTCTTCCACCGCATCCACACATCACCAGAACCCAGACGACATCCATCTCCCTTCTTTTGTCCCTGATTCGAAGCGCCGCCGCCATGTTCTCCTTCCCCGAGCCCTAACGCACCGTGTGCAAAACCCACCGGTGAGTCTCGTCCTTTCTCCAAATCACGTCCCTCGCCCCTTCTCCCTTCTTCCCTGAGATCCCTTGACCTGAAAGCGTGCTTCCCCGAGTCCGAATCGAACGTTTTAAACCAGAGCGTCGCCGGCGAGTCCTCCTTCGCCAGATCTGAAACGGGAGGGCCATGGGTCGAGTTTCAGGCACCCACGACGCTGTCACGGGGTCGCCAGAGTCCCCACGTCCTTCGTCGCCCTCTTTTTTTCCCCTCCTCGAGCGCCACTGACGTCGTGAGCGGTGGCCGGAGCAGCTCAGTCTCGCCGGAGCTGGAATGAGCTCGGAGGCGATGCTGGACGGACTTTGGGCCGGAGAGCCTTGGGCCGAGAAGACTCAGGCCCTGTCGCAGGCCTTTGGGTGAGGTTGGCTTCGGGCCGAGCGAGACAGAGCGGGCCTTGGGCCCAAGGCACGACTTGGGTCCGGACCGGGCCTGGGGCCAGGTCCGGGTCAGACTTGGATCCGAGTCTGTACCGGGTCTAAACCGGGTTTGGGCTCGGATCTGGGTCGAACCGGTTCACAGATTTAATTATTTTAAAATCAGATTTAATTAACAGATTTTATTAATTCAAGGTGAGAATTTAAAGGATATTTTGGGTTAATCAGTGAACCTTTGGACCTTTACTGGTTTTGATTTTGGACGTTTTATTTGTCAAATCTAGACGGGACTTCGCCCGAGAGCAAGGGCTTGGAACCGAGCTAGAAGGACGAAAACCACTCTAGGACCCGTGTGAAGAACGGAGGAAAGGCCACTCAAGCTTTTCATCAGAGTATTATAAGAGGAAGACCGCAAGGTAGGGAAAGTCTTAATTTCTTAATTAACGCTTAGTATGCATGATTAGGATAATAAAATCGGAAAGGTCCTAGAGTTGCCTATAGGATGCGAATAACTAGAATAATCGTACTTCAATTACTAATAAATGGATGAGTCTAGTATGCATGCTTAGGATGATGACGGTTAATGAAGCTTGCTTTCAATACTTGGAATTGATTTACTGGTAGAGAGGTTGTGAAGAGCTCTCGGATTAGTTGTGTGCTAGGTTCACATGCTTGATTGCTAGTTACTAGGTTAACTTAAGAGTCTAATGAAACTAGATTAGCTTGTATGACTGAATACTTAATTGATCGTTCACACGATGATTGATTGGTTGAATGCGTACTTGGTTGATTGAGTGTTTGTGTTGATACAATTGTTGATTGAACGGATAATCGAGTATGACTGGTTGTGCCACGGGGTACAATCATGTGATCGATGTACCGCTGGTTTGTGACAGGTAAGTATACGGTAAGTGTGGAACGGTATTGGATGTCTTCGCTGTGATGAAATTGTGTTTCGATGAGTGTTGATTGATGGATGAATGTTTATGCTTGTTCCCTTTATTCTTATTCTTGAAATGTATGTTTGGTTGTTTGTTTGTGTGTTTGGTTCGGTACTACACCGGGGGGGGGGGGGGGGGGGGGTAATCCGGTGCCGTTGTGGTGGTTGGAGTTTGACAGAGGCAGTGGTTATTGAGTGGTAATTGAGTGATGTGAGGGGCCTAAGGGCTCGACAGATCCTACGGAATATTGAGTGGTTATTGAGTGATGTGAGGGGCCTAAGGGCTCGGCAGATCCTACGGGATATTGAGTGGTTATTGAGTGATGTGAGGGGCCTAAGGGCTCGGTAGATCCTGCGGGATATTGAGTGGATTACTTCATGAGAAATGGTTACTGAGGTTTCACCCAAGGGCGTGCGTCCCAGTGGAGCACTACCTTGGTTCCCTATGACATATGGTCCCTTGGAGGCATTTCCAAGAATCCCGACGATGAGCGTCCCTATGGGATGGTTTCCGGTGCCCTGATGTTATGTGTCTCCCGTGGACTGAGGGAAAATCTGATATGATATGAGTACTCTATTGGATCGGAATTATGGGAACCGATGTGATCCCAAAATCTACCCATGGATCGGAGGCTTGAGAAAGCGAGTGGTTGGCGTGATATTAATTGCTCCCATTTTAATAAGTTACGATTCGTTATAGTATTTCCATGGAATATTTAAGTTACAGTTATTTTTGGAAAAAGCGATACTATTTTATTACACTGATTCCATGACATTTCATTGATTAATAGTATCTACTCGTTTCCCAGTTGTGATGGTCTTCTATTTTATTTTAATGTTCTCTATTCATTCTCTGGGAAGTTATCGTTATCCTTGTTAATGCGTTGTTGTTGTCGTTGCTTTTGTTTGTTTATTATGTCTTTTGGTCTAAGGGTTTTAAACACTTTTGTGACATCGAACTAAAACAGTTTTATTATTAAACTTGGAGGCTAAAGTTGTTTACGATTTTCCCTACTGAGCGTAAGCTCACCCCTATTCGTTTATTTATTGTGTGTACAGGTGTACTTGAGATCGGGAAATTCGAGGCTCGGGAGCTTCCGGATGTTTCGAGGGTTGTATTAGAGATGTGTGGTCCACATTGTTGAACTTCATTTACCTTATGTCACTTGTCAATTTTTGACACCATATTTAAATTTTCGGAGTAAATTATTCAGAATTGTTTTGGACTCGCTACCAACTTTAAAAGAGTTTATACAATTTTACCACTTTTATCTCGATTGTTTCAGGTCACGTCTCGAGTCCGGCCAAACCGGATTTGGGGCGTGACAGTCGGCATCCCTGGATGAGGAGGACGATGATGACGACACAATCATGTCGACAACAACGGTATCAGTATACACTGGTGGATTGGCTGTTTTCTCAAAAGCCCTACAATCTGAATGGGATGTGTGGGGTCAAGACGACCGCTTGGAGGACACTGAGCCTGGTGGTCCAACCCCTTGGCGACTTTGTATTTGATTTCTTCTTTCCGTTCAGAGAAGCGATGCAGGGGATCCTGAGTAGCGAACCTTGGACGTTCCATGAATCATTGCTCATTTTCACTGAACTATGTTTGCATACAATCAGAGGCACTCGTCTTTCGTTACATGTAGATAAGTGTTAGGCGTTCAACATCCTGATGTAGGCACACATGTCCAAAATACGGGGATAATAACATTAAGTCTAGGCTCCAAGGTGCAATCGGGAACACAATCGCGAAGGAAGGGTTATGACGACTACATGTAGATGCGGTGCAGTTGGATGTATCCAGACCGCTCCTCCTACACGTCCCTGTAACGTTTGAAGGTTACCAAGACATGATCTAGGTTTAACTCTAATATGAGAGGCTGTCGGACTTCTATTCCGATAGGAACGGCTGGTTTATGCTTTCCGGAATTGTATAGTGAACCACCTAGGAGTAGAGCATGAGGAAAGGCGTTTTGATTTGACCCTGAAGGTCCTGGTTGGACCAAATGAGGAGGGTCTTCTCCAGATAGACTAGGAAGCACGCCCAGACTTGCCTCTTACGTGTTCCGAGAAGATACGGGAATATAGCTCCACCGTCGTTGCTCCTCGGTTTAATGTCGAAACTTGATGATCTGGCTAAGATAACCCTATAAGGAAGGTATCAGAAGGATGAAATGGAGGACCTCAGTTCATATGGGATGGCTAAGGATAGGGACATGGTACAAGCCCCTGCAAATAAGGTTCATAACCGAACTAACGATAGTCATGAGCGTCAAGTGAGCCATTGTGGGCACCATACGCCTCTTCCTCTAAAAACTATGTCACATTCCTCTCTTGCCACCACTATTACAGGCGGTGCGGAATAAAAATGGGAAGCACAATAAGAGTCTCCGATGGGCCACTCACCTGGGTGAGAATCAAGAAGATGAATGGTTGGAAAGAGAAGTCTCCGTGTAGAGTAAGTCACCGAAAAGGATAAATCGAAAATCACTTTACTCTCTTCCTTTTATATTTTTGCTCTCATTCTGGGTGACTTATTCTACACGATTAGAGTTCGGCTATCGAAGTTGTTGTATCTTGAGATACCTTTTCCATACGGGTAGTAAAGGTTTCAAGGAAGCTGAATTATTAGGCCTCGACTTATATCAATCTCGTTTTCAATACTACCTTCAAGTTACTTTGAATTTGTTATTTCATTTATGATGAATTGTTATGGTAAACAGTTACTTGTTTGTCTTATGAACTAACATCCATTTCCCTATCATAACTAAGCGGAAAAAGTGATTTTCGATGTGTTTTTATCATGTTTAGAATGACTAATGAGGTGAACTTAACAAAATTAGCTTGATCTTTAGGTTCTCAAACGAAATTTGAGAGTCCAAAGTTAACCGTTCTAACGTGTTTTGCAATAAAACATAAAACGATTAGTTGGTTACCGACCAAACTAATCTTATTAATAATAAATCTTACGTTCGATATAACTTGTATCGCATAAATTGAATCTAAAAACATGTTTGGTCTTAACACGAAGTTTGCAAATTGGATCTATTCAATTTTTTTTTCTTGTTCTTGTATAGTTTTATTCCAATTTTGAGACAAATGATAAACCTATTCAATATGTCTTTACTCTTAATAAGAGCATGATCAAAATCGTTTTTAGATCCACATCAATCTTTCATATATTCAAACCAACAGAAGCTATTCAATTTAGCTCAAACCACGATTGAGTCGTCTTTAAGTGTTTCAAAAGAAACAAGATCGATCAAATTGATTTCATCAACTTTATAAGAAATTGAATTTACTTGAGAATTGAACAAATAGTCCACCAAATAAAACTTGAGGTTTAGAAATAGAATGAACTACAATTTTTTTCATCACGTTATAAAGCAAAAGCAAGTTGTTCGCATGTGTTCCATAATCGATAATGAACTTTAAATCCTTGCATAGAACTTTTAGTTCAAAACTTAATCTTTATAACGTGTCAAAGAAACGGAATCGATTAATTATCTCTGCAAATCTTGCATGTTTCAAACTAACGGCAAGAATTCAATTTGTCAATTTTAATCGAATAACTTTCAATCGTTAAAATCACGTTCTATTTTAATCTGGGGAAAACTACCAATACCTACCCAAAACCATGCACATTTAAATGATGTTTACCCTGAATTTTAAAGTTAACTGATGCATACCCTGAAGTTACGACTTGTAACTAAAAACCCCTTCTGTCAGCTAAAATGACGAAAATACCCTCAATTATTTTTTTAAATATTTTTTTTTAAATATAAATAAAGTTATTTTTTAAATAAAAATGAAGTCATTTAATAAGTAAATATATATATATAACAAAAGTAATTTTTAAATAATTTTTTTAACATAATTATTGAAGTGTAGTTGAGGGTATTTTCGTCATTTTAGCTGACAGAAGGGTTTTGAGTTACATTTCGAAACTTAAGGGTATGCATCAGTTAACTTTAAACTTCAGGGTAAAGATCAGTTAAATGGGCATGGTTTTGGGTAGGTATTGGTAGTTTTCCTTTAATCTGTTCGCACGTGTTTACATTTGGATACGAATCATATGAATTTTACGAATTCCACATGCATCCGTGCATTTGGTCGTCTTTACGTGTTTCCAAAAAACAAGATCGATCAATTTTTGCAAAAAAGAGTTATTCTTTAGAAAATATTTCAATTTTTTTTGAAAAATAAGAAACCGTTTAGAAAATGTTTCAATTTGTTTTCTTCTTGATTTTATGAGAAAAGTGTTTAAAAAATTAATTCCGAATTTTCTCTTATTAATTCATATTGTACGAGATTTTAAATTTTCCTTGAAACTTTTTTTTTGAAACGAGTAAACTGAGGAAGTGCATTAATGCAAAATGTAAATCATACAAAGTATGGCATAAAAGCCCTGAGTTCCAGATATATATCCTGGTTGCCCGTAGCCAACCCGGCGCTCATGGACCCGTAGAAAAATACTGCTTTGGATCGCAGATACTAACTCAAGACATCCCCTTACCAGCATTCCAAAAGTACGAAACAGAAAATAAATATTCCAACAATCATAAGGAACTAACCAAATCAAACTAAAGTAATAAAAAGCATAAAACAAGCCTAAAAAAATGTTTTGATTGCGACTTTCCCGAGATTTCCCAATACCGGCAGTCCCGAGTCTGTGGGTATAGGCCCTGTTGGAGCCTTCCCACCCCCTTTGGGTCCTCTCATTGCTCCGAAGGAGGCTGTGACACCTCCACCTGTGGCTCCTGAACTTCCTCCTCGTCCCTTATCGGATGCATGGTGGAACATATCTCCGACTCCCCTCGGGGACACGACGTTGTCGGACCCACTTCAGCGTGGTGTAGACGTAGAAGTCCTTTACCCTTCGAATTCATCGCCTTTGACCGAATGAAGCCCATTCCTCCAGATTGGTCCTGAGGTTCCCTCTGCGTTCCTTGCATTTGGACCTGTTGTCCCTATTCACCTGCAAATAAAACAGGATAGACTTGTCCCCCAGGTAGATCCCGATCCCGGACGTTACTCCCCATGGTGTTCCCTGGTCTCCTCCCCTGTTCGAGGGCGAGGAAGAGGTCCAATCGCTGGGGTACGTCGCAATATGCCCCGGTGATAGCCCATCATGTTCCCTTGCATGGACTGACCTCCCAAACCCCTTATGATCGCTGGTCGAGATCTCTTTTCTCTACAATCTGAGAAAGCGAGAAGATCCGTTGTAGGAAATATTGGTTACTATATTGACGATAAACAAATTCAAATAGACAAATTGAAGTAATAGAATAATCTTTACCGAATCAGCTAGCTTACTGTTTTCGGATTAGAAAATAGAGGTTTAGTCGAGTCAAGGTACTCCTGTTTCCTTAAGACACTTGATTGCCCCGTATGGGCAGCGGTCTCCCAAGATACAACTACTAACGTCAGTGAACTCAATTCCGTGTAGAGAAATCACCAGGACTAAGGAAGAATGACAAACATACTTGGGAGAGAAAGAGGTGGTTTTCGATCTATGGTTTTTGATGTGTTAGGTGTTTAGAAGAGAAAGATGTGGTTTTCGATCTATGGTTTTTGATGTGTTAGGTGTTTAGAAGAGAAAGAGGCGGTTTTCGATCTATGGTTTTTGATGTGTTAGATGTTTAGAAGATGACTTAGTAGATTGGTATTTATAGGCTCTCTAATAGGGATAAGAAGGTAATTTTATGGGGTAGCTAATCCCATAAAAGCCTCCCATTAAGAGGTCATGGCCAACCAACTACATAAATCACATTTAAAACCATAAATTTTATTTAGTACCATAAATCACATTTAAAACCACAAAATCACATTTTAACCACATTTTTCCAACAATCCCCCACAAAAATATGATGGAAACGGAAAAGGAACGAGGGAGCGGTGACTTCTCTAAGTCGATAACTGCATAGGATAGGTAGATGTTCATCCTTGAACCTTCCCTTGTGAAAGTATATTTACCCTGCTGACTGACTAGTAGACGCGATGTCCTTGAACTGTTCTGTCGTTTGTGCAGATGATGATATACCCCACACAGATACCAATAAACACGGTTGGATTCTTATGGGTATACCCGTTATGGTCATGGACACTGCCTAGTTCTGCAAGAGTTTAAGATGACTAGCCCTATTAGTCACTATTGAAGCGACCCCACTTCCTCTCACATAGGTGATTCACTTTCCTCAATACTCTTGATGCAAGGAATCATTAAAATCAATCCTTATCCTTCACACGTCACTTGTTTGCATCATAGGAATGGACTCGGGTTGGACCCCCACAGTGACCGTACACGGGTTATGCAATTAGGTTGTCCCATTGAACGTAGATCTTGGGATCTCCAGTCAATTAGGTTGGGTTTTCCTTCACATAACGCCTTTAAATGGGCTTCAATCACATTCTCCTGGATGTTTTTTTCTCAACTAGATTTCATTGTAACATTTAGTTTGGCTTGACGGATCCGTGGTGTTATCACGTTTGAGATAAGTTGTTATGTCAACTCAAGTTCTATGTTTTATTAGTAGCTACTGAATTATACACGTATGTCGTAGACACAGATCTTAGTTGATCGAAAATATTTCGTGTAGTGGGACCGACCCACACATTTACAAGTAATTATACAAAAGGTTTTTCCCTTTTCATAATTATCCAAATTTGAAACCATTCAAATTGGTCAAAGTACAAAATTAGCTTGATTTAAGAATCCAAATTTAATCGTTCTAACGTGTTTCACAATGAAAACAGAATACGATTAATTGGTCACCGATCAAACTTATCTTGTCAATAATAAATAGATACGTTCGATTTAACTTGTATCACGGAATTCGAATCGATTAGTTAAGTTTAATCGTTAATTAATCTTGAAACAAACGTTAATTCCCTTAAACATAAATTTATATTTCATTTTCTTTTATTTTCCACTATTCGTTGTGGAAAAATACGTTTTTTTTTTCAAAATAGAAAATCGTTTAGGAAAATTATTTCCAATTTGTATTCTTCTTGAAAAATTAAGAAACACGTTTAGGAATTGAATTTCAAGTTTGTTTCTTTTGGGAAAACGTTTAGGAAAAATTCCAAGTTTATTCCCCTCGATCATGAATTTCGTATGAATTCAAAATTTGTTCGAGAATATAATTTCCTCATAAATTATTCTTGAAACAAACAATTATTTCTTTATTTTTTTTTTCCAAATTAGAAAAATATTTAGAAAAATTATTTCCAGTTTGTTTTCTTCTTGAAAAACTAAGAAACACGTTTAGGAATTGAATTTCAAGTTTGTTTATTTTGGGAAAAACGTTTAGGAATTAAAATTTCAAGTTTATTTCCCTCGACCATGAATTCTATATGAATTAGAAATATGTTCATACGTGTTCTACGTTTAGAATTGAACCACAATAATTTTACGGATTCCATATGATTCCGTATTTGTTGATCATCTCCACGTGTTTCCAAGAAACAAGATCGATCAACAAGAAACCGTTTAGGAACTAGTTCCAATTTGTTTCTTGTATCAAGGGAAAACCGTTTATGAATAATCCAAGTTTGTTTCCCTTGTCTTGAATTCCGTATGAATCCGAGGAAAAAAACAAGTTTTTTTAAATTTCTGTCCAACCGGGTCGGTTGGCCCGTGACCCAGATCTGACCCGAAAATCAACCCGCTCCACATCCGGACCCGCTCTGCCCCACGAGCCGCTGCTGACCCGCGGAACTACCCGGACCGGCTGGCTGACCCGCGCCGCCGCGCGCCTGCCCAGCTGCTCTGCGTCTCTTCTTTTTTCTCCAGTATTGGGCTGAACAGAAGCAGCCCACTTATGATTCTTCTCATCAAATGGAGCCCATTTACGGTTCTTTTCTTCAACCTTGAGCTCTCAGCCGCAGAACAGTAAATTGAAGATCAACCTGCACAAAATTTCCAGCAACGAAAAAGGGATAACAAATTCGGGCTCCAAGGGTTTCGACCGAGTTTCCAGATTGCAAAACCAAGGTAAGAAACCAAACTCGAATCAAACAATTTGGTTTCAGATTCAGGGATCCGAGGAAAAAAAATTCTTTGTAATTTCTCAAAATCTTTTTTTCCTGTTCTGATTCAAAAGCAGGTAAGCTTCGTTTAAAAACAACTCATTTACTTTTCAAAATTGGTTTTCAACCCACGAGATTAACCATTCGATATCGCGTTCGCGACCTGTTCTATACTTCTATGGCCCGCGGAGTGAGCCGGGCCGGCTGGCCGACCCGCGGGCTTCCCTTGCTTCGGCTTGATTGTTTTTTTTTTCTTTTTCTTTTTGTGCGGATTGGGCTTGTTAAAAGGATTGGGCATGAACAGAAATAAAGTACGGCCCAAATAGATATAACAAAACCCTTTCGCGTCTTTCTCCAGCCGTGTATCGAGAAGCTGATTCGGAGTCCTTCTTCAACCTGCAGCAACATAGTGCTCAACCTGTTACAGAAAAACACCAGCGGCAAAAAGAAATTTCGAGCTCCAAAAAGGATGAAGAAAAGACGTTCCTTGCCTCAGAAATCAAAACCCAGGTAAGATTTCTAAAAAATTTCAAACATCTAGTTTTGAAATTTTCGTCTCTAAACGATTAGACTTCGACTAACGAAGTCATTGTATGAACCGTGCCATACAGTTAGTAAAGGGTTTAAGGAAACTGGATTACTCGGCCTTCGACTTACTCCAATCTCGTTTTCAATATGTTACTTCGAATTCTGTTATTTCATTTATGATTGATTGTTATTGCAAATTGTTACTTGTTTGTCATATGATCTAGCATCCATCTAACAGCTCATTCAGGTAAGTAACACGCTAACATTCATTGTGATTAATTATGGCCTATTTTGGTTAATTATTGTACTTGCTTTAGTTTAATTGGAATCAAAGTAATGGAAGCTTGTGCATTTCAAATTCATATAGTTCTTGTTACATCTGTGAGATTTGAAATGTTTTATGTATTTTTTATTTATTTCCCTTTATTTGGTAGCTTGGATGGCGGTGATAGCAATGCAATCATCATGCCAGGAAGTAAGAAAAGGAAAAGAACCGATCAGGTATTGCTTCCAAACTACATGATTCCTTTATTCATTTTCTCTTGTTTAGTATGAGTTAGAATGATTGTTTTGGTATTATTTGTGTTACAGGAAGAATTACAGGATAAGAAGAGTACTCCGAAATTGAGTAATTCTCAAAAGAGAAAGATGAAGAAGTTAGAGGTAGGGTTGTGTTATAATGTGATTTTCTTTGAATTGTATTGTTTAGTAGATTTGCGTTGAATTGATCCATATATTTGCAGGAGGAGAAAGAGAAAGAACTTATGCTTTCTAAAAGTATGGAAAATTTGGAGTATGTAACACGATAATTTTCCAATATCTGTTTAAATTTGTAATTGTTCACTATCTATGGAACACGTTGGGTACCCTATTAATATCTAGTGACTTTCATTTTCAGGAAATCCAAGATCCCAGATGAATTATATGCACTACTACAGTCTTCACATAGTATCGGGCAGGTATGTATCATTGGATGATAACAATTGGTGCTGTTAAATTTTTTTGTTCGATGTGATTACTCATTAGGTCAATGCTTGTGCAGGTTGAAACTGAGCGGCAAAAACGTAGAAGGACTGTACAATTTTCTATGGTAGGTGTAGAACTAAAGCAGAGTGATCCACCTATCAACAGAAGGGCTGGTAATAGTAACCTTTGTGATATTGAATCCGAACAATCAGAGATTGCACAAGGAGAAAATTTTGATTCACCAGAGCTTGTACCTAGAGAGGCGCTCATTGAGCCATCTGTTTCTTTGAACTCTTCTCAAGAGCCAGCTTGTCCCAATGAGTTTCGTACCATCGATGATTCTGAAGTTGCTAATTTTAAAAGTTGTACATCCATGCCTGAGGAGAAAAGAGAGTCTTCACCCTCTGTATCTCCTGATGATGCCATGGAAATTCCAAACTCAACGGTATGTATTATGTATGATACTCGTAGTTGTTAGCCATTTTTATATCTTTTGCAATTGAATCATATATGAAATTGGGGTTGAATGGAACAGGATAAAGTGAGCCCAGCTATAGATTTCAGCAGGACAAGCAATTTAACAGATTGTCTAATGCAGAGAACTCTAAGTGTCCCAACTGTAGTGCATGTAACTAGGCCTACTGAGATTGAGAATACAAGGAAGGACCTTCCCATAGTCATGATGGAGCAAGAAATAATGGAGGCAATAAATTATCACTCCGCTGTAATTATTTGTGGAGAGACTGGGTGTGGTAAAACAACTCAAGTTCCTCAGGTAGGCCTGTTTCATGCTTGATATCAATTATCTGCTTCATTAAATTAATAACACCTCTTAAGTTTTTATTTTTGTAAAATTTTCAGTTCCTTTATGAAGCTGGGTTTGGCTCAAATCTGTCCAGTATCAGAAGTGGTATTATAGGTGTTACTCAACCACGTCGTGTTGCAGTCCTTGCCACTGCCAAGCGTGTTGCACATGAGCTCGGTGTTCATCTTGGTAGAGAGGTTGGGTTCCAAGTCAGGCATGACAAAAAGATTGGAAAAAATTCCTCAATCAAATTTATGACTGACGGAATTTTACTAAGAGAAGTTCAGGTGATTAGGTCCTCTGACTGAATATTACAGTTTCATTATATGCATGTAGTAACTGTTGATGCCAGCGACCTTTTAAGAAGAACCAGTATATGTAATAACATCTTGTTCCATTGTTTGTACGTCTAGTGCTTGAACACTGGACATGGTTGTTTTAACCATGTATGTATGTCAAATGCTTCATTGCATTGTTTTGGTACAATATCTATGACTTTTTTCTTCTAACCATTTTGTTTTGCAGAATGATTTTTTGTTGAAGCGATACTCTGTCTTAATCCTGGATGAGGCTCATGAGAGGAGCTTGAACACAGACATACTTATCGGGATGCTTTCTCGAGTAATTCAGTTACGCCAGGTGAAGCTTGAATCACATTTTCTTCATTTTAATCTCAACAAGACTCTTGATATCACTCTTTGGCTTTCTTATATAAGATTTTATACTTGTGGCAGGATTTATATGAGAAGCAGCAAAAGATGGTGTGCTCAGGACAAAGTGTAAGTCCTGGAAATATGATTTACCCTTTAAAATTAGTGCTTATGAGTGCCACTTTGCGAGTGGAAGATTTCATTTCTGGAAGAAGGTTATTTCGGAACCCACCGCCCGTTATAGAAGTTCCCACCAGACAATTTCCAGTAACGGTACACTTTTCAAAGAGAACCGAGATTGTGGATTATATTGGGCAAGCTTATAAAAAGGTGATGTCTATTCACAAGAGGCTACCACAAGGAGGCATACTTGTGTTTGTCACTGGGCAGAGAGAAGTTGAGTACTTATGCAAGAAGCTACATAAAGCTTCAAAGCAATTACTCGAACAGGCTTCTAAAGGGAATATAACTAATGAGGCTTCTATTGAAATAAACCCGGCTGATGATATTGATATGAAGGAGATAGATGAAGCATTTGCAATCCATGGAGGTTCAGAAAACCAACAAACAGACAGATTCAGCTCTATTGATGAAGATCATAATGATTTTGATGGGGAATCAGATGGTTCATATGATTCAGAAACAGATAGTGACCTTGAATTTGTTGGTGATGATGAGGATTTAGAACAGAAAACCCCAAGTGATGAAGGTAATCTTGCTTCACTAAAGGCTGCTTTTGAAGCTTTAGCTGGAAAAAACAAACAAACCGTTCCTGGACCTCAAGAAGATCCAATAGACCAATCGACTTCTAGCATGGGGAAGAAGGAAGAAAATCACTTTCCCTCAGTCAGTGCACTGCGTGTTCTGCCTCTTTATGCTATGCTTCCTGCAGCTGCACAGCTTCGTGTATTTGACAATATGAAGGAAGGAGAGCGGCTTGTTGTTGTTGCCACTAATGTTGCTGAAACATCCTTAACCATCCCAGGTATAAAATATGTTGTCGACACTGGAAGAGAGAAAGTGAAGAACTACAACTCCTCCAATGGCATGGAAATGTATGAAGTACAGTGGATTAGTAAAGCATCAGCTGCTCAACGTGCAGGAAGAGCTGGAAGAACAGGCCCTGGCCATTGTTACCGTCTCTATTCTTCTGCAGTCTTCTGCAACACACTTCCTGATTTCTCCTGTGCTGAAATGTCTAAAATACCCGTTGATGGTGTCGTGCTTCTCATGAAATCTGTTGGTATCGATAAGGTATGATCTATTTTTTCTTTTGCTAATCAGCAACCCCTTCATAATTTCTTCAATATGTTTCTCCTTGATGAAAGTGCAAATTGCACATAACTAGCTTTTCTGAATTGGTCACAAACACATGACCCCATATGATTTTTTCCACACACACATGATTAGACTTATGAATTTTGATGTGTCACCATTGTACAAAGTAGACGAAAACTATCAAATGTTTCGTTTATTCGTCAGTTGACTTGCATATGAGTGTAAAATTTAAAATATCCCCCAAACTACTCACTCTCACGCTTCACTCTTCCTATTTCAATTAAAGGACGAGAATGAGTGGTTTTGGGATATTTGTAAAATTTTAAACACATTACGAAAAAAATCTTTTTTATGGTTTCCCTCTATTTTGTACGATAATGACACATGGAAATATGTAAGGGTAGTCATATGTTTGGAAAATTTATCACGGGGTCATGTTTTTGTGGACCATTTATAAAGGTGGTTATGTGCAATCAACCCCTAATGAAATGGATTATATAGTGTTGTTTATGCAATCTATTTTCTTCCAAAGGAAAGGAACCATATCTTGATTTTTATGTGTTCATAGGTTGCAAATTTTCCATTTCCAACCCCTCCGTCTGAGACTGCCTTAGTTGAAGCTGAGCATTGCTTGAAGGCTCTTGAAGCACTTGACACCAATGGAAGATTAACACCTTTAGGTAGGGCCATGGCTCATTACCCCATGAGCCCTAGACACTCCAGGATGCTCCTAACTGTCATACAAATCATGAGGAACATTAAAAGTTACGCCCGAGCAAATCTAGTTCTGAGTTATGCAGTGGCAGCAGCTGCCGCATTAAGCTTGTCAAATCCTTTCATGTTGTTGTCTGAACGACGCCATGACTTGGACCAGGACGAGGAAATTATGGACAAACAAGAAAAACTGAGAAGAAAGAAACTAAAAGACTCAGCTAGAGCGTCACGTGCAAAGTTTTATAACCCGGCCAGTGATGCTCTAACTATTGCTTATGCTTTGCAAACTTTTGAACTTTCTGAAAGCCCCGCTTCGTTTTGCAATGACAATGTACTTCATTTGAAAACGATGGAGGAAATGTCAAAACTCAGAAAGCAACTACTTCAACTGGTCTTCAATCAAAGCAGTGTAAGTGTCTCAGAGCAAGATTTCTCGTGGACTCATGGATCTATGGCTGATGTAGAACGGTCCTGGCGGGTTTTATCCGATAAGCATCCTCTTTTGATGAACGAGGAGGAAGTTCTGGGCCAGGCTATCTGCGCGGGCTGGGCTGATAGGGTCGCTAAACGGATCAGAGGAACCTCGGGCTTATCAGAAGTGGATCGAAAAGCAAATGCAGCCCGATACCAGGCCTGTGTCGTTAAAGAAACCGTCTTTCTTCATCGCAGGTCGTGTCTTTCAAGGTCAGCGCCCGAGTTCTTGGTCTACAGTGAGTTGCTGCATACAAAACGGCCTTACATGCATGGAGCAACAAGTGTAAAGGCAGATTGGCTAGTGAAATACGCTTCATCGCACTGCATGTTCTCTGCGCCTCTGACTGATCCCAAACCATATTACGAGCCTCAATCTGACCAAGTGTTTTGCTGGGTTGATCCGACTTTTGGGCCTCATCTATGGAAGCTTCCATTGCATAGCTTGCCTATCAGCGACGAGGCCCATCGAGTTGTAGTGTTTGGGTATGCTTTGCTTAAAGGAGATGTGCTGTCGTGTTTAAGGCCGGTCCGGAAGTTCTTGGCGGCTCCTCCGAGTAGCATCTTGAGGCCCGAAGCAGCGGGTCAGAGACGGGTTGGCAATCTCCTAAGCAAGCTGAAGGTTGGGTCTATCCACTCTGCAGCTGCGTTGAGAGAAGCGTGGCGGGCGAATCCTAGGTTACTACATGCTGAGATTCTGGCGTGGTTTCAGGAGTGTTTTCATAACCAGTTTGAGAAGCTTTGGTTGGAAATGTTGGAGGAGGTTTCATTACAACCTCAGGAACATGTTGCAGTGAGAAGGAAGAGAGACAAAAAAAGTAAAGTCAAACTGGTTTGAGAAACACTGGAAGGCTATTCTGTGTTGTCTTCTATGCCAATTTTGGAAACTTGTTTATTTTTTTAATCTAAAAAAATACTGATTCAGTGGTTTCAAGGTCGGAACATATTTCTATGGACGCTTGGATCCTTTATCATGTGTTAACTGATATTTCAACTTGAAAGAACTAAACTAAGTCATCAAACATCCCTCTTATTCAACGTACAGTTAGCACAAGCAGTGATCATCTATCTAAACCTCACTATGTTGCATATTCTTCAACACAATATATATTTTTTATTAACAGAAAAACCCCTGGCTATCAAATGCGATAAATGGATCAATCTCCACATGATCAAGTGAGAAATCTAAGCTCACGATTGGAGAGTTTGTGGCTGATATTATGTCACTGAGACTTGAATAGTTCATCTGGCCAGTTGGCAATGAAAAATTGTTTATTTCTGGTTGTTGTCGATCCCATAAGTCACAAAGGCGTGGTTTTCACTTTTTGTGCATCCAACTGACGTTGAAAATTCGAAATGGCCTCTGGTGTCCGAAACAGTTGTTGTTTTTGAAGTGAAGGCAGATAGAAGAAGCTGTATGATGATGATTGCAAGATAAGAAAAGCTACTTCAAACATTGGTCTCAAAATGTAAAAATGTAAAATGAAATTGCTTTTGATGATTTTATTGAAGCGTTTGTAGTCCTTTATATGGGCGATTATAAGATACATGACAAGAAACAAATCTTATATGATATATTAATTAATTGTATAATCAAATCAAATCAGAATAAATCAATTTGTTTATTCTGATTTGATTATATCTTCAATACTCCTCTTCAAGTTGGAGCATGTAGGTTTGGAATGCCCAACTTGAAAACGTTCAAAGCCTTTGGATGGTACAAACTGCTACTCGTCCGGAGCCAAGGTTGTAAACAGCTACTCGTCTCGGGGCCGACGGTGCTAACAGCATCTTCTTTCATGGCTGACGATGCAAACGACATCGCGTCTCGTGGAGACGGTGCAAAAAAAACATCCCGTCTTGTGGCCAACGGTGCAAACGGCATCTAGTCTCGTGGAGACAGTGCAAAAAACATCTCATCTGGAGGCTGAAGGTTGAACGACATAAAAATTGGATCATGATCCTTGTGAGCATAGGTGAGATGCGGAAGCGAAATAAAAACGAAAGTATAATAAAAAAAACTAGGACTAAATATGTCCTTTAGACGCCCTACCCACTTGTTAGAACCATAAGCTAACAAGTGGGAAAAACTACAGATTTATAGTAGCTTTTCAAGAATCAAAACCAGACTCTGATATCATGTAAAAATATAAAATGAAATAGCTTTTGATGATTTTATTGAACAATGTGGTCCTTTATATTGAAGATTACAAGATGCATAACAAGAAACAAATCTTATATGATATATTAATTAATTGTTGTAACCAAATCAAATCAGAATAAATCAATTTATTTATTCTGATTTGATTATACCTTCAATACAAAATGTGAATGGAAGGGGAAGGAGGTGTGTTTTGAGGAAGTGGGTCAATCTGCATATCTTTGTGGAGCTGAGGAAGGAGAGAGAATGAAGATGATGGCGTTTAAAGCTGAGAGCTGGGTATTTAAAGGTATGCTCCATGAGATTGGATGGAGGAAGGTTGACCGAAGAAAACGAGTGTTTTAGTCATTGGTCAGTGGGTGAAAAAGATGGAGTGAGGGGCAACTGCTGACTGATTCAACTTGCAAGAGGGCCACCAAAAAGATGTCGTTTTATTGGTTTCTGATCCGTCGTTTTGAGACGTGGGATGATTGAAACCCTATGAAAGAAAAAACAAGTCCCAGTTGAGTCCTGATACTATTAGTATTTGGCTGGGAAGAAGCTCAACATTCGTCAAACCTTTGAATCCACGCTATCTTGTCTTTCTTTTTCAAATAACTAGTGTTTTTTTCTTCTTCTTCTGAAAAAGTAGAGAAATGGATTTTATTTAAATTGTATCAAAATAATTCAGACCACGTTAAAACAAACACAGAACGGGCCTTTCGTATTAACCAATAAGCAACTCCGTTCGTAGTTTTAGAAATAAGGTCGAGTTGAACATCTTCAAGAGAGATAGAATGGACCGACACTCCTCAATAATGCGTCTCACCTGTGAGAAAAAAGAGGTGCTCCCATGAATTATCCTCACCACAAATTGAGTGTCGTTCCGAATAAGTACCTTTGATCACCCCAAGTCCCGGACCCAGACTAGTGCTTGCTGAATTGCCACCGTTTCTACCATCTCTGGGCTCTGGCTCGCTATCAGTATACCATTTCTACTCTCTACAACAGTGGTTCGTTCTTCCCTACGAATCATACCCTAACCCAACTGATGTGTATCTGTAAAATATGCTCCATCCACATTCAGGGACAAGTAGTGTAGTGGCGGTGGTATCCGTCCCTTTATGGTAAGAGTCTTTGGTGGGGTCGGGGGTCTACTAGTGCTATGATGAGCTTCTCGCCAGCTATGTACATAACTTAGTACCGTGGCATCGAGGGTAACTACTGTCTACGGGGGTTCCTCCCAAAAGATACCATTCCTGGGATTCCAAAGATCCTATGCAATCATGGTTATTCGACTCTTCAGAGCCATATCCGGAAGATTCAGGACAAGAGACAACCACTCAAAGAAGGTCATATCCAGAGAAAAAAAGGAGGGGAACATGAGCCTGATTCCATACCTCCTGTGCAAACGTGCAGTGAACTAACAAATGTTCGACCGTCTCCTGTGCACTCTAAAGAACTGGACATTCTTCCAGAATATGGACAATTTTTTTTCTTCTAGAGGTTGACCGAAACATGTAGGGTACTTAAAAGTGCCCTCCATAGAAAGACCTTAATTCGATGTTGGATATCAAGGTCCCGTAACGAAGACCAAACAGATGCCCCTAGATTCGACACCCAACACCATTAAGATGAGCTAGCAATCGGTATCCTTCTCAGCAACTATACCTGCCTTTAATATCCCAGGTCCAATACCGTCCATCCGAGCTAGGGAGTGTGGGATCGGAACTTGGATGACCTTCGCTAAAAAAGGTGAAGGAAGGAGGCTTTCCAATTTAGTAGTGTCCCAACCACCCCCTATATCATTGGGTCAGAAACCATCATATCCGAGTTCCTTAAAGTACCCTCTGGTATGGAGGGAATATCTCCCATCAGCCACAATATTCCTTCAACGATTTTATTCTTGTCGTCTTCGATTGTCTTCTGGAATGTTTCCCTCAAAAGAGCTCGAGTTTCTCAAAGACCAGACCATAATTGGCTCGGGTTTAGCCCTGATGGGCTATAAGGAAATCCCCCTTCTGAAAGTATCTGGCTTTAAAAACCCGAGCTACTAGATTGTCTAGGTTTGGAATGAATTTCCACCCCATCTTTGCTAGCAGTGCAAGATTCGTATCGTGCATGTCTCTAAATCCCATACCCCTACCTTCTTCAGCCAACAAGGCTTGGCCCAATCCTGTCAAATAATCGGCTTTCCAGTCCTTGGAGTGGAGTCCCACCAGTAACGTGCTAGTGCCACATGAATATTTTCCACAGACGAGCACATAAGCAAAAAGACACTTATGGCATATATCGACATAGACTATAGTACTGACTTGATCATCACTTCCTAGCTGATATCAATTGACCATCCCAAGCTTCAATCTTGGTCATAATTCGATCACATACAAACTAGAGGCTCTGTCCTCTCTAGAACACCTAGATAAGCTCATGAAATCTCCCGAATCCCCAAGATGGCACAACAAATAAGGCGATTAGCTAGAGTAGTATTGGTGCTAAAGAAAATAGATGGTTTCTGCTTGTTGATGACCTGGCCCGTTAGTTCTCCAAAAGTATGGAGGATACCATGTAAATATTCAGCCTCCTTTTATCTGCTCGGTAGAAAATATAACAACCGTCAACAGAAAAGATATGGGAAATTACTCTAGCCACGGATACCCCGTGGATGTTGCACTCCTTTTCCGCCTGAGCCAATAACCGAGATAAATCTTCCATGCAGAACAAGAAAATATATGGGGATCATGGGTCCCCTTACCATGTTCCCTGACCTACCGTGAAAGGTTTCCTCTGCCGTCCCCCCCCTGATGTGACAATGTACTAAATAGACTACATGCATGCAAGAACCAGGTTCCTCCAATGGGGCCCAAAATCAAATGCTCCCATCATGGCCTGTATGAAAGACCATTCTACACGGTCATATGCCTTGATCATGTCAAGCTTGAGAACCATGAAGCCATTTGGGCCCTATGTTTGGCGGCGGAGGGAGTGGATAACTTCGTACGAAATGAACACGTTATCCTTTTTTTATCAACTCATATTTTTATTAAATATATCTATCATCCATTCAAGCCCTGCTGTAAAGATCTGTTCAAAACAATGGACCAATATGGCTTGCATCCCTGTATCTCATGTCACTTATGTACTGTCATCAGTCTCTACGGTCCAAACATTGTTTCATCCTTTTCTTTTGGTCATTGTAGTATGGAAAAATTTGGTGTTCTTGTCCCCATCTACTAACCAATGCTGCTTCGCACTTTGCTTCCAGAAGCTCTCCTGTCTTGAAAGAGCCTTTCGTACTGTTTTTGGATGGCCAACCTCAATCTAATACCTGTACCAAGGACCCCTCCCAAGTCGATTCCCTATAGCCATGGTATCCACTCATCATCAAGAGGTTCTCTAACTGACCTCGTCTTCAGTCCAACACTTCCTATCGAGAGTGCTCCATTACCATTACTTGAGGGTTGGCCCACCTCCAAGTTTTTCCAGCCGGGAACAACAACCCAATCCACTATTCCATTAGGTACAGTGTTCTAGGTTACTATTGAGACACTTCCTTGAGGTAAGGGCTCTGTTTTCTGGTAAAATTACAGTAGCGATGTGTCAAAACGAGGGACGCCCAACATCTCGCGATCGCATGCCTGAGGCCTATGGCCAATTCGCCCACAATTGCCACAAAATGTTGTCAATTTGGAGTAGGTGAGGAAGCACCGGATCGGGTTCCAGAATTCCTTGAAGCGTAGTAGGAGACTACGGTGTAGGGGGGCGATCCACATAGTGTCATAACCAGACTTTGACCGCCCCTCCGCAATACTGCCCCCATTGATCACACGACACCTCAACAGAAACTCTTAGGGAGGCTCCAATCGTCTCCTTATTCGTCCTCGTCCTTACCAGTGGTGGGAGGCCGTGGTCATGGACCCACAACTATATGCGGTTCAGGTCAGGGAGGTCTCGGGCCGTCGAATCGATATCCCCAATAGCATTGGGTGGTCGTCGAAGCACCACGGTTCGTTATCCCAGACCCAAGAGCAAGCCTCCTCGGATTCAAAGTAGAACCAAAATATCCCTGATCCGATGTCCTTAATGACCAAGTCTACTATTGATCGTCCCCATGCATTGATGATGATCCTCAGTAGGGTTTCTTTCTAGGGGACGCATGTCCATAAGCTTCCTGACCATTCCAAATTGCTGGAGGTCTAGTACACTTGAATCCATGGACGCGTAGGGGCGATCCACATAGTATAGTCAAGTTAGGGGTTAGGGTTTCCTCGAAGAGGCACACAAATAACGTGAGAGAATATTGTAGATACAAGAGCACATCACAATCTAGCCCAGAGAATGTTACTCGTACCTAATATATTTTTTGTGAATCGTGATAACTAATTATGGTATGAGAAATAGGAGCGTCTAGTGGGAATAGATCAGTTCAGTTCAATTTAAATCAGTTTAACTCTCTTTAATTTGTAAGTCCTTTTCATTTGTCGATGTAGTGGGAAGAGGATGAATCGATCTAAGAACTTTCCAAAAAAAAACATTAAGTTTAAAATGAGATCAAACGAATATAAATTGATTAACAACTCTGTTAAACAAAAACTATAAAACACCAACGATACGAACAAAAAAAACATTAAAACCTAAAGGGGACCTAGATCGTTGTACTGGCGCCATTTGGGACATTCTTAGATCATCATCCACTAGTCATGTTTCGTGAATGGGAGGTCGACGTTATGCTCATTTTGTTGATGGGAATCCATGATAGCTTCCGAATCGTTGGTAGTTGAACCGAGTGTTTCACGGGATTCCAGGAACACCAGCTCGTACGCTGTCACCTGCTTGTTCCACTTCTGCTAGTGGTCCTTCAGGTGCTTCTCCAAGCGGGAATATGGATGTTAGGTTGTCGCATTCCATTCATCGTGAACGATTCGCCAGTATTCCCTGGTGATGCCCGCGTGCAACATCCACTCGAGTCTTCTCTTCATCGATCCATGTAGGTTCCATTGGAATAGAGAGAGGGGAGTCAGCGTTGAAATTGAAAGAGTGGATCGACAAGGAGAAGGTAGAGAAGAAGAATCGTGTGAAGAGTGAAAGTTTCATTCCTATTAAATAACAAGATTTGTGGGGGTGAAATGAATTGGGTAGATTCGACGAATTGAATACAACATATTTTTGGATGGTAATTTTGACTAATTCGGTATAAAGAAACAATGGTCTATATATGGTTCATCACTCGAAGCATAGCAAACATAAGTTGTTTGTGATAGGCCTTATTTAGCGGGGTCCATGCTTCGGCCTACTACCTCATCAACAAGTTGTGGCACTTCAAAAGTCTGGTCGAATTCGGCCATACCTGCTAAAATTTGCATAAAAACAGAATTTCAACATACATAACAGCTGACGAAACATTCTTCACCCGTATAGTGGCCAATCAATGAAGTAGTCGGCTATAAGCCGTTCATGGGCATCATGCATCTCTCTGAAAATGTAATTCCTACCATGCTTCACTGGCATGGGGTTCATGATCCGTTCCTCGGCTTCCTTAATAATACCTTAACAAATGTGCCATTTCGTTCTCCGCCTCCCGGGTAATCTTTTGTAACGTCGCATAGTCGATTTTGGTTGGATCAAACTCTAATCCATCAACAATCGAAAAAAATACACGTTCTCGGAGTAATTGTTTAGAGAGAACAATGAAATATTTGATGGTGTGGGAAAATAGAACTTGAATGGATTTTTATAGCGAAAATTGACTTTAAATTGTTAATTTTTTTAACAAATTCGACTGACTCAACAACAGGTGACAGATTCTGCGAGCCACGACAATATCTTCGAGCAGAATCGTACCACGTATCACAGAGGAAACGACCGGTCAAAGTCTTTGCTGTAGAAACGACAACTACAGACGTCTGCAAAATCTTAGACGATATTTTGTAGAGAGCCAATTCAACGTGGAAAATGACGACGCTCGAATATAGCTTCTTAGTGAATTTTGACGCGTAAACTAAGGCCAACACGACCCCACTACAGCGGTTATAAGTGAACATTTGAGTTATTATATGTTTGAGATATATTGCTCATGTTTGTATTATATATGTTTTAAGAAATATTCCATGTGTTCATGTTTTTTTCAACTAAAGGAGTAGATTTCATTAGACTTTAAACATTTGAACAACAATGTGCACGAGGGAACAAACTCTCTGACTACTAAACAAGGACAGTACGGAACCGAGGTTCACCAATCTTTTTTCTATGATAACCGCCACTGATGGTATTTGGATGCCATAACAAGCAACAAGAAGAAAAAGTGCGAAGATGAAACGGGAGGTCCTGCTCCTAACAGTTGTCACATCAGCCATGACCAAGGAGATCTACAGTAGTGGGAGGCACAACATCAACAAGGGACCTTCCCCAGCCAGTCCTTAGTGCCCAATCGGTACATTACTCCTCTCGGCGGGGATACTTCTCTGCCAGAGGTTCCTCCGTCGCAACCCTCTTCTAAGCTCCACATAGCACACGCATCCCGCAACCAACCCAAGAGTTGCATGCACTGGGACATCAACAGTGCACACTCCCGAGATCGCGCGGCCTCCACCTCCAAACCCACCGAGATCGAGCGCCTTGATCTCAACAATCGAATCAGCAGTGGGAAGAAGCTCTGCGCATACAAAGCCCCAAAAACTTGCAGCCGACCACCCAGGAGGACCTATCGTTTGGGATTGGATGACTACCCAACTGGAACCACGTACACCCGGGTTAGGTATCGGGCCCACGGTTACGCCGACATCCATCTCACAAAGACGATCCGACTTTAGGTATCGGGGTTATCGGGACCGAGGCATCGTCCTCCATTCCCCTCTCCCGTGTTAGGCCACCAACCCCACGAGCCCTAGAAGACAAGCGAAAAAAAGGGGTTGAATGATCACCCTTCTGTTGAACCTGAGGACGAGGACCAACCACCAGAATTCGCCGTAGTAAGCCCCTCTGGTACGCCGGAAGGTGTCTATGATACACCCTTTTTCGCAGTTGAGTGGGTACACCTTAGACAAGATGTTTATGATTGCCAACAAAGGGCAGCGGTTGCCCCGAGCCCGATGGAGCCTTCTTCACCAACCATGGAGGGGGTCGGAGTAACCATGACCAGGCATGGAGCGGGAGGCCACGGTACCTGAGACCATCAAATCCCAACCCCATACCCGAATATCGCCATAGCGTATTATTCGTGTGGAGGTGGTCACCATCACCTTGCTCACCAACCCAGAGGCGGCATGGAAAAGATTAGTGCGACTCGCAACCCTAGTGACCGTGGATATGGTTGAGGACGCCTCCAAAACCACCCCAAGTGTGGGAACCTGACCAAGGTAGGTTGAGGCGGAGACCGAGGTAGCCGAACCGGTGTAACCATAGACAATACGTCGCCCGCAGACTAGGGTATAAGTCACCTAAGGGAAGCGGAAGCGGACGACGGCGCGACCATCCCCACTATGGCGGCGAGACCAGCGGAGAATACCGTTGTCCCATGGGTATCGGAGTCAACCCCGGTGAGACTTCGCGGCGATC
Organism: Erodium maritimum; assembly: GCA_963921825.1. Classification (NCBI taxonomy): domain Eukaryota; kingdom Viridiplantae; phylum Streptophyta; class Magnoliopsida; order Geraniales; family Geraniaceae; genus Erodium; species Erodium maritimum. Next base: position 23,289,165 of record OY997590.1, read on the forward strand.
AGTCAGGGCCGGTTCAAGAGGGACGAAAGAAGAGGGTGGTCGTGGTAACCCTCGTCTCCATCGCCGAATCTTATACCCCACACCAGGCGTGGTCTGTGAGGGAGGCGACCCGATGGGACGGGAGAGCATGAGAACGGTAATACCGACAGGGCCAACACCAGGTGGCGGCACAACAAACAACGTAGCGACGGCAGCAAGAGGAAGCACCATAACGGCTAGGGTTAGAGTTAGAGAGAGAATCTCATACGCGAGAGAGAGCTAGGCCGCATGTCCCTGGTGTTCGTGTTTAACTAGTGGATTAAGACAAATAAGCTAAATATATAAATGATCACATTTAAATATTAGGGTATGGTAAAAATAGGTTATACAGTTTAAATTGTTTACAAGTTGGTATCGTAACAATATTTTGTTCTATACCGTTCATAACATCATAAAAATTCAAAGGAGTTAAAAATATCCCTCAAACTAATATATTTTTATTTTGAATTCAAGATATTAAAATATCTTAAAAGATAAGTTGAGATTTTTTTCAGAAGAAGAATAACTTATTTTTATTTCGAATCCTAGATATATTTTTTTGTGTATTTTAAAAGATAAGTCGAATTTTTTTCAAGGTAAGAATTAGGTGTCACCAAACTTGCCATTTTCCGTTTGATATACCTTATGATAAAAAAAAACCTATTTTTCACGGAACCAACTTCCAAAGGTTTAATGAGCTCTGTTAGGGTTTCAGAACGTATAGACCAAGCGACGGCCTGTCTCCAGGGCCGTCGTCGCTTCTCCCGGCCTCAATCCGGTACTGCTGCTCCGTCGATATGATGTTCATCCTCTTCACCTTCTCTTGTTCTTCTGCTGCCCATGAGGGGGTTTACGCCTCCAATGGAGGACAAACCTAGGGTTTCAGCCCCTCCCTGCCGCGTCTCACCCCGGCGCTGCCTCTTCCTCTCCCGGCGTAGGTTCGGCCTCTCCTCTCTGCTATCGTGGCATTCCCGGCCCTGGGTTACTTCCAACCCAAACAACGACCCTGTCCCTCTCCCTCCGAACCCTAGATCGCCGAATTCCCAGGATTACCACGACCTTGCTCTAGTTCTTGTTTCGGGCGGCGTGTTGCCTAGGGTTGCGCCTTCACCCGAGCCTCTGACGTATCAGGTTATCTCTCCCGATCATCCCCCGTTGCCGCTGAAGCCACCGGCACGTCCTTCTCCCTGGCCTCCGCCGCCGTCACCGGCCTTGAAGGCGTCACTGTCGTCCCTGAAATCGCCTCCTCCCTGGCCTCCACCATCGCGCCTTCCTCGAACTCTCTCTCAATTATGGATATGGATAATCGGGTGGGTCTTTGTTATTGTTTCTGACTTCGTCTTTGCAGGCTCAATGACGACAAGAATTCAGTGCTCTGGGGACTGGCCCTGGGAGGGGTCCCTAGGCGGTGCTTTGCCTCCCACCATCACCATTACAGTTGAGGTCCCTCAGGATCTCCGGTACCCCGCTCCTCCTCACTGTCTTCTCTCCTTGCCCAAAAGGCATCACATTACCGTCGAGGTCCCGTAGGATCTCTGGTACCATCTTCCTTCAGTGCCCAAGGGGCGTCAACATACCGTCTGTGACGGTTTTGATAGTCAAAGGATCTTATTTCCCTTGGGGTGTCAAAATACCGTCTCTGACGGTTTTGGTACTACAAGGTCCAGTGAACAATTGTTCGTTCACACTGTCCCTTCATGGTCGAGGAGCATGTTCCTTGAGGCATTTCGATGTAATCGGTCTTACAAGTTATAATATTGCAATTTTCGTTCAAAAAACCTTCCAAAGGTTTTGTTTTCACTTTCTCATTATTTTTGTTTTTATTCTGATTTTATATCTAATCAAGTCTTAATCCGCAATTATGATGCTACCCACTGTCTCCATCGCCGACACGCCCTATGCTTCGCCTGGAGCCGCTGTCCTTATCGGTGCCTATCTCTCCGAATTGTCTTATCCCTCGCAGACCGCATCCAGTGTGGGGGTTCAAGAACAAAATTGGGGGCCGAGAGAACCATTATCGTTCTCTTCACCTTCTCGGTGTGCGTTGTAGTTGTAGAGGCGTCGTTTGATGCCTCCAACGGACGTGTTCTCTCTCTCTCCAGGTGATCGACAGGTTCTCGTTCGACCTTCCTTTCAGGACGAGTTTCGGTGGGGGGTAGACCTTGGGTTGCTGCTCCATCAAGCGCCGAAGTCCTCCCTCATCTTCACTGCCTTCGTTTGTCGGTCGCTCGATCAACCCATGACCTTGCTCTAGGTTTTCTGTTAGGCGGCGCGAGAGTTGCAGGGCATCGACTTACGCCTTGGGCCTCGCCTCCATCTCCATCGGTCTGGATTTTCCCTCGGGTTCCGGGACTAGGGACGACTAGGGCTACACGCTGGGTCTCCTCCTCAACCACTACGGTGGCTCAGATTCGACGGGTTTTCCTTGCATGCGGGGGACTTCTATAGTTCTATTTCATTCGCAGGCGAGGGCTGGGAAACAACCCCGCCAGACCACATGAGTCAGCAGGCATGCCTTAGGGACAGATGGAAGGACTCCCTGAGTATAGCCTGTTTTTCCTTCACTATTGACGATCAAATGTTCGGTTTTACATCAAAAGAAGAGCGTCGCCCTCGGGTGACCCAACGATATTCAGGCCCTAACTTGAGCAGTGCTCGTCAGCCTTTCTTAGATTTTGGTTGTTTTTTTCCAGTATTGTTCTAGTTAGTATTAAGTATAGTCTTCAAAACTTCTTTGACGTAAATTGGTTATCAGAGTTAGTGTGTTTTTCCGTCAGGGCCCAAAGCATGTATTAACTCTTTAAGAAAGTAATGAAATTGTTGTTTTACTCAAAAAAAGGTTTTGTATTTGACTTGTATGCGTAAATAATTTCGCTCTCTCTCAAATCGAGATTTTCCTTACCGAGGTAATCCTAGCCCCACTTATGGAGCCCATACTCATGCCGCCGACATGACTGCTGCCTTTGCCGCTAGTCTTGTCCCATCACAGCCCAATGTAGTGCAGCACACGCCATCCGTGCCACCACCGCGTCACTCCTCGGAGGTTGCGCCACGTATTAAGATGAGACGAAACCGGAAGGCAAAGCAGTCTCTGGCTTTTGTCCTTCTCGCTTCTCCTTCCACATGCCTTTTCTTTGGCTCTGGTGTCAGTGGCTCCCACAACCTTCGCTCTAGGTTGCTCTGAACCGCTGGTCAAACCAAGGCGGGGTCGTCCCCTCAAGCCTAAAACCATAACTTCTACTCCAAGTAATGTTAGGCCTTTGACGTCTTCACCGCCGTCGTCCAAACATGTCCGCTTGCCTCCGTTACTGCCTTCGACGGTTGACTAAGCTCCTCAAATGCCACTGGAACCTCGCGTTCCTGGAACGCTGCAATTGGCAGTTGTAAAGCCCGCTTTTTAAAAAAGGGTAGTCTTTTGCAATAAGCGGTATTGTTAAAAGTTTTTTGTTTAAAAAAAAAGAAAAAAAGAAAAAGAAAAAAAAAGAAGGGAGCTGGACCGGGAGGCCCGACCAGCAGATCCGGTTCTTAGCAGGCCAACCCGACCCATCTGCTTCGCTTTGGGCTGTGAGAGCCGAAGCCCACGAGGCCCATCTCGCATCCGGCCTGGGTATTTATACCCATTTTAGTGTTCACACCCTAAGACCAAAATCTCCCTCGCGTCTGCATCGCCTCTCTCACGCCCACCCGACCTCTCTTCTCCACTCGGCCGACATCCCTCTCTCCCTTCTTCCCCGATCAACCCACACCGTCACCGGCCGTCGTCGTCCCGAGCTTCGCCTCCCTTTCCCCTCTCCTCCGACCAGCTCGGGTCCCCGACCTCCCTCCCGCAACCTCTCCGTTCAGTCCGAACCCCGCCGGCCATCCCCGCTCCAAATCGTCGTCCTCCATCCCTGGGACATCAGCAAAGCCCGGTCGCCCTCGACAACGAAGCGACGGCCGCAACTCGCCGCCGGTCTGGACTCAGCCACCTCCAGATCCACCGCGCCGACACCTTCCGCAACCGTCATCCCTTCCTTACAGTGAACGTCGAAAACGTGAGCTTCGGTGGCCGGCGTTGTCTTCGCCGGTGGCCGGTCGGACTCAGATCCGAGTTTTTTTTTCAATTCCTTTTCTTTTGTTTCCCTAGCTTCTTTTTGATCTGGGCATTTCTTTTGAAGCAGAATCGTTTTGGATCTGGTTATTTGGAGTTAAATTTGAAACACGAAATCAGCGAATTTTAATTCGCTAAATAGGAACTAATCTAAATCGAGTTCAGATCTGGTTAAGAGAAGGAAAAGACGGGATTTTGGGACTGTTGGACAAAACTGAACTGATTTTGGAACGTTTTTGGGAACAAGTAACCTGGACGAATAAAACGGGACAAAAGTGGAACGCTGAGTAGGGTACCTCGGGAACCGTGCTTCGAGAAACGTGCACCGGGTTCTGTGCTCGGGGTTCGGGTGCTCGAACCCGACTCGTCGTTTAATCCCGCTTTTGGCCCGTTCAAGTTAAAGATCAACTTGCTGTTATTTAGACTGTATCGATTCTGAGTGTAAGGTTTACTTGTTAAAATCAGACTCGGAGCTAGACTTCGCCCGAGAAGACGAAGACCACTCCGGAACCCGTGTGAAGAACGGAGGCGAGACAAATCGACTTTTCAGCAGAGTATTCATAGGAAGACCACAAGGTAGGGAAAGTCCTAACTACTCGAGTATTTCAATACTAGTATGCCTATTAGGTTAATAAAATCGGAAAGGTCCTAGAATTGCATATATGATGCGAATAAATAGAATAATCGTCTTTCAATTATTAATAACCGGAAGCGTCTAGAATGCATGCTTAGGATGAGAACAACTAGTGTAACTCGCTTTCAATACTTGGGAATTGATTTACTGGTAGAGAGGCCGTGATGAGACCTCGGATTTATTGTCGTATTAGGATCACATGTTTGATTGCTTGATTTGAATAAGTTAAGAGTCTAACGAAACTAGCTAAATCGTATGCTTGATTGATTGATTGAATGTTTACACAATTGGTTGATTAATTGAATGTTGAATGATCGAATGCCTTAACGGATGATCGAGTATGACTGATTGTGCCGTACGGTACGATCAGGTGATCGATGGACCGACGTTTCGTGACAGGTAAGTATGACGGTAAGTGTAAGTGTGGATAGGAATTCTGTGTGGTGTGTATTGATGAACGTGTGTACTTCCAGGATTGATGATTAAGTGAATGTCTTTGATGTGTTGTGGTAAAAGTGTGATTCGATAAGCATTGATTGGTTGATGTGTTGTAATGTGTTTCCTTTATTCTTGTTCTTGAATTGTTGGTTGTTCGGTTCGGTACTACAACGGGGGGGGGGGGGGGGGGGGGGGGGGTAATCCGGTGCCGTTGTGGTGGTTGGAGTTTGACAGATACCGTGAGATATTGTGAGGATTGATTATTGGAGCCTGAGGGCATTGGTTATTGGATACTACGGAGATTGATTATTGGAGCCTGAGGGCATTGGTTACTGGATCCGGTGGAGTATTTGGATGGTTTACCTTGTGAGGATTGATTGCTTATTGTTTCACCTGAGTGTATGCGTCCTGCGGGAGCATTACCTTGGTTCCCTATGACATATGGTCCTTTGGAGACGTTTCTGAGAATCCCGATGATATGAGTCCTCTTAGGGATGTTTCCGGCATTCTCGACGTTATACGTCTTTGCGACGTTATGCGTCTCCTCTGGACCGAGGGAAAATCCGACATGACACAACGAGTATTGTGGATCCGAGGGTGGCGACTTCATGTCCCACGACATTACTTGAGCGTACTATCTTCTTTTGATTATTTGGGAAATGCTTTAATTCCCTTATTTTCCTATGATTAATGTTGACTCTTGAAAAGTGTTAAACACTCGTTTTACTCCCGTAGTTCAATGTACTTTCAGTTCTTCGTATTTTGAAACTCGAATCAAAATCGTGAAATCCAAATTGTTAAACTAAAAGGATGCCTTAGTTATGCATTTTCCCTACTGAGCGTAAGCTCACCCCTCCTGTCTTTGTGGTGTTTCAGGCGTTGAGCGGGAGCAGTATTAGCCGGACTCTCGGAGCTTGGGAGCTTGAGGGTATAGCTAGTTTTAGAGACGTGTACTATTTTATGTTGGATATTGTATTTTACCGTTGAGCCGTGACTCTTTACATTTTGAAGAATTTATATCATTTGGACACTTTATTTTATTTTATTATTCTTGTTTTACTGTAAAACTGTAGTCACGTCTCGAGTCCGGGCGAAACCGGATTTGGGGTGTGACAATTTGGTATCAGAGCCTGGTTTCATTTGAAACAGGTTTCTTTGTGAACGTGCTTTCAAACCTCGGACCGACGTCAATTAGGTGGGTATAGTTAGGAAGTCTAAGTCGTGACACTCGGTGACGCAATTTGGAAACATTGATGCAGTGAGTTTACGAGATATCACGTGTTTAATATCCTGAGGGGTACCAGGAGCCGCCCAGTTGTGGGGCAGAGCCAGACACCAGCTGTTGGTCTGGCAGGGGCAGCGAGCGCCCAGGGTGCTGCTTCCACAAAGCACTAGAGTTTTGAGAGTAGACCGGTAGGGTCACCACCTAGAGTTCCTCCAGTCGCAGAGCCGACTCAAGCGGCCCTTATTGATGAGGTGGTTCGCGCAGTGTTAGCAGCGCTCAGCATGAGACTGCAGCACCGACACAAGAGTCTGTGCCTACTACTGACGCAGTCACTACCGAGATGCCAGGCCAAGTGGACAGTTGCACGGCCCGGGCAATCAGGGATTTTCATAAGTTGAGTACACCAATCTATTCCGGGATTTCAGACCCCGAGGCAGTTGTAGTATGGTTGGAGCGGATTACCCACAACCTTAATACTTTTGGAGTATTCTGATATTCGTTGGAGAATATTTTCCGCGACCTCCCAGCTGAGGGAGAAGCACGATACTAGTGACAACATGCGCAGACCAGGGTTGGAAATGGCTTTCAGCCGTTCAGCGGACTGTCCTTGGGACAATATTTTCCCTCAATCTGTTCGAGATGACCGACACCAGCAGTTTTTGGATCTGCGGTAGAAAGGGATGACCGTCTATGAGTATTAGGCGAGATTCACGTCCCCATCTCGCTTCGCACCCGAGATGGTGTCGACCGAGGAGAGCCGCCGCAGGCGTTTTGAGAAGGGGCTCGGTTCGTCTATCACGAATTGAGTCATTCCATTCAAGTCTGAGGACTATTATGTACTAGTGGAACAAACACTAGCATTAGAGAGATATTTTGGGAGACCGCCAAGGCGCGGAAGACTAGGCCGAGGCCGAGTGGCTTCCTGAGGCCGTTAGAGAGTCGCGATCCTAGGAGGAAGAGGACCTCAGAATTGTTTTAGCCACATACCCAATCCGGTGAGACACGACGGGTTGGAGCAGTAGCGTTTGTTGACCCTGCCCCGGTGGCATAGCTTTGTCCCTCGAGTAAACAGTTGGAACATCTGGGCCGAGACTAACTGTTGAGTGATGGATCTACGAACCGTTCCACAGGTCGATCTACGAGAGTCGATAAGAGAACATGCTGCCATAGCAGCAAATTCTTCCACCTCATCGAGAGGAGGATCTCCGATGCGGCAGGGCCGAGCGTACATGATTACCAGGCCCCGAGTTGAGGAACTTGCTACTGATCTTGAGATAGCTTAGAGTACTTGAGACCATTCACGTTTTGGATTTCGTGTCTGCTGACACTTGAGCATTACACTGGGTTGTATTGGGTCGTGATTACTTATGGTTCGAACGAGTTTCAAACTGTTTAGCCCACCAGTACTTTAAACACACCGACTAGAGGTATGGTAGTACCGACTAGTGTCAGTGGGACTTGAAAGTTGAGTAACATACTTGGCCATACTGAAGGTTCTTTCATTCTCCGATAGTTTGGATCGAATTTTAAGAACCGATTGTTGAAACAGCAAGCGTTCATCGAGTGCTATCAGCAGCGAATGCTGAGCAGTGAAAGGCTGCAGCCTTGACCAGTAAACGGTCCGACCGATCACAGAAGATGACCGAGCTACGATAAGATCAGAGTAGCGCATCGGAAGCGTGGTGGGTGCATACCCACAGGAGTCGTAATCTACAGCCTCTTCTACTCCGCTACAAGATTTAAGTGATAAGATTCGAACCGTCGAGACAATTTTGTTTCAAAATCCCTGTTAACGAGCGAAAGTTGCACGAGTGTGTGCGTACGTGAGAATCAAGATTAGGGTGTGTTTCTTACGTTCCTCCCAGAAGGACTAATCGGTTTACCGCCAGTTCACATGGGACAAACAGATAACACCGAGAATTACAAGGACATCATACGACACTCTTGCCGTAGCAGAAAGCGGAAAACGAGAACTGAGTACCAAGGTGTACCTTTGTCAGCAGGAGAAGAACGAACGTCAAACATCCCGCGAGGACTAAGCATAACCATAAGGTTACGCCATAGAAGTAAGAGCAACTCATGTTGAAATCCGGCAACAGATAGCCGATGACGACTACCACAAGCTTCCAAGCCAGTAACAAGATGGTACCGAACGAAGCGTTGTGTGGTAGGTCGAGTTTTGTGCCATGCATAGGCACATGGAAAGATAAGAGTTAACCGATTGTTGATGTTGAATTATTCAAGGAACGAATGAAGGAACCACGTTAGTTTTCGAACTGTTCAAATTATCGAGATCTCAGTACATGATGATTACTCCTTAAGTAGTGACTTGAGTGGACTTGACTATGAGTCGTTTTGATCAATATCTCGTGAACGAGCGTCTAAGATATAAGGAATACCACCGGGTGGGGGATAACCTTTGACAACCGATCTTGGATCGTGTTTTGCGGTCGAGTATAATTATCGTACATTTAGTTTGGTGTCTTGAAGGACGCTTACTTTTGACCAAGTGGCAGTAAGAGGTTCTATCCGTCCGTGTTGTTGTACGTCGTTCGTCCGACTAGATGTCGGTAGAGTTCATGGTAGTACTGAACCATGCACCGGTTTTGAGAACCGTAGACTCATTGTCATGATGATTTGGGTGAGACGAATTGTGATGTGTTTAGATCAGGGGATCGAGAACTGGTATCGATGTCAAGAGAAATATCACGAGTTGGATAACCTTCTCGATTGATCACCGTTAGGTGTTGATGGTTTACCGCGAGTTAGGTTTGTGATGATTGAGGTGTGACTGACCCGTATCAGGTTGAGAATATTGATAAGGTTTACACGGTAGGACATGTCTGAACCGAGATCGTTCTATCCGGTGTGATACCGGTACCGTTGAGGATTCTGATGAGAAGTATCTACAGCGAGTCTGTTTGTGACGGTCTGTTGTCTGCACTAACGTTGGTTTTCGTTATAAGTTGTCGAGATCGTTATCTGGCATTCCTCAGTGTCTGAGGGACAATCGACTTGTTGTGGTTGGTCTTGACTCGATAGTGTTTGAGTTTTGTTGTGGTTAGTCCCGGTAACAGTTGCTAAAGAGGAATTTGAGAAGTAATGTTAGTATGTGGTTCCGACTCTGTTCGACTTGCAGAGCCTCCCGACAGGATAGCCGTGCCGACAGAAATTTCCGGTATGGGATATCTAGACAGTTACCTGAGGTTTTTAAGCATTGAGCATTTTTCGGCTTGTGCTTTTGCTCGGTTTTCTTGGAGTTGATGTAAGACGTTCCACATTTGAGTTATGAACGGTTGAGAAAAGATGTTTTTCACCGCCAAGTATGACGTTTGAGCAACTAGCGTGACCTAGTGAAGCACGATGACGCGAAGGTCGCGTAAATTCGGAAACGGTTAAAGACCGTCCAGGGCCGACGGAAGAGTTACACCGATGAAAGGCGTAGGCTCTTGAGTTTCAATTGGTGATCAGATATTTCTGAGAGCGAGCCTAAGAAGGACCTTTAACAGTTCAACCGCGACGGAGGCAAGTTGGCCCGCAAATCATCGTACTTTTGAGATCTTCAGGCAGAACTAAAGCCGCTGCCTGCAGCTTCCACGTGTTTCCCAAACTACGAAAGTACACCGCGGATCCCTCGCTCGTGAGTATGGAGCGGACGTTCCCTGAGATAGGGCTACGAGGAGCGCACTCGTTTTAAATTTCGAGGACAAAATTCTTTTAAGCGGGGTAGATTGTAAAGCCCGCTTTTTAAAAAAGGGTAGTCTTTTGTAATTAGAAACATTGGAGTTTGTTTGTGCAATAAGTGGTATTGTTAAAAGTTTTTTGTTTAAAAAAAAGAAAAAAAGAAAAAAAAGAAGGGAGCTGGACCGGGAGGCCCGACCAGCAGATCCGGCTCTTAGCAGGCCAACCCGACCCATCTGCTTCGCTTTGGGCTGTGAGAGCCGAAGCCCACGAGGCTCATCTCACATCCGGCCCGGGTATTTATACCCATTTTAGGGTTCACACCCTCAGACCAAAATCTCCCTCGTGTCTGCATCGCCTATCTCACGCCCACCCGATCTCTCTTCTCCACTCGGCCGACATCCCTCTCTCCCTTCTTCCCCGATCAACCCACACCGTCACCGGCCGTCATCGTCCCGAGCTTCGCCTCTCTTTCCCCTCTCCTCCGACCAGCTCGGGTCCCCGACCTCCCTCCCGCAACCTCCCCGTTCAGTCCGAACCCCGTCGGCCATCCCCGCTCCAAATCGTCGTCCTCCATCCCTGGGCTTCACCTCCACGACATCAGCAAAGCCCGGTCGCCCTCGTCGTCCTCGACAACGAAGCGACGGCCGCAACTCGCCGCCGGTCTGGACTCAGCCACCTCCAGATCCACCGTGCCGACACCTTCCGCAACCATCATCCGTTCCTTACAGTGAACGTCGAAAACGTGAGCTTCGGTCGCCGGCGTTGTCTTCGTCGGTGGCCGGCCGGACTCAGATTTGAGTTTTTTTCCCTTCCTTTTCTTTTGTTTCCCTAGCTTCTTTTCGATCTGGGCATTTCTTTTGAAGCAGAATCGTTTTGGTTCTGGTTATTTGGAGTTAAATTTGAAACACGAAATCAGTGAATTTTAATTCGCTAAATGGGAAACTAATCTAAATCGAGTTCAGATCTGATTAAGAGAAGGAAAAGACGGGATTTTTGGACTGTTGGACAAAACTGAACTGATTTTGGAACGTTTTTGGGAATGAGTAACCTGGACGAATAAAACGGGACAAAAGTGGAACGTTGAGTCCGGTACCTCGGGAACCGTGCTTCGAGAACCGTGCACCGAGTTCTGTGCTCGGGGTTCGGGTGCTCGAACCCGACTCGTCGTTTTATCCCGCTTTTGGCCCGTTCAAGTTAAAGATCAACTTGCTGTTATTTAGACTGTATCGGTTCTGAGTGTAAGGTTTACCTGTTAAAATCAGACTCGGAGCTAGACTTCCCCCCGAGAGCTTGGACTTCGCCCGAGAAGACGAAGACCACTCCGGAACCCGTGTGAAGAACGGAGGCGAGACAAATCGAATTTTCAGCAGAGTATTTAGAGGAAGACCACAAGGTAGGGAAAGTCCTAACTACTCGAGGATTTCAATACTAGTATACCTATTAGGTTAATAAAATCGGAAAGGTCCTATAATTGCATATATGATGCGAATAACTAGAATAATCGTCTTTCAATTATTAAAAACCGGAAGCGTCTAGAATGCATGCTTAGGATGAGAACAACTAGTGTAACTCGCTTTCAATACTTGGGAATTGATTTACTGGTAGAGAGGCCGTGATGAGACCTCAGATTTGTTGTTGTATTAGGATCACATGTTTGATGGCTTGATTTGAATAAGTTAAGAGTCTAACGAAACTAGATAAATCGTATGCTTGATTGATTGATTGAACGTTTACACATTTGGTTGATTAATTGAATGTTAAATGATTGAATGCCTTAACGGATGATCGAGTATGACTGATTGTGCCGAACGGTATGATCAGGTGATCGATGGACCGACGTTTCGTGACAGGTAAGTATGACGGTAAGTGTAAGTGTGGATAGGAATTCCGTGTGGTGTGTATTGATGAACGTGTGTACTTCCAGGATTGATGATTAAGTGAATGTCTTTGATGTGTTGTGGTAAAAGTGTGATTCGATAAGCGTTGATGTGTTGTAATGTGTTTCCTTTATTCTTGTTCTTGAATTGTTGGTTGTTTGGTTCGGTACTACACCGGGGGGGGGGGGGGGGGGGGGGTAATCCGGTGCCGTTGTGGTGGTTGGAGTTTGACAAATACCGTGAGATATTTTAAGAATTGATTATTGGAGCCTGAGGGCATTGGTTACTGGATCCGGTGGAGCATTTGGATGGTTTACCTTGTGAGGATTGATTGCTTGTTGTTTCACCCGAGTGTATGCGTCCTGCGGGAGCATTACCTTGGTTCCCTATGACATATGGTCCTTTGGAGCCGTTTTTGAGAATCCCGACGATAAGCGCCCTCCTAGGGACGTTTCCGGCATTCTCGATGTTATACGTCTTTGCGACGTTATGCGTCTCCTCTGGACCGAGGGAAAATCCGATATGACACTGAGAGTATTGTGGATCGGAGGGTGGCGACTACATGTCCCACGACATTATTCTACTTGTCCCGATGACATATGGTCCTTTGGATACGTTTCCGAGAATCCCGATGATATGAGTCCTCTTAGGGATGTTTCCGGCATTCTCGACGTTATACGTCTTTGCGACGTTATGCGTCTCCTCTGGACCGAGGGAAAATCCGACATGACACAACGAGTATTGTGGATCCGAGGGTGGCGACTTCATGTCCCACGACATTACTTGAGCGTACTATCTTCTTTTGATTATTTGGGAAATGCTTTAATTCCCTTATTTTCCTATGATTAATGTTGACTCTTGAAAAGTGTTAAACACTCGTTTTACTCCCGTAGTTCAATGTACTTTCAGTTCTTCGTATTTTGAAACTCGAATCAAAATCGTGAAATCCAAATTGTTAAACTAAAAGGATGCCTTAGTTATGCATTTTCCCTACTGAGCGTAAGCTCACCCCTCCTGTCTTTGTGGTGTTTCAGGCGTTGAGCGGGAGCAGTATTAACCGGACTCTCGGAGCTTGGGAGCTTGAGGGTTTAGCTAGTTTTAGAGACGTGTACTCTTTTATGTTGGATATTGTATTTTACCGTTGAGCTGTGACTCTTTACATTGTGAAGAATTTATATCATTTGGACACTTTATTTTATTTTATTATTCTTGTTTTACTGTAAAACTGTAGTCACGTCTCGAGTCTGGGCGAAACCGGATTTGGGGTGTGACAGCAGTGACCCTGACCGTCTCCCCGCCATCTCCTCTGGTCCGAGATCCTCTTCAAGGCAGGGCGGAACCGGGGCTGACAGAGTCGTCCATCCCTTATAATCCCCCAATCTGGGATTAAGTCTCCTCTCCAGGCTCCTCTGATCCGGTGTGCAGTCACCTTTCCATGCCCAAAACCCTAGCTTCAAGCACAAGTTACGCTAGGGTTTTGGAGGTTCCTGTATCTGCCCCGCCGCCTCCACTGATTAGGGACCCATCTCGGGGTAAGGCCCATATGATTGACCCGGAGAGGGCGGAACTAGGGCAGAAGGAGCTAGAGGCTCTTTGTGAGGGGGTTGTCGTCCCCAATGTTGATCGGGTGTCGGTGCTCCCAGCGTTACTCTCTCCTCCACTGGGTATGGTCCACCGCCGTAGATTCTTCAAGCTTAAGGAGACCGAGATTTCCTGGTAAACGTCGGAACTGTCGATGTCGCTGGACTCCCATCTGCTCAATCTATAGGATGGCCTCTCGGCCTGTTCGCTAGAGGAGGGGGAAGAGGAGGTGGTGGAAGTCTCATACCTCCCAGTAAGCCCATCAGTCCTAGCACGTCAACAGTTTGTCATGCTGGGCAAACTATGGACCTTTAAGCCGAGGGCTTATTCATCAAGGACATCGGACCTGGGGTGTTTGGGTTTTACTTTGAGACATCGGCAGCTCGTTCATGGGAACGAGCCATGGTGTTTTAATGGACGTCCCCTCATGCTGGCTGATTTGGACCCAATGGCTAGGGAGCCTACTACCCTGGATCGTTTACAACTCTAGGTGCATGCCCATGGTCTCCCTCCAGTAGTGCGCACTAAAACCACGGGAGAGACGATCAGCTCGACACTAGGATAGTGTGTCGAGGTCCCGTGTGACCAATGGGGCATATGTTGGGGCGATACACTGAAGGTCCGATTTTGGCACCTTGTTGAGCGTCCTCTTCGCCGTCAGCTTCTGCTTCGATTCCGGGAATTTCCCGATCCGGTTTGTGCCACTCTTACCTATACAAAGCTCCCTGTGTTTTTCTTTAATTGTGGCATGCTTGGTCACATGGTGGCTGACTGTGATCGGGAGATGGTGGGTAAGACCAAGTTCGAATCCTTTATCCTGGAATATCAGAAGGACCGCCACCTGAAGACGTATGCGACGGATTGGGACGGTCAGATACCTTGTCGACCGGTGTCGTCGACTATTGCACCTCAGAGTCCCTTGTCTCGAGCCATGGGCCCAATAGTATCCTCAGCTACTACACCTCAGGGTGTGAGCCCTTGGAGAGTCTCCCAACTCTGGCTGGCTGATCCTGGTCGGAAGAACTTGGTGATCGGCCAATCTTTCGGGGACAGTAGAGCCGACCCCCCACACCCGCATGTGCACAGAGACAGAACTAGACTTGAAGCTGGAGCTGAGTCTAGTTGTGGAGCGGGAGGTGGGGGAGTGAAACAGGGTTCTGTAGAGGAGCCCCGGGAAGATCAAGACCGAGTCGGGAAGCAGGCCCGTATGAAAGAATGGAAGGAATTTAGTGCTCTAGGGACTAGTCCTGGGAGGGGTCCTTGGGAAGAACTCTACCTTCCTTGGAAACTAGTGTCAACAACTTCGGTCGCATTCTACAGAATATGCAGCAGTTGTGCAATACCTTTTGAGTAGCAGACACCGGCTCCATTATTATTTACTTTTTGTTCGCTTTTATGGCTCCCCAACAAACCGCTTGTGTCGGTTCTTTTGTCACAGAGTTATGCGTAGACATGCCTTAAGAGCTCGATACCATGTAATAGCTCTTCTACTGTGGTCAAGGGTTTTCCTTTTTTATCAGATGAAATCTATTTAATGAAATTGCACCTTTTTCGTTATGAAAAAAAAAAACTTCCTAAGGTTTTTAGAAGATTATACTAACTTACAAAAAAAATATAAAACACAGGATAAATTTGTGCAATTATCCAATAAATACTAAGGGTCAATACTTATGTCACGAATCTCAATCACCCCACCACCACCTAGCACTAAAACATTCTTCATCCCTACCATTCCACCATCCAATGTCTAGCTGCACATAAATCAAAATACTAAACAGTAGTATTCACTCAGGACAAAAAAAATCGAATCAAATCAGTTCCGGAATTTCAGTGAGAAGGTAACATTCAGCATAGAGAGGTCGCAGCTAATTGAGCAAGAATTTAGAGAAACCTTCATTGCGAGCTATTGGTCGTATCCATAACCATAAGCTTGTTTCGTCTTTCAGCAAACACCTTGTAATGTCTCATCATCCAGAACCTCTCTATCTCCACTCCTGTACGCCCTGGAACCCGTCCTGCTATCAGATCCCACCTGCAATACTTTGAATTTATCATAATATTATCCGAAACTGGAATGAGTAATTGAAGAATTCATGACAGCAACATCTGAGCTACCATGGCCAAAACACAGACTGCATCAATTGCTGCAATAAATGAAAGAGTCCTCTACAGAAATAGACGAGACGGGCTCTTTATGGCCTTACTCGGGTTTCTAATTATGTAACCTTTTTTCTACGTGAATGTTGGAGTCATCTAATTCAAAACTTGTAGCCGACATGATTTAAGAATGACTTAGATAGATCCTCCATAAACTTGTGCATTATATTGATTTTACGTGAATCATTTCATAGTTAGCCTCTCCAAGAAAGGATAAAACCGTACAGTACTATATGAACACTTGCACAAGAAAGAAATGGTATGATACACAACGAGAAAAGAAGAGTAAAATATGAGAAACATGGACGGTTTATATGGCTATAGGCAAAGAAGCTCAAAAAACGAATAAATCTGCACACACACACACACAAACCTGTCTCCAACCAGTCTGAACATCCTGTTGATCAGATCCTCTTCTTGGTCAGTCATGTTTATGAACTCCCACTCATCACTGCTTACCTCTGCATCAACACACCAACAAAACATATACATCATCTCTCGGCACAAGAAATTAACATGACCAGAAAATAAGACACAAGAGTGAGGATGCAGAGCAAAAGTTGCTCTATCTAATACCTTCCGAGTTGGAGGAATTGGTAGCGGTAGTATCAACTAGTTTAGATGGAAGTTCATGATCCATATAGATAGCTTGACAAATCAAGGCCGACAAATGAACAAGTGGTTTAATCCAAAAAAGGAAATTCTTGATCAAAGAGCTAGCCTGGATGTATACGAATTTGGATGTCGCAATCTAGTGTGCCAAAGTAGGAAATTCTTTACACCAAATAGGAGGAATTTTTATAGGATAAAACTAGAAAGAGAATTTAAGTGATCATGTACTACTGCGTGTATGGACTGGTTGGTGCGACCCAACAGACATGTTTAGAGTAACACTTGACTTGTAGCTATGTAGTCAATGGACTCACTCCCCTTCCTTTTCTCTCTATCTTCATACATCAGATTCATCATTACTATTAGGCTATTCACAGTAGGGTCCCGTCGTCGAATCGATTGTCGAATTGAAAAAAAAACACGCTTTTCCCTCGATTTGTCGAATCAAAGTTTGTTGACTCGTTGATTCGGCGAATTTGTTTTAGACGGTCTACGAATCTGTCGACTCGCAAGGTCGTCGAATAGACCGATTTGGTGTTGACCACGCGAATCACCGAACGCCACGTGGTGACGTTCGGCAAGACAGACCAGAAGAAAAAAATGAGAGGGGATTGCTATAAGTACATTGCACCCCAACACAATAATTCCTACACATTTGCTCTCAACTTTCTCTGAAATCGTCCACATTTGGTCTATATTTATTGGGATCCTGTCTTGTGTTCATGGATTCATCGAATAGTGAGGATAGTTGTCCAAAACTACCCTAATGTTTCATCCACAAACGAGTTGATACACAAAGTTTTTTCCACGCTGTGTGGCTACCCTGGAGTTTTGTCCACGCTTTTGTGGGTGCATTGAAGTTTTGCCCACGCTTTTCTGGGTGCATTTAAGTTTTGTCCACGCTTTGTGGGTGCATTGAAGTTTTGTCCATGCTACTATTCAATCTGGGAAGCACTACCCAGACCATCATTCTGAACATCCTTATTACGTCAAAACTAAAAAAGTCGTGGTCAAAACTTCAGGGTAGCCACACAGCGTGGACGAAACTTTGTGCATCAAATCGTTTGTGGATGAAATTTTAGGGTAGTTTTGGACAATTATCCCTATAAAATAACATTTATTGCATTCTTTATTGGCACAATTCCAAAGTATCTTCGAAGAGCGAGAGCGGTCTTTCTCAAGCTGATATGGGTCCGCCACCAAGACTATACATGATCAAGCGAGAAGAACGTCATCGTGCTCAGTTCGAGTGAACAAAGAGCAAGTTGATGAAGTACCACCTGTCACTGACAAGGTAGTTGCGCTAGAGACGAGTGACTGGACCCCGTTGAAGAATGCCAACCACAACGTTCTTATGTTCGAGATGTTTCGAGTTATACCCTCAACTAGCATACTTAGTGATATGTTTTCGTAATTTGGTATGTTGGGTTCGAACAAGTCAGGTTTTATTTTGTATGCAGAAAACCTAACCTAAAGTTCGTAATAAATGGTTATGTATATAAATGTGTTCAGGTATGTTATTTAATGCTTGACCGATTCTATCCCCTTGGTCACATGCCCCGGATCTGTCCCCATAATTACTCCAACCGATTCTGCCAAGATAAACTTTGGACCGATTCTTTGACTTTGAATATGAAACCTTACGATTCTGCTCCCCTATTTAAACAAGCCCATATAGAGGATCGTCCTCCATAACTACTCTTTGACACTCTCACCAAAACAAATTCGACAACCCTCCATTCTACACCACTTAATCCATGACACCTTTATAGAACGACGTTGAGGAGATTAGGCTTGAAGTGGTGTGGATGATACACGAGAGTTCCACACAAGAGTAATGACACGATCTTTACACGGATTCGCAAACCATGTCAACCGAACCATACCCTCGGTCTGAGAAACAACTAAAGGACCACTAGTAGAAGACCAATCTCTAGGTACAACGATTCAAGATAGCGTTCTTGCAAGCCTAACATGAGTTCTGCCCAACCACCACCGATGCCGAGGTGCTCCTTGAGGCCAACCATGTTTATGCCCGTAATGTCATCCTCCCATTCAATAAGCATGAGTGGTGGGCGACTGTTCGGGAATGCCCAAAATTGCGTTAGATTCACGGGTTTCCAAACCTCTAATTTTTCCCGGTCGGGTTGCTCGGGGTTGTCCGTTATGAGGTCGTTTTTCTATGTTCTAGGGTAATTTATTTTTTGGGTCGCCGTTGTAATCTGTTTATCGTTTTCTCGGAAATAATAACAATTACTTTCTATAATATTTTATACATTTAAATAGCACATTAAAGTCGGAATAGATCGAATCGGCCTATTCCCACTACAGCACCTTCAACAACAGACCACCGAATCGGGCCGAATTACACCTCACATCTCCATAATTATGGTCTTAACAGACCGAGATTAGACTGATTCGGTCTAGTCCCATTGTGGAAAGTCTTAGTAATGAATGTAACTTCACATATTAGACCTTCCACAATGGGATTAGACCCGAATCGATCTTATTCCGGTCTAATAAGGTAGATCAGGAGGAAATGAAAGGTGATTAGACCCGATTCGTATGTCTAGTGTTTTTTTTGTCGCAATGGGAATAGACCGGTTCGATCTATTCCGAGTCTAATGTGTAGATAAAAAATTGATAAGTTGATTGCAAAACACAAGACGACCCGATCCGACACATATTAATATTTATCGAAATGTTTGAATAGTAGTACAACACAATAAGATCTATGTGCCATCTTCTTGGACATTGAGTAATGGGTCTGGGGTGTAATATGACGACACGGTGGTAAATGTTTTTATGGTAATCCATAAGCAAAGATGGCAAGTAACATGGAAGCTGCAATGGTAGTGCTGTTGGGAACATAGCAAGTAGTGTCACGTGAGCGGGTCAAAGATATGGTACCGTGACAGGACGTGTTATGTTCCAGGAGGACTGGAACTACAACTTTCACGTCACTTGCCTTCTTAGACTATGTGGTACTAAGGTAAAATTTTATACTCATGTCATCACATTACACCTCCAAAATGAATTACAAGTTCTTGATTGACGGGCTCGGCCTGTGCTTTTCTGGTTGTACTGTCCGGAAACACAACCAGCTTTTCCGAATAGAGTAATGTGTATGGTGGTGTAATATGACGACACGATTTCAAATTGTATTCTCGGTATTTCATAATTAATCAAAGATGGCAAGTGACATGGATTTGCCATGTTCCAGGAACAATGACATTAAAGGAAGCCACGTCACTCGTCATTTTTTTATTATGGATAATTAAGGTACAATTTCAAGTCTTGCCTGCACATTACACCTCCATAAACAATTATTGATTCTTCGATATCAGATGTGGATCTTCCTGTATTGCCAAAGATGGCTATTTTTTCAAACCATTTTCGGCTCACTTATTATCTTTGGTTATGGTTGTGTCTACGACTCCCTCCAACAGGGATGGACCCGCACGAGAATCCACCAATGCTCCCCGCCGAACTCGTGTCTGTATCTCTCGACATACACCTCCTTTGCAATGTCCTTGACCTGAGCATCGGACCAACCGAGTTAGTAAATGCGCTTTATCTCCCACCATCACGCATTGAAACATTTCACCTTCCGGTTGACGACGGTCTAATGATATTTGTAGTTATCGCGGACCGCTTAGTCGTCGGGGTTTGTTGGGTCAAGTGGGCTAGCTCCCCCTGTATGTCATCCCAAAAGGCATCGCCATCTTGGTCAAACCCTTGTTCCGTCATTTTGAGCCACGCACACACCAACGTGACCTCCTCAGGCCGATTCCATTTTTGGTACATGCGTAGCATCCTTGGCGGGTTGACGTTAAGTCGTGCATACAAGACCATCAATGGGATTTGCGTTCCTGGCTCTGGATGGCCGCAATACGGAGAGGTTGAGCTCGAGCCCGACACCATGGAGGACCCTTCGCCAGTACTGTTGTCGGCTATTGGAGGAGAATAGAACGTGGGAGGCACGACAGGTGGACAAGCGGCATTGACGAGGTAATGATGGTAGAGAAACGGTTGTGATGCTCCGGTAGTAGAGAAACGGCGTTGTTGGAGAAAACGCTTTAGTGGAAACGGTGGTGACAGAAACGTCGGATGTCTGGAAGTGTGAGGGACAAACGTCTGCGAAGAATCGCCAATGGTATAAACGACGGTGGAGATACACCGGAGGCGGAAATGGTGAGTGCAGAAACGACAGAGGTGGAGGAAGTCGAAGAAACGGAGGAAGAAGAATTGAGTGGAAGACGAAGCGTTGAAGCCAACCTTTAAGTCCGAATCATGCCACACACGCGTCACATCATCATTCGTCGGTCCATGATTCGGTTAAGGCCTGAATCCTTCGATTTGATGGCTCGTTGAGTCTACAGAACCCTCGACAGATTCGACGTAGACCCGACTCTACAGCACAGATTCGACGACCTTTTCCACCGCCACGTTAGATTCGACGCCCAAAAATCTCGTTGTTTCGATTTCACTGTAGATAGCCTTAGAGCAATGAGAAAGACGGGACATGGCATATAAATTTTATAATTCTAATATCCAACTTGTAGTTCTACACAAGTCAACTGCATTGTTATGCACCATTTCGAATGTTTTTTTTTTATCAGCAAAGCAAATTGAAATAAAATGATCTCTGAAAAGGAGACCAAGTGGTGGTACAAAGAAGAGCATTCCCGAAGGAACCTCACAACAGAACCCTCAACAGACTGAGGGGCTTACAAACAACAGAGTAACCCAAACAACAACCTCAAGAAGCAACAAGACAAAGAACCCAATAACAAGAGAAACAACAGGAAAACACTAAAAACAGTTCTGGTAACTAGAAATCCAAACAGAAAGGCCAGAGATCAACACGAGCCCTGAAGGCAGCCCATACATCTGCGGCGATCAACGACATACCCCCGCTTTCGCCGGAGTGTCCCAAAGCAAAAACACCCGAGTTTCCGCCCAATCCGGCATGGAGCAGGCGAAGGGCATTATCGAAAACGCGCAGATCAGCAACAGCAGACGGGATCCCCTTCACATTCCAGCCAACACTGAAAACGCGCGGAAGGGGATCGGAATTTCTTCCAAGCCTAAGCCGGGCCAGAGGACTGCCAGAACAACCTTGGCAAGCACATACGGGCAGGGAAGACCTGTAGTGAGCCGAGATCTACACGAGCTCGGTGAGGCAGCCCAGACTCTGAGGCAAACAACGACATACCCCCGCTTTCGTCGGAGTGTCCCAAAGGCAAAACACCCGAGTTTCCGCCCAAACCGGCATGGTGCAGGCGAAGGGCAATATCGCAGACGCTCAGAGCAGCAACAACCTCGACTGATCCCCTTCACATTCCAGCCAACACTGAAAACGCGAAGAAGGGGATCGGAATTTCTTCCAAGCCGAAGTCGTGCCGTAGGACTGCCGGACCTATCCAGGGATACAAAAATAGAAATCCTCTAAATACAGCCTTCCTGTCAGGTCTGAGTTTGGACCAAAACCGATTCACTAAAGAAGTAAACATGCACTCACAAGAAAGCAAGACTTTTCACACGAAGAAAAAGCAACAGAGATACCTTGAGGTCGTGGCTTGAATTAGGAACTTCTTTGGGAAAGGCTAAAACCAAGACACCATGAATACCACAAAAGGGGTTAAAATGACGGGCAACAACTGCGGCGGCACAAAGCTCCGGCCGCATCCAACCACCGGATCTGGAGCCAAACCAGCAGATCCACGACCGGAAGAGCGAGAACCACGAGCCAGTCGCCGGGACGAGGACAACCCAACCATCGGACACCCGCATCCGGCCAGATCTGAAAACGAGACGAAAAGGTTGGATAGACGTCCCACGACGCTGAGACCAGCCGTCAGTCCACCAAAGGGCACCGAATCAAGATCCAAGGCTCCAGAAGAACAACTATTGGAGAAGCCAAAGAAACCGGCGAAGAAATCCGGCGAAGAAACCAAGAGACGGAGGCAGGAGAGCAACGGGGGAATAGGGGAAAAGCTAGAAGAGGGAGAAGGGGTCCTCACCGGCGAGGATCATGGCCGACGCCGGTGAGGAGGATGAAGGAGAGTGGGGCGGCGCTGTTTAGGGTTTTTCTTTTCTCTTGTTTGTTTAGCTCTTGCCAATGCTCCTTTAATTTCCTCTGTTCATTTGTATCCCATTTCGAATGTTTAATTTCTAGCATATACCGCCCCTGATGTGAATGGCATAAAAGAACATAACACAGTAAGGTTACATGACCGAGGGTTGAAGACAACCCTGATTGTCCCAACCATGGAATCATATGATTCTTGGGGTTCAATCTTTAATATTATTTTCTATGCACGTGACATTTAAATCAATTAACCCATTAATCATGGAGAATTGTCCGGCGAGCTCTAAAAGAATAACAAAGCTGGAAAGTGTTACCCAGAAATACTGTCCAATTCAATATGGTCGTTAAGTCTATAAAGAGATTTAAAGCATGGTTATGTGGAAAACAGATTCCCAATATCTGTTTTGAATATGCCAAGACCATCATGCACAGCTCTGACACAAGTTACCCAACAGTTCTCACCAACCAGAAATAAACCGAAGATATGCTTACAAGTGACGTTCTGATATAAAGGCTGGCATTATTCTTTTTTATTTATTTGATGAATAAAATAATAAGAGTAAATTCAGAACCATCGCCATCCTGTCAATAAAAGCAGATTCCATGTCACTGGAGTAGATGAGCCCCACTCCCAATTGATGTGCATTGGCCATAAATAAGCTTAAGAAGCAGCTTCCTCAGCTACCATAACTTCACTTCTGTGCTGCAGACCTGGTGGCCATCAGCAACAACACTTGAGCTAATTCAGCCAGATATTTGTCCTGGTAATCAAGCCTCTAGGTGGCCACAACAACAACTGCTCAGGGACAGCACATGAACCACAACTACTCAATGCCATGGCTCTATGGGAACGGCCACATGAACCACATAACAAGCCAAACTAATGGCCATGCCCATTGTGGCTCTGCTGTTTGCAATTGAAAGACACACAGGAAGAGAGGTCTGCTCAGTGAGAGCGACAAAGACAACCAAGGCTGCAGAAGAAACAGGGACATATTTCACTTCACTATTTAGATGATTAACAAAGCTCCCTTGCAATCATCAAATATACGTCTCAACAATATCTTTTGCTGTCAATTTCGGAGTGCTACTATATGTGGGACATGACGCCTAGTGATGAAGCTGCCTATCATTATATGATAAATAAATACTACTCAATAAAAAAGTCATATTCCCAACAAGTCTTCTCAGACTCACATGCATAGCTAAGCATGGATACATAACTTCACATCTATTGTATGTTTCATGTATATGTAAAATAAGAGTTTGGTGTATCACATAAATAAATTGGTTTGCTCGTGATAAAAAATTGGTGCTGTTTTCTAACAACACAGATTAAAAAAAATGTTATGATCATATAAGGAAAAACTACCAATACCTATCCAAAACCATGTCTATTTAACTGATGTTTACCCTTAAGTTTCGAAATGTAACTCAAAACCCTCCGTCAACTAAAATGACAAAAATACCTTCAACTACACTTCAATAATTATGTTTAAAAAATTATTTAAAAATTACTTTTGTTGTATATATATATTTACTTATTAAATGACTTCATTTTTATTTAAAAAATCACTTCATTTATATTTAAAAATAAATTATTTAAAAATTATCACTGAGGGTATTTTCGTCATTTTAACTGACAGAAGGGGTTTTTAGTTACAAGTCGTAACTTCAGGGTATGTATCAGTTAACTTTAAACTTCAGGGTAAACATCAGTTAAATGGGCATGATTTTGGGTAGGTATCGGTAGTTTTCCATCATATAATGACAAAGAAAATTGCAGATAAAATAATAAACATAAACAGAATAAAAGAATTACTATATGATCAATGTCCTGCAAATAATAGAAAACAGAATAAGAGAAATGAACTTAACCCAAGGAACGGAAAAGAGAAAAGGAAACATAAAATAAAATTTCTCTTGATAGCAAAAGAATAGCAGAAAAGAAGTATGGCATAGTCATACTTGAAGGATAATAGTTCAATTATTGGCAGAATCCAACTTTATTGGAAATTTATCAAGTGCAATGGTAAAGCATAAATATGGTTTACAGATAGATCCAAAAATTCAACAGAATAGGCAAATCAATCAAACTTTAGAGATTCTCCATTTAGTCTCTTTTTTTTTCTTTTTTCTTTTTTCTTTTGTTGATGAAAAGTGATAGAGAACTCAATGAAACAATCGCTTCAAGGAACAAAGAATTGAAAACAAAATAATCAAAATTTCGGAGAAAACCTGATGTTCCGATCGGATGGAGGAGGCAGGAGCACCAACACCGCGAGTGAAGACCGCACCGCAGGTGATAACTCCTTGACATCGTCCATCACCGATTCACAACGAATTCGAGAGGAGGAATTTGAAATCAAATCAAAATGAATTTTCTTAATCCAATGTCTATTGGCGCCAGTGATGGTAAAGACACACATTGAATCTCTCGACTCGACATTCGCGTTCGCCCGTGTTTCATACGACTGAGTCCAGCCCAAACATGAACTGGTTACTAAGCTAAACTACGACCCAGTTTAAGCCCATGTTTGGAATATAAGTATGAGCCTCACGCACTGATCGCCTTCTAATGATTCCAATTTCAATCCAACTTACCCTTTATGGGCCTTGGACCAATAGTCCAAATTGTTCGATCCACTGATCATGGTCAAGGCCCAAGGTGAGCACCTGTTTCATTTTTGTTTTCAAATTTGGTGACATTAGCTTAACCCTCTCCAGCAAAATTTAGGGTTGATTGTCAAAAAAATACAAAAAAAAAATTGTCCACATATTCAAAAACTATATTGAGTTTAAAAGTAGGCGAAAAACTGCTATAAATATTATCCACAATCTTCTGTCAAATTATAAATAAAATGTTGTGAATTATGTAAAGATAATAAGAAAAACAGAACTCAACTACGAGTTATGAAACGAGAGTACACATGAAAACAAAAAGTTGAAATTCTTGTGTCTTATTATTCTACATGACACCCTCTATTTATACACATTCAAGGGTATAGCATTCTACAATTTGTAAGGAAACATGTGACATGTTCTGACGAAGGATGTGAATATGGGCTCTACTTGTCTAGGATCCCTCATCCCGACTGACGTCTAACGTTTTGTTTACAATCTTAACGACGTAACATTTAAATGATACATCTCCCAATACGAGGAGACATAACATTTAAATATTTGGTTTTCCAATTGGATCTATTTGGGCTTGCACAATCTTGACTCATCTTGATGGATCTATTAAGACAACGAATTGAAAGTATATCACCCAAAGACACGCAACTACACACACCATTAACACGATGTAGTCGGCCTTGTCCTAGTATCAAGGCAACGTAGCCAGTGCCTTGGGCGACGTTATGCTTACACCTCCCCGGCAACTTTTTAGAGTTATGATTGAAAAGTACAATTTTGCATATTTTGTTTTAAAAGATTAAATACTAAAAGTTATCCTAAATATTGATCATGTATATTTACTTATCTAAAGTTTAAAAATGTCAAAACAGATACTCTTTATTTTTGACACATGTCGTTTGTACGTCTTTATGAATTATCATAGAACATTTACATACCTTATTAATTGGTCATATATCATTTACATGTGGTTGTGATTCAGTTGCGGGGCTAACTTTTTTAAGAGGGGAGGACACTGAAATTTCCAATGACAATACGTCACCATAAAAATATTGAAAAAAGATACAACTACGAAATTAGAAGGAATCAAGGAGTTTAAAAAAATCGAAAAACATATGAGAATTTTTGAAAAAAAATTGGGGGAGGGGGTGGATTTAAAAAAATATTGACTTAAATTTTGTTAAGTAGATTATTAATTAATACTTTAAAGTAACTAAATATATGTGACAAACACTTCACGGTAACTTAACCCTTTTTTTTTTGACGAAAAGCGGGAAGCATTAATTTTATATATCAATCAAAGTGACATATAGATACAATCTGATGAAAGCGCACAAACAAACGATAAAATTAGAGACTCCAAACTAACAAGCCTATAATATAATATTACCGAACTCCCTACTAGAACGCACTTAGGGCGCCCTAGAACGTGCAAACACATGCACGTCAAAAGTGCAACAACGTGCACACCAAACCGCGCCACACAACGGGCACACCAAACCGTGCAACTAGTGCACACCAAACGTGTAACTAGTGCACACAAACCGTGCAACTAGTGCACACCCAATCTGCACCAAGTGCAGTTATTGAAAAGCTGTAAAACGAAAGGCGAAAAAAACCTAACCGATTCAGAGTCGCCACCGCCTGACAAGGGAACTTGACCCGATATCCTGATAAGATTACACATTTGATTTATCCCCCATGTTTCTGCATGTACACATGTAAAAAAAAAAAGGACCTGTTTTGGAGTCCTCTCAAGGAGATGGTAGTTGATACTCAATCGGATACAAGATATATGCCGCAAACTGTGGCTATCGATTGGAAAGCAACAACTTGACTACTATCGTCTTGGCGAATGTCAACAAATCAGAATCATCTTTGCGCTTACTCTGTAGACACAACATCAACATGCACATTGAAGATAATATTTGTAGATGCTTAATCCGCTTTATTCCTTTTAAAATGTTTCTATAATTTGCCTTGTCATGTCTCTTAAGAGCCATTCTTTTTCTCAATGGTCAAACCACTCTACCCATGTCCAGATTCAATTGCTTGTGTATTTTGCTATTCCTGAATATCTCACTATTATAGCAATAGCAATTACGGATTGGGGGAAGATTTATAGAAGAAATAAGGGTCAGGGTTGCTTTGAATTGGGTCAAGTGTCATCGTTTTATTGGACCGACGATTAAGCGTGAGGTCCTTAATGAGCTGAGTGATCGTTACGAGTTATCGTCGTAGGATCCTACCACGAGTGGTCTGTTTCAAGTTCTTGTCGGTTATGCCGTGATAGCGGTTGTGCCGAGCAAACAATACCACACTGGAAATATTCTAATAAGGCATCGTCCTTTTAAGAACATATGTAGAATGATATAGCACCACATCAGGAATGTACTTGACCTGACACTCAGGCTAACAGCATAAGTAATCATCGTCCGAGTGATTAATAAATAGACGACACAAAAAATTGTTGTCCAAGTATTACAATCGTTGACCAAACACCTGTATGACCGAACTTAATGGTAAAAAATTCTCATAAGAAGAACATATTAACGTTGTGAACTGAGAGACTTTGAGCAGTGGTGTAATAAACTTAAAACATCCTCATAATCTGTCCATTTAAACATCGACGAATAAAAAAGTGAGTGATATGGTTTTTATGATCAAACGACAAAAGTAGGAAAGATATGGAAACCCAACAAAGGCACCATTATGGAACAAAAAAGGCTACAATTACAATAGTCGCCCACATCTTTTTTGCTTTGCTTTTTCTCTGCTATAAAAATGGGTGTGTTTCGTTAAGAGACAGAAAAAGAAGTAGCTAGGTCAAGACATGTTTTGTTTGTTGACCTTCCCTCAGAGGATTGATTTATGTTTGTGTTTGAGATTATAAACTGTAGGATTGCGATGGGAATGGGCAACTTTGAGTGGCATGCATTGCTCACTCTCCCTCAAGGGCTTCCGTTTTGCTTGGCAAAAACGGATGCTCTGTGGGGGAGAGTGGATAATTCTTGTCAATTGTCTGCTTTCTTTCTTCTTCTGGCATTTTCAGGATTGTTATACATAATCCCAAGTATGAAAATTACAACCATTTCTATTATGTTTATTCTTTTCCATTTCTTTCCCAACATCTATAATCAAATTTATATTCGAACTGTCGAGAGATCTCTTGATCCATATCTTTACTTGTAATGTTATTTAGCCCGCGTCTCACTCTTGTTCTTGTCCTACACTGTTTTGTTCTCCTCTCAAACCCTGAAATCATATTATTTATATAATATAAAAGATATACTTTTATTTTTGAATTCTTAATTTTATCGTGATGGAGAATGTCCTCCCCATCCCGATCAAATCTTTGATGATTATGTTGTATGTTGTCCTGAACAATGAAATCGTTGCTCAAAACTCATTCCAATCGAATTGAAATCATAAATCCCTCTCAAAGGTGAGGCTGTGGTTGGATGGCTCTTCTGCAGGAGCGCAGGAACCGCCTCTGGCGTGTGCCCACCTGCCGGCCTATTCAGAGTTTCATTCAGACCTTATTGATGGGCGCACATGTGAGAGCATTACCCATATTGTGGCGCGGTTTGCTGAGAGTTTGGGGTCTGTTACAGGGGTACAGCTGAAGATTTTTTCGGAAGGTTGAGGCGGCCATCAGCCATACTTATAGCAACGGGGTTGCTAACCCCTCGGTGACTCCATGATTTTCCTTTCTTTGAATGCCCAGGGCCTAGGCTCCTATTCCAAGAGGATGTTACTGGCTTATCTTGTCTGAGCTCAACGGGCTGACTTTGTCTTGATCCAGGAGACGAAGTTGGCGGACATCTTCCTTAGTATCGCTCATTCGTGTGGTTTAAGACCGGACTTTTCTCACTCGTTTGTTCCTTCATCTGGTTTGTCTAGGGGTCTTCTTACTATCTGGAATAGTCGGGTGTTCCCAGGTAGGTCGGGCTTATACCTTAGACGGCGTTCTGGTTTGGTCGAGAGTTCATCTACCCACGGGCACTCCCTTGACAGTCCTGAACGTGTATGCTTCCACCTCAGTTTCGGTGAGACGTGACCTTTGGACTTCTCTTCGTTCGGCTGTTGATGTATTTGGTCCTGTGTTGCTTGTCGTTGGGGACTTTAACACGGGTTGCTCTCAGGAGGAGATATCGTTAGGGGGGCATTCTCCATGGTGACAGGTCGGAGTTTTGCCACTTTATTTCGACAATTGGGTTACTTGATTTCCCACTGGCCAACAAGCGTTTTACCTGGTTTGGCCCCACTTTCCGGTGTAGTCGTATCGACGGGTTTCTTCTGTCTCCTGAGCTTCTCGGCATGTTTTCTGGACCTGTTCAAAAAGGGCTCACTCGGTCCTTTTCCGATCATTGTCCGATCCTGTTATCTGATGAGAGGGTTGATTGGGGACCCCACCCTTTTCGATTCATCGACGCTTGGGTCGAGCACAATGAGTTCCTCCAATTTGCGAGCGAGCGTTGGTCCTCTTATGTTGTTCGTGGTGATCCGGAGTTCATTTGGTGGAGCAAGTTGAGGACTTTGAGGGGTGATCTGCGGGAGTGGAATCGTATTGTTTTTGGTCATCTTGACATTACTACTTCTGAGCTGGAGGTGCGTATTGACGCTTTTGATACGCTGGTTGTTGCTAGACCCTTACCCGAGGAAGAGCTGATTGAGAGGGCTTTTTGCACGTCCTAGTTAGCCTCTCAGGCAGGTCAGAGATCTAGCTTGTGGAGGTAGAAGGCTAGAGTCAAATGGGCCAGGGATGAGGATCATAACTCCGCATATTTTCATCGTGTAGCACAGGCCTGTGCATCACCGAACCAGATCTTCTCAGTGATAGAGAATGGTACATAGTATTCTGATCCTATAGGGTTCAAGGCTCAAGCTATCACACACTTTGGGGCTCGTTTCTTCTCCGAGCAGTCGACCCGTCATACCTTACCCGCTTTACTATTCGCCAGGTTAAGTGATGAGGACTCAGGGTTGTTGGAGTCTCCTTTTACCGAGGATGAGGTTTTGGAGGCCTTGTCTACTTGTTCTAGGGACAAGGCACCGAGGCCAGATGGTTTTAATCTTGTCTTCTTCTGGGCAGCGTGGTCGATCATTCGAGCTGACTTCTTGCGCTTTCTTCACTTCTTTCACGCCTCGTTTTAGCTTGGTCAAGGGGTGAACTCGAGCTTTGTTGTTTTCATCCCGAAGGTCCCTTCTCCTAGGACCTTCTCGGAGTACCATCATATTAGCCTTACGACAACTACTTATAAGATCTTGGCCAAGATCTTGTCGAGGCGCCTGAGGAGGGTGATTGGAGACCTTATTAGCTGCACTCAGTCTGCGTGCATCTAGGGGAGACAGTTATCCGATAGTCTCCTCGTTGCTATGGAGGTTCTGGGGCTTGTGCGTCGTTCTCGCCAGCCAACTACGTTGGTGAAGTTGGACTTCGAGAAGGCGTTCGACAGGGTTGATTGGTCTTCCTTGATCCATTTCCTTAGGAGTATGTGTTTCGGTGGAAAGTGGATTATGTGGATCTCCTCGTGTTTATGAGGTTTCTCTTTAGTGTTGCTCAATGTGTCTCCGTCTGAGCATTTTAGGGTCTTGTAAGGAGTCAGGCAAGGGTGTCTGATGTCACCTTATTTATTTTTTATTGCTCCTGAGTGTTTTCATCAGATTTTTGAGTTGGGAATCAGGCAAGGGTTGTACGGTGGTATCCAGGTTGATTCAGTCATCCAGGTTTCTCACCTCTAGTTTGCGGATGACACTCTGTTGTTCCTTGAGGCAGGTGTGGATCAGTTTTGGGATGTTAGGTTTGTGCTCCACACTTTTGAGTTGGTGTCGGGTCTTCGGATCAACTTCGCCAAGTCGTCTTTGGTTGCTTTTGCTTTGGTTGATCCTATGTGTGAGACTCTTGCGGGGGCCTATGAGTGTCTAAGGATGGGTGTCATGTTTGAGGAGTTCAACATTTTGTCCCTCGGTCCTCTTCGGTGGTTTCACTTGTCAGGTCTGGTGAGTGCTTGTTCGGGAGTCGTCTTGGGGTTGCTTTACCTTGGTGGGGTCCGGTGAGTACTTGTTCCGGGGTCGCTTTATGGGGTCGATCTGCTTGTTTTCAGGTGAAGGAGCATGGATCACTTAGCCTTCTTGAGGCCAGAGGATCCACCCGTGCGGTCTACTCTGGTACTGTTCACTAGTCCGATCAAGGTTGCCCAAACGATCTCTTGAGGCACTGTTCGTTAGTCTGGTGAGCTCATGGTTGTTGTGGTGGACCGGAGTGGTTGTTTTCTCTTGTATTTCTTATTGCTTTTACCTTTTGGGCTGGTGCTTATTGGACTTTGTTTGTGGTGTTTGGTTTCTATCCCAAAACTCACACTCAGTTTTTTAATGTATTTTTTTTCTCCGATAAAAAAAAATAGTGTGAGTTCAAATACAAATAAGTAAAGATATAGTATAGACTAAAGAGTAGGAAAGAAAGCAAGGCATGTGAGTTGCGACGAGAAGTAAAAGAGTAGACAGTAAAATTGACCAACCAGTACCTCGAGTTTGATAATGTTGTCAATGTTATGAAAAGTGAATGCTGAACCTGCACACTTCCTTTCTCAACCTTAATCAGACAAAGTGGTGCACAACACAACAGCAACCAAACCTTATCCCCTACATTACATGCACGTGACTTTTTTGTTTTTCACTTTCTCGACAAATTCTCTCATTGGCCATCCTATTAATTAGGATACTATTTTAAATCGTATTCATTTTTGGACTCCAGCTAATTTTCTCTTCTTATACATACTGATACAGGGTCCACACTTCTGACAAATTGTTTGCCTCCATCTTCAACATGTTTTAAATTCCTACATAAAATTTTAATCTCAAAATCATTTCAATTAATAATACAAAGTAAATTGAATTGGTTGATATAGTTGTAGAACTGATGGGAGATAATACTAATTTAAATGCTACATTCATGATAAAATTAGCTATTTTGGGATAAGAAGATCAAGGTCTATGCGATCGATTGGGAAGAGGTAGATCGGTCATCTGCCACCTAGGGCATCGGCCCTAAGGGCACATTGACCCTAGATAGCCCCCCCGGGTTGCTACAAGCTCCGTGTCTCTTGGGTTGGGGCCTCGTGGTATGACCCGACTGGAAACCGTTCAGTCTCATACTAGCTCGCTCTTGGGGCCTCCACCATCGCTCTCTAGGTGAGTTCGATTGTGGACCGCGTGGAGGTCTGAGGAGGAAGGAGGTTGAAGCCCCGACACCCATTGAGGTACCTGGAGAAGGAACTGGAGCACTTAAGAGGTCGGCTGCTGGAGCACCTCGGGAGGAGCAGGTCAGGGCGGGGAAGCAGCCCCGCTAGGAGGAATGAGAGGCTGGAGGAACATCTGGGACTGGCCCTGGGAGGGGTCCCATGTAGATGCTTTGTCTCCCACCATCGCCGTTGTTGAGATCTTTGATTTCCGGCACCCTATTCCCCCTTTTCGTATTCTGTCCTTGCCTATATGACTTTCAAATACCGTCTGTGACGGTTCTAGTGGTAAAAGGTTCAGTTAATCATTACTCATTCTGTCTGACCCTAGTGGCATGAGAGCATGTTCAATGACGTACATTTATGTCTTGATATAAATTTTATAAAATTGCACCTTTCGCTCAAAAAAACAACACTACACTATTTATATAGATATTCCATGAACACAAAAAGAAATTAACTAGCTATATATTAGGCCAATATACCCATCTCAAAAAACACACTTGTGCTCACTTTTTGTGCATTTGGATATAACAGGTTCATGACCTCGATCATTGATGCTACACTCTGATAATCAACATATATACACCATAATGCCATATTCTTAAGCTAGAAATTACAGAAACTGCCTTGTGATTGATCTCTCCAGCCTCCTCTTTCTGATTATCTGACATGCTAGGCTAGGGAAGCTCTTGATTCTTCTCTACAACTCTCACACCTTGTGCAGATCTAAGCACATTGGCCTGTGTTGTTCAAGGTACACATATATACATCAATACATTACATGTAATTAAGGAACCAGAGAGAGAGAGAGAGAGATGTAAGAGAGAGAGAGAGACCTGGTGTTCTGTAATGTGGACAGCGAAGCCATCAACAATAACTAAAGACAATGTCTTGTTGTAGGTACCAGGTTCAAGGTTGCAAGCCAATAGCCCGTCGTGCTTCCTGCTCAGATATAGATCCAGCTCATACGACCCTTTTTTTGTTCTATATATACAAATTAAACACACCATTACAATTTACATACATATACATTCCATTAATTAAAACACATACTGACCTATCGGCTCGAAGACGCTCGTATTCAGGGTCATACTTCATGAAAACGAAGTATGTCTCACTCCTTTCGCTTCCCATTTTGCTTCTCCCTCTTTATTCTGTCTGGGAAGCTCTTCTTTTTGCTTGCTTTCAGCTCCACTACTCACCTTGTATATATATATATATATATAGGACACTATTTATACATGGACATTGGGATGATACACAGACACACACGGATGCATACAGTTAATTAAGAAACCCAAAAACATTTCGAATTTAATTACCTTTATTTGCTTCTTTAAACAAATAAGATGCTACTGTATTGGATGATGTATATTTAAGGAAGCACCGTGATTCTCACCAAGAAGTTTCTCTTCTACGGTGTTAACTGCTGTTTAGTGCTTAAATAAATACTCCCCACACGCTTATATACCTCAAAGTCAACACATTAGAATTATTTTACTCTTTATCTACCTCTGATCAATTATAACTAATTAAAGACACCATGTATCATGGCCTAGCTCCATCTTTATTAGCACCACCACCTCTCCTTTTCTCTACATAATTAACAATGGATTGATATCAATCGAATACTATTTTTTTTAAACATAAACATAGATATTTTATTAATCATGATAGTGAATCATAAACATAGATTGGGTTCCTGACCCTGATTTCAGCATATCTCCGAGACACTCGTAGAAATTTCGGCGAACCTGAAACCGTATTGGTAGTCTGCTTTGCATTGCAGACAATATAGATTCACAAATAAACACAAAAGTGAATATAATAGCCTATAGAGCCTGGATATATACCAGTTCTTCGGAAACCCGTAACTTTTGTTGTGGAGCGTTCTGGTATCGCTAGCCCATCGTCTTGAATCGTCGGGATGTTTAATTGTGATACGGAGAACGGAGCATGCGTTCAGTGCTCTGGATGCGACTTCACCGATACTTCTCGTAGAAGCATATTGATCATCATCGAGTCGACCCACAAAGGTTTGTTCAGCGTCGAGATGCCCGACTTTGGGTGCCGTCCCCTCCTCCCGGATCCCAAATCCACTGTCTATATTGTTTTGAGATTCATACATGGTTTTCACCGGAAAAGGGGATCATTTGAAGGCCTCTTCGCTTAAGAGGACGATGGTCCGAGAGAGGTGGATCAATGATGGCATCGATGAAAGCAATCATGGCGGTTAGTAGTGGATGACGACTGTCACGCCCCAAATCCGGTTTTGACCAGACTCGAGACATGACCAGGAACAAACGAGGTAAAAGTAGTACACTTGAAATAAATTCCTTTAAAGCTGAAAACGATTCCAAAGTATTCCGCAATAATTCAATCTAAACTTCAAATATAGTGTCAAAACTTGATAAGTGACAAAGGTAAATAAAGTTCGACAATGAGGACCAACACATCTCTAATACAACTCTCAGGACATCCGGAAGCTCCCGAGCCTCGAATTTCTCAGATCCCGAGCACACCTGTACACACAATAAGTAAACAAATAGGGATGAGCTTACGCTCAGTAGGGAAAAACATCGTAAATAACTTTAGTCTCCGAGTTTAATATTAAATCTGCTTTGAATCGATGTCACAAAAGTATTTAAAACCTTTAGACCAAAAAGTATAATAAACGAATAAGAAGCAGCGGGAACAATAACGCATTCTCGAGGATAACGATGAGCTCTCAGAGAATAAACAGATAACATTATACTAACATAGAAAAACGACACAACGGGAACGAGTAAATTCTATAAATCAATGAAATGTTATAGAATCCAGATAAGGAAATAGTATCGCTTTTTCCCAAGATAATAGTAACTTAAAAGAAGTTCATAATAAATACTTTAACGGATCAATAAGAGTAAAATGGGATTAATCAATATCTTGCCAACCACTTGCTTTCTCAAGCCTCCGATCCATGGATAGATTCTGGGATCACCTCGGTTCCCATATTCCGATCCACCAGAGTATCCATATCATATCAGATTTTCCCTCGGTTCAGAGGAAGCACATGCGTCGGGGCACCGGAAACAATCCCAATTGGGCGCTTATCATCGGGATTCCCAGAAATGCCTCCAAAGGACCATATGTCATAGGGGACCAAGTAGTGCACCCACTGGGATGCAGTTCCTTGAGGTGAAACCATAAGTAATCCTTTCCCCGTAGGGTAAACTATCCAATTGCCCGCAGGCCCAATAACCAATGCCCTGCAGGGTCCAATAACCAAATGCCCGCAGACCCAATAACTAATGAATATCCCGCAGGATCTGCCAATACTCAACTCTCATAATGTCCAGTAACCAATGAATATCCCGCAGGATCTGCCAATACTCAACTCTCATAATATCCAGTAACCAATGAATATCCCGCAGGATCTGCCAATACTCAACTCTCATAATATCCAGTAACCAATGAATATCCCGCAGGATCTGCCAATACTCAATTCTTATAATATCCAATAATCAATACCCTCATGCTCTAAACTCAGTCATTAAATCACTATATCTGTCCAACTCCAACCACCTCATCGGCACCGGATTACCCCCCCCCCCCCCCCGGTGTAGTACCAAACCAAGAAAACGAATAGACAAACCAATAAACGAACATACATTCAAGAATAAGAATAAATGAACAAGCATTTCATTCATCTGTCAAGCAACACACATCGGAACACACTTTCATCACAACCAAGACAACCCACACCATTTCATACCTACCGTGTACTTACCTGCCACCAACCATCGGTACATCGATCACCTGATTGTACCCCTTTAGCACAATCAGTCATACTCGATCATCCGTTCAACCAACAGTTATAGCAACATAAATACTCAATCAACAAGTATACAATCAATCATACAAACATCATGTGAACGAACAAATAGTCATTCGATAAGGAAAGCTAATCTAGTTTCATTAGACTCTTAAGTTAACTCAACAATTATCAATCAAGCATGTGAACCTAGTACACAACTAATCTGAGAGCTCTTCACAGCCTCTCTACCAGTAAATCAAGTTCCCAAGTATTGAAAGCACACTTCACTAATTGTCATCGTCCTAAGCATGCATACTAGACTCATCCATTTATTAGTAGTTGAAATACGATTATTCTAGTTATTCGTATCCTATAGGCAATTCTAGAACCTTTCCGATTTTATTATCCAAATCATGCATACTAAGCGTCAATTAAGAAATTAAGACTTTCCCAACCTTGCGGTCTTCCTCTAATAATACTCTGATGAAAACTCGAGTGGCCTTTCCTCCATTCTTCACACGGGTTCCGGATTGGTCTTCGTCTTCTCGGGCGGAGTCCCGTTTCTCGGGCAAGTCCAAGCCTGGGTTTTTAACAGATTAAACTTACGATCAGATCCGGTAAGGCCCAAAGTGAAATCAAAATGTTGCCTTTTAAACTTAAACGGGATAAGAGCGGGATTAAACGACGAGTCAGGTTCGAGCAACCGAACCCCGAGCACAGAACCAAGTGCACGTTTCCCGATGCACGTTTCCCGATGCACGGGTTCGAGGCCCGGGTTCCGAGGTGTCCGATTCATCGTTCCAAGTTTAGTCTCGTAAAAGTCCGATTTTCAATTGTCCCAATTAAACGTCCGATGTTCCAAAAATGTTAAAGGTTATCCGAAATCGTTCAAAAGTCCAAGTGCTAACCTTTTTCGTTTTAAAACAGTTTTGAACTCCTTTTTGTTTAAACTCCGATTTCCTCTTTAAAGTAAATCAAATTTTGGTTTCAAAACGTTTCTGTTAATTAATTTGATTCCCAAAACCGAAGAGATTCACAACATACATTGGTTCTCTTTTCAATTACTGTCCAGATCCGCAAAGGACGTTTCAGATCCAACAGAAAGTCCGATTGAGGACAAAAGGGAACAGAACGGGGAAGAAAGGAGTTGAAGTTAGGGTCCGGCCGACCATCGGCGGTGACTAAACCCGCCGAGGTCTCACGGTGCGAGGCTCACCGTGGGGAAAAGACGACGGTGGCGGCGACAGCTACAGCGAAGAGGAGCGGTGGAGCACGGTGGTGGTTCCGCCTCAGATCCAGACGAGGCCGACGAGGCTCTCAGATCTGTGAGCGCGCCGGCGAGCTCACCTCGCCTCAGGACGCACACGGCGACGATGAGGGCTCGGCTGGGCGTGGTTGAAGGCGGTGGTGGCAGTGGCGTTAACTGGAGACGAAGCTCGAGCGTGGAAGTGAGGGAGCGACGGATCTCGGTGGTGGTGGTTTGGGGTTGAACGGAGAAGAAGATAAGAAGAAATGGAGGTCGGGTTAAGGTCGGCGTTTGACTGGAAGAGAGAGGAGATGAAGAGGAACACGGCGGCGCGACGTGGCCGGCGAACTTGCTTGAACGGAGAGAGGGGAAAGAGATCGGCTTCAGAGAGAGGGGAACGAGGGTTCGGTTGCAGAGAGGGGTGTGAGGGAACGAAGGCGAGAGAGAAGAGAAAATGGGACTGAAACCCTAATTTCTCAGCCTTATAATCGCAGCCCTCAAGGGCTTGGGCCAGCAAAACGGGTCGGCCCGAACACTCGGGCTTCTAGCGAAAACGATCGGGCCTGGCCTAACCGGGCATGCGGTCTGGTTGGGTCTTACCGTCCCAATTCTTTTTTTTTAACAACACACTAACGGCAAAATTCTACCCCGATGTTTCCAATTCAAAATAATATCCTTTTAAAAAGTCGGGTTTTACAACGACGGCAACGTGGAGAGAGAGGGTAGAACCGTAGCGACTAGGGTTTTTCCCCTCTGCAGAACGTTTTTCACGTTTTTTGAAAGGCTCTAAACTATTCCTTAATAGTACTTACTACTACTGCCATTCTTTTCTTATCAATCAAATACTTCACCATTAATCTATTCTGGACTTTCACAATTTTTTATTTAATTAGGCTTATATATTAACCAGATGCTTTGCAATCAATCTCATTAAAATCATATCAATATTTTTCTTTACATTAATTCAACTAGTCAAAGTTATGGTTTAGGTCAGAGAATCCGTTGAGACAACGTTGAATTTGTACTGCAATTGTGGAAAGAGCGTTTGTGAGAGGAGAGAGTTGAAGTGTTATGTGTGGGACTTAGTGTTCTTCGACATTATTCTTCGGATACCGATGTTCAAAGTCAGATGGAAGAGTACCGAAATTATCAGCGTGGTTGGATCGAAGGAGATATGATCACGTTTTAAGCTCTTTTTTTCTTTATTGTTTCATTTTGGTTTTGGTTGTGACCCCTTTGGGCCAAATAACTGCACTTGTTGCACTTTTGATGTGCACATTTTCGTTGCACTGTTGTTGCACGTTTCGGTACGTAATTTGTTGCGCTGTTTTTTCCGATCAAGAGTCGATAATATTAGGATCTATCAAGTCACGGTTCCACCCTCTCTCCCCCCATGTTGCCGTCGTCGTCCACTACTAACCGCCATGATTGCTTTCATCGATGTCATCGTTGATTCACCTCTCTCGGGCCATCATTCTCTTAAGCGAAGAGGCCTTCAATTGACCCCTTTTTCCGGTGAAAACAGGGTATGAATCTCAAAACAATATAGACAATGGATTTGTGATCCGGGAGGAGGTGCGATAGGTTGGGGTCTGTCTCCAATCCTTTTAAGCGAAGGTCTGTAGGGTGATTTATCTAATGAGCTGGGAGGTATTTTCTCCTTCTAGGTTAGGCCCTTGAGTATTACTGATTGCTCGGCTTTGATCTCGGAAGTTTCCTCTTTAGTGCTTCAAGGTGGTTAAACTTGGGTATCAAAACCTCTCTTTTTTCATGTTTTTTGGGCTTCAAGGTGGTTATATTTGGGTTTCAGCCCCTGTTTTGTTTATGGTAGTCTGTTCTTGGTTGGTTGTTTCCTAATTGGTTTTTTAGGGTTTGTATGCCCATCTTGGTAGTATGTATGTGGTTTGTGGTTTGTGGTTTGTGGTTTGGGTTAATCCTTCCTTGTTGTCTGTAACTGGTAACACCCGTGTACTCCTCTTCCCTCTCAAAAGAGGTTTTATTTAAATTTTTCTTGCTGATAAAAAAAGAAGTCTGGAGCCTGTAATATTTACCGTTTCTGTTTGGACGCTTTCATCGGATTACATGTATATCTTCAACGCTTGATATATAAAATTATTGCATTACTCTCCCAACAAACTAGTCAAAATTGAAAAATAATACTCACCTAACATATGAGATTTTTTTTATGTAAATAAAATTTAATAGGAGGAATAAAAAATATAAATCCAATATTTAGATAAAAGGCTCCAAATTCTTTAGGGCGCCACCGGGAGTTTGAGCTTCCATTGCTCTTGTCCTGGAAGCTCTAGCCGGATCTCGAGCACCGGCGACTCGCAACCCGTTGTTGTAGCCGTCGTCGTGCACCCTACAAGCGAAGGAAAAGTTCTCCCTCGTGCCACAAGTCTCGGTACCGGCCCCTCTCTGCGATCCTGTCCTAGGGTTCCAGCCTCTCTCTGCCGCGCCTCACCCTGGCGTAGTTTCGGACTCCTCTCTCGGCATTGGTCCGGTCTCCTCTCCCGGCGCAGGGTCGGTCTCCTCTCCCGACATTGGTTCGGTCTCCTTTCCCGGCGTAGGGTCGGTCTCCCTCCTCCGCCGCCTCTACAACCACCAGTGAAGCCGTCATCACTGTATCTGCCTTTTTGGCCTCCACCGAGGCCTGTCTCTCGATCTCTACCCCAGTTCTGGGGTAAGATGATCACCTGTTCGTCTGCTTCTCCAATTCGGATCCTCGCCCAAGACCTTGCTCTGGGTTTCCTGCTGGGCGGAGCGGGGGTTGCAGGACATCAATGTCCATCTCGGGTCTCTCCTCTGTCTCTACAAGCGCCGATGAAGCCGCCATCATTGTCTTCGCCTCCTTGGCCTCCTCCTCGATCTCTGGTGGATTGGTTCTAGTTTACTTTATTGTTTATGTTATGTTTTGCAGGGTCCCTATTCAAAGAGCGACGATTCAGGACTTTTCTCCACGGGTCAGGGAATTTCACCAAGAGGAATCCCTAATTCACATCTACCATCGTCACACTAACGAGCACATGTTCGGTACTACATCAGCAGAAGTGTGTCACCTTCGGGGGACCCAACGATATACAGGCCCTACTTTGAGCGGTGTTCGTCAGTCTCTCCTAATTAGCAATGTTATTTAGTACCCTGTAATTTCATTAATTTTTGTCTTAGATAGTCTTAATAGCACTCCGTTCAAAAACATGCTAGACGTTTACATAATTACAGGATTATTATGTTTGTTTCGTTTGGGACTTCAAACATGTACTAGCTTTTTTTAAAGAAATAAAAGTTACACTTACTCAAAAAAAAAGTGATAACAAAAAAAATACATACCTCTAATATATATGAACGTGTGGCTTAAAACATGCAGTCAAAAGACAATGTTTACGTGCATAAGCACGTGATCACATGGGACTTCCAGCGTCCATTGCATCATGCCAGAGCTACACCAGTAAGAATATCAATATTCAAATTAGCGTCTAATTATAGTAAATAGTTTCTTAGATCAAGTGCATTCATAACTGAATATCGCGCTATCAGAAAATGAGGGGAAGTGGCCCAATATCATCGCATTCAGACACACACATGAAAGTGCATGTTCAAGTGCCTCATTCACTGTACAAGGATACAGTCAAGTACCATGGATAAGTAACTGTCATCCACCCACCTTTGTCCATATATACCATACTTTTTCTGCAACTCTTCTATCTATTTTTCTTAATTGTTTTAAGCTATTTTCTTCAACTGTAAAAATATCGCTACGGTCATGTAATTATTATTCAGTGCACTTTTGCCCTAGTCCCTCATATGCTACTATTATAATCTTTTCAAACAAATGTTTCGTTATGTATATCATTTCAAATGTGTGAAATCAATTATCTAAAGATATATGCAGATGTATACACTACACATGTTACATGTTAA
This sequence comes from Erodium maritimum, assembly GCA_963921825.1. Classification (NCBI taxonomy): domain Eukaryota; kingdom Viridiplantae; phylum Streptophyta; class Magnoliopsida; order Geraniales; family Geraniaceae; genus Erodium; species Erodium maritimum. Next base: position 23,330,425 of record OY997590.1, read on the forward strand.
ATTTAACAGCCAAATACATCAACCTATACACAATAAACATTGCTTTCTTCTTCTCGAGAAAAAAAAACATCCCTTTCCTTCCATCCGAATCAATTATATTTTTGAGTAAATAAATAAAAATATCCCTAATTAGTTTCTTAATTTACTCAACCCATATTCTCTCACAGTAACACCAAAAAATAAATAACATAAAATCTTAGGACAACCTCAAAAACATGCATTTGAACAACTTGTTGTAAACCAGCTTTGAAAATAGAAAAAGTTCTACGGGGAGAGAGCTCATCCCTCTCTCTACAAACCCTAACTCTTCTCCCCTAAATCTTGCTGTCGTAGTCCGATCTCTGTCCTCCGTTGACGACTCGTCGAATCTCCTCGACCGAGGACATTGTTGACGGGAGGACCCCTCCATGTTTTTGTGAAGACCGTCTCGTTAAAAAGTCTAGTTTTATTTATTTTAGTTCGATCAGAACGTTGAAGTCGAAAATCGGTTTACTTCTTGGTTCGTTTAAAAAAAAGGTAAGAAGTTCGGACCGGGTCGGACCAGACCTGAACAAACCCGGATCCTCTCCCTCGTTTGGGCCGTGCGGCCAGAGACCCGTCAGAAGCCCGGCTTGGTTCTGGGCCCAAGCCCAGTCGCGACATCAGGTATAAAAGCCCTTTTTTAGGGTTTCCTGTTCAGTCCATCTTCTTTTCCCCTGTGTCGCAGCGGATCACCCTCTCTATCTCCTTCCTCGTCTTCTAACGCAGACCCGCCTCCCCCCAAACCTCTCTCTGGTTCTTATCGTTTTCGGCCGCCACCTCCCTCACCACCCTCGTTCCCGACATCCTCACCCTCTCCGACCACCTCTCCTCCTCTCCGTCCAGATCTAGCCACCACCGCACGCGACCGAGTTCGCCAGCGCCGCCGGCTGTCTTTCTCCATCTCTGACCGCCTCCACCTCCGTTTCCCCTCTCAGATACGAGTCCCGTCGACCTCACGTCCGTCTCCGAACACCTCAAACCCCCCTCCGACCTGATACCTCGAGTCGCCACTGCTCCGCCACCGGGAAGACCTAACCGAGCCGGTGACCCTCGTCGTCGTTCCAGATCTGGAGCGAGAGAAGGCTCTCTTCGCCGGTCTCGCCCAGATTTGAAGCGAGACAAGCTCGCCGTGTTCCGCCCCTTTTCCCGTCGTCGCCACTTCTCTTTTACGGTGAGATTTCGACTCGTATAGCTTCGGCCGGCGACGGCACCGCCGGTAGCTGGTCGGAGTTCAAACCTAATTTCCTCTTCCTTTCCCTTTTATTTCTCGTCCTGCGCTTTTGTTGGATCTGGTTTGTTTTGAGACCGAGTTCAGTTTGGATCTGTACTGATTTGAAGCAAAATCAAAAGAAATCGATAAGAAATTTTAATTGAAACGAAAATCAGTTTTTAAAAGAAAAAGGGGAAAGAAATTAGTTTGGAGTTTTAAGGAAAACAAGATAAAACTGGATCTGGTTTAATTAAAAGGTTTTAAAACGAAATCGAAAAGGGTTTGAAATCAGTTTTGTTTTAAGACGGTTTTAGACTCTGGACTGTAAAGCGGACTTGGAACGGGACGAAAGTGGAACGGTGAATCGGCTACCTCGGGATTTGTGACACGAGACCCGTACCTTGGAAATCGTGCCACGAAACATGTGCCTTGGGATCCGTGCATTGAGAACCGTGCCTCGGGAACGTGCACGTGTTCTGTGCTCGGGGCTCGAGTGATCGAATCCGATTCGTCGTAATCCCGCTTTTAGCCCGCTCGAGTCTAAAAGAAAACTTTTGAACTTAAATCGAATCCTTCGTAACCTTTTAAATTAAATGGTGAAACCGGTTTTAATTGTAACTTTATGTGTAAAGTAGAGTCCGGCTTCGATCGAAGAGAAGACCGGAGGTAGTGAGCCAGGACGTCAGCAGCTAGGAGAAGTAGCGGTTGTTCTTCGGTTGAGGTAGGGAAGTAGCGGATACCGGTTTAATTGCGGAAAGTTACTAGTATGCATGCTAGGATTAATAAAACTGGAAACACGTTTATATCAGATAATAACCGGACGAGTCGTAGTAACATGTAGGATGCGAACAACTAGAGTAGTCGATTGAACTGTGAACCTTTACGTTTCTGTCTTGGGAATTGCCGTGCTGGTAGATCGGCCTTGTCGAGCCGTAGGTTGTGTGTTGTTTTGGAATTGCCTGTTATTGGTTGAGATGCCTACCGTGTGAGTCGATGTCGTTAGGTTTAATAGACAAGATTAGTATATCCGTTGAGCATGTTGTTGTTATGTATGGGCGAGTGTGCCGTGGTTGTGTTGATGTGAAACCCTTGGTTTTGTGATGGTCGGGTGAGTGATAGATCGACGTGACTGGTTGTGGTAAGGTTATAGGGCTGGGTAAGCCGTGTTTAATTAGGACATTTGTTTTATTATTCTTGACGCTTTGCCCGAAGGAGTTCCGGGAAAGTTGTCTCACCTTTGCTTCGCCCGAAGGAGTTCCGGGGAAGTAGTCTCACCTTTGCCTTGCCCGATGGAGTTCCGAGAAGGTTGTTTCACCTTTGCTTTGCCCGAAGGAGTTCCGGGAAAGCCGTTTTCTTCTATCCTTTGCTTCGCCCGAAGGAGTTCCGGGGAAGTTGTCTCACCTTGTTTCACCTATCCTTTGCCTTGCCCGAAGGAGTTCCGGGAAGGTTGTTTTATCTATCCTTTGCCCGAAGGAGTTCCGGGAAAGAGATCTAGGCCGTTAGAGATTCTGGTATGACTATTTGAGAGCGTCATGTGGTTAGTTTGACTGTTAATAGTTGTGCTGTTTGGGTGGTTGTGAGCGTGGGTTGGTCTTGAGTTGAGGATGGTGGTTACGAGTTCCGTTAGAAATTAGTTGTGTGTTGTACTAGTATGCCCTAATTGGACGGTTAACCGTGGTGGTGCGCGCTTACTTATAACCTTAACTACTTTTCCTACTGAGCGAAAGCGCACCCCTTACTTTGTTGTTTTTCAGGTTCTAAGCGGGAAGTGTACTAGCTGGATGCTCGTTGCTTGGGAGCTTACGAGGGTCCTAGGCTAGATAGTCTAGAGACGTACCGTTTTGTTTTGAACTGTTTTACCGTTGGTTGTTACTGAGGTGTAACTCGCGTGGTGTTTAAAGTTTTAAAATTTTGAGATTGAGACTTGTTGGCTTTATTTTCTACTAAAATTATTTATTGTTTTAGTTCACGTCTCGAGTTCGGTCAAACCCGGATTTGGGGCGTGACAATTTGGTATCAGAGCCTGGTTTCATTTGAAAATGTTTTTCAAACCTCGGACCGTACGTCAACTAGGTGGGTAGAGTTAGGATGTTGAGTATCGGTGTGTCGTTTACGCAACTCGGAGATGTCCTAAGCGTATGAACGAGACGAGAAAGTCTCGGTTTGGTTGTTGGTTGAACTGCGGTGTATTGTGGTCCTTGTTTTTCTGTGCATGTTGCTTTTTTTGAGTGCCCGCTTAAGCGGTTGGTTAGTGTAATTTACGAACCGGTCATGCCCGATTTTCTGCAGAAACTGAAGTGTATGTACCATCACAGTTTAACTATAGGGGCCACTATAGCTGGATGTGAATGATGGGATATCAGGTGGTTACAACGTAGTTCGGGGACGCCTGAATCAGGTTGTAACGACACGATATCGACATGAATGTTATGGTGAAAATTAATCGTACTAAGAACTTAACTCCAAGTTGTTGTTGTCTAATGTGAATGGTTCGTGTGTGGTGAATTGTTGAATCGTGCGACTTGTGTGTAAACTCCCTTACTGATTGGTGTTGTGTGGACTTCCCTATTTTGGTGTTATAGTTTGACTACTACTATACTTAGTATATTATTAGTACGAGTGTGTCTTTTGTTCCGTGTGTGCACGTTAGTTATGTTAAGCGCGTCGTTCTTTAAGGGTAAGAAACTAAACGTGGGCGTTACCAGTGTGGAGGGTACTTGCGTCGTGGCACCTCGAGGTAGGAGAGGTAAACCGTTGGGGGCACAAGTGCCCGAATTACTACCACTGGGAAGGTTAAGAGGAGCAACACCAGCAGGTCCCGAGCTGCAACGGGACGGAGCATCAGAGATGAGGTGCGAGGCCAGAGTTACGGCGTGGACCGTTTGCACCAGTTTGGGTGGTCGTCGAGGCGGCTGGATGCTAGAAGTTCGAGAGAGGGCCCCGAGCCCGGAGTTCGGATCGAGTTTTCACCCTGAGGAACTCAGGTGTAGTTTGAGCTAGTAGTTACGACGGACGGCCAAAGAGCAAACACTTAATGATCCACAGAGAGATGAGTTCGAGGTTATGTTGCGGAGTACAACTTATGCTGCTGGAAGAAGAAGACTTTTGGAATCGGAGCAAGGTCACGGGGAGGCCACGAAGGTTCGTGAGATTCGGCGGCGACCGAGCAGTGTTGCGGGACCGTACGAGATTCGAGAACTGGAGAAGCAGAGAACCGCAGGGTTCTCTCGGCCTTAGGCTCTGTCCAACGGTTGAGATAGACAGGAGCAGTATCATCAGTAAGACCGTCGCGGTAGAACCGGGGCCAGTGTGTTTACACGGTCGGCAGCTGGAACATCGGAGACAAGTGCCCGAGCGGCGGAGGACCGCAGCAGTACCAGTGAACAGTCATACCGGTTAGGGAAGGTGATCGAGTAACGTTGAGATCAGAGTGGCGCAGCGGAAGCGTGGTGGACTTCTTTCGCTTTGTGGTGTACGCGATAATTGTTTAAGCAAAGAGAGTGGTTGAGGAGGAGTGACGGTGGGTTGGATCCGTTTTAAGGGCGATGTGAGTTTGTTCTGGTTTGATACCTATACCGACAGACGGTTCCGGTATAGGATGTCTCGACCAAGCTGCGTGTGTTTGCGTGACGTCTCTACCGACGTAGGAGTTCGGTATCGACTAACTGGCTTAAGTGTTTACCGCGTGCTTGAGGATTGATGGACCGTGAGTTTTAATCGGACGTTCCCTGAGATATGGTTAAGTGGAGCGCGTTCGTTTTGAATTTCGAGGACGAAATTCTCTTAAGGGGGTAGATTGTGAAGACCGTCTCGTTAAAAAGTCTTGTTTTATTTATTTTCGTTCGATCGGAACGTTGAAGTCGAAAATCGGTTTACTTCTTGGTTCGTTTAAAAAAAAGGGTAAGAAGTTCGGACCGGGTCGGACCAGACCTGAGCAAACCCGGCCAGACCCGGATCCTCCCCCTCGTTTGGGCCGTGCGGCCAGAGACCCGTCAGAAGCCCGGCTTGGTTCTGGGCCCAAGCCCAGTCGCGACATCAGGTATAAAAGCCCTTTTTTAGGGTTTCCTGTTCAGTCCATCTTCTTCTCCCCTGTGTCGCAGCCGAACACCCTCTCTATCTCCTTCCTCGTCTTCTAACGCAGACCCGCCTCCCCCTAAACCTCTCTCTAGTTCTTATCGTTTCCGGCTGCCACCTCCCTCACCACCCTCGTTCCCGACATCCTCACCCTCTCCGACCACCTCTCCTCCTCTCCGTCCAGATCTAGCCACCACCGCACGCGGCCGAGTTTGCCAGCGCCGCCGGCTGTCTTTCTCCATCTCTGACCGCCTTCACCTCTGTTTCCCCTCTCAGATCCGAGTCCCGTCGCCCTCACTCTGCCTTTCCTCTCCCTCATCGAGCTCCTGCTTCGGAAGCTCTCGTTCCCCCACAGGTTCAGGCCGGAATCGTGGTTCTCCGGGAGATCCGCAAGTACCGGAAGAACACCGAGCTCCTCCATCTCCGTCTCAACTTCTTCTTCCCCGAGTCAGACGAGCCGCCGTCTATTTCCGACGCCGCCCTTGATCCAACGCGCCGAACCCTCCCCGCCTTTGTCGTCTGTTTTCCCCACGGTGAGAATCTCACCTCTTGGGTTTGGTCGCCGGCGATATCCTCGCTGGTGGTTTGAGAATTTCCCGAATGTCTTTATCTCCTTTTTCTTGAGTTTCCCTTTGTTTTGGATCTGGAAAGTTCTGGTGGATCTGGGCAGTTTGGGAACGAAGACCTTGGATCTGTTGTTTGAAGATGAGTTTGAAGCAGGGAACTAAAGAACTTCATTTGTTAAAAAAAAGAAGAGGAATTTAAATTAAAATGGGAAAAAATCAGAGTTATTTAAAAAAGACATGTTTTTGAACTCGGGATCGATTTTGGAACGTCGAACTCTTAAACTGGTTGTTAAATCGGACTAGAACGGGACAAAAAGCGGAACGTAGAATCGGACCTCGAAACTCGTTCCTCGGGATCCGTGCTCCGGGTTCTGAGTTTGGTGCGCGGGTGCTCGAACCCGATTCGTCGTAATCCTGCTTTTAGCCCGCTCGAGTTTGAAAGGCAACTGTTAAACCTAAATCGAAACCGTCATCACTTTTAATTTATCTTTGAAACCAGTCTTATTTGTGGCTTTCGTTTGAAATTATAGTTCCGGCTTCGAACGAAGAGAAGATTGTAGTTAAACCCAGACGCGGACTTCTCTCTACAAGACGGTGTTGGCCCGGTCGTCAGTAGCTAGGAGGCGTTGCTGTGGTATCGCTTTGAGGTAGGGAAAGTAGCGATTACCGATTTAATTACAGAATGTTACTAGTATGCATGCTAGGAATTAATAAAACGGGAAAGACGTTTATATCAGATAATAACCGGACGAGTCATAGTAACAGGTAGGATGAGAACAACTAGCGTAGCCGATTGAACTGCGAACATTTACGTTTCTGTCTTGAGAATTGATGTGCTGGTAGATCGGCCGTGTCGAGCCGTAGGTTGCGTTTTGTTTGGTTGCCTGTTGTTGTTTGATGTGCTTGCCGTGTGAGTCGGTGTCGTTAGGGTTAATAGACAAGATTAGTATATCCATTGAGCATGTTGTTGTTATGTATGGGCGAGTGTGTCGTGCTTGTGTTGATGTGAACTCTTGGTTGTGTGATGGTCGGGTGAGTGATAGACCGACGTGACTGGTTGTGGTAAGTTGTTGGGCCTGTGAGCCGTGTTCGATCTGTTGCATTTCGATGCGTGGTTTTAGTTTGTTGTGTGATCCTTGAGGATGGTATTCCGGTCGTGTTTGGGGTCTACTGGTCGTTGTTTGGGGCCTATGGGTCGTTGTTTGGGGCCGACGGGTCGGGCCGACGGGCCATCATAGGGTAGAGGCCTACGGGTCGTGTTGGGCCTACGGGTCGTATTGCATAGGGCCGACGGGTCGGAGCCGACGGGCCGCATCATATCATCTTGCATAGGGCCGACGGGTCGGAGCCGACGGGCCACATCATATCATATTGCATAGGGCCGACGGGCCAAATCATAGCATAGTGGGCCTACGGGTCGTGTTGGGCACTGGGTGCCGTGTTTCAACCTCGATGATCTATGGTCCTTTGGAGACGTTTCCTAGAGTCCCGACGAATGCGTCCTTGTAAGGACGTCTCCGGCATTCTTGACGTTATACGTCTTTGTGACGTTATGCGCCTCCTCTGGATCGAGAGGTAGTCCGATGGATACTTGACCTACCGTTTGATATGATGATGTCGGGCTGTGTACAGTCGGCGGAGTTCAAGGATTGTAGTACGGGATGGGTGTGCGAATGGCTTCTGTGTTTTGATACGTTTGTTGTTTGGTTAGTGGTTATTGTACGAGAGTTGTCGGTTTGTGTGTTTTGGTAAATTGGCTATGAACCCCGATCGGTAGTTAGTCGTGCTGTACTAGTATGCCCTAATTGGACGGTTACTCGTGGTGGTGAGCCTATGTTCGTTACCTTAACTACTTCCTCTACTGGGCGAAAGCTCACCCCTTACATTGTTGTTTTTCAGGTGTTGAGCGGGATTTGTACTAGCAGGACATAACTGAGCTTGGGAGCTTGCTCGGGTCTTGTCTAGTCGGTCTAGTGACGTGCGTCTATTTTGAACCGAATTTTTGTATACTGGGTTTTATGAGCTGTTAACTTAGTCAATTGATTAACTATCACTTTTAAAATTTTTTTATCCTTCATAATTTTACTGTGTTTATTTATTATTTTAAGTGCACGTCTCGAATCCGGTCAAAACCGGATTTTGGGCGTGAGACTTGGGATCCGTGCATTGAGAACCGTGCCTCGGGAACGTGCACGTGTTCTGTGCTCGGGGCTCGAGTGATCGAATCCGATTCGTCGTAATCCCGCTTTTAGCCCGCTCGAGTCTAAAAGAAAACTTTTGAACTTAAATCGAATCCGTCGTAACCTTTTAAATTAAATGGTGAAACCGGTTTTAATTGTAACTTTATGTGTAAAGTAGAGTCCGGCTTCGATCGAAGAGAAGACCGGAGGTAGTGAGCCAGGACGTCAGCAGCTAGGAGAAGTAGCGGTTGTTCTTCGGTTGAGGTAGGGAAGTAGCGGATACCGGTTTAATTGCGGAAAGTTACTAGTATGCATGCTAGGATTAATAAAACTGGAAAGACGTTTATATCAGATAATAACCGGACGATTCGTAGTAACATGTAGGGTGCGAACAACTAGAGTAGTCGATTGAACTGTGAACCTTTACGTTTCTGTCTTGGGAATTGCCGTGCTGGTAGATCGGCCTTGTCGAGCCGTAGGTTGTGTGTTGTTTTGGAATTGCCTGTTATTGGTTGAGATGCCTACCGTGTGAGTCGGTGTCGTTAGGTTTAATAGACAAGATTAGTATATCTGTTGAGCATGTTGTTGTTATGTATGGGCGAGTGTGTCGTGGTTGTGTTGATGTGAAACCCTTGGTTTTGTGATGGTCGGGTGAGTGATAGATCGACGTGACTGGTTGTGGTAAGGTTATAGGGCTGGGTAAGCCGTGTTTAATTAGGACATTTGTTTTATTATTCTTGACGCTTTGCCCGAAGGAGTTCCGGGAAAGTTGTCTCACATTTGCTTCGCCCGAAGTAGTTCTGGGGAAGTAGTCTCACCTTTGCCTTGCCCGAAGGAGTTCCGGGAAGGTTGTTTCACCTTTGCTTTGCCCGAAGGAGTTCCGGGAAAGCCGTTTTCTTCTATCCTTTGCTTCGCCCGAAGGAGTTCCGGGGAAGTTGTCTCACCTTGTTTCACCTATCCTTTGCCTTGCCCGAAGGAGTTCCGGGAAGGCTGTTTTATCTATCCTTTGCCCGAAGGAGTTCCGGGAAAGAGATTTAGGCCGTTAGAGATTCTGGTATGACTATTTGAGAGCGTCCCGTGGTTAGTTTGACTGTTAATAGTTGTGATGTTTGGGTGGTTGTGAGCGTGGGTTGGTCTTGAGTTGAGGATGGTGGTTACGAGTTCCGTTAGAAATTAGTTGTGTGTTGTACTAGTATGCCCTAATTGGACGGTTAACCGTGGTGGTGCGCGCTTGCTTATAACCTTAACTACTTTTCCTACTGAGCGAAAGCTCACCCCTTACTTTGTTGTTTTTCAGGTTCTAAGCGGGAAGTGTACTAGTTGGATGCTCGATGCTTGGGAGCTTACGAGGGTCCTAGGCTAGATAGTCTAGAGACGTACCGTTTTGTTTTGAACTGTTTTACCGTTGGTTGTTACTGAGGTGTAACTCGCGTGGTGTTTAAAGTTTTAAAATTTTGAGATTGAGACTTGTTGGCTTTATTTTCGACTAAAATTATTTATTGTTTTAGTTCACGTCTCGAGTCCGGTCAAACCCGGATTTGGGGCGTGACAGTTTTCCTTCTATTCTCCTTACTTTCCTCATCTCCTTTTCACCGGTGAGTTGACGGTTTTGGCTTTCTCCCTCGGTTGCGGCTCTCATCAACGTTCCGAAGGTGGGAGATCGCTTCTTCACCTCTTTTGGAATGGACTGATGCGGTTCTAAGATGAATTTTCGTGGCTCGTGGTGGTGAGAGTTTCAATCTCTCCTTCCATCTTTAGATATGGGCTCCCCGAGACAGATCTACTACCTACGGGGTTGTTTTATGTTAAAATTTATAGATGGTATTTTTAGTTATTTTATGATAAAATTTATAGATGGTATCTGTGGTTATTTTATGTTAAAATTTGTTATTTTGTATTTAAAGAGAAAAAAAAATAATCGTTGGCAATAGTCGTTTTTTTTCACCCGAATTTGCCATGTGTCAACTTGTGAGTGGTTGGCGTGTGACCAACGACGCGCGAACCAGCGACACAAAATAGCGGGTCGCAAGCCGCAACCACGACCCGCTATTTAGCGGGTTGACACCGTAAAATTCACACGTCACAGTCGTGCAACCCGCGACACTGACCCACTAAACAACGGGTCTGGTTGCGGGTCGGGACCCGATTCGATTCGCTGCACGTGGTCTAAGAGAAAGCGGTTAGATGTCGTATGGGGGTCGGGGTTGGTGCTGAAAGTAGGGCAGATGGTGTGTGTATAGTGGGAGATATGGCGCTCACACAATAATACTTCAGTAAGTAAAATGATTTTTATAAAGCAATTTTAAAAATTATTTTTTAAATAAAAACTAAACTAATAAAAATAAAATGATTTTAAAAAATGAGTTTTAAATAAAAATTTAATTTTAAGGATATGAATTGATTTTCTAAATTTAAATTATAATTTTTATTAAAAATATTAAAAAAAATAACATAATTTTAAAAGTTTAATAGTTAGTGAAAGATATTATGAAAATTTTAAGTGTCTTAGAGCATCCACAATGGGTCGTGGCAGGTGGTCGTGTCGGGCGCAGATACGGCGCTGACACTACTCGCAGGCACGGCTCGTCATGTCAGCTGGTCGTGCCGGGAGGGGAGCTGCAGCTGGTCGTTGCTGGTTCCAGCAACGACGCGTCTTGTCGTGCTAGACGCCAATGGCTAGTCGGTTGGCCACTGAAGACCCACCACGTGTCGACGCCGACTCCCAAAGGCCCATCAATTTCCTATAAATTCAAATCTACCCCAAGGAAAATTTCACTCCTCCTCTCTTGTTTCAAGCTTCTTCTTCCTCTATTCCTCTCCAAATCCTATAGTTTTTTTCCTAGTTCTATATTTTTCGATGGCGAATTTTCCAACGCTAGAGGAGATGAAGCAAATGACAGAAGAAGAAATAGACGTCGCGATGGATAGGTTTGTGAAGGCAACGGAAAAAGCAATAGAGGATCAAGTGATGGCATCGATACAGCCAAGGGGTCGGGATGATGATGAGGCCGAGGGCTCAAGGTCGGCGTCGAGACCAAAGCGGAGAGTCATTGAGCGCAACCGAGAAGATGCATACGAAGGGTTGATCTGTGACTACTTCGCGCCTACACCTGTGTACAACGACCAACAGTTTCGGCGACGGTTCCGGATGTCGAGGGACATGTTCATACAGATCATGAATGGTTTGAGTTTTCGGTACGCCTACTTCCGTAACGGAAAGGATGCTACGGGGATGGCCTCTTTCACTCCACACCAGAAGTGCAAGGTAACACTTCGTCAGCTCTGCTATGGAAGTTTAGCTGATGCCTGCGGCGAGTATTTGCGAATGGCGGAGACCACTGCGTTGGACTGCCTGAAGAAGTTTTGCATTGGCGTCATCAAGGTTTACGGGCGGACCTATCTACGACGCCCGACCGTGGAAGATACATAACTTTTGTTGCGAATCAACGAAGAGCGTAGTTTTCCAGGGATGATAGGGAGTCTTTGTAAAACCCACTTCGTTCTTCAAGGGTGTCAAACTGCAATCTAAAACATGGAGGTTTATTTTTGCAAAACAAGTAAGTGGGGAAAGAAAAAAAAAAGAGAAAAGAAGGGGGAAAAGAGGTGTTCTGGGCTGGTTTGGGCTGTCAGACGCGGTTTGGGCCTGAACCAAGCGAGCTCACGCAAGTCACGCGCAGGCCCGGTTGCCCCAAGCCCAACTCTGCTGAACCCAAACCCTACGCTTAAAAGGTTCGTGTCGCCTCTCACTCTCTGTTTCTTTCACGCGAACCGAGACATCTCCTCCTCTCGTCTCCCTCGCGAACTGACCCTCCGCCGTTGCCGTCCACCGTCCTCACTTCTCCGTCAGCCTTCGCACCTCGTATCTCTCTCTCCACCTTCATCTCCTTCACCCACTTCCCTGTCGACGAAACCCCAAACAGAAAAGCCTTCTCGTCCTTGAATCCGACCCACCGCCATCGAAATCGAACTCATCGAGCCAGAATCCGAGTGAAACAACAACGGTGAGCTATCTACTTGCCGGAGTCTTCGTCCCCGTCTTCTTCTTCGCCGGAAATCGCGAGCTCCGGGCTCGTCCTGGCTTCGGACGGTACTGGAAAGCGTCGCCGGAGTGCTCAAGTTCCAGATCTGGAACTTGCACGCCAGCGAGTTCTTTGGCCGTCAATCTGGCCGGGAGAGCTCGCCACGCCCCAACCGACCATCCCTTCGCGTTCTCAAGCTCCTGACGTACCCACCGCCGTCAAAACCGACGTCGTCACCGGAGTCTGCCGGAGTCCGTCGGAACCCTAGCCCCGTCTACCTCCGTTCACGACTCAGGCAGGACGAGACCTCGTGTTTGGCTCGGGCTTGGATTCAGTTGGGCCTCGGGCCTGGACGGGTTTGGGCCTCGGGTCTGGACCGGTCTGGGCCTGGGTCCGACTGAATCTGAGTCCGGGTTCGACTCGGGTCTGGATCCGGGCCTGGGTCGGGGACGGGTCAGAGCCTGGTTTCATTTGAAACAGGTTTTATTTTGAACTTGTTTTCAAAACCTCGGACCGCACGTGAATTAGGTGGGTAGAGTTGGGGAGTCTAAGTCGTGGCACTCAGTGACGCAATTTGGAAACATTGATGCGGAGAGTTGGAACGACACGATTCGTGGATTGCTTCAATGTGGTTTAAGTTGGACCTTTTACACTACAATGATTGCATTGCTCGATTGGTATCCTTTCCCTATTAACTGTACGTTACAGTGGTCGGTGAAGCCGAACGGTTGAGATCGGAATTGGATTAACGGACAATGATCGACCCGCTATGCATTCGTTGTAAAGTAGGCCAATTGTTGGTAGTGTTTCCATTTTGATGATTAGTTTCTAAAATTTTCAAGATTGAAGTATGGTCCCATTCAATTGTTGATTTGTTTAAATGACCATTGTCTTGGAGCACGAGAACTCTGTAGTATTTGGGGATCACGAGAACTTCGTATACCTGTTGTATTGTGTACTTTAAAGAGCGTGAGAACTCCGCGTAATATTATCTTATGAAATTGATTGGTAAATGTCTCGCATAAGCGGAGGGTTAGTGGAAAATACGAATAGGTTATGCCGAAATTTCTGTGAAACTGAAATGTTTGCACTATCACGGGTTGACTCAGGGGCGCCACTGTAGTCGAGCGTGATGGTTGGATGTCAAGTCGTTACAATGAGATTCGGGGACGCCTGAATCGGGTTGTAACGACGCGAGATCGACATGAAGGTTGAGTAAAAGTTAAAGTGTTAAGAACCTTTGGGAAGGAAATGAATCTTAAGTCTTAATAAAAGCGATCGGTTACAATACTAGACCCCACGTTTGGAAGATACCCGAGTGAGGGGTATGCCTGTTGTCTTGTGCCTTGTGAGAGTTACTTGAGATTAATCCTCCTGTAGAAGTCGATGGAGTAATTTGATTGAACCCTCCTGCGGGAGTTGGTTGTTTGATTTGATTGAACCGCTGATTGTTGTATAAGACGCATCGAGATGCGGCCTTGTCTGACTATATATAAGTATTATATATATATATATATATATATATATATATATATATATATATATATATATATATATATATATATATATATATAGCTACTGAGCCTAAGTACAGTTGGTCTTGTATGACCCTTGTGTGACGCGCGTGAACGTCTTTGTGATTGATCGAACCGTGGTCTAAACTGGAAACTGAATTTGTGCGTATTCCGTGCAGGCGGATAGACGACATGGCGCGTGGTTATATTCCGAGAGGTACTAGGAGCCGCCCAGCTGGGGGCCCGAGTCAGGCACCTGCCTCTGAGCAGGCGAGGGCAGCTGACGCCCAGGGTGTTGCTTTCACAGAGCACCAGAGTTTGAGGGTGGACCATTAGAGTCACCACCCATGACATCTCCAGTCGCTGAGCCGACTCAGACGACCTCTCTAGAGGAGGTGGTTCGTGCAGTGCTGGCCGCCATGGGCGCACAGCAGGGGACTGCAGCACCGACACCAGAACACGTGCCTACTACCGCAGCAGTCACCAGTGAGAGACCAGGCCCGCTTGACAGTTTCACGGCCCAGGCCCTCAAGAAGTTTCGTAGACTCGGCACACCGGTCTACTCCGGGGGAGCAGACCCCGAGGCAGCCGCAGGATGGTTGGAGCGGGTTACCCGCAACCTCGATACCTCTGAAGTATCTGAGGGACGTCGGAGAGTGTCATTCGCCACCTTTCAGCTCGAGGGAGAGGCCTAGTATTGGTGGCAGTCAGTGTAGACCAGAGTTAGGGACGACTATCAGCTGTTCAGCAGGCTGTTCTTGGAGCAGCACTTTCCTCGAGCCATTCGAGATGATAGACGCCAGCAGTTCCTGGAACTGCTTCAGAGAGTACTGAGCGTCTCTGAGTATGCAGTGAGATTCACTTTTTTGGCCCGCTTTGCACCGGAGTTAGTGCAGATAGAGGAGAGTCGCTGCAGGCGATTCGAGGACGGACTCATCCCGTCGATTGCTCACAATGTCAACGCTTTCAGGACCGATGTATACTCTACACTCCTGGATCAGGCTTTAGCCATAGAGAGGCACTTCCGAGAGACCGCCAGGGTGCGGGAGATCAGGCCAAGGCCTAGTGGATTCCTACGACAGTCAGAGAGGCGCGATCAGCATAGACAGAGAGTTTCGGGATCCTTTCAGCCTCAGTTTTAGTCTGGAGGCATGCGCCGGGCAGGGACTGTAGCTTCAGTCGGGCCCGCCGCAGTGTCACAGTTATGTTCTCTGTGTGGGCAGCAGGGCCACCTAGCCCGAGACTGTCCGAGAGGCAGTGGACCTGCAGAGCAACGGATTGATTATCCACGGAGGGTTGGAGATAGACCACAGATTGATGAGAGGGCTTGCTACCAGTGTGGTCGATAGGGACACCTCGTCTATGCGTGCCCTGACCGAGCTGGAGGAGCGCCGAGGCCTCAACAGGTTCAGGTTCGTCAGACACCTCCTGGCCGACCACGTGAGGCACAACCTCAGAGAGCTCCGCGTCAGGCGGCGGGAGCAGCAGTTCAGAAACATCAGCCGAGGGCTGGACAGCAGGTGGCACTTCCACCACCACCGAGAGGAGGACCACCGGCACGGCAGGGCCGAGTCTATGCAGTTACTGATGCCAGAGTTGAGGGACCGTACGCCGGCCATGAGGCCACTCAGGGTATGTGTTTATTATATAATTCGTGGGCATCTTTTCTATTTGACACGGGAGCTTCCCATTCTTTTATCTCTGCTTCCTTTGCTATTTCTTTGGGTTTGCGGGTGGAGACGTTGAGTCAACCCATTTGTTTGAGTACCCCTGTTACAGGAGAGGTCGTGTTGAGGACCGTTTGTCGAGATTGCGCGATTAGGGTAGCGGATTGCCCCTTTCTTGGTGACCTTCTCGTTCTTGATATGACTGCTTTTGATGTGATATTGGGCATGGATTGGCTCGCGAGATATCGAGCGACGATCGATTGCTATCGACGTCAGGTGACAATTAGGTTAGGCGACCGAGTCATTACTTGTGTGTTGGGTAGCAAGAGCGGAGTCCTTCTGTCCGCCTTGACTACGGGAGCTGAGTTAGAGACTGTGCTGAGTAGCAGAGACCTATCGAGAGTAGTTTGTGAGTTCCCGGACGTGTTCCCGAAGGAGCTATCAGGCTTACCGCCTGCGCGTGAATTAGAGTTTCAGATCGACTTGATCCCAGGCATAGCGCCGATTTCGATGACACCATATCGGTTTGCACCAGCTGAGTTAGTCGAGTTGAAGCGACAACTCGAAGAGCTGCAGGAGAAGGGTTTCATCCGCCCTAGTGTTTCTCCGTGGGGAGCACCCGCCCTCTTCGTGAAGAAGAAGGGTGGCGCTTTGAGGATGTGCATCGATTACCGGAAGCTGAACCGGGTTACAGTGAAGAACCGCTATCCGATGCCGAGGATCGATGATCTGTTCGACCAGTTGAGGGGAGCGACATGTTTCTCCAAGATTGACCTGAGATCAGGCTACTACCAGTTGAGAGTCCGAAAGGAGCATGTGGAGAAGACCGCCTTCCGGACACGGTACGGACACTTTGAGTTTCTAGTGATGCCGTTCGGATTGACGAACGCGCCAGCAGCCTTCATGGATTTGATGAATGGCATTTTCAGACCGTACCTGGACCAGTTTGTCGTAGTTTTTGTGGACGACATCTTGATTTACTCGCCTAGTGAAGAGGCACATGAGGAGCACTTGAGGATAGTCTTGACTCTGTTACGTACTCACCAGCTGTACGGAAACTTGGAGAAGTGCGAGTTCTAGCTCGCAGAGGTGAAATTCCTCGGACATGTCGTGTCTCGAGACGGTATTCTAGTCGACCCAGCGAAGGTCGATGCAGTTTCGAAGTGGGCAAGGCCCAAGAATGTGTTTGAGATCCGTAGCTTTCTGGGTTTGGCAGGGTATTATCGACGCTTTGTTCATGACTTCTCGCGTCTAACAGCGCCTATAACAGCACTGACCCGCAAGGGGGTCGAGTTTCTATGGACAGATGAGTGTGAGCACTCCTTTATCGAGCTAAAGGCTCGATTGACTACCGCTCCAGTGTTGATTGTTCCGGAGCGAGGAGTAGGTTATGACGTGTACTGTGACGCCTCAGGCGAGGGACTGGTTTGTGTGTTGATGCAGTCTGGGAAGGTAGTTGCTTATGGCTCGAGGCAATTGAGGGTACATGAGCGCAACTACCCGACCCATGATCTAGAGCTGGCAGCCGTGGTATTTGCTCTGAAGAGCTGGAGACACTATCTGTACGGTGAGCGTTTCAGGGTGTTCTCGGATCACAAGAGCCTCAAGTATATTTTCTTCCAGCGCGACCTGAACATGCGCCAAAGGCGATGGATGGAGTTACTTGAGGAGTACGACTTCGAGCTGCTCTATCACCCGGGCAAGGCAAATGTCGTCGCCGATGCCCTGAGCAGGAAGTCGACTCATTGTGTTGCCAGCATGGTTGTCCGAGAGTGGGGCATGTTGGAGGAGTTGAACTCATTCAAACTTGAGTTAGAGGAGGTCATAGATGGTATGGCCTTTTGTGCATTAGTGTCCCTGCCCACTTTGGTTGCTCGAGTGTTGGAGGCACATACCGAAGATGCCGAGACGGCAGGGATTCGTCAGTGACTGGCCGACGGTGTTCAGATCGAGGGTTGGGAGTTGAGTACCGATCAGAGTGTCCGTCATAGAGGACGGTTATTTGTACCACGAGGTTGTAGGGACACTATGTTGAGAGAGTGTCATCACTCCCGTCTTGCTGTGCACCCTGGTGGCACAAAGATGTATAGAGACATACGACGACAGTTCTGGTGCGGCGGGATGCGCGGGGACGTTGCAGATTTTGTTTCGAGGTGTCTCACCTGTCAACAGGTGAAGGCCGAGCATCAGCATCCCGCCGACTTGCTACAGCCCTTAGCGATCTCCGAGTGGAAGTGGGAGCATGTGACTATGGATTTCGTTTCTGGACTACCGAGTTCGTCGAAGGGGCACGATGCTATTTGGGTTGTGGTTGATCGACTGACCAAGTCGGCACAATTTCTGGCCATGCGGATGACCGACACTGTTGATGTGTTGAGCCGGTTATACGTTAGAGAGATTATTCGCCTTCATGGAGTACCGGTGTCAGTTGTATCTGATAGGGATCCTCGCTTCACGTCCAGATTCTGGAAGAGCCTGCATAAGGCATTGGGGACTGACGTACTGCTTAGCACAGCTTATCATTCACAGACAGATAGACAGTCAGAGTGTACCATACAGATTTTGGAGGATATGCTTCGAGCTTGTGTACTGGACTTTCGGGGATCGTGGGAGGATCATCTACCTTTAGCAGAGTTCGCTTACAAGAATAGTTATCAGTCCAGCATTGGGATGGCACCATTTGAGGCTTTGTACGGCAGACCATGTAGGTCACCGGTGTGTTGGGCTGAGGTAGGGGATCGGAGCTTACTCGGACCAGATATGGTCAGAGAGACGACTGAGAAGGTCGCAGTGATTAGAGAGCGGTTGAATACCGCACAGAGCCGTCAGAAGAGCTATGCAGACAGACGTCGCAGACCGCTTGAGTTCTCGGTCGGAGACCATGTATTTCTGAGGGTGAGCCCGAAGAAGGGCCTATTGCAGTTCAACCGCGGAGGAGCCAAGTTATCCCCGAGATTCATCGGACCCTTTGAGATCTTGGACAGAGTTCGAGCAGTGGCTTACCGCCTAGCATTGCCACCGCAGCTTGGGAACGTGCATAATGTTTTCCACGTTTCCCAACTGCAGAAGTACACCGCAGATCCCTCTCATGTTATCGAGTGGACGGACATTGAGGTAGCCGATGACGTCTCTTATGAGGAGCAACCTATCAGGATTGTGGACACGGAGAGAAAGTCTTGCGGAAGACGACTATTCCGTTGGTACGAGTGCAGTGGAGGCACCAGGGAGCTGAGTCGACCTGGGAGCGCAAGGACGAGATCCGGGGGAAGTATCCCCACTTGTTCGATACTTGAGGTACGTCTGTTTTAAATTTCGAGGACGAAATTCTTTTAAGGGGGGTAGACTGTAAAACCCAGTTCGTTCTTTAAGGGTGTCAAACTGCAATCTAAAACATGGAGGTTTATTTTTGCAAAACAAGTAAGTGGGGAAAGAAAAAAAAGAGAAAAGAAGGGGAAAAAAGGTGTTCTGGGCTGGTTTGGGCTGTTAGACGCGGTTTGGGCCTGAACCAAGCGAGCTCACGCAAGTCACGCGCAGGCCCGGTTGCCCCAAGCCCAACTCTGCTGAACCCAAACCCTACGCTTAAAAGGTTCGTGTCGCCTCTCACTCTCAATTGCTTGCTCGCGAACCGAGACATCTCCTCTTCTCGTCTCCCTCGCGAACTGACCCTCCGTCGTCGCTGTCCACCATCCTCACTTCTCCGTCAGCCTTCGCACCTCGTATCTCTCTCTCCACCTTCATCTCCTTCACCCACTTCCTTGTCGACGAAACCCCAAACAAAAAAGCCTTATCCGCTCTCCTTCTCGTCCTCGAATCCGACCCACCGCCGTCGAAATCGAACTCACCGAGCCAGAATACAAGTGAAACAACAACGGTGAGCTGTATACTTGCCGGAGTCTTCGTCCCCGTCTTCTTCTTCGCCTGAAATCGCGAGCTCCGGGCTCGCCCTGGCTTCGGACGGTACTGGAAAGCGTCGCCGGAGTGCTCAAGTTCCAGATGTGGAACTTGCACGCCGGCGAGTTCTTTGGCCGTCAGATCTGGCCGGGAGAGCTCGAGCCACGCCCCAACCGACCTTCCCTTTGCGTTCTCGAGCTCCTGACGTACCCGCCGCCGTCAAAACCGTCGTCGTCACCGGAGTCCTCCGGAGTCCGTCGGAACCCTAGCCCCGTCTACCTCCGTTCACGACTCAGGCAGGACGAGACCTCGTGTTAGGCTCGGGCCTGGATTCAGTTAGGCCTCGGGCCTGGACGGGTTTGGGCCTCGGGTCTGGACCGGTCTGGGCCTGGGTCCGACTGAATCTAAGTCCGGGTTCGACTCGGGTCTGGATCCGGGCTTGGGTCCGGGACGGGTCAGACCGGGTCTGGACCTTGACCCGGGTCGGTTTCCGGGTTCGGGTCGGGTTTCGGGTCGGACAGACTCACTTAATTAATTTAAATCTAAATTAACGACACTTTAGACCAAATCAGACGTTTATTGGACTTTTTGGTTTAGTTAAAGAAAAGGACGAATCGTTATTTTAAAGACTTGGGCAATCTGGATCCGATCTGATTTTGGACATTTATCTGTAAACCCAGATTCGGAGCTTGGACCTCGCCCGAGCAGACAAAGATCACTTTAGTACCCGTGTGAAGAACAGAGGAGCGACTGATCGAGTTACAGCAGAGTGTTATTAGAGGAAGACCTCGAGGTAGGGAAAGTCCTAACTCCTCGAGTATTTCGATACGAGTATGTCTATTAGGTTAATAAAATCGGAAAGGTCCTAGACTTGTTCTAGGATGCGAACAACTAGAATAATTGTCTTTCAATTACTATTAACCGGACGAGTCTAGAAATGCATGATTAGGATGCAAATCACTAGTGTAATTTGCTTCGATACTTGGAAATTGATTTACTGGTAGAGAGGCCGTAATGAGCCCTCAGATTAGTTGTTGTGTTAGGTTCACATGCTTGATTGCTTAATTGTACACTTGATTTAATGATTGATTGCTTAATTATATACTTGATTGAACGCTTGAACTCTTGAATGACTAAATGATTGATTGGGGAATCGAGTATGACTGGTTGTGCCCAGCGGTACGATCAGGTGATCAATGAACCGATGGATCGTGGTTGGTAAGTAAATGGTAAGTGTAAGATTATGATTGCTTCTTGTGATGTGTTGTGACGGAATTATGATTCGTTAAGCGTCGGTTGTTCCTTGATTGTTGAGAGTGTTACCCACTTACGAGTCCTTAAACTAGGTTTTATATCGGTATGGCACCCACGCTGCGGGTGGGGTAGTGTCATAGGGTACCCACACCAAAAGTAATGCCGGTGTGGGGTAGTACCTAAGCCGATAACTTGGTATCCGATATGGTACCTACACCGAAGGAAGCGCCAGTGTGGGGTAGTATCATAGTCGGTATCCGGTGTGGTACCTACACCGAAGGAAGTGTCGGTGTGGGGTAGTATCATAGCCGGCGGATTGGACCCTGCGAGACATAGATTACGGACCCTACGAAAAATTGGATATTGGACCCTACGGGGTATTTAGACGGTTTACTCTACGGGGATGATTACTGATTATTTCACCCAAGTGTATGCGCCCTACGGGAGCTATACCTTGGTTCCCGATGACATATGGTCCTTTGGAGACGTTTCCGAGAATCCCGACGATATGCGACCTCAAGGGTTGTTACCGGTAGCCCGACGTTATGCGTCTCCTCTGGACCGAGGGAAAATCCGACATGACACGACGAATAATGTGGATCAGAGGGTGGTGACTCATGTCCCACGGCATTAAATTGAATATCCTAACCTTTGTTGATTATGTAAGAAATACATTTATCACGTCATTTTCTTATGATTACTGTCGACTTTTCTTGATCGCTTAACACTCGTCTTACTCCTGTTTTTCAATACATTCTCATTTACTCGTATTTAAGACCCGGACCAAAATGGTGAAGACCTATTTTGTTAAACTAAAGGGTCGACCTGGTTATGCATTTTTCCCTACTGAGCGTAAGCTCACCCCTATCTGTTTATGACTGTTTTACAGGCTCGCGTGGTGACTAGTGGACTCGAGGCTCGGGAGCTTCTGGGGTCCGGGTGCTTAGAGATGTTGGTCCTTATTTTGTAGTCTTGAACCTTTGTTTAAGAACTATCATGACTTTTGTAAACCCTAATTGTTGGAGACTTTTTATTACTTTAAAGCCGGATGCTTACCTGTTTTGCATGCCTTTTACTATTACTTTTGCTTTCTATTAAGTTACGTCTCGAGTCCAGTCTAGAACTGGATTTGGGGCGTGACAGTCTTGACTGCATGCACTGGGATTGGAAGAATTGTCATGTGGCATGGTCTGCACAGTTCACAAGTAGGGACCACGAGAACGTACCCACAATCATGCTCGAAGCCGTTGCATCCCAAGACCTTTGGATCTGACACTCTTTCTTCGGGACACCGGGCTCCAACAACGACATCAACGTGCCCAATAGGTCTACATTATTCTCCCAAGCAGTAAAAGGCTTCGCCCCAAATGTGAAGTTCAATATCAGCGGTAGAGAATACGAAACCCCGTATAACTTGACAGATGGAATTTATCCTGCTTGGGCAACATTTGTGAAGTCAATACCTGCTCCACAAACGCAGAAACAACGATGATTTTCTAAATACCAAGAGGCGTGTAGGAAGGACATCGAACGAGCGTATGGAGTTCTACAGGGCCGGTTTCACATCGTTACTCACCCGGGCCGAATGTGGGATATGGGATCACTCTCTGTGGTTATGACTGCTTGTGTGATCCTACACAACATGATCGTAGAGGATTAGCGGAGGCCGTGACCCACTGATCCGTTTGTAGATATTGGTGTCCCGGACCCAACCGTCCGTAGAGGACCACCACCCGCGGTGACCAGGGAAAGTATCATGGGCTATAGAACAAGGATTCGAGATCGGAATGTTCATCACCAACATTCCGATCTCATCAAACACATTTGGGCAAAATATGGAGATGGCGGCCGCAATTAAATATTAAGTATCAATGTTAATGTATTTTATATTTGGTTTGAAATAAAAATATTTAGTGAAACTGTGTAGACATGGCTCCTGACACTAGTAGTGTCAGACTATTATAGGAACAGTGTCAAGAAGCAGTATCGGGAAGCCAAAAAACACTCCATGTTCCTTGACACCTAGTATCTAAGCATTAGAGATGCTCTTAAATATTAGTATGGATAATAAGTTAATATTGAGTATTAATCTGATTCAAATAAAAGCTTAAGAATTAAAAATCAAAATGATTTGATTTTTTTTAAATACTCTGAATAAGATATAAAAAATATAAATGGTGAGATGAAATTATACCAAAAATTATAATGTACTCTTCATATATTGTCGTCAATGATTATATTTGTAATCTGCTTTGACGTGAAAAAAAATGGTAATTTGGATGTTGCGCGTGATGGTTAACATGGCTCGGACCAACCAAACACAGATATACACGTGTCGGTCATGCAGACGGAAGAAAAGCCGGGACCGGATTTAGGAGAGCATCGTCGCTCGTGTGAGTTGGCACTGACAGCCGTCAGTCACATGGCAATATTGTGGTCTTGTTGACTGAGTTCAGTCCCACACGTGAGGTTCTGCTCTTGCCAACCTGGGTTGTTTGTGTTTGCGCCGAGCCGTACGTGCGTATGTGTTTAATGTTGCGTCACATCAACATGGCAGAAAACAAAACTATGCCCACGAAGGTAGTGATCTGCTGCTGCTACTACTACGTACATGATCATGCTCCTGCTGCCATCAAGGAATTCGGATCTAATGTACACCGAAGATCAGCTTAAAAACAAATATCACTGAATTGTGAGTTGTGATTTGATTACTGATCTTGGTGTTTTAGTAAGATCAATGAAATTTGCCTTGATTACGGGAACTTAATTACAAAAGTCCTGAACAGAAAACCTTATATTGAGATGTGATTACAAGAATCTGGACAAAGAACTTTGTGTTTAGCAAATTAAGATGAAGAATAGAGAGCCATAACACACGGTAAAAGAAAAAGATCAAATCTATGTGTATTATATTCTTTTTTTCACTCTTTGTAGTACAAATAATGCTTGCTATATATAGAAAAGCCAAAACATATTTTAACATTATTAAATGGATAAATTACAGATGCATACCCTTAAATATGTCCGTTTAACCGATGTATACCCTTAAGTTTGAACTTAACCGATGCATACCCTAACGTTTCGTTTATTAACAGAAAATCCCTTCCGTCCACTTTTCCATCCAAAATCTGTTACTTTTTTCAGAATTACCCAAACTGCCCTCAACTATTTATCAATATTACACAGTCATGTCATTCCTTTTCTTTAACTATTTTATTTTATTTATTTATTCTTTATTCTTAATTCCTTTTCTTCAATTATTTTTTTAAATTTCAAATTTTAATTTAACTTAATCAAATTATTTTTAAATTCTAAATATATTTTTTCAAATTTCAGATTTTGACTTAAAAATTTATATAAATCATTTTTTTTTTCATTTTTTTGCTATTAATTCGCTAACCCTATTTTATACCTATCGGTGATATTGTATTGTCCATCACATTGCTAACAATTACAGCCATTTAATTAGCTAACCCTATTTTATACCTATTGAAAAATTGGGTGCCTAAAATCATTAATGAGCAGGTGAATCAGTGTGCATAAACTCATTTATAGTTGCAGGGAAGTCCAAGCCTCCATAGCCACAACCAGCACTTTCTTTTTCACTGACCAAAGCAGCATTTCCCAGGAGCAAAAGAGCCAATCTCAAGAGCTCAATCATCTCATCCCCGCCATTCTTCAAGTGCTTGATCCATCACTCCAATCTCTCCACTTCCTTTCCGCACTTGGGCCCTTTCACTCCGACGATCTTTGAGCAAAACCCACTTTCACAATAATAATCACTCAGGGTCGTGTTCCCCTTTTCGATCCAGATGTGTCACTACGATTCCGATACCAGTTCCAGGCTCCAGTGAACCGAGACGCTACCGGATCTCAGGTACGACAGCTGGGGTGGGGCGTCTCGGAGCTCTGTGTATGAAGTTAGGAGATGGGGTTATAGATCTGAGATCTGGTCAGTCAAGCCAAAAAAAAACCTAGTATATATCAACAACATTCCTCCTCTTTCCTTTTATGGATTCTGGGTTTAAGTTAATGGGAATTTTAGGGATTTAGGGATGAGTTTTGTTTTGATTCAAATTCTGGGTTTTTTTTGTTCATAGTTGAATTCCATTTCTGGGTTAGTTTCACGAAGAAGATGATGAGATATTCCTTTACTATTTTTTTTCAATTAAAATTTTCATAAATATGTAAAAAAAATAACTGTAAAACAAATTAATATGTTATAAAAAAAGGAAATTGGAAATATATGTTATAAAAAAAATTAAGTAAATAAAAATAATTTGTTAAAATGATTACTGAGGGCAGTTTGGGTAATTCTGAAAAAAGTAACAGATTTTGGATGGAAAAGTGGACGGAAGGGGTTTTCTGTTAATAAACGAAACGTTAGAGTATGCATCGGTTAAGTTCAAACTTAAGGGTATACATCGGTTAAACGGCCATACTTAAGGGTATGCATCTGTAATTTACCCTTATTAAATAGTAGAGAACAAATAGGTTAAAATTTCTTTTCATCTCAAAAACTGTGAAAACTCATTTTAACCACACTAACTAAATATCTAACATTCATTATTCATTATAGTGTCAAACCATCACTCTAATCTCACTTAAATTCACATCACTTTCATTTTTTCTTACACAAGCAATAATATCATTGCAATAGAATGGTATCACGTAGTGATGGCAAAACACCCCGCCCCCGACGGAGATCCCCGTCCCCGCCCCGTGCGTGCAGGATTGATTCGGGACGGGGAGTTTTTAAGCGGGGCAAGGTGGTAAACGGGGATTTTGACGGGCGCGGGACGGGGTGGGGCAAGCACTCCCCCCGCACCCGCACCATTATTTCATAATAAATATTATAATTTATATATACTGAATAATAACAATACACTTGTCTAATAACATTTTCGCACGTTTTAAACCTTTGCTGTGTGGTCGTGTTTGTTGTCACGCCCCAAATCCGGTTTTGACCGGACTCGAGACGTGAACTAAAATATAATCATAAATAAAGTAAGTTTAAATGAAATAAGCTCCAACAATGGTTCAAACTCATAAATCCTGATAATAAGAGTCAAATGCTCGAGTACCACAATAAAGCGAAGTTTAATACAAAAGAAGGTACGTCACTAAACAACCCAAAAATAAGGACTCTCGCCACGCTCCCCAGCTCTGAGACGTCCTCTAAACCAACTCACGATCGAAACCTGTAAAACAGTAATGAAGGGGGCGAGCTTTCGCTCAGTAGGAAAAAGTAGTTAAGGGGATGAGCTATCCGCTCACCACCACGGGTAACCGTCCAGTTATGGCATACTAGTAGGCACAATAACTACGAATCAGTTAAACAAGTAACCCAAGACAACGCTTGATCCCCACTCGGGTGCAACCCGTAAATCAAACTCAACACTGAACCGAACTCATACAACTCTTCTCAACTATGCCCTTAACCATTGTCACCCAATCAATTCTCGATGGACAACGACCACGGTTATCTCACAACCGACCACACGTACGAACTCGCACGACAATACACTGAACTCAGGTGTAACTGTATTTCAAACCACAGAAGATCACATAGCAAGCATAAGTAATCACAGTAGTCAACACAGATCAACACACATAGTAATATCATTAGCAATCACTGCCACCTATGGTCTTCCAGAGCAATGTGTCGGCTTCCATGGCCCGACTCACCATATCGTACCGAACTCGACATCGGCCTAGATATCTTTCCAGAACACAGCATCGGGGTACAACTCATAATATAGCGGACCGGAATCCTCCGTCGGTCGGGTATATCATCCCGTAGCACGGGGCACAAATCACATCACACATACCATACCAGAACACTCATCGGTATAAAATTGCTCTGGAACACCCTCCTCGGCTCTAGATCCCCTATACTGTAATCGCACATACATCACATGTATCGCACCGGAACCAATCCTCAGCCTGGATATCCTATACCGGAACACTCCACGGCATAGACATCATACCGGAAGCCTCGGTCTAGATATCTATATCGGAACCATCCATCGATATAGATATCTGACCGGAACACACCGCCTCGGAACATATCGTGTCGGAACAGCCTCAGCCACGATATCAGACCGGAACAACATCCTCAAACATATCATATCGAACATAACACACCGGCATACCATACCGAACAATCTTACCGAACACATCACATCGGTCTATCAATCACCCGATCATATCACAAGACAATAATTCACACTAACATTTACCACGTTCACATAGCATATCATGATCCTTAATTTACCAACGGACATAACACATATCACACCGAGCATATCATATCATACACAACCTACACGCAATCCTACGGGCCCAACCAGGGACCCACATGTGATATTACACCACAGCAATTCCCACACCTACGGCACGACCTGGCCGCAAGTGGTTCCATCTTTATATGACTACGCTAGCTATTCACATCCTACATGTGATTCTATATCTATTCCGGTTGTTCATATCCTATATGCATACTAGTAACTTTACGCAATTAAACCGGTATTCGCTACTTTTCCCTACCTCAATCGCTATCCACACGAACAATCGCGAGTCGCCTAGTAGCCTCCTATGCCTTGCTCGAGAACAACGTCTAAGATTACAAGTAATACGAGAATTAATAATAACTCAATGGTGGTTCAAAGAGAGAAATAACCAAACTAACCCCCAATTATTCAATCTTGTCAAAATGGGCCCGGAAGGCCCATTTTTCCCGGAATATGGAAAGCGTCCCTCGGGCCTCCGAAAATTCCCCTTTTGTTTCTATCATTCCTAATTAAATTTACTTTTTCCAACACACTTGATGGAATCAAATTCCGATGTCCGAGCGTTCTAAAACCGCCATTAAAGTTTCCAAACTACAACTTCCGAATTTTCACGAATCAATTCCATAATCCGTTCTGAGTGTGAATTATCGATCTGGGGATCACCCAAGACCACCCGAGCATGACTCACACGTACCCCGACCATGTGGGCCCCATGACCACACGTGGACCGTGGGTGACCGGACCGGACCGTCACCGTGTGGCCGGTCACGGTTCTGTGCCTTCCCTTCGGCCATGGCAAGTTATACCCCCTGGTGACCGGACTCCGGTGATCGGCTGGAGCTCCGGCGAAACTCCGGTCGTCGGAAAAATACCCCCTTTCTCCAAAAAGTTCATAACAAGTTCTAGATTCTCCAAAATTCCATTGTTAAGTCTTAAAACCTCAAAATTAACCTCAACAACTCCAAAAACTTCATACCCAAAGTAGGTTTCATCCAAATAATAACAAACCCAAATGATTTCCAACAACCTCTTCCACTTTCTCTACACAATCATCTATTTAACCATCAAAACCCCAAACCCATAACACCCAAGTCATGTTTAAGCAATTTCTACAAAAACCCACTACTAGAAATTTAATAAAAGGGAAGTTAAGTGCATGATTACCTTAGGGAATGGTTAGATGATGAAGAAAATGGAAGAAAATGAAGGTTTTGGAGTAGAAATCAAGTGAAATGAGGCACTTTTCTTCTCTTCTTCTTCAAGTTATGAAGGTTTCAAGCTTTCTCTCTCTCTCTCTCTCTCTCTCTATAGAATTCGGCCAAGGAGAGAAACTGTGCTGAAAAGTTTCCCCCATGTGGCCTTTAACCTAGAAGTTAAATGTCCATTTCATCCTTTAGCCCATCTCTCTCTCTTTTGTCCACAAGTGGGGACCAAATGGTCTTTTCTCATCTTTTTCTTCCCCTCCAAGTCATCATGGACATGTGTCCATGTGGGGTCCACCTCTACCAGAATATCTCAGCTCGAATTAAATTAATTCGTTAAGACCTCTAATTCGACCTAGTTTGACCCGGGTTTGACTTTTTTTGCAAAAGTAGTCATTTGAAAGGAAATGACCCAACTAAGCTAATCGTAATGACGGCTAAGCTTTTGGGGTCCCAGAAAGGTCCTGAATGACTCCCGGAGTCATCAGTTGACTTTTCCAACGGAAAGTCAACTTTTCCCAAATTTCACCGGTTCGACATGTGTCGACCGGGGGCGGTTCTTACATTTGTAGAAATAAAGAAATGTCTTTTTCTTCGTTTACAGAACATACTAATACACAATTTGTTCTTGTTTGATACCTTGATAGAGTGTATAGCTTTTGTCTATAAAATTGTATTCACAATACTATATAGTTTTGGAAATTTTAAGTTTAACTTGTTATTCCAATTTTTAAGATATTTGAGTTGTGACTATGATTTGATATTGATATTGATATAAATGATAATTATATATTAATCTTATTTTTACATATGATATTTTCTTATCAAGGTGATACAACTATATTTAATCACGCATTTTTTTTCGGGTGATGAGAACGGGGCGGGGAATCTCATCACTGATGAGAATGGGACAGGAACGGAGTATGGAATAATATATTTTTTTAAAGTGGCTTGGTACGTGAAAGACATGTGCGCTTATCATATTTGTCCCACTTCTGGTGGTACACCTTGTGTCACGCCCCAAATCCAGTTTTGATCGGATTCGAGACGCGACTCAAGTTGAAATAAATTAAAGAATAAACGATCGATAAAAATGGTTGGAAATGGAATTTTCAATATTTTACGCAATGATATATTCTATGCTAGTGCCAAAATGGTTGGAGGATTGTACGTATTGGATACGGATAACAATGCCTCATGCTCTATATTTAATGTAAATACCAAGAGGTCTAAGACCGATGACTTAGACCAGACTCTGTTATGGCACTGTCGTTTGGGCCACATTAACGAGAAACGCGTATCAGCACTAAGTGCGGACTTCTTAGTCCATTCGAATTCCATTCGATTGATAGATGTGAATCGTGTTTAATGGGCAAACTGACTAGAGCGCCCTTCATCGGTCGCGGTGAAAGGGCGAGTGACTTATTGGGGCTTATACACTCGGATGTGTGTGGACCAATGAGTGCACTTGCTAGGAGTGTTTTTAGCTACTTCATCACTTTTACTGACGATTTCAGTAGATTTGGTTATGTCTATTTGATGAGACATAAGTCTGAGGCCTTTGATAAATTCAAAGAGTACAAGACTGAAGTAGAAAACCAGCTCGGGAAAAGTATTAAGGCTCTTCGATCGGATCGAGGAGGAGAATACTTAACTACAGAGTTTTTAGATCATCTAACAGAAAGTGGGATCCTATTGGAATGGACTCCTCCTGAAACACCACAATTGAATGGTGTGTCCGAACGGAGGAATCGGACCCTATTGGATATGGTCCGGTCTATGATCAGTGGGACTGATCTCCCAATCTCTTTCTGGGGTTTTGCTCTGGAGACGGCCGCATTCATTTTGAATCGGGCTCCTACAAAGGCTGTGGAAGGGACACCATTTGAGAAATGGCACGGGAGGAAGCCCGTTTTGTCCTTCCTTAGGATCTGGGGTTGCGAGGCTTATGTGAAGCGACTAGTTCACAGCAAGCTCGAAACAAGATCTGATAAATGCACCTTTGTGGGGTATCCCAAAGAAACAAAGGGATATTACTTCTACAAACCCAGCGAGAACAAGGTGTTCATCGCTCGGGGTGGGGTCTTTATGGAAAAGGAGTTTATTTCCAAAGACGTCAGTGGGAGGGCTGTACATCTCGAAGAGATTCAGGATGGTATGGGTGCCTCAAAGCCATTGGACAACCCAGTAGAGGAGCCTGAAGTGGTCGTAGAGCAAAGACCGGTTTCTGCAATGATTCCTGAGGGTCCAAGGCGATCTGAAAGGGTTAGTCGTCCACCTCCGAGATATGGTTTCTTTGTGTCTGGGGGTGACGGTGAACTTATGGTGGATCACGATGATCCAGCCACGTTTCAGGAAGTCATGGACGGGCCCGACTCCGAATTATGGCTGGGTGCCATGAGGGAAGAAATGCAATCCATGTCGGATAACCAAGTCTGGGAACTGGTTGATCCCATCGATGGTGTGAGAACCATTGGATGCAAATGGATCTTCAAGGTGAAGATGGACATGGATGGCAACCCTCAGACCTATAAAGCTCGACTGGTGGCGAAAGGTTATAGACAAGTCCAAGGGATTGACTATGAAGAAACCTTCTCCCCAGTGGCTATGGTCAAATCTATCCGTATTCTTCTTTCCATAGCTGCGTATCATGATTACGAGATATGGCAAATGGATGTCAAAACCGCTTTCTTAAACGGAAGTTTACGGAGGACGTTTATATGTCTCAACCCGAAGGTTTTGTCGATCCTAAGAATAAGGGAAAGATTTGTAAGTTGTTGAAATCCATCTATGGATTGAAACAAGCTTCTCGGAGTTGGAATCTTCGTTTTGATGAGACTGTAATTGGATTCGGTTTTGTCAAGAACGAAGATGAGCCTTGCGTTTACAAGAAGGCAAAAGGGAGTATGATCACCTTTCTGGTGCTGTATGTCGATGACATACTACTTATCGGAAACGACGTCGCCACTTTAAACGAGACAAAAGCTTGGTTAGGGACGTGTTTCGCGATGAAGGACTTAGACGAGGCTGCTTATATCTTAGGGATTAAGATATATAGAGATCGCACCAAGAAGATCTTGGGATTAAGTCAGAGCACCTATGTGAACAAAGTGTTGAGTAGGTTCTCAATGCTAGATTCCAAGAAAGGACTCCTGCCCGCACGTCATGGCATCTGCCTCAGCAGGACTCAGTGTCTTAAGACACCTGATGAGCTGAATAGGATGAGTCGGATTCCTTACGCGTCGGCGATAGGATCGATCATGTATGCCATGATATGCACGAGACCGGATGTCTCATTTGCCTTGAGCTGTACCAGCATACATCAGTCCAACCCTGGCGAGGAACACTAGATAGCAGTCAAAGCGATTCTCAAATATTTGACAAGGACTAAGGATGCGTTCCTAGTGTACGGGGGTAAGGATGAGTCTGAACTAGTCGTTGAAGGGTATGTTGACGCTAGTTTCCAATCAGATCCAGATGACTTTAGAAGTCAGTCAGGATATGTGTTCACACTGAATGGCGGGGCTTTCAGCTGGAAGAGCGTGAAGCAAGATACCGTCGCTGACTCCACGACAGAGGCCGAATACATAGCGGCTGCGGAAGCGGCCAAGGAGGCTGTATGGATTAGGAAGTTCATGGCAGGGTTGGGTGTAATTAAAAACCCATCCAGCCCGGTGAACCTATTTTGCGACAACACTGGGGCCATTGCTCAAGCCAAGGAGCCCAGATCGCATAACAAATCCAAACATGTATTGCGGCGATATCACCTAATCAGAGAGATTCTGAACAGAGGTGATGTGAAGATCACGTATATTGCAACAGATGATAACATAGCCGACCCGTTGACCAAAGCGCTCTCGTTACCCAAGCACGAAAGGCATGTAAGGTCAATGGGATTAGATTGGAATTTAGATTGGAGCTAGGGCAAGTGGGAGATTGTTAGCCTCGGTGCCCGTAGTCCGATCATAAATGTCCAATTGTAATTATCATCGTTGGCAATATAAATAAAGCGGTTTTATATTACTTAAGTGTTGGAGTAATATGTCGTGTGTGTTTTCGATCTATGCCCACCATGCGAATAGAACCATAGATCAGGATGGATCACACTCGATGAAGTCCCTAGTCAATAGTCTTCGCTGGAAGCGACTAGTATGAGATATGACTCTTGATGGCTTACGTTCTATTAGCCATAGGAAAGGCGTCCGGAGTCTGATCATAAACATCATGTGGGACATGATGTTGGACGACCCGACCTGAATATGTTCCATAGATTAAGTCATGAACATGTTCAGAGTCGTAGCTTGTCAGGTATCCTTAGACCGAGGAGTCTATATGATTACAATGCAGTAAACAACCAAGTTTGACCTGAAAGCCCAACGTTGCACCGTGACTGGGCTTCCATAACGGCCAGGATTGGCTTGGGGAATGACTGCATGAGTGACATGATAGACGACTAAGGGATTTATCCCTCATACTACGGTATGGGAAAGATATCTGGTTCACGGCCGCTTGATCGAGAGTGACTGACAGGAAAGCATGGTCATGCACATGATATTGGGTATCATAAGGTCAGTCATCTCACATAGGAACATGGATTGAGGATAATAAGGATGATGGCTCTGTGCCTTATCTCAATCCGGATATCGTTGATAAAGGGATAATGACAAGGACGACTGAAAGGTCAGAATCGACAGGGCGCGATTCGTTATGCAGGGTCGGGCAATATTGAGTCTCGTCAGTCGCCACTTTTTGTAAGATCAAGTAAAATGAGATTTTACGTTGATCTTACCGACATGCATAGACCTAAGGGTCACACCGACAGTTTGATACTCGATAAGAACATGAAGAACCTGAGTTGGAGGGAATTGTGGCGGGGATCGCCATAGTGGACCGGCTAGCATATTGGGCTCGGCATGGGCTCCCTTGGAGCAGCCCATGGCCGGCCCATATAGGCTAGGCCCAACAAGGACTCAATTCATTAGATGACTATTAGTCTTGTTGACCAAAATTGGGTGGGACCCAATTTCCACTAAACTAATAAACTAGGTTGTTTATTAGTTCCACCTAGCATCTTGGCATGGACACTTGTCTCAAGTAGAGAGTTAAGTGATTCCACTTAACTAAGCATGCAAGATAGGTTGGATATAACAACATGCAAGTGTAGAGAATTAGAGAGTTCTACTTCTTCTTCTTCTTCTTCTACCCTTGGCCGAAACCCCCTCCAAGCTTCAAGGTTGTTTTTCATGTTCTTGAGTCATCAAACTCAAGAACAACGTTGGATTTGATTCCATCTCGGATACGTAGGCGTCCAAAGGACTCAAGCCGAAGCATAGTTGGTGTTATTCTTCCATCTTCACCATCAAAACTACAAGGTGATGTTCTTGTGACCTTGCTGAATTTTCAGCTTTATTCTTCATATTTGGTAGAGTTTATTTTGCTTGATTCGTGGTTAATTTCCGCTGCAAATTCTTGTTTTCTTGTCCACGACATCAAGTTCCAACATAACAAAAGTCCCCCAAAACCCTTCCAAAAGTTCAGCTCCAAAACAAGATTAAAACGGTGGAGAAACCCTTCAAACCCCCCCCCCCCAGACTGGTCGGTCACGGACACTGTCACGGAGCCATGACACCGACTCTCACGGAAGCCGTCACGGAGCCGTGGCGTGTGCCGTCACGGTCTCCCTCACGGAGTCGTGACGTCTCCCTCACGGAGCCGTGACGTCGCCCGTCACGGGATCCGTCACGGATCCGTGACGCTCCAGGGCAGTTACGCCCTTCTTCAACCTCCAGCTCCTTTTTTCCGAAAAACCACAACCAAACTCCATTTTTAACCATTTCCAGCTCCCAAAACCATCAAATACATCCAAAACTCCTCTACCCATGGTAGTAATCAACAAATAAACAAGTTTCCAAGAATTCTCCAAATCACAATCAAATCAAAAACTCCCAAAAGTTCATCCAACAACCACACCCTCAAATGGGTTCATCAAAGCTTCAACAAGAGCACAAACTAAACCTCCTACTTCACTACTTCTTCTCCAAATAGCCAAAACCAAGCTAGTTGATCAACTTTAAGCCAAAACCCACAAAACCCAAGAGATGAGAGTAGATGAAATGAAGATTTGAGAGTATCCATACCTCTAGGAGAATGTGTTGATGAAGATGAAGGTATTTTGGAGAGGATTTGAGTGGAGATTGGCACAAAAGGTCTCTCTTTTCTCTTGCTTTCTCTTCAAGCCACCATGGGAGCTCCAAGCTCTTCCTCCTCTCTCAATTTTCGGCCAACACTAGAGAAAATGAAATGAATTTGTGTCATCTAATGCCTTAAAAGACCTAGAGGTAGAAAAGACCAAAAACTCTTTAGTTCTTATCCCTTTAATGGACAACTAATGAGGGTAGAGATGACATTTGAGCCTCTTTCCTTTCCTCCAAGCTATTAGTGACACTTGGCATAGTGGGGACCACTCTCTTCCATTTAAAATCCAGCAGTCCAAAATTAATTGTTTTGACTCGATAAAAACACTCGGTTTTGACCATTTTGACTTCCTTCAATATTATAATTAAATGAAAGGAAACGGCCCAATTAAGCCAACCGTGATGACGGCTAAGCTTTTTGGGCCCCGGAAAAGCCCCGAGTGACCTCCTGAGTCCTCAGTTGACTTTTCCGGTAGAAAGTCAAACTTGTCTTAAAAGTCACCGGTTCGACCGAGATCGACTGGGAGCGGTTCTTACACCTTGTTGTCTCTTTCATAAGGCTGGAAGTTTTAATGCCCATTACCATGACCATGATCACGACTACGTCCACGTCCATGAGCACGGACACGAACACAAAAGGGCCTTCGGCCTCGCCTAGATCCATGCCTACCATTAGGGGTGGGCATGGTCGGTTAAACCGACCATGTGCCTCAATCCTAGCACCAAACCGGACCCTGCCGGTTTTACGAAATTCCACACCGCCACCTGAACCGAGACCGGATAATGAGGCCTAATCCCGACCGGCGAGATAGTGGTCGGTTTGCGGTTTGGACCGGACAAATTAAATCGATAATTATTTCGACTAGGGATTGAGCATGAATCGCCTAAACTGATCTCAAATACCTGAGATTCACAAAATGAAATGTTAAAATTTCATTGTTTTCTTCCTTCATAACATCATTAGAATTAATTTGCAAATGTATCTCACAAATGATTTACAGAGCTTTGCTTTTGCATCTAAAATAAAAATAAAAATTAACACAAAAATAGAAGAAACAGAAAAAATAAACGAAATCCTTAACAAACATAGATCATCCGAAAAAATGAAAGTAAGAGAACAAAAATATAAACACAATAGATAGAAGAAGAGGATGGATCTTAGATGTGGGTTTGAATAGTGTAGTGGTTGAATGTTTTTATGGAGAAGGAATATAGAAAGAGAGAGAGTTTGTGGAGAGATAAGATAGATACATAATTGATTTTGTGGTAGAGGCTGCGTGAATGTGTATACGAGTAGTGGTTTTGGGCATATATATAGGTGGCTAGTTAGGGTTAACAAGAAAATGGGCCATAGGGTGTCAAATAAGCATTTGGAAATGGGTTTATAAGGCCCAAGTTCATGATAGTGGGGGAGGTTTCGGCTGAGATAAATAAATTGGACAGAGAATATAGGCCAGGTTCTATTGGGCCTTGACGAGACTAATTTTTCGGTCGGTTTTGGTCCCGCACTGGTTCAGTATTCGTGGACCGGACTCCGACCACCTTGTCTCCGGTTCAGCATTTTTGACACCGGGACCACGCTGGAAACCTCCAACTCCGGTTTTTTTCGGTCCCGATAGCGAATGGGTTGGTCGGAATCCACCGGTGCAGACTTTTTTTCCCACCCCTACCTACCATCATACTTCATAACATTCACTTCTGGGAATGTATTGCCAACATGGGGAGTTTGATGGTTTTCCATCAATAACTCATTGTTCTGCTCAGCAACGAGTAAACATGCAATCAAATCTATGAATTTATGAAATTTTTGCTCCCGATACTACCTTGCAAAATCATATTAGATGGGTGGAATGTAGAGAAAGTTTTGACATGTACTCGCTTCAGGCCACACCCCCGGGCGTGATGTCTTAGTGAGGGTGGTTCTGTTTGCCCTGTATACCGTCCGAGTTTGGTTGTTATTTTGGCTTCGTCGTTGTTGTTGCTTCCTTTCGGTCTTGCTGGTATGGGTTATTTGATTTACATCTTCTTTATCTTCTATTTTCTCCGATAAGGGAGAGTGTTACCGACTGGTGGTGGTCGGGTGTTTGGTTGATGGAAGATCAACCATTGGAGAAGAAGCAATGGATTTTGGAACTTGGATTTCATGGTTGATTTGGTGTGTGACTAGTCATTTCGTCGGGGTTTTCCTAGTCTCATTCTCTTCAGGTACCTTTTCCTTACTTGCTTAGAACTTTTCTTATCGTTTTCTTACTCGGAAAAGAGATAGATTTGGATCAGTTCTAAGTCCCCCTTGTGGGTCGTCCGGAGTATTGGCTCTTGGCGGGTTAACTTGGTTGTCTGAGTTATCCGAACAATGCTTGGTGGGTCAGGTTCGAGGTTCTTATTGAGGTATTTGGCACTTGTCTTCCGATATTTTTTTTTGGTTGATTTGGCTAAGCTCGGTTTTGAATCCCTTCTATTCGTCCCTTCGATGGTGGTATTAGGGTCACTCACTTCCGACTCCTCATTTGGGTCGACCGGTGGTGTTGGCCTCGGACGGGCTCTCCTTGTGAGAGTTGAGTAGTACTCGGTGGGGCCTTCTAGACATTGGTGCGGTGGTGTGACGCGGAGGTTAGAGATTTCGGTGTACATCATATCTTTGGACAATTTGCTAGACGGTGTTTGCAAGCGTTTAGTCCTTTTGAGTTTAACAGTGGTTAAATCTAGGTTTTTTTTAGTCCTTTGTTGTTTTCTTGAGTTAATTGGTTGGTAATTGGGGTATTCAGACCTGTGATCTTTGTTTTGTTTGTTTTCTTTGTTGAGCGTCGACGCCAGTGCTATTGTTTGTATTTGGTTTGTTGTTTGCTTCTTGACAGAACAATCTAGCTAGTTAGACCTTGTTCACTTTTTGTCGGGTTTGGTTTGAGGTGCCCTTATAGGCATGCTCTCGTTCTGTATTGTAGGTTCTCAACCTTGTCTTTTATTTTCGTCCCGAAAGCATTGTATTACTGTATATATATACATATTTGTTTTTTTTAAATGTTGTTATAACGAAGTTGAAAACACTTTCAAGTTCTTGAACATAGTTCCTATAGATTATCGAGGAACATGGCAAAAGCAGACTATGCAAGAAAGATAGTATAACATCCACTAAACAGGTTGAACGTGGCCGGAGATCCACAACCCGACCAGAGGCGTAACAGAGTGGGGAATGAGCGGGACAAAATCGGGCTTCGAAGCAGAGACGGGACACAAGCAGGAAAATGGGACTGGACCGGAGATTCTGTACTCCACATGGAACCCGTCCCATTTCCATTCCTAATCACTGCATACTTGTTAAAGATGTGTTCTTCCCACTACGAAAAACTTAATTTGTATAAAAGTAATTGAGGTGGCTAAGTGATAAAAGAAGCATTGCACACAGATATAGTTTCAAATTACACTGTGAATGTGATGCATCCATAAGTCCTCTATTTTTGTACAACAACAAAAATCCTTGAAACAAAACCCAATACCACATAGAAGATGATTACAACACCACCTAGCCTAACCGCCAATGTAAACATCTTCAAGACGTAGCATCACATCCTCAATGGAAGGCCTGGCCTTGCTCGACTTCCCTATACAAGCCCAACCTATTTCCAAAACCTTCATAGCTTGCCTCCTCTCCACCTTCCCTTCCACACCGATCTCCGTCTTGGCGTCCTCCAATTTCCAATCCTTCACACACTTGTCCAGAAACGACGTGTCGGATCCTCCCAAGAGGTCCAACATGATGATCCCAAAATTATGAATGTCCGTCTCCTGACACAGCTCGCATTGGTAGTGACTGTCTCCGGGAAGGAGGATCCGTTCCGCTAGCTGGGAGATTCCGTAGCCGGAGAGACGGGCTGAGAAGTCGATCCCGATCATGACGTTCGAGGCTTTCACGTTGCCGTGGACGTTCAGTTTCATGTTCTTGTCGCGACAAGGAGCGCTTGTGTGGATGAATTCGATGCCCCGAGCTATGTCTAGGATTATGCTTAAGCTCTGCTTCCAATTTAGTGCCGTGTGACCTTGTTCCCTTCCACCTTCAATAATTACAAAAATAAGAGTTAATAATCATGAATCATAGGGAAATATAAGAGTAATTCGGTCCAGATTACTCTGTTATGAGCTACTACTGAAGACTTTAAACAGATTTTTTCTTGTTTGGTAGAAGCAATTGCAATCCATGTTAAGAGGATTGTAAACAGAGTAGTTCACGAGCAAACTAAAAATGTCCGTAGGTAGGTATCTATGATGTGGGATTATTCTTTATTGTTTGATTCGGCATAACAAATCCCTCATTTTAGTCAAAAATAAAAAATAAAAATAGGGAAATGACAATTCACTACCCTCAGTTTTCAGTTGTACTAAATTTACAATTAGCTCACCAACAAGAAGGTCTGCTAGGCTTCCCATGGGATAATAATCGCACAGCACGAACTTGATCCTCTTGGTATACAAATAAGCCGTAACCGGCACCAACCGGTGGCACCTCCGGCTGACCTCCGCGAACCGCTCTACTCTCCGGCCGAACTCTTTCCGGCGAACCAAAACCTTCCCGAACCGCTTGACCGCGCAGAGCCTCCCCTCCAACAGCACCACCTTCTCCGTCATCCCGAAGCCGCTCTCCCCCATGACGCCCACCGACGACCTCACCACTTCCTTCATCGTCAGTTCGCGGGCCCCGCACACCGATGGCCCGCAGCTCAGGCCGCCGTGGCGGTGCCCGCACGTGACCAGCGCCACGTCCCCGGCCATCCAGTCCTCGTAGTCGAAGTAGATGGACGGCTCTGATCGGCCGCTGTACACCTGCTCCCCGTAGAGTACCCTGGGGCTCCTCTTGGGCTGCGTGAAGGCTCTGGACAACATTTTTTTTGAGGTTTGGGTCTGTGGTTGGTGCCTTTTGTGGGATTGTTTTGATTGGTTTCCTCGTATCTGGGAAGCATCGGCGTCCAGGTTGGCGGATGCTTTGTTTGATAGGATCATTTATGCGAGGGCTTGATTGGTTAATTGGACATTCGAGGTTTTATTCTTGATTTAAAATAAGCATTTCGGAACCAATTAAACTTTTTTAACCTTTATTTATGGTCGTTTCTTGGTTTACGCCGGCCGCTGCCATTACTTTAATCGCTTCCAATTATTACTGTTTCAGTTTGGCATGAATTTATATTTCTTTTTTCAAATTAGGCCGAGAACGGGTCTATCGATTGAAGCCCAGCCCAAATGTTCAAATGGACTAGACCAGGACCAGCTGAAATATTTTTTAGACCATGATATCTAAAGTTTAGCATAACATAGCAGCTCATATATCCTTTTATTTTTTGTAATTCGTTTATTATTTTAGATCAATAGAGCATGGCCAAGGTTCTAAAGAGGAAAAATCAAATAGAAATCACTCCTTAACGTAAAAACTGTGTGAACCAATCCAAGCCATTCATTTTAAGAATGGATGGATGAGATGCAATTGAGTGGTTGACTTGTTGACTGCAAAAAAAAACAGCACTTTTTAGTAAGGGGTAAGGGCTTTTTAGTAAAACCATCATATTATTTGTTTTTTACCAATTCACTAATTTAATTTTTCCCGCTTCGTTTGAACTCCGATTGGCTTCAAACTTGCGCCATTAGTTTTGTTTTTTCAAGGGCTTTCTATCAAGATCAGTCATGAATATATTTTGAAGCACGAAAAAAAAATTATTTTCGGGGTTGATTTTTAAAAAAAAAGTTAAGTCTGGGTAATTTTTATCAACACTATACACTGAGTTTATCAACACTATACACTGGATTTATCAACACTATACACTAGATTTATCACATCATTTTCCAAAATCGAACATGATTTTTATCACATCATCACATGTTTTTTATGAACACTAAACACTAGTTTTATCAACACTAAACACTATGTTTATCATTAATTACATGTGTTTTTATCATCTCATCACATGTTTTTTTATCAACACTAAACTCTAAGTTTTCACCCTTATTTTGGGGCTGATTTTAGAAAAAGTTAAGTCTAGGTAATTTTTATCAACATTATACACTGGATTTATCAACACTATACACTGGATTTATCAACACTGAACACTAGTTTTATCACCTCATTTTCCAAAATCGAACATGATTTTTATTACATCATCACATGTTTTTTTATGAACACTAAACACTATGTTTATCATTAAATTACATGTGTTTTTATCATCCCATCACATGTTTTTTTATCAACACTAAACTCTAGGTCATCACCCTTATTTCGGGGCTGATTTAAAAAAAAAATTAAGTCTGGGTAATTTTTATCAACACTATACACTGGGTTTATCAACACTGAACACTAGTTTTATCACCTCATTTTCCAAAATTGAACATGATTTTTATCACATCATCACATGTTTTTTATGAACACTAAGCACTAGTTTTATCAACACCAAACACTATGTTTATCATTAAATTACATGTGTTTTTATCATCTCATCACATGTTTTTTTTTATCAACACTAAACTCTAGGTTATCACCCTTATTTCGGGGCTAATTTTTAAAAAAAGTTAAGTCTGGGTAATTTTTATCAACACTATACACTGGGTTTATCAACACTATACACTAGGTTTATCAACACTGAACACTAGTTTTATCACCTCATTTTCCAAAATCGAACATGATTTTTATCACATCATCACATGTTTTTTATGAACACTAAGCACTAGTTTTATCAACACTGAACACTATTTAGCACTAATTTGATACCCCGATATAAAAAAAAATTATTAGTGAAGATTTATCAACACTAAACATTGTTTTTATCACCCCAATATAAATTTTTATTTTCGTGCTTCAAAATATATTCATGATTGATCTTGATTGAAAGCCCTTGGAAAAAGAAAAATATTGGCGCAAGTTTGAAGCTAATCGGAGTTCAAACGAATCGGGAAATATTAAATTAGTGAATTGGTTAAGAAAAAAATGAACAATTGTCCACATGGCACCATGCTATTACAATTATGCCCTTGCTTGTGTGAGAGAGGATAAAAGTAGCGTGAGTTTTTGTGAAATTTTGGGTGATGATGTGGTATTATGGTGAATGTTGGATATAAGGATGTGTGGCTAGGATTGGTTCACACAGTTTTTAGGATAAGAGGAGTTTCTATTAGATTTCTCCTCAGGTTCTAAATACTCGTACGGATGATTGATTTGATCTGCTAAGGTAAAACGAGTCCTAAACCAAGGGAGAGAGCCGATAAGAGCATGTACAATGGAAAAAACCGTATAAGAGAATCGTATTAGGAAATCGTATGCTGGTTGTGTAAAATAGTAGTTCTCAGCCCCTGAAATTAACTGTGTTCCGCAGTGGTAAGAACCAGATAGGGAACTGTATTGTGAGTGGATGATGTTGAATTAATTTTTTGCTGGTTTTATTAAATTTTTTGCTAAAACAATCAATGTTATTTAAATTTGAAAAAATTAATTAATAATAAAATAAATTAATTATAAATAATATTAACACAAGTTATAAAAAATGAACTTCAACTTTTATTCATACAACCCCCCAAAAATAAAAGTTGAAGGATACAATCCAACACACACCATTCTTGTTGAAGCTTGACCATTTGAACTTCAATGTCTTCTATTCGAGCCCACAATCGGAAAATCATTAAAATGCGTGTCGGGTCAACTGATCCTCCTTGTAGTTGGAGATGTCCTTCTCCTACATGACAGTGTACTATTTGAAGAGTTGATGTCATTGCTTGTTGAACTATGTATGTTGCGCGGACCTCTGAAGCTTCAGTCGGTCTCTTTCTAAATCTATTCGGTTCGATCGGCTCTTTGCAGTGAACTTCTCCTCGTCCTCAAGTAGTTCGACACAATGATCGAGACCAAAAAAACTCGGGTCGCCCGGCTTCCTTTTATCCTCGGGTATATTTCTCCATACATCTTTGTCCGCCCTCATGTAGTTATCATGGTTCCACCCGCTATGTACGTCATCTTTCTCGACCTCCAGAAAAGCGAGGAACCTCTTGGTCTGCGCCCCAAGGGTGTTCCAATAGTTCTTGATGGCTTTCCACTCGAAACGAGGAAAACGCCCACCCTTGTTGTACTTGTTCGTAACTGTGCACTAGAATGTGTTACCTTGTTGGGAGTTGACCCTAATCTGGTCTTTTGATGTCTCGAGCCATCTCCGTATGAGGTCCCTCTCCGCCTCGACGGTCCATTATTGTCACGCCCCAAATCCAGTTTTGGCCGGACTCGAGACGTGACTTAAGTTAACAATAAAATAATACTAAAAACACTTTAAACGCTCAGTAGTTCCAATCGATTGTTCATATAAAATATTCCAAATTCCAAATCATGAGTCAACGCTCAATATAAAGTATGAGATTAATAAGGTTCAACATGAAAGACCACCACGTCTCTAAAACGACCCTCAAGACATCCAGAAGCTCCCGAGCCTCAAATCCACTAAACCTCAAGCAAGCTTGTATAAACAATAAACAAACAATATGGGTGAGCTTACGCTCAGTAGGGAAAATCATAAACAACTCAGTATCTGGTTTAGTAACAAAGAGCCTTAGCTCGACGACATGATAAGCAATTAACACCATAGTTCATTAAAAGCAACCGAATAGATGAAGTTAAAACAACATTGTATCCTTAAGAATAACGGTGACTTTTAAAAGAATAAGAGAGAGGGTTGTGAAACATTCGATAACTGCTAAGATGAGAGCAAGTAAAGATCACGCAATCACTAGAAGATATAGTGTTTAAGTAATGTCGTGGGACATGAAGTCAACACCCTCCGATCCATGAATGAGTTCTTGTGTCATATCGGATCCCATACTCCGATCCACAAGAGTACTCGTATCACATCAGATTTTTCCCTCGGTCCAAAAGAGGCACATACATCGGGCTACCGGCAACAACCCCTGAGGGCGCTTATCGTCGGGATTCTCGGAAATGCCCCCAAAGGACCATATGTCATAGGGAACCAAGGTACTGCTCCCGCAGGACACGCACGCTCGGGTGAGTCTATAAATAACCGTTCCCCGCATGGGTAAACCATCCAAATGCCCCGTAGGGTCCACCAACCAATGTCCGCAGGCTCAACCACCAATGCCCCGCAGGGTCTACCAAACAATGCCCCGCAGGGTCCACAACCAATATTCCGCAGGATTAACCAGCC
Organism: Erodium maritimum; assembly: GCA_963921825.1. Lineage (NCBI taxonomy): Eukaryota > Viridiplantae > Streptophyta > Magnoliopsida > Geraniales > Geraniaceae > Erodium > Erodium maritimum. The sequence goes on from OY997590.1 coordinate 23,373,686, forward strand.
AATTCCCCGCAAGGTCCACAACCAATATCCCGCAGGATCAATTAACCAAACACAAGAGACCAACAGATCAACACATTACACAATCAAACTTAGAAGTTCAAGGATTCACCAATACACACCACAGGGGATTCATACCTACAATCATACTTACCGTCATACTTACCAATCACGTTCCATTGGTCCATCGATGACCTGATCGTACCATTTGGCACAATCAGTCATACTCGATCATCCATTCAATCATTCAAGCATCCAATCAATCATTCAAGCATTCAATCAACCATTCAATCATTCATTTTATCAATCAAGCATGCAATTTATCTAGTTTCGTTAGACCCTTAATTTATCTTAAACTTAGCAAACAATGCATGTGAGGCAAACACAACTAATCAGAGGGCTCATCACGGCCTCTCTACCAGTAAAGCAATTTCCCAAGTATTGAAAGCGAGTTAACTAGTTGTTCACATCCTATGCATGCATACTAGACACGTCCGGTTATTAGTAATTGAAAGACGATTATTCTAGTTATTCGCATCCTATATGCAATTCTAGGACCTTTCCGATTTTATTAACCTAATAGGTATTCTAAGTATTGAATTGCGCGAGGAGTTTAGTATTTCCCCTACCTTGTGGTCTTCCTCTAATAATACTCCTAGCTGTTGACGACCGGGCCAACTCCGTCTTCTCGGGCGAAGTCCAGTTTGGGTTTGACAGATAAAATGTTCAATCAATTCCGGTATTTGTCCAAAGGTCCTTTGATGTCTAATTAAACCTTTAATTGCCCAGCTTAAATTAATTAAATCAGTTAATTAATCTGATTTTAAAAAGGTTTTCTTTGAAACTGGGTTGACCCGGATCCGACCCGGACCCGGCCCCAGACCTGACCCAGACCCGGTTCCAGACCCGGCCCAAGCCCGAGTCCAGAGCCCATCCAGACTTGGGCCTAGCCTAAGGTTCGTCTGAAGCTGGCCCGAGTCACTCGTCCTGGCCCATGATCTTCCAGCCCAAAACACGGCTTGGCCCAACGCCTGCTCAGGCTCGAAACCGATCCGACGATGACGAGCCAGAACGACTCCGACCACCGCCTACGACGTCAGAAGGGCTCGGAATCGAAGAGGAGAAAGCGGAGAAGCGGCGTCAGGACCCAGCTACGTTGTGGCTGTGCCGGATGGGGCTCGAGTGCGACCAAAGCTCGCCCCGTTCTCAGATCTGAAGCTCACGCAGTCTCTGGAGATGGTCCCAACCACGCCCACTCGAGTCGAGCTCGGAACATCACGATACCAGGTGAGTCGAGCTGGGGAAGAGGGAAAAGGGGGCGAGGACACGCACCCTCGTCGTTCCTCCATCGATTTGAACCCGACGTCGTACCAGAGACGGTCTTCCGGCGACGGTTCTCGATTCACGCACGGTGATGCTCGGCGCGGGGACGGAGGTGGCTGTGAAGGTGAGGGCGAGGTGTGGCGAGGCTGGGAGAGGAGGAGATCGAGAGAAAGAAGGGAGGGGAGAACTGAGAGAGAGAGAGAGAAGCGGCGGATCTGGTTTCTGTCTCGGTATGCGCGCTGAACGCGTGAAGAAGAAACACATGATTGGGCTAGGGTTCCATTAGCGTGGGCTGAGCCAGGTTAAGTGCGGATATGGACCCAGCTCTCCCCTGACCGGCCCAATCGGCCCAAAACTCTCTTGTTCTTTTTTTTATTTTATTTTCCTTCTCCAATTTCACTCGTTGCAAAAATCCACCTTGACGTTTCGATTCTCAAATAATACCCTTTAGAAATACGTGGGGTTTTACAGTCTACCCCCTAAAAAGAATTTCGTCCTCGAAATTTAAAACGAACGCGCTCCTCTTGACCCTAACTTATGGAACGTCCGCTCAAAACTCACAAGCGAGGGATCCGCGGTGTACTTCCGTAGTTGGGACACGCGAAAGCTACTAGGTAACGGCTCTAAATCTGCCCGAAGATCTCAATATGTACGCTAATTTGTAGGGCTAACTTGCCTCCGTCGCGATTGAGCCGCTAAGGTCCTTCTTAGGATTACTCTTAGAGATATCTGATCACCAATTGAAACTCAAGAGACTTGCGCCATTCATCTGTGTAACTCTTCTGTCGGCTCTGCACGGTCTTTAATCGTTTCCGAGTCTACGCGACCTTCACTTAATCGTGCTTCATTAGATCACGCTAGTTACTCAAACGCCATACTTGGCGGTGAAAAACAGTCTTTCTCAACAGTTCACAACTCAGACGTGCAACATCTCACATCGACTCAAATAAAACCGAGCAAAAATACAAGCCAAATAACACTCAAACACTTAAGAACCTCAGGTAACGGTCTAGATATCCTGCCGGAACGCTCTGCAAGCCGAGCAGAGTCGGAACCACACAAGAACATTACTTCTCAATTTCCTCCTTAGCAACCGTTACCGGGACTATCCCCAACGAACTCAAACACTGCCAAGTCAAGACCAACCACAAACAATCTTACAAGGAAGTGATACCTGAAATCAAACTTGGCGTTGACAAACAGTATTACTTAACAGTTCACAATTTCAACGTGAAACAAAATTAGATCAACACAAGGAAATAATGAGTACACACAACAAGTCGATTAGCCCTCAGACACTGAGGAATCATAGATAACGATCTTGGAAACCTAGACTGGAATCTGGCGTCGGTGTAGATAGCGGACCCTCACACAACAACCTCGACGTAGATACCTCACACCGGAACCCTCAACGGTAGGTATCACGCCGGACAAACGACATCGGTCTAGACATGCCATCCGGAATTTCCGTCGGTATGGGTGTCTTACCGAGATACTCCGAAAATCGGGCAAAGACAGACCCATCCGCAGATGTAACTCCTCAGTTTCTCTTTAGTAATCGTTACACGAATAGTTCACACTGGAACGTCAATAAGGTCATGTCTCGACCCATCACCCACAAAACAAGCAAGTAACACACAGATGCTACCATCAAACAAAAGTTCTCATCACTACTGCAGGGTTTGGAACAACCGCTCGTTTCATCACATCTCGTGGAAAGGTAGACGTACCTCAATCAAGTAAATGGTACAATGTGCCGGCATCTATTCGAAAGGCGGCATGCCTCAAAACATAACTTAATCAAAAGCTCATGTCATACCAAGCATGGCACACTTGTCCAACGTAGCAGCATGTCATACCGGGTAAACCTTATCAAGATTCTCAACCTGTTACGAGTCAGTCACACATCAAGCATCAAAAACCTAACTCGCGGTAAACCACCAACACCTATCTGTGATCAATAAAGAGGGTTATCCAACTCGCGATATTTCTCTTGACATCGATACTAGTTCTCAACCCCTGATCAAACACCTCACAAGTCGTCTCACCCAAATCATCATATCAACGAGATAACGGTTCTCAAAAACCGGTGCATGGTTCAGTACCACCATGAACTCTACCGACATCTAGTCGGATGAACGACGTACAACAACAAGGACCGATAGAACCTCTTACTGGCACTTAGTCGAAAGTAGGCGTCCTTCAAGACACCCAAAACTAAACGTATGATAATCACACTCGATAGCGAAACACAATCCAAGATCGATTGACAAAGGTTATCCCAACCGGTGGTATTCCTTATCTCGTTGACACTCGTTCACGAGCTATCGATCAGAAAGACTTATAGTCAAGTCCACCCAAGTCACCACTTAAGGAGTAATCAACACGCACTGAGATCTCGATAATTTGAACAGTTTATAAACTAGCGTGGTTCCTTCAATCGTTCCTCGAATAATTCAAAACCAACAATGGTTAACTCTTAACTTTCCCTGTGCTCATGCATGGCACAAAATTCGACCTACCACACAATGCTTCGTTCGGTGCCATCTTGTTACTGGCCTGTAAGCTTGTGGTAGTCGCCCTCAGCTATCTGTTGCCGGATTTCAACGTGAGGTGCTCTCACTTCTATGGCGTAACCTTATGGTTATGCTTAGTCCTCACGGGACGCTTGGCGTTCGTTCTCCTCTTGCTGACAAAGGTACACCTTGGTACCCGGTTCTCGTTTTCCGCTTTCTGCTCCGATGAGAGTGTTGTATGATGTCTATGTAACTCTCGGTGCTATCTATATGCTTAGTATGGCGCGAAGGATGTGACTCTTGAAATGCGACTTCTTGCTGTTGCGCGACGACGCGCTCGGACAGGTCATTCGTCTTTCCGACTCTTCCGACTGACGTTCGGTGCGATCACTCTGCTGGCGTGAACCTGCATGGTTCAAGGTTGTTGGCGTCGTCTCTGGTCTCAGGTTAAATCCGCTATTGACTTCGTGACTAGCGGTAATCTGATTGGTTCCTATGGGAATAACGTAGGGATAACGCACTCTAATTTAATCTCTCACGTATGTCACACACTCGTCCAAATCTACGCTCGTTAACCGGTGTGTCAATACCCAAAGGTCGTCTCAAAGGTCGAATCTTATGACCTAAATCTTTTAACGGGGGTAGAAGAAGCTGGAGATTACGACTCCTGTGGGTTATGGGTCCACCACGCTTCCGCTGCGCTACTCTGATCTTATCGTCACTCGGTCATCTCCGGTGACCGGTCAGACCGTTTACTGGTCAAGGCTGCAGCCTTTCGCTGCTGATAACACTCGATGAACGCCTGCTGTTTCAACATTAGGTTCTTAAAATTCGATCCGCGCTATCGAAGAAGGAAAAGAACCTAAAGTATGGCCAAGTCTGTTACTCCACTTTCAAACTCCCACTGACACTAGTTGGTACTACCACACCTCTAGTCGGTGTGTGTCAAAGTACCGGTGGGCTTAACAGTTTTAAACTCGTTCGAACAATAAGTAATCACGAACCAATACAACCCAGTGTACTGCTCGAGTGTCAGTAGACACGAAATCCAAAATGAAAATAGTAACAAGTACTCTAAGTGATCTCAAGATCGGTATCAAGTCCCTCAGCTCGGGGTCCGGTAATCATGTACGCTCGGCCCTGCCGTATCGGAGGTCCTCCTCTCGGTGGGGGTGGAAGAATTTTCTGTTATGACAGCATGTTCGCTTATCGGCTCTCGTAGGCCGACCTACAGAACGGTTTGTAGATCCATCACTCAACGGGCAGTCTCGGCCCAAACGTTCCAACTGCTTGCTCGAGGGCAAACTGTGCCACCGGGGCAGGTCCAACGGACGCTACTACCCCAACCCGTCGTGTCTCACCGGACTAGGCATGTGGCTGAAAGAATCCTGAGGTCCTCTGCCTCCTCGGATTGCGACTCTCGGACGGCCTCAAGAAACTCCAGAAGTGTCAAGGTTACGGGTAATCCGCCCAGCCATATTGATGTTGCCTCGGAGTCTGCACCTCCGGAAAAGATAGGTGTACCCAACCTACGAAAATCCCTGAGAGCCTGGGCCGTGTGGCTATCTATCTGGCCTGGCCTCTCGGTAGTGACTGCATCAGCAGTAGGCACTGGCTCTGGTGCCGGTGTAGCAGTCTCCTACTGAGCGTTGAGCGCTGCTAGTACTGCACAAACGACCTCATCAATAGGGGCCGGCTGAGTCGGCTCTGCGACTGGAGAAACTCTAGGTGGTGACTCTGGCGGTCCACCCTCAAAACTTTGGTGCTCTGTGGAAGCAGCACCCTGGGCACTCGCTGCCCCTGCCAGTCCAACAGCTGGTGTCTAGCTCTGCCCCACAGCTGGGCGGCTCTTGGTACCCCTCGGGATATAAACACGTGACATCTCGTATACTCGCTGCATTTATAACATATAGGTTCATATCTCATCTTAACACAATCGGTTCGATTCATCATGTCATGACGTTCTCATGCGTCTCATATGGATCCCACTTGGATCGATAGTAAGCAGTAAAGTCATACGTAGTATAGTCATATATAATATTTATATAGACAAAGAATTCCGTACCTTGTGCGTCTCACAACATCAATCAAGTATTGCAATCCAGCAAGTAGTTCAATCAAGCAAGTAGTGCAATCAAGAATGTAGTGCAATTAAGCAAGTAGTGCAGTCAACTCCCACAGGAGGTATAGCTTCAAACAATTGCACACTCAACATACCGGACCGGTGTCTACCTCGGTCGGGTATCTTCCCATCACGTGGGGTTCAAATCATAACACCTCAGTTCCACAATTCATATCCTTAGTTCCTTTCTCATGAGTCTCAACTCTTTCCATAATTCTCAACAACTTACTTTCTCTTATACATTCATGTCGATATCGCGTCACAACCCGATTCAAGCGTCCCCGAATCTCGTTGTAACTACTTGACATCCCCCTATCACGCTCGACTACAGTGGCGCCCCTGAGTCAGCCCGTGATAGTACAAACATTTCAGTTTCACAAAAATTTCGGCCTGACCCGTTCGTATTTTCCACTAACCATCCGCTTAAGCGGGACATTTAATCATCAATTTCACATGGCATTTAGCCCACAATGTTTCCACAATCAGCAAAATACACATCCCGTGCAATACTGTAATCACTCCTTGGGTTTCTACCCTTTACTCAAATAACATCCAAATCATACACACAAGTGAAGAAATAGCGATCACGCAATAATTCATTAGCAATCCACGCACAACAGGACTCCCTTAACGCGCCGGACCTCACGGCTATAACAATATTTACCGACACTCGATCGGAGGGAAGGCGCACCCTACCACGGTTCATAGCTCGTTTTACCGACACTCTGTCGGAAGGTAGGTACACCTTGTTACTGGCATTAGCACGTTTTACCGACTCTCCGTCGGTAGGTAGGCACCCCTTATCACAGAATCACAGCACGTTCTACCGACACTCGGTCGAAAGGTAGGCACACCTCAATACTGACAATATCACGTTTTACCGACTCCTAGTCGGATGGTAGGCACACCTTAACACAGAATCATAGCACACTTTACCGACTCCTAGTCGGAAGGTAGGTACACCTTATCACAGAATCGTAGCAGGCTTTAAGGTGGGAACACCTTAACAGAAGATCACCCATAAAAGAGAAACATACCCAAACAGTCGTAGTACAATCTTAGCTTAGCAATTCACAATATTGCCACAACACACCCCAAAAGCTCAAATTAACAATCATACTTAACAATTGATTTACTCAACAACCAATTTATAACGGCTAGATCATTGCTCGTTAATCCAATCCCGATCTCAATCGTTCGGCTTCACCGATCACTGTAATTTACAGTCAATAGGGAAAAGATACTAATCAAGCAGTGCAACCATCGTAATATAAAAAATTTAAACTTAAACAAACATGGAAACAATCAAGATTTGTGTCGTTCCAACTCTACGCCTCAAATTGCGTCACTGAGTCCTACGACTTAGACCACCTAGCTCTACCCACCTAGTTGACGTTCGGTCCGAGGTTTTGAACACAAGTTCAAAATGAAAACCAGGCTCTGGTACCAAATTGTCACGCCCCAAATCCGGTTTAGGCCGGACTCGAAACGTGACTTAAGTTAACAATAAAATAATACTAAAAACACTTTAAACGCTCAGTAGTTCCAATCGATTGTTCATATAAAATATTCCAAATTCCAAATCATGAGTCAACGCTCAATATAAATTATGAGATTAATAAGGTTCAACATGAAAGACCACCACGTCTCTAAAACGACCCTCAAGACATCCAGAAGCTCCCGAGCCTCGAGTCCACTAAACCTCAAGCAAGCCTGTATAAACAATAAACAAACAATAGGGGTGAGTTAACGCTCAGTAGGGAAAATCATAAACAACTCAGTCTCTGGTTTAGTAACAAAGAGCCTTAGCTCGACGACATGATAAGCAATTAACACCAGAGTTCATTAAAAGCAACCGAATAGATGAAGTTAAAACAACATTGTATCCTTAAGAGTAACAGTGACTTTTAAAAGAATAAGAGAGAGGGCTGTGAAACATTTGATAACTGCTAAGATGAGAGCAAGTAAAGATCGCGCAATCACTAAAAGATAGAGTGTTTAAGTAATGCCGTGGGACATGAAGTCACCACCCTCCGATCCATGAATGGGTTCTTGTGTCATATCGGATCCCATACTCCGATCCACAAGAGTACTCGTATCACATCAGATTTTTCCCTCGGTCCAGAAGAGGCACATACATCGGGCTACCGGTAACAACCCCTGAGGGCGCTTATCGTCGGGATTCTCGGAAATGCCCCCAAAGGACCATTTGTCATAGGGAACCAAGGTACTGCTCCCGCAGGATGCATACGTTCGGGTGAGTCTATAAAAAACCGTTCCCCGTAGGGTAAACCATCCAAATGCCCTGCAGGGTCCACCAACCAATGCCCGTAGGCTCAACCACCAATGCCCCACAGGGTCCACAACCATTGCCCGTGGGCTCAATAACTGATGCCCCGCAGGGTCCACAACCATTTCCCACATGCTCAATAACCAATGCCCCGCAGGGTCCACAATCAATAATCCGCAGGGTTAACCAGCCAATGCCCCACAGGGTCCACAACCAGTATCCCGCATGATCAATTAACCAAACACAAGAGACCAACAGATCAACACATTACACAATCAAACTTATAACTTCAAGGATTCACCAATACACACCACATGCGATTCATGCCCAAAATCATACTTACCATCATACTTACCAACCATGTTCCATTGGTCCATCAATCACCTGATCGTACCATTTGGCACAATCAGTCATACTCGATCATCCATTCAATCATTCAATTATCCAAGCATCCAATCAATCATTCAATCATTCAAGCATTCAAGCATTCAATCAACCATTCAATCATTCATTCTATCAATCAAGCATGCAATTTATCTAGTTTCGTTAGACCCTTAATTTATTTTAAACTTAGCAAACAATGCATGTGAGGCAAACACAACTAATCCGAGGGCTCATCACGGCCTCTCTACCAGTAAAGCAATTTCCCAAGTATTGAAAGCGAGTTAACTAGTTGTTCACATCCTAAGCATGCATACTAGACACGTCCAATTATTAGTAATTGAAAGACGATTATTCTAGTTATTCGCATCCTATATGCAATTCTAGGACCTTTCCGATTTTATTAACCTAACAGGCATACTAAGTATTGAATGGCGCGAGGAGTTTAGTATTTCCCCTACCTTGTGGTCTTCCTCTAATAATACTTCTAGCTGCTGACGACCAGGCCAACTCCGTCTTCTCGGGCGAAGTCCAAGTTCTCGGGCGAAGTCCAGTATGGGTTTGACAGATAAAATGTCCAATCAGATCCGATATTTGTCTAAAGGTCCTTTGATGTCTAATTAAACCTTTAATTTCCAACCTTAAATTAATTAAATCAGTTAATTAATCTGATTTTAAAAAGGTTTTCTTTGAAACTGGGTTGACCCGGATCCGACCCGGCCCCAGACCCGACCCAGATCCGGTCCAGACCCGGTTCCAAGCCTGGCCCAAGCCCGAGTCCAGAGCTCGTCCAGACCTGGGCCTGGCCCAAGGTTCGTGTGATGCTGGCCCGAGTCGCTCGTCCTGGCCCATGATCTTCCAGCCCAAAACACAGCATGGCCCAAGGCCTGCTCAGGCTCGAGACCGAGCTCGCGATGACTCCGGCGAGCCAGAACGACTCCAACCACCGTATACGGCGTCAGAAGGGCTCAGAATCGAAGAGGAGGGAGCGGAGAAGCGGCGTCAGGACCTAGCTACGCCGTGGCTGTGCCGGATGGGGCTCGAGTGCGACCAAAGCTCACCCGTTCTCAGATCTGGAGCTCACGCAGTCTCCGGCGACGGTCCCAACCATGCCCGCTCGAATCGAGCTCGGAACATCACGATTCCAGGTGAGTCGAGCTGGGGAAGAGGGAAAAAGGGGCGAGGACACGCACCCTCGTCGTTCCTCCATCGATTTGAACCCGACGCCGTACCAGAGACGGTCTTCCGGCGACGGTTCTCGATTCACGCATGGTGATGCTCGACGTGGGGACGGAGGTGGCTGTGAAGGTAAGGGCGAGGTGTGGCGAGGCTGGGAGAGGAGGAGATCGAGAGAGAGAAGGGAGGAGAGAACTGAGAGAGAGAGAAGCGGCGGATCTGGTTTCTGTCTCTGTATGCGCGCTGAACGCGTGAAGAAGAAGCACAGGATTGGGCTAGGGTTCCATTAGCGTGGGTTGAGCCAGGTTAAGCGCGGATTTGGGCCCAACTCGCCCCTGACCGGCCCAATCGACCCAAAACTCTCTTGTTCTTTTTTTTATTTTCCTTTTCCAATTTCACTCGTTGCAAAAACCCACCTTTACGTTTCGATTCTGAAATACTACCCTTTAGAAATACGTGGGGTTTTACAATTTTATCCTAGGTTGTGTCACCCTTGTTGGTCGTTGTTGGGAAGGGCCGATAAAGGATGATTGGGACGACATACAATTGTCGTTGTTGCCACCAATGTGTTGTTGCCATGGTTGAGGATCGGGACACCCATAGTCGTTGGGACCGGGGTGGAATTTATCTGGACCGGGGTTGAATTGCGGTGGAACCGAGTAGTTTTAACCCGAAAAGGGGTTGAATTTTGTGGAAAGGGATGTAATTGACATGTGTTGAATTTCATTTGCCAACATTATCGGTACTTCAAACAAAATTTTAAAAATGAAGAAAAAAATCGAGAGTTTGAAAGTACCTAAGGAGGAACCCGGTTGCATATAGGGGTGAAAGCACTAGGGTTCACGAAATTCTCACCGGGTTTCCAAGGTCCCCAGCGACGATCAATTTTATATCCTGAAAGGTATGTCATTTGTCTCAAATAAATGAAAAGGTATTTGGTCATGAAGTACCATATCTAAATTTAAGAGGTTATAATGTACAAGGCCTGACAAAAAATTTGTAGTTAATATGCTAGCCAATTTGAGCTCGAAAACTACTAACCGATTATAAGATAGAAACAGATCTGCAAAGCGCGTCCCGTGACAATTATACTTTAGGGAAGACAATATTTAGGGTTCCAATTGAAACTGATCGGTTTCATATGAAATTATAATATTATCATGAACTCTAGAAGAGTCACGAGACACTAACATCAATTAGAATTATGTAGTAAAATCATGCAGGCTTGTTCACTGAAAATTTAGCAAATATTAGTTTTGTGAAAGTCAGTGTATAAGATAATATGAGTTGAATTCGTAAACAACCAAAATCACTCAGTCAGTCTTTAGGGGGGTCGACAGTCAAGGGGAGTACGTTTTCGTGTGTTGCACTCTTGTTCCTTTATCCAGGTTTTGTCCCACTAGGTTTTTCTGGAAAGGTTTTTGGCAAGGCAGTTGTTTTGCACGTCCAACTCATCAAACATGAGTAAATGGAAAAAACACTCTACTCGGCATGGCTTTCCCGACATCCACTTGTTGAGAGTTAGTATTCAGGATCGGGATTTGTCGACTCCAATAGTAACTCAAGCGACCCCACTAGTCATCAAGGGGAGTAATGACCTAAGGGGAGCTAGAATCGTGGGTTGTACTCTTTTTCCCTTGTTCAGGTTTTAACCTATTAGGTTTTCCGGAAAAGGTTTTTAACGAGGTAGTCTGAAGCACGTTTTAACGATATTACATTTTAATGAACAGTGATTTCAAGGTGAGTGTTACAATTGATAGTCCCACTATTAAAAAAACACCTTTTCATGCTATTTTTTACGATATTTTGCCAATTCCTAGAATTGGATACCTGAGATGTACATCCAATTATTTAATATAATATAGAGACAGACGGTATACATACTCTATCAATAGAGGTTGTAGGAAAAAAGTCTTGAGCCATTCCCCTCCCCACATGCTCTCTCCCTATCACACCTCTCCCATACTTCCCTATGCCTGAAGCCGCGGTGCTGATGCTTATCTTTTCCTTTTCACCTCATCGGATATCTCTCCAAATCCATCCATCCTCTTTCTCGTCTTCTTCTTCCCCAACCTCCTCTTCCTCTACTTCAACTTCTCCTTTCTAATCCTCAAACCACCTTCAAGCTCGACCAATCATGACTCCCCCAACCCCTTTACTCCACCATAAATCCATATCTCTGCCTACCACCTCCTATCGAATCTATGAGTTGTCCATCGAATCACCGCTTCTCCCAAAACCGATTTCACAACCACTTACACCCCCCGCCACCGCAACCCTTCCATCGTGCAAAATCGACAATCAAAACCAACATGCAAGGTCTTGTTTTTTGGGAGAATACCCACACCCTCATCCTCGAGCCATCATCTCAACAATCAGATTTCATTCTAGCCTGGAGCTTTTCCCACCGACCCTAGACAGGATTCAAGAAAAGCTCACGCAGGTTTCTCTCGGGTCAACATCAGCGAATGACTTCTACGAGGAGGATGATGTGATTCTGAAAGTTCCGGCCAACACGGTCCCAACCTTTGACAATTATCAATACCAATTTACAGTTGTCGCTCTACTTCTTACAGACAAATATGTAAGGCCCCGCTCCCTCTGTACCGTTATCGCAAATGCTTGGAAAGGGAGGATTTGACGATCCAGCCACTAATCGACAAGATAGTTTCCTTATACTTCCCCTCTATGGAGGCGATGGACGAAATTCAGGCTAGGAACCGTGGGTCTTTTACGGCACGATTCTCATGCTTACACCTTTATCGCCGCAAACTCAGCCGAAAAGCCTCTGTTTTCGATCCCTCTAAATATCAGTACGTGCTTTTGATATCGCGTTCGAAGACAGGACCTCCCAGATGAGAGCTTTCATTGTTTCGAATCTGGGCAATGTAAGAACTGCCCCCGGTCGATCCCGGTCAAACCGGTGAACTTTGGTGAAGTTTGACTTTCGGTCGGAAAAGTCAACTAATGACTCCGAGAGTCATTCGGGACCTTTTCGGGGCCCAAAAAGCTTAGCCGTCATTACAGTTAGCTTAGTTGGGCCATTTCATTTCGTTTGACTGTAATATTGGAAAAGTCAAATTTTGGTCAAACCTGAACTTTTTATCGACTAAATCCGATTTAATTTGGACTGCTGGATTTTTATTACAGGAGAGTGGTACCCTCTATGACCCATGTCATTGGTGGCTTGGAGTAAGGGAAAAGAGCATTCAATGACCTTTCTACCCTCACTAGTTGTCCATAAAGGGATAAGAACTAAAAGGGCTTTTGGTCTTTTCTCAATCTAGGTCATTTAAGGCATTTGGATGACAACAATTCAGCTCATTCTTTGTGTTACAGCCGAAAATTAGAGAGAGAGTAAGAGAAGAATGCCTCCATTGAAGCTTGAAGAGAAAGCAAGAGAGAAAGCACTCATCCAAGGCCATTCTTCATCCATTCTTCATCAAAAACATTGTTTTCATCTTCATCTCCTCATTCTAAAGGTAAGAACACTATCCTAATCTCTTTTCCATTCAATTCAAGCTTTGGGTTTCATTGGGTTTTGCTTAAAATAGCTAGGTCTTTGAGTTCTTTGTAGTTGATTGTTGTTAGTTATTGTTCTAGAGCTTTAAATGATGGATTTGGGTTCAAATCAATGACTTTTGTTTGAGTTTGATTTGGAAATCCTTTGGGTATTTGTTGGTTTGTTTATTCCTACCATGGGTAGAGGAGGATTGGAGTTATTTGACTTTTTTTGGAGTTTTTAGAAGTGAAAATGGAGGTTTTGCTGTAATTTTCGTGAAAAAGGAGCTGGAGGTTGAAGAAGGGCGAGTCTGCCCAGATCCGCCACGGATCCGTGACGGGAGACGTCACGGCTCCGTGATGGAGGCCGTGACGGCATGCGTCACGGTTCCGTGACGTCATCCGTGACGGGTGGCATCGCGGCTCCGTGACCCGATCCGTGGCAGACCAGTTTTGGCTCTTTTGAATCCTTTTTGGTTGTTTTTCGTTTATTTCGAAAGGTGTTTTTGAAACAAACGGTTGGGGCTCTTTTGAACTTAGATTCTTGTATCTTGGTTAGTCTTTAATTAGAATTTTAATTGTGATCCAAGACCTTGGACCCGAGCTCGAGGAAAGGGGAAGACTTGGGGACCCGTGAGAAGACGGAGAGGAAGCTAGCCCGGACGTCAGCAACTAGGAGTATTGTTCGTGGAAGACTTCGAGGTAGGGAAAATACTTAACTCCTCTTTAATTTAACGCTTTAGTATGCCTATAGGTTAATAATAACCGGAAAGGTCCTAGTTTGCATATAGGATGTGATTCACTAGAATAATCGTTTTTCAATTACAATAATACCCGAACGAGTCTAGTATGCATGTAGGATGTGATTCACTAGTTTAATTGCTTGCAATACTTGGGAAATTGTCGTGCTAGTAGAATGGCCATGACGACCCTTAGGATTGTTTATTATTGTCTCACATGCCGTGCTTGCTTAGTCTTTAGGTTAAGATAAGAGTCAAACTACACTAGATAAATTGCGATGATTGGATTATGAATGTTTGAATGAATGTTCGAATGAATGCTTGAATGATTGTTTGGATGAATGTTTGAATGAATGCTTGAATGATTGATTGAATGAATGGTTGAATGTAAATTTATTGTGCCAATTGGTATGATCGGGTGAGTGGTAGACCGATGGGACGTGGTTGGTAAGTATGCCGGTAAGTGTGGTTGTTAATATGAATTCTTTGTGGCGTGTTGTGGTAAGATTGTGAGTTGTTAAGCTTTGGTTGTACTATGAATGTTGGTATGTTGCTCTCTTGTGTGTGTGTTAAGAGGAGTTGTGTTCCGGTATGGTACCTACACCGAGGGGGTAAGCCGGTGTGGGGTAGTACCTAGGCCGATGACTTGTGATCCGGTATGGTACCTACACCGGGGGGGTACGCCGGTGTGAGGTAGTATCATAGCCTAGGGATTGTGTTCAACCCGATGTGAATTCCGGGAAGACGTCTAGGCCGAAGGGAATTCCGGTACGACGTGAGATTGTTTACCCTGCGGGGATGGTTACTTGTTGCTTCACCCCGAGTGTATGCGTCCTGCGGGAGCATTCCGGGGAGGTTCTCCTGTTTCACCCCGATAATCTATGGTCCTTTGGGGACATTTCCGAGAATCCCGACGATATGTGCCCCATTCAGGGATGTTTCCGGTAGCCCCGACGTATGTGTCTCCTCTGGACCGAGGGAAAATCCAACATGACACAAGGACCAATTGTGGATCAGAGTATTGTTTCCGACATGACACAAGGACTAATTATGGATCGGAGTATTGTGGTTTAAGTATAGATGCGACGTTCATACTAACTCTCCTTTGTTGTTTTATCAAGATTACATCGCATTTCCTTAATCCTCTTGAATTACTGTTATCCTTAAGCATTGAATTTCTTATTGTTCTCTTTATCATAGCATCTTGTTGGTTAATCGTGTTAATTGTAAATTGTGACTAATAGTGTTAATTCAGTTTTATTACCGAAGTGAAGGTTGCTTTTACTTTATTATTTTCCCTACTGAGCATAAGCTCACCCCTGTTTGTTTTATTTACTGTTTGTACAGGCTTACTTGGTGAGTAGTTCCTAGAGTTGGGCTCGAGGCTCGGGAGCTTATGGGAGAGTCGGGGTGGAGTTGATGTTAGAGACGTTTTTTGTCATTGTATTGGACCTTATGTTTATTTGTTATATTCTGAGCTCTGACTCGTAACATCGGTTTGGAACTTATTTTATCAAAGTTATTTGATCGGAACTAAATTTGGAGATTTAAAATTGTTTAAGTTTACTTTATCTTTATGATTTAATTGTTAGTTTAATTCGCGTCTCGAGTCCGGTCAAACCGGATTTGGGGCGTGACAGGCAAGGAAGTGGAAATACAAAGGGAAAACGCCCCGAGAGGCCCAAGTAAGCCTCAGAGCTAGGACACCTTCTTATGGCTCTAGGTGTAACTAGATGCTACACGGCCGTTCCGCCGTCACTTTATTTTACAGATTAATGAAAATGCAAAGCCGCTGAAAATACGGCTTATGTATGAAAAATTATCGGATTTTTGTTTCTAATGTGGTCATCTCGACCATGTGAATAGAGTGTTGTTGTCCTCCCGCATGTGGACCAACTTGCAAGGCCCAATAGGGAGTCTCTCCGAGCTCCACCTGCAATGCAATCGGAAGGGATTTTTCGTTGCGAACATACCAGATGCTAACCTATTTTCTTCGGATGTTATGATAGGGACACATGACACACGGGAGCCCCTCCGGTCGATTGCTACTAGACGCCTAGAGGGTCAAGACTCTTTATCAAATTTGGAGGTCTTTAAGATCATAGATATGCCTACCGATCAGGGAATCGGAAACCCCATACAAGTGGTAATGTTGAAGGATGCGGAATGCGAGAAGGGGTTGGTAGTATCTTCCTTATCCCCGCAGGCCGTCAAGACCACAATTATACCTAACTTGAAGGCCCCCCTGCCCACCACCGATTGGGATGACAAGAACCTAATGGTGGCTGGAATACCACAAACTCTAGGTGGGGAAACACAACCAATGGGGACACAGGCTCAGACACAAGTGGAGCCCCCCCCTCGGAAGCAAGGTGAAGAAGGAACCACAGAAGAAGAAGCCAACAAAAAGGATTCCGAGGAAAGAAAAGACCATCAAGGCCATGGCCAGGGAAACAGGGTCCTGACAGACTGCTGGTGCAGCTAGCTCCAAGAAGCAGGTTTTTTTTTGTTAATGGACATTGACCACACTATGATGGGTGCCCAACAGGTTCATGTCCCGATCATGCCGTCGAAAGCTGGTTAATAACATGTCGAGAGTTATGATAGACCTTCGGGGTATTGGGAGGATGAACCTTTTCACCTCCCAAATTCTTCATCGCCCTATCTAGGAGGGTCATGTCTCATGGGGCGATATCCAACTGCTCTTCGCGACCCAAGGCAACCTCCTCTCGGGGAATTTACTCCCTTGGACTCATGTTACTGTGTATATCTATAGCTATCAATTCTTTTCTATCATTGCGGGTATAACTTTTTTTTCTTAGCCATAAACGCTGGATCACCTATTTGATTCCAAATAGGGGAATCCGGATATTATCTTGACTTATATCAGGTGTATCCCTTGACTTTGATGTTGTATCATATTACTTACTTAAATGATTACATACTCCGTTTACTTAAAAAATAAATAGAGGTGGTGTTTGTATTTGAAAAGGACTAACACACTTACAAAATTCAGAAGTATTATTCTTACCTCTTTAGACTATCCACAATGGATGTTTTTGCACGTCGAATAGGGGCGTCGATTCGACACCGTTTTTGGGGAAAAACTCAAAACCTACGATTTCGTCGATTCGACATCCAACTGAGTCTGTGGTTCTGTCGGACCGTCTATTCGAGTCGAAGCCCGATTCTCCTATGAAGAATCGCCACGTAGCCCAAATAATATAAAATTAATTTCAGCCCACTTTTTTCTCACGAATCGGGTCCACCTTTATTTTTGCCACTCATTCGACTGAAATTAAGCCTTTCGGTTTGGACCTCATTGTGGATAGCCTTATACACGCTACTCATATTTTCATGTCTTCATCTATCATATACTCATCTTATCTCTTGTTTGTTTTCATTTGCTAATTAAGTTGTGTTGTAGTTCATTACTCAACTTATTACAACCATATTACAACAATATTTGATTTTTTTTATAAAATAGATACGCATGCTTCTGTTCTCTGAGCAGTGAGCACAGGTGGCTCAACCCAACTCGTGGTTGAGTTGTTTGTTGATCAACCTTGCGTATGGTGTCAAAGGAACCTGATGTTACCGATGATGTCACAGTGGATTGTTGTTTCCTCACCACCCAATTATAATATCACCCATGACCAACCTAATACATAGTTTAACGAGCACTTGAAGATGCACATTCAAATTCAAATGTAGCCGTTGAGTGTTTGGAAACCCAATAAAACAACAATACGCAACCTCTAATATTTGAAAAACATTTACATCTGAGAGCCTTGCTATTAGTATGATCTTAAGATATTACCTAAGAAACTATTACTCATTTCTTAATCATGTAAATGCAATAATGTTGGTAAAAGAAAGGTATTGACATAATCTTCATACCTTAGTATTTATGAGTAACATAAACTAGAAAAGAAGTTAAAAACATCATGATCAAGAGGGTTATTGTAGATGATTTCAAAGTTTCATGTACTAAGATATAAACAAAATATAAGATATTATCTGATGGTAATTTGATAAAAAAAAAAAATTGTCGTTGGATGTTTTGAAAGATAATAGAATAAGATCAAATTTAAAATGACCCCACCAAAGTTTATTATAAGCTCATTAGGTATTTACTTTAGTTTTAATCAAGAAATGTCTATAATCTAATTGTCCGTTACCAAGAAATTCAAAATAGCAGCGAATGTTGAAATTCAAAAAGCTGCACGCTTAGCATGATATGATCACGCATGGCAAAACAGTAATTAAAGGACAACCGAAGGGGCAGGCAACATTTTCTCCAAACGGTCCTACACCGGAGCTTATTTATGCGACTAGGCTATGATTAACCTCACTAATCTCAGTACTGTGTCTGAAACCAAACAGAGCCCCCGTGATAACCGGAGCTCCAGTCCACGTGGAAATTGCCCGCTTCCCTTCCCCGCTGAATTTACCAGTCAATTATGGTCGTAACGACCTGCCCCACCTGCCCGAGGATCTATATGTATATTCCAAGCCTTGCTCTCATTTCTCCATATTCATATTAGTTTCTCCTCTGTTTCCATCATGGCCAAAACGACCGTTACAGTCTCCTTTTTTCTCTTCTTCTTCTTAGCCGTCGCTCATGCCCGTTTCCGGGCGGATCTAACGGCGAATAGAGCCTTCACCACCGTGGACGAAGATCCGGTGACGATTTTACCTGAAACCAAATCAGAGAGCACCACGGTTGTTGCCTGGGACCCGGAGACCGCCGGGGACGAATCCGAGTCGTCGGCAGGGGAGGTTACGGAACCGGAGATGAGCGAAACTGAAGGAGGTCAGAATTTCAAATCGATGACCATGATCAATATCCGTCCGATCAACTACGGGCGGTTCCCGAGGCTGAAGCTGAAGTTCCCGTTCCCGTTACCTCATTTCCGTCACGGGCGGCGCAGCCGCAAGGACAGGCAGCACCGCCAGAGCCAAGCTCATATGGCCGAGGAACGCCACCGCCCGCGCGAGTTCCCCGGTAGGTTGATGAGGCTCCGCAACCCAGGGTATAGGAGCGGAGATTACGTCAAGATTCACCACACCCACCGCCACCGCCACCACCACCAGGAAAGGCACCACAATCACGACCACAAGCCTGAGCACGAACCCGCCAATGCTTTTGTCAAGATTCGCAAGTTCCTAGCCAGTTTCTGAACAGCCTGTCTCCGATGCATCATCATGCATCATCCATCCCAAGTTCCTATTAATATGTATTTTTGTTTCATTCCAATATTTTCCTTTTTAATTTTGTTATTATTTGTATTTGCCATCCCGAGTGCGATGAGGAAGCAGTCTTTGCTCTTATCACTGTCTATCATAGGTTGTTTTGTTTTGGCAAAAATACAGAGTCTAAAACAGGGATTCCGAAAATAAAAAATACAATTTCATTTTGAAAGCATAATCATTATTATGGAATTTAGAAGGTAGAGGAACATGAACCTCGGCCATGAGTGCTGGTGAGTTGGGAGCATGGCCATGGGCTAACCTGGAGAGCTGTTCCTCTCACATCAG
This sequence comes from Erodium maritimum, assembly GCA_963921825.1. Classification (NCBI taxonomy): domain Eukaryota; kingdom Viridiplantae; phylum Streptophyta; class Magnoliopsida; order Geraniales; family Geraniaceae; genus Erodium; species Erodium maritimum. The sequence goes on from OY997590.1 coordinate 23,393,273, forward strand.
AGCACTTCCATGGAGTAGTTCCTGGTTTGGTGTTACCTCCAAGCCTGACGTTATAGAGGCATATCCCAATAAAAGGAGAGTTCTTGAGGCCTTGTATGGAACCTGGCTGCAGAACCCTCTCTCCCCAGATGTTCTTCATCACAATGTCCCTGACTATTGGAAGAGCATTCCGGTTGTACCCTTCGTTGGGGTGGCCTCCAACATCACCCGCAATCTTTATTCCCTTCCTCGTGTTTTCCATGTACACATTCGAAAATGTTAGATTCTTGATCACCCCTCCCCTGCCTATGTTGGTCTTGATATGAATTCCTACTCCCATGTTGAACAGGTTTATGTGTTCTGCCAGAACATGCATCACTCCGCCGGAGGTTTCGCTACCGATAGCAATTCCAGCGAAGGGGGATGACCCTGTTACCCGCCGGATGGTGATGCCAATGCTGGGGCGACCATATGTGATTCCATACTGGTCCCATCCACTCTTCACTGCCACAAGATCATCTCCAACAGATATGTAGGAATCCTCTATGCAGACATTGGAGCTTGAATCTGATCAACAAATTGTAAATATAGAGTGATGATTAGCATATAAGAGGGTTTTTGTTGCAATTATTGATGGGTATGAATTTACCAACAAAATGTACAGGTGACACAAGCGAAAACCAAATTATCTTATTATCATCTATGATCCATTTTTTTAAACTGTTGAAATTATAGACAAAAAATCTATCAACTGATTAGCTGCATGTTAAACCCTTCAAGATATAAAACAGGTAGCTTTAGTATTTATTGGAGCATGCATGTATAATAATTCGTTGTTTCCTATCAGGTTTGTGCATACATGTATACGAATGATTCAGGAACCAAATTGGGACAATTTTACAACAGGAATTGAAGGCATTCTCGTACTCACCTGGATCAATTCCATCAGTGTTTGGAGAATCAGCTGGAGCCAATATGGTAACATATCGAATAACAACATGGCTGCAAAAGAAGGAAGCAACGGATCACGATACTGCTCCACCCAATACATATTTTATAAGATGCTTCAGTAATCAGCAGTAATATACAGCTGCCAAGGGGAGGGAGATATCAACTAGTTTACAAAGAAAAAAGCTATTCTTGGTGCCCAAGTGTCTAAATTAATATCCAACATGATATATTAACGCAAAGGTTACACATATGAGTTGCAATGAATATTGACTATCTTGTCTGAAACTACATTTTCCATGTTAGTTCATTACTAACCAATTATAGTACGAACTTATATTGACGATCAAGACAGTAAAAATACAGTTCAATCATGGTGACCCAAGTCCCAGCTGTTTTTAGTACCTTTTTTTCTTCTCAATATGAAATGCCAATAGAATAGAAAAGGGGGGGAAACTATCTCTCGATCAATTGAAGTTAATCTTTATACAGATGTCCTTAATGAATTGAATGAGTAACATGGATACCAAAGGAACAAAAGTAGTATAGATTTAGTGGCACACAACCTAGAAATAACAATGCAAACTCCATGTTACTATTTGGTTAATACCTGCAATAAACAGGATGAATGTTCCAAAAGGGAGAATTCCGGAACATCACATTGGAAATTATAATGTTTTTGGAGTTTATGAACTCAACGAGATTCGGTCGGGTGAAGCTGAGAGTTCTCTGCCGCCACATGTTCCACCAGATATCTCCTTGGCCATCAATCGTTCCATTTTCACCTAAGAAAAGAAAATGTGTCAAACATAAAGAACAATATCATGCATTTGACATGTAACTGATGTAAACAGACAGGATTGTTCCAGATTTTGCATCTAGGGGATGTGACGCAGGCTCTCTGATTTTAAGGTAAGTAAATTAATTACTATCTGAATGTTCAATGATTTAAGATGATTAAAAGTAGAGTAGACGGAAAGTTAATATCAATCTATCTCACACGATACTTGCCAAAATACTCACCAGTGATTATGACATCACGAACTCCATTTCCGTGGATGAAACTTATATATCTTCCTCCTGGGCGTTCCCTCCCTCTTCCATAAGATGGCAGAGGAGTAATTAACGGCCAATTTGAAGTATCCTGGAGAATCAAGGAAGCATGGGAAGTAGAAAGTCAATTGTTGGGGGCCAAAGAATAAACCAACATTCATCCAAGGTATAAAATATTCTCAACAGAACATATACAAAATGATTAATTCCAGTAAGAAAGTTGAATACCAGAAACTAATCAATGATGCTATGAATGAGTATGTTACTTTAAAGAAGATGCTTAAACTGAGTATGAAACTAAATAAGAAAGGGATGTGGATCCTTTGCTTAATCATTTAAACAACATACATGAACCAGATTCGAAGTGAAAGAAACTGATTTGAAAGGGTGACTTTTGGCATGGAACTGAACTCATCGTGTTTTGGCATTTGAGAAACATAATGGGAGTGAAACATAAAAGCATAGCATGTAATCTCATCTGTTCATAAATCAATATATCTCCTCTGTGTATAAGTTGAAAGTATGAATTAACGATTTCCTCTTCGATAGCGTACAAGAAATAGTAAAAATTGCATGGTATTAATCATCCCTTTCTGAATTCAACTAATTCAAGAATACACTATCAGAACAGAAGTTAACAGTCTTATAACCAGATCATTTACTAATTACAAGAAAATACAGGATTGCCTTTGGCAAGCCAAGTTAAAGTTACTATCCCTGCTAAAATTATATACTCAAAAACTACAAAAATTAAAACAGGATTAAAGAGCATAATAAAGACTTTAAGGGAAAGACAGCATGGGCCCACAGCCAACCTAACGTGAAGGCCTCAAATCCTGCATATTGGAGTGTTATGCCTTTATGCAGCAGGAAATCTTCAGTATGGCAATAAACAATTGTTCCTTTTAGCAGTTTCCATTCTCTTAATCTTTGTCATAAAAAAATAGTGGTTTACTATATAAATCGTAAAGACTGCTAGGAGCACTAGCAGAGGTACAGCTGCAACTTGAAGGCGATTCTTTAGTAATTAATAACGACAACAATGCTCTGTCGCTATCTAGACAGTGGGTAGCACTTACTCCTTTGACATGCTACCAGAATGTTCACTATTTTAAAATAATTGTATCATAAAAACCCCACCATGGGCCAACTACCTTGCTGGCCAAACATCTTAATTATGAATTGTCCACGCCATTATATGTATAAATGTATAGCACATGCAACCAATATGCTACGGTGCCCACCATGCCTCCCATTTCAAAATCTCGCTCCAAAACACCATCCATACAAACAAAAGCACAACCATGCATATGCATAGCCACTAGATAACCAGTCTATGGTCCACATTTTGTGTACACTAAATAACCCATAATCTCAAACGAATCCATCAGTCGTCGCTATTTCCCCACCTTAATCTGAGGATAACGACGGGAACGAAGCTCATATTGCTGAAATAGTTATATGTTGATATGAAGTGTGTGTAAATTGTGATTCTAAAACCGGAGATATGGAGTTGAATTGAATTGCATAGAATGTGAGTGAGAGGGTACCTGAGAAGCCTTGATCACAGCACCTCTTGCCAAGTAGAGAGTCATGTGACTGGTGAGGTTGAAACTCTCTGTTAAGTAGACTCCAGGAGGTATGTAAAGAAGCGTGCCTCCTCTCCTCCTCAGGTGCTGAATCCGAAATATCGCTTCCCGGAACGCTTTGGTATTCAGAGTCCGCCCGTCACCCACACCTCCGAAATCGGCGATCGAGATCTTGTCGTTCCGGTACCTCATCGGAACTATCCCGGAGCAAGTCACCACGCTCGCAAGCGAGGAGCGGCTCAAGTACGGCGACATGCCCATCAAACACACGAAAATTGACACCAGAAATCGAATCATTTTACAAAAACAAAATTGTCAGTGACCTTTTAGGGCTGATTATTTGATTCCGTTGTGCGGAAATTAAGAATGCGCGGCAAGGAGAAAATGAAGAAAACCTCTTCGATTTTCCGGGAAAATTGAAGATAGAGTGAGAGTGGGTACAAGAAGAAGAGTACAAAAAGCAGTCGCAGGTTTGCTTGAGAAGCTACAAGTGAAGAGGTGGAGACAAGGAAATGAGATCGATACAAGAAGAAAGCTCCAAGGGAAGAAGAACCAACCAGCATTTATAAATCCTTACAGTAAAGCGAGCTGTGTCCAATGAAGAATCCGACGGCTGAAAATGAAGCTGAAGCCAGAGCGTGAAGACTTATATCTGCAAGTGGTGGTTGCTCTAACGGACAAGAGAGAAAGCACTACGTGACATTTTATATCAGTGACCTCTCTGGAATGATGCTCGCTGCTTTAAAATCTTCCCGAAACAGGTAAACTTTTTTTGTTTGTACAGTCTTTTTTCTTTCACTGATTTACACGAGGAGGGAGTAAAGGCGCCTTTGTTAGTGTCACTGGGCCCATGTATTTTCATGGGAGGCTCGTTATCCTAGAAATTATGTTATTGGGCTCTTTTAGGTTTTGGCCCACTACCTTTTTATGGGCTAAAACCAGCGGTGGTCCTTGACTACTTAATCACCGCCGCACTACTTTGCTTGAAATGGTGGATTCTTTTGAGAGGTTGACTACTACCAAAAACATACATTAAGTCTTTATCTAGAGGAGCAGCGGTCAGCCGCGTTTCTTTGGGGTTTTTAATAGATGATTTCCAATAGTAGATGCAATTTATATTCCTCTCTTTTTTGAGACATTAAGGATAATGTCGATACTTTCCATCTTGTTCTTGTAAATATGGGTTTAAGTGGGCTATACGACCACACAACCGTCTGGTAAAATCATTGTTGGATTACAAGAGGGTCAGCATTTTGGAGCTTTGTTGTTGTTGGTCGACATTTACAACTACACATGCCCTTGATATCTTTATCTGTGATTAAATACAAATGAGACTATAAAAAAAACTTCAAGAATCAATTAGATGTAATAGATTTTTGATGTATGAAGGGACATCAACTAATCCGTATTGATTCTTGTATACTGCTGGTTCCAGTGATAGAAACTTTGAGAACACGATAAAATTCATCACAAGAATATCAACTGATCCATACTAATTCCTGCTTAATTCGCACAACCTGAGTTTAGACCAACATACATTTACGAGATTTACACTCTAAACCACTCATTCAAATAATAGAAAACTTAGGGTTGTGTTCTGGATCTTAGCTGACAGTTTTCTTTTTCTCTAGAGATGAGTGTTGGAAAAATGGCTTGTAAAGGATATTTTGTAACGGTTCAGAATTAAAACGTGGTTTAATTCTTGAAACCGAAAATCAGATTTTATTGTGTGGTTTAATTCTTGAAACCGAAAAAACAGTTTTTATTGTGCTTTTAATGGGCTTTATTGGGCTTGTCCTTGCTTAGCCTATATAAACTCAGCTTTGGTTTCATTTGACAAACAATCTTCAAAACAATTTACAGAGCTAGAAGTATACAAGTTTTGCTCTTCTTTCTCTTTCAATTTACTACACCCTGGTTCTGGTACTGTTCTGCTGTTTCCACATCCAGTAAAGCGAGTGGGCGCGCTACTGGGTAGAGCTGTGTAACCTTGGGGAAGCAACCGTTGATGATCGCCACCTCGGTCACTCGGAAATATTGCTTTCAAGTCAGTGGCCTCCATACCACGCCACAGCTGATAGTTTACAACGAAACTGCTAATAGTTTGTTCAACCAGCCTATAATAGTGTGTTCCAACAAGTGCTAATAGTTCAACACGCCATGCCAGAGTTTGAATCATCAATTCGATAAGTCTTTCTTTTTCTCAATCTTGTTATACGAACGTTTATTTCCTACAATTTGAAAGCAATATTGGCATGTGGTATAACGTGATTGTGAAGATGTGTGATATATTGAGCATGACATGCATTAATGCATACATTCATATGAGATTTGTCTGCGTAATTGTTTTATGCATGAAACATATGTGTTCTGTTTATGCTATATGGACATGCGTAATTGTTTTATGCATGAAACATATGTGTTCTGTTTATGCTATATGGACATGCTGTGAAACTGAGGTATCAAAATGATTTGATTTAACTTTGTTTTTCTTTAACGTCTATCATATGAATATATGATGATATAGTTTATAGACATGCGTAAGGAAAAGATGATGTTGAATCAGAAAGTGGCCTTAAATCAATTTCTTCACACATAAAAGAAAAATATATATATATATGTACAAGTTTGACTTTTTCACCTACCAAATCTTTCTCTACCCATTGGCAGTGTTGAAGTCACCCATTTTTCAAATAGAATCACAGATGTTCTCTGGAAATTGAGATGGGAAGAAATTCAGATGGTGAGCTTAAAAAACCGCGACAACCTTTGCCTTTGGATGCCCCTGCAATTGGATGCTTCCCGGAGATGAGTGGTTCTTTGCTGGCTCAGCGGAGTGAACGACACAGAATGAGCACTCAGAGAGAGAGGCGAGAGGTTCGGGTGCCTTCCCCAAATCTCGCGTAGACATGGTCGGCTAGTGTTACGTGATTTTAGGGATATGAGATTGAAGTAGTTGGAGGTGGCTTGCGGCCAAAACGGAAACGAAGGTTTTCACGTTAGAAGTTGAAGAGGCAGAGAGGGGCATTGAGTAGCTGCGGCGTGAGTTGAAAAGAAAAAGGAAAAAAAATACCCTAAAAAGGGTCTCTTTCTTTCTGTGGGCCGAAACTACTGATCAAGCCCAAGTCAAATAAATCAGTTCAGGCCCTTGTGTTTTATTCTTTACAGCGCAGAAGACAAAAGCAGAAATAGAGGACGCGGGTCCTCATCTGCGGAGCGGGTCGGCCTGGACCGGGTAGCGCGCGGGTCAGGATCATCCACGCAGGTCGGGAGCCGGAGCAGGCCAGGTCCTCTTTTTCGGGTCAGTCCGGGTCCGATTCGGGTCACGGATAATCCGACCCGCCTGGACAGTTTTAAAAAGAAAAGAAAAGGAAAAATAAAACAAAAAATAATAACTTGTTTTTCCTTTTGCTTTGCCTCAATGTTGGTGGACTTGCTTAATGGTAATCTAACTTTAGAATTGAGCTCATTCCATTACAGGAGATTGGGGAGACCTGTTTGATTTGAAATCGATTTTCGATTTTCTGATCACGCGAGAAAACGGTTACGATCCCGGAGCTTGAGGTATAATAATGAATCGTTGAATGGATAAAAAGTATGATTCTTAGTATTATTTGATGGTGAATTAGCTTGAGAAGGATTGCTAAGGTTTGCACCATTTATTACTCTTGATAGTAATGCTTATTATCTAATAGTTTTGGCAATCCACTAAAACTAATTTATTCATATAAGATTGTGGGGGTCTGTTGTATATATGTATAAATGTGCAGTTCTTGTGGTTTCAGAATACGATGAAACTGGTGCTTGCTCTTCAATCAAGTAAGTGATTGTATTTCATTAATATGTTCGTCAGAGTATAATTCTTAAAAGTTGAATTACTTCGTTCATATTATTTGCTCCTTGTTTTTAGATATCGAGACTCCAAAACTAAGGATAAAGAGCATCTGATAAAGGAACTAATTGAAACAATTGGGTTTCAAGTTTTTGATGAACTTTGTGTTTTTAAAGTTCAAACCTTTCCGTAGAGATGTGGGGGGAAATGTGGGGGTTGTTCGGGTAAAATAAACCACCAAGAAAACTATTGATCGTTTTCATTGGTTACCCCTAAATAGTGATGTCCCCGTTATTTATCTTATGCATATATAGTCTATTGTGTGACAATTTGCATGCTAGAACCTTCGTTGTAATATTCATGTTGATGAATTTAGAAGGTAGAAAAAAAATTCACTAAGAAATTATGGGGAGATGAATTTCTTATAAACATTGTGAGAAATGTTTACACTACGGGCAATCTGATTCATACTTGTATTATGAATTTATATGCATAGGCTAAATGATCATTGGCCTATGTTGATGACATGTTAATTTGGTAGTAATGTTGTTGTGAACAAAACCAAAGAAATCTTCATGTCAATTTGGTAGTAATGTTGTTGTGAACAAAACCAAAAAATCTTTTGTCATCAAAGAATAATGTCTGAATGAGACGAAAAGACTTATTCAAATTAGACACTTTATGGTGTAAAAACTCCTAAAATTAGTGAGTAATTTCCTTATACTACATACGAAAGAAAGCTAGTTAACTCTTTCACTAAGGATCAACCTAGGAGAATACTCCTTGACATGTCGAGAGGGATGGGGCTTAAGCCCATAGGTCAAGAAAGTATGGATGACAAGTGTTAGTTGTCATATGCAGCCATATTAGTCTTGATGCACTACATCTCCCATTCCTATGACATTTGTAGTGCTTGATGATCTATAACCAGGTTTGGTGGTGCTTTGAGATGCACTTGATAGATCTTGATTTAAATCTATAACCAGTATTGGTGGTGCTTGTGAGACGCACTTGATAGATTGTAATCCATAACCAGTTTTGGTGGTGCTATTGAGACGCACTTGATGGATTCTGTTGACAGGATGGACTCTATGTCCTTAATAGCTCAAGACTCAATGAGTCAGTGCTAATGAGAAGCACTTGATGAAGCTACCTACGTGTGTGTGATGGTGGGCCGCCATCTATGAAAGACTTGGGGCAAAGTCTTTCTAGAGCACTCATTAGAACCAAGGTATACGCATGGCCTTTAATAGCGTTTTTGATAGTCTTGCGGATTCAGTGGAATCTGAAGTATGGTATGTGTTGTGTGACGTATCAACCGAAGCTAAGTAAGTTCAAGATTCTATTCACTTACTTTAAGTAAGTTGTTATCACATCTCACTATGCATCAATTCAAATCGAAAGATATTGATGTTTAAGTACCGCACCTTCCAGTAACCAGAACATTTGTGGTGTCTTCTTTTATTTAAAATTTGATTTTCATATGTTCTCGGCCTTTGCCGCCATTTGTGGGGGATTATTGGAAAAATGGCTTGCAAAGGATATTTTGTAACGGTTCGGAATTAAAACGTGGTTTAATTCTTGAAACCGAAAATCAGATTTTATTGTGTGGTTTAATTCTTGAAACCGAAAAAACAGTTTTTATTGTGCTTTTAATGGGCTTTATTGGGCTTGTCCTTGCTTAGCCTATATAAACTCAGCTTTGGTTTCATTTGACAAACAATCTTCAAAACAATTTACAGAGCTAGAAGTATACAAGTTTTGCTCTTCTTTCTCTTTCAATTTACTACACCCTGGTTCTGGTACTGTTCTGCTGTTTCCACATCCAGTAAAGCGAGTGGGCGCGCTACTGGGTAGAGCTGTGTAACCTTGGGGAAGCAACCGTTGCTGATCGCCACCTCGGTCACTCGGAAATACTGCTTTCAAGTCAGTGGCCTCCATACCACACCACAGCTGATAGTTTACAATGAAACTGCTAATAGTTTGTTCAACCAGCCTATAATAGTGTGTTCCAACAAGTGCTAATAGTTCAACACGCCATGCCAGAGTTTGAATCATCAATTCGATAAGTCTTTCTTTTTCTCAATCTTGTTATACGAACGTTTATTTCCTACAATGAGCAAACACAAAAAAAAGCTATGACTATACACAAGTAGATTCATCATCCATAGATGGACATGCCACTTTCCCACATAAATATATGCAAAACACAAATACATCTACATTAAATCAACTCCTTGGTCAAACATATGGATATTTACAATGATCATATTCAGTTGTTGAAAAGGGGATGGGAACCAGTGGAAGACATCTTTAATGTAATTCATTTTGGGATTTCTTGGGTCATAAGATATAGATTCCATCACTTGTCTGTTTCAGACACAGAGAAATCCCAAAACCACTCTGACATGCAATGAAGATTAAAAAGCATAAACTATAACAAAAGAGAATGACAAACAAATGACAGAGGAAGTCAAGAAAATACTCCTGATCCAGCTTCACATTCTCTGATCCGACACAAGTCTCAGATCCTCTCAATTGGATCTGTTCGGTCCTGTACAGCTAAGCGTTCTGAGACATCAGCCAATGACTTGAGGTTGCACTTGATCAGGGCCTCAACAAAGTAGCATGTTTCATCTTTGGTATTCCCATCCGGCACATCCACCACAAATGACTCAATCACCAATGTCCCTGGCCTCCCATCAATGATCTCTGGATGAACGGAAGTGGTGGATGAATAATTCTGCAAGATTCAGGAATAAGAATAAGAAATGGGATGGGAGAAATTTTACCTTACCACAGGAAATGTCAATCAAATAGAAACAACAAAATCAAAACAACTACTGCAAATGGGATGGGAGAAGTTTTAGCTTACCAAAGTATTGGTTTTGCTAATTAATGATTTAAAACACTCATCTATCTGTCACATAGGTGGTTTTGTATATACATACACATACAGCAGTCCGTTACTACATCTAGCTCAAATCCCGCCTGTGATGGAGGGGTTGAGGAAGAGGGAAGGTCAGCACCCATTATGAACCTTTGGACCAAACCAAAAAAATAACTACATTGTCAGACAATTCAATATAATCTGGATTCGCCATGACCTGCACACATTGTTTTACAAATCAGTGGAGGACCACGTTGAAAAAAGAACACCTAAATTCAGATTCTTCTCTTCTTCCCCTCGATTCTGGTCATTCCACTGGATCCTGGCCGCTTATCACAGAACCGACTGTAAGCTTCAAAACTGCTGCAACTCAAAGTTCAGAACTGTTGCAAGCTTCTTCCACTTCAGAAACTAAGCTTCTTCCACTTCAAGTTTTCAAGAACTTGATTTCCATTCCACTAAAAAAAAAATACTTGGTTTTTATTCCACTTATGACCCATAATAGTGGGGTTATTTGATGGAAATGTATTGTTCAATTGTTCTATTTGTGATCAATCATATCAGGTATGTGGTTGTAAATTTTGAGCATTCCCATCATCCCATGCACCCTCTACATAAATAGATGTACTATAATATTTAGGCGTATGCCTCATAGGGCGGAGGGAAAACACCTCGAATCCCGTTTCCGCCTTTTAAAACCTTGTCTGCACATACTGTTTTTTCATTCAAATTAATACAGAACCTTCTATATCTACATCAAGCTACCATGGTCAAAAAGGCAATGGAGCAGCTCTAACTAGAGAGGACAGGAAGTCAGTCAGAGGCCTGTCTCACAGGTCATCACATTGAGTAAGATTACAGCCAATAACATGGTCCAACCTTTTCAATCTGTCTACCACCAGTTATCCAAACAAATTTTTAGGCAAGCAGTTAAGAACCCACAAAAATTCGATGAAAAGACATAAATTTAATGCATATTTGTCCTAAATGCCAGCTACCCTTCGTGCACGTATGACATCACAAATGCATTGCAACAGCAGAAAAAGAGATGCTTCAGATTTTTAAGGATGCTCCACTCAGTTTAATGGGCCACATATTCCTCAACTTTTAAGCTGGTGTTGTTCTGTATTTCTTTTATTGGTGCTTCACCCATCAAGTTCCTTTGGTTGTATTCCTATCAAATCTTGTCTTCTAAGGGGTTACAACCCTTTTCGTGTTTTCACAAAATTATAACAAGCCAGGAGCACAAAAACTTCAGCATCACAACCGTTAGATACAAGGATAGAAATATTCCCATCAGTTCAGAAGAAAGTAAGGATATAAATGTTTGACCAACTAACACTTGATGCATATAGAATTCAAGATTTACTATTGATGATGAATATAAACCACAAAGAGAGTAGATCAGTACTCCATACCTTAAGCCGGTGATCACCACCCACAATACTAGTGCTCAATATATGCTCCTCGTCATCTAGAAGTTCCAACCGCTCTGTGCTAGTTGTGGCAGGAAGTCCTGACTTCACATTCACTTCCCTCACACTCCCAATACCAAGTTCACCATTCACAATGCACCTGCTTATGAATGGCTTATACTTTTGTGGTTGGTCAAACCTTCTTACCAAAGACCACACCTAATTTCCCCAACAAACCACCATTTAATACAAAATTAGAAGTGGAATTTTACTTAATTTTCTTGAATGATAACAGAATTAACCGAATTATCATATATAACTACCTTAACTATGCATCATCAACTAATTGAACCAAAAATATAACAGAAACAATTATTTCAACGATAAATTCCTATTAATCAGAAGAAATAGGGTTTTGATTCTGGCCTACAATCTCGACCTCCTATGTACAAAAATCAGTGCAAGTCCAATTGTATAGTAAGTTAACTAAGAAAATCCCAGCTCAGCCACTCAGATCCAAATACGAACGCACCAAAAATAAACAACAAACCTTATAATTGTGCTTACCAGATGTACGGGAGCTTTGATGTGCTTGACAAGCGAAGAGGTGCACTGGTTGACGCTGATCTCGTGCTTGTGGAACCTCCTAACATACTCTCCGTCCACGGAGCCGCAGTCGTTACTGTCGGCGGTGCTGTGATCGTTGGTCACCATCGCCGCAACCGGATAAGACGGCTCGGGCTGAGAAGGAGGCGGCGGTGGAGGAAGGCACGGTGACCGGAAAAGCGATGGGTTTTGGTGGCGGAGTCAAGACTCAAGAGTGATGGTAAGCAGGGAATGGTGAAACCTCAGAAGCGGCCAAAACGTACCGCGGTGAATTGCTCCAATAGCAGCCAGGGCTTCTCTTTCATCGTCTCATCGCGTGATCCCATTAAAATATTATTATTATTTGGGAAAATTAGCTTTCATTTAAAATGGTTTGTTATAGCTTTTGAGTGTTGCTGTTTTTGCCAGGGGAGAAAAAACTAAAAATTATTGGCTTTGGACAAGGTGGGCCCCAAGTATTGCAAGTGGCTACTTCTACCGGAGAATATCCATAGAGCATGTGAAGGGGTTCGATGGTGATTAGCGTCAAAACTATACTCCACAGCCAACGTTAATCTCCATCGTATGACTCGGGGTCGAGATTAAAACTGAGTTTAGTATTGACCTTGATATCAATGACAAGTCGATTTGCCGAACCCGACGACTTTCACAATTGTTATTTATTAGTATGATTTTTTACTTGTCGTCGGTTTGTGAAAAACAAAACGGTTATATTAAATTTTATCAATTAAAAATTGTTAAAAACCCTTTAAAAAATCTTGTGCATCGACAATATGTCTTTTCTTCATTCCTGACTCATGCACCATCGTTGCATTCTTATCTCATCCATCCACAAATTGTACCATCTCCATCGATTCCATGATTGCTTCAAGACTACTTTGGTCAACTAAAATGAATACCGGCTTATGATCATTTGGCATCGATCAGAGCATGTAGGCCCTGTGCATGCTGTAGAGTTGGTATTAATTGATATTTTATTGTTTTATTTAATTCTTTAGCAGAAACCGTTTAAATTATTTATAATATAAACAAATGTGAAAAATAATAATTAATGACAATAAAAAAATTGAACACGAATAAAAAGTAACTTGAACTTTTATTGATCAGGGTCATATATGGGTTGATCGACAAAATAGTTCCTCATCAATTGGTTGTGGGCTTCAGCACGACCTCTGTTAATCTCTCGTCGCATTGGTTCCCCACGGACGGCCCTCTCGATCCTTGGCATTGCTCTCTGCATGCTCCTCTCAATCCTCTGTCGGAGTCGTCGCTCAATTGGCCGCATTCGGGCTGCCATCTCCTCATATGTCGGTAGTTGGGCTGCCATCTCCTCATACGTCGGCATTCGGGCAGCCAGCTCCTCGTATGTCGGAACCTCAACGTCGGACATAACCTCATCGTCGGACATTTTGGAAATTAGATAGTAGAAAGTGGGAATGAGAGAGTGAATTTGGACAATGGGTGTGAAAAAAATGAGGTTGGGGTTGGAGTATATATAGGGTTTAAAATGTTTTAGATTTAATAATAATAAAAAAAATATAGTCGTTGCCAACTGTTTGACAACGGTCGGCTTTGCCACGTGTCGGCACGCGAGAGGAGGGGAGCCAGGCAGGGGCGAGGGGAGCGAGTCTGGCCCGTGATCGAGGAGCGAGGGTCGAGGCCCGGGCCGCGTGTTTCATGGCCGCCAACCGCGTAAATTCCGGCCCACACTAGGACAGCCCGAGGGCTGCGGACCGCGAGCGCACGGGTCTGGGGCGAGGGTCGGCCCGTTGTGCGTGCTCTTAGGGGAATGGGTTTTTGCATTTCATCGCGGACGCCTCACTGCGAAGTCAAAAATAAATAAAGTATCACTAATGGCCATAAGGTTCGAAGATTCAACAAGATATATCGTACAATACCGCTTGTATAAAGTAATCGATGAATGACTATTAGCAACAACTGAGGAGGAATATATAACGATCGAAGGACTAAAGTTGAACAAATATGACACGTGGGATCGAGATCTTTCAAGACTCTGCAAAGTAGTGTCATTAAATTGGTGTAGTTTAGTGATTGTTGTTATGTTTCGTTTTTCTTTTTAACGAAAGTTGCAATTTTATAAATGTTTAAATCAGACATCGATGTGCGCTAGGGAACATATTCCCGGGCCACTAAGGTCAGACAAAAGAGCAATGGCTCACTGATCCTTTTTCACTAGAATCGTCACAGACAGTATTTAAATGTCATAGAGGCAATGATAGAATACGAGGGAAAAGAAGGTGGTACTGGAATTCCTACTCTGAAAATTGGCCAAGGACTTCAACAGTACTGTTAGGAGGCAAAGCATCGACCAGGGACCCCTCCCAAGGCCAGTCCTTGTTGCTTAGGTGGTCTAACATCCCTTTAGAAAGGGCTGTTTCTCAACCCTCGTCAGGTCATCTCGAAGCTCTCCAGCGGCAGACCTCTTGAGCATTTCCGTTCCAGCAGCTCCTATAACATCATGTTCCCTAGAAACATGCGCTGGAACTTCAGGGATCGACCCTTCCGGTAGCTGGCCGGTCACCAGTCGGGTGCTAACCCGAGCTGCAGTACGGTTAGGTAAAGTGCTTGGGGAAACCCGGGGACTCCCATTCATAGGTAGAGAGTATTTAGGTACAGTGCTCGAGGAGATTTCCCTAGAGCCTGGCAGAGCAGACGGCTGAGCAGACACACTCCAGTCTGTGGCGTACGACTTCACCTGCTTGCCCTTCTGATATTCCAAGAGAGACGAGTCATACCTTGGGCTGCCTCGGACTTCCCATTCACAATCCTTGACGATATGGCCGAGCCTCCCACAATTATAGCAGAAGCTCGGGAGCTTGGTGTAAGTTAGCTCAATCTTCATCCCATTCGGAAACTCCTTGAACCGTAGGACCATCCCTCTCCGGAAGGGCCGCTCAATGAGATGCCAGAAGCGGACCCGAACCGTTATTTTTAATTTAACGTTGTGTTTAATCTAGTATTTATATGTACAATTTCAATATATTTTTTTTCCTTTTTTTTGATCAGCAAAGCAGTATATAAATCTCTCACATTCCAAAGATTGAAATGGAAGGACAAAAAGCCTCTAGCTACAAAGACTTTACATGAAAGAGTACATCAAAAATGAAGGAACACTGAAGTGAATGGGTACGCAGACCCTGAAGTGAAAGGGTACACAGACCCGGAAGAATGGGTACGCAGACCCGAAATAATGGGTACGCAGACCCTGAACTAGGTCTAAAACCCTGATTTTTCTACCAAGAAGCCCACAGGAAACAAACGGTCAAAACCTAGATTTTCCAAACATTAAGCACAAACGAAACTGAAATAAGCCAAACCACTGCCATAGATAGAAGAACACTCTGTCTCATTAAGACCATCAATCAGTCACACAGACTATAAGACAGTCACTAACAAGTCGGTGGCCGACACCACAAACGATAGAGACAAAATTAAAGGATAAAACCCTCCAAAACACACTATACTTAAATCGATGTTGAAGGATAAATGCTTAAAAGCACTAAGGCCAAATTACTCGTCGTGGGCCAACACCCAAAACCGACAAGTCCTACCCAACAAAGTAGAAGGAAGCAGAGTAAATCCAACAGATAACGATAGAAGCACAATGAGGTGAACTCTAAACTATAATAGGAGAAAAGGAATGCCAGTAAGCCTCCGCTAAACACCGGGTCCACGAAGATCAACACCCGGGGGGTGAAGAAACGCGTCCCAGGGCCAGGCCTGAGAAGAACAGTAAGGCAACGGAGCGAACCAACATATGCGCCCAAACCAGAACCACAACGATCCACTCCAAGGAGGATGTAGAAGCGCATCCCACGACCAGCTCTAAAAAAGGCACCTCCGAAGCTACGCTCAACCCGAAAGCCTCAAAGAACCACCAAGACCCCTACGGTCCCAAGATGAAAAAGCACGTCCCACTCGGTCAACTCTGAAAAGGAAGCTCCAAAACGGCTCAATCCCCCACCACCCTACCTCACGGGAAAAACAGCGGAAACAGGTTACCCGGAGGCCAACACCCAAACCAGCCCGATATCCTTGTAACTGTTATGAAGCCGAACAGAACCGAAAAGCAGCTCCCTCGAGAAAGAAGTAGGAAAATTCTGAACACAAAGTCGAGAACATGGGAAAGAACGGGGGAAAGATCGACGGGGAAGGCGAGAACAGATCCGGCCAGCTAGAAACGGAACTAGGCCAAGCCCAAGGGCTGGGCCTAGACCTGACCGACCCAGTCGAAGGACCTGGCCAGGTCAGACCCAGCCAAACAGGGCCAAACGAGCAGGGCTAAGGCAAGGGCCGACCAGGCAGGCCCACAGAGGGATGAAGCAACCCAGGCCCACGACCCATAGAGTGACGAAGCGACCTAGGCCTAGCCCTTGACCAATCTAAAGCTACAAATATTCTTTGCACAAATTAGCATTAGTATATGCCAGTGTTCTAAAACTCCCGATAAGGCTCCGTCTAGACCCAAATTTTTTGTTGGCCGATCCGATTAATTTGACTAAACCTTAATTAATCCACGTTTAGTCCCCAATCAATCTTCAAAAGGTCTTAACCGTCCGACTAGTACCTAATCATTTGTAGAACCTTGATATATAATAAATTAGGGTTCCAGTAAAAATTCAATTGTATATCATTACAGTAATTTGATTCATACAAGTAGCATGTGAAAAAAAAAATTACAACAATATCGAGTATTTAGTTGATTAATAAAATAAAGATTCTTAAAAACATAATTAGCTGAACATGCAATTAATTGGCTTATGGTCCTTATAAGAGCATCTCGTGTCACCCTACTAATTTGACATAACTAACAGTTGATTAGTGAGAAACTACTAAATCACTAACATAAATTTAAAAAAGAACGCGCCTTACGTGCCCCTCTTTTCTAAGGATAACCTTATCCTTTCGACGTTGTTGTGACCTTCTTATCCCTTCTTCTCGCCGATGACCGTCCATGTGGGTGCGTCCTAACCTCGGTCCTGGTTGTGGGTTTAAGTCATCTCCTCCCCATTCTATCTGGGCTTGTTGCGATGCGATTTTTCCAGCTTCTCGTCTCCTTCTCCCATCTCTAGGTGAACCATATCCTCTTTCTTCTTCTTTTCTTACTAGTCCTGGTCTGGTTTTACTATTTTGCTCCGCTGACTGGTCTGAGAATCGGGAGCCGGAGAGCCTTATTGAATTTGATATTGCTGCTAATCCGATATTCTGGCGTGTTTTGGGAAGTGTCTATTTCTCTTCGGGGGTTTCCTCTCCCGAGCACTATCGATTTCCTCTCGATCTTCTCGGGTATCTCTCTTGTACTGGAGAAGACTCTCCCAAGTATTGATTCAGTTTCATTTTGCTCTTGTGGATTGCATGGCGGTAAACTTTAAGGTGTTGGCATGGAATTTCCAAGGTTTAGACGATGACCTTCATAAACACAAATTGAAAGGATATCTCAACCAGTTCAAACCCTTAGTGATATTGATGTAGGAACATGGTGGTAGGATGATATAGAACCTTGCTGATATGTTACATAGGATAGTGATGATAAGATGGAGAACCTTAGTTGGTCGTTCTCTAAGGTTCCAATGGATGAAGATGGAGTCGATGATGGAGATCGCTTCAATTGTCCGTACAACACTCTTTGAAGAATCGAAGTAACTAGGAGGATAGATGGTGGATTGAATGACGCCACACAGATTAGGGAAAGTCTGTGATAAGTCAAAACACTCAAACTTCAAGGATTCACGCACATGAAGATTGAAATGCGATAGGTTCTTCCCAAAAGAAAACTCGAATTTTTATTTCATAAAGTTTGCATAATACATGTTGAGAAGGGACTTTATTAAATAGTCCAGCAGCAGGTGACCTTCAAGGGTCGAAAATTGATTACATTTGACTCTAATTAATAACTAAAGACTCTTGGTAAATCAAAGGATTGAAATCTGCAAAACAGCAAAAGTAACTCATTAATAATTTGATTTAAATGCATACCTTGATTATTCATCTTCTTTGAATTAAATGGCTGATTTGTGTTTGGAAATGATGAGCAAGTTGGTTTCATTAATTCCTTGGAGTAGAGTCAAAAACATATTGTTGAAGTCTTGAATTATTCTTGAATGTCTTCTTGATTTGCCTTGGTGATCACGTCTTCTTGGAGTTCCTCATGCTCTATGAGTGTAATTAAGCTCTCTACTTGTTTGTTGAATTATTCTTGTAATGCTCTAGTTCCTGATCTTGTCATTGGTGCTAACCGCAAGATAAGAATGTTGTTGATAGCTTTTTCTTCGGGTTCGGATAAAGTGTTGATAACTTCGATGTCTGGTGTTAGTCGCATGATAGGAATGTTGCTGATAGCTTCGATGTCCTCATCATCCCCTCCCTCTTGACAAGGTTATGACCTCAGTTTTGATTCATCTGCATGATAGAGAGCCAAATCAGTAATACTGAAAGTACGAGAAATGTTTAAATCACCTGGAAGCTCAAGCTTGTAAGCGTTGTTGTTGATTTTCTCTAGCACTCGAAATGGTCCATCTCGTCTTCGTGAGAGCTTGGATTTTCTCTGATTTGGGAACCTTTCCTTTCTCATGTGTACCCATACCAAGTCTCCCGGTGTAAAGCTGATATCTTTTCGATGCTTATCAGCTTGTTGCTTGTATTTCTCGGTCCTTTTCTCCAAATTTTCTTTGACCTTTTGATGAAGTTTCTTGATAAAATCTGCTCTTCTTTCTCCTTCACTAGAAATAACACCTTGAGGCAAAGATATAAGATCTAATGGAGTAGTAGGGTTAAAGCCATAAACAATTTCAAAAGGAGAGAATTTAGTAGCAGAGTGTTTGGCATGATTGTAAGAAAACTCAATAAATGGTAAACAAGATAACCAATTCTTTAAATTCTTACTCACCGTGGCTCTCAACAATGTTGAAAAAGTTCGATTTACTACCTCAGTTTGACCATCTGTTTGTGGATGACATGTAGTTGAGAATAACAGCTTTGTTCCCAACTTTCTCCATAAAGTTTTCCAGAAATGGGCTAGAATTTTGGTATCACGATATGATACAATTGTCCTTGGCAATCCATGAAAACGCACTACTTCTTTGAAAAAGAGATCAACAATTTGAGTAGCATTATTAGTCTTTTTGCATGGGATGAAATGAGCCATTTTGGAATATTTGTCCACTACCACAAAATGGAGTCCTTGTGGTTGATCTTTAGCAGACCTAAAACAAAATCCATATAAATGTCTACTCATGGTAGGTTAGGAATAGGCAAATGCATATATAAACCGTTAGGATGTGACCTGGATTTTTCCTTTAAGAAAGTTATGCATTTAGCACATAACCTCTCCACATCTCTATTTAAACGCGGCCAAAAGAAATGATCCATAAGCACATTTAGAGTTCTGTATCGACCTATGTGTCACATAAGCCCCCCTTCATATGTGCTTCTCTGATCAGCAAATCTCTCATGGATCTTTGTGGTATACAAAGCCTTCTATCCTTCAATAAGAATCCATCTTGTTGATAAAATGACTCATACGCAACCTTGTTTGTCTCCTTGAAAGCTTCTTTGAAATATGGATCAGTTTCATATAAACTCTTGATATGCTCAAATCCCATGATTCTTGCCTCCATTATACAAATTAGAGTATGTCTCCTTGATAATGCATCACATACGACGTTTTCCTTGCCTTTCTTGTACTTGATCACATATGAAAAAGTCTCTATAAACTCAAGCCACTTCACATGTCTTTTCTTAAGAGTGGCATGTCCTCTTAGATGCTTGAGGGTCTCATGATCTGTATGAATAACAAATTCTCTAGATAACAAGTAGTGTTGCCAAGTTTCAAGAGATCTTACCAAAGCATAAAGCTTTTTGTCATAGGTAGGGTAATTTAGGGCAGCTCCATTGAGTTTCTCACTCAAGTATGCTATTGGTTTTCCCCTTTGAGTTAGGACGACGCCTATACCTGTACCTGAAGCATCACATTCAATTTCAAATGTTTTATCAAAATTAGGTAATACCAAAACAGATGCACGTGTAAGGCTATCTTTAAGCATTTGGAATGCATTCTCTTGTGCTTGACCCCATTTAAACTCCACATTATTTTCAATCACCGCGGTCAAAGGGGCAGCAATGGTGCTAAAATCCTTCACAAATCTTCTATAGAATCTGGTCAATCCATGGAAGCTGGTAACATGTCCAATGGTTGTGGGTGTATGCCAATCTTGAATGGCTTTGATTTTCTCCTCATCAACCTTTAATCCCTGCGAGCTTACACCAAATCCTAAAAACACAACTTGATTAGTACAAAATGTGCATTTCTTAAGATTCGCATAAAGATTTTCAGCTCGTAGTGTCTCTAGAACCTGTTCGATGTGGTTTAAATGATCTGCAAGGATAGAAATATAAACCAATATATCATCGAAATATACTACCACAAAATTACTAATGTATGCCCTTAAGACATGATTCATGAGTCTCATGAATGCACTTGGAGCGTTTGTGAGTCCAAATGGCATGACCAGCCATTCATATAACCTTTTCTTAGTATTAAACGTTGTTTTCCATTCATCTTCTTCCTTCATTCTTACTTAATGGTATCCACTCCTTAAATCAATCTTAGAGAAGACTGTAGCTCCATTTAGCTCGTCTAACATATCATCAAGCCTCGGAATTGGATGCCTATACTTGACAATGATATTGTTGATGGCTCGACAATCAACACACATCCTCCATGTTCCATCTTTCTTAGGCACTAGAAGAACAAGTAATGCACATGAGCTAAGACTTTCGCGAATATAAGCTTTTGACATGAGATCTTGAACTTTCTTTTCTAGCTCTTGAGCCTATTTGGGATTAACTCTATTAGCTGGCCTTTTTGGCAATGGTACACCCGGAACAAGATCAATTTGATGCTCAATTCCTCTTATTGGTGGCAAACCTGGTGGTATCTCCCCGGGAAATACCTCCTTAAAATTTTCTAGTAGTTCAAGCATCTTAGGAGATAATTCATGCTCTTCTTGACCTGAAAACAAACATTCCTTAAAGATAATTAGTAGCACCTCATTTGATGGATCAAGAGATTTCAAAACAGTAAAAGGTGTAATATAAAGGTTGGTTTTGTCTAACTTAGCTCATTTGGACATAGATATCTGCATTTCATGCACTTCTTGTGGATTAAAAGGAGTAAAAGTGTGCTTCTTGTTGTTGTGAGTAAAAGAGTAGTAGTTGGTCCTTCCATTGTCTAGAGTTTCTTTATCAAACTACCATGGTCGTCCTAGAAGAAGGTGACCAGCTTGCAAAGGAACTACATCACACACAACTTGATATGCATATTTTCCTACATTGAAAGGTACGGTGACTTGTTCGGAGATCTTGAGCTTGGAGGCATTATTGAACCATTTCAGCCGGTATGGTCGAGGGTGCTTTGTCCTTTGGATACCTAGCTTATCAACCAAATACTTGCTGGCCACGTTATTACATGGACCTCCAACAATAATCAAGCTACATACATTAGAGTTTATGTTGCATCGAGAGTGAAAGATGTTTTCTCGTGGAATAGTCTCGGGATCAAAGAGTGAGCTAAGAGTGTTCCTTATGACTAGTAGTTCTCTGGATTCTTAATAATCAATAATATCTTCTTCGGATTCTACTATCTCTTCTTCCTCATCTTGAGACTTGTATTCTCCATTAGCTTTGACGATCATCACTCGTTGGTTTGGACAGTCTCGTGCATGGTGTCATTTTCCCTGACATTTAAAACAAGTAATGTCACGAGTTCTTTGAATTAAATCCTTACCTTGCTCTGGTTTGGTTCTTTTTGATGATTCTAGTAGCTTTCCTTTGAACCTCTGGTGCATCTCATCGGAATTTCCTTTGACTAGCGCCTTTGGTGGTTGTGATGCACAAGAGTTCTTGTTTCGAATAGTAGAAGCTGTCTTCATCTTAATGTGTTGTTCAGCTTGAGTAGCAAGGTGAAACAATTCTTCCAAGTCATGGTAGGTTTGTCTCTCCACCTTTCTGAATTTTTGTTGTAGGCTTCGGTAATAATAGGTTGGAACATATCTCTTCATCATGATGAATCTCATGTCCTCCCAAGTTGCAATCTGATCGTGCCTATGCCTCCTTCTCTAGGATACATGCTGAGAAGGGACTTTATTAAATAGTCCAGCAGTAGGTGACCTTCAAGGGTCGAAAATTGATTACATTTGAATTTAATTAATAACCAAAGACTCTTGGTAAACCAAAGGATTGAAATCTGCAAAACATCAAAAGTAACTCATTAATAATCTGAATTTAAATGCATACCTCCGCTATTCATCTTCCTTGAATTAAATGGCTAATTTGTCTTTGGAAATAATGAGCAAGTTGGCTTCATTAACTCCTTGGAGTAGAGGCAAAAACAGATTTGTTGAAGTTTTGAATTGTTATTGAATGTCTTCTTGATTTGCCTTGGTGATCACGTCTTCTTGGAGTTCCCCATGCTCTATGAGTGTAATTAAGCTCTCCACTTGTTTGTTGAATTCTTCTTGTAATGCTCTAGTTCATGATCTTGTCCTTGGTGCTAATCGCATGATATGAATGTTGCCGATAGCTTCTTCTTCGGGTTCGGATAAAGTGTTGATAGCTTCGATGTCCGGTGCTAGTCGCATGAGAATGTTGCTGATAGCTTCCATGTCTTCATCATAATTTATTTCCGAGACCTTCCTATCGGATGAGGTTCTAAAATTCTCTTACAGAACCTTGGATTTCATGGGGGCACTAGAATGAGGCAAATGGACACCAGGGAGGGGTGGCAGTGTTCCGGTATGATTTTTTACACATTAAACAGGGGCGATGCACAGAACACTGCATTGATGTTTGGATAACACCATCCGGGGGGACGGAGTTCAGACTTACTGGTATCTATGGCGAAGAAAATCGATCATACCACCGTAAAACTTGGAGACTATTGCGTGAACTAGTTGATGAAAGCAGAGGGGATAAATGGATTGTTCTTGGAGACTTTAATTGCATACTTCACCGGTCAGAGACGAAAGGAGGGAAACCTTATCCGAACCAGCTAATACACAACTTCAGGGAGGTGATTGAAGAAGTGGGGTTGGAAGATATGACGATGAGAGGGTATCAATTTACTTGGTATAAGGGGAAGGACCCGCTCAAAAGGATCGAGACCAAACTGGATAAGGGGACGGTTTCTGTTGGATTTCTGTGTACTTATCCTCAAGCCTCTTTATCCAACCTTGTCTACTCTACCTCGGATCACAAGCCGCTCCTAGTAGTTATCTTAAAGGAGAAGTATGTTTGACGCCTACCAATTTTCAAGTTTGAGAATATATGGACGAATGACCCGCAATGTGGGAGGATCATTCAAGAAGAATGAGACCAGAATGCAGATAGCTAAATGAAAGATAATATTTAGAAGGTACCTTGGCTTTCCATTAATGGGGTCAAAATGTATTCAAACCCACAACTAAGAAGATAAAATTGTGTCAGAAACGGTTGGCTTTGTTGAATGACAGAGAAGATAGAGTTAATATTATGAAAAAGGAAGCGATACATAACCAGCACGCATCCTTAATGAAGGACCATGATTTTTTTTTTGGAGACAATGGGCCAAAAAGTATTGGATTACGGAAGGGGATAAAAACTCCAAATTCTTTTTTACAGCAACGACCCGACGAAAAAGGAGTAACATTATTTTAACTTTGGAAGATGATAGGGGTAGAAAGTTGACCTGAGAAGCGAGTCTAAAGGAATTCATCGCTACCTACTTCAAGGAGATATTCATAACATCTCTCGAATTCGAGTTCCAACTTCCGTTTGGCGTTAGGTCCCAAATCACGGCCGCACAAAATACCATTCAGATAAGTAATGTCACCTCAAAAGAGGTTAGGACAACGGTTTCCCAAATTGGTCCAAACAAGTTTATGGGTCCGGATGAGCTAAATCCCTATTTATTTCATAAATATTGGGGGGATTCTAAAGCACCAAGTTACCCATTTTTGTCATAATGGCCATTGAAAGAAGGGATTTTTCAACCGAGCATAATGACACAATCCTTTTCCTTATTCCTAAAAATCCATCTCCAAAACGAATCACGGACATGCGACCCATTGTTCTATGCAATGTAATCTTCAAGATGTTATCAAAGGTATTAGCCAAACGTTTAAAACCTATGCCACATCAACTTATTTCGAAAAATCAAGGAGCGTTCGTCCCAGAGAGATCTATTCAAGAAAACATTTATTCGACCTTTGAAATTATTCATTTCCTCCTTCGTGAAACCCAAAGCAATAAGGGTCTCATGTCCATCAAGCTAGACATGAGCAAAACTTATGACCAGGTGGAGTGGACGTTCTTGGAATAGATGATGATTAAGTTGGATTTCGGGGAACAGTGGATGGTTTGGGGTGTGTGGTTCGTATCGCAGGACCCATAACTCCTTGTTTTTCTTTAATGTATTTCTTTCTCCCCGCTAAAAAAAATCAAATACATTAAACTTGAACATAAATTACGGTAAATTATTAGTTAATTAATTTAAATAAAAAATAAACCTAAACAAATATATCTTTAATTATAAATTAATAAAAAAATATTAAACATAAAAATCTTTCTTTAATAGAAATAATATTATAAATTTAAAATTGTACTATAATATTTTTAAGATTTTAAGTGAATATAATAAATATTTTAAAAATATAATTATATTTTAAAATAATTTTTTTATAAAAATATAAAAAATAATGACTTGTATAAAATGAAATAAATGATAAATGAAAAAATGAAAAACAAATACAAAAAAAAAAATTTTAGAATGAATTTCAAAAAAAAATAAAAATAAAATAAAAGCGGAAAAATATAAAAGAATATTAATATAAAATGAATTAAAAGAAAAAGAAAAAACATATACATTGTGTTTCTTCGACATTCGCTCCTGTTATGCTTTTAGTTGTCACGTGGTGTGGTGTGGTGTGGTGTGATTGGCTCGTACCGCTTACAAACCAACGATGTGTTGTGCCATGATAGGCACCACATCTCACTATTCTGGTGTCGAATCCCTGCATACGTCCCTCTCCCGTCCTCTCTGCAACATCTAGATTTCAGAGCCGAATCTCACTGATAAGGATTAGAACCGCTTGATAAACACGTTGTACATACTCTAACAACTTCATTTCTAACATCGATTCTTAAAATCGATTTCTGTTTACACGTATTCTAATGTAACAAATAAACATCGAAACCCCTCAACAGATCGAGTGTTGTACATGCTCTTACCGTCCGGTGAACACAGGCTTACCGTGGGTACTCTTGCAACATAGGTTTACGACATGTCGTTTTTACTGGAGCCAACAAGCTCAGAGAAATAAGAGAATAATAAAAAATATAAAGTAACTACGGTATTAAGCCGATCTTGTCGTTTGCAGGACCTCAGCCGGCGTTTTCAATTTCAGTAATTTTAGAAATAGAAGCGATCTGTTGCGGCCGTTGTTGAAAAATCAACCGAGGGTATGGATTCCAGCTATTTCTCTTTGTTTCTGTGTAATCTCTTATTCCTAGATTTCTTCTCTAACAGTTCGGAGATTTCAAATTTTCAGCTCACCCAATCGCTCCATGAGTGGAGTTTATGTATGTAGCCGCCAGAGCACGCATGGTCCCTCCCAGCTGACTGAGTCAAACGACGTCGTGCTTTAGGTCAGTGGCTTCTTCCACTTCTGATTTGCTATGTTTACTGGTCTGTACAATCCTGATTCGAGCTGGTAAAAACAAAGAATCCTGATTTGAGATTTATGATTCCTTTCCATGAAATTAGGTTCCTTTAGTGTTGCTGAGAGGTGGGTCGATCTGAAAACGAATGAAGACAATCTGGGTTTGGTTGTTTCTAGTTCTGCTTGTTCTTGGCGGCTGTGATGCTGCTAATGCGGAGGTACTTGCTATGATTTTGTTTCATGTGTTTGGTTAATTTGAGGTATTGGGGTGTTGTCTGATTAGTTGTGTATGTTGAAGTTAAAGGGTGAATCAAATCGAAATGTTGGTTGCGATTCGGGAAAAAACATTTCTTCAAACAACAATAACAGCACTTCTAATGGAACCAAGGAAGGATCCGAGCCAGTGTTGAAAGGTGATAAATTGAAAAGAGTAGGTGGTCGAATTAAAGGTATTGATAGCACTAATGTGGATAGAAACAATTCAAGTAATCAAGTTTCTTCAGAGGGAGTTCCTGACGTGCAAAGCCAAAAGGGAGAATCTAGTGACTTGTCCACAATGGAAAAGGGTGCTGGGAAGAACAGGTTGGAAGAACAAAAAGAAGGGGCTAAACTTGGTGGGAATGGAGGGGATGGTTCTCGTGTCGAAGAATGTGACCCGTCTAATAGGTGTATTGATGAGGTGAACAAGGTGGTTGCTTGTTTAAGAGTTCCAGGAAATGGTTCGAATTTTAAACTCTCCTTAATTCATTATTTTTTGTTACTTGTTTTATTTTGCGATTTGTTCTTTCCAATCAATAAACGTACAGGACATGAACATGACTTGAACTTTTGTAACTATAGTAAGCATGGGCTAAAATGGATGTTGAAACCTTCAAATTACTTGTGCATGATTCAAAAGAAATGGGTTTGTATTGCCACATGGAGTTGAGGGTGGGATGGGTTGGGGAGTGAAATAACGTGTTCAAAGTTCTAAATATTGAAACTCTGAGGAAACTTTCTATATTTTCATCTAATGTTACTTGGTTCTTCCTGCATGATTCATGTTCAATTTGCCTGTTTTGGTTTTGATGTGTTTTGCTTATCTTTATATTATTTTTTTGCAGAATCTCCACATCTTTCTCTTTTAATCCAGAACCAGGGGAAAGGGGCTTTAACCGTTACAATTTCTGCCCCAGA
This sequence comes from Erodium maritimum, assembly GCA_963921825.1. Classification (NCBI taxonomy): domain Eukaryota; kingdom Viridiplantae; phylum Streptophyta; class Magnoliopsida; order Geraniales; family Geraniaceae; genus Erodium; species Erodium maritimum. The sequence continues at coordinate 23,420,476 of OY997590.1, forward strand.
TTTTGTTACGCTAGAGAGAACAAAGGCTGAACTTCAAGAGAAAGAACACACAGAGGTACTTGTGCATAACCCTTCCCTTTATTGTATTTTGGGAGTTCAAAGATACTTTTACTTCATGTTTTTATAGTTTTTTGTCCCTGCAAATAAGCTTGGGAAACAACCTCCATAGTTTAAATGTTCTAGCATAATATTTAGATCACATGATTTTTGTACAAATAATTTTTATGTGAACACAAGACTCGAAGCCAAGCCGGTAAGTAGAAATGGTATGCAACAATGTTTTTATCCATAGGAAATGTCACACTTCGGTTTTACCATTAAATTCCTTAAGTGCTACTCATTTTCTTTTCAATAAGCGCTCCAAGCATGGAAGATTGTCAATCAACAGTAGAACAATTTGGAGACGAAAAGTTATTCTATACCTAGATGATTTGTAGGCATTAGATTTAGAAAGAGCTGATATGGGCTATCAAGTCTCGGACCTCATATAATAAGTATGAGGTCAATAGTTCCAATCCCCACACTTGCACTTATTGCTGATAAAAAAAGGTCTCGAACCCCATAATTTCTAGTATCTTGATGATCTTTGCATCATGCCTGGTTACCGTACCTTTCTTGTTCATATGCATAATATTCCTGATGGCCCATTGTGAAGTATATTGGTTTGTGAATACAATAAAGGGGTAATGGCAAAAAAGTACCTCATACTATCGACTTTTGGCAGGTTGGTACCCATATCTTCAAATCGTTGTGGGTTGCCTTGAACTTCTATTTTGTTGCATTTTTGTCTAATTGTTCTAAAACAACAATTTTTTCCCTTGAAGATTTAAACTAAAAAGTAAAAAATAAGTCTAGAATTTGATTAACTTAATTAGATTAGTAAAATGAAAATTTTAATTATGATAGTAGAATTTGAAAACCAAAAGAAAATTGATTGTGTATTTTTTTTTGAACTTTTCATTTTGAATTTAAATTTTCGAGGGAGAAATCGTTATTTTGGAATAAATTTACATAGAGTGCAACAAAATAAGTTCAGGGTCACAACCTGCAATGGTTTAGAGATAAGGGTACCAACCTGGAAAAAATTATAGCAGAGGGTACTTTTTTGCCATGATCCCTGTACTAAATAAATTGTTATATTTTGTTTGCACAAAACAGGTGAAAGTGTCCATTACAGATGGAGTAACGAACACGTTGATCAATGTAACCGCGGGGAAAGGGCGTTGTAGCCTTGACTTCAGAGACCTGGTTGCCCAAAATTACCATAGGGTTCCTAAGATGACATTCACCAACTTGTTGACAGGAACACCTACCATTGTGGTGGTATCCTTAGCTGTGCTGCTAATAGTAGTGTCCAGCTGGATATGTATCAGTTTGCGCAGAAGGCGCTTGTCAAGCAAGGGCGCAAAATACGAAATGCTGGACATGGAGCTCCCAATTGCTGCAGTGGGAGGGAAAGGGGGTTTAGAAATTGATGATGGATGGGATAACAGTTGGGGAGATGATTGGGGAGATGAGGAGGCCCCGAAGACCCCGACATTGCCTGTCACTCCCAACCTCTCCTCTAAAGGCCTCGCTGCAAGACGGTTGAACAAGGACGGTTGGAAAGATTAGTTACTTACTTGAGAATCAGATAGATAGGGAGGAGGGTATTGCCATGTTTTTTTTCTTCCCTTTATCCCTTTCCTGCAAAGATGCCTATGAATCGATGTGCTTTTTTCTTGGGCACAACACTGTTGCTTCTTATTACAATCTTGTGTGCTCTTACTATAGAGGTTCTCAGTTTTCTATTCAGTACCGACTTGGGTTTTTGTTCCAGTTTACTCTCTATTGTTGAAAATGTTCAAGTTGTCTCCCAAATTGTTCTGGTTTAGTTACTTTGGTGGAGCATTGGAGCGTAATCAGAGTCCACTTACCCTCAAGGACTAGCCTTGTTGCTGAAGATGAGTATTTGTTTTTGTTTTTTAATCTAGTGCTTACATTATAATGGATCGTCTGCTTCCAAGGAGATGTGAGTGGTGAAGTTAGAGCATCCACAGTCATCTCGCCGGCTGCCGGCGAGATGGCGCCGGCGAGATGACTTAAAAAATGAGAATTTAATGATGTCGCGGGCGAGGAGGCAGCGATGTCTGCAGTGGGCGAGGAGCAGCCGGCGAGGAGCAGCCGGCGAGAAGGAGGAAAAAACAATAAAAAAATGAAAAAAAAAATTGCAACATAACCCACAACTTTTTTATATTTATACACATACCACACATACGATAATTAAAACAAACTTTAACGATAATTATACATATAATTAGCACGCTAGTACATACTTAAAATAAATCTAATTTTAGGACACGATTTACATCTCGTGATTGTACTGCAGGAATTTCACCTGGTCTCGAACGATCTCCCACAGACCCATCTACATGAAATGGTTGCCATGGTCCCTGTAGTGGTCAGCGGCTGCTTGAGAGCGAACGTGAGTCTCGAAAGTTCCCGGCGGGGCGTTATGAAGTGCTGCACGGTAGCACAATTCAAACCGGTAGATTCTCCGGGAGAGTTCCTGCCAGTGGTCGCGACACTGTTTCTGGGTTCTCGGCGGGGAATTGGCCGGAGCATTGTGGACAAAATTGGCATACACTTCCGGCCAATACCTATGATTTGGGCCCGGCCGGGCGTCCTGCAGCCAACACAGGACCAACACCATCTCCTCCTCGTTGGTCCACGGATATGAGCCTACGCCGGCCATTGGAGCTTCGAAAAAAGTGAGGAAAAATTGAAGAACAAAAGTATTGGAGATAGAGAGAGATTTGGAGAAGAGATGTGAAGAATGAAGGAGGAGAAGGGTGCCATTTATAGGCCAAAACCGCCGGCCACTAGGGGCATTTTGGTCAATTTGTGGTGGTGGTGGCAATAATGGCACATACCCCAATAATGGATGCCTCATAATGTAAAAAAAAAATCTTTTTTGACCAAATTCAAACAAAAGTAAACAAATTACCAAAACATGAAAATTTAAAACCATTCATTAAATAGGCATCTTGAATTACAACAAAAAAAATACAAGTACGATAAGCTGGAAAAAAAAAACAAGTTCGGTAAGGTGGAAAAAAAAAACAAGTCACTAGGCCATCAGATTGCGCAAAATATTAAGCTGCGTCATGTGCTTCTGTAGCTGCTCGGGGTCCATGCCCGAAGTGTCGGCTTTTTCAGCTTCGACCCACTGCTGGTATGCCATCAGCTTCAGTTGCGCAGCCTTCTCAATGGTCCTGGCTTGGCTTGCTTCTTTGGCCTCTATATGGGCCCTCTCGACACGATCGGCAACCGCTTCCTTAGACGATGATGCTGAGCCCTTACCTCTGAGCCTTGCAGCCTTGGCGGCCTTGCAGCCCATAGGCCTCTTGTACTGGGGTTGACCCTCCGTATTAGCACCGGTCGTTTGCTGACTGTCCTCACAGCCCGACGTGTCTTCACGAGGGCGCTTGCCAGAGTCGGTGGAATCTTCGACATCGAACTCCGTAACCGGTGTCGGTATAACGGGCTCCTCAACAGCAAAGTAATGAGAAGTCCACTTGTGTTCCCCTTTCACAAGATCCCACCAGTGTTTCCATGTGAATGGATGACCACAGGCCTTTGTGTATTGCTCCTCGGTCAACTGCATGATTTGGGCATCGTTCTGGCCGCTCCTGTAGTCCCTGTTGGTCTTCACAAACAGCCCATTGAAGAACGACACTTTGGGATTTGTCCCCTGCCAGTGGTCTTTGCACTGCTTCGCCGTCCTAACCGGATCATCCGGGCCCCGAGTGGCTTCCATTTCCTCACCGATGGCCCCCCAGTACTTCAAATTATGCTTCTGGTTGCCATGCACTGAGTCGTGCGAGTGGTGCATCCAGGCTTTAACTAACCTGCAGTCCTCCTCGGCAGACCATAAGCAACGCTTTGCTTTGGCCTTTGTCGGACGGCCGGACGGACGTACTTCGGCGGGCTCGGAAAGGGTTGGAGAGGATTGGACAGTCGGGTTGGGGGAAAAGGCAGGCTCCAAAAACTCTTGGGACAACGTTTCATCGGTCACATTCCTATAGTTGAGAACCCACTCGTTGAGATCGAAAGAAGACATTTTTTACCTAAGAAATTTGAATTGGACAAAGGGTAGTAGAAGAGAGAAATTGGAGTGGGTGTAAAATGAATTTTGGGTTGTATTTATAGGGGTGAAAAGTGAAAAAAAAAAAGTTAATGCTGCCAGCGACCAGCCACGTGTCGCTAGCTCCTTCATCGCCAACGGCCGGCGCGCCACCCGAGGGGATAAGCCAGCACATCGCCAGCGAGATGTGCTGGCGAGGACGTTAACGGCTAGCCATCTCGCCAGCACCTTCCTCGCCTGCTCCTCGCCAGCTCCCCGTCGTTTCCTCGCCGGTGACTTCTCCTCGCCAGCTGCTCTTCGCCGACCACTGCAGATGCTCTTAGCACTGGCGGTCCAAGGGTTTTTGTTGGCAGATAGGTATGTGTTTTGGGATTTGGATGAGAGGGAAATAACAAAAGAATAACTTTGGAAGAGAGATATCAATGAATGCTATAATTTTGCTGCGGACGCTTCTTGTCGATTAATAGGTAAATATGAGAGAAATAAGAATAAAACATATTCTTTTAGCTTTTTGGACTATAAGTGAAAGTCTATTAATCATGTTAGCAAGAGGAGGGAAAAACTGATTTTTTTTTTCTTTTCATTTCAGCCTTAACCTCCTAACTTTAGAGCATCTCCAATAATATATTATGACTAGTGGTATGGAGTAGGGATGGCAACGGGACAGGTTCGGGGCGGGGATCCCTTGCCCCGTCCCCGTTCCGTTCACTTGCTCCATGCCCCATCCCCGAGTTGACCCCGCCCCGAGATTGCTCCGTCGGGTTCGGGGATTCCCCGCCCCGCCCCGTTTAGGGGTTGTATTTGAAAAAAGATTGATTCTTTTACAAAAAATTAATTTACTAAGCGGTGATCTATGACAAATAAACAATTATAATTGTTTTAAGGATACTTATACTAAACTTTTGTTGTTTTGTTTAGTAGAATGTAATTTTTATATTTTAAAAATATTTACGTTTTTTAAATATTTATTAGGTAATATTTGTTATTAATATATTATGAGATAAATATATTTATTACACAAACAAACTAAAACCACAAGTTCATGTTAGTTGAGTTGGTAGAGTGATTAATTACTAGAAAGAGGTTTAGAGTTTGAGTCACCCTACCAAACTTTTTTAAGTAGTACATGAAATGACTAATATAATCTGGGCGGTTCGGGGCGGGGAGTACTATCTCCGGCCCCGGCCCGACCCCGGTCAATGCCCCGTTCCCCGCCCCGATAATGCCGCCCCGATCGGATCGGGAGCGGGGATTCCCGTCGGGGTCGGGTTATTTTACCATCTCTAGTACGGAATCAGGGTAAGAGCTTATTTTTTAGTTTCTCTCTCCTTCATACCACTACCTCCTACCATGGCCTCTCCAACGGCAAACCATGACTAGAGGTAGAGAGCCATTATATGAACTTTCCATAATTTCAAAATCACCCCAAATATAACTAATATTATTTAAAGCCAAATAAAAAATACATAACTACTATTTTTATTTAAAGCTAAATATAAAATATATTATAATTGACATTTAATATTTAATTATCGCCGCCATCTCCATATCTAACATTCCGATCTCGGATCTCGGATCCTTGGTGATGAACATTCCGATCTCGGATCCTTGTTCTATGGCCCATGATAGTCTCCATGTTCACTGCTGGTGGTGGTCCTCTACGGGTGTTTGGGTCCGGGACACCAATATCTGCAAACAGATCAGTGGGGTACGGTCTCCGCTGATCCTTAACGATCATTTTGTGCAGGATAATACAAGCAATCATGATCACTGCGAGTGACCTCCTATCACACATTCGGTTCGGCCGAGTGACGATATGAAACTGAGCTTGTAGAACTCCAAACGCTCGTTCGGTATCCTTCCTACATGCCTCTTGGTATCTGGCAAAACATTTTTTCTTCGCCGTTTGTGGAGCAGGTATTGACTTCACAAATGTTTCCCTAGCAGGATAAGTTCCATCTGTCAAGTAATATGAAGTTTCGCATTCTCTACTGTTGACCTTGAACTTAACATCTAGAGCGAAGCCTCGAACTACCCGGTGAAACAAGGTAGACCTATTGAGCACATTGATGTCGTTGTTGGATCCCGGTGTCCAAAAAAAAGAGTGCCAAATTCAAAGGTCTTGGGATGCAACGACTTCTAGCATGATTGTGGGGATGTTCTCGTGGTCCCTACTTGCGAATTGTGCAGACCATGCCACATGATGGTTCTTCCAATCTTAGTGCATGCATCGAGACTCCCTATCATCCCAAGGAAGCCGCGACCTTCATTGATTTCCAACAAACGACAGACATCTTCCTCGGTCGGGCGTCGTAGATATGTCCGCCCATAAATCTTGATGACACCCAAGCAAAACTTCTTGTCATAGTCCAAAGCAGTGCTCTCCATCATTCGCAAATACTCGTCGCATGCATCGACGGGACCTCCATAATAGAGCTGACGAAGTGCTACCGTGCACTTCTGGTGTGGAGAGAATTCGTTCCTCCCCATAGGATCCATTTGTTGACGGAAGTATGCGTACCACTCACTCAACCCATTCATGATACGTAAGAACAATTCCCTCGACATCCGGAATCGTCGCCAAAATTATTGGTCGCTATACACCGGTCTAGGCGCGAAGTAGTCACGCATCAACCCCTCGTGTGCATCTTCTCGATTGCGCTGTACCACTCTCCGCTTTGGTGGCCCCGCCCACTCTGAGCCCTCAGCCTCATCATCATTTGTTGCCCTTGGATGTATCCTTGACATAAGTTGATCGTGAATTTGTTTTTCCGTTGTCGCATCCAGCCTACTTACCGCTTCATCTATTTTTTGGGGAGTCATTTGCTACATTTCCTCCACCGTTGGAAAATTCTCCATCGAAAAAATGAACAACGAGATTTGAGAGTAGAAGAGAAGAGCTTGTGTGTAGAAGAGAAGGGGTGAGTTTTGAGGAAGGGGTCAATATGTATTTATAGATTTTTTTTAAAAAAATTTGTGGCCGACACGTGTCGGCTTGGGAGTTGGCCGCTGACTAGCCTTTGACGCTGCAAAGACGCGTCCCGTCGTTGCAGGATCCTGCAACGACACGCCTGCAACGAACAGTCGTGGAAGTGAGTCGTCGCAGAGTCGTCGCATGGCTTGCAACGACACGCCTGCAACGACCGCTGCAGGTGCTGTCACGCCCCAAATCCGGTTTCGACCGGATTCGAGACGTGAACTTAAAAAAATAATAATGAGGCAGTTTAAAAAGTAATAAACTTAAGGTAATAATCTCTGATAATCATAAAACAGTCAAAAGTTTGTAACAGAGTCCACAGCTCAAAACTAGGGTTTAAAGTTAGAACAAGGGGAAAACAGTACGTGTCTAACAAACTAGTCTAGGACCTCGGAAGCTCCCCAGCATCGAGCATCCCACTAGTAAGAATCCCGCTCAAGACCTGAAAATACAACAAGGTAAGGGGTGAGCTTTCGCTCAGTAGGAAAAAGCGGTAAAGTAAGAGAAACCCAATTTTAACGATAACAATGATTAGTAGCGTTAGTCGAAATTTACAGTTGGTAAGCTTAACTCAAAAACCTCGTAAAATCTATAAATGGGAATAAAATAATTTTATTGCAAGTACTACTCAAGGAAGCCAACATGAGATAAGAATGGACAAGGAAGCGATTAAAGTAACATCTAAATGTCGAAATACCGAATATTAAACATTAGAACTCTGATCCGTCCACTGAATGGCACATCATATCAGATTTCCCCTCGGTCCAAAGGAAACACTATCATCGGAGCTTCCGGAAACGTTTCCTAGAAACGCAAGTCATCGGAAGTCCCGGAGTTGTTTCCAAAGAACCACCGGTCATCGGGGTAATGAGTCTCTCCGGAACATGTAGCATCGGAATGAGACAATAAAGTACCAAGCCGGAACATCCTTCGGCCTTGGTCTTCCCTGAACACGTAGCATCGGGGTGGAACAAGTCTTTCCGGAACACGTAGCATCCGATAAGACAATAAAGTACCAAGCCGGAACATCATTCGGCCTTGGTCTTCCCGGAACACATAGCATCGGGGTGAAACGGGTCTTTCCGGAACACGTAGAATCGGAATAGACAAAACATTCCATACCGGAACATCCATCGGCCTAGGTCTTCCCGGAACACGTAGCATCGGGGTGAAACAATAACGTAACAGTATCGGACCGACATATCCCCTCGATCTGATATTATTCCAAACACACCCAGGACAAGTAAGCAATCAAGGCACGCAATTCCCGACAAACACAACACAACCATTCATAATATTAATCCACTTACCGGTATACTTAACAACCACGTATCATCGGTCTATCACTCACCCGATCATATCCAACGGCACAACCAATTACACATAAGCATTCATTCAATCAATCAATCATTCAAAACATGGAACAACCATTCACATTACGATTATCATAGTTTAATTGATATAGTTTGACTCTTATCCTAACCTAAGAAGGAACAAGCATCGATATTAAGGTAAACAAACAACAATAATACAATCAGCAAACAATCCTAAGGCTCGACATGGCCATCCTAGCAGCACAGCATCCCAACACCTACGACACGACATGGCTCGTGGGTCGTTCGCATGTTATAAGACTACTCTAGTCAAAACCGTCCTATATGCATACTAAGACTCGACCGTTTATTATTATAATTGAAATACAGTTATATTAGTGAATCACATCCTATATGCAAACTAGGACCTTTCCGGTTATTAATTATCCTATAGGCATGCTATTAGCAGTTCTTAAATCAGGAGTGGAGTTTACGGCTTTTCCCTACCTCAAGACGATACAACAGCTGCGTCTCCTAGCTGCTGACGTCCTGGCCTAACTCTGGTCTTCTCGGGCGAAGTCCAAGTCTAGGTTTTTAACAATTAAAGTCCAATATCAGACTCGGTCCAGATATAACAGTCCTTTAATTTAACAGCTCGCCTTTTAATTAGACTGGTCGGTCCAAGAATTATCTGAATTTAGTCCAATTTGCAATTAAATGAATTAATTTTAAACAGTCCTACCCGGCCGACCCGAGTCCGACCCGAAACCGATCCGAATCCGGAATCCGGATTTGAAACCGACCCGGATCTGAGTCCAGGTCCGGACCGACCCGAGCCTGACCCAAACCCGGGTCCAAATCCGAGTCCAGGATCCAACTCAAGTCCGGGCCTAAGGCCCAAACTTGAGCTGGAGCCCAGACTTGGTTCTGGCCCAAGTCCGGTTCCAGGTCCAGGCCCGAAGCCCAGCTCTGGACTGATCCAGGCCCGTCCGTCGCTCGGTTCAGGTCCAGGCCCGTCTCTGGCCTGAGACGTGAACGGAGGCGACGTAGCTAGGGTTCCGGCTCCGGCGACGATGGCGGGAAGCTCGACGGTGTTTCGTGACAGCGGTGGAGGCGTCAGAAGCTCGGGAGGTCGATGGGAAGGGTCGTTGGGGAGAGACCTGAGCTCTCCCGTCTAGATGTGATGGCCAAAGGGGCTCGTCGGCGTGGGAGTTCAAGATATGGAACCGGAGAACTCCGGCGACGCTCTCCGACCACTCCTGACCGTCCCAAGCTTGCGCGTTCGCAGAAACCGGGGAAAGGAACGACGGGGATGACGATTCTGGTGAGGAAACGCACTCACCGTCGCTGGTTCTTCTCAGATCTGACGCGACGAGGTTGAATCGAAGAGGGAGAAGGGCGAGGGATAAAGGGTTTCTGGGTTTTGGGGTTTTGCCACGAAGGAGACAGAAGATGGAGGAGAAGAGAGGAATGTGGAAAGAGAGAGGCGGCGTTACAGAGACGGCGGAGACGTTCGTCGTGCTCTGGTACGCGAGGGAGAAGATGAACGAGAGAGAGAGAAGGGACGCGAGGTAGAAGACGGTACTCGAAACGCGTGCGCGAAAATGGGAACCGAAGCGGCGATGCGACCCTTTTGTCGCTAGGGTTGGGTCGCGCGCGGGTTCTGGGCCTGACGTGCCTGCGCGCTGAAATGGGTTGGGTCTGCTCCGGCCCAAGGTGTGGGTCTGGCCTGGCCCAGCCAAGCCCTAATCTTTTTCCTCTTCTTTTTTTTAATTTTTTTTTGTTTCTTTTTCTCTTTTTTTTGAAGTCGGTCCACAAAATTCGACTCGATCCCCAAACTCAACGACGTTCCCAACGATAAAGTAACGAGATTAAAATTCAGGTCTTTACAGTCTACCCCCTTAAAGGAATTTCGTCCCCGAAATTTAAAACGGACGTACCTCAAGGATCGAACAAGTGGGGGTACTTCTCCCGAATCTCGTCCTCGCGCTCCCAGGTCGACTCAGCTCCCTGGTGCTTCCATTGCACTCAAACCAAAGGAATAGTCGTGTTACGCAAGACTTTCTCTCCCGTATCCACAATCCTGACGGGCTTCTCCTCATAAGAGACATCATCAACTACCTCGATGTCCGTCCACTCGATAACATGAGAGGGATCCGCGGTGTACTTCCGCAGTTGGGAGACGTGGAAAACGTTATGCACGTTCCCAAGCTGCGGTGGCAATGCTAGGCGGTAAGCTACGCCTCCAACTCTGCCCGAGATCTCGAAAGGTCCGATAAACCGCGGTGACAACTTGCCTCCACCGCGGTTGAACCGCAGTAGGCCCTTCTTCGGGATCACCCTCAGAAAAACATGATCTCCAACCGAGAACTCTAGAGGTCTGCGCCGTCTATCTGCATAACTCTTCTGGTGACTCTGCGCGGTCTTCAACAGATCCCGGATCAGTGCGACCTTCTCGGTCGTCTCCCGTACCATCTCCAGACCGAGTAGACTCCGGTCTCCCACCTCTGCCCAACACACGGGCGATCTGCACGACCTACCATACAACGCCTCAAATGGTGGCATCCCAATACTGTCCTGGAAGATGTTGTTGTAGGCAAACTCTGCTAGTGGCAGGTGGTCCTCCCATGATCCTCGGAAGTCCAATACACAAGCTCGCAGCATATCCTCCAATATCTGTATAGTACGCTCTGACTGACCGTCGGTCTGCGGGCGATAAGCCGTACTAAGAAAGACCTCAGTCCCCAATGCCGTCTGCAGGCTCTCCCAAAATCTGGATGTGAAACGGGGATCTCGATCGGATACAATCGATATTGGCACCCCGTGAAGACGGGTAATCTCCCGAACATATAAACGGCTCAGAGCGTCAACTGTATCCGTCATCCTCATGGCCAAAAAGTGTGCCGAATTGGTCAGTCGGTCGACCACTACCCAAACTGCGTCATGCCGTCTTGGCGATCTCGGCAAGCCACTCACGAAATCCTTGGTGACGTGCTCCCACTTCCACTCTACAATCGGTAACAGCTGTAACAAACCAGCGGGACGCTGATGCTCGGCCTTCACCTGCTGACAGGTGAGGCACCTCGAAACAAACTCAGCAACGGCCCTGCGCATTCCGCTCCACCAGAACTGTCGTCTGATGTCTTGATACATCTTGGTGCCACCCGGGTGCACCGCAAGACGGGAATGATGACTCTCTCAGTACGTCGTCTCGACATCCACGGGGCACAAATAACCTCCCTCTGTATCGCAGACCCTGATCGGCACCCTGCTCCCAGCCCCCAGCGTCAGCACCGCTGGTAATCCTCTCTCGGATCTCTGTCGTCTCGGCATCTCCGGCTTATGCCTCCAGCACATGGGTGATAAGTGTGGGATGCGCCACTAAGGAACACATGGCAACGCCATCGGTGATCTCATCAAGCTCGAGTCGAAACAAGCTCAGCTTCTCCATCATATCGCACTCCCGGACTGAGATGCTAGCCACACTATGAGTCGACTTCCTACTCAATGCATCGGCGACAACGTTCACCTTTCTCGGGTGATTGAGTAGCTCGAAGTCGTGCTCCTCTAACAGCTCCATCCAACGCCTCTGGCGCATGTTCAAATCGCGCTGGGAGAAGATGTACTTGAGGCTCTTTTGATCCGAGAATACCCATAATCGCTCACCGTACAAATAATGTCTCCATCTTTTCAGAGCAAAGAATAATGCTGCCAACTCGAGGTCATGGGTCGGGTAATTGCGCTCATGAATCTTCAACTACCTCGAGCCATAAGCAACTACCTTCCTGGACTACATCAACACACAACCCAGTCCTTCGCCGGACGCATCACAGTACACATCGTACCCGATTCCGCGCTCCGGCACTACCAACACGAGAGCGGTGGTCAAACGGGCCTTCAGCTCGGTGAAGGAGTGCTCACACTCGTCAGTCCAAATGAACTCTTCCCCCTTGCGGGTCAAGGCGGTCATCGGTGCGGCTAGACGTGAAAAGTTCTGGACGAACCGTCGGTAGTATCCTGCTAATCCCAGGAAGCTACGGATCTCAAACACACTCTTGGGCCGTTCCCACTTCGACACTGCGTCGATCTTCGACGGATCGACCAGAATACCCTCTCGGGATACAACATGTCTGAGGAACTTCACCTCAACGAGCCAAAACTCGCACTTCTCTAGGTTGCCGTACAACTGATGAGTACGCAACAATGTCAGTACTGTCCTCAGGTGCTCCTCATGTGCCTCCTCACTAGGCGAATAAATCAGTATGTCATCAACAAACACTATGACAAACTGATCCAGGTAGGGTCGGAATATCCCGTTAATCAGATCCATGAACGCTGCAGGTGCGTTCGTCAACCTGAACGACATCACCAAGAACTCATAATGTCCATAACAAGTCCTAAACGCGGTCTTCTCCACGTCCTCATCCCGAACCCTCAGCTGGTAGTATCCTGATCGAATATCAATCTTCGAGAAGCACTTCGCTCCTCTCAACTGATCGAACAGGTCATCGATCCTCGACATCGGATAACGGTTCTTCACCATAACCTGGTTCAGCTTCTGGTAATCGATACACATCCTCAGTGTTCCACCCTTCTTCTTCACGAAGAGGGCAGGTGCTCCCCATGGTGAAACACTCGGTCGAATGAAACCCTTCTCCCGAAGCTCCTCGAGTTGTCTCTTCAGCCCGACCAACTCGGCGGGTGCAAAACGATATGGGCCATAGAGATAGGCGTCGTACTCGGGATCAAGTCGATCCTGAACTCCACATCGCGCGCTGGCGGTAATCCTGTCAGCTCCTCCAGAAACACCTCCGGGAACTCGCATACTACCCTCAGTAGTTCTCTGCTCGGTACGACATCAGCCTCATCCTCCACAGTCAACGTAGATAGGAGTACTCCGCTCCTACTGCCCAAAACACAGGTAACGATCGTGTCTCCTGACACTACGGTCACCTGTCGTCGATAACAGTCGATCGACGCCCAGTACCTCGTCATCCAATCCATCCCCAGAATCACATCAAAAGCAGTCATGTCCAGCATAAGCAAGTCACCGTAGAACGGAAAATCCGCCACTCGGATCTCACAGTCCCGACAAATCGTGCTCAAACCTACCTCTCCCATAACAGGGGTATCAAGGCACAACGGTCTACTCAGAAACTCCACCCTCAACCCCAACATACGAGCAAAAGAAGAAGAGACGAAAGAATGGGATGCTCCAGTATCAAACAGAAAAGATGCCCACGAATTATAAAGCAAACACGTATCGTGTGTAGCCTCATGGACGGCGGAACGTCCATCAGTCCTGGAGTCGGTGACAGCGTACACCCGACCCTGCTGTGCCGGGGGCCTGCCTCTTGGAGGTGGCGGAAGAGTCTGCTGCTGTGGGGCCCTAAGCTGCTATCTCTGGGCTGACGATCCTACTGCCTGTCGTGGGGCTCTCGTGGTCTGAGCTTGGCGCTGGCGGAAAGGGGGTGTCTAGCTTGTCCGTGCCTGATGCGGTCGTTGTACTGGTCCTCCTCCGACTCGGTCAGGGCACACAGCGGAGAAGTGTCCCAATCTGCCGCAGTGATAGCACGCGGCCTCTCCTCGGTTCTCACCGGGCGACCTGCGGAGTGGTCTGCAGATCCACTACTCAATGGGCAGTCCCAGCCCAGATGTCCCAACTGTCGGCACGAAGGACAGAACTGCGTCACCGGAGCGGGTCCGGCAGATGCCACTGCCCCAACCCGTCGTGTCCCACCGGACTGGGCCTGTGGCTGAAAGAATCCTGAGGTCCTCTGCCTCCTGGGATCGCGGCCCTCGGACGGCCTCAAGAATCCACTCGGCCTCGGCCAGATGTCCCGCGCTCTGGCGGTCTCCCGGAAGTGCCTCTCTACAGCTAGTGTCTGGTCCACTAGCGTAGAGTAGTCCTCCGACCTAAAGGCAATGACTCGATCCGCGATGGACGGGATGAGTCCTCTCTCGAAGCGCCGGCAGCGGCTCTCCTCAGTCTGCACCATCTCGGGTGCGAAGCGAGACAAGGATGTGAACCTCGCCTCATACTTAGAGATGGTCATCCCTCTCTAACGCAGATCCAGGAACTGCTGGTGTCAGTCATCTCGAACAGATCGAGGAAAGTACTGCTCCAAGAACAGTCTGCTGAATAGCTCGAAATCATCGTCAACCCTGGTCTGCACATGCTGCCACCAGTGATACGCCTCCCCCTCAAGCTGGAAGGTCGCGAAAGATACCCTCAGTCGGCCGTCGGGTACTCCAGAAGTATCAAGGTTGCGGGTAATCCGCTCAAGCCAACCTCTAGCTTCCTCGGGGTTTGATCCCCCGTAATAGACTGGCGTACCCAGCCTACGGAAGTCTCTGAGAGCCTGGGCCGTATGGCTGTCACTCTGACCCGGCCTCTCGAACGTGGCTGTGGTAGCAGCAGGTATGGTCTCAACTGTTGCTGCTGTGGTCCCCTGCTGAGCGTTGATCGCTGCAAGAACCGCGCGAACCACCTCCTCCAGAGGGGTCGCCTGAGCCAGCACTGCGACTGGAGGAACCTTGGGCGGTGACCTTGGCGGTCTGGCATCATCCCTCTGGTGCTCAGTAGAAGTAGCACCCTGGGCGCTAGATGCTCCTACCTGATCAATGGTAGTAGGTCGTCCCCTACCCCTACCTGGGCGACCACTAATTCCCCTCGGTGTGTACGTAGGCCTCATGTCGTGTATCCTCTGCATGGATAACACACATGTTCAGTTTCTCAAATTTTGAACAAAGCAGTTCGCTTAAAGTAAAGAAGTTCACACGCGATTCAAAAGGTCATACTCGGACCAACGATAAACTTAGTCTTAGCAAAGTCATATATAATACTTCAAATAAGAAGAGAAGTCCACACTACTGTGCGTCTCATAGAAACAAATCACAGAATCAGTCAACTCCCGCAGGAGGCACAACTTCGAACAAGTCATTCAACAACATACCGGACCGACATACACTTCGGTCGGGTACCTTCACATAGCATGGGGTACAAAACAACAACAAAAATCACAAACTTAGCGTTACTCCAAATCTTAGGTTTTCGTCACTTTTTTTCTTCGCCGTTTGTGGAGCAGGTATTGACTTCACAAATGTTTCCCTAGCAGG
Source organism: Erodium maritimum (assembly GCA_963921825.1). NCBI lineage: Eukaryota > Viridiplantae > Streptophyta > Magnoliopsida > Geraniales > Geraniaceae > Erodium > Erodium maritimum. The sequence goes on from OY997590.1 coordinate 23,436,011, forward strand.
ATAAGTTCCATCTGTCAAGTAATATGAAGTTTCGCATTCTCTACTGTTGACCTTGAACTTAACATCTAGAGCGAAGCTTCGAACTACCCGGTGAAACAAGGTAGACCTATTGAGCACATTGATGTCGTTGTTGGATCCCGGTGTCCCAAAAAAAGAGTGCCAAATTCAAAGGTCTTGGGATGCAACGACTTCTAGCATGATTGTGGGGACGTTCTCGTGGTCCCTACTTGCGAATTGTGCAGACTATGCCACATGATGGTTCTTCCAATCTCAGTGCATGCATCGAGACTCCCTATCATCCCAAGGAAGTCGCAACCTTCATTGATTTCCAACAAACGACAGACATCTTCCTCGGTCGGGCGTCGTAGATATGTCCGCCCATAAATCTTGATGACACCCAAGCAAAACTTCTTGTCATAGTCCAAAGCAGTGCTCTCCATCATTCGCAAATACTCGTCGCATGCATCGACGGGACCTCCATAATAGAGCTGACGAAGTGCTACCGTGCACTTCTGGTGTGGAGAGAATTCGTTCCTCCCCATAGGATCCATTTGTTGACGGAAGTATGCGTACCACTCACTCAACCCATTCATGATACGTAAGAACAATTCCCTCGACATCCGGAATCGTCGCCAAAATTATTGGTCGCTATACACCGGTCTAGGCGCGAAGTAGTCACGCATCAACCCCTCGTGTGCATCTTCTCGATTGCGCTGTACCACTCTCCGCTTTGGTGGCCCCGTCCACTCTGAGCCCTCAGCCTCATCATCATTTGTTGCCCTTGGATGTATCCTTGACATAAGTTGATCGTGAATTTGTTTTTCCGTTGTCGCATCCAGCCTACTTACCGGTTCATCTATTTTTTGGGGAGTCATTTGCTACATTTCCTCCACCGTTGGAAAATTCTCCATCGAAAAAATGAATAACGAGATTTGAGAGTAGAAGAGAAGAGCTTGTGTGTAGAAGAGAAGGGGTGAGTTTTGAGGAAGGGGTCAATATGTATTTATAGATTTTTTTAAAAAAATTTGTTGCCGACACGTGTCGGCTTGGGAGTTGGCCGCTGACTAGCCTTTGACGCTGCAAAGACGCGTCCCGTCGTTGCAGGATCCTGCAACGACACGCCTGCAACGAACAGTCGTGGAAGTGAGTCGTCGCAGAGTCGCCGCATGGCTTGCAACGACCGCTGCAGGTGCTGTCACGCCCTAAATCCGGTTTCGACCGGATTCGAGACGTGAACTTAAAAGAATAATAATGAGGCAGTTTAAAAAGTAATAAACTTAAGGTAATAATCTCTGATAATCATAAAACAGTCAAAAGTTTGTAACATAGTCCACAGCTCAAAACTAGGGTTTAAAGTTGGAACAAGGGGAAAACAGTACGTGTCTAACAAACTAGTCTAGGACCTCGGAAGCTCCCCAGCATCGAGCATCCCACTAGTAAGAATCCCGCTCAAGACCTGAAAATACAACAAGGTAAGGGGTGAGCTTTCGCTCAGTAGGAAAAAGCAGTAAAGTAAGAGAAACCCAATTTTAACGATAACAATGATTAGTAGCGTTAGTCGAAATTTACAATTGGTAAGCTTAAATCAAAAACCTCGTAAAATCTATAAATGGGAATAAAATAATTTATTGCAAGTACTACTCAAGGAAGCCAACATGAGATAACAATGAACAAGGAAGCGATTAAAGTAACATCTAAATGTCGAAATACCGAATATTAAACCTTAGAACTCTAATCCGTCCACTGAATGGCACATCATATCAGATTTCCCCTCGGTCCAAAGGAAACACTATCATCGGAGCTTCCGGAAACGTTTCCTAGAAATGCAAGTCATCGGAAGTCATGGAGTTGTTTCCAAAGAACCATCGGTCATCGGGGTAAGTGAGTTTCTCCGGAACACGTAGCATCGGAATGAGACAATAAAGTACCAAGCCAGAACATCCTTCGGCCTTGGTCTTCCCTGAACACGTAGCATCGGGGTGGAACAGGTCTTTCCGGAACACGTAGCATCGGATAAGACAATAAAGTACCAAGCCGGAACATCCTTCGGCCTTGGTCTTCCCGGAACACATAGCATCGGGGTGAAACGGGTCTTTCCGGAACACATAGCATCAGAATAGACAAAACATTCCATACCTGAACATCCATCGGCCTAGGTCTTCCCGAACACGTAGCATCGGGGTGAAACAATAACGTAACAGTATCGGACCGACATATCCCCTCGATCCGATATTATTCCAAACACACCTAGGACAAGTAAGCAATCAAGGCACGCAATTCCCGACAAACACAACACAACCATACATAATATTAATCCACTTACCGGTATACTTACCAACCACGTATCATCGGTCTATCACTCACCCGATCATATCCAACGGCACAACCAATTACACATAAGCATTCATTCAATCAATTAATCATTCAAGACACGGAACAACCATTCACATTACGATTATCATAGTTTAATTAATCTAGTTTGACTCTTATCCTAACCTAAGAAGGAACAAACATCGATATTAAGGTAAACAAACAACAATAATACAATCAGCAAGCAATCCTAAGGCTCGACATGGCCATCCTACCAGCACAGCATCCCAACACATACGGCACGACATGACTCGTAGGTCGTTCGCATGTTATAAGACTACTCTAGTCAAAACCGTCCTATATGCATACTAAGACTCGGCCGGTTATTCTACTGAATCACATCCTATATGAAAACTAGGACCTTTCCGGTTATTAGTTATCCTATAGGCATGCTATTAGCAGTTCTTAAATCAGGAGTGGAGTTTACGGTTTTTCCCTACCTCAAGACGATACAACAGCTGCGTCTCCTAGCTGTTGACATCCTGGCCTAACTCTGGTCTTCTCGGGCGAAGTCCCCGAAGTCCAAGTCTGGGTTTTTAACAATTAAAGTCCAATATCAGACACGGTCCAGATATAACAGTCCTTTAATTTAACAGTTCGCCTTTTAATTAAACTGGTCGGTCCAAGAATTATCTGAATTTAGTCCAATTTGCAATTAAATGAATTAATTTCAAACAGTCCTACCCGAACCCGAACCCGAAAACCGGATCCGATACCGACCCGGATCTGAGTCCAGGTCCGGACCGACCCGAGCCTGACCCAAACCCGGGTCCAGATCCGAGTCCAGGATCCAACTCAAGTCCGGGCCTAAGGCCCAAACTTGAGCTAGAGCCCAGACTTGGTTCTGGCCCAAGTCCGGTTCCAGGCCCAGGCTCGAAGCCCAGCTCTGGACTGATCCAGGCCCGTCCGTCGCTCGGTTCAGGTCCAGGCCCGTCTCTGGCCTGAGACGTGAACGGAGGCGACGTAGCTAGGGTTCCAGCTCAGCTCCGGCGACGGCGACGGGAAGCTCGACGGCGGTTCGTGACGGCGGTGGAGGTGTCAGAAGCTCGGGAAGTCGATGGGAAGGGTCGTTGGGGCGAGACCTGAGCTCTCCCGTCTAGATCTAACGGCCAAAGGGGCTCATCGGCGTTGGAGTTCCAGATCTGTAACCGGAGAACTCCGGCGACGTTCTCCGACCACTCCTGACCGTCCCAAGCTCGCGCGTTCGCAGAAACCGGGGAAAGGAACGACGGGGAAGACGATTCCGGTGAGGAAACGCACTCACCGTCGTTGGTTCTTCTCAGATCTGACGCGGCAAGGTTGAATCGAAGAGGGAGAAGGGCGAGGGACAAAGGGTTTCTGGGTTTTGGGGTTTTGCCACGAAGGAGACGGAAGAAGGAGGAGAAGAGAGGAAGGTGGAGAGAGAGAGACGGCGGCGACGTTCGTCGTGCTCTGGTACGCGAGGGAGAAGATGAACGAGAGAGAGAGAAGGGACGCGAGGTAGAATACGGTCCTCAAAACGTGTGCGCGAAAATGGGAACCGAAGCGGCGCTGCGACCCTTTTGTCGCTAGGGTTGGGCCGCGCGCGGTTTCTGGGCATGATGGGCCTGCGCGCTGAAACGGGCTGGGTCTGCTCCGGCCCAAGGCGTGGGTCTGGCCTGGCCCAGCCCAGCCCTAATCTTTTTCCTCTTCTTTTATTTATTTTTTGTGTTTCTTTTTCTCTCTTTTTTTTGAAGTCGGTCCAAAAAATTCAACTCGATCCCTAAACTCAACGACGTTCCTAACGATAAAGTAACGAGATTAAAATTCAGGTCTTTACAGGTGCTCTTAGCCAGGCTGCAGGACTACAAATGTATTAAGATCGACGATGGATATGGATTCCATACTTGGAACCTATGGGCGTGGTTGTCTTTACCGTACGACGTCATCACTTTCGATTTTTAACAGTCTATCTAATGCATTCCACTGGACTTAAAAAGGGGTTGTCATGATAGAGACCAACAAAAGGATGTCGACGACGAATCTAACGCCTATAAACCTATAGTCCCGACAACCCCTCATCTCCCAAACCCCATCGCTATAAAGTTGTCGTAATTGGCCCGTTCTTTTTGCCGATGATAGGCTTGATCTTTTTGTCTAGGATATAAATTAGACTATTTCTACGGGCTCATGATCGCCGAATGTCGTACGAAAAAACTCGAACTTATTTTATTTTTAGGACTTTTTAGTCCTACAAGGTTCGACATACACTAATGATACAATTCCTCATTTGCCCATTCAAAAAAAAGTTTAACCTCTAAACCTCCCATTTCACATATAAGTAAGAAGATGCCCACTTTCAACATGATGAGACACGTCACAAACGTGTATTCTGTGAACTTATCTGGGGCAGTGTTTATTTGAAATGCGAATCCTTGAGTGGCTCCAATCCACTCAGCCACTAACAAAATTTACTATTGTTCTAATATAGGATTGAGCAACAAACACATGAATACCCAAAGTTTTCGACGTGGTGCCTTAACTAATGGAAAAGAGGAAGAAACAAAAAAGAGTACTTTAGAGGACACACTAAGTTAGGTTCTATACCCACGACAGGACTTCCACTGTGAAAGTAGCCGAATCGTTTCTCATTGGGCTACTTCACTCCAAAACCCCAACTACTACTACTACAGTCACCCCAACTTTACAAAGCACGACACCACAATTTAATGCATATGTTTATTAGCCTAATTAATGGGCATGAGATGGTGTAGAACACCTCACCTCGTGATAGATTAGAAAATCATGAATTTAACTCGTTAGGCATAAACCGACAACAATTAAGTAATTTGACCTACAAAACTTCATACTTCTCGAGAACCAATTATACAAAAACTATTGGTCATAAGAGAAAAGAAATTAACGTTTTGGTGAAGTTTATTTTTTTGAAACGGGAAAGAAGTAGTATTACGATATCATCGTGCTTACAATGTGGGACTTAACTGTCTCGGACACCAGCTGTTGTCCCGATCGGTCGTGGCCTATCGGGCGCACATGGTTCCATATAGATAGTCTGTTTTGTTTCGCATATCTAAACTCAAGAGTTCCTCAATCCACTGTTTCAAAAAATACAAAACTAACGGAATAGAAGCTACCTAGCCAAATTCTTATTCGTCCTAAAACTATCAACCTGAAGAGAGAGAAGGCCTTCGTTGCGGATTCCCCGAGACTTCCCGGCTTTAGACGTCCCGGGTCTGTGGGTATAGGTCCCTGGCGGTCCTTCCCACCCCCGCTCTGGGGGATCATTCCTCCCCCGGGGGATTGCAGTACCCCAGGCTAATTTCCCGTTCCTGTACTTGGTCAATGGAGGTTGGCATCTTCGTAGACTCCGGTTTGTGACCCGTCTTGATCACCCTGAGTCTTGGTCCAACGGTTGTGGTGAATCGCAGGATCCCCCGTTGAGCCAAAGTGCAGTTCATCAGATCACCTAGCCGCGGGTCAGGCCTATTCCACTTGGCCCCGATCTTCAAACGAGATTTAGGGCTTGGGATATCCTTGTCTTGGCGTTTAGCTGTTGTCGGGGACGGATGCAACACCCTGACGGTAGTACTCCGATTCTCCTGGTGTGCCCGCCTCTTGTTGGTCTCGATCCTCCTAGTGTTGGCGGAACCCGAGTAGTGGGGAGCCCTACCCGATTGTATCCCAATCCCCGATTGGCCATATCCTGGTTGATAAGCCGAAGAACAGGAAAAATAGTGCACCGAATTCCATTGGTAGGCCGGATTCGCGGTGCACTCCGGTGGGGGTACGGGGGCCAGGTGATGCGGGTGCATTTTAACACATAAAAGGGCCACATTTTATCGAGTTATATAGGCTTTTAGTCATGTTCCCTATCATACAGTTAGGTTTATCATGAATAATTGTTTTTCTCTATGTGTTCGGTGTTTCGATAGAAAAGCAATGCATTTTGGGTGTTTTCGTGCTTGTGGACCGTCAAGAGGGTTGATTTTGTTCGCTCTGAAATATATTCATGATTGATCTTGTTTTGTAGGTCTTGAAAAGAGGAATTTTTTGGTGCAAGAACGAGATCAATCGGAGCTCAAACGAAGCCGGAGCGAGCAAAATAGCAAAATAGGAGTAAAAATGGAGCAGCGAGTCACGTGGCGACACCTGTCCAGCCGCCAGACCAGCCGACTTCTCCTATTCGTGTGACACCTGTCCCTGCGCAGCCGCCGCTCGCCCCTGCTCGACACGTGGCGTCGCGGGTCCCGCCTCTGCGTGCGTGGCTTGCCTTGCTGCTGACACCTGTCCCGGCCAGCCGCCAACCCTCCTACGTGCGACACGTGCCCAGGCCCAGCCGCCTCCTCTCCTCGCGCCACCTGTCCCTCAGCTCACCCTCTCCTCTTCAGCCGCGTGTCCCACTCAATGAAACCATATTCCTACTTTACTGCGCCGCACAAAAAAAAAGGATTTCTTCTTTTCATTTTTTTTACACACGGAGAGCTCTTGGAGACAAAGCACGAAACCGAGAGCATCACCTTGTACAACTTTTCTTTTTATTTCTTTTATAGAATTTGGAAGAAGCTTTTACTCTTGAATCAATAGTTGAGATCTATATTTTGTGGGTAGAGAATCATTTGAGATTTATTTGGATGTTGATTTTTGGAGAGAAGCTCCATTGTTGGCTACTCAAGTGCATTTCTTTTGGTGGATTTTCAAGAGCATCAAGGAGAGAGATAGAAGAAGAAGAAGAAGAGCAATCTTAGACAACTAATTCGGTGATTGTATCTCTACTTTCATCTTGATTATGAATTTAATTGTTTGTTTCTTTTCATTCTTACATTTTCTCACCATGAACAACTAAACCCCCAATTTCTAGGGCTATGGAGGATTAGAGTAGTGATTTCCATGTTTTGAATGCTTCGATTGTGGTGTTGTTTATTTGTATTAGTGTCTATGATTGATTTGTGCTTAATGATTTACCTCCCGTGTAGGCTTTGTAATTGTTTCGAATTAGGATTCGTCGCTCGAAAGAGGAGGATTCTAATTAAGTCAAAAATCAATCATAGGTTGGATTTAAATCCTAGCTAGAACTAGCGGGGTTAATACAATTGCAATAGCTATAGACTTGGTTGGTCGAAAGTTAGAAATTGTCGTAGAGCTTAACGCTTTGGGTCTTCCTACATCGTGATTCGAAAGAACTCGGTGGTTAGATTCCATTAGGGTTCGAAAGAAGTTAGGACTAGAGTCAAGACAACTCGTTGCCTCTAAAATAAATCGACATCGCTACAATCGAACGTGTTTAATTTTATGGAATGAACTCGATGAACCCATGCCCTTGATCTCTCTTCACTTGATTCAAGATAAGAAAACTCTCTGTTAAATTCTGTATTTTCTTTTTAGTCGTTATAGGTTTATTTTCAAAACATAAATACTCGATTTTTACCGAAACAGTTTAGCTACGAACTTTAAATAGAAAGTGATTGTCTATTGCTCCTTTGGGCTCGATATTCCGGACTTCAAATCCGATTACTACTTGACGGCCGGTGCACTTGTCGTGCTCAAGTTTGCGTTTAAACCCGCAGGGCGTCAAGTTTTATGGCGCCCTGAAATAGCGTCCCCTAACGTTGGATTGGCTGATCCCAATCCGGGAGAGGACGTTGGTTGCCGGGATTGGATGCAAAGGTCCGGACGGACTCCGGTGTGGGGCGGTGCCAGGGAGCCCGGTGCAACCACGTCGGATCGTGGTGCACACCGTGCATGGACCATCCCCGATTATGCAGTACCAAAATGGGGTTGGCTTGGTCGATCATGGGGGGGGGGGGGGGGGCGCAGATGACCAGGCTCAAAGAGGCGATCATGAGGGAGGTGGGTCGACGGCCACGGAGTCCGGGTGGGGTATCCATCGCGGTGGCATCGTTGGAACGGGAACACCATAGTGATGAGGGAGGGGGAGAGCAAAAACGGAGAGAAAGGGCAGGACCAGGTGGATGAGGGGCGGAGGAAGGCAGCGAGCAGACGGCGACGGCGGTTGAAACCCTAGAAGGGTTAGGAGAATAACCTCAGCGAGGTTTTGTGGAGAGATTTTTAAGCCATGTTTAGTATATTGTTTAACGTGAATGGCAATAGTTTTGGTGAAGTTTTTAAGTATGAAACTAAATACTTATTTCATTTTTATTTCGTGAGCATAAAGGAGAGAGAGTTAAAGTACGTATTTCATTTTTATTGAGCGAAAACAAAAATAATATTTTTATTTTTTTAAAACAAGCTTATATAAATTGAAATAAAAATAAGACAACTGGATTCTGTAACAAGACGTCGACTTCCCACACTCGACTACCAATAGGTAACTATAGAAATAAAAAAAAAACTTTCAATCACAACCACCCATGTCTCGACTCAGAACTTGATAGATTGCTTGGATGCATGTCGGTCTCGTAAGGTGCTGAGGTAAGTATGATAACTGTCCAAAGAACAACCCATGGGTTGACGGATGAGTGGGGTGGATAATAGTCGACCTTGACTGGACGTGATAGTCCTCCTCATCGACTTCATGTTTTCCCCGTGAATCCTTAGTGAACCTAAGGAGGCTGTAAAGCAGACCTCGTCTTATCATTAGAAACCAATTCCTCTATAGAGGAAATCATTACCAGGCACCATAGAACAATAACGATATCTAATCGTGATTTCGTAGGGGTTCATCTTTTATCAAAACAGAAATAGAAAGAAAAAAAAGGTAAAAGACTAAATAAAATATGATTCATCATAGATGACTTGAAGAAAAGAAATGAAGCAATGGATCAATAATTTTTCTTATGTGTTGTCCAATTGCAAACACTTGAACACAACGAAGAGAATAACAACATATTTACAACTCCTCTTTAAAAAGTGGAACAGAAGAGAAGGATTAAACCAATAAAACAGTTTTATCTCTTTGTGCGCAGTGGCAGAATAGACCGTTGGTTGTAGGGGTGAGCAAATATAACCGATTTCACCGAAACCGCTTGCCCCTGGCCGGAACTGACATCGGAATCACTGGAATCGGAGTCACCGACATCGGGGCCAGCCAAAAATTGCTAGAACCGACGGTATTTTTGGCGAGACCCGATTTTCTAACGCCAGAACCGGCGGTTAATCGAACCGGCCGGCTAACCACACAAACCTGTTCAGTCATTTTGCGTTTTAGGCCCAAGTTCATCTCCAGCCCAACTTAAACTAACCCTAAGACCTCATTTGTTCCTATAAATAACCTCCACAATCTCTTGACACAAACCCAACCTCTCATTTGTTTCTCTCTCTACCGTCTCGTTCTCCGCCTTTTTGTAAATTTCTTCTCTCCCTTCGTAGTTCTTAGTTAATTCTTCAATGTTGTTCTTAGTTAAGTCTTCAATGTTAAATTATAGCTCATTCTTATTTCCGCTCACCTATTTTCACAGAACCACCTTTTTCTTTTTGTTTTGGTTAATATTCTCCACTTATTTCATAATGTTTTGATTTTCTCCGGATTTTGGTTGTAGATCGTTTCTATTTCTTTTCTATTTGGGATAATTCCATTTTAGTACCCTAAAACTTTCGGATTTCATTTTTAGTACCCTAAATGTTTTTTGTGCCACTTCAGTACCCTAAATCTTTGTTTATTCCAGTTTAGTACCCAACGTCTGATTTTCCATCCAATCCTGTTAACTTTCCATCCAATGAACCTGAAATGTCCAAAATACCCCTAATGTTACATCAAATTGTCAAAAAAATTCCATTGTCCAAAATTCCATTTATTAAATCTTTTTTCTATTATTTTCAGAAATTATTTATTTAATTCTTATTTATTTTTTCAAAAATTCATTTAAAATTATATTTTATTTTAAAAAATATATAAAAATCTGATTTTATTTTAGAATATATATAAAAAAACATATTTTATTTATAAAAATATATTGAAAATAGATTTTATTTTAGAAAAAATATGTAAAAATTATATTTTAATTTTAAAAATATATAAAAACTAGTTTTAATTTTTTTATTCTAATATATATTTAATCCTTTACTAATTATTTTTAATATTCAATTATTGATTTAGTTTATATTTTACCTAAATTGAAATATTTTTTTAAAGCCCAAAATCTGGTGCACGCGACCAGATCTACCACTAGCTCGCCGGAGCATAGAAGCTCGGCACTCGGGCCGGGGTTGAGGAGCAAGGAGAACATGCAGAAGGAGACTGGAGAAGAGGAGCTCGAAACTCGGGCCGGCGTTGAGGAGCGCGACCAGATCTGGTGCACGCGACCCACCAAAGCTCGCTGGGGAAGAAGGCCAGAGCTTTGCTCTGGCGAGCTCCTTCTTCTTCTTCGGTTGAGTGAGGTAGGTAGGGCGGCGAGGAGAGGGAGGTGGGGCGGAGAGGAGAGAGAGGTAGGTCGGCAAGGAGAGGGAGGTTGGGCGGCGAGGAGAGGGAGTGGTGCAGCGATGAGAGGGAGGTGGGGAGAGATAAGAGGAGGATCTGATGTGCAGCAGGAGAAGAAAGAAGAGGCAAAGAGAGAGAAATGAAAAAAGGATAAGGAAATTTAGGGTTTTAAAAGGTCAAAGGGCAATTTTGGAATTTCAAAAAAAAAATTGAAGTGATGTGCCATGCACATGCGATTTTCTGTTAAAAAATAGATGAAAATTTAACGGTGGGTATTAAAGTGGAATTATCAAAGATTTAGGGTACTGAAGTGGCACAAAAAACATTTAGGGTACTAAAAACGAAATCCGAAAGTTTTAGGGTACTAAAATGGAATTATCCCTTTCTATTTATATGTTTTTGGATCAATGATATGTAAGGGGTAACTAAGATCCAACAATATTATTTTCATTCAGATCTAGGTTTTTGTTCTCTTAATTTTGTTCTCATTTTTCTTTCTACTTATTTTATGGATTTGTGAAGAAACCTTGAGATCATATTTTCATAGCCCTAACTTGTATTTTTGATGCAAGCCTCGGTAGGAATATGGTCTTATATAGATTGGTGATTTGAATAAAACTGAGATCCATATTTTTGTCATTGTTTTGTTAGATCATTTTTATGTTCTGTTTTCAATTTTTACGTCTGAATAGTCTCAATCCCACTTATATTATCATATCTAGTTTTTATGAGATGATTAACATATTTGTATTTTGCTTCTGGTATTCAGATCTGTTGTATATGATTTTGATTTATCAATTTGTCCCCTACTTCTTTCATCTGTCCTATATTAGATATGTGTTTAGATCGGTTATCGGAAACTTAGTTTCATCTCGTTTTTATTTACTAGTATTATGTATGTTTATTCTTTCTTCATCATAATATGTATATGTGTAGTTTAGATCAAATGTGGAGTAAACTGGAATTGTTAGTACATTTTGTTTATGCAGGTGATGCCCTTTCTGAATTGAACTTAATTAAATCAATGAAATAAGTGGATTTAATTATTGAGAAAGTCGAACAGTTGGAATTAATAAATGGTTCAGTTTGAAAAAATTCAAATTAAAACAAAATATGAGCTCAAATTATGAGGCCCAAGTTAAGGCCCATTGGGCCCGATTTAAATGGTTAAAAACCGGCACCGACCGGAAGGATAGACGGCCGGTTTTGAGTACTATCGCCGGTTATTGGTGCCGGCTCCGGTGATGATGCCAGCATCACCGGAGGTACCGGTTCCGGTGAGGAAAGTGGCCGCCGGTCGCGGTTAACCGGCCGTACTCGCCCCTAGTTGGTTGCGGTTGGAAAAAAGCGGACCGACATGGGACCCGCCCTTTTCACCATTTTGTCCCTTTCTTCCCCCTCCTTTGTCGTTTTACTACAATGTAAATAACATGTCTTACGCGAGTGCCACGTACCCAATTGAAACTTAAAATTACATCTGCTGGGAGATGTCGGTGCTCATTTATTTGTCTACATAGGAAAATTGCGAGTGTTGTTTGTCGACATGTCGGATGAACAGACATGATGCATGGAACCTCACACCTCCACGTTTATTTGTTCCTTAATACGTGGTGATATTGTTAAATATTTAAATGAAATTCCAGGCATATATACCAAACAGTTATGGAGGATTCGTTCAGTGCACATCAATAATAAATCTGCAGAATTTTAAGAGATCTCGTCATGGCTGTACATTGAATTGAAGGACCATAATGCAACGGTCAATTTTTGAGAAACAATGTCTCAAACCTCGAATGCAAACAGAAGTCGTTATTTTTTATTTTGCATGTGAAGAAACCAACGAACACTTACGCGACCACATCAGAACCATTGTCATTTTCGATACCTTGTTTACTTATCCACGGTCTCGACAATCCGATTTCAACTGCGGCATATCCAATAAGAAACCGCCACCTGGTGCTCTGATCCAGGGCATTCTCGACATATGGGATGGAAGTCTTTTAACTTTCCGGTCAATCTTCTACAACCAACGTTCATATTTCTTGATTGGGAAACTCTTGGACCATAGGCAGAGCTTCCTAATATGATATGTAACTAATTACTTTCAAGTTTAATTTTACGTGACATCTTTGAATTTACCATGTTAACGTGAATTTATAACAAGTTACCTCCTTCACATATTGCCATACATGAATAAAGTTGAACAAGTTTCAATCAACCGAATTAAATGTATCTTACAGCAATTGATTCCAAAAATACATCAAATCCAGCCCCATTTTTCAAGTAAAGAGCAGAGACACCCACATGACTCTGTTTCTTCCTCAACCAATGTGGAAACAAAAATACACAAGAGTTAGATTTACTATTTTTTTTTTTATTTACAATTTCTAAATTTCTGAGCTGAAGTTGAACCTTTTTTTTTCATGGGTATAAAGAGGCCTGAGGTTCCTCAGCCTTAGCCAATCGCTTTTTCTCCACGAGTGGGAGTTTTGGGTTTGTGAAGTGAACAGCATTGCGATTTTGTAACATTTGCATTCCCTGTGGTTTCTGTTTGGTTGCCTAGAAAACACACAAACCCTCTCCATGGTTCCTCTGCTCCTTCTGCTCTGGCTGGTTCCGTCAGCTTTTGGTGGGCATGACTATGGGCAAGCTCTGAGCAAGAGCATTCTCTTCTTTGAAGCACAGAGATCTGGGTACCTCCCAGACACCCAGAGAGTTACTTGGAGATCCAATTCGGGGCTCAATGATGGCAAGGCTACTGGGGTAATTAACCTCCAATCTCTCAGTCTTTTTCTTTCAATAAATTAACACACCCAGTTTTGAGCTTGTATGTGTGGACAGGTTGATTTGATCGGCGGGTACTACGATGCAGGGGACAATGTGAAATTTGGGCTTCCCATGGCCTTCACCATTACAATGATGTCTTGGAGCATAGTCGAGTATGGGAAGCAAATGGCTGCCATTGGAGAGCTCAAAAACGCCATGGAAGCTATCAAGTGGGGCACTGACTATCTCATTAAAGCCCACCCCGAACCGAATGTCCTCTACGGCGAGGTTCTTTTGTTTTTTCTTTCTCAACTTGCATGTTTCAGCTGATTGATTTGGGTTTCTAATTTAGTTTGTTTGGGGTGATCAGGTTGGTGATGGAGACACTGACCACTACTGCTGGCAGAGACCCGAGGACATGACCACCGACCGCCGCGCTTACCGGGTCGACCCGACCAACCCCGGATCTGATCTCGCCGGCGAAACCGCTGCCGCCATGGCCGCCGCCTCTATGGTGTTCCGTCACTCCGACCCCTCCTACTCTTCTCAGCTTCTCCACCACGCCTATGAGGTCCACACCTTTCTAATATTTATCTACCCTTTGCTGTTTATTGTGACACGTGTTGTTTTGTTTTGTTGTGCAGCTATTCGATTTCGCGGACAAATACAGAGGCAAGTACGACAGCAGCATCACTGTGGCACACAAGTACTACCGATCTGTCAGTGGCTACAATGTATGTGTTACCTTAACTAGTTCAATAATGATTAAGGAAACCTTATAAGTATTTATAAAAACAAATTTGTGATTGTGTAGGATGAATTGCTATGGGGTGCTGCTTGGATGTACCAAGCAACGAACAATGAGTACTACTTGGAGTACCTGGGAAAGAATGGTGATTCTATGGGAGGAACTGGTTGGGGCATGACTGAGTTTGGTTGGGATGTCAAGTATGCTGGAGTCCAAACCCTTGTTTCTAAGGTATTCATCAACTTATCCTTCATTCTTCCTAATCTTAATCAGAATCTCTAGGCTATAAAACTATAATTACTCTGTCAACATTAGTATGATGGCAAAATTAACAATGATTCTCCTGGCATTTTAGACATCAAGTAGCTAATTTTATTGATTACTCTGTGCTCATCATCATTGATCATTCTCATTATGGGTTCATATTGATCTCTGCAGTTCTTAATGCAAGGCAAAGCCGGTCGCTACGCACCGGTCTTCGAAAGGTACCAGGCAAAAGCCGACTACTTCATGTGTTCTTGCATCGGAAAGGGTACTCGCAACGTTCAGAAGACTCCCGGCGGCATGATTTTCCGGCAGAGATGGAACAACATGCAGTTCGTCACAAGTGCCTCCTTCATCGCATCGGTTTACTCCGACTATCTCAGTTCCTCCGGACAAAACATCAAGTGTGCTTCCGGATCCGTAACCCCATCCGATCTCTTCTCCTTCGCCAAGTCTCAGGTAACTTCAATTCTCCTAGTACAAGTTTCTCAATTCATTTTATTCCCGTCGACTTATTGATCATTGATCGTTTAGGTTGATTACATCCTCGGGGACAACCCCAGAGCTACGAGTTACATGGTTGGATATGGGAACAACTATCCGCAGCAAGTCCATCACAGAGCCTCTTCTATTGTTTCCATTAAAGACGACCCAAAATTTGTGAGCTGCAGGGGAGGCTATGCCACTTGGTACGGCAAAAAGGGGAGCGATCCTAATGTGCTCACCGGCGCTATGGTCGGTGGGCCCGATGCGTACGACAACTTCGCCGATGAAAGGGACAATTACGAGCAGACGGAGCCTGCTACCTACAACAATGCTCCTCTTCTCGGATTGTTGGCAAGGCTTCAAGGTGGCCATAGCGGATATAACCAACTCCTTACCGGTATGTTATGATTAAGTTCCAACCTTGAAGAACAAGGCATGGCCCTTTGCATATGGTGTTCTGTAAGAATTGTGCAGCTGTAATAATTTCCCAGAGTTGGGGAAGAAAGGAGCGAAGAGACGATTTAAAGCAAGTGCTCATCCTCTTTCTCCTCCACAATACTGTACTAAGTTTTTATAGTGATATTGGAGTGTGAAAAGGGTCAAGTTTGAGAGGTGAAGAAAATGACTTTACTACATATACTTCAACTAGTATTCACTTTCTTTGCTAATGACGCTTCAATTTATTCAAATCACCATGTTCAATCAAGCTTTTCATGACCCTAATCCAGACCATCATTAATAAAAGGCACAGGACAGGGCAGGACAGAAAATGCAATAACATAACTTTCCTGCTAAACTTCTATCTACATTTGTTGCCTCTGTTTATGCAATACACAACCTAAAACACTAAACCTGAAACAAGAAGGTGAAATTTTAGCTCGACTTGCTCAGCTCGACTACTATGACACTGATGTTGTCTCTGCTGCCCCGGGCCATGGCGAGCTCAGCCAGAATTGCTGCCGCCTCTGCTGCAGAACTTCCGCTCCATTCCTCTGGGAACATCCTGCTAATCTGGCCATCAAGGCATCGCCTCACAACCTCACAAGCAACCTCATTGGAAACAACGTCCCATAAACCATCACTTGCTATTATGATGAAGTTGTCCAACTCGTTTCGTTCTCTCACTATGACTTCTGGTTCTGGGATCACAAATGGCTTCAGATAATGATCCCCTGCATAGGATGAAAATGATTTCATGAGCAAGCCAACTTCTGTAATGGAAAATTGATCATGCCCAATATCATGATTAATATTCAGAGGAGCAATCAAGAATTGTATCCATCCCCATTGAGAACAAACTTATGTGAAGTTCCATTGGTTCCTAGCTGTTCAAATTGCTAAGATTAAGAAGTTCACATTAAAGGACCAACAAACTAACAAACTAAAAGCTCAAGTGATAGTGGAAGATTGAATTTGAATGTGAAAAAAAATAATTTTTGGAGACGAGGAACTCATTTCCACGAGGAATGAGACTATAATATTATGTTGGAGGACCAACTCAAGCTCAAGCGGCTAGTTAAAGGTCCAGTTATGATTTTATAATCTAACTAGCAACAAATATGCTATGATGACTGATTAAACCTATGCGATATTAGATTTTTGCATACCAATAGATCTTGACGTAGCAAGTACTCCCAGGACGCGGGGGCCATTCCAGTTTACGACCCTTCCTCCTGCTGCCTCGACTCTCTCTCTTTCATCTGGCCTGTCTGGCTGCAAGAGAAGTCAAAACACAAAATGTCAGTGCAAAACCCATGACTTCGGGTCAACTCAATGAGCTAGTCATTACAATGTCAATATTGTGGCCCAAAGAGATTATTATGAGATCATAACTCATGGAGTATTCTCAAACTAATGTTATTGTGAAACAGTAACTTGTGGAGTACCCTCAAACTTGAATCTCAAGAAGAGGCTAAGACTTGGAATATAGTTCCTCGAAAGGCATATCAACTGACATTGTCTGGTACAGCTAAGGGATTTTTTTTTTTGGAAATGTTTCCTATACCCTCTGCTATACAGAGAACTTCAATATTACCGATATATGAAGGATTGGATCATCCCGAGCCGAGCTGCATTCATGTTCATTTATATGATCACTTCTAATCCTAGCTATTTTTTGTGCAATGAAATTATAAATCACCGGTAACACTAGATGATCGTCAAACAAAAATGTGCATATTTAGAAGAGGAAACTCCATGTCACCTCATTGTGCTAAGGTCAAACACCAAACCATAACCCATGTATATGAAAAGTATCGGATAGTAACAGGTTTCACCAATTAAATCTAAAAATGAATCAAAATCTGTTAAGTGTGGCTAACTCTGTGAAATAACAGTCACATGCTTGGCACGTGCACTAAAACTTTCCTAAAATGAAAACTTCAACTTTTGGTTTATTCTCAAATAATAACGTGCACCTTTCGTTTATTCTCAAATCATAACGTAGACCTTTTCGTTTATGGCCAAATCATAAACATGAATTATCAACTTTTTTTTGTTAATCACTTAACGACCGTTAGACTTGCGGACGTAAAATGTAATAGGTACTACATGACAATTCACGTTTGCTTGATTAAGATTTAACAATAAACGAATGTACGTACGGACATGGAGTACCCCTGTTTAGGATTGAAATCACGCGCCACTGAAACAAAACTCAAGTTAAACAGATTAACGTCACCTTGTGGTCATGTGAAAGGGGGATAGCGACGCCGCCGCTGCAAAGAACCGCTCTGGAATCACCGCAATTCGCCACCACAATCTCCTCCCTCCCCACCAATAGCACCACCGCGGTGGACCCCACCGTCCTAACCGAGACGGATACGCCGCCGCTCTCCACTTCCACGCCACCGCCGTTCACTTCCTCATCCATCCTCAGGAAACACCCCACCATCACTTTCTCCCAATTCATCGCTTCCTCGGCGCCACTCCATCCGTGTACCTCCTCCGCCACCAGAGAATGAAGCCGATCCCGGCACGCGTTCGCCACCTTCGCCCCGCCGTGTCCGTCGTACACGGCGAAGAAATCATACAGATCAAACCTTCCCATCACAAGCCCCGGCGCCACCGTAATCGCGTCCTCCATAGTCCTCCGCCGTCCTATAACAGATATCGAACCGTGAGACAAGCACGACAGTTTCTGCTGCTGCTCCTCCTCTCCGTGGCTTCCGGCCATTAGAATTCCGGCCTCCGTAGTAGCCGATAGCTGTTCCATAATCGATTGCTCCACATTACTCCGCTCCTCCGAATCTTCCATGACCTCGAATCCTCTACCTCTCAGTCTATTGTTCAAATAAGCATCAATTGAGCGTGAATATTTGTAATTCTCCATTTTTGGCACTGTCTTCATCCTCAATCGGTTTCAATTCGGCAGTACTGTCACCGTCATATGACAAATTTTCTTTTCTCACAAATCTTGTAGGGATGACAGGAGAGAAGCGCTCAAAGTGTTGTAAGGATCTTAAAAAGCCCAGCACGAGATCTGGATCGTCGGATACGAGTCCGTTCGATTGTCGACACCTGGGCTATAATTCGGTGGTCGTGCAATTCTGTAAAGTCAGCAGGATGGGTACACGTGGCATCAGGGTAGGAAAACAGATATCGGTTTTTGGCGGGAGATACCAGCACCAGCCTACTTGTCGTGCTGGACGTGACTATGAGATGGAGCTTCGTGTCTGATGATTAAAGTACACGTGGCGTCATTCTAAGTCCGGACACAATTGAATCAACTTCTGATCAAATTAATTTAATCAGTAACTAACCATGATTAACAAGCATTGTAAAGGAAGTGGCTCGAAGTTGAGGTAGCGTGGAGCCCAGATGGAGCTCATTTTGCATCCGACACGCTATATGCAGGTCCCACTTTTCCGCATACGTATATACCGCCATAACAGAAGCAGAATGTAAAGCTGAAATATAAGTTTGGAGTAACTCATTCCCCTTTGCAGAAAATACGTAATTTTGATGTAATTATTAGTCCTTTAATTTAATCAGCATATTGAGAATGAAACACAAACAGGCAGAACATCTGAGAATGAAAACAAGCTCCACACAATAAGATCTATACACTTGTACATTGAGGTTTGGGAATAAGAGATCCTAGTACTTCTTCCCTCCCCATAAAAGATATGGCCTCTAACCTTAGATCTTCCCGTTCTTTTTATTACTATCGTCCCTATCGGTAGTTATTGTGACTCCTACTCAGTACTTATGGGAGTCGTCAGGAAGCTCTCTCCACCTTCTTCATTCGTCCTTTTCCTCGCTTTTTTTTATCACCGCCACGCTTTTGTCCGTGTTACTTAGTACGTGTACTTTCGTCGCACTCTTTCGGTCGTACTCCTCTATTGTTGTTGTCCTCCTCCTGTCGCTTCTCGTTCACTGGTCTTACTTCCGTTGCGTTGTCCCGATGCGATGCCCTCGCTCTCAAGCCTGTCAGATTTATCAGTTCGGTTTCGCTGGCATCGTCCACCTCCCCCTACCCGTCCACAACACATGAAGACGACCTCCTCCCTCGTTCTCTGGCAAGGATCCCACTAGCTACCCTCTCCTCTCCCGTTTTAAGGCAGAGTTGGCAATCACCGACCATATCTACGTCGCTAGATCTTCGGCCAGCTAGGGATGGTAGTTCACGTTGTTTGTTTCTAGCTGTTTTTGTAGGTTCCCTCTGCCGAAATTTGGCCGTCTTTCTCCAGTAGCGTGTTCGTTTGGCTCGCTCTATAGACGGAGCCCATCTGATCGTCGATAAAAGGATTGACTTGTAGTAATCCCTTGTGATTATTTATTCGTTGTTCACGCTTAAAGCTTCGGTCCACTCAAACTACCTCCAATTAAAGTCACAATCTGAGACTAATTCGCAATATTCATGCTCACAGAGAGTTCGGTAACCATCTTGAAACTTTAGATTGTATTAGGATGTTTGAATGGATGTTTCATTGTGCCGTATTTTTGTTATTCGAGTATGTATTCTAGTCTAGGTTATCAAACTTGAGAATAGAGAGATATCATCTCATTGGTCACCTTTCGGGGCCCCGAGGACGATAGGTAGGTTTATACTAGTGAAATCCCGTTTTGCACTAGATCGAATCATAGGTCGCTCCAAACATCAATACATAGCGCACACAACAATCAATGGGAAAATTCCCAAGTCATTCGGTCGACTTGAAACACACAAGAGCACCGAGAAGACACAACCTAACATATTCCTATCTCGTCAATAGGAAATCAAGACATAAACATGTCAGAATCCTAGATAAGTTCACTAAATGCCTAAACTTTGCATTTTTACGAACTATAGCCTTGAACTTGACATACACCCGAGAGACGAAATTGCTAGCACATGAAATCAGGTTAAGAAACATGACAAATCGAACATAAAGCACGAAAATCAAGCATAAACGTTGAGTAACCTGAAAATAGATGAGTACTCATACAAGCAATTGGATGCTAATTAAGCTCAAAAAACCCAAATCATTCCAAAAACATCACCAAACTCAAATTAACCATAAACATTTACACAACTCTCATGACCAAAGATTGGAATCCAAGGTCACGGAATCCAAATCCTACTCAAGCATACCAAAAAACCCGAGCTTTACAACAAAATAGAAAAGAGTAGAGATTAGAATTGGGATTGAGTTGAGAAACCCAATCAAATCTAGCTTGCAAACCGACCATCTCCAACTCTCCAAAGCTTCAACACGTGAAAATGGAGAAGTTGGAGATGGTGGGAGGCGCATGAATGCTTGAAACCTCCTTGGATCGTTTTAGTTATGGCCTTTAGTGGTAGATTTTCTCTTAAGAATGAAAAACAATCAAGAACAAATAAAAAACAAGAGAGAGAAGAAGAGAGAAAATAAAAAAGAAAGGTTATAATTTAATTTTCTAAATAAAAAAAATATCATGTAAAATAAATGTTGTTGTCGGACGCGATCAGGTGCAGGCGAGAGCAAGCGAGGCGTGCTGCAACCGACTATTTGGGCCGTCAGATCGGCTTGCACACACAAGTCAGCTGATCGTGGGGCGAGTGGAACGCGGGTGCACGACACACTCTGGGTTGCGCGAGAGTGTTAAAGTTGAACTCACATCGAATAAATATAAGAATAAAGAGTTCTAATTATAAAGGTTAGGGTCATACCCAACCCAACTATAAGATTGACATTTTAATTGTGTAAGTTCAACCTCTTATAAATGATATATTTTAAACAAAATTGACACACTTATATATCGTCTAAAAAATTTATTGCGTTTTTAATATACATTAGTCGAATTTAACAATAGATTCATGTGATTGTTAGTAATTCAAATAATAACTTTGTATAAATATCTTTAACCTAGGTCATCATGATAAAAACACATATCCAGAGCCAAATCCTCTATTCCATTGTATTTGAAAGAATCAAACAGGACATATAACACATGGCCTGGCTGTAACCAAATAGCTATAATTGTGTTTTCATTTCGTCCATGAATATGTTATATACAAGTATGGATATCAACTTCACAAAATTGTTTAACCTCGACGTGAGGCTGATGACGAGGCAAGCGAATTCCGGCATATCGGACAGGTTCCATTGAGCCGGAGCCATTCGTCTATGCAATCTGTATGAAAGTAGTGTTTACATTCAGGTATGGTCCGCAAAGACTCGTTGGTTTGGTATTCGGACAAACATATTGCACATGTATTGTCACTTGGATTCGGCAACCTCTTGCTTTCGCCTAACATGGTTTTGGGGTATGACTCGATTGTGGGTCCATCAAGGCCCATTCGGATGATCATTGGACTTGGTGCAACCGAGGTGGACGCCACCGTGTTTAGTTGTTGCCGGCGGCGAGCCCTAGCCGCCATTTTTCCGGGGAGGCTCAAAACGATCGCCATTGCTACCAAGAATCCGGGCACTCCAACTCCTAAGACGAGACCATATTTCACAGCTTTCGGAATACCTGAACACCCAAAAGAAAGTCAACTACTTCAATATTAACCAGATTGGAATGCATGCATTAACATTATTCATTTGATTACATAACCCTTCAAACATGTCATGGACATATTAAACTTTTCGAAAATGTATAACTTTGTTAGTTTGCAAATCATTTTTCTAAAATTTCAAAAAGTCTTGGATTCCAAACCAAAACCCTAGACTCTAATAATTCGTATAATCCTAAACCAATTACTAATCACTAAGAAAATCTGAGTTATTTCCTTAAATTAAAATTTTATAATTTTATAACAATTTTATTTTTTTTGAAATTATATATTTTTCTAGAGTTCTCTGTCGGATCTGGAGGTCGTCAGTGTGGGTCTACAGATCTAACATGGCTGGAGAAGAGGTGGGATTAAGGGGCGATGGAAAATATTAGGGTTAGGTGATCTGTTCATAAGCAAGAACATACCAGATCTGTTTTCCTTGTGACAAAGTTCCTAAGGCTAATCTTTTGTGTTTCAATCTTTTATCGTTGTTATTACATTTGATTTTCTATCGTTGTTATTTTGAACAGATTGGTTTCAATTAAATGGAGTGATGAATGTGGTGATTAATAGATTTTTCATTTAGATGTAATGATGATGATGATGATGAACGTATTTAAGTGATGAACGTCATTTTTCTTGATTTTTTAAACGTGGTAATTTTTTTGATACTATAAAACACAAAAACGAATACATAATTTGGAAGGGGAAAAAGTGAACTGATGCTAGAATCCGTGGACTGCCGACACTAATCGTATAACAAAAATTCACGGCCGATCCAAGAGAGCAATAATTGAGGAGACCCTCAATATAGAAAAGATTGAGTTGCCTTACAAAATGGTCATCCCTTGTCTCAATCTCAAGGTACATGTGATAATTGATGATCACTAAACGTGACCGCGAGTAGCCAGGAAAAACACCAAAAGATGGGGGGACAGGATGTTGAACTCATGCCGACCATAGTAGGGCGAGGCGGGGCTCCCCAATCCCACCTCGTTGCTACCTGGCCTGCTCTTTGATTCTGGAGAGGCTGTTAAGCATACCTCTCCTTGGTTTTCTTCGTTCCATTGACCTCCATGACCTGGTTTGGAGTGTCCACACTTCTATTCTTTTGTGTCACTAGGGGAGTTGCATCCTGAAGGTAGAACTTGATGGTATACGGCCTCTGCTGAGTAGCGGCAGGAGTGGAGGTGATGACCATTAGGGACTAGTGCTTCCCTATAACATCCAAGGTGGGCCCTGGATCCATGCTGCACCTATTTTGGTCATCCCAGGTCCTCCGAGGCTGGGAGACCGAATGGTAGGGTGATGGGGCACCTGCGTTCTACTCCGCCTATACCTGTGTTCTACTCCGCCCATTAATCTATGGTGTAGGCAGAAGGTGTTATCCTGTGTTAGGCGTTGGTAGTCGTCTCTAGGGTAATCTTAGTGGGGTCCTTAATTTGTCTATCTGGCGGGAAGGAATACAAATTCCGATTCTAGGGGATGGGTTGCTCCGCCCTAGGATGTGATTCGACCAGTCCCTACGGACTCCTTAGCGTAGGCTCTGGAACTCCGGTGCTTTGAGAGAGATAAAATGATGGAATTCCATATACTCTTGGGGATCTCGTCGAGGGCATTTTGCACCTTGATTGGCTATACATCCACAATGGAAGCAGTATTCTAGGAACCGCACATATTGCAGCCATACCTGAACCAGAGTGAGGTATCCTTCCACCAAGATATGTGTTGTATGGCGGAGAGGTGTGGCCTGGTTCTTCCAAAACTGGGCGCTAAGTGTTCCTCCCCAAGTAAGACCCGTCTCATTCGTGCGACCCTTCGTAAATCCACCCAAAGCTTCTCCCAACTTGAAGCTCATCTCGGCCATGAGACCGTCCCGTGGAAAATTTGACACTAGAGCCCACATTTGCAGTTTGGCAAAGGGTAGGGTGGTCGGGTTAACTCCCGGACGTAGGTCTTCCAAGATCAATGTCGCTTGATTGAATGACCAAGGCTTTCCCCTCCTTATCTTATCTTTTTCCTCTTGAGAAGTAAAATAGAATCCGAAAATACCCCATCATAGGTCTTTAATGACCAGGTCGGCATGGTGTCATACCCGTTGTATCACTCCCTCCATGGACTCCCATTCACAGGTGAATGTTGTGAACAGGCATCCTGCCATGCCAAACGCCATGAGTCCACGATTGGGTATCGTCGTCGATAGGAAGGGGCCAAAGAAGGAGGGGAGAAGCCCGATAGGCCTTCTTCAGTGGGTGGTACGATTTGATAAATGTCGCAGGATATGGCGGTGTCATGCACATGGGGGACACAAGGGGTGGGCACGCTTAGGAGATCCCCAATGGCTTAGATTGATTGAGAACGTGAGTCGGGTTGTCATGTTGGCGTCTACAGCGAAGGTAGGAAGGGGAGTGGGGACCATAGTAATTGACGAAATCGAGAAGGCAATTGGTGGAAATAGAAACATGCAATGTGCGCGACAACAATGAAGGGAAGCCGAAAATGGAAAATGGTGGGGAAGTACAGAGAAAAGATTCAAAAAAACCTTAAAGGCCAATTTTTTTTTTTATAAATCCCTTCATTTTTCTTGATTAATTTTAATTTCTCTTAACCATTTTTTTGGTATTTAACTTTTCAGAATTAATTTTAAAAAATAGAAAATAAATGAATATTTAAATTATAATCACAATTTTATTAAAAAAATAGAATAAAAAAAAATAAAAATAAAAAAATTAAATAAAAATGAATGAATATTCATAAATTATTTAAGAAATTAATTATATTAGTATAATATTAGTGATGGAGAGGAGGGAAATAGTCTTTTAATTTATAAGGATAATTTAATTTGAAATGCGAAAGGGTAAAACATTCCGTCATTTTTATAATTTGTTAACCTCATTTAAAAAAGTTATAATACATAGAACAAGTTATTAGACATTTAGATACAAAATTATTTGGGAGATATTGAAATATAAACTCCTTTGTTTTGATAGAAGCTCCAAAACCTCGCCACCGCCTGTCATGGCGGTTCTTTTTCTTCTCCTTCTCCGATTCAATGCCTTTTATGGATTGATTTACCTTTTTGCTTACAACATATATGGTACGTTCATCCATATTGGGTTACTGTCGGTAAATCCCTCGATTTCGGGTCGATTTGACCATCTTTTTATCTCTCTTGTAGGGCTCAGCGACCGTGCTACTATGAAACTTTTCTCTGGAGGGTTGTGGAGGCCAGAGGTGTTGGTGGGGAGTCATTTATCATGAGATTTGGGAAGCAACGACGTCAACGAGACAAAGATTGGGAGAGCCAGACATGTGTTCTGATGATCGCGAGACGTCGATGAGGGACAACGACCCGCTCTTTGATCCTACTCCTCCTTCTTGCAGAGACCTCCTCGGATACTTTCAGGTTGAGCCACGAGAAGAGAACGATGTGCATATTCATATAGATAGGGTCAGATCCCCTAAGTTTACACCTAGAATAGTCATCGTTTGTATGTCTTTCTTATGTGTTCCATTGTTTCATTTCAAAATTGCGATGTAAAGCATCGTTATTTATTTCAGGATAAATGTCTCGGATCTTATGAGATTCGAGACTATGTTTAACCCTCTCATATGTCTTTCACTATGCTATTCGTAATAATGATAAACTCCAATTACGCTAAAAAAATGACATTTAGATACATATCAGACCTTAAACTATGTGACCAAAATAAAAAGAAAATATTAAAGAAATATTTAATCCTAGAAAATAAGAATACACCTTATAGAGGTGAATAATTTAAGATAATTTTTGGCAACTATTTTCTTTGGACCCAGATGGTGAAACATTTACGTAGTAATATAATTATTTTAAGAGCATCTCCAATGGTGTATTATGACTAGTGTCTAGTGGTATGGAGCCTTGTTATGACTTCATTTTTGGGTTTCCCTCTCCTCCATCCCACTATCTCCTACCATGACCTCTTCGATGACAAATCATGGCTAGTAGTCGGGAGTCATTGTATGAAGCCAAACTAAGAGAAAAAATTAGGTCGCGACACGTGTCGGCTTGAGAGTGGGCCGTCGATTAGCCGTTGACGCTGCAACGACGCGTCTCGTCGTTGCAGGATCTTGCAACGACCGTCGACAACGATCAGCCATGACAGTGAATCATGACAAAACCGTTGCAGAGACTACAACGACACGCCTACAACGACTGTTGTTGCAGACGCTCTGATTGAATTTTAACATGTCTTTATTTGAAGGTAAATACTCGTAGCGCGTAAAAGGTAATTTGGAAACGTACCTTTTTTGGTTGGGGTTGTGGTATCAAACAAACATCCAACACCCGAACCAGCGTTGGTGACGTAGCCACAAGTCCAATCCTCAACTTCGCACAGCGTACAGTCCGGTTTGACCCATCCCAACAAAACATCCTCGAAAGGCCCCCGAAACCCCCGATACGGTGTCGGAACCTTCACGGACGAGATCACGGTGCACGGCCTCTCCTTCACAGCCTTACCTTGCACCGCCCCCACCGTGTAATTCCCCCCGCTCAGGCACGGGATCTTCTCGAAATCAGGATCCGTCCTCGACACGTCGCTCGTGCAGTTGAGGAACGTGAACTTGTCCTCATAACCTCCGATCTCGAATGGCAATCCCACTCTGAAATTGTCCAGCAACCGCCTCGCCATGCAATTTTCCGGGTCGCGGATCCAAAAAGTCCCATTGGTGTAGTGGATTAGTTCAACGGAGAATTCCCCTGCTCTCGGAAGCTTGATGATCGTCTGGTTCCTATCGTCGCAGGTAACATCGAAACCTGGGTACCCGCAACTATGGGGTTGACTTCCGCTCAGTCGGAAAGGGAATCTGATTGTCGGAGATTCGGCGTCACACTGAGATCTCCGGCAGGTATGGGATTTGGATTCTGTCCTAGTTGGTATAGAGAGCAGGAGCAATTGGAGCAACAACAAGGTCGTTGAGGTTGCCATATCTAAGCAAATGGAACAAACCAACGATGTATTTGTTTATGTCTAGATTCAAAGTAATGGAGTGTAACAGTCAAACTCAACCGTGTTGAATGGACGTAATGACAAAAGCAAGTGTTCGGTGTGAATGGTTGACTATACTACGCAACGACTTTTCGAATATGCTCCTTCATGAATTGTAGACATCACAATATAGATAATCTCCTCTACATGTGACGTCCAATAAATCATTTTTTTACCTCAAATATTATATATTTTTTATCAAGTATCCTCTACTCATTTTCTTACAAAGGAATATTTCAGATTCTCTTCAACTAAGAAGCAGAAGGAGACTTGTTTTTTTGGTGGTCGTTAGAGTTCCTTGTATTCCCATATAAAGAGCAGTCGTTGCCGTATGGTGGCAGGGTACAACAACCACTCCATCAATGTTTTTTCTTCTTCTTTCCACTACTGTAGAAACTCACAAAGGTGACGCAGAATAAGTGTCAGTCACTCAAGGGGCATTTTGTGTTACCCAAGTTCCTGGGTCACAAAAGCTGCATCACCCTGATTGGTAGACATAAAACATACGTCACTCAAGAACCGTGTAGACGACGCACAGAAATAGGTCGTGCAGGATGATATCGTGCATCACCTAGGCACCCAAGTGACGCATGAATTCACGTCACATAGGTGCCACCTAGATGACACAAAAAATTCTGTCACCCAAGTGGTCTTAGGTGACAAAGACAATTATGTCACTTTGGGACTCCTGAGTGACATAAAACCTATGTCACCTAAGCAATATAGAATCGAGGATAAAAACGACACAATCCTCCCCTCTCGCACCCACTAAATTCTAAACACATTCCGGTAAATAATCATATAACAAATAATCACAACGGAAGATCAATTCACTAAACACACGACCATAAAGTTCGATTTCAAAATTAGAGTTAATACATAGTTTACACATCTAAAAAGTAAACACGATACTTAAAAACCTAATTAAACGTCTATAACTGAAACTTTTTGGTAACGGAAGACGAGGGATCACTAACGAGAGGTCAGTTCATGTATGGCCCGGCGACAGCCATGAAGTTAGCTATCATGGTCTCATTCTGGCCACGAGCAGTCTCCTCACTCTCCTCTCGCATTGTTGCCAAGATGTCTTTCTTCCATAACCCTTAGCTAGTGCATGAAAGGTCGTCTTTCCGGTCTTATGATTGAGCTTCTTTTCACTTTTACATCGCTCAAAAGAATCATCACTTTGTTTCTACAAATACAAAACAATGATTAGCTTAGAGATGTAAAGTTGAAAAATAATGGTAGAAGAATAGAGTGATGACAACCTTTATACTAAAATCAAAGTTTATACCATTATCGTGTCAAATTCTATCATAGAAAATCATAAACACATTACATGTAGTGGACATCTGCAAGTTATATTATTATGGTTATAACAGTTTCTTATCAGTAAAAAAAGTTCCTTACTAAGAGCATTTTACTACAATAAATATCAGAACATCACTTACAACATAATACCAACAAAACAAATTGATTCTAATGCAGAACTGTCAAAATTCTATGAAGGGAGTGCTTATTAATATGAAAGAAATGACATGTATAATTAATTTCTATATAATATGAAGGGAGTGCTTATTAATATGAAAGAAATGACATGTCAAGAACACATGATAAGGCTTCCTTCTGCAGCAGGAACCTAAAACTATTGAACATAGGAAAAAACAAACTTAAACTACAGCAATTAATTAAGAGACTAATAAAACAGGTCTCTATATGAAAAAGTTACAACTCTTATGCATCAAGAAAGAGGCACACTTGTGCATCTAGTTATGGTCATGTCATCTTGTGCATTATTGAACGAAGGTATTAACGAAGCCTTGGAATGTTTAATTTAATTAAAAACCAAATGCAGCTGAGAGAGAAAAGATAATGTCATAGTACTAACTTCAAATGAAATTTAAGTCATACATGGACGATTACAAATTTGAGTATGCATGTCTTACCTTCCAGATGTGCAAAGTATACAAGCCAACACATCAGATGCTTACATAACCTGTCAGAGGTGCAAAGAAGCAAAATATTACTCCTGTTAGCTTGTTATATGGTTATATTCTTCCTTATATAAACATGTAAGGTAGCAGATCAAAATGAACATGCAATGCAGCCATACAAATTGGACCATTATATATATGCTACACTATTTACCTATTTATTGTCATTGATCGGATGTCTCAAATTTTCGATATACTTCAAGAGACGAGCGAATATCTTTCAACTAGATCAAATCAAACATGACCAACCTAAAGATAAAATTCTTAGATTCACCGATATCAATATCCTACATTGCTTGAAATGACAACAGAATCCACATAGAAGTCCTATTTATTGTTGGATTTGTCATAAGCTTGTCTTATGCCAAGTTATACTATATTTTGTTATTGCAGGGACAAGAGTTATTGTTGTTGGACTCACAGATTGGGGAAAGAGTACCTTGTCAAGGATGCTTTTTAGTTGGGCAGCTAAACAGGGTTAGAAACCTACATAGATGTAAATTGGTTGAACCCTAAATTTGGATAAAAAATCAATAACATTTCAGGTATGAAATTAGAACAAACTGTACCTTTACTGAGATGGAGGTGAGATTGATAGTCTTCGGGTGTGCTGCGAGTAGCCACATGGAGGTGCTGCAAGAAGCCAGAAACTACCCAATTCAAAAATGATTCCTAAAATCAAAGACACTCCGACCATCAAAAAATTACAGAGATGAAATAGAATTCAAATACTCTTGGAGATGGGTAGGTTCTGCAAGCTGTTCTGCGAGAAGTCCTACGACGGCGACCGTGTGAGAAGTCGGAGCAAGGGTTAGGTTTAGGGAGTAGAATGTCAAAAACGAGAGGCATGGGAAGAATATGAGGTGCTGAAACATGCTTACCTTTACTCTTATCTGAAATTCCCCTCCATACTTGCCCTAAAATTTCATTTCTCCCTCTCAAAACATAGTTTGATGATATACTCAAAATTTCAGTTCCCTCCTCTTCGAAAATGTTGACAAATAAATTCTCTAATTATATTTAGAATTCTTTAACCAAAATTCCAGAATAAAAAATGTGGTATGGATTATAAAAAAATCCCAAAATAACAGGACAACTAATAAATGTAAAAAGAGTGTTAATATGTTTTTGAAACTCAATTAAATACTTTAAAAAAAATCAATAAATTATTTTATTTTATTTTGAAAGGTAAAGATTCATTAAACATTTAACAAATCTTACAAATCGAACTCAAACCAAACCACACATGTGGGTTCGTAGCTCTTGTGGCTCTCGGTGAAGTGGTCGGAGTCTTTGATGTTCGACGACTGTTGCATGGTGTTGATCGTCGTGGTTCAAGTGGTTCACTGTGGTGTTGGTGCTCCGGTCTCAAGACATTGGTGGCAGCCCAGTGCTAGTTCGAACCTTGATGGTGGCGTTCCGCTTCTTCGCAGGCTTTGGTGTCAAATATGTCTGAGTTCGAGTTGGTTCATGCTCTATATCATTACAGACCTTCCCCTTCAGATTCTCGCTTGGTGTTAACCGGCGAGGTGTTCCCGGTCGCGGTTTCGGAATGCTCAGCTCGAATTCCATCCTCGGATCCCCGGATGTGATTACTTTCCGTTGCATGTTTGGAAGTTTTTGCTCGTACTTGGTAGAAATATTGGTCCTCCCCCTTTGGATATTTTATCGGTGTGGGTCGAAATTGGGTTTCGGAGGACTGAGTTCGAGCTCCATCGTCCGCAATCGAGATGACATTGAGATGCTATCGGTAATATGGTTTATTCTGTGCTTTGGGACTGCTGCAGCTTCGGTCGTCGTGTTCCTAGTTCTAAATGGTTGGAAAATCTAGGTACTAAGAATTTTCATTTATCGTTATGAGCTTCATGGTCGGAAAACTAGGGTATCTATTTTCTCATGTTCTTAAAGTTTGTAAAATATGGTTGGTAGACCTTGTTTATCTTGTTTGCACCCATGTTGGGTTGTTGTCTATGGTTGTTTTCCATTATTGTTTCTCCTAGTTGAGATTGTCATGAGGTTAAGTTGTCATGCCAACGCTCGATCTATTTCTTGTTTATTGGTTTCACTTTCAGGTGCGTAGTTAGACCATTTTATACTCCTCTTTTATATCATGAGAGGTTTAAATTTAAATTTGTTTTGTTGATAAAAAAAAACACTCCATCGTGGAATCCATCATTCCCATTACGGGCCCGAATGGTGTGGCAGCGCAAGGACGTCGCCATGGTGGGGGCGACGGAAGTGGTAACCGTGGAGGTCGCGACGAAAGAGGTGTCGGAGCTGATGGTGGTTAAGGGGGGAGTCTGTGGCGGTGGATGTGAAGGCATGGGTGGTGGCGGAGATGAGTGCTACTTGTCTGGCGAGAGCGACCACGTGGTCGGGGACTACAGACTAAGCGGGGATGGCGACGAATGTTGTTCATGGAGCATGGAGGACCGAGGTGGGGGTGGAGGGTATCGATCCACAACCGTCGTTTGGTTGGTTGTAGGGTGGACAAGTATCATATGGACCTGGTTCTCAATCGGCAACAGGATGTACCCGTCTGTTGTAAAGGTTGTAAAAAACGTTAGGCTCTAGTCGAGCGGAAAGGGGTCCTAGGCGCTAGACGGGGATTAATCGGATTATTATTTTATTACATATTATCAAATTTTATATTATACTTGTCACGCCTCAAATCCGGTTTTGACCGGACTCGAGACGTGATCTAATAATAATAATAATAATAATAAAAGCAATTTTTAAAGAATTTTTAATAACAAGAGGAAAGTACGTCTCTAGACCATATAAAACTAAGACTCTCGCTAGCTCCCAAGCTCCAAGACGTCCTCTAGTTCAATCCCGCTCAAAACCTGTAGAATAGTAAATGAGGGGGGGTGAGCTTTCGCTCAGTAGGAAAAAGTAGTTAAGGGGATGAGCTATCCGCTCACCACCACGGGCAATCGTCCAATTAGGGCATACTAGCAAGACACAACAACTAACGACATCCACAGGAATCACATAATCACAAACCATACTCACATGACTAAAACCACGCTTAATCACATCACTTACCCAATCATCAAACAAACAGCACACAGTAAAACGACCACAAGTCTCCTATAGCAGTCCCCCCCGTCATCGGCTTCCATAGCACGGCTCAACCATATCGTACCGGAACACACAGCATCGGGGTACAACTCATAATAACATACCAGACCGGCACACACCTCAGTCGGATATCTTTCTGGACCACACAGCATCGGGGTACAATCATACAACCATCGGCCTAGATATCCTATACTGGAATCCTCCATCGGTATAGACATCATGCAGGAACCCTTAGCCCCGGGGGACCACGTACGTGGGACACCATCCTCGGCCTAGATATCCTACACCGGAATCCTCCCTCGATATAGGTATCGTACCGGAACATCTCGTCTCGGAACATATCGTATCGGATCACACCCACGAATGTCTCAAACATAACACAAGGTCATAGTTCAACTATCAGCATACCAAACCAAACAATCTTACCGAAACACATCACATCGGTCTATCAATCACCCGATCATATCACAAGGCATTAATTCACGTCATACCAAAACATATCATACTTGACATATCATGCCAACATATCATACCGAGCATACCATATCATGATCCTCATTTTAACAATGGATATACCACATAACAAGCATTACAAGTCATCAATCACAACAACACCGCCAATACGCAATCCTACGAGCCCAACCAGGGACCCACATGTGATACTATAGCACAACAATTCCCAAACCTACGGGCACGACATGGCCCACAAGTTATCCCTCATTTTACACGTCTACACTCGTTCCTCACATCCTACATGCAATTCTACAATTATATCATTTGTTCGTAACCTATATGCATACTAGTAACTTTCCGCAATTAAACCGGTATTCGCTACTTTTCCCTACCTCGATCGCTATCCAAACGCAAGCCAAGCGAGCCGCCTAGTAGCCTCCTCCGTCGTGCTCGGGACCAACATCTAAGATCACAAAGCAATATGAGAATTAATACTCATTCAAGTGTGGTTTAAAGAGAGAAATACCCAAACTAACCCCCAATTGCTCAACTTGTCAAAATGGGCCCGGAAGGCCCATTTTGCCCGGAATCGGGAAAACGTCCCTCGGGACTTCGAAAATTTCTCTTTTTGTCTCTGTCATTCCTAATTAAATTTAATTCTTCCATTGCACTTGACGGAATCAAATTCCGAGGTCCGAGCGTTCTAAATTCGTAATTAAAGTTTCTAATCGCTTTTCCCGAAATTTCATGAATCACTTCCATAATTCGTTCCGGGTGTGAAATTATCGTCCCGGGGTTCATCCAAGACCACCCGCACAAGACACCACCGTTTCCCGGCCGAGTGGGCCCTATGGCCACACGTGGCCATGGGTGGCCGGACCGGACCGAGCCGGTCACTGTTCCAAGTGTGGCCGACCAGGGCCGGTCATTCCCCTCCCCGGTGGCCGGATTTCGGCGACCGGAAGGAGCTCCGGTGAACCTCCGGTCGCCGGAAAAATACCTCCTTTCTCCCAACAAGCTCCTCACTAGTTATAGATTCTCCACAACTCCATTATTAAGCTCCAAAACTTCAAAATTCACCTCAAACACTCCAAAGTTTCAAGACCCATGGTAGGTTTCATCAAAACCACAAAAACCCAAAGAAATTTCATCATCAATCTCCGCTTTTCTCCATAACTCATCTAATTAAACATTAAGAACTTCCAATCCTTAAGACCCAATCCTATTTCATGCAATTTCTTCCAAACCCACAAATAGAAAATTAGAAAGAAGGAAGTTAAGTGCTTGAATACCTTAGAGAATAGGTAGATGATGAAGAAAATGGAAGAAAATGGAGGTTTTGGGTAGAAAACAAGTGAAAGGAGACACTTTTCTTTTCTTCTTCTCCTTTCTTCTTCTTCAAGCTATGGAGTTTTTTTTTTCTCTCTCTCTCTACTAGCTATGGTCGGACAAGGTGAATAATGGTGATGTAAGAACCGCCCCCGATCGATCCCGGTCGAACCGGTGATTTTTGGCAAAGTTTGACTTTCGGCCGGAAAAGTCAATCGATGACTCCGGGAGTCGTTCGGGACCTTTCCGGGGCCCAAAAAGCTTAGCCGTCATCACGGTTAGCTTAATTGGGCCATTTCCTTTCTTTTGACTGTAATTTTGGACAAGTCAACTTTTGGTCAAACCTAGACTTTTTATCGATTAAATCCGAATTAATTAAAGTGCTGGATTTTTATTAGAGGCAAAGTGGTCCCCACTAGGACACTTGTCCCTATTGTCTTGGAGGAGAAGAAAAGGACCTCTATTGACCTATTTATCCTCCCTTGTGCTTAAAGAAAGGAATTGAAAGGAAGGGGTAAAAGGGACTTTTCTCACAATAGGTTTTAATACAATTGAAGCAAACAAATCAGGCCATTCCTCATTGTAGCAGCCGAAATATACAAGGGGAGAGAGAGTAGAGGAGCCTCTTGACTTGAGGAAGAAGAAAGAGAGAAAAGGGAAGAACTTGAAGCCGTTTCTTCATCAAATTCTCTCCAAACCTTCCAACCTTGGTTGTTAGATGGTGGTTTTTGGTGAAGAATATTGAATTTTAGGTTGGTTTTGTTTTAATTGTTGATGTTTGGAGGAAACCCATTGAGGGTGTTGAGTTTTGGGAGTTTGTTTGACTGATTTTGGAGCTTGGTGTTGTTGAAAATGGAGATTTTGAAGTGGTTTTTCATAGAATCGAAGTTGGAGAAGAAGGGGTTGGGACTGCCCAGATCTGACACAGAACGCGGCACGGAAAGGGATTGGTTCCGGCCCTCTGAGCGGCGCGGAACGGGATCGGTGCCGGCCCTCCAGGCGGCACGGTCCGTGCTTGGTACCGGCCCTCTGGGTAGCACGGACCGGGCTCGGTACCGGCCCTCTGAGCGGCACGGTCCGGGTCCCAGACCGGCCCTCTGAGGGGCACGGTCCGGGCCTGGTGCCGGGCCTCAGAGGGGAACGGTCGGGGCCTTTGAGGGGCACGGCCCGGGTCAGTTTCCAGATCCGTGGGCTGCCCATAGTTTGGGCCCAATTTCCCTTTTAGCCCAAGTTTTCTTCGTTAAGGGTTTGTTAGGTAATTTACTTTAAAACCGTCTTTGTTTAGTTATTAATTATAGCGTTAATTTGTGATCCAAGACCTTGGACCGGGACTTGACGGAGGAGGAGGCCGTTGGGACCACGTGAGAGGACGAGGAGGAAGCTAGCCAGGACGTCAACAGCTAGGAGTATTATGCGTTGGAAAACTGAAGGTGTGGAGAGTATCAAACTCCACTCTTAATTTAAAGAGCGCTAATAGTATGCATATAGGATAATAATAATAACCGGAAAGGTCCTAGTTTGCATGTAGGATGTGATTCACTAGATTAACTGCTTTTCAATTCTGTAATAACCGGACGAGTCTTAGTTTGCATATAGGATGTGATTCACTAGACTAATCGCTTTCAATACTCTGGAAAATTGTCGTGCTGGTAGAATGGTCATGTCGAGCCTTAGGATTGCTTGTTGAATGTACTTAATATTGATTGTTTGTCCTTAGTATTGATGCATGCTCCGTCTTAGGTTAATATAAGAGTCACACTAAACTAGATGAATTATGATGATTGTAATATGAATGATTGATTCGTGTTATGATTGTTCGAATGAATGAAATGAATGTTTTATGATTGGTTGAATGAATGTGTGAATGTGAATTGATTGTGCTTAACGATATAATCAGGTGAGTGATAGACCGATGAGACATGGTTGGTAAGTCATGCCGGTAAGCTTGGTTTGATAACGTGTGTGGTTGTATTGTGTTTGGTATGCGATGGTGTGGTTTGAGTGTGAACCCCGAGGTGGACATGCCAGGAAGAAACCTAGTCCGATTTGCGATTCCGGTATGGTATATGAGTGTGTACCCCGAGGTGGTAATTCCGGGAAGATACCTAGTCTGATGTGCGGTTCCGGTATGGTATATGATTGTGTACCCCGATGTGCGTTTCTGGGAAGACGTCTAGGCCGATGTGCGTTTCCGGTATGATGTGTGGTTGCTTACCCCGAGGGAGTAGTTCCGGGAAGATATCTAGGCCGATGTGCGTTTCCGGTATGATATATTACTTGTTTCACCCTGATGATCTGTGGTCCTTTTGGGACATTTCCGGGAAACCCGATAATATGTGTTCTTGGGAACATTTTCAGGATCCCCGATGATATGTGTTTCCTCTAGACCGAGGGGCTTTACGATATGATTCTTTGGTTGTGTGGATCGGAGTATTGTGGTTTAAATAATCTATGTTTCGTTACTTTTGTGCTCTTTAGTTATTTCTATTGAAGACTAAATTGTCTATCCTTGTTTTTCCCTGAGTTACTAATTTTATTAGGTATCGTATTTCTTGTTGGTCGTTGTTCATGGTATCTTTTGGTTAATTGTACTAATCGAGTTTTCATTGTC
The DNA here is from genome assembly GCA_963921825.1 of Erodium maritimum. Classification (NCBI taxonomy): domain Eukaryota; kingdom Viridiplantae; phylum Streptophyta; class Magnoliopsida; order Geraniales; family Geraniaceae; genus Erodium; species Erodium maritimum. The sequence goes on from OY997590.1 coordinate 23,472,463, forward strand.
AAAGCGGGGGTTCTTTCACTTTTCTACTTTTTCCTACTGACTGTAAGCTCACCCCCTTTGTGTTTACTGTTGTTTTACGAGTTTCGTTGCTGAGTAGGCTGTAGGACATCTCAGGGATCGGGAGCTCACTAAAGGTCCGGGTGTTTGCCGTTAGAGACGTACCTTCGCATTTTGTTTTAAACCTTATCGCACTTTGTTTTAGATCGAACTCTTGACTCATCGGTTGGACTCGTTTATGTGATTTTACCTAGAGTATTACTTTATCAAAGTTTACCTTCTTATTATTATTTATCTGTTTTTTTAACTCACATCTCGAGTCCGGTCAAAACCGGATTTCGGGCGTGACAATTTGGTATCAGAGCCTGGTTTCATTTTGAAATTGTTTTTTTTTTCAAAACCTTGGACCGTACGTCAATTAGGTGGGTAGAGTTAGATCGTTAAGGCGAAGTGTCTTGTTTAAGTTATGCTTTATTCTATGTTTTTGGTTGTATACCTTAGTTGATCTGTGATGCCGATCGGTTAAGATCGAGGCTGGGTTAATGAGCAGTGCTCGATGCTATTTATGACGTGATATTGAGTAACCGTGTTGTGGATTGCCGCCTTGGTCGTTCGTTGAGTGTTTGGTTAAACTGAATTGTCGACTTGCCCAGGTGGTAACAGAGTAATCACCGAGACCCGAGGTGTATAGTTGCAATGTTGTGCTCTATGCTTTATTGTGCTGAATGTTTTGTGCTGTTTGGTTATTGGATGTCCCGCTTAAGCGGAGGGTTAGTGAAATTTACGAGCGGGTCATGCCCAAATTTCTGCAAAACTGAAGTGTTTGTACTATCACGGGTTGACTCAGGGGCGCCACTGTAGTCGAACGTGATAGGGGGGTGTCAAGTGGTTACAACGAGATTCGGGGACACCTGAATCGGGTTGTAACGACGCGATATCGACATGAATGTCGTGATAGAAAGAAAAAGGTGTTGAGAACCTGTGGAAATGAATTAATGCAAGGACTTACGGAATTGTGTTGTGAATTTGTGCCCCATGCTATGGGAAGATACCCGACCGAGGTGTATGCCGGTCTGGTATGTTGTATATGTGATTTGTTTGAAATTGTGTGATTGATTCTGTGAGACGCACAAGTGTGCGGACTTCTCTGCTTATATGAGGTATTATATAACTATACTAAGACTAAGTACCGTTGGTCCGAGTGTGACCCTTGTGAAACTGTGTGAATGTTACTGTTTTTAAGCGAATTGCCTTATTCGAAATCTAAGAAACTGAAAATGTGCGTTATCCGTGTAGAGGATATACGACATGACACCTGCCTACGTACCGCAAGGCACGAGGAGTCGCCCAGCTAGGGGCCAGGGACAGCCACCTGCCATTGAGCAGGCAGGGGCATCGAGTGCCCAAGGTGCTACTTCTGCGGAGCACTAGAGGGATGGGGTTGGGCCGTCAGGGTTACCGCCCAAGATTCCTCCGGTCGTAGAGCCGAACCAGGCGACCCCTCTAGAGAAGGTAGTTCGCGCCGTTCTTGCAGCGATCAACGCACAGTAGGGGACTACAACACCAACACCAGAGGCGGTGCCTACTGCCACTACAGCAGCTCATGTGAGGGCGAGTCAGGCCGATGGGTACATAGCCCAGGAACTGAGGGACTTCATCAGGTTGGGTGCTCCTATATATTCCGGGGAGCCAGACTCCGAGGCAGCCGAGAGGTGGTTGGGACAGATCACCCGCAACTTGGACACGTCGGGGAACGTCGACGAGCACATGCGGGTATCCTTTGCCGCATTCTAGCTGAGGGATGAGGCATACTTCTGGTGGCAGCGCGAGGAGCGCAGGGTTGGAGATGACTTCCAGTTGTTCGGGAAACTGTTCCTGGAGCAGTACTTCCCTATATCAGTCTGAGACGACCGACACCAGTAGTTCCTGGAGATGCGACAGAGAGGGATGTCCGTAACTGAGTATGAGGCGAGGTTCACATCCTTGTCTCGTTTCACCCCTGAGATAGTACAGACTAAGGAGCGCCGTTGTAGGCGATTTGAGAGAGGACTCATCCCGTCGATCGCGGATCGAGTCATTGCCTTCAGGACTGAGGAGTACTCTACACTAGTGGACCAGACGCTAGTTGTGAGGCACTTTAGAGAGACCACCAGGGCGCGGGAGATCAGGCCGAGGCCGAGTGGCTTCCTGAGGCCGTCCGTGGGCCGCGATCCTAGGATGCAGAGAACCTCAGGATCCTTTCGGCCACAGGTCCAGTCCGGTGGGATGCGACGGGTCGGAGATGTAGCGTCTGTTGGACCTGCTCCGTTAGCACAGTTTTGTCCCTCGTGCAGGCAGCTGGGGCATCTGGGCCGAGACTGCCCATTGAGTGGTGGACCTGCAGATCGCCCCGTAGGTCGTCCGATGAGAGTCGAGGAGAGGTCGCGTCCCGCTGAGAGGACATGCTATCACTGCGGCAGACTTGGACACATCTCCACCGTGTGCCCTTACCGGGTTGGATGAGGACCAATACAACGACCACATCAGGCTCAGCCCAGCCAGACACCTCCTTTCCGCCAGCGTCAGGCACAGACTCCGAGGGCCTCGCGCCAGGCGACGGGGGCACCAGCACAGATACATCAGCCGATGACTTCACAACAGGTGGCACTTCCACCACCCCCGAGAGGAGGACCCCAGGCACAGCAGGGCCGGGTCTACGCAATCACTGACTCTAGAGCTGAGAGACAGTACTCCGATCATGAGACTACCCAGGGTACGTGTTTGCTTTACAATTCCTGTGCGTCTTTCTTATTTGATATCAGGGCTTCACATTCTTTCATCTCTTTTACTTTTGCTGATTCTTTTGGGTTGAGGGTGGAGACGTTGAGTCGACCCCTTTGTCTTGATACCCCGGTTATGGGAGATGTGGTCTTGAGGACCATTTGTCGTGCATGTGAGATTAGAGTGGTTGATTGCCCTTTTGTTGGTGATTTACTTGTTTTGGACATGACGACTTTTGACGTAATCTTGGGGATGGACTGGCTCGCGAGGTATCGAGCGTCGATCGATTTTTATCGACGACAGGTGACAGTGATGTCGGGCGATACGATCGTCACTTGCGTCTTGGGCAGTAGGAGCGGAGTACTCATGTCCGCCTTGACCGTGGGAGATGAGACGGAGGTCGTGCAGAGTAGAGAGCTGCCGAGAGTGGTATGTGAGTTCCCGGAGGTCTTTCCGAAGGAGCTGTCAGGTCTACCGCCGGCGCGCGAGATGGAGTTTAGGATCGACTTGATCCCGGGTACGGCGTCGATATCTATGGCCTCGTATCGGTTTGCACCAGCCGAGTTGGTCGAGTTGAATCGACAACTCGAGGAGCTTCAAGAGAAGGTATTCATCCGTCCAAGCGCTTCACCGTGGGGAGCACCCGCCCTCTTCGTGAAGAAGGGTGGAGCATTGAGGATGTGCATCGATTACCGGAAGTTGAACCGGGTTACGGTGAAGAACCGTTATCCGATGCCGAGGATCGATGACTTGTTCGATCGGTTGAGAGGAGCGAAGTGCTTCTCGAAGAATGATATTCGATCAGGGTACTATCAGTTGAGAGTCCGAGAGGAGGATGTGGCGAAGACCGTATTCCGGACTCGGTATGGACACTTCGAGTTCCTAGTGATGCCGTTCGGATTGACGAACGCACCTGCATCGTTCATGGACCTGATGAACGGTATTTTCCGACCGTACCTTGACCAGTTCGTCGTAGTGTTTGTGGACGACATTCTGATTTATTTTCCCAGTGAGGAGGCGCATGAGGAGCACCTGAGGAATGTTTTGACGTTGCTGCGCACTCACCAGTTGTACGGAAACCTGGAGAAGTGCGAGTTCTGGCTCGCCGAGGAGAAGTTCCACGGGCATGTTGTATCCCGAGAGGGTATCCTAGTCGACCTGAAAAAGATCGATGCAGTTTCGAAGTGGGCACGACCCAAGAGTGTATTTGAGATCCGTAGCTTCGTGGGATTGGCGGGATATTATCGACGGTTCGTCCAGGACTTCTCACGTCTGGCCGCGCCGATGACCGCACTGACATGCAAGGGAGCAGATTTTTTATGGACTGATGAGTGTGAGCACTCCTTTACTGAGCTGAAGGCTCGTTTGACTACCGCTCCCGTGTTGATACTGCCGTAGCGCTGTGTCGGTTATGACGTATACTATGATGCGTCCGGTGAGGGACTGGGATGTGTGTTGATGCAGTCCGGTAAGGTAGTTGTCACGCCCCAAATCCGGTTTTGACCGGCTTCGAGACGCGAACTTAAGATAAATACTAGTAAAGTAAATAAAGATAAGTAAACGGGTCTCAAATGCCATTTAAAGTTCCAAAAGTTTAGACGAGTCAGCAGCTCGATAAAAGTAATAACAACAAGTCAAAAATAGTAAAAGAATAAGTACGTCGCTAGACACTAGCTAAACCCTCGCCAGCTCCCAAGCTCCGAGAATCCTGCTAGTACAGATCCCGCTCAACACATGAAACACAACAAAGTAAAGTGGGGGGGGGGGGGGGTGTGAGCTTGCGCTCAGTAGGAAAAGTAGTTAAGGTTCTGAACCACAGTTCATCACCACGGGTAACCGTCCAATTAGGGCATACTAGTAAAACACAACTATTAAAAGTCAAATTAAACAATTACTCCAAGACAACGCTTGACCTTCACTCAGACAAAATCCGTAAAACAACTCACAATGAACCGAACCCACCACTATTCGCAACTAGCTCTTGACACTCATCACCTAACAATTCTCAACGAACAACTCCCACAACTATCTCGCAACCGAACACACGTGCGAACTCGCACGGCAACACAGGAAACAGGTGTAACAGCACCTCGGGTCACCAACCACCCTCACAAGACCGTAAACACACTTAAAACAACGCACAAAGCCAACCAACATGCACAGCTCACACAACGGAACCACCCATAACCTAGTACAACCATTTCCAACCTCCCCGGCTATCACAACCCGTTCCATTTATGTCGTACCGGAACACGAAGCCTTGGTCCTGACACCCAGTTACCGATCACTTTCAGAAAGTCATAAACATACTTAAAAAGATGCACAGAGCCAACCAACAGGTATAAAACACATAGCGAAACACACACAGACAACGTACAACAGTTTCCAACGTCACTGAATGCACAAAGCCATTTGCACTGAGCCACTTATATCGTACTGGACCACACAACATCAGTACCGATATCTTCCATTCACTGAGACTGAGGGTAACATTCTCGACCGGAAATCCCTCAGTCCGATGTCTTCCCGTCACATAGACTCGGGGCAATACTCACCATACGTACTGGACCGGCACACACTTCGGTCGTACATCGTCCCGGACTACGAGTCATCGGGGTACTGATAACGTCATCCTTGGCCTCGATACACTACATTGGAACTATCCCTCGGTGTAAGTACTACTCTGGTTATGCCTTCTCTTGAAACACACAATAAGGGTAAAACACGCAACACACAACTCTAACTAGTCTTGGCATACCAACCGGACTATCTCAACCAAACAAACAGCCGGTCTATCACTCACTCGGTCATATCATAACCAAGGGTTCACGTTATCAAACATTGCACACTTGCCCACACACAGTCGCAGCATGCAACACCGAGTATAATCTTATTTAGACTTTCACACAGCGGTTATAACACACAACACGCAATCATAAGGCTCGACATGGCCCATCTACCAGCACGGCAATTCCCAAGAGAAGAAAGCAAGTACAACTAGTGAATCACATCCTACATATTACTAAGACTCGTCCGGTATTTAATAATCGAAAGCGGCTATTCTAATGAATCACATCCTATATTCCAACTAGAACCTTTCCGGTTAATTATTATTCCCTAGTCATGCATGCTAGTAACTTTACGTAATTAAAGCGGTATCCGCTACTTTCCCAACCTAAAGACGATCACAATAGCCGCGTCTCCTAACTTCTGACGTCCTGGCCTAACTCCGGTCTTCTCGGGCGAAGTCCAAGTCTGGGTTTAAGAGGTAAAAAGTACAATCAGTCCCGGTACAATCCAACGTCCTCTAATTTGTCCAAAGTCCTTTAATTACCAATTTGAAGTCAAATAAACTAAATAAATTAATTATTAAAAACTGTCCTACCCGGATCCGAGAACCAGACCCGAATCCGACCTGGTCCAGAAACCAGACCCGACCGGACCCAAATCCGACCCATACCCGGCTCCAGACCCGACCGGACCCAAATCCGACCCGGACCCGGCTCCAGACCCGACCCAGGCCCGGTCCTCATTCCTGGGCCTAGTCCAAGCCGTCCTGGCCCACTGGTCTTCCTGGCCCAAGTCCGCCCAGGACCAAGGCCTAAGCCCCAAGCCCGCCGGTTCGGTCTTAGCTGCGGCAACTACGGCGAGCCAGGGTTTTCTCCGACCGTCAACTACGGCGTCAGGGACGCTCGAGAATGGGGAAACGAGGGCGGCGAATGGCGTGGGGTCTCTGGCGATGTCGTGGCCGTGAAGGGGTTGGCTGGAACGCGACCCACGCTCGCCTCCCGTCTCAGATCTCGCGAGTCCGATCTTCTCCGGCGACAAAACCCCCTGAAACCGACCCAATCGAGCTCGTCTCGATGGGTTTTCAGGCGAAGAGAGGGCGGGGAAGAAGGAAAAGGCGAGAGGAAGCTCGATTCGAGCTTAGAGAGGACGAACCAGATGAGGAACTCTCCGGCGTCGTCTCGATTCACACACGGTGGGGCTCGGTTGAACTCAGAAGGTAAGAAGAGGGCGAAGACGAAGCTGGTGCGAGGGAGAAGGAGAGGGAGAGAGGTCTGGAATTTCTGGCGAGGTTGAGAGAGAAGATGAAGGATCGAGAGAGAAGGGGAAGAGCGGCGCTGCGATTCTGCCTCGGTTCGCGTGTGGCGCAGTGAAGAAGGAAGAGGAACAGTCGTGCACGTCTGATGCGGGCTTGGCCCGAGTCGATGCGTTGGGCTCGGTCTTCTAACCGGCCCGGTCCGGTCCAAAGTCTTCCTTTTCCCTTTTTTTTTGATTTTCTTTTTAGATTTCACTCGTTGAAATTTTCCACCCCGACGTTTCAAATTGCTAAGAGTTTACTCTTTTAAAACATTAAAACGAGGCGGTCTTTACAGTAGTTGCCTATGGCTCCCGACAGTTGAAGATACATGAGCGCAACTACCCTACCCATGATCTAGAGTTGACAGTAGTGGTCTTTGCTCTAAAGAGATGGTGACACTACTTGTATGGAGAGCGATTCCGGGTGTTCTCGGATCATAAGAGCCTCAAGTACGTTTTCTCTCAGCGCGACCTGAACATGCGCCAGAGGCGACTCAAGGAGTACGCTTTCGAGCTACTCTATCATCCGGGCAAGGCGAACGTCGTCGCCGATGCCCTGAGTAGGAAGTCGACTCACTGTATTGCTAGTATATCAGTCCGAGAGTGGGACATGATGGAGGAGTTGAGCTCGTTCAGACTTGAGCTAGAGGAGATCACGGATGGCATGAATATGTGTTCGTTGGTGGCTCAGTCCACACTGGTCGCTCGTGTGCTGGAAGCACATGCTGAGGATGTCGAGACGGTAGAGATCCGAGAGAGGATGATCAGCGGTGTTGATACCGAGGGCTGGGAGCAGAGTACCGATCAGGGTCTACGTTACCGAGGACGGCTGTTTGTGCCGCGGGGTTGTAGAGACGTCGTGTTGAGAGAGTGTCATCACTCCCGTCTTGTTGTGCACCCGGGTGGCACCAAGATGTATCGGGACATCAGACGACAGTTCTGGTGGAGCAGGATGCGTAGAGCAGTCGCAAAGTTCGTTTCTAGATGCCTTACTTGTCAACAAGTGAAGGCTGAGCATCAGCGTCCCTCCGGTTTGCTACAGCCATTGCTGATCGCAGAGTGGAAGTGGGAGCATGTCATGATGGACTTCATGAGTGGCTTGTCGAGGTCGCCGAGAGGGCACGACGCTGTTTGGGTTGTGGTTGACCGACTGACAAAGTCGGCGCACTCCTTAGCCATAAGGATGACTGACACGGTTGACACCTTGAGCCGGTTGTACGTTCGAGAGATCATCCATCTTCACGGGGTCCCGGTGTCCGTTGTGTGCGACAGGGATTGTCACGCCCCAAATCCGGGTTTGACCGGAATCGAGACGTGAACTAAATTATTAAATAAATAAAGCTGAAATACTAAAAGAAACTTTCATAAATTCGAATAAAAAGAGTCAACAGCTCTTAAATAAACCGTAAAAACAGTTTTTGGTTCAAAACACGATACGTCACTAGACAACTAGCCTAGGACCCTCGTTAGCTCCCAAGCATCGAGCATCCAGCTAGTACACCTCCCGCTCAAACCTGAAATACAACAAGGTAAGGGGTGAGCTTTTGCTTAGTAGGAAAAGTAGTTAAGGTAATGAACATCGGCTCACCATCACAAGTAGCCGTCCAATTAGGGCATACTAGTACAGCATATCTAACTGCCGACACGGGGTTCATAGCGAAACTTACAACGCGCTTAACGACCACTTTCACAGGTAAAATCTTAACCGAACAACAACGTATCACACACGAAAACAACCAATAGACGTCTTGTACTACCGTTCCCGAATTACCAACAGAACATCCCCTAAAGTTATTGTATCGTCTCGAACAGCCCCTCGGTCTAGAGGAGACCCCACCCCGAGCGACGAACACCTTGTTCTCACTGGGTTTGTAGAAGTAATATCCCATGGTTTCTTTGGGATACCCCACAAAGGTGCATTTATCAGATCTTGGTTCGAGCTTGCTGTGAACTAGTCGCTTCACATAAGCCTCGCAACCCCAGATCTTAAGGAAGGACAAAACGGGCTTCCTCCCGTGCCATTTCTCAAATGGTGTCCCTTCCACAGCCTTTGTAGGAGCCCGATTCAAAATGAATGCGGCCGTCTCCAGAGCAAAACCCCAGAAAGAGATTGGGAGATCAGTCCCACTGATCATGGACCGGACCATATCCAATAGGGTCCGATTCCTCCGTTCGGACACACCATTCAACTGTGGTGTTCCAGGAGGAGTCCATTCCGATAGGATCCCACTTTCTGTTAGATGATCTAAAAACTCTGTAGTTAAGTATTCTCCTCCTCGATCCGATCGAAGAGCCTTAATACTTTTCCCGAGCTGGTTTTCTACTTCAGTCTTGTACTCTTTGAATTTATCAAAGGCCTCAGACTTATGTCTCATCAAATAGACATAACCAAATCTACTGAAATCGTCAGTAAAAGTGATGAAGTAGCTAAATCACTCCTTACAAGTGCACTCATTGGTCCACACACATCCGAGTGTATAAGCCTCAACAAGTCACTCGCCCTTTCACCGCGACCGATGAAGGGCGCTCTAGTCAGTTTGCCCATTAAACATGATTCACATCTATCAATCGAATGGAATTCGAATGGACTAAGAAGTCCGCACTTATGAAGTGCTGATACGCGTTTCTCGTTAATGTGGCCCAAACGACAGTGCCATAACAGAGTCTGGTCTAAGTCCTCAGTCTTAGACCTCTTGGTATTTACATTAAATATAGAGCATGAGGCATTGTTATCCGTATCTAATACGTATAATCCTCCAACCATTTTGGCACTAGCATAGAATATATCATTGCGTAAAATATTGAAAATTCCATTTCCAACATCAAAATTGTATGCTTCCTTGTCCAACAAAGAAATAGATACAAGATTCCTACTGAAAGTAGGTACACAATATACATCTTTTAAAACAAAAACTAGCCCACTTGGCAAAAGAAGACTAATGGTTCCTACAGCAGTCGCCACAACTTTGGTCTTGTTGCCCACTCTGAGGTCCACCTCGTCCTTCTTCAATCTCCTGCTACTTTCCAGCCACTGCACATTAGTGCAAATGTGAGATTCTGCCCCGGTATCCAATACCCATGAATCTTTGGAAGTAGCGAGATTAAGCTCTATAAAGTAAATACCTGATGAAGGCGCAGTCCCGCTGCCCTTCTTCAGATCATCCAGAAACCTTCTGCAATCTTTCTTCCAATGACCAGGCTGATGACAGTAGAAGCAGACATTCTTGATCTCTTTCCCTTTCCTTGAGGACTCCCCGGTCCTAGGAAGGTTAGGACGCTTCGGAATTCTCATCTTTCCTGCCAAGTGCATAGGGGCCTTCCCCTTGCCTTTCACAGTTTCCCTCTTGAAACTGTTTCCCTGTCTGACCATCAGAACGTCCTTGGATCCCTGATCCCTCACGTTCTTTTTAGCAGTCACCAGCATGCTGTGCAACTCTGAGATGGTCTTGTCCATATCGTGCATGTGATAGTTCATGACGAACCCATCATATGCACGAGAAAGGGAACGCATAACCACATCTGCTGCCATCTCGTTTTCAATCTTAAGACCCAGTCTATTAAGATGATCGAGATGCCCCTTCATTTTCAGGACATGAGGACCCACGGAGCTCCCTGCTGACATTTTGCACGAGAGTAGTTCGTTGAGGACATTGTATCTTTTGATACGTGCCCTCTCCTTGAACATATCTCTGATGACCCCCATTAGAGTATAGGGATCCTCAGAGTACTCCATGAACTGCTCCTGGAGATTAGGCTCCATGCAGCCCAGCATAATACACGCTACATTTATGGCATCGCTTAGGTGCTTTAGGTATGCATCCTTGACGACCCTTGTAGCGTTATTAGCTGGCTCCTCAGGGAAAACTTGATCAAGGACATATTCCTTGCGTTCGAATTTGCGGACTATCCTCAAGTTTCTGTCCCAGTCCAGGTAGTTTGTCCCATTGAGCTTGACCCTGTCAAGAATGGGTTTAAGCGACAAACTACCAGTGTTCGCTGATGTGTTAGCCATTTTGATCAACACGACAAAGTGAATTTAATCAGTAAACGGAATAAATTAAGAAGATCGAGTTCAAACACCGACAGGCGATTCTAAACCTATAGAATCCTTGAACCAAGAACCTTGATTTACTCGATTGAGTTGAACTAATGCTCACCACTCAATCGAGCTATGTAGGTCGGACTCCATCCGATCACATCCAATGTGACTCTTGACTAGGGTATGTACTTGAGTACACGGCTTACCCTATCTGATACCCTAGCTCAACCTCAGGCTGAGAATCGTAGTCGGGTCCACCAGTTTTCAACGATGGCCTGTCACTATGCAGGTGCTCCGCTAATGCGCACGACACCCACATATGCTGACCAAACTTACTACAACGCCTTCCCATGGATGCTCCGCTAATGCGCACGACACCCATGGGTCGAGGAAGTAGGAAGTTGTTGATAAACTGGGAGGTATCTGACATCACCCGTTTTTACTTGTCTTGTCGTGTTTGAACGTTTTGGCACATCATTGATGCGATGAGAACGTCAACTACATTCCAAATGTAATGACGTCTCCAATTACATCCAATGTAATTCTTCCTTCGAACCCGTCTACTACATCCAATGTAAAGACGGTTCAAGGGTTCACAAGCAAACGATTAAAACCAATTTTATCTTTGCATGTGAGGTGATTTGCTTGAAAGTTTAAATATAAGCATGCATTCTAACCAAACAATCATGCATAATTTAAACCAAGCATCAAGCAAAAGGACGTGCACGTCAAAGCCCCCTAAACTATTCCCAACCCGGTCTTGAGCAACCTTGACTTCAAGCTGACGACGTGAGCCTCCCACTCGCCCCTTGACGTCCGTCTACTCCAAGCCGTTTCTTGCGGTCTCCCACTTGCCTCTTGAGCTCCTTCGTCTCCAAGCCGGCAATAACGGTTACAATAAAATACACGACTCGCAGGTCGGGAAATAATAATTATTACAAACAAGTGGTACGACGACCACACCTTTAAAAGAATAGTTACACGCTACCACTATCGGCACGCAGTCCGAGAAAAGCGATAAAACTACCCGGGGCTTAATAACGTGCACCATGCATAAATCATCACATCATACAGCGTGTTATCAAACAACGAGATATGACTGATTTTAGTTAGCTTCCAAGTTTCGAAAATTATTACACGGTTTATCGAAACCGGTTTCAAAAATGAATTTTCCGAACGTTTAATTTCGTGGTTCATTATGACGGTTCCAAACTCGTCACAATTCCCCAAATGGTTTAGCCCCGGCGTTCTGACTATCCAATAGTCACGACTCGGCCTAGCTCCGTCCAACGGAGCCCCATCCGGTCACGGGCTCGGCTCCCCGAGAGTACCGGTCTCGTGACCCCAAAATTAAACTTTGTCCAAAAAAATCAGATTTGATTTTATTTCGAAAAACACCAATTTCATGCATAATAACCACATGCAAGAAACTAAATCATGTTATCAATCAAGCATACACTCATATATGCAAAAACATGAAATTAAGAAGCTAACATGCAATTTTAAGCACTTGAAATAAAAAACCAGCAAGCACTCCAAATTTTCAGCACCAAAACTGAAAAATTTCAGCTCTTGTTTTTCCCGTTGGTAGCCAAGCTCTGATACCACTGTTGGGACTTCATGTCGTGGACAAGAAAACAAGAATTTGCAGCGGAAATTAACCACGAATCAAGAAAATAAACTCTACCAAATATGAAGAACAAAGCTGAAAAATCAGCAAGGTTACAAGAACATCACCTTGACGTTTTGGTGGTGAAGATGGAAGAATAACACCAACAATGCTTCGGCTTGAGTCCTTTGGACGCCTACGTATCCGAGATGGAATCAAAGCCAACGTAGTTCTTGAGTATGATGACTCAAGAACATGAAAAACAACATATGGAGCTTGGAGGGGGTTTCGGCCAAGGGTAGAAGAAGAAGAAGAAGAAGAAGAAGAAGAAGAAGAAGAAGAAGAAGAAGAAGAAGAAGAAGAAGAAGAAGAAGAAGAAGAAGAAGAAGAAGAAGAAGAAGAAGAAGAAGAAGAAGAAGAAAAAGAGCTCTCTAATTCTCTACACTTGCATGTTGTTATATCCAACCTATCTTGCATGCTTAGTTAAGTGGAAACACTTAGCTCTCTACTTGAGACAAGTGTCCATGCCAAGATGCTAGGTGGAACTAATAAACAACCTAGTTTATTAGTTTAGTGGAAATTGGGTCCCACCCAATTTAGGTCAACAAGACTAATAGTCATCTAATGACTTGAGTCCTTGTTGGGCCTAGCCTATATGGGCCGGCCATGGGCCTCTCCAAGAGAGCCCATGCCGAGCCCAATATGCTAGCCGATCCACTATGGCGATCCCCGCCACAATTCCCTCCAACTCAGGTTCGTCATGTTCTTATCGAGTATCAAACTGTCGGTGTGACCCTTAGGTCTATGCATGTCGATAAGATCAACGTAAAATCCCATTTTACTTGATCTTACCAAAGTGGCGACTGACGAGACTCAGTATAGCCCGACCCTGCATAACAAACTTGGTTGTTTACTGCATAGCAATCATATAGACTCCTCGGTCTAAGGATACCTGACAAGCTACGACTCTGAACATGTTCATGACTTAATCTATGGAACATATTCAGGTCGGGTCGTCCAACATCATGTCCCACATGATGTTTATGATCAGATTCCGTAACCCTTTCCTATGGCTAATAGAACGTAAGTCATCAAGAATCATATCGCATACTAGTCGCTTCCAGAGAAGACTATTGACTAGGGACCTCATCGAGTGCAATCCATCCTGATCTATGGTTCTATTCGCATGGTGGGCATAGATCGGAAATACACACGACATATTACTCCAACACTTAAGTAATATAAAAGCCGCTTTATTTTATATTGCCAACGATGATAATTACAATTGGACATTTAGGATCGGACTACGGGCACTGAGGCTAACAAGATCATCGGGGTTGAACACAACCCGTAGACTCAATCACGACACGTAAGTCCCATGTTACTCGTTATCCCAGCACGCCCCTCAGGCCCAATCACAAATTCTAGTACAACCATTTTCAACGGGACTCGTACGCACAATCCTTAACTCAAGACCAAACTGCACTTAAAATAGAGCACACAACCAGTCAACAAGCATAGAGCACACAGCAGAACAAACGCATATCCCGTACCGCAGTTTCCAACACCACCAAATGCACCCAGCCATTTATGTCGTACCGTAACACGAAGCCTCGGTCCCGACACCTTTCCGTCACGTAGAATCGGGGTAACATCATACCAGAAATCCCTCAGTCATACGTCTTTCTGTCACGTAGAATCAGGGCCAAATTCTTCCCGTCACAGAGACTCGGGTATCAAACACGCCATCCTTGGCCTCGATACACTACACCGGAACTATCCCACGATGCAAGTATCACTCTGGTTACGTCTTTTCTCGGAACACACAATAAGCATAAAACACAGAGCACAAAACCCAAGCTAGTCTCGGTATATCGACCGGACCATCACAACATAGCACACAACCGGTCTATCACTCACCCGGTCATATCACAAACAAGGGTTCTCATTACAACAAACACGGCACACATGCCCACACAAAATCACAATCATGCAACATCGAGCAATAATCTTATTGAACTCTTAAGCACACTCAAACCGTCACATACTTACCATCAGTTACCGACCCCACGCTCAACGTGGTAACCCCACCGGCTTAACCGGTATCAAATCCCCAACCGTCCCACAGTTCAACATATCAGTTAAACGGGACATAACCACACAGGTCATCAACATGCATCACTAGCTCAGTTCTAATTGTTTTCAAGTTCGTTATTTATTATCCGTTCAAACAACACAAGGCACACCAGCAGATACACTCAGCAAACAATCCTACAGGCACGACATGGCCTGAATCTACCAGCACGGCAATTCCCAAGACATAAACCGTAATTGTTCAAAGTTTATATGTCTACGCTAGTTGTTCGCATCCTACATGCCAAACTATGATCTTTCCGGTTTTATTAATTCCTAGCATGCATACTAGTAACATTCCGTAATTAAAGCGGTATTCGCTACTTTCCCTACCACAAGACGATACCACAACAACGTCTCCTAGCTGCTGACGACCGGCCCAACACCGTCTTCTAGGGCGAAGTCCACGGATCCAAGTCTGGGTTTAACTCCGGTCTTCTCGCTCGAAGCCGGACTCTAAAATAACACGAACGCCAAACTCAAAAACGATTCCAAAGTTTAATTTTAAAAGTTACGAACGGTTCAAATTAAAATCAACAGTCGTCTTTTAAACTTGAGCGGGCTAAAAGCGGGATTACGACGAATTAGGTTCGAGCACCCGAGCACCGAAACCGGTGCATATTTCCCGAGGCACGGATCCCGAGACACGGTTTGGATGCACGATCTCCGAGGTACGGGGTTCGGGCACAATTCCCAAGGTCCGATTCTTCGTTCCGTTTTGTCCCATTCTAGTCTGATTTACAGTCCAGTTCCCACGTTTGGTTACCAAAATCGATTACAGTTCGATCCGGGTTCGTTCCAAGTCCAAAACCAGTTTTTTTGATTTAAGTCCGGAAAAAATATTAAAATCCTTCTTTTTTTATTTTCAAACTCACGGTTCAAGTCAGTTTAACCAGATTCGATCAAATCCAAAACAACTCGGGCAAAGAAAGAGAAGAAGGAGACGAAAGTGCTCGGGAAAAGTTTGGCTGGTCACCGGCGAAGACACCGCCGGCGACCAAGGCTCGGGTTTCGACGCTCACCGTAAGGAAAGCAAGACGGTGGCGGACGGCGTCGGCGCGGGGAAGGGACGGCGGTTTTAGACTCTCCTCGCCGGCGAACCAGACGACGGACGGTGGCTAGATCTCGAGGACTCCGTGAGTCTCCTCGTAGATGAGGTCGTCGACACACTCGACATCTCCACGGCGAGCCAGACGACGCGAAGGAGGTGGATGGTGGAGTGAGGTCGGGGGAGAGAGGGGAAGGACGGTGTCGGCTAGGTCTCGGACTTCACGGGAAGGAAGGGTGTCGACGAGCCGGAGGAAGGAAGGGTCGGGAAATGGAGTGGTTGAGAGGGAGAGAGAGACGTACGGTGGAGGTCGGAATCGAGCGAGGGAGGAGGGGCGGCGTGAGGGAAAGGGAGAATAAGAGGCAAGGATGGTCGGGGGAGAGAGGAGTGGGGGAACGGACAGCGGTGAAAGGAAATTAGGGCAAAATCCCTAATTTATGAGCTTTATAGCTCGGCCAGTCAAGCTGGGCCTCTAACGGGCCTGATGCACGGCCCAAAGCGAAGGGACAGGGCTGGTTGGCCTGCTTGGGCCGGGTCTGGCCTGGTGTGCTGGTCGGGTCTGGTCCGACCCCTTTTCCCTTTTTTTCTCTTTTTTTTCTTTCTCTCTTTTTTGTGTGCAAAAGCTATTAAAATTTCGATCCGTTTTCTTCCCACTACGACGTTAACAAACAACCGACCCGATTTTCAACCTCAACGTTCCGATCGACCAAAAATTAATTAAACTAAATCTTTTTACCGAGGCGGTCTTCACATGGATCCCCGTTTCACCTCCAGATTTTGGGAGAGCTTGCAGAAAGTGTTGGGAACCGAGGTCTTGCTCAGTACGGTTTATCACCCGCAGACCGACGGTCAGTCAAAGCGCACTATACAAATCTTAGAGGATATGCTGCGAGCATGTGTGTTGGACTTCCGAGGATCATGGGAGGATCATTTACCATTAGTCGAGTTCGCCTACAACAACAATTATGAGTCCAGTATTGGAATGGCACCATTTGAGGCGTTGTATGGTAGACCGTGCAGATCGCCCGCGTGTTGGGCAGAGGTAGGAGACCAGAGTTTACTTGGTCCGGAGCTTGTCCAAGAAACGACCGAGAAGGTCGCGTTGATTCGGGAACGGTTTAAGACCGCGCAGAGCCGACAGAAGAGTTACATAGATAGACGATGCCGACCGCTTGAGTTTACAGTTGGTGATCATGTGTTTCTGAGGGTAACCCCGAAGAAGGGATTATTTCGGTTCAACCGCGGCGGATGCAAGTTGGCCCCGCGGTTTATCAGAACTTTTGAGATCTTAGGCAGAGTTGGAGCCGTAGCTTACCGCCTTGCATTGCCACCGCATCTTGGGAACGTTCATAATGTCTTCCACGTTTCCCAACTGCGGAAGTACACTGCGGACCCCTCCCACGTTATCGAGTGGACGGACATCGAGGTATTGATGATGTTTCGTATGAGGAGCTTCCAGTAAGGATTTTGGATACGCGGGAGAAGGTCATGCGTGGAAAGACTATCCCCTCTGGTACGAGTGCAGTGGAACCACCAAGGAGCTGAGTCGACCTGGGAGCGCGAGGTTGAGGTTCGCGCGAAGTACCCCAACTGGTTTGACCTTTGAGGTACCTCTCTTTTAAATTTTGAGGAAGAAATTATTTTAAAGGGGGTATATTGTAAGAATTGCCCCCAGTCGAACATGTGATTTTTGGCAAAGTTTGACTTTCGGCCGGAAAAGTCAACCGATGACTCCGGGAGTCGTTCGGGACCAGTCCGGGGCCCAAAAAGCTTAGCCGTCATCACGGTTAGCTTAGTTGGGTCATTTCCTTTCTTTTGACTGTAATCTTGGACAAGTCAACTTTTGGTCAAACCGGGACTTTTTATCGACTAAATCCGAATTGATTAAAGTGCTGGATTTTTATTAGAGGAAAAGTGGTCTCCACTAGGACACTTGTCCCTATTGGCTTGGAGGAGAAGAAAAGGACCTCTATTGACCTATTTATCCTCCCTTGTTCTTAAAGAAAGGAATTGAAAGGAAGGAGTAAAAGGGACTTTTCTCACAATAGGTTTTAATACAGTTGAAGCAAACAAATCAGCCCATTCCTCATTGTTGCAGCCGAAATATACAAGGGGAGAGAGAGTGGAGGAGCCTCTTGACTTGAGGAAGAAGAAAGAGAGAAAAGGGAAGAACTTGAAGCCTTTTCTTCATCAAATTCTCTCCAAACCTTCCAAATCTTCATCATCTATTCACTCTCAAGGTAAGTGACTTCTTGACTTCTCATTTCAATCAATTTCAAGTTGTGGGTTTTGCAAGAACTAGAAAAGTTTGCTTCCTTGGTTGTTAGATGGCGGTTTTTGGTGAATAATATTGAAGTTTAGGTTGGTTTTGTTTTAATTGTTGATGTTTGGAGGAAACCCATTGAGGGTGTTGAGTTTTGGGAGTTTGTTTGACTGATTTTGGAGCTTGGTGTTATTGAAAATGGAGATTTTGAAGTGATTTTTCGTAGAATCGAAGTTGGAGAAGAAGGGGTTGGGACTGCCAAGATCTGAGACGGAACGCGACACGGAAGGGGCTTGGTTCCGCCCCTCTAAGCGGCGCGGAACGGGCTCGGTGCCGGCCCTCCAAGCGGCACGGTCCGGGTCCCAGACCCGCCCTCTGAGGGGCACGGTCCGGGCCTAGTGCCGGGCCTCTGAGGGGAACGACCCGGGTCAGTTTCCAGATCTGTTGGCTATCCGAGTTGGGCCTAGTTTGGGCCCAATTTCCCTTTTAGCCCAAGTTTTCTTCGTTAAGGGTTTGTTAGGTAATTTACTTTAAAACCGTCTTTGTTTAGTTATTAATTATAGCGTTAATTTGTGATCCAAGACCTTGGATCGGGACTTGACAGAGGAGGAGGCCGTTGGGACCACGTGAGAGGAAGAGGAGGAAGCTATCCAGGACGTCAGCAGCTAGGAGTATTAAGCGTTGGAAAACTGAAGGTAGGCAAGAGTAGCAAACTCCACTCTTAATTTATAGAGCGCTAATAGTATGCCTATAGGATAATAATAACCGGTAAGGTCCTAGTTTGCATGTAGGATGTGATTCACTAGATTAACTGCTTTTCAATTCTATAATAACCGGACGAGTCTTAGTTTGCATATAGGTTGTGATTCACTAGACTAATCGCTTTCAATACTTTGGGAAATTGTCGTGTTGGTAGAATGGTCATGTTGAGCCTTAGGATTGCTTGTTGAATGTACTTAATGTTGATTGTTTGTCCTTAGTATTGATGCATTCTCCGTCTTAGGTTAACAGAAGAGTCACACTAAACTAGATGAATGATGATGATTGTGATATAAATGATTGATCCGTGTTATGATTGGTCGAATGAATGAAATGAATGTGTTATGGTTAGTTGAATGAATGTGTGAATGTGAATTGATTGTGCTTAACGATATGATCGGGTGAGTGATAGACCGATGGGACGTGGTTGGTAAGTCATGCCGGTAAGCTTGGTTTGATAACGTGTGTGGTTGTATTATGTTTGGTATGTGATGGTGTGGTTTGAGTGTGTACCCCGAGGTGGAAATGCCGGGAAGATACCTAGTACGATGTGCGGTTCCGGTATGGTATATGAGTGTGTACCCCGAGGTGGTAATTCTGGGAAGATACCTAGTCCGATGTGCGGTTCTGGTATGGTATATGATTGTGTACCCCGATGTGCGTTTCCGGGAAGACGTCTAGGCCGATGTGCGTTTCCGGTATGATGTGTGGTTGCTTACCCCGATGGAGTAGTTCCGGGAAGATATCTAGGCCGATGTGCGTTTCCGGTATGATATATTACTTGTTTCACCCCGATGATCTGTGGTCCTTTGGGGACATTTCCGGGAACCCTAATGATATGTGTTCTTGGGAACATTTCCAGGATCCCCGATGATATGTGTTTCCTCTGGACCGAGGGGCTTTCTGATATTATTCTTTGGCTATGTGTGGATCGGAGTATTGTGGTTTAAATAATCTATGTTTCGTTACTTTTATGCTCTTTAGTTATTTCTATTGAAGACTAAACTGCCTATCCTTGTTTTTCCCTGAGTTACTAATTTTATTAAGTATCGTATTTCTTGTTGGTCGTTGTTCATGGTATCTTTTGGTTAATTGTACTAATCGAGTTTTCATTGTCAAAGCGGGGGTTCTTTCACTTTTCTACTTTTTCCTACTGAGCGTAAGCTCACCCCCTTTGTGTTTACTGTTGTTTTACAGGTTTCGTTGCTGAGTAGCTTGTAGGACGTCTCAGGGCTCGGGAGCTCACTGAGGGTCCGGGTGTTTACCGTTAGAGACGTACCTTCGCATTTGTTTTTGTCACGCCCCAAATCCGGTTATCGCCCGGACCCGAGGCATGACGAGCAATAGAAGACAATAAATTAATAAAACAACATTTAGTTCCTGAAAATCTCGAATAAGAAACTCCAATCCACAAAATCTAGTTTAAACATGACTAACCCTCCGGGGGTGTAATAATAAATCTCCACAAAATCTGGTCCAACAGAAATAAAGTTAAACACGAAGTCTCTATGGACACCCACACCGAGAAGCTCCCGAGCCCCTACTCCTCTATCAAGCCTGTAAACACAACAATAAACTCGTAGGGGTGAGCTTGCGCTCAGTAGGAAAAACACATAACAAGGTGGACCTTCAACTCAATAAGATCAACAACAACGACAACAAAATACATCTTAACAAACACGGGTAATAGATAAATCAGCCAATGCCGTGGCACATGAAGTCTCCACCCTCCGATCCACATGATGTGTCCTCTCGGATTTTCCCTCAAATCCAGAGGAGACGCATAACATTGAGGCGACCGGAAACAACCCTTCGGGGCGCTTATCATCGGGATTCTCAGAAACGTCTCCAATGGATTTTATGTCCTCGGGAACCAAGGTATTACTCCCATAGGGAGCATACACTTGGACAATTTAATAATAAGTAGTTAATAATTGAATAACTCACTCAACCGAAACACGAAATAATACAAGCTCAACAACCACCAATTCAATTCCATGGCTCACACATCACCAATTCACCACAACAAACAGTACACGAATCACGCAAACATAGCACACCAATCACACAATCCCAACTTACCGTTCACTTACCAGTTTCGAACCACCGGGGCATCGATCACCTGATTGCACCGCTCGGTACAACCAGTCATACTCGATGCTCCAAACAACCATTCAAGTAAATCAAGTAATCATTCGAATACAATCAACGAGCAAGTACGAGTGTAATCAACTAATCATAAAAACCTTCAAAAGAGCATTCACACATGCAATTCCATTAGTTTCATTAGACTCTTTAGCCTATCCACTAAGCAATCAACAACCAAGCATGTGATCCTAACACGCAACTAATCCGAGGGCTTTGCCAAGGCTCCTCTACCAGACAAACAATTCCCAAGTATTGAAAGCGAGTTACACTAGTGATTGGCATCCTAATCGTTCACAACTAGACATTTCCGGTTATTAGTAATCGAAAGACGATTATGCTAGTTATTCGCATCCTATAGGCATATCTAGGACCTTTCCAATTTTATTAGCCTATCATGCATACTAAGCATCGTAAACGAGAGGTTAAGGCTTTCCCTACCTCAAGGTCCTCCTCTCAACACTTTGACGAAGCCCGTTGATCACCACTTCGATCTTCACTCGGGTCCCGGCGTGATAAAAGCTCCTCTAACTTGTGTCCACGTTCTTCCTCCGTTCCTAGCTTGGTTCCAATGTTTTGAACCACCAAAAGAACACAAATTAGATTCCTCAACCAAGGTTTGAAGAGGAAAAGTGGGAATCAAATTGAGCTAAAAGGAAGGGTTTTGGGATCTGGGGATCTGATCCGAAATGCCAAACGGAACGTGTGGCTTGCCGTGCCGGAACATGGCACGGACCCTGTCACAGGCCGGCCCGGAATCCAGAACGGAATACGACACAGACCGGCCCGGTGAGCGACACGGACCGTATCAGGTCCCATGCCGGACTCCCGCCCGTTCCGTGCCGGGTGCCGTGCCGGTACCAGGCACGTTCCGTGCGGCCTACCGTGCCGGTACCTGGCCCGGTCCGGGTCAGATTCCGTATCAGACCTGACCAGCTCCTTCCCTTTTCTTCCCCAACTCGAATTTCACGAAAATCCCAACACAAACTCCATTTCTAAACTCTCATAGCTCCAAAATAATCCACCAAAGATACCCAGCAACTACACCATCAATGGGTTCATCAAACTTCAACCAAAACTCAATCCAACAACCTACTTCACTACTTCTTCTCCAAGCAATCAATCAAAAAGCAAGTTCTTCAACTTTTAAGCCAAAACCCACAAAACCCATAGATTGGAAGTGGAAGAAATGGAGAGTTGAGAGCATCCTTACCTCTAGATAGTTGAGATGGAGAAGATGGAGTGAAAATGAAGGCAAAAGGACCAAGAACAAGCTTCAAAATCCAAGCTTTCTTCTCTATCTTCTTCCTCAAGAAAGTGAGCTCCTCCTCCCCTCTCTCTTGTGATTTTCGGCTGCAACAATAACAAATGGGCTGAATTGTTGCTCTCTTTCCTTTAAATGACCTAAAATGTCAATTTACTCAAAAGCCCTTAAGGTCTTATCCCTTTAAAGGTAACTTAGGAGGGTATGAGGGTCATTTGGAGCCCCAAATCTCATCCTCCAAGCCAAGCATGACAAGTGTCATGTGAGGTCACTCCCACTTAAATAATTTCCAGCTTTCCAATATTTATCGACAATTAACCGATAAAAAGCCCGAGTTTGACCGATAGTTGACTTTAACAATATTACAGTCAAACTGAAGGAAACGACCCAACTAAGCTAACCGTGCTAATGGCTAAGCCTTTTGGGCCCCGGAAAGGTCCCGAATGACTTTCCGAGTCATCGGTTGACTTTTCCGGTCGAAAGTCAAACTTAGTTAGGATTTACCGGTTCTACCGGGATCGACCGGGGACGGGTCTTACAGTTTTAAACCTTGTCGCACTTTGTTTTAGATCGAGCTCTTGACTCATCGGTTGGACTCGTTTATGTGATTTTACCTGGAGTTTTACTTTATCAAAGTTTACCTTCTTATTATTATTTATCTGTTTTTTAACTCACGTCTCGAGTCCAGTCAAAACCGAATTTGGGGCGTGACAGGTGCTGAAAAGTTGCCTCATGTGGTCTTATCCTAAAGGTGGAAATGTTCCATTCGTCCTTTAGCCTCCCTCTCTCTTTTTTGTCCACAAGTGGGGACCAAATGGTCTTTTCTCACCTTTTTCTTCCCCTCCAAGCTATCATGGACATATATCCAAGTGGGGTCCACCTCTACCTAAAATATCTCAGCTCAAATTAAATTAATTCGTTAATACTCCTAATTCGACCTAGTTTGACCCGGGTTTGACTTTTTCACAAAAGTAGTCATTTGAAAGGAAACGACCCAACTAAGTTAACCGTAACGACAGCTAAGCTTTTTGGGTCCCGGAAAGGTCCTCAATGACTCCCGGAGTCATTGGTTGACTTTTTCGACGGAAAGTCAACTTTCCCCAAAATTCACCGGTTCGACCGGTGTCGTCCGGGGGCGGTTCTTACAATACTCTAAACTGAAAGTATCATACATTTCTTAAAAAAAAAATCAATAAGTATGACTCTATCAACTCAATTAATACAAACTTGTGCGTTTTTTATGTTTTGAAAATACTAAAAAAAAAATAGTGTGAATCAAACTCGGGATGTAACAATTGAACAAAGTGTGCTCTACAAAATCAACCAGCATAGTTTTATGGTTTCACTTAGTTTGTAGAAGGTTAGAAAATGTTTTTTTAACTACGAATCCGACCCGACGCCTGATCGACCCGCTCAATTAATCAACCGGGCGGTGATTAATCGGCCGAATCGAGGATTAATCGGACATATTCCACCCAAACGGTCTGGAGCGCCCTAGGAGGATAAATCTGGTCGGCAGAGCCCATTTCAGCGCCTAGGCGCCTCCAGGCGGGATTCCAACAATGGCTTCAAGCAACAAGGCTCAAGGGAAAGGCACCACGGGGAAAAGGAAAACAATCTCATGGAGCAGTTGATGGAAGAGGAAGTTGCACCAAGCTTCTCTGAAACTTTTTGACCGCACACACCATGGCTCCATCTCGCAACCTTGAGAATTAGGTCTTTCTTAGTGGCCGTTAAATATGGATTTTTTGATGTTGGGTGAAGGCCATAATAGCCATAACTAGTCACTCTTTTTGTTGTCTTGTATGTGGTGGAAGACACCATGTGCATGATTATGACCATTTTGCAAAACCCTATGAGAATTATATTCCCTCTCTTCCATAACAAATTCGGGAGCTTTTGTAAGTATTGTGACAGGGTTCAGCTTTGGATGGACAACTCTTTTTGTTTTTTTTTTTAAAAACATTCACCTTATGTAAAGAAAATATTTAAAGGTTTTACCCTTGCATAATGTGTTATTTATAATTATTGCATGCAAATGTCATTTTCTCCTTTGCTTATAAAAACCCCTTTCACTTCAGTAGTGGGAACCGCACTTCATAATGGTCAAGAAATCACCATTAGATGATGAAGCAGGTGAGAGATTCGAAGCATGAGAAAAAAGGGGTGGGTGGTTCACACCACAATCTTCTTCCGAGCATAGTGATGCATGGAGCATGCCTCCATCATTTTTTCCTCCTCCTACACCACCATATGTGCAACCACAAGTTATGTCTGATTGGTCATATCAATATGTAGAGGAGCCTCCACTAGAAGAAGAAACCCCATGGGCATACAATCTCCCATAAGATCAATATCCGTGTAAGAACTGCCCCCGGTCGATCCCGGTCGAACCGGTGAATCTTGGCGAAAGTTGACTTTTGGCTGGAAAAGTCAACCGATGACTCCGGGAGTCATTCGGGACCTTTCCGGGGGCCCAAAAAGCTTAGTTGTCGTTACGGTTAGCTTAATTGGGCCGTTTCCTTTTAAATGACTGTAATTATGGAAAAGTCAACATTCGGTCAAACAGAGACTTTTTATCGACTAAAACAAATTAAATTGAAGATGTTGGTTTTTCTAAGGGCTAAGTGGTCCCCACTAGGAAACTTGTACTTAGTGGCTTGGAGGAGAAGAAATGGGTTTTCAATGACCCATTTACCCTCAAATTTGCCAAAATAGAATATTTGGACCAAATGGGCTTTTTGGACTTTCATCAATTTAGGTTTTTATAGCATTTGAGAGCACAATTCAGCCACATAACTTGTGCTAGCTGAAATTTAGAGAGAGAAAAGAAGAAGAGGAGAAACAAAGGAAACTTGAAGAAGAAGAAGAAAGGGAGAAAGGAGCAATCTTGAGCCTAGTTCTTCATCCATTCTTCTCCAAAAACCCCATATCCTCTTCATCTATCCATTTCCAAGGTAAGTAAACTCTAACTTTCCATTTTCAATTCATTTTAAGTTATGGGTTTCCTTGGGTTTTGCTTAAACTAGCTATGTTTTGAGTTCTATGTGGTTGGATGCTGTTAGATAATGTTTCTAGAGAAGTAGATGCTTGATTTATGGAGAAATCCATAGTTTTGGTTGTTTTTGGATTTGAAATCTCTTGAGTATTTGTTGGTTTGATGAATCCTACCTTGGGTAGTGAAGGATTGAAGTTATGTGACTGTTTTGGAGGTTTTGTGTGACTGAAAATGGAGTTTTTGGTGTTTTTTTTCTATAAAAGGAGGTTGGAGGAAGAAGAAGGACGAAACAGGTCTGGGCCGTCACAGATCTGTGACAGGCACCGTGATGGGAGACGTCACGGCTCCGTAAGGGAGACCGTGACAGCACACGTCACGGGTCCGTGACGTCATCCGTCACGGGTAGCCTCACGGCTCCGTGACCCGATCCGTGGCAGACCAGTTTTGGTCCTTTTGAGTCCTTTTTGGGTGTTTTCCGTTTATTTCGAAAGGTTATTTAGAACCAAACGGTTGGTTTTTTTTTAACTTAGATGTATGCCTCTTAAACTACCTTTGGTTAGACTTTAATTATAGTCTTAATTGTGATCCAAGACCTTGGACCCGAGCTAGACGGAGGAGGAGGCCCTTGGACCGCGTGAGAAGACGAGGATGAAGCTAGCCATTTCGTCAGCTGCTAGGATTGGTCTGTTTTCGAGGTAGGGAAGAGTAGTAAACTCCACTCTTAATTTAAAGAATGTTAATAGTATGCTTATAGGATAATAATATCCGGAAAGGTCCTAGTTTGCATATAGGATGTGATTCACTAGAATAACCGCTTTCAATTACAATAATAACCGGAAGAGTCTTAGTATGCATATAGGATGTGATTCACTAGCTTAACCGCTTTCATTTATTGGGAAATTGTCGTGCTGGTAAATTGGTCATGTCGAGTCTTAGGATTGCGTGATTGCTTGTATTGATGATGGTTGAGTGTCCTCAATCGTCGATGCATGTTCCATTCTTTGCTTAATATAAGAGTCTTATTAAACTAGATGAATTATGATGAGTATGATATGAATGATTACTTGGTGACATGATTGGTTGAGTGATTGTGTGGAATGATTATATGATTGTGCCTTGTGATATGATCGGGTGAGTGACAGACCGATGGGACGTGGTTGGTAAGTCATGTCGGTAAGCTTAGTTGATACTATGATTTTGGTGTATTGTGTTTGTTTGGTATTGAGTGTGTTGTTGTTTGCTTGCCTGAGGGTGTTTCCGGGAGGATATCCGATCGAATGGGTATGCCGGTCCGATGTCTTTACATTGTTGTTTCACCCTGATGCTACGTGTTCCGTGAAGACCTAGGCCGAGGGATATTCCGGTATGGTATATTATTGTCTTATCTGATGCTACGTGTTCCAGAAAGACTTATTTCACCCCGATGCTACGTGTTCCGGGAAGACCTAGGCCGAGGGACATTCCGGCATGGTATATTGTTGTCTCACTCCGATGCTACGTGTTCCAGAGAGACTTGTTTCACCCCGATGATATGTGTCCCAGTTGGAGACATTTCCGGGAGCCCGATGATATGTGTCCCATTCGGGGGCATTTCCGGGAAGACATCTTGACCGAGTGACATTCCGGTATGATGTGTTGGTTTGTGTGTGAATCGGAGTCCAGTGGTTTAAATTATCTATATTTCGGTACTCGTGTGTTTCTTTAGTTGCTTCTATTGGTGAATAAGTTGTCTCCTCGTTGATCCCCTTTGAGTCACTATTTTTATTTAAGTGTTGCAATTCTTACTTGATCTCTATTTATGGCGTCTTTTGGATAATCGTCTTATTCGTGTTTTGTTGTCAAAGCGGGGGTTCTTTTTACATTACAACTTTTTCTAACTGGGCGTAAGCTCACCCCCTTCGTGTTTACTATTTTTACAGGTTTAATTGATGAGTATGCCTAGAGGACGTCTCAGGGCTCGGGAACTCGTTGAGGGTCCAGGTGGTGTCATGTGTTAGAGACGTACCCCTTTTTCTTTACTAAACTATGTTTTAAATAGTTCGGATTTGAGCGGTTGACTCATGTTATATTTATCGGAAGTGTTATTTTGGAACTAAAATTTGAAGTTTACTTTCATTTAAATGTACTTTTATTGTTGTTTTATTATTATTTCTAGTTCACGTCTCGAGTCCGGTCAAAACCGGATTAGGGGCGTGACAATCCGCCATACGAAGATATGAAGCTGATATTGGCAAGAAAAAGAGTTACCTTCCCATCAAGATCCTCCATCGCAACATTCAACCCATCTGAACAATATGAAGCTGATGTTGGCGATAGTGGAGATGAAAAGGATAACGCTTCCTCTAAAGGTAGTACTCCTAGTTTATTGGGGAAACCCTGTTTCCTAACCCCCTATGAGCTTTGTTTTCTCATTCCTAACCTGGGTTTACCTTTGGTGACACTTCCCAACTATCATCTTTCCATTTTTTGCAAAAACTATCAGAAATCGCCAAAACTGACGATTCCGTTAGTTTTTGGCCCACGTGGCGGCCACGTGTCGTCACGGGTGAAGTGACACGTGGCAAAAAAACTAACGGAATCGTAAAAATAAACGGTAAACGATTCTTTCTGCAGAAAATTGAAAGGTGATAGTTGGGAAGTGTAACTAAAGGTAAACCCAGATTAGGAATTCGAAAACAAAGCTCAAAGGGGGTTAGGAAATAGGGTTTCCCCTTGTTTATTTAGGAAATCAGCGGTATATAGGTTACCTTATGTTTTTCTTTTATTGCAACCCTCAATAATGTCTTCCTAGTTAAGCGTAATATAGGTCACCATGTATGTCTGTTGTATAAGTTTAATGCATGTTTCAACTAAAGATGATGGTATGCAACCCATTTAACATCAACTCACCAATACCACAAAATCATGCAAATGATTACATAAAAACATCTTTATTACTTAAACCTTCAATCACCGACTCAAACATAATTAAACGTACATAACGATTGCATAATTCAACACTACTTGTCAAACTTCATGTCTACATAAGGTAAAAGTGTTTTTTCCCGACTACATTACTACCATCACTAAGCAATAACCCTAACGTTATACAAAAGAACTATCCCATACATAAACCAAAGGAGATTTGATAAACGCTTAGATGTTTTACGGTTCTTTGTTTTTCTTAACGTAGAGCTTCTTCCAATTGCAATCATGTCATGTAGTTCAGGCACTACTTCATCACGATCAATCCATTGGAAAAAATTGAATCTCCGTTCACCCTGCACCTATATTTACATATCATTCAATTCAAATCTTTAAACAACAAACACTCTACAACGTTAAAAATATCGTTTCACTTATATTGTATTTCTCACATCCATAAAATCTTCTTCTGTGGTCATTTACCGAGTATAATGTGAGAATAGGTATTGGTGCTCCACAATAGCACAACAATATCCTTTGCCTTCCAAATTAAATATCCTTATACAGCAAAAAATTCCAGTGTAGTTATCCAATTGTTTCCCTTATACAACAACTTATTTAACATGCATTATCTGAATTTTTGGGTTTCAAGAAATTACACATTTTTTTTATAAGCTAAAAATTTATTGAGCAAATGTTCTAAAAAGAAATAGAACAAAGCAAGAAAAGATCCGAAGAGGTCTTTTCCTTTAACCAGTACAGCTAAAAAGAGCAAAAAAAGACCCAGAATAAAACAAAACGTACAAACATCTTGCCTAATTCTTTTTCGGGTTCAAACAATTAAACCGGTTTGATACCGGAACAGGGGATAGTACTTGGTCAGAAGTCGGTTCCAAAAGATCCCTGTCCTTCTCTCCCTCGGAAGCTAAGGAGCAGAGATCAACAGCTTTCCTACCGTCCTGTAGCTCCAGTTGCCCAAGCTATCAATCTTGGATACGTCCACCAAGAGACGACCCTTGTTATCCCCTTTATCTGCAGAAGTCTTGGCTCTCGTCTGATACACTACCACTGGGTGTGCGATCACCTTCTCAAGGCCCTTCTTTGGGCAACCACGCTTTTTTGGCACAACCACCGATATCGGTTTTTGCAAGGCTTCCTTCCACGGACTTCCTTGGAGACCGAACTCCGAAGGTGGAACACTCGAGCCCCTAACCGAGGGGTTCAAATCTGTCTCTATTCGCTTAAAAATAGTATCCAAGCTCGGATCCTCTCGAGCCATCGCTTGGGCCTTATCTGACGAAACGACGACAGACCCAAGAAGCCCACAAGGCAGGCCCTTCCCTGCCAGGCCAGAATCAGCTTGAATTAGGCCAGGCCTGCCAAGAGAGATTTCTTGGCCCAAAGGAACTCGAGGCCCAACATCATCCCCAGTATTGACGCCGTCCAAAACCATTGCACCGTCCAAACCAACTGAAGATAGGAATTCGTCCGAGAAATCAGGCGCGATCAACACAGGATCAACACAATATTTCGAGATCGAATTCCCGTGATGTGCAATCCCTGAAAACAAGGGCCCAATTCCTGAAACAGGGGAAGAAGAAATCGGGAGCTCGACGAAGTCCTGCGCAGGCGTCGCCGAGGTTGGTACTGGAGAGGAAGTGACCCGAAGTGGCCCTAACCCTCTAGCCGACTCCAACTCAATGACTTCTGACCGCGGGAGGTCACCAGAATGAGGGATCGGAGCAACACACGGAACAGAGCCCATGCTCTGTTTTTCGATCCGTACTGTCTCAGTCGCCGGAGAGGTCAAACTTCGCCGAGAGGGAGTGACCAAATGAGTTAGTATCCCTTTAGGAGACTCCTGCTCGTTGACAACTTCTTGAGAGAGCTCACCGGAGTGAAGGGCTGGATCG
Source organism: Erodium maritimum (assembly GCA_963921825.1). NCBI lineage: Eukaryota > Viridiplantae > Streptophyta > Magnoliopsida > Geraniales > Geraniaceae > Erodium > Erodium maritimum. The sequence continues at coordinate 23,502,378 of OY997590.1, forward strand.
GTATGTGAAACAGAGCCAATGCTCTATTTCTCGTTTCCGACTGGCTCGGTCGCTGGAGAGACCAGACGTTGCCGAGAGAAAGCCACGAACAGCACATGTCCTCTCACTTGTACCCCATTTAGAGCCTGAACAGCCTGAGACGCCGCCATAGACGTCGTGAAACGAACGAACCCAAAAAACAATCCCTGCATGTTAGCTTTCTTCACCAACGAGAGAGAAGCTACAACGCAAAACCTGGAGAGTTCTTCCCGAAACCACTCCTCCGTCGCAGGATAAGGTAGATTCCAAACATAGAGCTCCGTGTCGCTCACCACGTACTGAACCGGAAGTCTACGCCGACGACCCACTGCTCTCTCCGAGCACATTCCGTCCGTCTCCCTTTCCTTCGAAACCAAGGGGATATGAATCGGAGTTGGATCGACCTTACCTGACGTGCCCTGCTTCGCCGTTGATGTAGCAACCGGGTGAGGCTTCTTTCTCCGGTGATTCCGTGTATCACCACCAGTGATCGGGCCACCCTTGGTCTTCACCGGTAGAATGGCATGAAACTCATAATAGAGCGACAAAAAATCGGAGCAAAAGGCAACAAACTCGTCAATGGTCCGGTAGTTGAAGCTCCGGCCATCTTTAGGACGCTGGGAGGTTTGGGAGCCATTGGATGACTCTTACCACACCTAATTGGAAATACTTGTTTAAAAACTACACGTTATTAGAATCAACCCTTGATTTCCATACTCATATTTGGGGATTTTATTTTCACATTATTTTGATGCAAATACATCTTCATTCAATCCTGGCAAGGGAATTACTTACGATTCCAAGATATATTCTTGTAACCCTAAACCCAAAATTTATCAATTTTTTGTAACCCGATTTTCCAAGGATGAACCCTAAATATTTTGGGTTTGGGGATTTCACAGTTTCTGTCCTAAAATTGAGCTAAAATCGATCTTCATGCATATAGTACGAATCTTGGAGATTTACCATTGCAGCTACCTCCTCACAACTAATTTTTCGTCGTCGTATCTTCTCCTCTGCTGGCTTATACTCAACTCTCCACGTACTCTCATCTTCTTATACCTACTCTACTCTTCGTCGACCTCCTCTTCTCTTGCTCTTTCTCTCCATCTCTCTCTTCCTCTCTCTCTCTCGTACTCGACTCCTCTGTGAAACAACATACACCTTTGCTTTTCTAATTAATGGGGTTATTTTCCCACCTAAAGGATTGTTCCAACACAAAAAAGTAAGGGCATTTTAGCTTTAAATTTTTTTTTGTCACCCACGTGCATAGCACAAACTTTTGTTCTAACGTTTTTTTGTTATTTATAACATATTTTGTTGGTTGACAATAGTTTCCGTTATAAAGAAGTGTAAAAAAACTAAAATCATAAATACTGATGTCAAAACGTTAGTCAAGAAACAACTATTTTGTATATAATACACGACAGACGGTAACAAAGTAGACAAAAAGTAGTAATGAGCTAGATGATCAGAAATTCAAAAAAGACGAGAGAATTGTAGCTAGACAAAATTTCATTTAATTCAGAAAGTAGATTGTTCATGGATGGATTCTAGTACGTGCTCATTATCCATGCAAAATCTGGTGTTGCTTAGATACACACGATGTACAGGAATTTTGCGGAGCTCTTCAGCGACGTCCTGGAACTGAAGAAGTCCACCAGGCTTACACTTGGAAAGCAACCTAGCTGCCTCGTGCTTTGTCATCTTGACCTTCACTCTAATCACTCCTCCATCGCCGTCCATCAGCAACGGTTCCGATATGCTTCGTGGCTGCCCCTTCTTTACCAAGTCGTCTCTGTAGACACCACTGGATTGGGATTTTGGTTTTGAATCGTTGAATGCGATCCTGCTAACTCTGGCTAGGAACGAGTTCAACATAGTTACGACACGACACTAGAAAAGAGACAAAAATTGGATGAGAAGAGAGGGTGTGATTGGAATTGGTTTGTGACTTGTGAGAAATGGGATTGAGAAAGATCGTGTATTTATAGACTGGGAGATGGAGAAAAGACTGTCAATGGTCAAGCTTTTTAGTGGACCTTAACTAACGTTAACCATACGACAAGATCTGTCTAATTAAATAAACTAATCTCAACTCAGCTCCTCCGACGGGAGGAGTGTACTACGGGTAATGCAGTTTTAATTAACAAAACAAAACAACTTGATAAGTAATCCACTAGTATTACTGAAATCTACAATCACTTCATATTTTCCAAGATGTAACTCGTATTTTTTATTATATATATATATATCGTTTTCTTCTACCTCAAGTGCATTTTCACCTGTGATGTTTGGTGTAACCTGATCAAATTACTAGTTTTTAAGTTGACATCCAAAGAAAAAAAATTGGTGTGACATGCGTTTATGTCACAATTGAAAAGGGTGCCGGATTGACTAAAAAATTAAACAGTTTACAAACAACACTTACAAAACATGTGTAACTCATCCCAAATTTTCGTAACTATTCCATATCTTTACCATAATTGGATCATGTCAAACACTTATAGAAATAGGAACGAGTTATAAAATTAATTGATTAGTCCTAATTTCTCACTACCCAGTTTTCGTCGCCTCTGTCTTAAAATCATCGGCGACCTCCGTCCGTAGAGGTCGCTGGTTGGGTCATTCCTCGTCTTGGCCGTGTGCCCTTGTCTAGCACTTTGTGATTTTGTCACGACCTTGTGTAGTCTCGGTCTTCTTTTGGTCGGCGTCTTCTTCTCCAATCTTCTTTCCCATTTCTTCTCGGATGTACCCTTCTTCTCCGGTTTCGCTCATGTCGTGGGGCTTTGTTTGTTCCACCAGCCAAAACTCGTTGATCTCGTCCAACCCTTGCCGCCCTCTTTCACCCCCTTTCCTCGCCGCCCCTCAACCGCAAGACCTTCTTACCCTTTGTCGGCCTTTGTCTCCCGGAAAATCTTAGACCGTCACCTCCTTGGAATAGGGTCTACATGGTTCGGCGAATCCGGATCTGACATGGCCTCTGTTTCAGCCAGTCCTCTCTCTTTTGCGATTGGATCTCGCCACTGCAACCACAAGCCAATAGATACCACCGGCGCCCCTGCCTTGAATCCTTCCTTGGCGAAACTCACACTCAGCTCGTCTGCCCTACTTTCGCCAAAAAAGTTCGGCTATCGCATGTTGTCGACCTGCTTAGTTTGATTGGACCTCCGCATCGCCGATATCGTTCCCCCACCACCTTGGTAACCTTGCCTCTGACCATTGAGACCGGATCCTCCCGATGGGGCTTCATTGAGCCTACTCTAAACCGGGCTCTGCTGGGGAAGGATGAACCCCAAATGAAGCAAGTGTGGTCGGCGAAGCTCTTACAGGGGAGGGACAAATCCCAACAACTACAGGTTGATTCTGGCAATCCCCCTCTTCGGAAGTCGGTTGGGGATCGTGTTTCTCGTCCTGAGCTCCGATAGCGTATGTTTAGTGCTCACAGGGACCAGGTCTTGGATTTTCCCAGTCGGCCCCCGATGAACGGCCCTCCCGGCCCATGCCTGTTAGATGGAACTAAAAGTGGACAGTTCGACCTCTTTTCTTTTCCATTTTTTGCTTAATGGAACACCGTAAGGGATGAGGACAACAGAGCTTGGATGGATTTTCTGGTATACTTTTCTCGTTCTCCTTCTTCATCGTCAATAGATCTGCCAAGTCTCGATTATTTCTATCGTACCCTGTACTGGATTTTCACAGCTAGGGTTTGTATGACCGATACCTGGACCTCCTCTCACCGGACTCCAATGGAAAGTCCTCCCGGATTCTGACACTAGATGACTCGAAGGTTTCTATTTATAGGTACAACTATCTCTCCGCCACGATTGCTTTATTGAGCGGGAACGATTGTGGTCGCCGTCTTGTGGTCCATGACGCTACTCCTGCAACGCCCCCGTCATGCCCTAACGTTGCCCTTGTAGGGCCTTGGTGTCCTCTCGTTTCCACTCGGCGCCAATATCATTTCTAGGGTATGAACCCGCCAACCTGTCAATGTATGCCTCCAAGATCGACAAGGACCCTGACTTGAACCCTTTAGAGACGGGGCCCAATGTTGGATGGAAACCCATTAGGCCCGATTACGGACGATTATTCCCGGTCTCCAAGCCTGGGTTTGCTCCTGTTAGGTGGGATCATGCTACCCAGGACGTTTGTGGACACCGCCTCTCAAGCCAAGAGAACCACCCGGACGGGTATTTAGCTTCTTGTCCTTGTATTTTGTGTTTATCTGTTGTTGACGATTCCCTTCTATTGTACTGTAATAGAAGTCGTTGTTATGTTTATCCTACTGTGTCAGATCACCTGTTTAAGCAAACGTGGGATACCGACCAAACCATAGGATTGTTTCGGGTTTTATCCCTGAATTGTATGTTGTAATGTTTTGAGATTGAGGAAAGTAAAGTCTACTCTTTCTTCAAAAAAAGGTTATAAGATTAATTCAGAAAATCTTGACGAATTAAGAGCGATATAATGTCGTCCATATGACATATGTTCTTTTTGTTAATATATTATGTATTAAATTCAAGGAACAAATATTTCTTACACCCAAGAAATGATACAACATTTTTCAAACCAAGTTAAAAGAGAGCTATACACAAATATTGTGGTGGGATTAGGGACATATGATCTGTCAAGTATTATATTTTTGTCATTCCTAATATCAAACAGATATTTGAGTTGTGTAGTCTAAAACAATATCATTCTTTTTATCAACAATACAAATTTAAATTAAAATCTCTCATGAGGTAAAATATGAGTACACGATGATGATGGTTTAACTACAGAACTGAAAGTCGAGCACTGGCATAATAGTTTAGCCTCGTGACAATCCCAACAAGATAGAGTAGCTCTAATCATTCATCGAATTAGGTTCATATCCCTTAATTATCTATAGAACAACTAATAATTAAACATCCAATAATAATTGGGGTCATTCTCTAGTAAAAACCCACCTCCCTCTGAAACCCTAAACGCCGCCACCCCCTCCTTCGTCTCCACCGGCTCCGGCCACGGCTCAGGCCATGGTAGGTGCCGGTGGTGACCTCCCCTCCCTCCCTTTCTGCTTCTACTTCCTTCTTTTTTTTTGTTCTCTTCTTTTCCTGACCTTTGTTGGCTGTCCTTCGCTGCCTGCTTCAACAAGTCCTGCGCTCCCTTTTCTCTTCTGCTGGAGCTTGTGGTTCCTCTCTGGCTACGTAGATTCCGTCCTGGCCATGTGCGCGTCGGGGGTTTGGATCTGACGGCTCTTTGTCGTCCAGATCTAGATCTACGGCAATCGTTTGCTATCAACGGTGGTGGTTTGGTTGCAGCCCCTCTGGTTTCTCTTCGGTGCTCTCCAGATCTGGTTCTCTGCTCGTTACCGGAGCCCGTCTTCCTCCGTGCTTCCTCCATTCCGACGCCTTCGTGGTGGTTGCATCGGCCTGTGCTCGCCGGAGTTGTACAGGTCGCCTCAGGAGTCAAAAACAAGAGCAGCTCCAAAATTGGACGGCGGATGAGTCTAGGGCAAGTGGCGGTGACACCTCTTCAGGATCTGCTTCAACTTCTTGAAGCCCACTTCATCCTTCAAGCCATCTTCGCGTCGCTTCTAGTTGGGGGCTCTCTACTCTCCGGTGTTGCTACCGGATCTGCGCTTCGGTTCAAGGACATGCTGGGTCTGTCGTCCAGATCTAGGGCTTCACCAGGGTCTGCTCGCCGGTGGTGGTTTGGTTGCTGAGGTGGTTGGTCGCCGGTGATTGCCGGCCAGTTTGGTTCTGGACTGTGCTGCAGATTCCACGGAGGCGGCGACGTATATATGGTACCGGATAGGTTTCTGTTTGATTGGTGTCAGCGGGTTGGACTTTGGGTGTTTCTGTTGGGCCGGGTCGTTTCTGGGCTGGGCTTTGTCAAGGATGAACACTCCATCTTTGTCTCTTCAACTCCTGAAATTCAGACTGGAAAAGCTAGAGAAGCAGGGGATCAATTTTCTTTTGGCCTGGTTATCAATGGCCAAAATTGCTTCACTGACAAAACATCCTGCATTCAAGTTCCCGGGTTATACGGGCTACTATTGTTATTGTTATACAAGTTCCTTCAATTGCCTTTCATACTTTTGGTTATTCAGAACTGCTTCTGTTGACGCGGTGGTTACCTTGCCCCCGGGCTTTGAGTCCAGTCCCGGTCTTTCTCCTTCAGGTGCTCTCCACTTCGGTCAGATACGGCTCCTTCCTCCTCATGGCGTGGGAAGCGCTTCTCGCCTCTGTTCGAGATCGTGGGGATTAGGAAGGTCTCGTTGTTCGTGTTGGCCTCAGCCTGGATTAGTCGGAGTGGTGTTTTCTTGAGGGTGTAATGCCTAGGTTGGTTTTGTGGATGCCAAATCTTGCAATTCTTATTTCCTTTCTCAGACTCGGCAGAAATGCCTGGTTCTCCTACAAGGTGTCTCGGTGTAGGCTGACGTCACCTGGAGGATTGGGTCTGGTGATCGTGCATTAAGATAGCAAGAGGAGGATTCCACTCACCCGAGTCGTTACCTCTGCTCTCCTTGCTAGGTGTTATCTTTTTCCCGTGTTTGCTCCTTCCTACCTTGTACTCTGGCTTTGTTCTTCTCGGCCAAGTTTGGACCGAGCTCGTCGGTTCAAGGTGCTGGCCACCAGCGAGTCCTTTAGGGTGTTGTTTTGCCCGCCTCTGAAGCCAGGTACTAGGCTGGTAGTTCTTTCTGGGTTACGGTTTTTTTCTTGCAAGGCTTTGGGTTGGTTCCTCTGGGTTTTGCTTGGGGCTGGATGGGCTTCCTTTGGCCTTTTCTCTCCCGGGTTTGGTGTAGGCCTCCGGCGTTTTAGTGGCTCCATTGTTGGTCACACTCTTGAGTGAGGAGTTTGGAAGATTAACTTCGTTAGAGTTGGGTGAGTTCTGGTTGCTGGCCTTCAGTTCGTATTCAAGATTTAGACCTTGTTTTGGTTATCCTTCGGTGTTTCCTTTTCATTATGTAATTCAACATGCAAATCTCTGGTTGTAATTCATGTGGTTAGTTTGAGGATCCTTTGTGATTGCTCCTTTGTTTGTATTCAAACTTTGTTCTTCTTTCCAAAGAACAATTTTAATCTAAATTTGCTTTGCTGATAAAAAAAAAGACATAGTAGCTCTGCAACGATCCGCACCCTATAGGATGAACCATCAGATGTAGGTAGAGTAGCTCTGCAACGATCCGCACCCTATAGGATGAAGAAGAGTGTGCCACGACCAAAGATAGAACTAGACACCTCCAATGACCTGAAAGACGCTCCATCGTCGAGACCACGAGGGAAAGATTAGACATTAGAGCTCATACTTAGTCCTCCGAATCCTAAATCCGGTCAACACCGAGAAAAGGCCCAAAGGGGGAGACCGATATTTCTACCGAGTACGGGTTCAGACCTCCAAGTAGGCAGTAGCTAGTCATCACTCTTGGAGATCCAAAACTGGAATTAGAGCTGAGCATTCCGAAATCGTGAATGGTTACTCCTCACTAATGAAAACCAAACGAGGACCCAAAGGGGAAGTCCTATAATGATACCGAGCACGAGCCAACCCGAACCAGGACAGATCTAACACCAAATCTAGCAGAGAAGCAACGCCACACCAAAGGCTGCACCTATTCTGAATCAACACATACTGACACCGACGAGCTCTCAAGAATCCGACAAACTCGCTCTGGATTACCAAGGTACGGACATTCAGAACTCCACTAAGGCCACAATACGCTGCCAAGACTACAACCAAAGCAATGGGTCGAGACCGAGACTCCAACCACCGAGGCCGAAAAACAAAGCAAGCCTCTAAAATTTATCGATGAACCAGGAACCCACGAGCAGCACCAAATAACCCTCAATCGAGCAACCCAACATCAATCTGAACTTCCGACGTAAGGACTTGAAGGAGCCAAATCTAAGATGACGCTTCCAGTGGGAATGAAGCTTCAAATGTCCAGATTTGGGTCGTGGAAGCCATGAGAGCTCATTGTAGAAGAACCCCTACAACTGCCATAATCATAATATGCTGACCGAGCCCAACCAACACAGCCAGCTCGTGACCTACACAGCCTGGACAGAACCTTCCGTGCTCCAGCAAGAACTCACACCGACGAACTAGTCCCAAACACTAAAGGAGTTAAGGAGGCACGACCAAGAATCTTCTGTACTCCACAACCAGGTCAGGACCTCAACAATATCAAGAGGAACCACCGCTAGGTCGAGACCTCAACATCGTCGGGAGGAGCTACTCCTACAAGCCAAGCAAGCAGATCGAAGCATAACGAAACCGAGGAGCGAGAAAGGAAGGTATAGGAAGGGGAAAAGAGAAGGAGGAGTGGATAGTAAAGGGAGGGAGAGGGGGAAGGTGACCGTAGTCGGCAACGCCCGAGGCTGGAGCCCACGACCGACACTGGCGATGGGGGTGAAGGAAGAGAAGCGACGGCTTAGTCGAGATTAAGGTTTTAAGGAAGGTGAGAGAGAAAATTTATCGACAAACAAAATATCATGTAATGGGATTCAAACTAAAACAATACCATTGATCGTGCGTAAGATTTTTGTCATTCTATGGGATTTAACAAAATTAATATAAATATGATATAAGGATATCAAGACGATGATTAAAATTCAAAGTGTGTTGATTTATACTCTGTTCGGCAACAACTTTTCTTCTGTCACGGTGAGAGTTGTTTGGTCAGATCTGTCCAGTTCGGATAGATCAAGCCTTGGGGACAACGGGGCTCTATGAGTGGCTGAGCAACGCGTCCATGATGCATGGGGTTTGGAGCTCGCCTCAGTTTCTCTTTGGTCATCACACTTTCATGATGGGGCCCATATCTGGATGGTATATCCAGATCTAACTTGCTTGAGGTGGTTGGTTCTGGCTCGGAGCTCAGGTCTCCCTATCGCGCGTCTATGGTTACCTACGAGACTCGAGCAGAACCTCGCGTCCTGTTCTCCTGCTCTGCAGTAGTTCTTCGGCACCTATTCTCTTTAAGGACCTCTAGGATCTCTATTCTAACTCTGGAGGTTGGCTTTGTTCTTGTCTCGATACTTGTCGGATTTAATGGTTTTTCTTACCAGCCTCTACCTTACCGTCCAGTTGTCGGTGTTGGTCAGACTGAAGGTCTTGGCGTTTGGTTGGATTGATTTTTGATGTGGGTGACTTTCTTTTTGGTGAAGATTGACACAATTTCAGTCAACCTTTGTTGTGGTGGTTTCTTTTTGACGTTTCCCTGGTGTAAGCTCGCTCCTCAGACCAATGTCTCCTACCTGAATCGGTCTTGGCATGCGCTTCTTCTTCTTTCCGGTGAGGATCGTCATAGTTCGGATCTGAGCTCGTTTTCAGTAGTGGGTGGCTTGCCTTTGTACCCTTGGGTATGATTTATCACTCGTTTACTTACTGTCTCTGATCTTTGATTTTTCCGAACTGCTCTCCTCTGGTCACGGTTATAGCGGAGGCTCGACGGTTCTGGTGTTGACCGGCATCGAGGGTTTTGCCTTGTTTGCCTTTGTTTGAAGTTTTGACTAGGTCTGGGTCAGAGGGTTAACTCTGTCGATTAGTGGTGTTGGCCATCGGCGTGCCGGGGTACTGGTGACTCCGGTGAGTTTCGGTTTGTTCGAGTTTTAGGTCATTTTGTTACCGGGTACGTTATACTTGGAACTGTGGAGGTAAGTGGTTGTCGAGTTATTTGGAGGTAGTTGTTTTAATTGTTTCTTGTTAGTTGCTTTACTGTTTTTTATTCGGGTATCGGATTAGACCCTTGGTGTTGTTTCTACTAATGTTGGGTTTAGTTCTGTTTGAGCTTGCATGTCTTTTGTATGGTTGAGCTTAATGTTTGTAAAATGTGGGTTTTGACCTAGTTTTAATTTAAATTTGAGGCTTATCTCAGTTCTCATGTTGTTGAGACCATTTATATTTGGTGCTCGGGTTTGTATGATTTGTTTGAGCTGTGCCCGTTTTCGATTTGGTTCATGTTTGAAAATTTTGAGTATATAATTGTTAGACCCATCCTTGATTTGGTTTAGGACTCTTGCAATACGAGTTTATTTGTGCTAGGAACCTCATTTGGAATTGTCTTTATTTGTAAGTTTCTTTTGTTGAGGGGTTTCTCTGTGTCATATCCTTCGTTTTAATGAATTGGTAGATAAAAGAATTATTGATAAAAAAATAAAAGAAGAGAGCGGTGATGTTTCACCAGTTTTGTGAGTGCGTGCTATATAGTTTAGAGTCATCGTATAATTAATTGGTTTTGCGTTGAAACAGAAACATGCTAGAATTTGAAGAATAAGGATTTTATGGTCTAATTTTGACCTTACTTTTCATTTTACCTCTTAGACTTGAATTATTCAGACATATGGTTTCTAATTTCAGCCATTTCTAGACAAGAGAAATGACTGATGTAAATGTGAATCGAATTTTACATTCCATGCCTTGTCATATCAAAGTCTGATTTAGTTCCTTCTCCTTCAACTAATTCAAAGCACGTTTAGCCTTGGAAAATTCACCTGGGATCATATAAACATAATCACCTATATATGACTTTAAATATTTATTTTCGTACCAATCATGTTTGCATGACATTCTTCGAGAAACAGTGTGTTTTAAACGATCTATTATGACAAAATTTTGACAGAAATAGAAGCTTCCATGTCCATGATGAATTCATAGCACATTAACGGCCGCGGTCTTGGAGCATCCATAATGGAATGTTTGGATTGGCATGCATGTAGGCTTCAGATATGGAACGAACTTTGAAGATGCCGATCCAACACTATATTGACGGTTTGAGGACATCAGCGATCAAGGTGAATTTGATAGATTAATTATAAACGTCACGATAAAATTAAGACTATCGTAATCATTTTACATTTGATATATTCATTAGTATATGATTAAATTGAGATATACACACATTACAAAGAATAAGGGTTTTTTATATACATCGAATTGTACACAAAAATCCGAGATGAGAGTGGAGGATGGAAGATATGCTATTATAAAATTTGGTTAGTTTTGACCGTCAGCTTAGCGCCAATTTATCAAAGCAAGAAACCTAACTAAAAGCAACGAGTGCTTGGTCCCGTTCAGACAACACACTTAGTTTCGTTAACCATCATACTTTCAAAGACGTTATCATTACACATGTTATTGGCAACATAAATTCGTACGGAGGAAGTTCTTCAATGGACGTCGTACTGCGAGTGCGAGGAATATCCCGTGAAAACGGAATCGTGCTTGAGAGGGGAAAATAAGCTGTCTGTTATTAGCCACAGATTGTACAAGTAAAACGGGACCGTAGAATGAGAGGCGGGGTCAAGGAATATATATAAGGGTATTTTGTTAACAATTATTAAATATAAAAAAATGAAAATCATACTCATTAAATAATTATATTTAGTGGCTCATAGTAGATAGTAGGTGTGGGCATGATAATGGACGACTATTCCAACTAGTACCGACGATCGGCATGGGTTTCATTTTTGACTGACGAATATACGGTCATACGGTCGGTTCTAAGTTTGTAATCGAAAAACCGACCCTAAGAAAAGACGAACAAGGTGAAACCATTAGAGCACCTCCAACGGGTCGTGTCTACCCGTCGTGTCTGGCGTAGGCACGGCCCAGACACGACGTATAGACACGACTTGTCGTGTCTACCCGTCGTCCCTGCACGGTCGTGTCTGGTTGTCGTTGCTGGTTCTGGCAACGACGCCAAGTCGTGTCTACTGGCCATTTTGTTCCAAAAATGCTTCCTACCATGGCTAGACACTGCTCCTAGACACTGCACCATTGGAGGAGTAGTGTTTGGAAGCAGTGTCTGGAAGCCAAAAACAATGGTTAGACACTGCGCATAAACACTGCACGGTGTCTAACCATTGGAGATGCTCTTAGACTCAGACCTTCTTCTTTCGATCAACGAAATTTTATAAAACCATCAAACTTAGATTATAGTAAAAGGCAAGGAGAAAGTAGAAATGTTAGGTTCATAAACTAACAGTATTTCCTCAAAAAAAAAACAGTGCTGAAATCAATACAATCAACATGACCCAATAAAGAGCATCACTTTCAACAAGATTTAACAAGGAATAACAAAATACAATAAAATAGAAAACAATACATTCGACCCAAACTAGTAGTCTCATTGACCAAGAGAAACTAAACAAACACAAGGGGGTCTCAAAAACCAACACTTCAGGACTCAAATACTACCACCGTCAAGAATCACCAAAGAATCTCGACGGAAGCGAGCCAAACCAACGGATACATCCTTTTTGACGGAGGACGCACCACGTCAAGGTACCATGACCCTCGAGCTCAAACACCAACCAATTATTACCACGCCATACTTGTGTCGCCGCAAGCAGTCACATGACAACCACATGTCGCCGTAAGTTGCAACAGCATGAACCAACCGCAAACCCTTAATCCGCCAAAAGTTGTTCCACCCTCCATCAATCATTGAGAGACGGGGTTAATGGCCAATACCATGAAACAGAACTCCAACATACATACGAACACCATAGGCAATCAGGTCGAGTCCAACTAGGAAGAGCAAACCTCATAGAAAATTAGAGGCCAAAGTCTCAAGCTTGCCCCTTAAAGCATGTACAATGGAAAGGCTCACTAGTAAGGCTCGTATGCTGACTGGACAAAATAGTGAGACTTGAGACTCAGAATAGTGGGTGTTTTGCAATGAGAGGCTCACTATTGTTAGTGGATGCTGACTGGATACTGAGTAGGAAGTTGATGCACTTCCAAGGAAGGTTGCATCAGTTCCCTCGGGTACAGCTGGAACCGTGTCTACTTCGGCTCCGGGTAAGGGTATGGAGTAGGAACTGATGCCAACTTCCAGTTTCGTCGCACATTCAGATCACTCTAAAGCTTTGACCTTGGGTCCGGAACAAGGTAAGGACATTGTTTCACCGAAAATTGTGAAGACGATTTTGAGCTCTCCTGTAGGGTCAGGTACGAAGATTTTTGTTTTTAATATTCCTTTCGGTTCCTCTGATGGTTGGATTCGTAAAATCTCTGGGGACATGGGAGCGATTAAATCATCTATCGCGATAAAACGTCCAAATCGAAAAGGTCGTTGTTTCGGTTTTGTGGATTTCTTTTCGTCGGATGCTGCTCAAAAGGCAATTGATGTCTATAATGGTTTCAAGTACAATGGGTTTACTCTATTTGTGGCTCTGGCTCGTCCGGAACAGGACCCGTTTCCGGTTAAGTCAACACTCTCAAAACAGAGCATGAACACTCTTGAGTTGTCCACTGGTTCTGCCCTTAACCAGAGCACTGGCGTTGAAGTTGCGGGTCACTCGTTTATACAAGAGAAAGGGGCAAAGTTGGAGGACCGGAAATTGCTAAAGCTCCTGCTCGCCGGTGATCGTAATTCGACGTTGGTTGTTGACTGGTTGGCGGAGGAGATTCAGGCGTAGATTGCGAATCATCGGATGTTTCGCGATTCTCAGCAGTTTTCAAACTTCAAGTCCGGTCTTGGTGCGTTAATTTCGGCAGGATTGACTGGAGTGGTGTGTACAGAATTCTCTGTGGATTTGGTTTCGCTAGAGAAGTTTCGTGATACACAAGCAACACAGGGTGTTGCGACTCCGTCTACCAGTTGTTTGGGCTCGGGAGTCCACCTTTTGGTTCCGGTTTTAGGGCGCGTGGAAGGCCTTTCTGGCAGGGATGGTTTTGAGCCTTCGGTTGAGGGCTCGTCTGCTCGTCTGGGTGGTGGGCCCATCTCTGTTCCGAAGACGATAAATGTTTGTGAGGAAGGTTCGGGAGTGAGTACCGGAGTCTCAACTGTGGGTTCGGTTGAGTGTTCTGAGCATCAGGATTTGATTGAAACTCATGTTCCAGAGGCCTCGGTGGACGCGGAGAAGAAGGAGAGCAGTTCTTGGAAGGAAGCCCTCCTCCAACCTCGTTAGAGTCGACCTCCTACTTATTCTATCGTTACTCGGTCGAGAGCCAGTTCGCGGGAACGAGCCATCAAGGCAGCGCCTCCTATCTCAATATTATGGAAAGCATCTCATAAGGCCCATCAGAAATCAGCCAAGTAATTTTTGTGTGGTGGATTTTTGTTTTAATGTTCTGTTTTCTGGTTTTTTCTGTTTTGGGGATAAGGTTTTCCTTATAGTCCCCCCTTAGCAGAACTCCGCTGTAAGCGTTGTTCGGGTATTTCGGCCTCTTTTCCCTGTTTCTTCTTGAAGCAGGGTTTTCCGATTCCCTTTCTTGGAATCGGTCTTTAATAAAATTTTCGAGCTTATCAATTTTTTTTGTTGATATTTTGCTGTTTTATTTAATTCTTTATCAGAAACAGTTTAAATTATATAAAATATAAATAAATGTGAAAAAATAATTAATGACAATAAAAAAATAAGAAATAAATTTAACACGAATAAAAATGAACTTGAACTTTTACTCATCCCCTTTTAATACAACCCCCAAAAAATACATGCTTAAGAATCATTGTGGTAGTTGTTGTTGTCGAAGAGTTTCAAGTTCACATTCAAGGGTATTCAAGACACTTCGAAGTCGGGCCTTGCACGACTTGTGCTCTTCCAACTCGTCTTCGATGAAGTCGGAGGTATCCGTTTGCACCATGGACATGTACATGGCGAAGTTTGCTTCCCACTTTTCGGTTAACTTGTGTAACATGCGGGTCCTTTCTAGGCTGCATTCCTGCCTTGAACGTTCCATCTCCGCGAAGGCAGTTATTTGTTCCGTGAGGACAGTCCCCTTCTTTCCTGCCTTCGCCGCCTTCTTTCCTTGCGGTCGCGTTCGACAAGTTGGTTGAGGGGGACTTGCATCGGCCGAATGGGAGGGGGGTGTTTCGCTGAGAGGGACCTCACTCCCCTTGTTGTGATCGGAAGCTGCTCATTCTGGTTGTTGAGACTCGCCACCAAGAGGTGTGTACTCTTCCCCTCTGCTTGTGGGTGTGGTTGAGCTATAATTCCCAGCCTCATCCAAGCGTTGGCGTTGTTGTTGTTGGCGTTATTGTTTTTGGCGTTGTTGTTGTTGGCGTTGTTGGCGTTGTTGTTGGCGGACAGTACCCATGGTGCCTTCCTCAGCAGCGAACTTCTCAACGCCCTCAAGCTCGGTAACCCAATGATCGAGGTCGAAATTTCTTGGGTGCTCCTTCGGTCTGACTTCCTCCTTGGTATTGGCCCACATTTCCTTCGCATGTCTCATGTGATCCTCATGGCTCCAACCGTTGTGGTCCTCGGCCTTTGAGGTCTTCAGATAACCGAGTAACCTCCTTGCCTGCGACTGGCATCTGGCCCAATGTTTCTTGATAGCATTCCACCCATAGGGGCGGTGTCCTCCGGTCGCGTTGAACTTCCTCTCAATAGTGCACCAGAATGTGTTTCCGGATTGAGAGTTTCCCTTAATCGGGTCTCTTGTAGTCGAGAGCTAGCAGTCTATGAGGTGTCTGTCTGCATCGATGGTCCATGTCCTTCGTTGCTGTGGTGCTGCTCGAGGTCGTCGTTTGGAAGGTCCAGCAGAGGATGACTGCGACAACCTACGGGTTCCGGGTACGTTGGGTAGTGGGTAATCGGGGTAGTTGTAAAATTGTGGTGGAAGCTGGTAACCTTGTGGCAGAATTTGGTAACCTTGTGGCGGCATCTGGGAACCTTGTGGCGGCATCTGGTACCCTTGTGGCGGCATCTGGTAACCTTGTGGTTGAATTGTTGTTGACGGAATTGACCTTAGAAATATGAAATTACAAAACTTTTATTACAAAAGTATTTTAAAAAATGATATTAAAACAAATAATTTTTTTTAATGAATTAAACAACAACAATCAATTACGAAAATGAATTAAAAAAATACAATAAATGAAACACTTAACGATAGTTTGAAATTACCTGAGCTCAAACCTGGTTGCACATATGGCGAGAAAGCGGAGTTCTCACCAGGGTCCGTTAAAATTTCTTTGAAATCCCATGCTAGTTCGTCGAGGGTGATTCCTACATCGTCACCCGCTGATTGTGAACGGGTCTCTTCGTCGTCCGACATGTTTCACGAGAATATTGGAAATGAGAGAGTAGAATTTGAGAATGGGAGAGTGAAATTAGAGAATGAGTGAGTGAAAAAAAATGAGGTTTGGGTTGGGGTATTTATAGGGTATATTGTAGTAGATTAAAAAAAAATTGTTACCGTTTTCGACCGTTGGAAAACGGTCTGATTTTTTTTCTGACACAGGGACACGTGACCGGCTCGGATTTGAGGGCGGACGGACGCGGGTTGTGGCCCGTCCCGCGGTTGTGGGCCGCGACCAGTCCCGCGTTTTTGCGGGACGCGGGACGTGTAAAAGTCGTCCCATAATGGGACGGCCCGCGTCTCGCGCCCTCAAAAACGCGAGTCGAACCGTTGTGCGTGCTCTTAGTTACCCTACCACATAACCCTCCATTGGCCAACACCAAGTGGATACCTAAAGAGGAAGGTCGGTACTGACAAATCAGTATTGAATTTAGGGTTTGAAACCTCGAATCGCGAGAAAGAAGGAAGAATCACACAGAGGAGCAACGAATTTCTGACCACCGCATGAGAGGTTGAAAGAACAAAGTGGGGAGAGGGGGAAACACCAGGGTGAAGAAACAAACCACAACAAAGAGTGGAGAAGGCCACAACGGCTTTAACAAACTCTAAAGGTGTCTAAAACCGTTGACGGCGACATAATAGATCTAGGGAGTCGAGAGAGCAACCAGTTCTAGGGAAGGTTCATGGGAAGCAAAGGTCAGACGTTGGCACTCGTCTTGAGAAGCCACAAAGTAAATTTTGTCAATTTCAGGTAAGGGATGGATACTCAATATCTGCGAACGAACAGTACCAAAATCATCATCTAAGCCCATCAAAAAAATCACATACATGCTCCTCTTCTCTCATATTCTGAATTCGTTTGTTAATGTCGCAAGTGCAACCCCCACAGTTTCACTGTGAAAGAGGACGAAGGCCGTGTAATTCGTCCCAGAGTCCTTTTAATTTGCCAAAGAAACATGTATTTACTGGTGACTCTGTTGTAGGAGAGCAATAGCACGATGAATGGTGTACACGCGGGGCGTGGCTCCTTGTGTAAATCGTTGCTTGAAATTTAACCAAATTTGACGAGCAGTAGTGGTGTGAACATCTCCATATTGAAATTCTTTGCACATGGCATTCACTAGCCAAGATTTGACCAAGGCGTTATTTTGGCGCCAGGTTGCAGATATTCGGAATTTTCTGAAGGTTGGGTAAGGATCCCGTCAATGAACCCTAACTTGTTTTTGAATAGGAGTGCGTCGTAGACTTTGTGCCTCCATGTGTTGTAATTGTCACCTGACTCACTTAGTAGTTGGGTGACGAAGACCATTCCGGGGTTATCTCCCGGGAATATAAAATATGGCGAAGCAAGATCATTGGTAGGCCATATAGTAAACCCGGATGAGACGTTATCCTCTTTGTTTTTTGTCATCCATCGAAGGGCGCTCTGATACCATGTCAAGATTAGGATATTGAACAGAATCCCAACGTATTGTATATTGCATATGATTATACATATTTATACAAGAGGATGTATAACGAAAAAGGAAATAAAAGATCCTACTAATTACAGTATCTGATAAATAAGGAAATACATCACTAATTAAGATACAATCTTGTGATTGATTTCAATCACAAAACTGACTTCAATAAGAAATTACGACGGGGGTAGCAGAGAGGATGAGGGGTTACTGCGTTGATGGTGGTGACGAATGGGACGGTGCCCAGAGAAGATAACTTCATGATCAGAGGAACCGAAACGATTGATCAGGACCGACTTTAAAGAACATCAAAAAAGTTATAATTATTTAGACAATACTTATTATATGTTTTTATCCACATTCAAACTCAATATTAGTTTTAAAAAATAGACAACTTTTTTATAATTTTTAGCGATTAATCGCAAACAACCCTAGTGACGAGTTAAGAGCAAGAACAACGGAACGGCCCCGCTCCCCGCGTCGCGCCGTTCGCTGGCCGGGCGCGCTGGCCGTTCCGCTGTGATCGTCGAAAAACACGGCCCCGCTCCCCTTGCACGCGCTCCCGCTCCCCCTGCACACGGTCCCGCTCCCCTCTCGCTGGCCGGGCGCGGTGGACGCGCCTGCGCGCCGTCTGCTGCGCTGGCAGCGTCTGGGGCTGCCACGTGTCCCGACCGTTGCACACTAACGGCTAGTTTTTTTTTTAATTCAAAAATCAACAAATAAAACCCTATAAATACCCCTCTCCTCTCATATTTTTCACACCACTTCCTACTTCAACTATCCAACTTCACTCTCTCCTTCCCAAATTCTTCTCTCTCGTTTCAATTATTCTCGTGAAAAATGTCGGGCGACGCTGGGTCTCGTGCACACTCAGTTGGTGACGAACGAGAATTCACCGAGGACGAACTGGCACGAGGTTTCGGAGACATTCTAACGGGCAATCGCTCCAACTCCCCAAGCTCGAACCCGGGGTCGAGTTCAGGTTAGTGCAAACTTATTTTATTGTATTAATGCATTGTATTCATTTTTTTGATTAATTATTTGCACTTATTTTATTATTTTATTTTTGAGCACTTAATTTATTGTATTAAAATTTTTTGTATTAAATTTTTGAGCACTTAATTTATTGTATAAAAAAAATTTGTCAGGGCAAAACCGTCCCCAACAATACCAAATGGCGCCAGGGTTCCAAGTGTCATCACAATGGAGCCTGCCCCCACAAGGTTTCCAGATGCCACCGTTCCCACCACAATCACAATCACAATGGGGCATGGGACCCCAATTCTACAACTACGAGGGTCATCCACTACCCGACGTACAAACCCTCCAACCATCCTCTTCCCAACGACGAGGCCAAGCCCCTGCCCGAGCCCGAGCCCAACCCCGAGCCCAACCCGAAGAACCAGAGGCGGATGGTCGGACATTCAGCAAGGAGGAGGACCACCACCTCATAACTTGCTGGTTGAGCACAACAAGAGACGCCGTCAAGGGCAACTCGCAAACCGGCAACACATTCTGGTGCGAAGTGCAGAGGAAATACAACTCCAAGGGAGGTTACCCACATCGCCGCTGGGAAGCTATCAAGAAACGTTGGCTCAGAGGTTCCAGCCAGACAAGGAGGATGCTCGGCTATTTGAAGAGGTCTAGGGCCGAGAAGCCGAGCGGCGCAAACGACGAAGAGCACTTGAGACGTGCGAAGCAAATGTGGGAGGATGATGGGAAAGTGATTAAAGACCACCCGCTAAAGTTTGACCTGGATCATTGGGTCAGGAGGCTCGAGGGCAATGAGAAGTTCAGTGTCGAGGAGGGCACAATGGGAACTGTCCGCAGTCAGGTACGCCAACAACGACAACGGTTGGATGAGGCTGGGGCTTACAGCTCAACCCCACCTACAAGCACAGGGGAGGAGGGCACACCTCTCAGTGGTGAGTCCCAACCACCAGAATGGGGAGGAAGCGAGAACTATGAGGGGACTCAGGTCCCTCTCAGCGACACACCCCCATCCCCCGAGGCCGCCCCAAGTCCCCCTCGCCGACCGCAAGGGAAGAAGGCAGCGAAGGCCGCAAAGAAGGGGGTCGTCCTCACGACCCAAATGTCTGCCTTCGCCGAACTGGAACGTGCACGAATCGACGCTGAACGTGCACGGTTTGAGGCTCAACGTTCACGTGGCGAACAACAGGAAAATAAGTTTCGCATGATACAGGCATTAACCCAACAGTGGGAAGAAAACATCGCCAACTACAAGGCCCTGGTGGGGACGGATACATCTTCCTACGACGAAGAGGCGTTGGCAGACCATAAGTTTTGCAAGACCCAACTGCGAAGACTCATCACTAGCCTTGAAACCCAAATCGATGATCTTCGAAGCCAACCCCCACCACCAGATGTCGACCCAACAGAGGATGATTCTTGAACTTGTATTTTGTTTTGGGTTGTATTAAAATGGATTGAATAAAATTAGAAGTTCATTTCTATTCGTGTTGAATTTATTAATTATTGATTGTCTTTAATTATTTATTTCCAAAATTGTTTAAATTATGAATAAATTAAACGGTTTCTGATAACGAATTAAATAAAACAGGAAAATAACAAATAATAATCCAGTCAGCACTGTTCTGCACTCCCAGGACCTCAAGGCCCTTTCTGTTGCAAAACACCCACTTTTCTGCACTCCCACTCCCTGACTTTTGTCCAGTCAGCACAAGGTCTGCACTCCCACTCCCTGACCAAGGTCCTTTATGTTCTACATGCTCTAAGTTTGACCCGTTAAAGCCCGACTCAAACCCTCGCCATACGGGTGGTCTCTCGTATATCGTTGAAATAGACAGGTGAACAGATCGTAAGGTGAACATCACGGGTACAGGGCACGGACAGCGTACACCGAGAAACACCCTACATATATTCCAAAACTAGGATCCTCTAACAACTGCCGTCGCCGTCAACTCCAGGAATTTCCTTGTTTTCGTGCGTTTCCGCAGACATCGTCGACGACGGAGAGATGAACGGCGCTGGAGCTCAGGCGATGAAGAGAATACCTCGCATCAAGTTTCCTCAGAGACACCTCAAACCTTCTGGTATGTCTCACTCTATCTCACCGCTTACTTTCAACTCCATTGTTGATGTGTTTCGATTCTGCGATCCCTATTTGTGGATTCGATTCCTGTTTTTGTTGTTGTTTGATTTTGAGTTATTGTTGTGTTCGCTGTCGTAACATTCGCGGAAACTTCATGAGTTTTTATCGGTCTTAGGCTTTTAGCCATATTGATTTGATGAGGAAAAGGAAGAAACATTGATTCTGGCTGAAATTGATTCGACATATGGCTAGTCACTACACACTTGAATTAATGTCTTCGAGGTTGAAATAAGAAATACAGATGCGAACATTGTTGCAATATTTGATTGGGGACTACTTGTAAAAGAGTGTTTTGGTATTAACTATTTGTGATCCGTTTGATTTGTTTAATAATTGGGTTGATTTTGAATTAACTTATTGAGATACATATAAGTTCTTAATGGAGGTATAGACTGAGTAAGAAATAGAAGATTTGTTGTTTTTGAAATTATATAGTCTGACCGTTTTGTGCACATTTAGAGCTATGCCAAATGTTTTAAGGTTTGAGCTTTTAGGGAGTATTTGGTCAGAGTTTCTTCACATCTTACAAGCCTAACTCTGCATGATTCCTTTGTGCAATTATAATTTCAGGGAGATTTCAATTAAAATTCTAGTATCTACAGATTTCATATCAAAATTATTTTCTGTTTCTTTCTTCTTCATGCTACCCCAAATATTGAATATTTGTTTTTTTTTCCAGGATCCCAGACTGAAGCAGCTTCTACATCTGGAGATTCTGATCTGGCTTTCTTTTCACGATCAAATGTTTCACAAACATCAGGAGGGAAAGCTTCTCTACAGCCCAAACGAACTCCAATGTCAAATGAGGAGATGGAGGCTATTATGGTACATAAAACCTCCCCTTTTACTGATAAGTCATTCTTTCTTTTTTGTCTTCTGGTTACTGAAAATAATATAATTTTTGAATTTAACTACCCAGTTGTCATTTTGTTACTTAGTTCTGTTCACAGGTAGTCTTTTGATCTATTGTTTATGGAACATTGATTTGTATGAGCGTGAATTTTAGACTAATAATCATTGTGATGAATTTGAATTGTCCATGCCCATTATCTATTGATGTCTCCTGGTGCTAATAACAATGACATGTTGTAGTCCATTATTCAATCAAGATGAACTACTCATCATGCACATATTACACTGATATAGTTTGTTTTGTTAGTTAACTATATTCCCGTAGTTGAATAATGGCTGAGGGTAAGCCCATTCTCTTTTAGCTAACAAATTGAGTATCATTCTTGTTCTATCTTAATTATTACAGAAGTATATTTTTTGTTCATAATCAAAGTTTTCATTTGATTCCAACTTGATATGAGTTTATTGATTTGCTTTGACTGTCTTGTGCAGTTGGGTGGCAGCTTCTGATCTCGTGATGGAGGACTTACTGGACAGAGAGCTTTGCTCAGACATTTTTCCCCAATTCTGCAGTTTTTCGAATACCGGAAATTGATCCCGGTAAATACTGTTTCATCAAAAGGAGCATAAAAATCTAGTGATGAAATTTTCAATAACCCAGAAACATTAATGGATGGCAATTACTGAACTCATATGGCAGGATATGCCTTTTTTTTGCTCTATACATTTTATTGAGTGTTTAGAATAGAATTGTTTGTTTCCTCTTAACTGCATATAGGCTGTAGACAGAATATATAAGGACTGGGATGGAAATGAATGGTTATGAATCCTTTTACATCTGAGCTTCAAGGCTCTTGACGAAAAGTGATTAACGGATCCCAGTTTCTTCTTGGCCTCTGTTTGGGACCTGAGAAAGCATTTTCTGTGAATATTGGGGAGGATTTTCCCACTGAGAAAATTGAGTTGAGGGCTTAGAGCCAGCAGCTACAATGAGCGCCGATCGTGGTTGCTGAATGCAAGCCAATCGGCAAGTAATCACTGATTCTCCATTGCAAAGCTTGCCGATAATCAAACTATTCGTGTCATCGAATGTTCTTGCTGATAAATGAAGCAGTGGCTGATCTCAACGATCGTCTAACAAATCACGTATCTGGCTGTGACATGCGCCCTTTATAACTTAATATTGATTAAAATTTCTGACTAAATAGGTGAGCGAATAGTTAGGTTACTACGGCACAAATTGATATGGGTGAGGCTATATATACGGTGAAGATCTGACATTTTGTAAATTGAATAGATGAGCGATTCAGAATGAACGAACAGTGTTAGTGTGGATGCTCTTAAAAAAGTCGGGGAGGATGAACAGAGCTCTTAAAATTTCAACAGAGCTCACTGTTCACTACTATGCGAATATCAAAGTTAACAAATGTTCATCTTTATATTACATTACAGTCTTGATCACTTCTAATAAAATTGGATAAAGATTAAAGAAAAATATGTTTAAATTTTGTATTATATTTATGCTCACAATCAAGAGTGTTGTCCTTATCTTACGTCCTTGGAATTAACTAGTGAACATCTGAGAAGTCCGTAAATTTGCCATTAAGGTAACCAAACAATACTTCATTTTTTTAGAAGGCGATGAAAATATCGTTGTCTTGATGATTTTATGGGAGTTGACGACTTGTGGTATATATAATCATTATCTCCACTCTTTTTATTGCATTCCAACGAGGGATACACCCTTTCATTTCATTTGCTTTCAAAAAGTAAAAATAATTAAAATATTGTTTTAGCTTTAATCAATGCTAAATATATAAAAGGGTAAAGGAGAGAGGGCAAAAGCGACTTTTCAGGGAAAGCCTAATAACTCTATAGCGAACAGCCTCATATGTAAACGGTGTATTGATTTGATTTCACGGGGTCAACCTGTTTCCGCTCATATCTCCTCCGTGTTCCTGAAGAAGCTCCTCTCTATACGTACGTATCTCCCTTCTCATCTTCTATTTATTTTCTTCTTCAAATTTCTTTGTTCCTTAGTTTCGGCTTGCTTTTTGTCTGAATTTGTGTGCTGCAAGAACTCTTGTGTTGTTTGTTTCTGATTCGATTCGTCGGATCCAAGTTTACCAGGTACTGTTCTTGTTTGGTAGGAAGGTTGGGTAGCAATTATTGCTTGATCTAGCTTGTGGCTGCTCTTGACTAATCAAATGCTTTGTTTTGTTACTTTTTGTTATTGTTTCTACAATTTTGAATGAGTTCATGTTAGGAGTCCATGTTGTGAGTCTTGATTTTCAAGGAAGTGCTGATATACAACTTGTACCCATGACTCTGCTAGGTTAGTGTTATGTCCAATGTGTTTGTGACTGCTAGGAGACAGATAAGTGTATCATGTGTTTTGCTTATTGCTCCTCCCATGGAAGCCATTTATCCCCCAATAGTTCATTTTTGTTGTTTAGTAGAGAGTTAGGTCGTGATTCGGCATTTTGTGTAATCAAAAAGGTGCATGGGTTGCTGCATAGCTGCTTTGTTATTCTGATTCATATTCATGGGAAGGTATAGATTGTTTGGTTTTGTTTGTAAGAACCGAATCTTTCCTTTGGAAGCTTTTGGTGCTGTGGTTTTGCAGTTGCTTGAATTAGAAATGAATGTTGTTTTCACTGTTCAACTGTGTAAGAAACTTCTTTCGGGGAATTGGGTATCAGGTGAAGTCAGATGGGGTGTCAAGAAAAGGTTTTACTATCCACATTAATACGTGTGAATGGTGGTTACTACTTTGGATGAGGCTTTGATACGTGGATTCCGATATTTGAACAGCTATCTTTTTATTCTACATAAAACTATTAATCTTTCGTCTTACAGAGCAGTAGTGTTTTAGAGTCAGTCAGATGATAGTGTTCTATAAGTAATATTGGAGTGCTAGTAATTGGTGGTTAGAATTTTTCCCTCATAATGTCCCCTTCGGTAGTGCTTGAAGAATTGGAGTGCACTGTGCAGTATAGAAGTTTATAATCCAAATATAAAAAGTGATTTAACTGTTTGGTGGACTTGGTAGAAAAGCCTGCTCCTCCAGTAACAGATGGTGGAGGATGCAGTGCAGTCGGTAGAAGAAGATCGTTATGTTTTTTTACAATTCGTAGTTGTACATTATGCTGTGCCTGAGAGTTTAGTGTTATTCATAGTTTTTCCTGTTTATGTGCTTGCCTTTTACTTCTGATCATAAGTTTGAATTTTCTTCTAGAAGTGAAGCTAACCTTCATGGATGATGGTATTGGGAAAATAAAGGTCATTCCAGATCACTTTCAAGCTTCTACACCCATTCAGGATACACGTCAAAACAACATTGCTTCTACTTCACACCCAATAGCTGATACTTCATCAAGGTATCTTCTTCTCTTGCCATGAGCAGTAACAACAACCATACAAAGGTTAATATACTTTGAGTTGGTTTTAATTTTAATTTGTTTTCTGCTTTAGAATAGGTGTGATAGTGGCTCTTGGACTCGAAGAAAATTAAGAAGCGCCACATTCATGTTAAATTTGCTTAGTATTCGGAGGTTGTCTTGGAGTTCTAGCCCTGATGGCCAGGAAAAGGTTGACTGTTTTGCTTCAGTGAAGCTTTCCAATTGGTATTGTTGGAATTCATATTTTTCCTGAAGATCACAATGCTCTACTTTTGCAGGTTGTGCTAACTGCAGCAGAAGTTGAGTCTCTGCGGTCAGAGCTTGCTGATTTAGAAGAGAGAGAAGCTCACTTGAAAGCTCAGTAAGGGTCTCTTGGTGCTTTATTTTACCTTTATTATTTCATTGAGGGGAAATTGAAAAAAAGAGCCGTGTGGTTGATACCTTTTGCAAATTGGTACCCTGTACTAAAGGTGTTGCACGTTGGTACCATAATGTTTCATTTTTTTGCACCTCTCAAATAAATTTAACGGAAAAGGGTGAATTTGGTCGCGTGCACAGCACTTGACTTCCCATTTTTTTTAAAATACCAACTTTTCCCTTCAATTAAAAAAAAATCAGAAAAGAGTTCTCATCGTATCTTTAAAAAAATGTGAAATTTTCACTTGAATAAAAAAATGAGAAGTGCAAAATAATTTTATTTTTATTTTTTGAAGTATTAATTTCCGTCATTTCAAACCACACGGACACAACCTGCAACACTTTTTAGTAAAAGGTACCAACTTGCCAAATACAATTACCCCTTCTATTTACCTACTTCAGGAAAATGATGATATCCATATTCTTGCACTCGGTATGTTTGGACTTTCAGCTCAAACTTGAACTATACAATTTCAGACTTAGATACATGTGTGTGCCAGCATGTTTCTTTTATATTATACTGACACATAACATGCCACATGAATCAGTACTGCAAGTGCCTGCTTGCAATTAATGTTTGGGATTAGATACATAATAACAGATCAAAGAAATCATTTCGCTTGACTGGTTTTAGCTGGTTCATGTTTGTTTATATTACATCTTTGAAAACCAAAAACAAAGTTGTTTATTGAGAATATATTATTTAGGGTTAATTGCATATATCCAGTGTTCTAAATAAATCCAATATCTTGGTGGAACTTAACCACCGAGTTTTGACCTTTTTCCACTGATATTTGAAAATTGATCAAAACTTGGTCAAAACTCAGTCTACTAGTTTTCTAATTCAATTGTAAACTGTATAATGAAAATTTGTACTCGAAGATCTGTGTATAGCACGAAAACTAAAAAGAGATGGGTTAATTACCTTTAGTACCCCTTATGTATTGGTAACGCAATGGACAAAATTTTGGTCAAGTTTACGTTATTTTGATGATATGTGACCAATTCATAAGGCACGTTATTGTTCTGTTACCAATACATGAGGGATATTAAAAGATATATGACCAATTCATAAGGGGTATTAAAGGTGTGTTACCAAAACGTAAGGACTCTTATTGAACGTTATAAAACTTTGGGTTGCTAAAGATGTGTTACCAATTCAAAGGGGTACAAAAGGTAATTAACCCAAAAGAGATTATCAATAGGAAGTTCAATGAAATTTCAAATACAATTAAATTTTCACCAAACATGAATGAAAGTGTGTTTGAAACTATCTTATTTTACTAATCTATTGCTATTTTTTGTCTTAAATATATATCTTTATTTATTATTTAATACGAAACGTGATTTGGCGATATCTCCCCATTAAGTTGAAGTATAATTAATTGGTACCTCACCGCGATTTGACCATTCCTGTTATTTAGAACCTTGCATATATCTATTGCATACTATAAACTTTTTGCACAAAACTATCCCCAATTTTAAAATGTTATTTACAGCTACCTAAACTTTCAAAACATTGGAGAGAACTCTTTTTCGCCAGTAAATGAAAGAAATACCCTTGATCATAATCTCCAGAAAGACTTCACAACTACAAAAAAACATTTTGGTTAGATGTAAAAAGACTCCCTTGAAAGATAAAGCTGTTAAAAATACGAAGAAAAAATTGTGTTTTTTGAGATTAGGGTCACTCGTCATTTTTTTGGCGAAATAGAGCTATCTTCATGTTTTTTGAAAGTTTAGGTAGTTTTACATCACATTTTAAAGTCGGGAATAGTTATGTGCAAAAGACGTATAGTACGCAATAGCTATGTGCAACCCTATTATTTACTTGTGTGAATATTGGATTGATGATCATTTTTGTTTCTGAAACTACAAGAAAGTAAGATCTTTTCTCTCTTTACTTAAACGTCCGTGTTTTTTTTTTCGTAATAGCACATTTGCCATGGATTTTTTTTTGTTTCTAATAGAATTCTTTTGTTTCACACAGATTGGAGCATGTTGATCAGATTCTACGCACAGCTCGCCTTTCAGGCTACTTGTACATCCGAACTGTTAGTGACTTTCTTGGCCCTTTAGTTTTAGTTTTGCATCTATTTCAGCTGCTGTACTTTGTGTCCCTTACAAACTCCATCAACATTTTCCCTTCTATCCTTTTCTGTTATAGAGATGGACAGCATTACCAGGAGAGCCTCCCACAATTGATGATACTGATGTTGATGACAGGCTTCCTCGCTTTGTTGTACTTCAGGGGCCTTGTATCTTCTTCTATTTATCGTCCACTGGTAATTGATCTTAACTCGTATGTCTGTAAGGAGCACCCAAATTAAAATTAAATATGGGTAGATTAGGAATTAGGTTAGTAGCTGATTAGGAAAAACATTGGTCATCGGCTCCCGGTTGCAAAGTCAACTGTAGGGAGAATATGATGCCAAGACTGATTTGTGTAATTTTTAACGTCCATTAGAGTGCTGGTTATTCAATCTTTTGAAATTTATGCAGATTTGGGTCCTCAGGACTCCACTCTGCTCTGTGATATTGTTGAAATGGGCCCTCTTCCAAGCATGATTCGAGAAGATGGAGAGACATGGTATGCTATTTATGTATTAACTCGTCAAGGCCTACGATATGAATGGTCAAGTATTTCTAAGATACAGGTAAGACAATTAGCTATCAGATTGATTCAAAATTTCTGGCTATTTATATACTCTTTGCTCCAATCCTATAGCTTAATACTGTATAATGTTAAAAGAGACATCATACCAACCCAAAAGAAGCAGGACCAGAACACCCAAATATGTTAGCATGTTCTTTATGCAAGTCAGTCGGATCATATTCAGGACATTTGATATCATCTTGAGAAGTGGCATGCACATTCATACCTTGGTATTGTTTTTTTCAATTTCTCAGGTGGATTCTTGGCTTTTGGCCTTACAAACCGACTGCAAATTGAAGTGTGATACAAGAGTACCCAATGGCTAGGACATAGACTTAACTGTAACAGTAAGTTGTATATAGGATGTGTTAGAGTTAGTAGTATGAACTTTGATTTCACAAAATTTGTTCATTTCATTTATGTATATAAGTCATTGTATAAATAGATGAGAAGTCAACCTAAGATGTTAGGTTTCATTTTCTTGTGCTAAGTTTTTTGTACCAACAATCTTGCCTGTATTTTGATACTCATAATATCTTCATCAATGCTATTGACATCATTGTGCTAAACCAACATGTGGAGCTGAGAGCCAAGTTTGGTGAGTGATATCAGTTTGGTTAATAGCTTGACTAATTCTGAAATTAGTATTTTATAAAAATAAAACAAATTTAATAATACAAACGAAAATATAGAAATTATTATGAATGTGGGCGGTATTTTACACGAATTATTCCATAGTTGAATGAAAATAGATATATAGTCGTCACTTCACAGCCTCTTTCGCTATCATCCACCATTCCTTGAAGGGTTCACTGTAGGTGGAACTATATTGCACCTTGCCCATTGCACCTTGCCCACTGCTAGCACTTGCATATCGGAATGGTCAAGTGTCTGATTTTGTACGTATGTCGGTGGATCTCGTTGAACTTCTTGATCTTTCCTCAATGGTCCTTCATCTGAATTTTGTGTTCGGGTCGGGGCATACTCGAGCTCTTGTCTACGAAATGCCAGTACACGATTGGTCGATACTCGACCCAAACTCGACATGCTGAAACTTGTTACGAGCCTTACGGTCCGTTACAAAGTGGTGTACCAGGAAGAAAAGTCCACCAAGTGTGGTCAGTTAAGATAGTCGGTTAGGGTTTGGTATTAGTTTGTTTCCTTTTTAATGGTTGTTTTCAGTTTACAAGTTGTATTAGAATTTGGAAAGTTGGGTAGTTTTACAATTAAGGTTATTACAGGATCGGAAAACCTTCTTGGCTATTTATACCAAGAGAGAAGAATAAACTATTTACGAATTGAGAATTAAATAAATTGTTTAGTTCTCTGTTCTCTACCAAAGGGCCAGAGCTCTTCTTAACGTGCTCGTGTCATACCAAGGCAGCAGCGCATTTCAGCCCCATAACGCGATCCCAAACCCAGGACCTTAACATATTGGTATCAGAGCCACGCGTTATGGAACCACCGAAGTCCTTGGAGCAGAAGTTTGATGCGTTCTTAGCAACATATGCTGTCGAACGGGAAGCATATTGTGTTGATCAAACCAAATTCGTGGCTCAGTTGAAAGACTTGGTTGTCCAGATCGATTCCTTGTCCGACACTTTTTCTTTACGGAAAGTTGGCAAAGATGGGACTATAGGAACTTTTCAGTATGGAGTCATAATAGAGGGGCCATTATGTGAAACTACACAGCACCATATTATTATCTCCAATGTTGTTGCAGATCCCACAAAAATTGTTCTCGATGATGTTGTAGAGCACCCTAAGGTTATCCCCATTGATGTGGTGGAGGACCCTACCACCATTTCCCATAATGTTGGCTATCACATGGATAATAGAGTTGTTGATGTCTTGGATCATGGCATAGAGACCAAGTATGAGATTGAGGAAGACAAGGTGAAACAAACATGGGCAACCATTGCGTCTACATGAATATTTTGGTTTGATTGGTTAGAATTGATCGAGGACGAGGACAGACTTGCCCGCGAACCACCGGGGACATATTTCCATCTTAGGCGCTTGAGGGAAAATGTCGCGTGCAAGGGAGAGTAATGTTACGAGCCTTGCGGTCCGTTACAAAGTGGCGTACCAGGAAGAAAAGTCCACCAAGTGTGGTCGGTTAAGATAGTCGGCTAGGGTTTGGTATTAGTTTGTTTCCTTTTTTAAAAATGCCTTTAGTTTACAAGTTGTGTTAGGATTTGGAAAGTTAGGTAGTTTTACTATTAAGTTTATAATAGGATTAGAAAACCTCTTTGGCTATTTATATCAAGAGAGAAGAGTACATTATTTACGAATTGAGAATTAAATAAAATGTTTAGTTCTCTATTCTCTACCAAAGGGTCAGAGCTCTCCTTAACAAGCTCGTGTCATACCATGGCATCAGTGCATTTCAGCCCATTAACGCGATCTTGAACCCAGAACCTTAACAAAGCCATGATAGGATAAAGATTGTTTCTTCATTATCAATCCAAATTATGTGTCATTGTGGAACACCATTCGTTCGAGAGAGGTTTTGGTGGAGGAAGAAAGAAAGACGAGTAGAAAGAAGATATTGAAGGAGAGGTGTGATTGAATTGGAGAAGGCTTGGGGTTAAAGGGTGGAGGATCCATATTTCACTGATTTATCATTAGCTATAAACTTATAAGGTGGGGGCTCACATGGTTTAAAGCTTTTTTTATTTCGAAAGTATACGTACGAAAGGGAAATTGTATCAATCAGTAGTCAATGTATACGAATTTCATAAAATTACTATGATTTAAAAATGGAAATGTGTGTTTCAAAAAAATGGAAATGTTCATTGAGGAAATTGAAAAATAAAACACAAGCTAATTTTACAAAACAAGATAAAAAGTATGAACTACATCGTATTTATATTTAAATATTTGTCCCATAAATACGTAGTGGCCTTTAAGCTCTATAGGAATGTAGTTGGATATGTCTTTTTAATTCTCTTACATAAATAGATCAATGAACAGTTGTGTCTCTACGAGTCATTTGCGCTTTTGTTTCATTGTGTTCGAGGTGTACTTTGTTGTTTGTTTTTGAGTTGTTGCAAGTTGGTTGACTCCGTCGAACAAATTTATCTTTTCGTCTTTCATCGAATGTAACAAAATGTTTGGCTTTCCACTTCAGTTAGTCCTTGGCGAGCTTCTACTAATGTTTCCAAGAAAATTCACACTCCTCTCTTTTGTACATCTCTTTCGTTATTGTCATTATTTGGTCATATGACCTTTCGCATTGATTTTGGCGTGTGACTCGCATGCAACAGCCAACAACCATAAAACTTCGTAACCTTTGTATTGATCTTCCTCTTAGGGTCCTCATAGTTTTTAGTGTTATGCATTGGATCATCCTCTCATCTCATGATGTGGTGCTCCTTACCAGTATCCTCCCAATTAGCGTAGATCATCTTGTTATTACCAAAAGAACAGATCGATAGAGTTATTGATCCTAACGTCCATGAGATGTTCTTCCTCGACGATGCTTCATGTGATCCTTTGGTCTTTTTGCTTTTCAGGAGCACGACCGGATTGAGGGTTCTGAAACTTAGGATAGCATGACGGATCACGAAAACGAATCAA
Organism: Erodium maritimum; assembly: GCA_963921825.1. Lineage (NCBI taxonomy): Eukaryota > Viridiplantae > Streptophyta > Magnoliopsida > Geraniales > Geraniaceae > Erodium > Erodium maritimum. Next base: position 23,533,920 of record OY997590.1, read on the forward strand.
TACGCTGGAAATTAGTAAAGATTGAGGAGTAAGGAATAATACTGGGCTAGCATTTTCTTGTGCAAATTTCTTCGACTTGCCAAATTGGGAATCTTTTTGGGTTTGTTGGGACTCGACAATGAGGAATTGAATCCCATCCAAAAAATGGTTGACATACATTAACAAAAGGATAAGATAATATGAAGGGAGGAGTTTGAAATAGGGACGACAAATTAATCGAACCCCGACGGGGATCCCCGCCCCCGGTCCAATCGGGGCGGGGAATGGGGCATTGACCGGGGATTGTACTCCCCTCCCCGATACCAGTCCACATATTATTGTTAATAAAAAGTTAATGAGATTTGAACACATGACATCTTGGTTAGTAGAACATGTGATTTACCAACTCAACCGTGACAAATTTCTGTGTATTACATACTTGTAAATTTTATATATAAAATTAAGGGTTATTTTCACCTCAATATCCTAACTATTGGGTTGTCGTCACCTCAATACCCTAACTTAACTTTCGTTTGTGACACCTCAATACCTTAGAATGTCATTTTGTGTCAAAAAGTCCATAATACTCCCCACTAACAGCCAAATTTTCAAACCCATGCCATTATTCTTTATTTTAAAAAAAATCAGTTTTATGTTTTATAAAAATTATATTTTATTTCAAAAAATCAGTTTATTTTTTATTATAAAAGCAAATTTTTTTATTATAAAATCAGCTTTTTATTATAAAATCAGTTTATTTTTTATAAAATCATATTTTTTATTATAAAATCAGTTTTTATTATAAAATCAATTTTAAATTTAAAAATTATATGTATAAATCAGATTTTGTTTTAAAAATTATATGTAAATCAAATTTTAATTTAAAAAACATATATAATTCAGATTGTATTTTTTATTTTATTAATTCTTAAAAAAATATATAATTCTTTAATTTCATCATTAATATTTAATAATACCTAAATTAATTTTTAATTTCCTTTTTTGATTTCTCTAAATGTTAAGTTCCTCCTTCAACCAAATCCAAACATTCGCAGTGCTAGATCTATGCTTCACACAATCTTCCGTGGTTCCAAAATCAATTGAAGTTACTCAACAGCATCACTCACGATGAATCAATCAATGAATCAAAAAGAGATCTCACATCTTGGAGATTGATATAAACAGATTATTGATGTACATTTTGAGACCATAAAGGATTGAAATTTAATTAAGAAAAATAATTGAAAATATATATATTTTTGAGAAGGGACAGTAAGCACCATGGTCAAGATGGGTGAAAGAGGGCCAAATCGACGCCAGATGCTTCCATGGATGTGCCTTTTCCCGTTGCTCTATGTCTGATCCTGTTTCCATGGATGCGACTACAATATCGACGGTCACTGACGTCGAGCGGAACTGAACCTTCAGAGTTCACACGGCGGAGCTGGAGCGGATCTACGAGTTCAAGGACGAGTTCAACCCAGCCTCCCCGGACCCAGCCTCGCCGCCTCCGCCTCGTAGATCTACTCACGCCAAATCGACGTCATATGCTTCCATGGATGCGCCTTTGCCCGTTGCTCTGTGTCTGATCCTGCTTCCATGGATGCGATTACCAGATCTACGGTCGTCGGCGTCGACCGGAACTGAAACTCCGACCAAACACCTTGTGTATTTTGTTGTGTTGAGATGAGAGATATGTGACAGAGATGGGTTTTGAGAAGGAGGAGTAGGAATAAGTTGTAAAAGGGAGAGAGGAGTATAAATAGGGTCAGATTAGGGTTATGTGGAGTGAGGGGGTATATTTCTCATTTTATTAAAAAAAAAATGGGATCATGTGTAAGGCACATGACCATTTTCCATTCAAAAATGGATGGAAATTGATCCTAGGTATTAACGTGAAAAAAAAATAACATTCTAAGGTATTGAGGTGCCACAAATGAAACTTAGGGTATTGAGGTGAAAAAACCACATAGTTATGGTATTGAAGTGAAAATAACCCTAAAATAAAATGGGATGAAATATTAGTTATACTTGAGAAATATAAAATTGTTATACACGTGACTCGAACCTAAGTTCGAGCTCTTGAGAGTTAGAGGCCCCCTCTATAAATTCAACTGAGATAAACTTGTGTCTATTGTCTATTTTAGTATAATTAATAAAAGTAATTAGCGTAACATTTCAGATAACATTCAAATTCCCACATCGGTAAGATGGTACTCACATGCTTCACTTATCTCTATAAAATGACATCATATATTAAATTTTAGACTCAGATATTACTTTCTAGTAAACTAAATTGTTTGAAGTCCAAATTTTTGGACCATTCTTGTTAGTTCAATTTTTTTTAAATATTTTCATTTAGAAAAAATAAATTCAAATAAAACTTCTACAATGAACGGGGCGGGTCGGGGAATCCCCGAACCCGTCGGGGTAAAACCGGGGCGGGGACGGGACGAGGGGTCCCTACCCTGAACCCGCTCTGTTGCCATCCCTAGTTTGAAAGAGATGTTGAATGTATTGAAGAAGGAAGAGGATGTTTGAAAGAGGTGTAGGAAACTTTCAGGGTTGGGGTCGTGGTGAAATTTAACAGGTCTGACAAAAAAGCAACTTGGCCAAAAGTGGGACAATTGGGTCAAAGATGGTTTAATGTCGAGGTCTCGTCGATAAAGAACGATGTAAAATCCATTGTCGGGTGAGAAAGCGTCAAGCGTTTTCACTAAGAAAATAGCCGATCACGAGGCGATACGCCTAGCGTTTACATTTCATCGAGTAAACTTCATCCATTGTGGGTACTATAGGGCTGCATTTTGTAATGGGTTTGGAACACAAATACAAACAGATAAATCATCTTAGTTCATTTGTAGTTTTAATTCGTTATAATTATCATTATTATGTTTCCTAGTCATTTTAGTATCTTTTCAAATCAAACACGAGTTAGCGGCCGTATTTCACTGATCTTTATAAACTAAACTAGGTTCTGTTTTGTGGACGAATCCACCTATATAAATTAGGTTGACAAGGGCACAGTAGTTGAAGTATTAGGCACACAACGAATATAAAGGAAAGAAATAGAGAGCTAACGAAAACGTAACATGCGCCATCTGTTTATCTTTTAAGAAAACTTACAACTTTTGAATTTTAAAGCATTTGAAAAGAAACTACCCTAATTGGTTTACTAACACATTATTCAATTCATTTATACAATTTTTGTTTTATAAATCATTTGAAAACATAACATGGGGTAATATTATAAAACATTATATATGTGTATGTCATTAGAAAATAGCACTCTACCTTATCATTTTACCATTCAGCACGAGTATTTCCCGTAAATTTATCCTCGTTAGAATTTTTGCTATGTTTTCTTTTCATTATTTTTGAAATTTCAAAATACCCTTACTGATATAACCCTAATAACTCACTCCCTCTCAAAGGATTACAAAAATGTCACTCTTCGTTTTAAATTTACAAATTTTCCAATATATAGTTTCTTTTCAATAATTCTTAATATCATATTTTACATATTTATTTTTTGATTATTTACAATGAAAAGAAAATCATTATTTTCATAAAATCAGTTTTATTAGATTTTATTTTAGTTTTTTTTATAAATATATTTTTAAAAATCTAAAGTTTTAATAAAATCATATTTATTCTTCTAATACCAATAATTCTTTTCAAAATTAAAATTCAAAATTTTAAAATTTAATTAATCCTATTCCCCTTTTAAATTCTTAATATTAAATTTTTATTAATAATTATTTTACATATTTAAAAAAATCGTGATGGGATCTGCCAAACTAGTCTGGTGTGCACCACCGAACCAGTCTGGCGAGTTGATCTCATCCGAGCAAGGGCACCAACTGGTCGTGCCTTGCCATTTCCTAACGTTTTTCAAGCCTTCACCGTCTCCAATACGCAACTCTCCTCCTTACTCTATCCCTCCCAAACCCTCATCCTTACACAAATCAAACCCTTTACAGTGAGCTCATTAAGTCCCTAAATCCGTAAAACCCCTAAATTTCATATTTGGATCCACAAACCCAGAAAACATGTTCTCCCTAAAAATTTCAGATTCATAGATCTACAAACTCAGATTACCGTGAAGCCTCAAGGACTCGAGTTCGCCAGTGTCATCTTCGCCACACAAGTTCCAAATCGACGACGACAACAGTCCGTGTTCTTCCTCAAAACCCTAATATCTTGTCCTTGATTAAGATATATCTGAAGAGAAGGAAAAGAAATCTGGAACAAATGGCCTGAGCTTCCATGGCTGCGCGAGGAAGAGCTCTCACCAATATCCATGGTTGCGCGAGGAGGCCCTTGGCTCCACCGCTCCGCCACCCATCTCTCCTCCCTTGTGGAGAACTTTAAAAATGTGTTGAATAGGCAGTTTAGAACAATCTGATGTATTTTTATTTTTATTTTATTTTATTTCATTAAGGTATTATTATAGTTTATTTGAATAGTGAGGGACATTTCCGTATTTTTAACAAAAAAATAACGGAAATTAAAACGATAATAATTTTGTGTTAAATACATGTTTCTGATGATAAAATGGTAACTTGTGTTATTTGCTAGTGACGTATGTCTATCTGATGCTTTATGATATTACCCCAAATAACATTTACTTGGAAAAAAAATTATTCACACTATTTATGTTTTCTACTGTTTTTGTTTACACAATTGAACAGTTTTTGAAAATAATAATGGATAACCCTAATAACTCATCCAATTAACTCTATATTACTCTCACTGTTTAATAATTCATATCTATGCAATTTACATACGTTCTCCCTCCGTAAAACATATTTTTTATTCGTGAATATCTCAACATAATCTGTTTGCATAAGAACTGATCTTACAACAATAACTTAAAGGGGGGTTATAATCCGATAAGACCGTCTAAATATGAATTTTACGGCGATATAAACATTTAGGGACGAACCAATAATGATCTTAATCGCACGCTGCCATCTATGGTAGGGGAGTCAACTAGGGTTTTATGGGAAGTAATGGTGTCCTACCCTCTGAGTTACATGACAACTAGGGTATTATGGGTAACGATGGTGCTATATTTTGTGGATTTTACGACAACTAGGGTCTTAGGGGAAGTGAGGATTGTCTTCGTGGTAGTTTGAGTTTCGACATGATCGTGATCTTGGTGGAGTCCAGTTCTATAGAGGTTTAGGGGTATGGTTTGTCACGCCCCAAATCCGGTATTGACCGGACCCGAGACGTGAACTAAATTAATAAATAATTAATGCGATTTAAAAGAAATAAACTCTGATATAATAAATCGAAAGTAATAAATCTGACACATTGAGTCACAACTCATAAAATCAATAATAACGTTAAGTTCAATTGAGGGTACGTCTCTAGACCAAACTAGCCTAGGATCCTCACTAGCTCCCTATCTCCGAGAATCCCGCTAGACCACAACCCGCTCAACCTGTAAAACAATAGAGTAAAGGGGTGAGCTTGACGCTTAGTAGGGAAAACCCCGAAAACCACCTCAAACAGACTTACCAGAAAGTCTTTTTCCACAATTTTAAGTTACATCAAAAGGTTAAAACAAAGATACGACAGTTAATGTAATTAAAGACGAAAACCCCCTTTTTAACCTGACGTTTACCAGTCCAACCATACTAACTACAGCTCAACAATATCCAATCGACTAAAGCCCACAACGAAGGGAACAACCCAATTAAGACACCCAATTACATTTCTAAACTAACTTCTTAACGATCAAAGGGAGACAGAGACAACCATAACATGTAATCCAATGTAAACAAACTTCACTTTACCCGACCACAAACTGTCCCGAAATTCCACATCCAAAGCCCCTTCACAAACGACTTAAGGACAACCACAAATACGACACTTTAACTTACACAGAAGCCACACACATGAATTCACCAAAAGGCAAACAAATCGAGTCATTCACGGTCACACGCAACTCATAACAAAGAAGAACACCCAAAGTCAAAACACAACAATACTCGGTCAATTCAAAGCAATTCAAAATGAAACGGCCCGTAGCCATCGCACGGTCTAGGGAGCAACCCTCTCGGCCCGGCGTCACCGCACGCAACTTCCCTAACACAAAGTCAGGATAGGCGGTCGACCTCATCGCGGACGCAGCGTTTTACCGATCGACGGAAGGCAGGGAAATCGCCTCTTCGCGGCCTCATCTCTCGCGGTGCTCAACACAGCGTTTTACCGAGTGCTAGTCGGAAGGTAGGGAAATCACCTCTTCGCAGGACACATCGTTTTACCGAGTCACGGTCGAAAGGTAGGGAAACCACCTTTCTCGTGTACCATCGTACACCAAGCCTCACACTTTACCGCTCACTCACCCAGAAGGTACGACTCACCTTACGGAAGTACGTCTCTCACACTTTACCGGCGGCGCAACGGAAGGTACGACACACCTTTCAGGCACAACTCATAACCATTATCACCAGAACAATCACAACCACACTCACAATCACAATCACGTCGGTCTATCACTCACCCGACCATTTCACAACCAAGGATTCACATTTACACAAACACGACACACTTGCCCACGCACAGTCACAACATGCAACATCGAGAATAATAGGCATCATCCCTTAATTACCCTCATAACTGTTCCACACTTACCAACACTTACCAAGCCCTCTCGGGCACACTCAAGACAATTATCACAGAACAGTCACAATCACTTTCACAACCACAGTCATGTTTTAATAATAACACCGCCAACAGGCACATACCATCACTTACCGATACCACTCTCCACGTGGTTACCCCACCGGCTTACCCGGTATCCCCAACATTCCCAATCCAACATATCAAGTAAAAATAGGGAAAAGCACTCAAATCACTGATCATGCGTTCTCTAGTCAATTCTACTCGTTTTCGTGTTCGTTATTTATTAACCGTTCAAGCATCACAGGCATCCACAAACACATTCAGCACACAAGTCCTACGGGCGCGACATGACCCGATTATACCAGCACAGCAATTCCCAAGGCCGAAATCGTAAATGTTCGCAGTTTGATACGTTTACGCTAGTTGTTCGTTTCCTATATGCATACTAATTCTTTAGCCGGTTTATTAGGTTTCCCTATATGCATACTAGTAAAACCGTAATAAAGCGAGTTCGAGGTAATCCTTACCTCTTGAAGAGCCGACCGTTGCGTCTCCTAGCTGTTGACGTCCGGGCCTACCTCCGGTCTTCTCCGTGCTCGGGGTAAAGGCATGGTTTACACAAAAGGGACGGTATTAGTCCCGGTCCAACCTGTAACGGTCCTCAAAATTGATAATTAAAACTGATGGTTCGTTTTGTCCAAACGTCTAGGTAATTAATCTGATTTTAAGTCAAATATTAATTAAATTAATTAATTAAAAGCCTGACCCGGTCTGACCCGAAATCAGGTCTGAACCCGGTCCAGACCCGGACTCGGATCTGACCCGAGCCCGACCCAGATCCGGTCCAAACCCGGATCCAGATCCAATACAGGACCCGGATCCAAGCCAGCCAGATCCAGGCTGTGGCCCATATCGATCCAGGCCCAGGTTGCTCAGACCCGGCCCAAAGCTCGTCTGAGACGAAGCTCGGCTAGGGTTTCGTCTCCGGCAATGGGTGGCGGCGGTTCTCGACGGCAACACTCGAGGGGCGGTTTTGGGCGGCGGAGGAGGCGTCAGGGTGAACGGAACGACAAGATAAGCTAGGTTTCCGGCGAGGCGACAGCGGCGGCGGCGGGATTCGAGGGTTTTGTTCGCGGTGGCGAGGAGTGACATCAGGAGCTCGGACTGGGGCGGAGGAGGGTTTACAGCACGAGGTTTGGCTGTTCCAGCCAGATCTGAAGCCGTGAGGGAGCATCGTCGGCCGAGATCTCTGATCTGAGATCTGAGAGCTCCGGCGAGCTCCTTCGCCCTCAATCCCGGCCAGACTGCCTCGCTCAAGCTTGTAACCCGGAGAAGGGGAGATGGGGAAGAAGGACGAGCCATCGAGAGGGCTCACCGTTGGCGTTCTTGTTTGAAACGAGCGCGGCGAGGCTCGAGATGGTGCCGGTGGCAACGGCTTTGGTCGTTGCAGCTCGGAGGAGTAGAAGGATGGGGTCGGGAGAGGCTCTGTTGGTGTGACGAGGTTCGAGGATGGGAATAGGAGAAGAAGGAGGGGTTGGGGACGGAGATTTGTTCCGGTGAGGGTCGGTGAAGCAGAGAAGGGTCGAAAGGGAGATGGAGGCGAGGAAGACGATGCCTCGTTGTTCGTGCGCGTCAAATGAAGTCGAAGCGGCGCTGGGGAAGGGTTTTGATGCTAGGGTTGCTGAGTGGGCCTTGGGCCGGTTCGGATTCGTGCGCGTAATGGGCCTTGCCCTGGCTCGGCCCAGGTCCGGCTATTTGGAGCAGATTCAATATTTCAGTCCTCTCCCTTTTTTTCTTTTTCTTTTTTTTTTGATTTCTTTTCTTTTCTTTTCCCCTTTTTTTTGAACTCGATCCAAAATTCAATTCAATTTTAAAACCGCTCTCCAACCCGCCACGTTCCAACCATACCTTGAACTATCAAATTTCCCGGTCTTTACATGGTTCATAGAGATCTAGTGGTTCACGGAGGTGGTTGTGGACTGAGATTTGTGATTTCTTTAGAGCATATGACTCGGGTTTCTCGTTGTGGGAGTTTCGTGTGGTAGTGAGTTCGTTGGACCCTGATGTTGCTCGACCAAACGATGTTACAAATTATCAGGAGAAGATTGCGAAGTAAGCTCGTCTAGATCTATGAGTCTGGCTTCTCGGAGCGGGTGAGGTCCGGGGAGTACCTACTAATTCGACAATGTCAATTCAGTTCCGATTCACTCATCGACTTTCTGTTTTCACTAGGATTAAAAAAGTTAAAAGACCAATCGAGTAAGACTCATGGTAGACATAATCAAAAGTTCTTTACCCAACTTGACTTAGGGTGTCGTCACCAATATCGTAAAGAGAGCCGTGGTTAGCCCCTGCCACTTTTAGAATAGAATATTATGATCCGTAAGAATGTAATCGACATAATGAATCCTAATAATGGAAACCAGCATAATAAACTACTTGTAGTCAATTAAGTTTTGGATTTGATTTGGTATTTTCTCAAATATGTCAACCTCAAAAATTTAGGACAATCAGCGAGCAGATCATCCAACAAGGATATCAATAAGCCTTGATCTAAGTTAAGATATCGATTATGGACTTTTATTTGTCTTTATCTTTTTTGACAAATAAGGTGCGACTTTATATTAGATATCAGAGGAAATATACATTGTAGTACGTTAGAGAGAATCCCTGGCCACTGAAGAACATGCATCGAACGAGCTTTCCTGGTTAGCCAGTGGGCATCTTTGTTAGCAATTATTTTTTTAAAATTCAAGAGATACTCTCTCGTTTTGACTAAGCATCTGGCGAATGTCCTAAAGACGGTGGTTCTACCATTTTGATCATATTCAGTAGGACATGAGCATCGGACCTGAGTATGATCGGCCCTGCCCTCAGAGTGCCTACATTCCTAAGCACCGTACCAACCGCACATGCTTCAACCATGAGTGAAGACCAACAACCTAGAATGACCACATTTGCCGCCAGGCATACCACCCCTCCTATTGCACGGGCGATAACACCCCGGGAGGATTGAATCATGTCCTAAAATACATCACCATCCACATTAACGACCACCGTACCCAGTGGATGAGGGATCCACCAGGACGACCACTGAATGGGCTGTAGGTGAATTATCACGAGACTAGAGTTGGCTTCCCGCCACACTATCAGATTCAAGTGGGCCGCCGAGATGACTCCTAATGCGGTGGGCGTAGTACATCTTCATTTCAGAGCATTTCCTCCTTTCCAGGTCTGTAAGAAAACACTAAGAATTTGTGCTAGCCTGGTTTTGGACGTTGTAAGGGCAATAGACTCCCATCAAACTTCAGAACCCACAGATGGTGCATAGGGTGGGATCCCACCCAATTGGACACAACATGTTTTTGCAAAACCCCAAGCTAGGAACAAGTGGTCAACATTCTCTGAATCATGGCCGCATATATCACATAAGGGGAAAATCGAGACATATCTATGATTTAAATTAGTAGCCACATATAGAGTATCTGTTAGGTACCGCCCCAAGAAGACCCTTAGACGTGGCAGGATCGGGATGTCCCATAGAGACGCCCACGTAACCGTTGTCTTATGTTGTCGGGATTGGTGTCGAGCTTGAGCAAGAACTAAATATTCTGCTTTCGTTGAGTATAGACTAATTCTTTCCGTAGCCCAATACCAATCATCCTTATTCATGTTGACCGGAAGTGGAACCTTATGTATATGTTTTCTACCCTCTGCGTCGAAAATGCGAGAAATAAGATCTATATACCAGCGACGTTCTCTAGGAACCATAAGTCGAGCTCTCACCAGAGTAATACAAGTGGATACAATTTCCAGGGCTTGACCAATTAACCATGGTGCACCCATGATCAGCCTGTCTCGACCATCACCAATCGCAATCCAAAGCGCATTCCGCAAAAGTTCTTACGTGGAGACAATACTTGCCCACATGAAACTTGGGTTAGTCCCAATCCGTGCCTCAAGGATTGAAGTGGATGGGAAATACCTAGCCTTCAGAACACGAGCCACGAACGATTGAGGGCGAATGGATAAGACCCCAAGCCCGCTTCCCAAGGACGGTCGTGTTAACATTTTGCAAGTAGCGAAATGTCATACCCCCGTAATCCTTTGGCATGCATAGCTTATCCAAATCTTGCCAGATGATTGGTCGAGCTGATTTACCTCCCCACTAGAAACGAGCCAATGCCACGTGGATACGGTCCGCAATTTTCCGAGTTACTCGGAATATAGACATGACATAGACCGGTAGTGGGGAGCTTACCATCCCATGACCTAATTTGGGTGATAATCCAATCCCCTGAGTAGACCATGGCTATATTACGGTTCCGACAAATCATATTAGGCACTCCTAAGTACATTTATATGGATGAAGTCTCCACAATAGATAACACAACACAGTAATCTTATCGCGTAAAGAAGGGTATTAATGATGAAAAATATGGACAACTTATGTAGATTAAGAACTTGTCCTGATAGTTGGCTGAAAGTTCCTAGAATGTCCCTTATGCGCCTGACCTCATTTGGAGTAACCCTACAGAATATATAACAGTCATCAACAAAGAACATGTGAGAGATCTCTAGAGCCCCTATAGCAACCCGAACCCCCTAGATGAAACCATCTGCCTGCGCTTATTGAATAAGATGGGATAAGCCCTCCATGTAGAACATGAATAAATACGGGTACAGCGGGTCTCCCTGACATATCACTCGATATGGTGTGAATCGTGGTATTTCCCTACCCTAGAAGACACAGAGTACTGAACCGTTTTCATGCAACATGCCACCAATTCAATCCAGTCGGGCGAGAAACCCAGTTTCGTCATAATGGTCAAGAGATAGTCCCACTCAACTCGGTCATAGGCCTTACTCATGTCCAGTTTGAGAGCCATATGCATTCCTTTGACATTTCATGCGTAAGAAATGGATACTTTCGAATGAAATAAGGACATTGTGCTAGATACAACGCCCCGGTATAAACACTCATTGCGATTTCGATATCACAGACTGGAGGAGGGGGCGTAACATATTCGTTAGGACCTTGGATAGAACGTGGAAAATGACATTACAGAGGGCGATGGGACATAAGTCTGTAACCTCATCTGGATCCGGCTTCTTTGGGATAAGAACTATAGATGTATCGTCGAGTTTCGGGTCAGATGCCCTAATCCAGATGACACTCTGAATAAAACGGACCACCTCATCAAACAAATGAGGCCAGTAATGCTAACAAAATCTCGGGTTAACGTCATTCGGACTCGGGGATTTATCCGGACCCATCTGGAATACAGTTGTTCGAATCTCATTCTCTATCCCCGATGTCAGAAGAGATTGATTTTGTGATGTCGTAATTCTAGCGGGGAGGTGGATATGAAAATTAATGAGGTTCGGTTGGCTAGTTGTGAACAGACGGTCAAAGTAGTCCATTACGAGTCCCCGCATTCTTGTATCCCACGTTACCATCTCACCCATCGTATCCTTGAGGGCGACTCCGGCGTTTACTCGACGTTTATACGATAATGCCGCTTGAAAGAACTTAGTGTTCCTATCCTCATCAGTCAGTAGTGCTTTTTCACCCATTGGCGCCAGAAAGCTTCCTGTTGCAGCAAAGCGCCCGTTCGTACTAGATTTGAATAGCTTCTCTCTTGTGTATTCCGGCCCGATTAGTCCGCCCATTAATTTCCGCAATTCTCTATTGACACCACTTGATATGATTCACATTTTTCTAAAGTGAATTCGACCCCATACCTCTAAAGAAGCTCTAGCCTTTTGGATTATAGCCGCAATCGGGGCCCTAAGTGATTTGTCCTAGTTATCCTTCACCACTTGATCACCTCCTGTATCCCTCACCCACTGAGATTGGAAGTGGAATTTCGGAGGGCCTTGATGAGCCATCTTTCAGGCTAGGGATAGCAGGATCGACCAGTGGTCTGAAGTCGTGGTTCTTGTATTACAGAAATCAAGATCCGATAGGGAATAGTAGCAAGGGCTAGAGACCAATGTCCTGCCCTGTAGCGATTGAATACACCGAGTATGTGTCCTACACCTTAACCAAGTATATTGATACCTTGTCATGGGGACATCAATGAGGTATGGGTCCTCAACGACTTGGCAAAAACCCTTAACCAATCCATGGGGACAAGACTCTCCTCTAATTGTCTCATCTTAGTCTAGAATACCTTGAAGTCCTTCATAATTATCCAATTTGGGCGGTTCAGACTGTGTAGCCGCTGGAGTAAATCCCAGGTCTGATGTCGAGTCTCTTGACGTGCTTCCTCATATATACCCGTAAGTCTCAAATCGCCATAGCCCGGTATCGATACCTCAATATCTATGTAATGACCATTGGAGGAACGGAGAATGACATCGACACATGTAACCCAGAACAAAACAAGGCCCCTTTGTGTGTCCGACATCGGTTCACAAATATACCCTTGAAAACCTAGGGATCTAGAAATCAAAATACAATTATGTGCCGATTAGAGGGTCTTCGACAAGAACACGATGTGTGGCCGTCGGTCCTGGAAAAGGTGGCGCAAATGTTGTTTATGTGTACGGGAACCCGTTCTTTGACGATTCCAAGCCAATATCCTAAGATTCGGCTTTTCTCGGGATCGATTCAGAGGGGGAAGAAGCCTAGAGCCATGGTCCATACGTCGTTGATATTAAGGTATTGGAGTTTCCTGAGATAGAGAAAGTGTGGGAGGAGGAGTCGTGATGCGAGGGGAGGATATCGTAGCCCCATCCGACAACGAGGATGATACTCCTACCATGGGAGACGGTGATGTCAAGACCGACGAGGGAATCGAGGCTCGAGGTTGGACGGAGGGTTAGGGGGCACCCTTGAGGTGGAGAAGGAAGACCGGACTGACGCCGAGAGAGTCGAGGACGACTACATGGCTGCAACAACGGGGCTTGGGAAAGGAACACCGAAACCCTAACAGAGCTCATACCGAAGTCAAAATATTATTTTGATTATGTTTTTAGATTTATTTGTCTCTAACTTTATAATTGTTTGACGATTCCTAATAAAATTATATTACTCTTTCAAAAAAAATTATCTCAATTTAAACTATTATTCATTTTTTCGAAAAACAAGTAGAATTCAAAATATCTTCGAACAGAATTATGATGAACCGATATGAGAATGGTCTAAAAGTTGAAGTTACCGAACATTTGTTGACATTACAGTTCGGGTAGCGTTTGACTTTTAACTTTAACTGCACCGAATCAATCCACCTAATCTTCTTTATATGTGCTCCTTCAGCTCTCACTCACTCTCTTCTCCGTTCCCTAACCCTACACTTGCTCTCACTTTGTATCCCCAAAATCTCGAGCTCATCTCTCCAGTAGATATCCAGAATGAGCTCACAGATCTTCCGATCTGCTTCCAGAGCCGCCAGGTCTCTCCTCTCCGCCTCCAAGAATGCTCGCCGTTTCTCCGGTAATTCACCTTTTCTTCTCTATGGGTTTCCTGTATCCGATTCTCGTTTGATTCATCGCTATCATAATTCATGTTCACTGTCTTGTTGATGATTCCTTCCGCGTGAATTTTCCCACTTTTTATTATTTATTTTTGCTAGATCGCCGTTCTCTGAAATCACTGTCTGTTTGCTTTCCTGGAAATCATTTCCGAGAAATTAGGTGACAATGAGTATGTGTGTATGGTATGATTTTATCGATAATTGAATCTGAGATTATTTGTTCTAGTCGTGCGAGTCTCTTTGTTCATGATTGGTATGAATGTAAAGTTACTTTTGAATCTGTGCGTGATGTGTATACTCTTGAAATCAAGAGCACAAGCAACCCCCTTTTTCTTTTGACTGTTGGTAATCATTTTCTTTTCATTTCTTTCAGAAGGACGAGCTGTCGGTGCTGCAGCTGCAGTCACATCAGGTGAGAAGCTTCCTTATCTAGCTTCAGCTTTCGGGAACAGTGGCTCTGGGAACACTTCTAGATCATGGATTCCAGGAGTTTTGGCTCTTCCTGTAGCAGGTGTGAACCATAAAACTCTACATTGTATTTCTTTTATTTGCTATTGCTTTTTCTTTTTTAATTTGGGTTTTGGGGGATCTTGTTTGAGTGCTAAAAGTAATTTTATTTTATAATATGAACAATGACGTATTTGTGATGGGTGAAAAATGCGAGACTGTGTCTTTTAAATATATGGGTTATAACTTATAAGGCAGAGGAGCCTTGTCCCTTGCTCTAGTTTTAACTTTGGGGCATATGAGACCTCTTTTATTACAATTACACCCTCGAAGCTTGGTAATGGGTTGATATAGTTGGTTTTGGGCCTGTTCTAGTGTTGATTCGTATCCCCGCGAACTGCAGGGATATGCTTCTTTTGTTTATTGAAAAGGTCCCTTTATGGTGGTTCTAACAGTTCTATTGAGTGCAAAACATTATGAATGAGAGTTTGTCCAAAAAAATGAAGATGTTCACTGATACTATTACTAACTTTTCCTCTTTCTTTTTTTCTTTGTGTTTCTAGCTTATATGCTTCAGGATCAAGAAGTGCTTGCTGCAGAGGTACTTTGACACACACACACACACACTATTTGGTCATATTGAGTAACTGCTTATGCATGCTGTCTCCTTGCTCAGATGGAGCGCACTTTCATTGCTATCAAGCCTGATGGAGTTCAGAGAGGACTGGTAAGTAACAATGATTCCAAAACATGTGATTCCGTTTATAGCTTCCTAACTTAATTATTTTAATCATATGGAATTTCGTTGTGTATTTATTTCTCCTAAATCTGTGCGAATAGCTGTTCTTCATTATTACCCCTTTTTAGATGGGAGGTACAAGTATCTGATCCAAGACATCTTTTTCCAGATTTCAGAAATCATATCACGATTCGAGCGGAAAGGTTTTAAGCTTGTGGGCATTAAAGTTGTGGTTCCTTCAAAGGGATTTGCAGAGAAGCATTACTATGATTTGAAAGAAAGGCCCTTCTTCAATGGACTGTGTGACTTCCTTAGCTCTGGCCCAGTTATTGCCATGGTTAGAAGAACACTTATTGTTTGACAACAACTTTGTATGTATGACACGTCTGACCATTGTTTCTGAACTTCTACAGGTCTGGGAAGGTGAAGGAGTGATTAGATACGGTAGGAAACTAATTGGAGCAACTGACCCACAGAAATCAGAACCTGGAACTATCAGAGGCGACTTAGCTGTTGTTGTTGGAAGGTATTAGCTTAAACCGATGAGTTTCTGCTTACTGTATGTTACAGTAACCAATCTTAATTGTATGTCATAGTTCAGCTGTCATTCATATACTTATCATTATGTTGCTATGTAGAAATATCATTCATGGGAGTGACGGCCCAGAGACAGCAAAGGACGAAATTAACTTGTGGTTCAAACCAGAAGAGTTGGTGAGCTACACTAACAACGCCGAGAAGTGGATTTACGGAGATAACTGAGGAAGAAAGGCTTTTGTTTACAGTTCTTTAGGTCCCCCAACTTAAATAAACTTGTCTTTTTGTGATTATGAGCTATACAAACAAACAGGCAAAACTCAACTTCAGCAATAACCCCTTTTTTCCTGATTAGAGGGGATTTCATATTCACAATTCAATGTGCTTTTTTGTTTGTGGTTAGAAGATTTCTGTTCATGCTTTATATGTTGGCTAAACCTGACTGTGTGTTGTGTTGGCTGGGTTGGACTCTTATGGTGTATGAAAAAAGTTACTACTCCCCCACGTATCCTGGCTATGACTGTGAGGGGAGACTTAAACCAAATCGTCGAGTGATTTGGGATATGTAAGTTTAGTAGATAGCGACGACTACAATTGAGTCACAAATCGCCTACAGACACGTTTTTAGTCTTAATGATTTCATCTCATCCATCCACCCAGGTTGTCGTATGGCCAAGTCGATAGGCTAAGTTTGTGAAAAAGAGTCCTTGTAACTTGTAAGAGTGACTACCTTCCAACAACTACTAAAATTTCTTTTAAGTAAGTCAGCTCCCACTTCTCTTTTTTTTAGATAAGGGTTTTATTGATGACTTTGAATTACAAAGAAAGTAAAACAAAAACGGTGATGCAAGTTAGAAAATGAGGATCTACCTAAAGATTGAAAAAATAATTAAAAATCAAGGAATTGCAAAACACAACCATCTTGTCGTGCAAGCAACCTAACCCCGGAACTATAAACGCTCAACTGGTCAAAACCGACCAAAAGTTTGAGCCCGACGTGCCTACGCATCCAGCTTTTGAAAAACTAGACCTCCGACTGAAGTCCAGAAGCAATAGAGGCAAGACAGTTTTGCCCTTATGATTCAAGAACTTCCACTCCATCTGTCTAGTCTCCTTTTCACGACTTAAAGACTTAGTCTTTGAGCTAGTTTGATGAACAAGAACAGTGGACTGATGTTTCACTCCTTCGAGCCTTCGACCTCTTTTAACTAGTTCAGTAAAAAAATCTCCTAAGAATATAGGAAGCCGACTCTGACGATTCGAAGCTCGAGACGACGTCTACTTCGAATGACAACTCTTAGTCAGAGGTTTGAATTTCGGAGATTGAAGAAAAGCCTCCTTCCACGGACTATTATGTGGTTCCCTACTAAGATCACAAGATGCCACATGTTGTGACTGATTCACTGAAATATAGTGGTTACTATCAGCCATCAACACAGACGAGTCATTCCCGAGAGAATGAGGTACAAGACCCGAGGAAGATGGATCCTTAGTAGCTTGGCCCGAAAGCAACCCGTCACTACCACAATCAACCGCTTCAATCCGATCAGAACCAATCAAAAAAGGGCGATTTGGGCTCAAACCATCAGGCCCACCCTCAGGCCCAACCTTGGCAAGCACCGACCTGGTAATCTCCACATGCTTTGTGACTTCGTCTTCTTCCCCACGTAAGCCACGAGAATTTTGAGCTGCAATATCAAAATCTGATACGATCTCACGCAAATCACAACCCTCCACCAGATCTCGGGTCTCACATGTATCAGTCGGATTAGATTTGGTTTCAGAATTCGAAATCGCAACTATTATGGGATCACGAATCCTATCCGAAACCTGAGATCCAATGCCACCTGGAGAAGCAGTCTCTGGCGAGTCTCCGACCAGGAAACCACTTAGAGACGCCGCCTTTTCACGCGTATAGTTACTGCCATCACCCACGACAAGCTCTCGGAAAATATCCACACCCTCTCCAATGCTTTGTTCTAGTTGTTTTGTCACCGGCGAGCCCTTCCGACGTCGGGAAATGGCTACAAACACGGTGAAGCCGTTGAACTTGAATCTATTAAAGCTGGAGACAACCTAGTTTGCCTTGTCCTTTGAATTGTAACGTACAAATACGAAATACTTCCCTTTACGATTAAGTTGGATCAAAATAGAGGAAGAAGAAATTTTTCCAAACGCACGAAAAACATTACGAACCCAGTCTGGTTTAGTGTCATATGGAAAGTTACATATGAATACCTATTCATTTTGAAGATGAAACTCCTCGGATCGACGTTTTCTCACCTCGTCAATCTTACCAGAGTCGACTAAAATCTCCCCGGTCTTCACAACCTGAAGTGTAGCCCCATCACCCTGAGACGTCTTCTAGGAGCGCGAGCTGCAACCAATTTCTTTCTCCGGCCGATGACGTCGTGATTCCTACGTCGCGAATTTGTATCAAAAACAGGGCTATCGGACATAGATCACCTAACATAACCACCTTTCTTACCCTGTTTGACTGGTGACACATCCTACATACCTCGTAGAAATAGCTTACAATAGGTGTCACATGAGGAGAGCAGAACCGAGCAAAAGGAAGAAAATGATAACCTCTTCTCCTCCTTCCTCCTCCGCGACGACATCATGTTTTCCAATTGAGTCATCTGTAAATTGTAGATGAGTGATAGTTGACCCCTTTCTTTTTTACTAAGCTTTTCTCAATTCTACTCTGACACTTCTTTCACTTTCAGACCAATTTTTACTATAAAGTAGATCAGGTCAGGACCCAATAACAATGTTCACTTTGGCTCTCATGCCCCCTTTTCAATCAATTGCCCCCTCCGTTGAATGCCTCCTCTAACAACTGTCAACCGGCCAAGAGAGTTTTCTAGCTCAAGTTTTCCTAGAGATCGAGATGACGAAACTAGAGGCTACCAAGATCGGGTTAAATGGTGACCTACTTCAAGAGGATAAAGAATTACGTGATAAGGACACATCTAAAATGACTTAAGCCTTCGTGGGGTTCTTTGGGAGCGTTCAGTTTTATTAAGCCATCACATCCCAGGAAGAAGGCATACCAACCTTATCATCTTCCTCTACAACCACTTCCTATCGTGATGCCGATCATCTCTCATGGCCTCGCTCAAGAACGCTTGTCGAGGAAGATCTGTGGCTCGTGTCGGTATCAAAGACTATGGTTGACTCCGTCGCCTTGACGACATCCCCTCGTGAGCCTCTCCCAGGGCTCACTCTGACCTCCATGAGTCTTCCTTCCTACCGATCGATGTCGAAGGCTAGGACCTCTCCCGAAGGCAATGTGATTTCCTACCCCGCAGAGCAGATGGAGGCTCGCGACTTGCCCTCCTTCTAACTCGATCTGAATCTTGAAGCCCACTTGTTGTCGACCCTATTGTGGCCGACTCACTCTAGGCTTCAGTCCGGGCCCCAAGGCCCTTTCACCGTCTATCCCAACCTGACCGACCCACCCGCTGAGAGCGTCCCCAAGGATGGAACTTGACCTCTGATTAAGAACCTCCTTGCCCTCCAAGAGGGTTTTGACACCCTTAAAATAGACTAAGAGGGGGACAAGGTTATATGAATCCCAAGGGATCCAACGGCTGCCCACACCCGTGCTTATATGGTGTTTGGTCTTGATGAACACTTATTCACGTCCCATAGTATGACCAGACCTATATGGAAGGGTTGACGATGAAGGTCGAGCATCATGACGACCTCATCATCTAGGATCTTGGTTGGGGCATATCTGACTTTTACTTCACCTCCTAGGTGGAAAAGAATCATATTAGGAAAGAGGAACCTTGGTCTGTCAAGCAGTCACCCCCAATTCTGGGGACCTCTAACCAAAACTCAATCCGATTAACCTGCTTTTTCCTGTCCCTAGACGTGGGCACGAGTCTCCGATCTCCCTTGGAACGACCTTATAACCGAGACATGATTCCGAGTGGGATAGGCACGAAGACGTTTTGTGGATGTTCGAACGGACTCGACGAGATTAGCTTGGGGAGGCACCTTGGATGTGCGCTTCTGTAAGGACTTGGGAACACCAATCCGTCACTCGAATCGAGTCCTCATCTTTGGGGGAACGGAACACCAGTCAAAGCCCGACTATAGTATGTGAGGATCCAGAGGTTCTGTTTCCACTACCGCTACATTGGCCACCAAGAACTGGAATGCCATAGGAAGGATACCAATAATCCCCAAGCGGCCCCTCTCTTCGATCTGTCCCTAATGGCACCAGAGCTCCCCAACAAGCGAGAAGGGATTCGAAAGGACTGATCGAACCCCATCCAACTCATACTCCCCACCCGTAGTGGAACCCCGTCGGGTGTCGGGCCCTAGAGGCTAGCACTACTCCCGCCTCGGACCATCGTTCTGCTGGGTTTCGCCCCACCGGGACCACCAACCCATGTTCCAGCACAACATCTCCTGCCCATTGCACTGACACATACCTAGAACCGGAAGCACTCATCCCCTTGCTCCAACCCCACTCCTAACTCCTATGAGAGTAGGACCAAGCGAGGCGGGTGCAACACAAGATCTCCTGCCCAACCAGGAGATACTCCTATTTGGCTCAAGAACTTGGACGCCTCTACGCCCTATTCCTTGATTGGGGCGTTAGGCAACCCAGGACCACGACTAAGTTGTGCCTCCTCGATGCAAAGGTGGACACTCCCCTTGCGAATTAGAAGAAGAGAGGCTTGTATGCTCACCCCCTCCCCCGCCACACACACTCTCGACGAGGGAACCGTCTGCTCAGAACAACACAAAGACGAGTTCTGCAAGAACTTTTTATTTGTATTTCTTTAATTTTTGTAATTATATTTTCAACTATTTTCCTTAATTTTATTTAATAATTTATTCAAATCCCTAAATTATTTTCCTAAAGATCAAAAACCAACAAATCTGAAAAACAAGCAAACTAAACTACAGAAAATACAAACTAATATTCCAACTTCAACAAAAAGCTACAATCCACCTGAAACGCTTTATTTTTATCTATATACAAAATCCATTGACGCCCCGCGGTTTTACATGCGGAATGAGGCACGACAAGTACACCGGTCGTCAAGTAGTAATCGGATGGTAAGTCCAAATATCGTAACCAAAGGAGAAAATAGACACACACTATTTATTCCACTCTTTATTTAGCTTCCTTGGTTATTGGTAAATGGAGTTGGTAACTGCGGATTGCAAAAGTAAGATACTAGATATACAAATATGAAAGCAGAGAGTTTATAATTTAGTCAAAAACCAACCTATGATCGTAACTTTGTAATGGTGTCGTTCATAGCATTAAACAACCATGAGCGCATCGCTCTACAAGACTCCAACGAGTAATGACCACAGGAAGTTGCTTGAGGTCTAGACGGTAGGTACAATCCTCATAATAGTGTTGTCCAAGTAAAAATCATTAGACGAATGAGTTTGCATGTGTTTCCCATATGACACACATAATATTCATTCACATACATGAACGAACACCAACTACTATCTAGAGCCCCCCCCCCCCCCCCCCCCCCCCCCCCCAAAAAAAAGCTTTCTTTTTGCGCGGTGCAATCATACAAAAAATCTAGGAAAAACGACAAAGGCAAACCTTTAAGTTGTCACGTTTCTCTGATACCTACCCTCATTTTTTTCTTTTATGACAAATAGGCCATACCGTCAACTTTTCCATCCATTTTCGGTTAACGTTTTTAAAATGACCATAGAACAAGTAAATCATTTTTACTTTAGACCAAATAATTTTTATTTTACAAAAAAACTGTTTTTATTTTATAAAAACAGTTTTATTTTTTTAAATCATTTTTATTTGTTTATATTCAATATTTATTTTTAAAATTCAGTTTTTATTTGAAAAAATCACTTTTTAATAACAAATGATTATAAAAATAAAATGATTTTTTTAAAAATAAAAGTATATTTTTAAAATAAAACTGATTTTCTTAAAAAAAATGTATGAACTGTATTTTTAAAATAAAAACTTAATTTTTTAAAATAAAAATGATTTTTTAACATCATTTTTTTATTTTAAAAAATAAATTTGATTTTTTTATAAATAAAAACAGAATTTTTAAAATAATTTTTTTTATAATTATGATTTTTAAAATTTTATTTTGCCAAAATAAATATAATTTTTTAAAATAAAAATAAATTTGTTCTAAATAAATTTTTTTTTAAGAGTTAAAAAAATTGATCAATAATTTTTAATTATTTTAACAAATATATTAAAAAAGAGATATAAGAAATTTTGAATTTAGTCAAAATGACATTTTCGTAAATAACTAATGGTATTTTGTAATTATGTGAAAGATAAGGTTATACTATTGAAAGATATTTGATGATATTTTCGTCATTTAATAAAAACAAGACTAACAAAATTGGACGGTATGGGCTATTTTTTATAAAAAGAAACATCATAGTAGGTATTGTATACAAAAAAGCATGAAGATATGTACCAGAGAACGTGACAACTTAAGATATATTTATCATTTTCCCCAAAATTCTAATTATTAATTTAATTACTTTTTTTAGAAGAACAAGTTGTAATATTATTATAAAATAAGATAGTTTGATAGGCACACAAGTGTACCCATCATACAGAAACAAAGCCAACTAACAAACAGAAAGGAAAAACATGAAAGTAAATTGTGCTCTGGTATTGGGGGCGGACGAAGGGGGTATCTGCGGTAGCATCCAAGGACACCGATACACATTCTTCTTCCAAAGGGCACTGGGCGAGCCAACCGAGTGAAGGGGGAATACTGGTGGACCTACATCTCCCCCGGTGTGTCAGCGTGTGTCGTCCTCCCTGGACTGATAATGGTAGGGCTCCTGAACACGGGTGTGCTGACTCCGGACTGGCAGGGGAGACAAATATCGACTGATGACGTTGCCGTCGTCATCCATCCGCCGGGAAGGGGTCAAAGTCGACCCACCCCTCCCCGGGCCACCTCAGACTCATTCCTGTAGGCGAGGGTGCTTGAAGCCCTCCGCAGGTAGTGCTTGTGACTTTCCATCTGACGCTGTCGATCCCTCTGACTCGTCCAGATCATCTTCCCTCGTTAGGCGTTTCTTCTCGGACAATGTCGGGCTCGCCTCCTTTGCCAGCCACTCAGACAAAATGTCCTCAGTCCCCGTCTCATAGGCCTCATCCTGATCCCTACGTGATGCAAACCGCGGGGACGGCGTGTGGGGACCTCCTCTGCCCCCCTTATTCCATGTCCCCAAGTAGCTCCAGTTTGTCCCAGGGACCGCCTTCCCATGCTTAGCCTTCTCAAGGGCCGACCTCGGGTCCCCCGGGGCTCGCAACGAATGACCCTTGACCCCCCCCCCCCCACCCCTACCCCGCTACCGGGCACGATGGGAAGAGATGTCCCGCACAGCTACAACTATATCAATGATCCGGTAAATGTTCATAAGACACTTGAAGTAGAGTTCGTACCTGCGATTCCGAAAAACAGAACCAAACCTGGCTCTGCAGAGGCAATTGGATATCAGCTGTAATAACCACTCCCGGTCAACGCCAGTCAAACCTGCGAAAAACAGGAAAATTTAAAAAATTTGAGCAGACACTGAATTGAACCCCGAGGGTCATACCGGACTTAAGTTGACACCGATATTGCCCAAAGTGAGTTCCAGGGGACTCAGGGCAACTTTCTGATCAGTTTGGGAAATGTTGACTTTTCGCTGGAAAAGTCAACCGAGCGACGTTTTGGTCCATTCGAGGACCGTTTTGGATCCAAAAAGCTTGGCCGTCGTCGCAACGGTCTTAGTTGAGTCGTTTCCTTATAGCCCGTGAAGTTTCGTAATTTCTTGGAAAAAGTGCTCGTTCCTTATAGCCGGAAACGTCCAAATTTCGCGAATCTGATTGGAAAATATCTAGAAGATATTTTCAAAAAAGGTGTGGGACCCACTTGCCACATGTCACCAATGTGGTGGTGTTAGGTTTGTTGGACAAGAGATGAGAAGACTACTTTTAGTGTTAGTTTGTAATTAAGTATTAGTTTTGAGTTTTTAAAACAAAATAAAAGGAAAGGGTGGTTGTGATACACGTTCATTTCAAAAAAAAGGAAGACTTGGAGAGAGAAAGTGGTGTTAGAAAGAAGAGAGAAGAAAGGGAGAAAAAGAGAAGAGAGTTTGGATATTGGTGGCTTTTCCCGTCGATCAAGCCGTTGGATCGTCTCAACGATAGAAGAATCGAGTTCACACCGTCATTCTCTACGGTGAGCACCTAACCGATTTTCGTTTTGTTAAGTTCGAATTTTAGGGTTTGAGTTTAAACGATTCAAATATGGTTGGGTTTTGGGTTAGAATTGGTTTAAAGATGAATGGTTGAGGTTTGGGGTTCGTTAGGAACGTTTTGGGGCAAAAAGGGAATTTTGCCATTGTGGTCGTGTGGGGCCCACATGCCCGGGTATCGGGTTTTTGTGTTCGGGTGGTTTAGAACGTTCCCCTGACCATTTATCCATAACCGAATCGAAATTTGGAATTAAATTGTAAAAGTTGTAATTGACGGGTTTAGAAACTTTAAACATTAATTAATTGACTCGGAAGTCGGAATTCGATTCCGTCAAGTGCATTGGGACCCTTGAATTATTCAAAGACCGTAGAAACGTAAACGGGAATTTTTGGAGCCCCGGAAGGGCATTTCCAAAACCCGGGCAGATTCGCCATGTCGGGCGAATCGGGCATTTACGGGTCCTTTATCGACAATGTCGAGTAATTGGGAAGTTTGGGAGTGATCGACATTGTCGGGGTTACTTTTAGGCGTCAGGTTTATTAAAATTCAGCATTATGCCTGCAAGCTTAAAAGCGTTTAAAATTGTGTTCTTTTAGATCGTGCCGCGGACCGAGGCAAGGGAAACCTGGGTGAGTGACTGAGATCACACCGGAGCTCGTTGGTCGGCTTTTGGAAGAACACGCACGAGGTAGGGAAAAGTAGCCGGATCTCGGCCCTGACTAGGGAAAGTTAACAGTAGAAATGCATGTGACACTTGGGTGTCGTGGGTTAAGTAGGTTTATCGAATATTAGAAAGGCATGATACGGGAACGTAGCGAGTATTATAAAAGCATGTGACACTTAGTAGTGTCGTAGGAGCAGAGAACTTAGCGTTAGTAGATTTACTGGAGGCATATGACCATGCCCGGAGGTTGATTGCGAACTTATCGAGATTAGGAGTACTGGAGGCATATGACCATGCCCGGAGGTTGATTGTGAAACTGTTGATATTAGGAATGTTGGAGGCATTGGTTATGCCGGAGGTTAATTGTGTAATTCGTGTCTTGGGTGGCCATGAGAGCCCGTACTTTATTATCGTGTCTTGGGTGGCTATGAGAGCCCGTGTTACTGTTGTGTCTTGGGTGGTCATGAGAGCCCGTGTTACTGTTGTGTCTTGGGTGGCCATGAGAGCCCGTGTTACTGTTGTGTCTTGGGTGGCCATGAGAGCCTGTGTTACTGTTGTGTCTTGGGTGGCCATGAGAGCCTGTGTTACTGTTGTGTCTTGGGTGGCCATGAGAGCCCGTGTCACTGGTGTGTCTTGGGTGGTCATGAGTGCCTGTGGGGTTGTTGAGCCCGTGAGTTACTGTTGGTGTGTCTTGGGTGGCCATGAGTGCCCGTGGGGTTGTTGAGCCCGTGAGTTATGGTTGGTGTGTCTTGGGAGGCCGTGAGTGCCCGTGGGGTTGTTGAGCCCGTGAGTTATGGTTGGTGTGTCTTGGGAGGCCGTGAGTGACCGTGGGGTTGCTGAGCCCGTGAGTTATGGTTGGTGTGTCTTGGGAGGCCGTGAGTGCCCGTGGGGTTGTTGAGCCTGTGAGTTATGGTTGGTGTGTTTTGGGAGGCCGTGAGTGCCCGTGGGTTGTTGAGTCCGTGTTTTACCGTTGGCGTCTTGGGTGGCCATGAGTGCATGTAGAGTGTTGAACCTGCCTTGTTACTGTTTGTTGAGATTTGCTTGTGATTGTGATTTTGTTTGCCCGGGGTTAGTAACCCGACTTCGTGTCGGGGAGTGGTGTGGATTTTGGCAGGTTACGAGCATTCTTTGGCTGGCCTGACCAAATTCGAGTCTCGACAGGTTATGAGCATTCTTTGGCTAGCCTGTTCCGTGTCCGGATCCCGAAAGGTTATGAGCATTCTTTGGCTAGCCTGATCCGTGACCGGGTCTCGGCAGGTTACGAGCATTCTTTGGCTGACCTGATCCGTGTTCGAGTCTCGGCAGGTTGTGAGCATTCTTTGGCTAGCCTGATCCGTGTTCGAGTCTTTGTCGGGGAGTGGTGTGGATTTTGGCAGGTTACGAGCATTCTTTGGCTGACCTGACCAAATTCGAGTCTCGACAGGTTATGAGCATTCTTTGGCTAGCCTGTTTCGTGTCTGGATCCCGAAAGGTTATGAGCATTCTTTGGCTAGCATGATCCGTGACCGGGTCTCGGCAGGTTACGAGCATTCTTTGGCTGTCCTGATCCGTGTTCGTGTCTTTGGAGGAGGTCATAAATGGTTGTGTCGGGTTTACATTACGAGTTTGAGGTTGAGTCTGGTGAGGGAGGTTACTGGGCAGCTGGTATGCGATCATTTGTGATCTTGCTTGGTGTGCGATCCTTTGTGATCTTGTTTGGTGTACGATCCTTCGTGATCTTGGGTTTTGCGTGGTGGTCCTTGAGTCCTTGGAAGAGGTCGTGATCGTTGTGTCGGGTCTACTTTACGTGTTAAGTGTTGAGTTGGTCAAGGAAGGTAACAGTGGGCGTGCGTTCAGTCGGAGTACTTGGGTTGGGGATGGTGTTCCCCGGTGTTGAGTTTGTTGTTGGTGTTACCGGCATTGTCTGCTAATTATGTCGTAGTCAGTCTGTTATCCGTGGTGGTGAGCGAACGCTCGCCCCTAGCTGCTTTTCCTACAGGTACCGGTCGTAGGTTGGACTAGGGGAGCTTCTGAAGCTTGAAGAGCTAGGAGCGGGTTTCTGGGTTTTATTTTGAGTCTAGCGACGGATACCATACTTTTGTCCACTTGTTGAGACGTATTTTAAGTTGTAAATATTATCTTTGTTGAACAAACAGTGTTTTATGAAAAAGACAACCAAATGTTTTATTATTTTAAATGTTCGCGTCCCGAGTTCGGTTTACTGAAATTGGGGCGTGACATCAGCCCGGATCCGGATCCGCATGAAGTCTCCCCAGCATCGCCCCGAACCGTCCACATCCACTGCCTGGCAAGTCCCCAGGGCATTCCCGATCCTGAATCCCACTTCTCTGTTCCAAGCCCCCACAGGCAGATTGGAGACTCTAGCCCATACCGAAAAATGGTGGAAGCTTAGCTCTCCCACCTGCATGTGAGCCCGCAGATCTTTGAATAACACAAGGGACTCTCAGAAAGCCCATGGCTCCCCAGCTAAGACACGCGCTCGCTCCCACGCTGTGCGAAAAAAGAAGCCAACTAAACCCCCTTCGAGAGGTCTAGCGTCCACCTTCATTCCCCACAAGTCCTCCATTCTATCCACCAGGGATTTCCAGAAAAAGCGCTTCGAAGTCAAAACCTTAGCCTCGTGCGCAAACTGGAACTGCCTCCCAGTCTTGGCGATATCCCCAGATGGGATCACCACTTCCCTAATACAGAGCGCCGAGAGATGTGTACCTAGGCCAGACACTCCCCCCGAGGCCACTCCAAGCTTCCCAAATGGATCCTCACAGCCCCTAGGACCGAGCGGATCGTCCGGTCTTCGAGCTTGTACCACCGGATCCGACCCAGCACCTCCGGCTCCAATCCTACCTGACCCGTAACGAGCCGCCCACCTCTCCACGTCACCCGGCCCAGATGGCCCGTCTCTACCACCCCGGCCCGCCCTAGGGATCCAGTTCCCACGACCCAGTCCACTCCGGCCTGCACGACGCGCATCCCCCAGGAACGCTTCCCCTCGGCCCGGCCCAGCCCGCTGCTCCAAGTCCGGCTCCACCTCGCTAGGGTTGTCCCCTACCTCGGCAACCGCCTTCCCCTTCAGCCGTCGTCGCTTCTGCGCCGCCGGAGACTCCGGCTGCGTGTCGTCCGAGTCCGACGGAACCCGGATCAACACCCGTCCCGCCGCCACGTCCGCATGCAGTAGCCCCGCCGGACGTATGTGCGCTCCCCTTCGAGCCCGAGTGCCCAGACCTCTCGCCGGGACCCGACGAAGCTCCGGCACCGCCCTGGTTCGCCCGTCCCCGCCGCGGTTCTCCTCTTCCGTCCGCCGGACCGACGAGAACACCAGTCCTGGCTCCGATCCATCTCTCGCCGTTAGTGTTATCGGCGTCTTCAGGGACCCACTGTCCCCTTCCTTCCCACCATCACCGAACGACAGCGGGATCACGCCCGTGACCGTCGCCAATCCCATCACGAGCGTCCGATCAGTATGATCAGGACGGTTCGCACCGGCCTCCCGTCCCGGCATCACACTCGCGTCCCCGACGCCCATGCCCATTTCAGCACCACCCACGTGTACCACGTCCTCCTCCGGTTCGACCCACAGAGAAGGATCACCGGAGATACTGGAGAGACGCGCCGCCGAGTTCGCCATCGCCTCCAACAACCAAACCCTAGTTCCTTTCGCAGAGAGAGCAAAAAGGAGAGAGGCGGCTACTGATTTTTAAGTTGATCTAATATCTAGGTAAATGAATTGATTTAATTACTTGAGAAATCTTTAAAATGGATATTTAGTATTCTTTTTTAAGATTATCCATAGAGGAGAAATCAAATACAAACTATGTCTTAACCTAAAAACTAGAGAACCAATTTAAGCCATCCATTTTAAGAATTGATGGATGAGATGCAATTGAGTAGTTGATTTGTTGACTGCAAAAAGAACATCACTTTTTAGTAAGTGGTAAGGGCTTTTTAGTAAAACTATCATATTATTTTTTTTAATCAATTTACTAATTTAATTTTCCCCGCTTCGTTTGAACTCTGATTGGCTTCAAACTTGCGCCATTAGTTTTTTTTAAGGGCTTTAAATCAAAGATCAGTCATGAATATATTTTGAAGCACGAAAAAAAAAATTATTTCGGCGTTGATTTTTTTTTTAAATCTGGGTAATTTTTATCAACACTTTGCTCTGGATTTATCAACACTTTTACACTGGTTTTATCAACACTTTACACTGGTTTTATCACCTCATTTTCCAAAACTAATCATGATTTTATCACCTTCACCGCGTGCTTTTTATGAACACTAGTTTTATCAACACTAAACATTAGGTTTATGATTCAATTACGTGTGTTTTATCACCCCCATCACATGTTTTTTTTGAAGCATGATTTTTTTTTCGGGACTGCTTTTTAAAGAAATTATATATGGCTAATTTTTATCAACACTTTGCTCTGGTTTTATCAACAATTTACACTGATTTTATCAACACTCTACACTGGTTTTATCACCCTATTCTCCAAAACTGATCATGATTTTTATCATCTCATCACTTGCTTTTTATGAGCACCAGTTTTATCAACACTAAACACTATGTTTATCATTAAATTACATGTGTTTTTATCACCTCATCACATGTTTTTTTATTAACGCTAAACTCTAGTTTATCACACTTATTATCAAAATTGAACATGATTTTTATCACCTCAGTACATGTTTTTATCAACATTTAGCACTAGTTTGATACTTCTGATATAAAACATTTATTAGTGAAGATTTATCAACACTCAACATTATTTTTATCACTTCGATATACCTTTTTATTTTCGTGCTTCAAAATATATTCATGATTGATCTTGATTTAAAGCCCTTGAAAAAATAAAAATATTGGCCCAAGTTTGAAGCTGATCGGAGTTCAAACGAATCGAAAAATATTAAATTAGTGAATTGGTGAAGAAAAAAAAAGACGTGAGTTTGGGTGAAATTGGGGGATGATATGATGGTGAATTTTGGATGTTAGGTATATGACTAGGATTGGGTCTCTAGTTTTTAGGTTAATAGTGGTTTATAGCCGATTTCACTTATTATCCATATACCAAAATTGATAAAACCGTTCATAAAAGAGGTTTACAGCAGAGGTTATATAGCTCAGTAACCCTTGAAATCCGCCAGTTCAACACCCTCATCATCCCAGCTCTCTCAGGGAGAAAATAATAACCAGCCAATCTGTACTCTTCGATTTCGAGAATCAGCATTCGCCGAGGCCTTCCGTAACCTAGATTTCCTGAAAATCTCTGTTGGGTTCGCTTCTCTTGATCTCGAGCTCCCGTTGGTCTCCAGCCTCTCTAATCGGTAGGCTTTTATTTCTTCTTGTTGAATTCTACGTTTCTTAGGGCTCCAGAATCGGTACTTTTTAAATTTATTTCGTGATTTTGTGAGCGACTGAAAGGTGAATTTGTCCAGTTTGCTTAATTCATGTTGATTTTATTGCGGTTCTTGTTTCATAGTCGAAGGATATAGGTATTTTCCATCAATTTTGTTAACAATCGTACTAGTTTTTGCAATTTTTCTCTTCGCTAAAATTTCAGTGAGTTCATGGCCAACATGTAGAGAAAATGTCCCGTTTTGATGGTTTTTTTGGTTCAATTTTGTTTGTTAGTGCCTTTTTGATTTGTTAATATATATTTCATTCATTGCAACAATGTCCTTGTTGATTGTGTAGTTATAAACTGTGCATGCTAAACCACTTTTGATTTGGTTTATTTTTCATGAATGGTTATGCTTGTGTATGGATTTACAATTAATGACTTCCTTTGATATCCTCTGTCAGATGGCTGCCAAACCACTAACTACTGAGGCAATTGCTCTTACAGAAAAGAAGATGAATATGGCATTAGGTGAGATGGGTAGATATTGGCATGTTGGGTATGGATTGTTCTGAGCTTGTTGAGATCCATAACATTTATTTTTTACTCAGATGACATCATCAAATTGTCAAAAAACGCTGGAACTAAATCAAAAAGTAGGCAAAGGACATCGGTAAGAAACTTTTCTTGGTGAACATACATATCAGTCCTGTATGATATATTGCATAGCTTTGGTTGATGTAAGTCACTATATTTTGTACAGAATAAAAATAAAAAAATCCCGAACAATCAAACTCAGAATAAGGCTATGAGAGTGCGGCATTTTATGGATTCAAGGTCCTCTCTCAGACAGGTATAGTACCATAGATTTGGTTTAGAGAAACACAATATCCTCTGCCTTATGTATATTGAATTATTGACTATGCTTGTATTGTGTTCTCTTTGTTTATTGGCAATTGGTTCTCAGGCTGCCCTAGCTAAGAGAAGGTCAAACTTCCAAGGAAACCAATTTCCATTGGCAACTGAGGCTGCACAAAAGGCTATTGTTGCTCCTCTTCACAATAGGGCATTTGGTCATAACAGGGTACCTAACTGGAATAAACAAAGGTACTTTGTTTGCTAATTGAAAATATTTTGATTGAGGTCGGGCTGTTCGGTACTAGAGTTCAATGACCTTTGTATTCGTGGTGGTAGTGGTAATACTTGCCTAATCAAGCAATTATTTTAATAGCACTTTTATTGTGGATTTGCTGCCAGGTAAATCATGATCCTTCAATACTGTTGATGACCTCAGCTATGTGCTTCTGGTTAATGTTAGCAACTTACATAATATAGTGGAACACCTACATACGACTGGCTATGTGTTTGAAGTTATCAATTGAGGAGTATTTTCAATGTTGACTGCTTTAGTATGCCACCCTAGTTTGAGTTCCTGCATCATCGAAACTTCATATATGTGCTGTGCCTTTATCAATGGGATTGAGTGGTGGATATGAAGTATATGATTGTGGCCCTTGCTTTGAAAGTGGATAAGTAACCATCTCTTTGTCTTCTGAAGCAATGAATGATTGGATGGCAGTTAGGGATTAAAGGAATACATTTGATCTATGGGAGAAAATAATATCTAAATTAGTTCTATTGCTAGAAGCCCTCTTGCTGTCTATATGTCATTAGAATCGATCTGCCACAGCAGAATTCTCAAGCTGCAAGATAGGGGCTAGTTAATTGTATGAAGGATTGCAGAGTTACCTAATCAAAAGGAGATTCGTGATACTTGTGGAAAGAAATGTAATTGAACCCCTAGAAAGCATTACCTGCAGAAATGTTCAACACCTGGATGGAGAGAAAATAATGGGGGAAAGAGCTCAAGAGTTCAACACCTGTTATGCACATTACGTAACTCATTGCTTGATAGGATGAAATTCTCTTCCCTTTCTTCTGATACCAAATAATAGTTGCTTCATTTCATATGGGTTTGTGTTAGCCATTTAAAAGTCATAATGAAGGTATATTGCTGTTGGTATTTTACAGTAGTCCATGCTCAACGATGACATATGCTGTTTCTTCCTGGAACTATAAGATTGTTCAGGACATGATAAGTCATGCTTTTCCCTAATATTCTCATGGATAGGGTTATCTTGAGTTTGTAAGAATTACTGAACTTGGGAATGCTGCAGAATGTCTGAGTTCCATATATAAAATAGTGTAAATCTACCAGGATGCTTTCTGGATTCTGGAATTTCAGTTCTAGGTCTTGCTGCTTCCTGTTGTATATGTGGATGGTTAGGTCCTGAAGTGGTAGCAAGAAGTAAAAGCATAAAGCATCTTTATACTGAAGTTCACAATTTTCGGCCAACAACATATTGTTCTGGGCCTTTTATGTAAATTTGCCCTTTTAAATCAAAAAGGAAGAACAGTTGGGTGGGTAAAAGTAGAAAAGGGACATAGGGTTCAGCTCCTGAAGTTCCTTGGTGATTAGAAGCAATGTTGAAAGGATAGTAGTTCAAATGAGAAAAATTGTACTCATTTACCTCAAAATGGGGTGTGCATCCTGCAGGTAGTAGTTAGCTTTCTGCTCATAACTGGGTTCGAAAGTGTGCATTGAGAATAAGCCACCATCTGACTTACTGCCTGGAGGGGCTTGTGTTTGTGTTTAGCCTGACTACGAGAAGTGAAGTCAGTCCAAGGTCTGAGTAGATCACGATCTGTGATAGTTAAGATCTCATTTTGGAAGAATCGAGGGAGATTATTATGTAGTAAGCTGGTGTCCACTTTTCTCGCCTCTTGTCAAATGGGATGTCATAGTTTTCTGAAATCAATTGCTATTTGCATTTGAGCCTACTGGAAAGCATTGGTTGGAGTCTGCCACTCCTGGTAAGTGCCTAAGTTTCGTAATCATTATTGTTATTTTTTTGGCTGCAGGGTTGGAGCCTCAGTTGTTCAGAGCAGGCCAGCAAATATAGGCTATCCTTCAAAGGTATCATTTTACTATTTCATGGCTGCTCTTTAGTTATTCATTTTCGGTCACATAATATAAATGCCTGAATGTTTCATAGTAGTGTTCAAAACCTTAGAATGTCTAGCTCTTGCTGCAGCAGAAATGTTGGCCTCTCTTTTAGAGCCCAAGTTGTGACAATGTGGTATGTACTTGATGTGCAGCAAGGTAATGTGATGCCAAATCAGAGGCCTAAGACTCTAGACTCTCTATTTGCAAACATGAGGGAGCAGAGGATGAGAGCTATTTCAAAGTCACGCCAGAACAAAGCTGTGCCTGTGCCTACTCCTAGCAATGGGGCTGCACAGCAGCAGAGGCAGGCATGGAGAAGAGGCAGATTTGGCAATTGAATTTGAAGCATGTTTCTAAGGAGCCAGTTGAAGTGGAAGTATGCTAGGAAAACCAGTTTGTTGCATGGTTGGGATGTAGATAAACTCAATTTCAGACTTGTGGATCCGTTTTGTTTTGTGTCATATAGTGATGTGTCCGGCCGTTATAGCTACAACTGTCTTCTCTTGTTTACTTTATCATTGTTGGCTTTCTGGTTATAGCTACAACTGTCTTCTCTTGTTTACTTTATCATTGTTGGCTTTCTGGTAATGTAGTCTATTCGAAACAAAACACTTCTGACTTTTGGGCATTGAATTCATTCTCAATATTAGAGTTTTAGTTGGCCCTGTTGCTCAATTGGTTTTGTTTTGGTTCATAACTTGAAACATAGCGAGCATGAATGATTTGTGGTTCGCTTTCTCGAGCGGGGTCCAATCAGACGTGTCTAGAGCAAGGACTTCGACATGTTTTCTCATCAACGAGTTGAGGCACTTAAGAAAATAGACTTTGATGCGCTCGAACCTACCACACTGGCGTGTTTATTTCTCGAGCCTGAAAAGTTGTTATGTTGGACATCCTTCAGCCTGTGAAACCCTATTTTTATTGTCGGATTTCTTAATTCCAAAGCAAGGGTTCGACAACCACTTAGCCAAAACCAAGGAACTGTTCGTACATTGTTGAATAGAAGTAAGGAATGCCAATCCTTCGTAATCTTGTCATCATCTAATTGTTTTCAACTAGATCCGTTCAACGATGGAAAATATCACAATGCGAAAAAAGAATTAATTAAAAGAGATCCGGGCTCTCTAATTCCGATTAGGAATTTGTTGGGACCTTTAGGAGCAGTCCCTCAAACTCAAACTGGGAATTTTGGTGTATGTTACCATTTACTAACAAAGAATCAAATTTTAGTAATTAAATATTTGCAACTTGATAATTTAAAACAGACCTTTCAAGTAATTCTATATTTTTTGCGGGACCATCGACATGGTTAAAGCTAAACTCTTTGAAGTCCAAACGCAACACAATACTTTTTCTACAGTTAATATCAAAAGGTGTTAAAATAAATAGTTGGAAATTTTGTTCGATATAGAGCACTCATGTCGATAAAATGCTTTGAACCCTTTATTGGAAATCGGCGATTTCACGCCATTTTTATCCAATGCGGAATCGATGACCTACGTATAAAGTAAGAAGAGTTCTTAGAATTTAAAGAAAAAAAGAAACAACTTTGCTGACAATTACATATTTTTGTTTAGTCAGAAGAGTCCTCCGGATATAGATGAGGGTGGGGGGCTTATGGTGGCCCGTCGATTCGGCCTAGACTATGTATGGGGACGGAGTAAGGTATATCTTACGATAAAGGACATATTCTTAGACGAAAATTTTATATTTCTTACATATAACAACATGTAAAGGTAGTGCAACAAAACTAAACCAACTTACAAAAAAAACCGACATATAAGAAAGATGAACAAAACTCAAATATAACATACGCATCTTCTTCATCCATGACCGCCTCGTGGCCGTTGAACAAATTCCAAATGTGTTCTATGAGATCTTGCCTCAACTAAAAGTGCACACCTCTATTCTCCAGACGTTGGTGTGGGCTTGGATGACGTCGTAAGATGGAAGTGGGCCTTGGTGGACGGGTAGAATTGGTTCGTTGTCGTGTAGTCATTTGATATGACCCTTATACGTATCACACTCATCATACAGAATCATGTCGTGATGATGATGCACGCCCACATGATCATCGCCAATTTATGGTCATCCTATCCTTGAGTCGGCCTCGTGATAATATGAAATCGATCTTGGTGAACACCGAAATCCCTCTCCACGTCCTTCCTCGCAACCTCTTGCTTATGTCCGCATAACACGTGCTTCGGGAGTTGTGGTGCTGGGATGGACTTCACAAAAGTTTTCCACGACAGATATATTACGTCTGTTAAGTAGTAAGGAGTGTTCTATTCGTGACTGTTTACCTGAAATACGACTTGAGGTTGTTCACCTTGTTGTACGTGCGCAAATAGTGACGATTAGTTCAATACATTAATGTCGTTATTCGAACAAGACATACCAAAAAATAAGTGCTAAAACCATATGTCTGGTCCCGCAACAGCTTCAAGCATCATTGTTAGTCTAAGATGATCGTCCCACTCTTGCACCCCTTGTAGAGCTTTTGAAAAATTCCTCCACTCTCAATGCATATAGTGTAAACTACTAATGCAACTTGGAAAACCATGCGTTTCATTGACACGAAGAAAGTGCTCAACATCATTGGCGTTCCGCTTCCTCATACAGGTATCCCAAAAAACGTCATGACGACGAAGAAAAACCGATGCATGCACTAGAGCACTACCATTTCCGCCATTTTCAAATACTCATCCAAGTTGTCCGCTGATGAACCATAACATAACATCCAGATAACAACAATACACTTTGGATGGAATCTGCTCCAACTCGACCACGACAATCCACTTTTTAGGTGAAGTATGGATTGAATTCGGACATGCATTCTAAAAGCTGCATAGATACATATTTCGCCATACAGAACTGTCGATAGAATATTCTTTTTTCCCGGTACAACAGACGATTAACGAAATAGTTGGACATAAACCGTTCATGCGTAATGTGTCGATCTGTGAAAATATAATTTCTACTATGCTTCACCGGCAAGAGGTTCATGATCTGTTTCTTGTATTCCTTAACAGTAGATCGTAAAGACTGCACCATTTGACTCTCCCCCTCTCTGTTCATCTCCCGTAACATGGCATAGTCGATTACATCCGCATCAAACTCGTCACCACGGAAAGAATCCATCAACAATTGAAACAAAAAATATCTTCTCGGTAATATGGTATAAAGCAAACAATGAAATGGGTTGATGGTTTGTGAAAAATATGGAACCTCAATGGATTTTTATATTGAAAAAATCGTTCAACCATATCATTTTTTTATTGTCTCAACCGAATCTACTTTGTCAACAACACGTGACATAATCTCTGAGTGTCAGCAGAATCAGTTCGTAGAATCAGCACACGTGTCAGTTGCGAAAACGTTATGTCAAAGTCGTTGGTTGAGATTCAACATCCACGACCGTCTATAGATTTGTAGACGATCTGTTATAATGTCGAAGATTTGATGTGAGATACAACTCTGATAAGACGATTTGACGACATAATTCAACTTTGTAGTCGAAAACGCCAACCTAATCCGACTCAACCATACGTCACTATGATTGCTCTAATCAACCATTCGAATGGATACTCCACAAAAATGTCCAATTGATGTGAAAGCTCTAACATCACATTCCCACGTGCCATTTTAATTTCAAATTTTCGAATTTCAAATACAATAAGGAGAAGAAAAAAAAAAGCACCGATGACCGAACACATGATTAAGAAACAGTAAAACCCCAGGTCCAAAACGCTCTCCCTCACGCACATAATCTTGCCGTCTTTTAACTCCAAACAAAGCCTATCTCATCTCGTTGCCCTTCAGCTCAGATATTCCTCGCGCGCGCATTTAACTGTCAGATTCAGGAGATCGGAATCCGTAGCCACCGTCGCAGCCTCTGATCGATGGAGAACTTGATCTCTCTAGTCAACAAAATTCAAAGAGCTTGTACGGCTCTCGGCGACCACGGCGATGCCAGTGCTTTGCCTACTCTCTGGGATTCCTTGCCCTCTATCGCCGTCGTCGGTGGACAGGTTTGCTCTCTCTCTCTCTCTCTCTCTCTCTCTCTCTCTCTCTCTCTCTCTCTCTCTCTCTCTCTCTCTCTCTCTCTCTCTCTCTCTCTCTCTCTCTCTCTCTCTCTCGCATGCTTCACTTTATATGTTTCAGTTATTGTGGTATTGGAGCCTGTGATATTCTATTTGAGTTTATTCTTGCGATCCGAGCTGAGATACGCTTAATTTGTGTTTGATTCTAGCTTGAGCTGTATGGTATTAGGTGTTAGAGCGTATCTTTTCCATGCTTTTATGAATTTTGTATGCTGGTGGAGGCTAATTTTTCTGAATATTCGTAATTGTTTAGATTTGTGAAACTTAGGTACTCAGTTAGGTTATAAGACAGATACTGGCTTCAAAACCTGTGAAGTAAGGAACTTGGAGAAATATGTGGAAATGACTATCTACTTAAATCTTATGCTAGCAGCATTCTAAATGAGTGTACAGAATGTATATGGGTTAGCAATCATGTAAAGCAATTAAAGCGCATAATCAATTCATTTAATTAATTTTCCCTTCTAAGTGTTGCCACGAGGATTGATAATAATGCGAAGCCATTATCATATGGCTATCTGGTTATTCCATTTAAGGATCAACTTGTTACACATTTTTCATCAATTGAATAATATTAGTTTTACAGAGTCTCTGGATCTTGTGTCTGTTTGGAGAATAATTTTAAAAAGTATATGTAAAAGTTTTGAAGGACAGATGTTCTACACTTAACGTCTTGGTGAGATAAGATGAAGGTAGTACAGCCACTATGGGGGATGCTAATGTTATTTAAACAATCAAACGTTAACTTTGATTATCTATAAATGCCTGAGCTAAGAATTGCTTGCTTCAATATATGTTTCAGAGCTCAGGGAAGTCTTCAGTGTTGGAGAGCATTGTTGGCAAAGATTTCTTACCTCGTGGATCTGGTAATTCTTGTCATCCATACTCATGGCTGTGGAGTGTTCATAAAAGCACGCCTAAGCCTGTGCCTTTGGGGCTAATTCTGAAGCCTAAAGCCCACATTCTTGGGGCCTCTTATTAAGGCTCATACCCCTATTATCTTTCTACCAAATGCAGCAACCTTAGTTTTACATTAGAGCTGGTTAAATTTCGATGCCCATCTCTTCTTCCCACCCAAAATACTGCAACCTAGTTTTACAGTTCAGATGATAGCATTGCCCCTCGTAATGATGATGACAGTTTTATAACTATTAGATTTCGATGTTAGTCTCTTTCAACCATATAATTGGTTTAAGTTGTGCAACTTTACGACTTAGTTGTTAAAAATGTCATTTCATTTCATTTCTTCAATTTTATTATATTAGGATTTATTGTGCTATATACTTTAATTGTGTCTTTTGGTGAAACTTGTTGCACAATGCGCTTAAGCTCCAGCAGACCTTTGCACCTTAAGTGCACTTTTTGCTTCTTAGAACACTTGTATATGCTCATAACAATTTTTGTTATTGGCTATTAATTCTATTACATACACATAAAAATGTAGGAATTGTTACAAGGCGTCCTCTTGTCCTTCAACTTCATAAGAGTGATGAAGGCACCAGGGAATATGCAGAGTTTCTTCATCTCCCAAGGAAAAGGTTTACTGATTTTGGTAAGTTGGTTTTCTTATTCCTGATCCCTGTGAGATATTGTAAGGACGTGATGTTTTAGTCTACTATATTTTGTGCATGTTTATAATGAGTTGGATCATCTGAGATTGCTCGTACATAAGGGACCGATTTGAGCGTATATTATGTAATTATTGTGTCTCCTATTATCCAATGTCCAAAATTTTCCATCTTACACAGTAAGTTACTTGGTTATGTGTAGCTGCTGTAAGAAAGGAGATTTCGGATGAGACTGACCGAGAGACTGGCCAAAGCAAACAAATTTCTAGTGTTCCAATTCATCTTAGCATATATTCTCCTAATGGTAAGAGAAGAGAGTCGACTTAGTTTACTCTATTCGTCATCTACTGATGTCCCAATGTTAATGTGCTCATCTACTCATTTATCATTTTATTTTTATTTTCTGGCAGTTGTCAATCTGACTCTTGTTGATCTTCCCGGGCTTACAAAAGTAGCTGTTGGTAAGTTATTCATCTTTTGGATGCCTTGGTTTTCTCTATACTTATTGAAGTGTCAAGAAAATTAAATGTTTAGGTTTTCCAAACTAACCAAAAACTAAACAACTGAATTTTTTTTTGGATATTATCGATCTTCCTCAGTTTTATGATCGTATATTAGTGAAAGTTTACTGATATTATCTGTGCGATGTAGAGGGTCAACCTGACAGCATTGTGCATGATATTGAAAATATGGTCCGTTCCTACATTGAGAAGGTAAAATCCTCCGTACAAATTGGAGCTTAATGTTCTGACAATGGCTTTATATTTAATAATGCTTCTGTTAAGCAAACCTTTTAATGACATTGTTTTTTTTCTGTGCAGCCCAATTGTATCATATTAGCCATATCACCTGCCAATCAAGATCTGGCCACATCGGATGCAATTAAAATTTCTCGTGAAGTAGACCCCACAGGTAAATTGTTTTTAACTGTACTGTCTAGGCCACTAAATCACATTTCTTATATGGAACATTTTGTTGTTGTGAGGACATTCAGAATTTATGAAAGTTGCACGTAATATAAGGTATCTGACATCTATTTCATGGCTAATTACTTTGTTTTTGTAGGGGAGAGGACACTGGGAGTTTTGACAAAGATTGATCTTATGGACAAGGGTACTGATGCAGTTGATGTAAGTTTCCTTATTCCTGGTTAGATGTAAGGCGTCTTTCTTTGCAGCAGGCATAATGAGTGTTCTTACCACCTGGAAGGATTTCCTTTCAACTTCATGCTCTTAATAATTCATTAAATTCGGAAAATTGGGTGCCTGGTTTCTCCAATTTCCAGCAGTTAATGACATGCATTTTGGGGAGACAATTTACTTTCCACTCTTCACACATCTCACCGCTCATGTTCTTTGCCATGCCTTACCTTCTGTGAATATGTCTAAGCATATGGTTTTGGGGTGAACTGTTCATGTTTAGTTGCTTGCAATACAGTCAATATTGACCGAATTTAGTTCATTTGATGAGCTTATTGTTGGTTGCTCAGACGTGAGCTGACATTATTGTATTGTGATTACATTTTATGTGCTGTGTAGATATTGGAAGGAAAAGCTTATCGGCTGAAATTTCCATGGGTTGGTGTTGTGAACCGTTCCCAAGCAGATATTAACAAGAATGTTGACATGATTGCTGCTCGGCGCAGGGAGCGTGAGTATTTTGCCCAAACTCCAGAATACAGGCACCTTGCTCATAGGATGGGCTCTGAGCATCTAGCAAAAATGCTCTCCAAGGTAAATAAAACAGCACAATAAGCCAAATTAACTTACTAGTTGAGTCTTAATATTCTGATATGAGATATATTTTGTTTTGGTGTTTCTTTTAGGTTGTTTGTTCTAACTTTCTCGTAATGTTCAATGTGTTAGCATTTGGAAACTGTTATCAAGTCCAAAATCCCTGGGATCCAGTCCCTCATTAACAAGACAATTGCTGAACTTGAAGCAGAATTGAGTCGCCTTGGAAAGCCTATTTCTGCTGATGCTGGAGTAAGTCTGCTGTTCTTAGCCCTGTTATTATTCTATGCTACCGATAGATCGTCAAGTGTAGGGTTCAAAATATTTGTTGTTCTAGGGAGAGTGTGGAGGGTAGCTGAGTTATAGGCTATCCTTTAGGAAAACTGCAAGATTTGCTACTGGTTACTGATGGATAGTGAATTACCATTGTCAGGGAAAGTTATACACAATCATGGAAATATGCCGTATATTCGATCAAATATACAAGGAACACCTGGATGGCGTGTATGTACCTTCATTTAACTCCATATTTTATTTTGTGCATGGTTATTCATCTCTTCTACTTTATTGCCTCTCCAATATGACTTTTCTATTACTTCGACTTCCACTCTAATACATTCATTGTTGTCCACAGGCGATCAGGTGGTGACAAAATTTATAATGTTTTTGACAACCAGCTACCTGCTGCTCTTAAAAGACTGCAATTTGACAAACAACTGTCTATGGAGAATGTACGTAAGCTTATCACTGAAGCTGATGGATATCAACCCCATTTAATAGCTCCTGAACAAGGCTATCGTCGCCTCATTGAATCATCTTTAGTAACCATTAGAGGTCCCGCCGAAGCATCTGTGGATGCGGTATGCTTATCATTTTGAATTTATAAAGCATATTCAACTTGACATGCTGTTTTATGCTATTTCTTTTTTTTGTTTTTTCGTTTTGTAATCACAGGTTCATGCTTTGTTGAAGGATTTAGTTCACAAGGCTGTCAGTGAAACGTTGGTATGCTCTTCTACTCACACTAACTTCATTGATCTTGTTGAATTGAAACGGTGGTATGCTCTTCTACTCACTAACTTCATTGATCTTGTTCACATCGAACTGTAAGAAGTTAGAGTCACTATTTCCTCGTCGAAAACAGGACAAAGGAAGAATATGATTGAAAATCAGGAATTGGGATGAAAGGGTGGTGAAGAACTTTTTACAAACTTACCATTAGCTGCATCTATAGTTTAGATTTCAGATTGCATTCCGATTAATTAAGTAGAACAATAAATCTGTAATCAAAGGAAACCATGAAAATTGGTAGGAACAGTTACAATGTAAAATGTAGACCAGGGGGAGCTTTATCATCTTGACTTGTTATTTTTTTAGCTGTTGGCTAAATGATATTTGGCTTGTCTCTCAGGAGTTAAAACAATATCCAGGTCTCAGAGTAGAGGTGACAAATGCAGCATGTGAGTCCCTTGAAAGAATGAGAGAAGAAAGCCGGAAATCAACACGAACACTCGTTGATATGGAGAGTAGCTACTTGACTGTTGATTTCTTCCGGAAGCTTCCTCAAGATATTGACAAGGGTGGCAACCCAACCCACTCTATTTTTGACCGATACAATGATTCCTACCTCAGGAGAATCGGTAACTATCAGTAACCACAACTCCTTTATCAAACTTGTGTGCAGATGTACATAGTTGGTTACTCATCATGATCATTCTCTTGCTATTTTAACAGGAACAACGGTTCTGTCTTACGTCAATATGGTTTGTGCAAGTCTTCAACGCTCCATTCCCAAGTCCATCGTTTACTGCCAAGTGCGTGAAGCAAAACGAAGCCTACTTGACCATTTCTTTGCTGACTTGGGTAAACTGGAGGTACTCATTGTTTCTTAATAGTTTAGACTTTTCGTTTATTGGGATAATTGCAAAAAGCTACCTTGAGTTCTTCTCATTTTGCAAATCGTAGCCCTATTTGCTAATTGCAAAAAAGGGGCATGAACTTGCCTTTTCGTTGCATTGTGTAAATTTGTTTCAAAACAATGA
Organism: Erodium maritimum; assembly: GCA_963921825.1. NCBI lineage: Eukaryota > Viridiplantae > Streptophyta > Magnoliopsida > Geraniales > Geraniaceae > Erodium > Erodium maritimum. The sequence continues at coordinate 23,576,434 of OY997590.1, forward strand.
TTTTACCCTTTAAAAATAATAAGTAAAAAACATAAAAAATCTAGAGTTTTCTTCCTCTTTGTACCTTCAAAGAGAAGAAAACTAAAGGAGGTGAACATTATGGATTTTATTTGCTTTTTACTTGCTATTTTTCAAATTTAAATTTTGGAGGTTAAAATCGTCATTTTAAAACAAATTTACACCAATTGCGACAAAAAGGCAACTTGAAGGCACTTCCTTGCAAATATCAAAGAAGATGATTACGATTTGCAAAAAAGTGAATATTCCAGGGTACTTTTTTGCAACTGTCCATGGTTTATTCTCTCTGATAATATTGGGGTGATATAGTTCTAAGTACATTTGATAAACTCTTACAGACAAAGCGATTGTCTGCGTTGTTAAATGAGGATCCGGCAGTGATGGAGCGACGAACTGCACTTGCAAAGAGACTGGAGTTGTACAGGAGTGCACAAGCCGAAATAGATACGGTTGCTTGGTCCAAGTAGATATAAGTTGGTAGTGAGTGAAAGTTGATACATGCACGCCTATCTTATGTGGATGAGTATTGTATTGTTTCTTGTAGTTAGCAAGCTATGTTTCATATGATATATTTGGACTCCGCTACAACGTATTGAGAATTTTACATTTTCACTCATTTGTGAAGTTTCTCATTTTGCTGACAAAAACAATTTGTATAGTAGGCGTCTCTAGTAATTTGATTTCTATTGTCATCCAATTTATGTTGTAATTCTTCTTGTTGTATAGTTTTAAAATAGAATGTTAGTTTTGTTGTGTAGTTTTAACATTGAATGTTAATTACACTGTTGAAAATGTGATCAAATATCCAACCTATTTTAGTGGTCAAAGCTCAAGTCTTCGTGTGATGGGTCTTCAATTCAGGTCTTCAATTCGACTCTTCGACTCTGGGCAAATAAAAACATTTAGTGTAGGTTATTATATATTTAATAATTTGCACTTTTAACTACCACATTAAAAATGTGATGTCCAAACTGTCATAAACTAATTTTCTTAGGACCTATCTAGATTTTTCAGCTGAGCACCTTGTACTGATCTTGCTTATAAATTGTGAATACTACGATCTTCTGTCCAAACTATGAAAAAAGGTTCAAACATAGATAACGACTATGTCAAGTATATGAAATTCCTATGGACCACAATGACATTGCAACCTATATTACTCGATAATTAGATTTTTATTCGAATTAAAGACTACAAGATGACATAATACAATATAACTTGAATGACAATCATAAATGGCTGATGCTGAGGATGTGTCTAGTATACGTCAAGTTTTACTCATCAAAACTTTTTTATTCAAAGAAAAAAATTAGTATTTTAGCAAAAATAGGAAATGAGGTACATGACAAGTGACTCTAACTTGCCTTTTCCCATTAAATCTAATGGACAATGCGACTTAAAAGTGTTTTAAGTAGGAAAGACTGAACCACAGTCAAATCAACATCTTAAACAAATTGAGTATCAAAAAGATAAAATTGGTGGAAAAAAAATGAAAAATGTTGTCCATTTTTGTACCATCTTTTAGTTGAAATACACATACAATAGTTTTGATCAAATTCATTGGTTTTTGTTTTCCAAATATGCCTCACACATCGAGTGACATTGACCCATTTTGCTTGTACGGACCCAGAAAGCAGAGACACTCAGTGCCTTGTATGATTGTTGAGACCCTTTACTTACGCATCAATTAAACGCAAGCAAGCTCCACATACTTTCTTCTTTACCTAACCCTTCGTCATCAATAATCAATCCTGACCGTTTCAAGCTTCAATTTCTCTAGAATTGTGCAACAATCTAACAATGACAGCTACAGAACCACGGATCAAGAAACCCAAAACTCAAAATTAAAGCTAGAGCTATAAAATGACTGTCATTAGCAGTGAAATCCCAGCACAGAGCCGTCACTGACGGCAATGGCGGCCTTGCATGAGGCCTTGGCCTGCACGCGATGGGTGAAGAACTGCAAGACCCTGACCCTCCCCGCCATCTCCATCCTCGATTCTATCTCCATGGTCGTCCCGGCGGCGAGAGGAAAGGACTGGACGGCGAAAGTGGCGGCCATGTACTGGGTCTGGCCGGACTCGATCTCGCCGGCGGGGATGAAGATGAAGCCGACCTGGCTGCCGGAGTAGAGCAGCTGGAGGGTGCTGTCGTAGTGGGAGAAGGCGGCCTTGTTGGGGTTGGAAACGGCGGCGTATTGAGAGAATGTGAAGTTGGCGGTGCTGTTGGCGACGGAGAAGGACGGGAACTGGACGGCGTTGACGGAGATCTTCGGGTCTTTGGGCTTGAAGACGGTGAAAAAGACAATGAGGACGACGGTGACGACGAAGATGAGGAAGATTGTGGCCACCGCGCAGGAGGCGAGGTTGGTCCGCCCCGACGGAGCCTTGCTCATTTTTTTTTTTCTGGGCGGAGGAAATTCGGAAGTCCTGTTTCGGTGCGGAAATGGGTATTTAACACTCACCCCATTACTGAGAGGAAGAAAAAGAGGTGAGTGGTGTTTAGGGACAGGAGTAAAGTATGTGTGAAAACGTGACTTTTTTTATGAGCCAATAGAAAAATATGATAATTTACTGCTCTTTTTTATATATCGTATTTTGGATTATAGCTTGAGTCAAATATGTTGACTAAACTTATCTTCAATTTCTTTTCTAAATTCTTCATTGCATTTCGCTTTGAGCATCTTAATGTTTAACTGTTGCGTAGTGGTTTGGAACCGTAGTTTGACCGTGTTTTATCTTTCTCTCTTTTTCAAACCACTACCTCCTATCACTACACCTGTAATAAGTGGGCTAATAAGTAGTGGTTTTGGTGTAGTAACAAAAAGATTTAGCCAAAAAGTCGTCTTTAGTCGGTGTTGGAACCGTGGGTAAATCCTGCCACTACAAACATTCTCTCTCCTCAAATATTATTATTCTTCAAAATTGTTTCCACAGCACGCCTGCCACGACAAAGCCACGGTCATTGGAGCTGTTCTTACATGGTTTTCGAGGTGCTATCACAACGATCAAGACTTAATCTTTTATATGAAAGGTTTTGAGTTTGTTGTACTTGTTGTTACATCTAGATTGACTATTTAATTGTCAAGTAAGAGGTTGTTCTGGATGTTTGTCAACAAAGATAGAAAAGATGTCAGATCGTATGTTGACTAACATCTTGTGTAGTTTCCGAGTTTCCTAATTTGAATATACAATAACTCTAACGATTTGTTCTATTTAGGAATTGTTCTAGTATGTGGAAACTTGAAGATTGAGCTAGATCGTGACTCTAAGGTTTAAGGAAACCCTAAAAAGACACGATTCAAATAGAGAGGAGCTATAAAAAGCCAAGTGATACCCTTACCTCCGTTTCGGTCATTGTTATTATTTTTTACTCATGTACATTGTTCTTTGTTTAAAGCTTCAGAGCTTCTAAGCGTGTTGGACTAGCGTGTTAGGAGATTGAATGTGTTTAACATAGAACAACATAATTGTTCTCAAACAGTACTTTTCACAGAATGAGTGATTAGGTTGATCGGGTTGTTATTGCGTAATTGAAGACTCACTAGGAACCTCTAAAGAATAAAGGCTAAGCCGAGACAAGAGAATGCCCGCAGAGTGAAATCGAGAGAGGATCTTGAATTCAGGGGGAGCCAATGAGATAGGTTTGTATTTGTAATAATAGCATAAAGTTTAATCTTGGATGATCTGAAACTAGTATGTTCTGATTGATTAAAAAATAGTGAAACATTTCCACTAGCAGAGTGCCCCCAGATGTAGGTGATGTTGCACCGAACTGGGTAACAAACTTGTGTGTCCTTTTGTTCTTATTTGTTATTAAGCAAGGTGTCTGTTACCAAGTCCAAACATTGCGAGAGACATCTAGCCATTACACCTAACCAGATTTTCAGTACTGTTTGTACGCATTGCGTTGCGTTGTATTCTGTAACGTGTTGTTACTGTTTGTCATGTGCGTTCATCAAATGTATGTATATCTTTTCGTTGATGTATAAAAATTTGGAATTATTTCCTTAAAAAACCACCCCTTACCATTCTTACATGATTATACTTATTCTCTTTTGTTATTTTATTAAATTTAATGTTATTGTTATCTCTTTTACACGGGTAATAGCAAAGATTTTCTAACCAATCATCTTATAGAAAAAGCGAATTAAAATTATCGATTTTCATTATTCCGATAACAGAAAGGAAGTAGATACTCAATGCCAATTAAAGATTATATAAAAGCTAGACTTATTAAAAGAATATCTCGTATTTTTCCTCGGCCTCGTGCTACTAAATACCTTTAGTGTACTTAGGTGTGGTTACTATCTATTGCCTGCATTATGTCGATTTCAATAATCACGACCAAATTTTTTCTAGGAGGATGGTAGATTGACCTTAAAACAACGACTTCTTGCTACTATTATGAAAATAACTTGCATTTTATATTGGTTAGCTTTTCATTCTAGTTCAAAACCCTTCTAAAAAGGAAGAAGCGAGTCGTAAGAAGGTTCTGACCCGTGGGAACGCTCTTTACTGGAACTTTAGCTCTAAATGATCGTGATCAAGAAACAAATTTTTGTCTACTTGACGAACGCCAAATAAATAAAATTAAGGGCCACACATTGGAATTAGAGTTCGAAACAAATTTTGCCTATATCTAAGAGGATTGACGTTGTATGTATGAAGAAGAGACACATATGATCGACAGATGAAAGAATAAGATTGAGGGACGGAGGAAGTAAGAGGCGAAAAAAGATGTTGACAACTACAATTTGAAAGTGAATAAATGAAAGAATAAAGAGTTATTAATTATGATTTTTGGTTTCTCTCGCAGAAGCCATGTAGTGTTCTCCCTTTCACTTACTTTGAGTTCCCTCTAGGGGCAATCCTCGACTCGTTTTTTTGGGACCCGATGATAGATAGGTACAGAGATAGGCTGGTTGTTTGGCGGACCCATTTTATCTCTTTAAGGGGAGTCATACGCTCATCAAGGCGACTCTGACGAACATGTCGATCTTTTTCATGACCTTGTTTCGAGCCTCTCAGAAGGTGATTCGTCTACTAGATGTTTTGGTAACCATAGTTTTCTAAGCAAATTTTGGAATATTCTATTAAAATGGACAAGATATAATGTTATAATAACAGGATTTTCAAAAATAAATAAATGTAAATGACGATCTTACCCCTTTAATAATAAAATGTTATAATTTAATTAAATAATAACAAAGAACAAAAATAATCTACTTAATTCTAGATCTACGACATATAACTCATTGTATATAATGTCTTGAAATACCCACCACCGCCTAAAACCCTAAGATTCTCTTTGTCAACGCCGCCTAAGGCCATGGCAGCCATGGCTCCTCTTCTCCTACTTGTTAGATGTGATCTTGTTTTCGACACCAGCTCTTCTGCGCCTCTCCTTGTGAATTCGGCTAAGGTTTTTTCTACGAGGGCTCCCTTCGAGTCGTCTCTAGCCACCGCGACATTGGCGACCTCCAGCCACCGACGTTGGGTCTCCCGACTTTGTTCGACACCACCTTTTCAATTTCGATGGTTTTCGTTGAAGCCGCCACCGGCGCGTCCTTCTCCCTGGCCTCCACCACCGCACCTTTTGAAGCTACCGCCACTGCCATCTCTGAAGTCGTTGTCGTTGTCTCTAACACCGCCTCTTCCCTGGCCTCCACCACCGCACCCTCCTCGATCCCTCTCTCGACTATGGATCTAGCTAATCGGGTGGGTCTTTTTTATTTTATCTGACTTCGTCTTTGCAGGGACAATGACGAAAGGAATTCAGTGCTCTAGGGACTGGCCCTGGGAGGGGTCCATGGTAAGAGCTATATGCCTCCCTCTGAAACTGATGATAGCAAGTTCGGTCGCACTCTCCAGAGTATGCAGCGTTTAGGCAGTACCTTGAGCAGTCGTAGTCAGTTTCGCCATAGTTTAGAAGTGGATGATAGCAGGTTCGGTCATAATCTACTGTGCATGCAACGTTTAGGCAAGACCTTGAGCAGCCGTAGTCAACTTCGCCTAGTTTTAGTTCTAAGTCGCCTTTATGACACCCCATTCAATACCGTTAGTGACAGTTATAGTATGAAAAGAACTACGACACCATTGTGTCTTTTGTCTGTTCTTCGTGGTCAGGGATTTATTCCTGAAACACTTAGATGTATTTAAATTTAAATTAATGAATTGCACCTTTCGCTCAAAAATAATCTATACTGCAACATGTCTATACTTCAACAGATCCACACTTCTCATCCTCCCTTCATCTTTTTCTCCGACGAACTAGGGGCGGAGCCGACTTCCCTGCGAGGAAACCATGGGCAGCGGACACTGCACTAGGCCTTTATCTCGACGCCGAAAGCTTCGCAGGTATTTGTCTCCCTCACATCATGAATACAGAGATGTTTGGTCGTGAGGCTCGCATATCTGGCTAGAGTAAGCATCGGGTCGTTTGATCTCTCGATGATGTAGATCTGGTACTCCTAGATTTCTTCTTCTCCTCCTCGAACAGGCTTGAGAGGTCGAACCCAGATGACATCGACTAGGTCATGTTGTTCGAGTTCGCGCCACCATGGCTTACGAGTTGGGGGTTTGGTTTTCTGTGGTTTCCGATTTTTTGCTGCTCTTAGATTTAGGTTGTGTTTTATTTCACCATATGTAACACTTGTAATTAATTAAGAAAAGATGAATTTTGGGGTTTTTAATTTTTGTTCTCAAATTTTCATGTGAAGAAGATTGGATTCTACAAGGCTAGTTGATGTTTGAATGGATTATGCAAGGATAATGGAGGTTTGACAAAGATGAAAAACTCATCTCTATGAAACCCAAAAAACACAAAGAGTAAAGTTATCGATTTGGTGTGGTTAATAAGAAATTGATAGAATGTTCATATTTTTTTGTCCCTTTAATAAATCATGATTTCAATTAAGAAAATAAAAAAAATGTTTACGAAAATATATTAAGAATAAGAAAAGTTTGATGTTAATTTTAATTTTGATTTTAATTTTTTTAATGGTAAAGTTGTTTTTTGAATAGTGAAGGGCAAAACAGACATTTTATCAAAAAAACTAATAGACGGTGGTTATCAAAACGTAGGGACTATTTTTGAACGTTACAAAGCAAGAGAATATTAAAGGCGTGTTACCAATTCAAAAGGCGTACAAAAGATAATTAACCTATGATATTAAAACGGTTTTGGTCTACTCTAGGTTATACGATATTCGTTATAAACATGAATTTTTATCTAACTGCTTTATTTGAGTTTATTATTTATGTCTATGCAAAAGCATGATAGTCATAAGGTATACTGATACCACATATTTTCCATTTGGAAGTCTTGGTTAAAGTCGTTTATTGATGGGTGAAAGACGAATTTATAACTGATAATCTAGTTAGAATAGATATTATCTGTTTCCTACATATTGATGTTAATTACATAAAGGGGAAACCATGCATCCTAATCCAACTTGACCTTTTTGGCGTACCTAACTACGACTGACCTTTTTTCACATTTTCCACATGTGACCTTTCACGTTTTTACACAAACTAACTAAATCCGTCTGTTTTGACGATGCCGTTAGTTTTTTGGACACGTGTTGGTCAAGTTCACAATAACATTTTTCTAAATGACATATTTACCCTCATATTGGTTGAACTTTCGTCACAATTACTAACGGTGAACTATTCACTTTTTACATAAAAATAAAATAACTGGAATATATAATTTTCTATATAAGAATATTTCAGTTTGTATTTTTATATCATATTTAATTATACATTTTACAATTTTGAAATTATTAATTAGTAGATTTGTTCATTTAGCTTTCTTTACCTACAAAATTATTTTTTAATTTTTCACTAATTTATTTTTAATTCATTTTAGGGAAAACAAAAATTAAATCTTTAAAAGTAATATTTAATTTTTATTTCTTTTTCTTTAATTTTTATTTCCTTAATTTTTATTTCCTTAATTTTTATTTATGTTCTTTTACAAACGATGTGCCTTAGGGTTTCCCCTCCATCGTTACATACTACTCCTCCTATTGGAAAACGACAGATGGAGGTCTTAAATTGGATTTGGTGTTTTTTTCCGATGCCTTTTTTTCTTCAAAGAAAAGGGCTAAAAATTAAATTGTCAATTTTGAAAAGGAAAATTGAGATTAAATACGGTGGGTAGGAAATCCATATGAATTGAAAGCGTAATGTAATATCTCCATCCCAGTAGAAATCATAACTTACAAGTGTCGTTAAAAGAGGCAATAGAAATAAATTTTGGAAAATTAAAATTAAGATGATGTTTGAAAACATAGAGTAAAGAAGGGGGGCTCAACAATGTTTAATTTAATATATAATTAATCATGAGATATATGGATACAATCTCATAGAAAAAATCCTAGCCGCAACCTCTCTGCCTCCTCTTTGAAGCCGTAAGCTGTGGCCATGGCCATGGCCCGCGCCATGGTCCCTTTCCCTATTCTCACAACACAAAGCGTTCTCGTTGCCTTTTTTGGGGTTTCTCCTTACCCATTTGGGGTCGACCTCTCGCTGTTGCCGATCATCCCTCCGGTCGACGTGTGCCACCGTCTCGCATCATTCCCGAAAGCCAACTACCCTCTCTTCGTGCCGCACCCTCCCTGGAACGACCAGAGTCCACGACGTCGCTACTGGTCTCCTCTCCCTCCACGACGTCGCCATCGGCAAGGGGGTGCAACCACCGATAGGGCCGCCTAGGAACCGGCTCTACGTAGCTCCAGGGCAGACTCAATCACACCCGAACACCACCGTGACCGTGATCGGAGCGATCTGGAATGCTCGCTGGATCTGGGACCCGGGAGGAGGGCCTCGACAACCAAAGCCGGTCACCTTGAGATTGGATGACTCAATTTGGGTCGATCCAATGATGATCAATCTGCTTCAGCGTGAAGTATCGATGAAGTCACATCCGAAGCACCGAGCGTACGCTCGGCCCTCCCAATTCCATAGTCCAGCGATCCAAGCCAGATAGCTAGCAATACCAGGAGGCCTCGCTACGAAAGTTATGGGATCTCAGACGAGTTGGCATTGCAGGCTACTTAGGTTATTAGGTTCGTTGTTCTGTTGTTCTTGGTCAGCGATGCAAAAGCGATCAAACAATACGGGTCAAGTGCGCCAAAAAACCTACGAGAGTTTTGGACAAATACTAGAACCCAGGGTCAGGGACCTAGGTTACGTTTATGTTTATGTTTATGAGTTACTTCATGATCAATAAAATTTCTCTACTTTCGTTTCAAAAAAAAATCATGAGATGAAGAAAAGAAGATGAAGGGAAGAAGATGAAGAAGGTTCAATAAGGTTAATGATTTTTTTTTGAAAATTAGAGTTATATTGAAGGGTATTTTTGTATTTTTTCTTCCCAAAACTAAAGACGTCATGATTTTTTACGGTAATTGGTAGTCCGTGTAAATTGCAAAAAGGTCACAAATGGAAAATATGAAGAAAAAAAGTCAGTCGTAATTAGAATCGCCAAAACAAAAATTAAACTGAATTAGAACGCATGGTTTCCTCTTACATAAACAATTTTTTTTTGAAACAAGAGGAAGGGTATTATACCAAATAAAAGGATACATAGTAGAGCCTAACGGCCCTGGATACCAGATTTTTGTCCGGGCCTCCCGTAGGCGACCCAGTGCTCATGGTCCCGTCGAAGATACTACGCCTAACCGTAGATACAAACTGAGGACATCCTCTTACACAACGTTTCAGCTTATTGATCATAAAAATGAAACCAAAATAGCAACAAAAAAACCATCTAAAACAATACTCGCAATTCATAATTGAAACTAAACTTGACTCCAACCTAAAACATAAAAGACGATCTGCTTCCTTTCTCCTCCCAGGACGGCCGAACAACGTCAGTCCCGAATCGTGATAGGTAGGTCCCGGATCCCAATTCCACTGATGCTTCAAAACCTTCTCCAAGTGGATAGACTGTGGAGGTCGGTTCGTGATTACCCGGAGGGTTCAGTTTTACCTGAAAGTTCAACCTTCTCCAAGTGGATACACTGTGGAGATCGGTACGGAAAAACCCCTAAGGGTGCAGTATGAACCGAAGATGCAACATAGTCTTTTCGACTCTGTGTTACCTCGGTGGGTGATGGGATAAAGCTCCAACCGCACACCCGATTGAAGCATAGATCCGACAACGGTGGAGAAGCACGACGATGACGACGACGACAATACGAGGGCGGTGAGAAAGTACACAGATGAGGCCGATTTTTGATAGAAGGACTCAAGGCAAAAAAGAAGAGGAAGAGGAAGAGGAATCTCCATCGATAACTTTCATGGCCAAAGTCATGGAGACCGTCGACGGCTAGATTTTTTTTTGGGCGGAGAGCTCTCGCAGAGCTTTGAGGGAGAAAACGCGTTGGTTTACCTATGTTAGATACATGAACAAATTTTATTACTCGTTACTTCTATTATTTATAGAGTGACTTCAATTCTATAACCCATAATATAATCTAGGAGGTATACAACCCGATAAATGCATGAAGGTAGACTACGGCAGGTAAAAAAAATGAAGCTAGACTAAACATCTATGATATATAACTCTGATTTTGAAATGAGTGCACAAGTCGATATGTCCGAGTGGTTAAGGAGACAGACTTGAAATCTGTTGGGCTTCGTCCGCGCAGGTTCGAACCCTGTTGTCGACGAATTTTTTATGTTTTCTAATTTTTCCCGGGTTAAAAGTTGTTCATGAGTCCAATAATAAGAAGCTGGAACATCTGGACTACTTGATTCCGAGTTGGGCTTGCTCCTTCCGGAGAGCCCCAAATAGTATGTTTGTGAGACCGAAGAAGTTCATCTTTCTTGAAGTTCTCTCTCTCTCTATGGCTAGCTAAGCTCTCTTCCTACATCTATAGTCTCTTACCACCCTCATTATAACCTTAGTTTTCTATCTCCATAATACACAATTAGTATCATTCTACCCACATCCAAAATAGAAACTCAAAGGGTCTCGTTGAGCAATCACCTAGCGCTAGTATCATCCCACAAGGACATGGAGTCGAAGGAGGGAGACTAAACTAGTTGAGTGTGTACTCCGGAACTTTGAAGTTCTATTAAGGTATGTTGGATGAATTTTACTATTTATGTTTTATGAAGATTGGAACTATGGTTATGATATTAGGAAAGGTAGAGGTTATAGATGTTAATTTTAAACAATGAATTTTCAATGTTGTGCTTGTGTTCTTGTTAATATTTCTTGTATTATGTTTTATATTATTACAACTATTATAAAAATTATGTTCAAAGTTCTTTTCCTTCCCTCTTTAGGGTGCTAAACCATGAGATCCATAGCTTATAATCATAGCATAGTACCTAAGCCCACAATTCATTGTTTAAAATTAACATCTATAACCTCTACCTTTCCTAATATCATAACCATAGTTCCAATCTTCATAAAACATAAATAGTAAAATTCATCCAACATACCTTAATAGAACTTCAAAGTTCCGGAGTACACACTCAACTAGTTTAGTCTCCCTCCTTCGACTCCATGTCCTTGTGGGATGATACTAGCGCTAGGTGATTGCTCAACGAGACCCTTTGAGTTTCTATTTTGGATGTGGGTAGAATGATACTAATTGTGTATTATGGAGATAGAAAACTAAGGTTATAATGAGGGTGGTAAGAGACTATAGATGTAGGAAGAGAGCTTAGCTAGCCATAGAGAGAGAGAGAACTTCAAGAAAGATGAACTTCGTAGAATTGAAACTTGAAATCTTACATGGAGTTGAGGTTCCTTATATAGGCCTCCTCATCAACTATTACAATAATGCTCCTTACTATTCTCACAATTGCTATTTTGGCAACTAGTAGGTAAAGAATCTTACTATTTTGCCAACTATCACAATAATGGTCTTACATAGATTCCTCTTGTCTCCTTCTTTTCTTCACTTTCTTTTCTTGTACGCAACTTCATCTTTCATCTTTTGCTGAATTTTTGTCTTTCATCTTTTGCTGAATTTTTGTCTTGTTCCTTTGGCAAGCTTTCATCTTGGGCTCTTGTTCTTCTTTTGGGCTTGTATGCTTTCTTGATGGGCTTGTATGATCCATGTTGGGCTTGCATGCTTCCTTGTTGGTCTTGAATGCTTTCATGTTGGGCTTGAGTGCTTCCTTGTTGGTCTTGATGATGATAATATGTTGGGTTTTCACCCAATGATATATTGGGCTTTCACCCGATGATATGTTGGGCTTTCACCCGATGATATGTTGGGCTTTCACCCGATGATATGTTGGGTTTTCACCCGATGATATGTTGGGTTTTCACCCGATGATATGTTGGGTTTTCACCCGATGATATGTTGGGCTTTTACCCGATGATATGTTGGGTTTTACATTGTTGGGCCTTTGCCCTGTTAACAAGGTTTTACATTGCCCTTACTGAAAAGGGTCAGATGATTCTTCTTCTTTTGATAATTTTATTTCCGGATTAATTTCTCCCACAAGGGGTCTTTTCTTGTTCTCAGGTTTGGATTGATAAGCTTTGATTGTCTCGGGGAAATGTTTATATTCTAGGTTAATAATTCTATGGTACATTCTTTCAAGTTCTACGTTACCTTCTGAGAGGATATCATTGTTATCATAATATAAGGTGATGATTTCTTCTACCTGTCCTCCTTTACTAGTTCCTATGGTTCTGGCCCTTCTTGCTGTTAACATGTCACTTATCCTTGATTTTAAGAAGTTAAGTCCTGTTGCTCTTTTTTGGCTTAGCCATTCTTGGAAGTTTTCAATAGTGCAGGGTGGTGATAATTTAAGAGAAGCTTCATTTCCTTGGACCTTACTATTTTTCCCGGTTTTAAACAGCTGGCACACTACTATAGGTTTTCCTACTAAGTCAGTGCTGGCATCAAATATTTGAATGCCATAGAGCCCTGGCCCATAGGAGTTTATCATTTCTCTTGCTGATTCAGTAATTATAGTAGGTAGTCTTGAGACACTGTTGAGGGTTTCATTGAATAATATCTTATCTACGAAGCCATATAAGAATAAGTTTTCCACTGCATTAGGGTTGGCTTCTTCACTACATATGTATCTGGGGTATTTGGTATTTTTAACAGTTCTTAGGATATTGCTATGTGTTTTATAATCATAGTATTTAGTAACCTGCTGAAAGGCTTTTGCGTATTCGGGTGTGTATTTTACTTTATCGCACATGGTGATTCCATTTTCTAACATGTTTGAGGTGGAAGAGGCTGGCATGGTTGCTAATTTTGATACTAGGACCTGGGGTTTTAGTTGTAAAGATTGTAGTGATCGGGTTGTTTCTCGGTCTCTAATCGTTTCTGCTAGGGTTTTAGACATTTCAGTTTTCTCCTTTTGTAAGTCTTTCATTTTTTGGTCAGTTTCTTTTAGTATGTTGTTGATGGTTTCAGCAGTTGTATTTTGTAGCTTTATCATGTTTTCATCAAGTTCAGTAATATGTTTGATTAGTTTGTTAATGTATTGTTCAAAGTTGATTTGCCCTGCTGCCATGGTTACACCTGCTAAGAAAATCAGCCAATATATTTTTAGTTCCTGATATTGGTTTCACTATGAAGTCATAACAACAAAAGAATGACTGCCATTTTCTTCTCCTATTAAGTTCTGGTAGCAAATCTATTTTGTTAGTGATAAAGGCTTTTACCTGAGTATTGTCGGTTCTAACCACGAATTTTACTTGGGAAAGATGGTAATAAAATCTTTTAATTCCAAACATTACCGCTAATAATTCTTTTTCATTTATATGATAGTTCTTTTCATGAGGTTTCCATGTTCCTCCTCCGTATCCACATATTAGGGGTTTTTTCTTATCTATGTCATCTTGTGTATAAGCTATAAGGACTGCTCCCCAACCTATATTACTAGCATCTGTAAATAATTCTAACTGATCAGTTTCCATCGGGATCCTGTGTTTAGGTAAGTTAGTTACCATTTGTTTTATAGTCTTTATTGCCTTCTCATGTTCTTCCTTCCATTCAAAAGGTGTGTTTTTCTTTATAAGTTCTTGTAAGGGTTTTCTTATTTCTGGCAGGTTTTTCATATGGTCTGAGGCATAATTTACTATTCCTAGGAATTGTTGAACTTCCTTCTTATTTTCTAGTCTGTCTTTAAAATTTTTTATTTTTGTTACAATATGGTCTTGTAGTTTTAATCCTTCTTTGTCTATAATATATCCTAAATATTCTATCTCATTTCTAAAGATTTCAGATTTTTTCTCAGAGAGTAGTATTCCATGTTGTTTCACAGTTCTCACAAATATATCTAGGTGTTTTATATGTTCGTCTAGGGTATCACTATAAATTAATATATCATCTACATAAACCATGCAAAAGTCTTGTAAATTTCTGAATACTTGATCCATCCTTCTCTGGAATATTTGAGGTGCATTTTTTAGTCCAAAGGGTAATACTATCCATTCATAATGTCCTTGGGGTGCACTAAATGCTGTTAAAGGTCTTGATTCTTTTGTTAGTTTTATCTGCCAAAACCCGCTTTTACAGTCAAACTTGCTAAACCATCTCTTATTTCCTAGTCCGTTAATAAGGTTTCTTTTATATGGTAAGAAATATCCATCAAACTCAGTTTTCTTATTTAATTCTCTATAGTCTATAACCATTCTAGCTTTTCCTCTTTTTTGTTCACTATGTTTTCTAACTAAAAAGGCTGGGCTGCTATGTGGGCTTTTACTTTCTTGTATAAGTTTCATTCTTAGTAATTCTTCTATTTGAGTTTTAAACTCTTTCTGATCACTAGGACTATACCTGATTGGTCTAGACCTTATTATATCATTTGGATTTTTTAGTTTTATCTCTGCTTGTATTTTTTCTTTATCCCACAGTTGTATAGGGTTCTCACCGAAGTTGGGTTTTAGCATATCATGATATCTTGTTGTTAGTTCTTTTAGGTTATTATTTCTCTCCATTGTTATGAGGTTAATACTATTTAGGCTGGCTGGATGGATTCTTTGTAGTATTATCCATTTGTTACAAGGTGTTTGTAAACTTACAGTATTAATTTTCACTACTCTAGTTTTAAAGTAATCGAGAAAGTTATTTCCCAATAAGATTGGTTGCTTCATCTTTTCTTCTTGATATATTAGAGGTATTCTAACCATTGTCTTGTTTAATAATACTCTTACATTGGTCGCTATTTCATCTAAATCTTTTCTTCTTTCATCAAATCCTGTTACTTTAGTTCTATGTATATTAGATTTCTTCCATCGGTGTGGTTCTAGTACTTCTTTCTTTGCTAGGCATAAGTCTGCTCCATCATCTATGAATATTACTTGCTTCACTAACTTGTTAGGTTTATATTCTACATAGGCTTCTACATAAACTGCTACCATTACTCTAAATCACTATCAGTTGAGTTGGTATCAGTTGATTGGGTTTCTGATTCTGACTCTGATTCATCTTCTACTTCTGTTTCGCTAACATAAAATTCTTCATATTCATACCATTTTCTATTATCTTCTCTTATTTGTTCTAGGCTCATAATAAATTCAGATTTATTCACATATCTTACTCCTTTTTCTTTTAGTTTAGGGCACTTATTGGCATAATGCCCTTTCTCATGGCAGTTCCAACATTTGCATTCACTCATATTTTGCTTTTTGTAAGGTCTTCTTCTAAATTTTCTTTTGTATCTAAATCTATTTCTGTTTTGGGGTGTATTTCTGAATCTTCTAAACCTTTTTCTCCTAAATGTATTATAATATGGGTTTTTATTATTTCTGGTATATCTTCTGGTTCTTTTGTTATAAGTTTTGTATTTCTTTTCATTCTTCCTGTGTTTTTTCCTTATCCTTTTCTCGTCGCATCCAAATACTAATCTTTTTTCTGCTATTCCACATATCTCTCTTAGTCCTAATTTTTTATCTTTTCTTACCTTCTGTTGTAACCTATATTCTTCACACTTTCTCATTAAGTAACTCTTTACTACCCTTATTCTTTCTCCTAGGGTGTTTTCTCTTGGTATCATGTTATTATATTCTTTTGTTATTTCAGTGTTGTAAGGGTTTGGTAGATGATCATAGTATAGTTGTTGGTAAATTAATCCTTCTTCTGGTGAAAATCTTGCTTCATAAAAGAATTTTGAAAAGCTTATTGTATATTCTTGTAGCTTGGTTATCCGGCAACATCTCATATTATTAAGGTTCATTCTCATTTCGGCTTTTCTTGCTTCAGGTACTAAGTGTGCTGCTACATTCCAGGGTTCTCCTATAAATTCTCTTTTTAGTATTATCTCGAATAATGTCAACATTGACCTCCAGTCTGATGACTTATTAATTACTAAGGCTTTTAATTCTTCAGCTATAGATTCTACCCAATGTGCTACTTTTCCTGTCATTGTTCTAGATATTAATTCATATACATAATCAAGATTATCTGTTTGTTTTGCTGACATAAGGGCTAGGTAGGTTCCTTGAGTCCAATCAGTAATTCTCCTATTAACTTCTTGTATTTCATATACATTGTCTAGGTCTAAGAAATATCCGTTTGGGTTTATTCCTTGGGCCATAGATCCTATAAACTCTCTGAATTCTGAGTGTTGTCCTATTGGGATGTGATTAGGCATTCTTCCATATCTTCTTTTTATAGGTTCCAAGTTTAAATCAGATATGTCTTCCTCAGGATAGTCATCTGCATCTTCATTTATTATGCTTTCGGTTTCCATTTCTGTGTCTATTGGTTCATTATAACTATCTTCTATGTCACTTTCGGGCTCTTCTTCTATGATAGCATTTACGTTTTTCATTTTTCTTAATGTTTCCATTATTTGCTCATTTTCATGTTTTATTTCTTCTTCTGTTTCCTGTATGTAATTTACTATTTTGTCGTCTGTTTCTACTTGGTTAGACCCATTTGAACTGCTAGTTTCATTATCCTCTTCCTCTTCTAGGTTTATTTCAGAGTTTTCTGATTCTATTTCTTTTCCTTTTATCTTTTTAAGTTGTCTTCTTAAGACTTCTAATTCTCTCTTTGTTTCTTTTTGTTCCTCTCTCCATTCTTCTTTGGTTCGGGTTAATTCTCCTCTAAGTTCTCTTATTTCTTCTAATGCTTCTCTAAGTTCGATCCTAGTTTTGTCTAGTTCAGTTTTGGTGGTCTTATATTTGCTTTTGTATTTCTTATACTTCTTGTACCATTCTTTGTCGGTATTGTCTTTTAATTTATTATTTTCTTTCTTTATTTTTATCATTTCTTTTTCTAATCTATTTAGTTTAGATTGTGGGTCGTCTGATTTTTCTTTTTCTCTGGTTGTTTTGGATGGTAGGGTTTTATCTTTTCTTAAGGGTTCGTACTTGTATTTTCCTTTTTCTACTATTTTTTCTCCATAATTTTTAAGGAAAGTGATTACTCCATGTTCCATCTTGGGACTTTTACAAGTTTGCGAGGTCATTTCATGCTTCTTTCATTGATTCTGTGATTTTTATTTTTGATTTACTAACGTCTATCATTATTGGTTCTCTGGTCCTTTTCCATATATTAAGGGGTACTTGTTCTGGTTCAGTTTTGACTTCTTTTATAATTTGATTGCTAGTACTTGTTTCCCCTTCCATTTTTGTTAATTTTTGTAGTATTGTCTTGTAAGTTGGTACTTCTGATTTATTCCATAAGTTGGTTAATTCCTCTTTCAGGATTTCTCTTGTTAGGATTTGTTTATTCTTTAAGTCTTCCATGACATTTAGGATTTTTGTTTGTTCTTTTATGATGTTGTTTTGTGTAGTTATTATTTTTTCCAATTTTTCTTTCAGTATTATTTCTTCCCATAGTTCTCTCACCATTTTATCACCGGTTATATTATTCATTTTAAATTTATCCTTTTCTTCCATCCGTCTCCCATGTCTATCCATATCTTTTTATGTTTCTCTTTTCTAAAGATTTCTAATTTTTCTAATTTTTCTATTTTTACTATTAATTTTTCTTTGGTGGCTTGACATGCTAAATATTTTTCTTGTGAGTCGATTCCTTCTTCTATGAATTCTTTTATTACTTGTAGTTTTGTTCTTTTCTTTTCTAGTTTAGTACTCATATTTAGGTTACTCTGTTTATGAATCTTATTCTATTTGTTTCTCTAATTTCCATGCCTTGGTTACTTATCTCATAATCTATTAGTGCTAAGAAATCACTGCCTAATAATATCTCATTAGAACTATCATATTCTATTACGCCTATGTTCACATTGTATTCTAAATCTAGTATTAATATCTTTAAATTTACACTTCTGGTAATTATTATTTCTCTTTCATTTTCTGGGTAATTAAAAGATTGAGGTTCTATAGTTATACAATTATTTTCGTTAACCCTGCTAATATGTATAAAACTTTTAATTGCTCCTGTGTTAATTTCTGCTATGCATTTTCGCGTTGTGGTTCCTTCTATTATTATTACTGGTATTTTTAGGCTGCTTGGGTTGCTGTCTATTAGGTCTACTAGTCTAGGAATACTAATATGTCTTGGTAAGCTAAATTGTCTAGATAAAATCGGGTGTCTCGTTTCTTTCCTAAAGCTTAATCTGTCACCTTCAGTTCTGGCTATCATTTTCTTAGTTTCTATTCTTCTAGATATAAAGTCCATCTGTATTTCTTCAGGTATTGTTATCCTCGAGCTTTCTTTATGTTGTATTTTTTCTAATATGTCCTGATATACTTTAGGGACTATTATACTTTCTTCATGTAGTTTAGTGACCTTATGGTTTCCAGTCAGTGCGTATATCATCTTTGTTTCTATGCTTATTACTTTGCTTCCTTCTGGCATCTTTATTCCTTCTAGTTTGTAATATAGGGTCAAGGCCAAATCTTTATGTTCATCTTTCATGGATATGCTAAAATCTGGTTGTACTACAAATTTTAGTTTTTGGTATATTAAATTTCCTTTTATTACGGTTATTAAAGCATCTTGTATGTTGTCTTGGATTCTATCATCTAGAATATATATCTGTATTGGTGTATCTATGTTTTTCTGGAAGTAGGCTTTTATAGTAAATTCTATTCCTCCAAAGTATATATTCTTATATTTCTTTGCTTCCCTTGTAGGCAGATTCTGCATTTCTCTTTTTATTATTTCTTCAGTGATTAAGCTAATTTTTGCTCTTCCATTTATATTTGTTGCTTCGATAATATTTTCATGTTTTTGTGCTATGTACCTTATGTCTTTATTTCTTTGAAACCAATTTGTTTTAAATATATTTTTTATAGATAATTCTTCTTCTTCTTCTTGGATTTTTTGATATGTTTCTGGTTTAAAGCTAAGTGTTTGTGAGGTTCCTCCTTCATATGTATCCATTTGGTAATAAACTCCTTCATCGACCTCTTTTCCTTTATCCATTTTTATCTTTTTAACAATTCTTCTATCAATTCACTTTGTCTTTTCACAATTGATTTTAGATGCTTTGTCTCTGATTCTTTATTTGGTTCTATCATTAACCTTTCTTCTGTCATTTTTAGTATTTCTTCATCCTTCTGTCTAAGTATTTCTCTTAATACTGTTATAATATTTTCCTTTTCTTCTATGATATCCAATTTTTCTTCAATTAGTTCCAGACTAATTCTACAACTTTCAATATGTTGATTTATATCTATGTTGTAAGTCATTTCTTTTCCTGCTATTAATCTTATTCTCTCCATTCTAAGCTGCTGGTGCTCCTGACCCAAGGGTTTTGGGTTCTAGTTTTATGTTATACCTTCTTATTATTTCTTCTATTATATTTTCATATCCTTCTTCTTCCATGCTATCATCACTTAATTCCTCTTCATAAAATCTTATTGTACTGGTGCCTTCTCCATTTTCTATATTTAAGGTTTCTCTATCGTATAATTTTTCAAGAAATTTTATAGCTACTAACCTTTCTTCATTTGTTATGAATCCTTTTAACATTGTTATTACCTCTTTGATCTGCAAGGTTAACGGTTCTGATGTATAACGGGACTTACTTATTAGTAAACTTATCCCACAAAATATAAAGTTTTCATCTTGCTCTTTTATTCCTTTGATCAATATTCTTTTAAAGCCTGTTTCATACCAAGTGTCTTGGGTTTCTCTTGCTAGGTCTACTAGCGTTCTTACTACGGTGTCAATTAAGCTTTCCATTATACAATGAAGTTACAACATATATTGTTAGAAGATCTATATTCTAATCCTTTTTTAATTCTTCGCTTGAATAGGTTATGTATGTGATCCGCCTTTTCTAGGCATCTCATGATGGTGCTGAAATGTTTCTCATAAAATTGGGGATAGTTTTCCATAACCTCTCCTGTAAACTCATTCAAATCCCAAACAAGGCGTTGGATACTCATATGGTCAGTGAATACCAAGCTATTTAGTTGTTTTATTAGGTATGTCAAATAAGTTTCGTTGTTATGATACACGATCATATTGGGATACACTTCTATCCATATATGATTATTATTATAGTCTGTCATTATACCATGTAGGCGCAACATAGATAATTAGGAGATATATTCGCCTCTCGTAATCTACTATTAGGAGACCTATTTACCCCTTCTAATTCTTTTGTAAGTTTTTTGAGTAATAAACTTTGCATGTGTTCCATTTTTTGTAATTTATATTTTAAAAAGGTTTTATGCTTGTTGTAGAATGCAAAATCATTATCTATTATTTCTTCTACAAATTCATACAAATCCCAAAGGGTTATTTGGAGAGTATATAAATCTGTAAATTTTGTATTATTCATTTTGTTGTTTAGATAATGGAAGTAACTTTCATTGCCCCAATATAAAGTCATATTGGGAAGTTCCCATACATTACTACTGTTGCACATATTTTATCAATTTTCCTTTTTTGCAGGCTCTGATACCAATTGTGGGCTTAGGTACTATGCTATGATACCAGTAACCCGAGTTCAAGTCTCGGTGGAACCTTCATTTATTTACTTATTTATTCATTTTTAGTTGTTTCTTCACTACACGAAGTCGGACTTTTATGAAATTTGAGAATTCTAAAGTCAGTGAGCTGTTAAGGTCAACCAGTGAGTTGTTTTATCAGATAAAGAATGAAGAAAATCAATAAACTAAATTATATCTATGTATCAGTCGGAGAATACAAAACTCAAAGCTTTGACAGATGCTCAAAATCTGTACTATTTCCGGTAAGATCGATCACATTTCATCTACAAAGGTTCCAATTTCATCTTTGTATATGGGCCGATCCCACCTCCTGATCTGTTTGAAATTGAATGCCGTCTACGTTCATTTTAAGCCTACTCTAACTTGCCTTGGACCATTGTTTCCTTTTTCTTGATAAGCAAAAGAAACATATTTTATTCAATCAAACAATACACTTCAAGGGAATCGAAAGAAAGAATAGCAAAGATCTAGAAAGGAAAACAAAGAAAGGTACAAGTAAATTAATCGAGATCTTGAAACATTTTGATAGTTTCCTTATCGTCGTAAGAAGAGGTGAAACCCTTCTCAGCGAGTGGCGTTGTGATTGTCTTGTGTCTGGTGTGTGGTGGGTGTCTCGAGGCTGTCAGCGAGTGCGCTTAGAAATCACATCTTTTGATTTTTCTCAAATTTGTTTTTGCGTCTTTCAATCTCCTCTTGTTTCCTTTTATGGTGATATTCCCAAGTTGTGTTCTTAGGTCTTTCAACATCATGTTGTTCCACGTTATTTATAATTATTTTCTTGGTATAATATCTTGGTATAAAATGATAATCGGTGTTTTGGAAGTCATGAGATTCAAGCCCGTACATACGAATTGTCGGATTAAAGATTCAATTCAATTAAAAGGTTCAGCTAATAAAATATATTATCATAATTTTATATCGTAAAATTATTAAATAACAAAACAATTAGATTCTCCAACTGAACAGTTCAGCGTGACAACCAAAATCATTCTCTCCCTAGCTACGAAAAATAGAGCTCAAAAACCTAGTCGTTGCGGCCTTAAGCGATGACTCTCTCCCACTCTTGTTTCTCTTTTCCTATCATCCTTCCTTTCTCCCTTGAAGTTGTCTCTCTATACTCCCCGATTTAAGGTCGGTATACTCGAGCTTAGACTGCCATTTTAGGTGAAGTCGAATAATGGGTTGACTTTTGAGTGAAGTCTTCCTTGGGAATGCCTTTTTGGATTATGTCGTCATTGTGTTTTGATCTGTCGATGCTCTCCAAAGGCCAGAGCGATCTGATTCGGCAAGGAGTATCGATGCAGCCATAACCGGAGCATGCACCATTTTCCTTACCACATCTAAATCAAGTCCCATAATATGGAGGGACATCTCAGGTAACCCCGACGAATCAAGACGACGGGTCAGTAATACCAGAATGCCCCACTACGCAAGTTACGAGTTTCAGAAGAACTTGCATCGCGAGCTTTATAATTTGTTATGTTTGTCTTTGTTTTTATTTGTTTTTCTTTTTGTCTACGATGCAAAGTAGTGTACAAATACGAATCTAAGTTCGTCGAAATACCTACGGGAGTCTTGGACATATAATGGACTCATGAGTCTGGGACCCAATTAATGTAACGATCGTTTGACATGATTAATAATACACATATACCTTCACTTTATAAGGAAAAAAGGTAATCCAAAATAACAGTCACTCCAAATGCCACCTATAAAATTCACTATAAGAAATATATTTTGCTTATGTCGTGAAACTCGTGTTTATAAGATCGAATTTGAATGGACCAACACCAAGACACTGATGGCCTAAAGTAATACAAAGGTCGATGTTTATGGATTGGTCACGATACAAATAAGAAAAACCACTTGAGATTGAAAGTTTAAGAGTAGAGGAAATTTCTATTCATATGTTAAAGAATTACATACCAGAAGTATTGTGTTGTGTTGAATGTTTTGTGTGGCTAATACAAGAGGTTGGTACATTTATTGATAGATACAATCAAATTATAAGAGATTGTCACGTAATTCTTTGTATGCAGGTAATGATGACATATAATTTATGATGGCCATACTTGATATACACTCGTCATCTCATAACAACTTATGCGTTCTAAAGCCTTTTCTTGAACAAGATATCTTTGATGGACAAGATATGTCTATCTCTATTCTAATTGAGATTTGCTATAAAATAATGTTACATAAAGATCATGTTACAAGCTGCTACTACCCTCCTGAAGAACCAACAAAACCGGTTGAACCTTCCCTTCCTCCTGCCCAAGCTGATCTCGCCGGAGTCATTTCTGGTCATTTTGAACTCTCAAGCCGGAGACACTGTAAAGGGTCGGCTTCCAATCCAGTCCTCCCCAGCCGCTCTTGGCTCTTCTAGTTCGGGGTGTCACAGTTTCTGAGCTTGAACTCGCAGCACTTCTCATTTTCTCAATCAAAGCCTCCGTGTTCACTTGCTCCGACAAGATCTCCTCCAACTGCTTCGTATTGATCATCAATTTCACTCTCCAAACTCCGTTCCCTTTCGACGGCAACACTTCCAGAGCCGACCCGTTTGTCAGCTCATCCACCGATGACATTCTTGCTGCCTCAATCTGATCCTTCTTCTTCTTCTTCTTCTTCTTCATGAACATCTCTGCTTCCTCTGTTCCTTTAACCTCCGAGTTAGGCTTTTTGTCGTTCGGGAGTGGAAGAAGATAGTAGAGTTGGCCGCCGACAAGGCTTTCATGGCCGGAAAGCGGGGATGAGAGGCGAACCGGCTGCCGGAAAACTCCGAAGCCGGGGAAATCAGTGAGGATCTTCTGAACCAAAATATGTTCTTGAAACCGCAAAACCTGACCCGAACCGGACAGAACCTGAACAACGGCAGCGTTTTTGGTTGTGCAATGCTGTTCTTCAGCAGCCGCCATCCCTTTGAAAGAGCAATTTCCCATAGCAAAAGAACAAGGGACAAGCCAAAGTAGGTAGTGATGATTCTTGAATAAATCAGAAAAAATAGAACAGTAGGTGATATTTAAGGTGGTGAATTTGAACCATTGGACAGTGGAGAGGAACTGTCAGAAGAGCCATGTTTTATTATGATCAGTGGTTCTGGGTTTTGTTTCAAATTAAAATTTTAAATCGGTGACCATGTGAAATGGACCGTTGGGAGAGATAATTTAAGTTGATTGTGGACAAAAATTAAGGAATAAGATACATGAGCAAAGTGGGTTTTAAAAATTAATGGCAGAAACGGACAATGTTATGACAGGCCAAACCCATGATTTTGAGTGCAAGGGGCCAAGCATTCGAGCATTTTTGGCAGTTGCTGTTGCTTTGTGATTCCTTTTCAAACTCTGGTTATTCGAATTTTAATCATTAACACGTTAGCAGTCGTTTTTCACTCGTAGGTTCACTGAATCAACAGTAATGATACAGTTTCAATCGTCTGAAGAGTCCAACGGTACACATTTGCAGCTACCAACATTTGTAGTGGAGACGATTCGTCCTGATAAAAAGGAAAAATATGAGGCGATTCGCCTTGGACTGGACAATTCGAGAGATGATTTATTGTGACTATCAGTTGGGACGACCTAAACATGACCCCAAGTAGAATTTTTCTACATAGGTCGATTCGGCCAACGATAAGTTGATCTGCCATCGTTGAAAAGCCACATGACCCATTAAATACTCTACTTATACATAGTCATAGGCCGCACTCAAGGTTATCATGCCTGATACTGGACTACTCCTCAACCCTTATGTTGCATACCGAGAAGCAATTTTGTTGTCGGTAACAAAGGACCTTTTCAATAAAAAAATGGATGGGTTGATTAAGCACGACGACTAACTCCTTCAATTACTCGACTTTCTAGGTAAGCCTGGAATCTCTCCCTACCAAAACTGCACTACAGCCATCCGTCAGCTATGTTTCGAATCCTTAGCTGATAGGATAGATAAATACTTACAAATGTAGGAGAAAATGGTCCTCCAATGTGTCAAAAGGTTTTGCAAGGGCGTGATCGATGTCTATGATCCGACATATATACGAAGGTCGAACACAAATGATGTTGCTCACATATGTTTGGGAGTTTGGATTGTATGCACTGGGACTTTGCGTCTGTTAACCAACTTGCAAAGCCGCAGGTTGCATCTAAAATCAGAGCATCACAAGCTCATAGTTCAGAGGTACTCACAAATCATATTTTTGTTTGTAACCTCCCATTTGAGACCTCAGTTGATTGGGTGAAGAATTTCTCCCGTATATATGGTGAAATTCAGGCATGCTCTGTCCCTCGTTGACCACATAGAGGAGGACGGTACTTCGGTTTCGTCACCTTATCCGCTGACTCTACAGCGTCTCATGCAATAGCGAGTTTGAACAGATATAAATTCAATGGGTATCAACTTCTAGTGGCTCTGGCTCGGCCTCCATCCCCTCAGATTTGTAGTGTGGACCCAGGAATGAATGTGAAACCGGTCTCAACAGAGGATACGGGATCTCCAGTTCTTGAGTGCAACAATGGAAAATAGAGCATCACCGATCACTCGGTGGTGATCGTGTTAGTCTTAGTGCCCGTAGTTCAATCCTAAATGTCCAAATGTATATATCATCGTTAGCAATAAAATTAAAGCGACTTTATATTACTTATGTGTTGGAGTAATATATCGATGTGTGCTATGATCTATGCCCACCATGCGAATAGAACCATAGATCGAGATAGATCACACTCGATGGGTCCCTAGTCAACAAAGCTTCACTAGAAGCGACTAATATGAAAGATGGCTCTTTATGGCTTACGTTCTGTTAGTCATTGGAATGGGATTTCGGAGTCTGATCATAGATATGATGTAGGACATGATATTGGACGACCCGCCCTGAATATGTTCCATAGATTAAGTCATGAACATATTCAGTGTCGTAGCTTGTCATGTATCCTTAGACCAAGGAGTCTTTGTGATCGCTATGTAGTCAACAACTGAGTTTGACCCGTGCCTAACGTTGTCCGTAACAGGGCTTCCATAATGGCCAAGATTGGCTTGGGGACGGGCTACATGAGTGACACGAAAGACGGCTAAGGGATTTATCCCTCATACTGAGGTATGGGAAATATATCAGTTCTCGGCCGCTTGATCGAGAGTGACTGAAAGAATAACATGACCATGCACATGATACTGGGTATCATATCTTTAGTCATCTCACATATCAAGGAACAGTGATTGAGAATAATAAGGATGACGGCTCTATGCATTATCTCAATCAGGATCTCAGAGATAAAAGGATAATGACAGGGATGACAGAAAGGTTAGAATCGACAAGGTCGATTCGTTATGCAGTGTCAGGCAATACTAAAGTCTCGTTAGTCGCCACTTAAATATGATCAAGTAAAATGAGATTTTACGTTGATCTATTGACATGCATAAACCTAAGGGTCCCACCGGAGGATGAAACTCATTGACACATTTATGGAGAATGGCCAAAAGGGAGTTGTCTCGGGACATGACCGAAACTGGGTTTTGGGTCATGTGCTCGTAAGTGAATAGGACTTTACGGATCAAGACAAGGCTTGGAGTCTTGGGATTGATCGTGTCGGATAGTGTTGGACATTTTCGATATGGAAGGCTTGGAGGCGATGAGCGAATCACGGGACCTCGTTGGAAATGGCCACGGGCCATGTTCCAAGAGGCCCATGAAAGGCCCATGCAACCAAGGCTCATGGAACTAATTAATCAAGTCTTGATTAATTAGTACTAAGTAAGAAAGACAAGGATTAAGGTGTTGGTGATTCACCACCTAACCCAATCTTGTCTAGCCATACTTTGTCCTATTTACACCTTACTTGACACCATACTTGTCCCATGCCTTTAGTTGGACAAGTATGAGGTTTGTTATGTTCAAGTCATCTTTTTTCAACATAACAAACACAAGACAAGAATAGGAAACACAACTTCTCTCCCCCTTCCCTTGCAATTTCGGGTTTGGCAAGTTTCCACCTCCATTTTTGTGTTCTTGAGTCCTCAAAGAGAAGAACTACGTGGCTTTGATTCCCATGTGGATACGTAGGCGTCTTGGAGACTCAAGCCAATCATTCGTTAACCGGTGTTCTTGTTTTGGTAAGAAATAATGCTGAATTTTTCTCTTGTGAATCCATTCTTTGTTAGTTGTTTCATGGTTTTAATCGTCTCTTGGTTTTCATTGATTTTCCGCTGCTAGTTGGTTCATCTCCAACCCTACCTCGAGACCCAACAGATCGACGCTCCATTGATTGGGTGGCGCGATCTTGAGTTCAATGCTCGTCGATGGATAACTCTCGTTCACCGGAGGGTTATTTACCGGTTATGCCCTAAGGTCAAGATCGGTTGAAATCTCTGATCGTTTCCAACCGAGTTCCTTGATCTCCATATTCGGTCGAAGATCACGGGGATTCTGTTGGTGAAGCATTGCGAGATCCTCTCGCCATAGTGATACGCGATCCCCTTTCTGCTCCTAATGAATCGGTGGAGTCAACACCAACTACTTCAGGGCCTCAAGTGATCAACTATGGGCCTCTAATGGGCCAACTTGGTTCAAACCTAGGCAAGGATGGGCCTATGTCAGCTCAGTCAGGGCTTGAGTCTAATACCAAGCCTACGTCCGGTTCTATTGTGCGACTAGTTTTTGGATTCACCCCAGCCCCTCAATCGGACTCTTAGGTTTCTCCGACTTCCTCTCTTATTCTACTTTCAAGTTTCGATCGAGATTTTTCAATGTGATCGCCTGAAGCAGTAAAGAAGGATAAAGGGGTAAAAAACCTCAGTGCATCCCTTTTATTCTCCTAACTATCTCCAAACCATCTTATCTACAATCTCTTCTACCATCCCCAGTACATCCCTTTTAGTCTCCTAACTCCTTATTACGTCTCCCCTCCTCTGACTCTTCATCTCACTATAAAACATAGAGACATTCTGAACTCTATGGAGAAGCAGTCTACTCCCTTCAATTTTGATGCACACATTCACTCCCAATACATTTTACAACATACAAATTTGAGGTATATTTGATGACCCTCAACTCAAACCTATTATTTGACGTCATTGCGACAGTCTTCAACTTTCTTTGAACCTCACCTTTGTGGCGAACTCTTGACCAACTTTTAAGTCTGACCCATCTGTGAAACCAAAGTTGATCATGAGTTGTTCATCATTTAATCCCACTAAACCATATTTTCGGTCTCCAATATCTTCAGGGTCATCTTCTACACTACTAGGAGATGATGGTGCTCCAGTATCAACTATGAGTTCAACGTCCTCTCTAATATCCATGAACCATATTGTTGGTCTCCAATATCTTCAAGCTCATATTGACAACATTTATAAATACATACATATTTCTAAAAATTATGTAACGAAGATGATGAATGAAATTGGAAATTAGAAATTAGGATTTCGGTACTCACTGATATGATTTGGTCTTCTGTGTACAATGTGACGACAACCTGAACTATGAATCGAGCTTGGCTAACAATAAGGTAGCTCCAATAAGAAGAAGCGCAGAAGAAGAAGTTTGAGGCTATGTTCAAGGTGAACAAGGTATAGTCAAACACGGGCATCAACATCAACGAACGAAAAAGAAGAAGAAAATGTAAATAATAAATAAAATATTTAAGTGAAGGTAAAATAGAAAATATCAAATACTCACTTAAAGAGAGGGTTGGAGACCAATTTTAATTATTTATTTTGAAGGTCATACACCAAAACAAACTTTACCAAAAGGTCATTCTCCTAATTACCCTAGGTCATAACACCTCTGTATACTTTATAATATTTCTCTATTATTTTCTCGGTTACCAGTAAGTTAGATGGAACAGAAATATAATCTATAGGGTGAGCATAAAATCCCGACAAATCGAAAAAGAAAAACCGAAAAAGTACTGTTTTTCGATTGTTTTTCTTGGTCGGAAGATCGACCGCCTTCTAAGTTGGTCATAAATTTGAGAACTTTTAGTTAAGTTCTTTTTTTATTTCAGTTAATTTCTTTGGAGTTAGACAAATTTGATGTAACCTTTCCAATTAATTTTTTTTAACGAAATGTACAATTCATTAATTTAAATTCAAATACATCTGAGTGCATCAGGAATAAATCCATGACCACAAAGAACAGACAAAAGACACAATGGTGTCACAGTTCTTTTCATACTATAGTCGTCCCTGACGGTATTGGATGGGCCAGTTAACACTGAGCTGGGATGCCGTATAAGCAAGGACAAAATACGAAGAGAGGGAAGGAAGTATCGGAGATCTTAAGGGACCTCAACAATAATGGTGATGGTGGGAGGCAAACCATCGTCTAGGGACCCCTCCTAGGGCAAGTACCTGATGCTCGGCCTGCCTCTCATGCCTCCTGGCGGGGCTGCTTCCCCGCCCTGGTCTGATCGTCCCGATGTTCTCCAGTTGCAGGACCTTTGAGTGCTCCAGTTCCATTTCCAAACCTGCGCCCTCCACCTAGTATCGGATCAGAATGAGGGGGACCGGAACCCTAGCAACTGCGCCGCCCAAGGG
Source organism: Erodium maritimum (assembly GCA_963921825.1). Classification (NCBI taxonomy): domain Eukaryota; kingdom Viridiplantae; phylum Streptophyta; class Magnoliopsida; order Geraniales; family Geraniaceae; genus Erodium; species Erodium maritimum. Next base: position 23,605,855 of record OY997590.1, read on the forward strand.
AAGAAGGGCCAGAGCAAGGTCTTGGAAAACCCCTACAAACCGCGCCGCCCGAGGGAGTAGGGGCCAGAGCAAGGTCTTGGCCAAACGGTTGGGTCGGCGGAAAAGGGTTTGGAGGGGGGAAGCCGAGAAGGACGTTGCGTAAGAAGGACGTAACTGGGGGATGTCGCAAGGGCCGCCCTCGTCTCGGCTTCGCGGCTGGGGATTCATCCACCTTCGCAATCCGAAAGCGAGAACCAGGTGGTAACGGCGGAAGAGACGAGATCGCCGCCACAGTCATGGGGGTAGGCTTCGGTTTTCGCCGACGCCGACTCTTGACCCCACCCCAGCGGGTTGTGGATCACAAAGCGAAAGGAGGAGCGCAGCACCGGGATGGGCAACAACGGGTACCAAAGACACGGTTGTAGTAGAGAACACGACGACGACCAAAAGAGAAGAGGGAAGTATCATGGCGTCGCGCAGTTAGGGCTAGAAAGAGCTCTCAAAATTGTGAGAGTTTTTTTTAGAGGATTCTGCTAATTAAATTTCTTTAAAAGTTAGTCACTTTATATTGCATGTATGTTTTTTTTATAATATTTAAAAATATTTTCTTCTCAATTTTGATCTGAAATGGTTGACGGTTTTCTGTCTATTTTTTATCTGAAAATCCAAACCGAAAACTGAACTTAAGATTTTTAAAAAAAACAAAAACCCGGTTGAGTTGACTGTTGCTCACCATTAATCATACGAAAAAAGCTCCATGAAAGAGAGGTACCAAGAACTCGGAGCAACAAGTGTAGCCAACCACTATTGTGACTATTGCAAAGCATCTTTCACTTGGGCTTAAAGATCATGTATATTTGGAAGCCATACCATACCCTTAGCCCAGAAAATATTGGCTACAAAGTCTGTGGTGTTCGTAAGAGTGAGGCACTATCACAATTTGTGTTTGCGGTTGAGGTTTCATTATATGCTTCATTGAAATGTAAGGTAAGGAATGATATATTCAATGTATTTGGTGCTGACTCAGTGCTAATTCTTTTAGACTTGTTCAATGAATCTGATATTCACCTTTATCCGTTCTCTTGCCAATTCATACAGACATGAGACCACAAGTCTTTTCTTTTTTGCAGTTGTCATAACTTTGACCCATTCTCGGATCCATATCACCGACTAAATAAATAGCCACAAGATTCTAATGGATCACTATATCCAAACTGATCGATCTCGTGATCATCCAAGTCCAAATCTGGATATTGATGTGTAATTTTTTTTCTGAGACATGTGCTCTTAAAATTACTTTTCAAAAGAACAATTTGTTTTGATGATGCACATAAGTAACTAAAAATCAAATTGACTTATAATTGATCTTGTGTTAAGGTGGATATTTTTTTGGGGAAAGCAACGGTTTTGGCTACTAGAGTTTATGTTCAATGACTTGTTAGCTTAATTTGAGTTGAAGTGGGTGTCCTAATTTTTAACCACACCACTTGGCTGTTTCTGTATTGTATGCATAGCTTCTGTCAGTATACAATTTGTTTATGCTTATACTATATGACTGAAGATAGATCCAAATCATCTAAACCGCACACGTTACTCACTTACACTAATAAATCCCACGTCTTATAATCTACGTTGTGAGATGGCACCTGATGAATGCGGGCATCACAACTTATATGGCTTCACTAATTGTATGTTAAATGTATGTGGGCATCCCAACTTATATGGCTTCACTAATTGTATGTTAAGTGTTATGTGAGAACTTCTCGTTATTTTTTTTTTGAAACGAAAGGAATAGATTTATTACTTGAAATGTTGCAAAATACATTTGAGTGCATCCGGGATAGTGAATCCGAACCACGAAAGGACAGGCATAGAACGGAATTCCCGACCTAGCCAGTGGGCGGCTCCGTTCGCTGACCTAGAAATATACTCGAGTTTAACATCCTCGAGAGCAGCAAGAAGGGTCCGACAGTCGTCAACCAATCGACCCAGAGGGGAGAACACCTAATGAGTCCCCTGAATCAAATGAAGATATTGGGCATCGCTACGAATAATGACTCTGGGAAGGTGCGATGCTTGAATCCATTGCAGAGCCTGCCAAATAGCCATAGCTTCAGAGAATTCGGGTCCCAGCATACGGAGCCCACTACCGCTCCCGTCTCCGTTCTACAAAGACATCCCCAACCAAATTGTCCTAAGTCAGCAAATATTGCGACATCCACATTGATAGTAAACCAGGTCGGGGGCGGTGGAATCCATCTCGTCTGCTTGTAGGGGGCGACAGGAAGTTTGGATCAGCCACTCTGGGCTTCTGACCAACTGCACTGGTTGCTAAGTACTGTAGCTAAGACACAAGGAGGAGTAGAAAGACTATTGTCCCAGACCCTCCCGTTCCACGCTTTCCAGATCTCCCAGAGAATCAGAGTTAGTTTACTCCGCATGTGCATATCCGATAGTTGTATCACTAGAAAAATCCAGTCATGTAAAGTACCCGAGGGGGAAATAGGGACCTGTGTACCTGATAGAGCCCATAATGCTTGGGCAAATGGACAGTGGAGGAGGAGATGGTCGGTAGTCTCCTGATCACCTTGACAAATTGGACAAAAGCTCGGGATCGGGACGAACTTGGTTCGTAAATTCACCGCTACTTGGAGAATACCGGATAAAGCCCGCCAGAGGAAAACCTTGATACGCGGTTGGACATCTAAGTCCCAAATACCCGTTCATACCGTTGTGCCTACCGATACATGCCATCGCCCATTCTCCCTGGACATGGCCCTATACCCTTCTTTAACCGAATACACTCCCCTAATGTTGTACTTCCACGACCATTTGTCTGAATGATGTGGAAGGGGAGGTGGGACCTGCATGATATCCTCCACAATGGCAGGAGGAAAGTTGTGTTGAAGCTTCAAGATGTCCCACGACTGGCCTTGGCTCGAAGCCAGCTCTGACACCCTCATGTTCAGGATAATACAGGTATGGGGCGGGATGATAGGATCATTCCCTAAGAGCCAGGGAGAGCCTTCCACCATAGTCGAGCAACCGTCCCTGATAGTACGAATCAATCCATGCCTGAGTAAATCCTGAGTAGCTCGGAGTCCCGACCATATCTGGTTGGGATTAATACCCTCATCTGCGGTTAGAAAGTCGCCCTTCGGATAATACCGAGCCTTGAAGATGCGAGCGACCAAACTATCTGGTTGGGTCAAGAACTTCCATCCCATTTTGGCCAGCATAGCTATGTTCATATCTCTCATATCCCGGAATCCCATTCCCCCATCCTCTTTTGGTCTACAAACTTTCTTCCAGTCTTGCCAGATAATCGGTTTGTTTTTCCTGGGGGTCCCCGTCCACCAGTATCGTGCTAGGGCAACATGGATCTTATTGATGGATTCCCGCGGCAGAAGAAACACACTCATGGCATAAATCGGCATGACCTGAAGCACCGATCGAATCATTACCTCTTTACCCCCTACGGACAACATTTTCCCGTCCTAAGTTCCTATTTTAGTCACAATCCGATCGCACAGAAATTGGAGACTCTGACCTTTGCGTCTACCCAGCATGTTCGGGACCCCATGTACATAGACGGGCCAGAAATCTCCTGGATACCTAGAATGCCGTCACAGACCGCTCGATTCTCTGGTGAAGTGTTGGTACTGAAAAAGATGGAGGACTTGCCCTTGTTGATTACCTGACCCGACAACTGGCCGAAAGACTGTAAGATTTGGTTAAGTTGCTCCGCCTCATCCTTATCGGCCGTACAGAAGATATAATAGTCATCTACAAAGAAAATGTGAGACACAATCGGGGGCCCCCTAGCCACCGAAACCCCGTGAAGAGTCTCATTCCTTTCAGCTTGGTTGAGCATACGGGAGAGACCTTTCATGCAGAACAGAAACAGATATGGAGACAAAGGATCACCTTGGCGAATTTCTCGCCCAGTTGTGAAAGGGGCAGTATGCTTGCCATCCGAGCTAATTGTGTACTGAATAGACCGCATGCAGGCAAGAACCAAAGACCTCCACCCTACATCAAATCCAAACGCACCCATCATGGATAAAAGAAAAGACCACTGCACTCTATCATAGGCCTTGCTCACATCAAGCTTTAAGGCGATGAATCCTTTCTGCCCTTGAGTCTGACGCATCAGTGAGTGGATAATTACATAAGATATAAGTACATCATCCTGAATGTGAAGACCCGGAACAAACTCTCCCTGATTGGTGGATATAATAGGATCCAGAAGCGGTTTTAGGCGATTGGCCAGAACTTTGGACATAATTCTGAAGATGACGTTGCATATGGCTATAGGTCGTAACTCTGTAATCTTTCTCACCCCAGGCTTCTTAGGGATCAGTACAAGGGTAGTATAATTAATATCATGGTCGATGTTGCATGTTGCCACAGCCGATCGTACAAACCCGATAACTTCTGGGCGCAGGGTATCCCAATAGTGTTGGAAGAATTTCGGATTAAGCCCATCTGGACCCGGAGACTTTGATGGCCCCATCTAAAAAACTGCCTTACGCACCTCCGCATCTGATACCCGCCTTGTCAATTGTAGATTCTGATCAGGGGATATCATATGAGGAACCGACATAGGGAGGTCGTAGTCGTCAATATCCCCAGTAGTGAATATGTTGGCAAAGTAGGAATGGATCATATCCCTCATCCCCGTGTGCCACTGCATTTCCACCCCCTCATCATTAATCAAAGATTTGAGTTTGTTCCTTGCCTTCCTTTTTGTGGCCGATCGCTGAAAGAACTTCGTATTTCTATCACCTTCTCCCATCCAGTGTTGTTTCTCCCGTTGGCACTAGAATTCTTCATGTTTGGCCAAAGCTCGATTATATTGTTTCTGTAATGCCAGTCGGAGTTTGATACCTTGCCTGTCAGTACGACCATTCAGTTCAACCAATTTCCTCTGAAGAGAGCGGATTTGGTTGATATTATCCCAGAAAACTGTCTGACCCCACTCATCGAGAGACTGACCAATATCTTTGATATGATGCTTGATATGGCGGTCCCCCGGTCTGCCCCACTCAGTTTGAACCAAGGTACCACACTCAGGGTGCTCCAGCCACACATTCTCAAACCAGAATTGGCGTTGTCTCCACTCTGGAGGCTCCTTTTGTATTTGTAGGAGAATAGGCATGTTGTCAGATGTCGAAACACCCAATTTTTGCAAAGAAGCGTCTCGAAAAGGAGCTCGAGCTTGGGGGGATATGAAGGCCCTGTCGAGTTGGCTCTCCGCTTTGGTCCTTGGATCATGTCCCCGAGTCCACGTAAATTGATACCCTTGCAGTGGTAATTCCTCCACCACGATGGCAGTAATAGCCTGTTGGAACCCCTGCATGAGTCCTACATGGTACGGATTGCCTCCCCTCTTTTCTGAGGGCCGAAGGATACCATTAAAGTCCCTTATTAGCACCCAGCCTGGCGGAGCTGGGTTCGTAGCCAGATGACGCAAATTGTCCCAAGTCTTGTACATGTTCTCCCATACCGGTTCCCCGTAGATCCCTGTAAATCGCAAAGGCAATTCTTGGCGGAACTAAACGATAACATCTATATGTGACTGTTGGGCCTAAAGCACGTCCACTGCACACATATTCGACCAGAGGATGATAATCCCACCTTTGTTCGATGGTGCTCTAGTACCCGGGACTGTCGGGGGGGGGGGGGGGGGGTGTTACTCCTGGAACCCCTGTACCCCCATGAAATCCTAGAGTTCGTCGGAGAATGGCCAGCCTTGAACGAGAGTTCTGAGACTCAACATGACGCGTCTCGCTGAGAAAAACTATATCCGGTTTAAAACGACCAACCAAGTCTTTAAGCTGACGCCGGTTGTGATTCGCGCCCAAACCACGACAATTCCATGATAAAAAAAGTTGGCATACAAAAAACAGCAGACATCACAACCCAAAACGATATGAATCAAATCGGACAACAAAGAAACGACAAGTCGAAATACCTTGAAAACCCTCGGACAAGGCGACCAAGGTGAAACGAGCGGGATGGATGCCGAAGAAACGTGTCCCCGCCGTCTGGATGCAACAGCGTCCATGCTCCAACGATCCGCGATAGCGATCCCAAAACGTGATCCGTAGGGGACCTCCGGCGATCAGCGACAACGACCAATGGAGGCGAGGGGCGAGGGAAACACTTGATCCACTATACCGAAGCAACAACAAAACTCCACCGAGAACCAAAAACACGAGGCGGCCGGATCGGGAGCTTTACAGGAACACAGGGGAATGCGACGACAACCGGAAGGATGTTCGGTGCAACAAGCAGGTGAAAAGAACTGACTCTGATCGGGATGATGTCAACGGTGAAAATTGACCCTGAAGGGTTATCGGTGAACCCTAGGGTTAGCGGAGCGCAGAGAGAAAAAAATTAATATTGTTAATACATGTCCAAAGTTAAAAATACTTCTTCTCGTTATTTGGTTGTTCCTATAAATAAATATATCACCTTTATATAATATTTGTAAGCAATTCTTAATATATGAATAGAAATCTCTCCACTCTTCAACTTTCAATCTCAAATGTTCATTCTCGTTTGTTTGATAACCAATCCGTAGACACCAATATTTTTATTAATTTGGACCATTGGTGTATTGACGTTGGTTCATCCAAACACGATTTTACAACACATTATCAACACGATTTGCTCTACTGTTCAGGTATCAAAAGGTTTGAACTTATTCGTACTTAAGTAATGCTTGCATGCTTAAGTTACGACTTCCTGATAAGTATACTCTTTGATCGTCAATTTATATTGATTTTTTTATAAGCTCGGAAATTTTTATAAAGAAGAAAAACCACTTCGAAAGAGAAAGAGGAAAAGAGAATAACGATATCAAGAGAGCTCTGAATCAAGAGCTAAGGGCCCCAAACTCGAAATAACAAGAGTGCTTGATGGAACAACACCTGCAACAAATTAAACCAAAAACAAGTGAACATGGTTGAACAAATCAACCCTCATCAGTGACCTACTATTCACCTTCCGAGGTCAAGTTCGGATCATCGAAAACCTTTTCTTGGTCAAGCCGAGCTAAATGAGTGTTTCTAGCTTCTGGAGCCTGCTTCCAAACAGCAATAGGAGCAACAAGTCTCTCAATGCTCAAAGAACGAGCTCGAAGCTTGGAATTAACAATATAGTAATCCTCTAGAAACTTAGGAGGGCGACACTGACATTTCAGAGCTTTGAGAAGGGTATCCTTCCACGAACTTCCCAACTCTTTCGAGATTGCATCCTGGGTAGACGTCTTTGTCCGCTCTGGATCGGGGATTAGATAAGAGTGTCCGTCCATAGACCACCCGTATCCTGAACATCTCCTAATGCATCTAACCCTCTTGCACCCGGATTTCCCTCATCACCAGTCGGACTACCCATAGCCTTAAACACGTTGATATTGGATTGGTCTTGGATTTCTTGATCCGGAAGAACCCCAATATACAACATCAACCGACCCTGATGGGCTTCGTCAATAGAACCCACCTCGCGTACAAATCCATTCTTCGGGTGAAATGGACTGATTATGACTGAATCGGGGACAAGATCAACGCCGTGATCCTCGCGATTTACAGCTAATGAATTTTGAAATTTCGAATCGGATTGCTCCATAATCCTATCTGATCTCCTCCTTCGGTTTTTTCTTTCCATCAGATCTCCCCTCTCAGGTTTGTCCCTAGATCTGTCGTACTTCGCGACTTGATTCTGGAGTCCGAATCCACTTCCTCTTCTTCCTAGTTTACTCCGTTCTATGGAGTTGTTTCTCGTCCAATGTTGGCTTGCGGTAACTTTATACTCTTCTTTGGTTGAAATGGCTGGTTCTGGCCTCTAGGATGTATTTTCCGCCTACTGTGACTCTCTAGGTACGTTTCTTTGCATGGGTCTGATGTTTCTCTCAGATCTAGTCGTGCTCTCCTCGGCGACCCTCATTCGTTATCCTTTGGTAAGATTTCTTGTCCCTTTGTTTGCTCTTGTTTCTATCACCTTAGGTTCAGGACTTTCCTCGCTCGGTATCACGATGGTGGTACCGACCTTTCCTGATTTACGGTCGTCGTTCAGTGTTGGCCAATGGCGGGTTACCTATTCTGGTAACCGAGGGACGAGTGTGAGGCGCTTTTTCCTGGTCAACGACGAGTGTTTTCTCCTTCATGGCCCCGTCGTTTGAGGTGGGTTGATTTTGAGTTCACGATTTTGGCCACAGATCCATTTCTCGGTGGTTGACGGTGGTCTATTTGAGCTTGGACGAGTTTACTTGGTTGTGTGTATGACGACACGTCATTGTAGTGGCATTCTTTAGGGGTGTCTAGGATTTCTTTTGATTTCTTTGGATTATAGGTTTTGATTTGTTAGGCCCAAGCTAGTGTGGCCTGACGTCTTTGGGTTTATGTCTTGGGCTTCATGGTTGGAACATTTAGATATTTAACTTTGTACTGGTTTTTACTGTGTACCCATTGTTGGATAGCATCGTTGTTGTTTCATGATAGTAAAATATAGGTATTAGACCTAGTTATATCTATCGAGAGTTTGCGCTTGCAAACTGCTCTGATTTCTACTAAAGGTGTTGATTTGTCAATCCATGATCTTTTTCCTTCGCTTCGAACGACATAATTTTACAAAATCGTTTGCTGATAAAAAGAAACACAGATTATTGGGTTTATATGGAAAATCTATACTTTGGTTTAGTAAGAATATTATGTATAATCATGATTGTATATTTAGTTATATTTCTAACTGTTAGACGAGTTAGTCCATAAACAGATAAAACTGAATCCAATATTATTAATGAACAGTAGAATCACATAAGCAACAATAATGTAAAAGCAATAATGTAAACACGATAGGTAATCGATACAGTAACCTCAGTCGATACTCGAAGAGGGTACTGGTATGTCGAGGCCTGCGAACCAGTTTCCTTAAGACTTTTTATTTCCCCGTATGAGCAAGTCTCCCAAGATACAACGACAACGTAAACGAACTCGAAACCGTGTATGAGAAGTAGCACCGAGTAGAAATAAATCAGTTGCTCTGTTCTTGGAGAAGGAGAGAAATTGTGTAGGTAAATTTCATGTCTATTTCGTCTCTACTACGTGTCTAATTTTTTTCACTACGAATAATGAACTGAAACATAGCTTATATAGGAAAAGGAGAGAGAGTTGGGAGCGAGTTTTTGGAAACAACAACTTTCGGAAATATCAAATTTTGGTAATTAAATATTAATTTCGAATATAATAAAATCCGGAAACTAAAAATATTTTCGGAATTATATTAAGATTCGAAATAATATAAAATTCGAAAATTTCCTTAATTGCATATCAATTTCCAAAACTGAAATAGATATCAATCTCAGGTTTCCTTAATTTGCATATTCTGAAAATTGGAAATTAATTGTTGAGATTTTAATACGAGCCGAAGCAAAACGAAACTAGCACCACAGGCCCAAATATGCTGCAACATTCGCGTCCCGCACATAGCTTTTCATCCAAGCAATTCAAACATGCTAAGAAGGCAACACTATATAAACCCAATGAAAGTTTAGTAATCTTTCCATGTGGGAATGCATTAGAATGATGCATTTTTCATTTGCAATTTTCTCAACAACTAAGGTCAACGGGTGATCTTTGAGTTTTAATTTCTCATTCACCTTTTATCCGTTTAGACCTCATAATGTCTTGTTGGAAATGTCTCACTTCCTAGAACACGAAACTAATATTTTCCATAGTTCTAGGGGTGAGTCGATCCTATATATAATTGAGCGTCAAGTTGACCATTTCCATTTGTCTAAACTCACTTTTGTCCAACACTCAAGAGTGGTAGAAAATTTGATTTTAGTAGTCTAAAGTTATATGGAGTTTTTATTAGTTTGGTTTCATTATTTTCTATGTTCATGTATTTGGACGACTCATTTTTAATGTAAATATGAGGGTATTTGTTTGTTTTCCATATGTTTAAAACATCAAAATTCAACTATCTTAATTATAGTAATACTCGCTCCTTCCCCCCCCCCCCCCCCCCCCCCCCCCCTACCACCATTGAAGCCTCCTTCTTCCAAGCGCTCTAAATACCCTTGATTGGGTGCAACAATACCCTCTTAGGGTTCGACCTCTCCGCCGCATACTTCACCTTCATCCGTTCCTCGTCGTCGTCACCGCGGCACCATTGTCGCCTCTTCCTGTCGTCGATCCAGTTAGGGCTGCCCGCCTCCATCTTCTCCGATCTCACTTCCACGATGTCTGACCACCATTCTCCCTCTCGCCGGTACTTCTTTCCTCTCGAGCTCGTGCCAGTAGCCACCGTGGCTTTCTTGTCGCCGTCTACCAGGAACCATGCCCCCTTCGCCGTCCTCCCTCCGCAGCGGCCTCCCGCCCCATGGTCATCTCTCGCTGGCCAGATCTGTACGTCTCCGTCAAAGGGGAAACCCCAACCAGCATGGCTCCGCTCCCTCGATGGATCTAGGATCCGGGAGGAGGGGCGATAGGGTGGGGCCTGTTTCCACGGCACTCAAAGTCGGGATTCTCGACCCCGAACAAACCTTTGCGGGTCGAATCGATGATGATTAACATGCTTCTATGTGAAGTTTCGGTGAAGTCACATCTGGAGCACTGGGAGCCTATCCCGTCCTCCACACTATTCTAAAGATCCGGGCGATCCAAGACGAAGAATTGATGATACCAGAACGCCCTAATGGCACGGGGCCCAGAAGAACTGGCATTGTAGATTTTGTAGTTTCTTATTTCGTTCGTGTGCTTATCTTTGTTTATTCAAGGTCAGCTATTCAAAAGCGATCACCATTACGGGTCAAGTTCGCCAAAATCCCTACGGTGGCTTCGGACATATGCTCGAACCCAGGGTCTGGGACCCAATTTCTGCTTATGATTTATTGGCATAAGTAATAAAAAATTTATGTTCTCGTTTCAAAAAAAAAACATCAAAATTCGGGGATAATTATTTTATAGAGAAATTGACTTAATGGTTACTTGTCAAAATTTATTTGGGATGCCCCAGTCCTTTATTCCCTTAAACATATTCCAATAGAATGGATATCGAACGGATATTTGAAGTTCTATGTTCTTGTTTTCGTTTTTATAAATTTTATTCGTCCAAGTCGGTTGAAGGCTAGATAATCACACGTGTGTACATCATCATGCACAACATGATAGTTAAGGATAAACGTCATACATAAGGGGAAGTGTATTACGGTTCCAGAGTACTTGTACACCCGATTCATGGTGGTGTCTCATATTATAATTTGGAACTCAAAATATTTGACACATTTCAAAAACTGTTATTTCGAATTTATTGTTTATGAATGAATGTAAAATACGTTGCTTGATCGTTGATGCCCTCCATTTGAAAATAAAGACTTAAAAAACCACCAAAGTTAAATCCAATGAAGAGCGATTGAGTTCATTGAATGATATGAGGATTCGAACAAGTAATGAAGACTCAAAACAAGTTTCCGTCGAGATGACAGATAATTAATCTAATCCAACAACTCATTTATATTAGGGATAATATCATAAAACTACCCTTAACTTTAAGCCATTTTCAACAAGTTACACTTAGCTTTAAAATGTAACAAACGGATACCTTAACTTACAGTTTTGCTCAAATTAGTCAATAGCGTTAACTTTTCATCCAAAAAAAATGTGAAAAGACTAAAATACCCCTAACATAAAATCTAATTTTAAACCCCATGCCACTCCACGGATGTTTCAAAAAAATGCCTTTTTCCATTAATTTTAATTTTTTTTCAATTTTCAATAATTCTAAACTTATTATATTTTCATTAACTATAACTTTAATTAATTATTTATATTATTTATTTTTAAAAATATACTTTTTTCATCAATTCTAAACTTTTTATATTTTCACTCGTTTATTATTTGATTTTTATTAAAAAATTGTTTATTTTCATTAATTTTATTTATATATGCAAATCAGATTTTATATAAGATATATATATCAAATTTCATTTTTTAAAATATATAAAAATCTGATTTTATTTAAATATATGTGTATATATATATAACATATTTTCATTTAAAAAATATATAAAACAAGATTTTCTTCTTTAGTTTTCATAAACTTTTCGTTTCTAGTTTTGTTTTTCAACTCATCATCGACTTCATTTTCAATTTGAATTAGTAATCTTGTTCCAGTCAATGACCATTCACAGTGAAATTAAGACTTCAACCAAACCATCCCTACTAAAATTGAACTGCAAGATTTATACACCAGACAACAATCATCCAACTCAAATTTTTTTCCTGTTTCAACTATCAACACATCACCTGTTCAATTTCAACACATCTCCAGTAGTTAACCCCCAACCAAATCTGCCCCACCCTAATCCCCATCCCCCGATCTCTTTGTCCGAAACCCATTCTTTTGACTTTTTATGTATGTATCAAACCTATAACATAGCAGATCTGTATAAGAAATACGAGGTTGGTCTGAGTAGATGGGCCAGGAGAGAGGGCGTCGAGGCTCAACGACGGAGCACCAACGGGCTAGATGTGAGAGGCGAAGGGGCCGGAGCTGACTTCACCTTTGAAGGAGCAGGAGCGAGGACGGCGGCCGGTGGAGATGCGAGAGGCGACCAAAGGAGAAGTGACCGGAGGAGGGGTGGCGGAGACACTGGGAGGTCTTGAGCTCTAGCAGAGACAAAAAAGATGAAGTGGGGAAGAAATAGATGAATGCATAAGGGGTAGCGTAGGGTTTAAATGAGTTAAGGGTAGTTTAGGTAATTTTTGAAAAAAAATATATTTTCTGTTAAAAAAGTTAACGGCGTTGATTAATTTGAGCAAAATTAGAAGTTAAGGTACTGGTTTGTAACTTTTTAAAGTTAAGTGTGATTTTTGGAAAATAACTAAAAGTTAAGGGTAGTTTTATAATATTATCCATTTATATTACAAAAAGACAAGATTCATTGTCATCGTTCCTTATTGATTCATAAGCCTTAGCGGCTGGAGAAAAAGACACGACAACCTCCGTACCGAAAAGTTACAACACAGCCTGTAATATACTAGTCTTCATTTCACTATATTTCTCCATTGCTCATGCCTCTTGCTCCTCAAATATATCCAACAGAGAAAGTGCCTGCAATTCACAAAAACCCGATCAGTGTTTCTTTCCACAAAACAAAAGAAAAAAAATCATCACCATCAGAATAATCACCTCTGGTATGTTGAGCTCGAGACGGAACTTGGGTCCATCATAATGGTGGAGAATGGGCCTGAATGAGTCCTCCTCCAATGGCTCGCATATTTTCCGTGTAATTACTCTCACTTGAGCTGGGAACCGTGATTCGCCTGCACATTTCTTGTCCTCCCACGCCTTCGGATCAATGTTCGTTCCACCAAATCCAGCTGCCTGATTTTTATAATTCAAATTAATATGATTTAATTAATGTTCTTCTTCACAAAAATTAAAAACACAATCAATTTATTTTATGGAGCCTCACCTCAAAAATGCCATGTAGTTGGTGAGTCGAGTAGTTGTAGAGGAAAAGGGGAAGTCCAGGAGTTATGGCACGAACTGAGTCACGGTACCTCGGAGGCAGACCTAATGAAATTATCCTTACAATTAATATCGTGTAAATTGTAACAGATAATTGAGCTGAAAGTATTGAATTAGCGTACCGAAGAGCTGTCGCTTGAGGTTCTCTTGCATCGTGTCGTTGTTGCAGACGAAGATGTAACCGCCAACGGTTTCGTTTCTGGGCAGAGACTCAGACGGCGGGAGCGTCTTGAACCTCTTGTCCACACCGCTCTTCGCGTCCTTGTTGTTCTCTCTGCCGTTCTCGCCGATTTTCTTGTTACCGTTCTTCTTTCCAGCGCGATCGTCCTCGTTCTGGTAATTCTTGTTGCTCCTCAGATTGAAATTGATGTTACTGTTGTTGAAATTGAGAGCGGGCTTCGAGTAGATCCCCTTGTTGAAGCCGCCGTTGACCCCGACGTTCTTCTGGGTCCCGGCGCCGAGGCCTGACGATCCGGTCTTCCAGCCATCATTGAAGCTGTTGTTTGAGTTCTGGGTCGGGTTCGGATTTGGGTTTGAGTTGATGGTGTTGTTGAGGTTGCCGCCGACCCTGATGTCGAAGTTCTTCCTGTCGTCTGGCCTTTTGGAGACATATGATGTGCTCCAGATTGAGTCGTTGATGGAGAGGTTGTTGGTCTGTAGCCTGAGCTGATCACTGAACTGCCAGAACTGATTGTTCTCCATATTTTGAAGTTTAAACAAGAGATTGAGATTGAGATTCAGAGAGAGCTATGATGGGAAACGAGAGTTAAATAAGGTGGACCTCTAGGAACTTTCCCTGCCATTTTCCTCCGACTTTGCGTGTGGATTTGGCAAACTGGATAGTCACGGATTTATTGTCACTTTTTAATTGTAATTAAAAAAAGTGACTAAGATTTGTTTAACCAAGATAATGTCCCCTTTAGTTTTAGGTGGAACTCAAGTCTGAAACTGATAGCAAATATACTGACGTCATAATATAATCACAAGTAAACATCTGCATATACAAAAAGCTTCACCCAAAAAACCCTACATCGTTGCTTTCGTCGTCATCCCTTCCGACCCCCGATGTGAAGACCATGGCTCCGGCCGTGAGTCTTGTCGACGGAGGCTTCTCCTTCCCCCCTTCCCTCCTCCCTCTTCACTTGTCTTCCCTCTTCTGCTCCCTCCTCTTCTGGCCGTGTCTGCTGCTCCCGTCTTGGTCTGCCTGTTGGAGTTCGTGGCTCGCCGGTGATGGCTCGGTCGTCTGGTGGTGAAGCCTCGCCGGCTTCGTCTCGATTCCTACCGGAGTCGGAGTTCCGAGGGGTTGCGGACCTGATGGCTCGGTGCCGTCCAGATCTACAGCCGTCGTCTTGGCTCAGGCGTCTTTGCTCCGGCAGATGTGTGGTGAACTGTCTGAGATCGGGCTTTGTAGATCTTTGGCCGGGCATTTCTTCTCTCGCTGGCGGTCGGCGTCAATTTTACAGCTCCAGCGTCTTAGAGGTTACTTTCTGGTGGTCGGGTTGCTGGTCGTGCTCGGAAACGGGTTGCTGGGTCGCCGGAGTACTCCCCTTCCCTTTTGCTTGGTTGCCGGAGTTGGCTCGGTTAGTCGGGATCGGGTCGGGGTGGGTGGACTTTGGTCAACAACTTAGTTCTAAGAAGTGTTGCCGGATTGGGTTGCTCTGGACGCGGTTGGTTACCTTTTTCCGGCCTTGGTGGTATGCGTTCTTCCCCTTACTCCTCGCCGGAGCGGTTCGACTGTTCTAGTAGGTAAGGTCCTGCTTTTCATGGGTTGCTTTGGTTGTTGAGCTCATTTAAGATCCCGATTTGGGACTGTGGAGCTTGCTCCGGCCGAATCACTGTTTTGTATGGTGACCTGTCCCGGTGGCTTCTCGTCCCTTTGTTGGAGCTCGGACGTGGTGTGTCACGCCCCAAATCCGTTTTTGACCGGACTCGAGACGTGAACTAAGAAACAATATTAAATAAAAACAATTTATAAAAGAAATAAGTTCCAAAAAGGTATTTCGACCAATAAATCTGATAAAGCGAGTCAACAGCTCGGAAACAAGTAATATGATGTTTACTGTGAAATAGAAAGTACGTCTCTAGACCATACTAGCCTAAGACCCTCGCTAGACCATATCTCGCTCAAAACCTGTAAAACAGTAAGATAGAGGGGTGAGCATTCGCTCAGTAGGAAAAGTAGTTAAGGTGACGAGTTATCCGCTCACCACCACGAGTAGCCGTCCAATTAGGGAATACTAGCAAGGCACAACGACTAACGACAATCACGGAATTTCCATAATCAAAACCACACTCACATGACTATAATCACACTTAGTCACCTCACACAGTCACATAGCAAGTAACAATACACAATGGAACAGCCACACGTCTCGTACAGCATTCTCCAACGTCACCGGGTTCCACAGCCCAACTCAACCATATCGTATCGGACCACACAGCATCGGTCTAGATATCTTCCCGGACCACACAGCATCGGGGTATAACTCACAATACATCAGGTCGGACCACACAACATCGGCCTCGATGTCTTCCCAGACCACACAGCATCGGGGCACGAATCACACCATCCTCGGCCTAGATACCCTACATCGGCATACCCCCTCGATGTAGGTATCGTACCGGAACCTCAACTCGGGGGACCGCGTACGTGGGACACATTCTCGGCCTAGATACCCTACACCGGAACCACCCTTGATGTAGGTATCACACCGGAACACCTCGTCTTGGAACATACTTAAGAGAGTCTCAACACATCACAATGCTATAGTTCAACTAACAGCATACCAACCAAACATTCTTACCGAATACAACACATCGGTCTATCACTCACCCGATCATATCACAATCATTGGTTCACGTCATACCAAACATATCACACTTGTCATAACATACCAACATACCACACCGAGCATGCCATATCATGATCCTCAATCTAACAACGGATAAACCACAAGTCAAGCATCACAACCAACACACAAACCTAAGGGCTCGATATGGCCCACATGCATTTCTACAGCACGACAATTCCCAAACTTACGGCCCGACATGGCTCGTAAGCTATCCCTCATTTCACTCGTTCCTCACATCCTACATGCAATTCTATCATTTATCAAGTATTCGCAACCTATATGCATACTAGTAACTTTCCGCAATTAAACCGGTATTCGCTACTTTCCCTACCTCGATCGCTTCCCAAACGCTTAGTCACTTCGAGACGCCTAAAAGCCTCCTCCGCCGTGCTCGGGTCCAACGTCTAAGATCACAAGTAATCCAAGAATTAAAGCTAATTCAAAAGCGGTATAACGAGGAAAACATTCACAATTAACCCCCAAAGGCTCGGTTATAGACAACCTTCCTAATTACTCGAAATCTACTAAAATGGGCCCAAAGGGCCCATATCTGATCTACCACGTCTCGAGTCACGAAGCCTTGACGGACTCCGTGACGGTTCGGGTCATGGAACCGTGAGGTTCCCCGTCACGGGTGACGTCACGGAACCGTGACGTGTGCCGTCACGACCTCCGTCACGGAGCCGTGACGCGTTCCGTCACGGATCCGTGACGGGTCTGACTGTTCCGACCTTCTTCTTCCTCCAGCTTCTTCTCCCCGAAATTAAACCTCAAAACCTCCATTTTTTATGATCCAAAAACCTCCAAAACAGTCCCATACACCTCAATACTTCAATACTCAAATGGTTTTCATCAAAGTAACACAAACCCATTGAGATTTCATCATCCAAACCTATTTTAATCACCAAACATCTACTTAAACCTCAACAACTCAACATCCAAGGAAACCCAACTAGTTCATGCATTTTCTACCCAAACCCACAACACAACTTCAATAAAAACG
The DNA here is from genome assembly GCA_963921825.1 of Erodium maritimum. Lineage (NCBI taxonomy): Eukaryota > Viridiplantae > Streptophyta > Magnoliopsida > Geraniales > Geraniaceae > Erodium > Erodium maritimum. The sequence goes on from OY997590.1 coordinate 23,623,231, forward strand.
AGATTAGATTGAAGATTTACCTTAGAAATGGAAAGGGGATGAAGAAAAACTAGTTTTGGAGGAGATTTGAGAAGAAAAGCCACTAAAGGAGCTCACTTTTTCCTTGCTTCTTCTTCAAGCTTCAATGGAGTCGCCTTCTCTCTTTCTCCCTTGTAGAATTCGGCCAACACTCACAAAATGGGCTGAAATGCTCACTAAAGGCCCCCTTTAACCTAATAGTGTAGTACCCAAAATGCCCCCTTGCTCTTATCTTCTCAAGACCAAACAATGAGGGTTAAATGGGTCTTTTTGGACCCATTTCTTCTCCTCTAAGCCACCATGGACAAGTGTCCATGTGAGGTCCACATCTAACAAAAAAAATCTCCAGCTCAATTAATTTAAATCACTAAGACCCTTGATTTGACCAAATTGATCTTGGGTTGACTTTTTCACAATTACAGTCGTTTGAAAGGAAACGACCCAACTAAGCTAACCGTAACGACGTCTAAGATTTTTGGGTCCCGGAAAGGTCCCAAGTGACTGCCGGAGCCATCGGTTGACTTTTCCGGCAAAAAGACAACTTTTGCCAAAAATCACCGGTTCGATCGGGATCGACCAGGGGTGGTTCTTACAATCTACCCCCCTTAAAAGAATTTCGTCCTCGAAATTTAAAATGAACGTACCTTAAGGTTCGAACAGGCTGGGGTACTTCGCGCGAACCTCATCCTCGCGCTCCCAGGTCAACTCTGCTCCGTGGTGCCGACACTGCACCCGTACCAGTGGGATGGTCTTTCCACGCAAGACCTGCTCCCGCGTATCCAGGATCCTGATTGGCTGCTCCTCATAAGAAACATCCTCGGCTACCTCGATGTACGTCCACTCGATGACGTGGGAGGGGTCCGTAGTGTACTTCCGCAGTTGGGAAACGTGGAAGACGTTATTAACGTTCCCAAGCTGCGGTGGCAATGCAAGGCGGTAAGCAACGACTCCCACTCTGCCTAAAACCTCAAAAGTCCCGATAAACCGCAGGGCCAACTTGCCTCCGCAGCGGTTGAACCGCAATAGCCCCTTCTTCGGGCTTACCCTCAGAAACACATGATCATCAACTGTAAACTCAAGAGGTCAGCACCGTCTATCAGCACAACTCTTCTGTCGACTCTGCGCGGTCCTCAACCACTCCCGAATCAGCGCGACCTTCTCAGTCGTCTCTCGAACAAGAACCGGACCAAGTAAACTCCTGTCTCCCACTTCTACACAACACACGGGCGAACGACACGGCCTACCATACAACGCCTCAAACGGTGCCATCCCAACGATGGCCTGGAAGCTATTGTTGTAGGCAAACTCGGCCAACGATAAATGGTCCTCCCATGACCCTCGGAAGTCCAACACACACGCCCGCATCATATCCTCTAAGATCTGAATCGTGCGCTCTGACTGAACGTCTGTCTGTGGGTGATACGTTGTACTGAGGAGGACCTCGATCCCCAGTGCTCTCTGCAGGCTCTCCCAAAACCTGGAGGTGAAACAAGGATCTCTGTCGGACACAACCAACACTGGAACCCCGTGAAGACGGATAATCTCCCGAACGTACAGACGGCTCAGAGCGTCAATCGTGTCGGTCATCCTCATGGCTAAGAAGTGTGCCGACTTGGTCAGTCGGTCGACCACTACCCAAACTGCGTCGTGCCCTCTCGGCGATCTCGGTAAGTCGCACACGAAGTCCATCGTGGCGTGCTCCCACTTCCACTGCGCGATCGGCAGTGGCTGTAATAAACCGGCGGGACGCTGGTGCTCGGACTTCACTTGCTAACAAATGAGGCATCTCGAGACAAACTCTACAACTGCTCTCCGCATCCTGCTCAACCAAAATTGCCGCCTGACATCCCGATACATCTTGGTGCCACCCGGGTGCACCGCAAGACGCGAGTGATAAGACTCTCTCAATACATCGTATCTACAGTTGTGCGACACAAACAGCCCTCCTCGGTAACGTAGACCCTGATGAGCACCCTCCTCCCAGCCCTCAGTGTCAACACCGCTGGTAATCCTCTTCCAAATCTTTGCCGCCTCGGCATCTTCGGTCTGCGCCTCCAGTACTCGAGCAACTAGTGTGGGCTGAGCCACCAGCGAACACATGGCCACGCCAACGGTGATCTCATCTATCTCAAGTCTGAACGAGCTCAACTCCTCCATCATGTCCCATTCTCGGACTGATATACCGGCCAGGTAGTGGACCGACTTCCTACTCACGGCATCGACGACAACGTTCGCCTTGCCCGGATGGTAGAGTAGCTCGAAGTCGTACTCCTCAAGTAACTACATTCATCGCCTCTGGCGCATGTTCAAGTCTCCCTGGGAGAAGATGTAATTGAGACTCTTGTGATCCGAGAACACCCGGAATCTCTCTCCATATAAGTAGTGTCACTATCTCTTCAGTGAAAAGACGACCGCTGCCAGCTCTAAGTCGTGGGTCGGGTAGTTGCGCTCATATATCTTACATTTCCTGGAGCCATAAGCAACTACCTTCCCGGCCTACAACAACACACAACCCAGTCCCTCGCCGGACGCATCACAATACACAACATATCCAATCCCGCACTCCGGCACTATCAACACGGGTGCGGTAGTCAGACGAGCCTTCAGCTCGGCAAAGGAGTGCTCACACTCATCAGTCCACACAAACTCGGCTCCCTTGCGTGTCAATGCGGCCATCGGCGCGTGCCCACTTCGAGACCGCGTCGATCTTCGCCGGATCGACCAGTATGCCTGTCACGCCCTAAATCCGGATTTGACCAGACTCGAGACGTGACCAGAGTTAAAATAAATAAAAAATCATAAAAAATTAATAAAAACTTAAAAATTCTCATAAGCGTTCCATCAAAAAGATATATATATATATATATATATATATATATAAACAAGTAGTTTAAATCCTCGTGAGTCATAGCTCAACGTAAATAGTAAGATAAATGATGTTCAATACACAAGACCAACATAACTCTACTAAAAACCCCAAGAAGTCCAAAAGCTCCCGAGCCTCGAACTCACTAGACATCCGGCACACCTGTAACACAGTTGGAAACCAAAGGGGATGAGCTTACGCTCAGTAGGAAAAACCTTAATAACCCAACCCTTAAGTCAAATAGTAAACTGTTTACAAAGGTAGCTCAATAAAATTACAGGAATACTGTTGACAATGAAATAATAGGCAACAAAATAGAATAAGGTAAGTACGACGAAATGATGTCTAAACAACTAAGATAGAATAAGATATATACGATGAAATGATATAAAGAACTAAGATAGAATAAAATAAATACGATGCAATGATATAAAGAACTAAGATAGAATAAGATAAATACGATGAAATGATATAAAGAACTAAGATAGAATAAGATAAATACGATACTTTAAAATATAACTTTAACTTGAAAGATTCCATAAAAGAATGAATATAAAGTATCATAAAGATTAAACGGGAGCAATTGATAACACGCCAACCACTCGCTTTCTCAAGCCTCCGATCGATGGATAAGTTCTGGGATCACTTCGGTTTCCATATTCCAATCCACCAGAGTATCCATGTCATGTCAGATTTTCCCTCGGTCCAGAGGAGGTACATGCATAGGGGCACCGAAAACCGTTCGGAAATGCCTCCATATGACCATCAATCATAGGGAGCCAAGTAGTGCTCCCGTGGGACACACCACTTGGGTGAAACCTTAGTAACCGATAATCAATGAGTATCCCGTAGGATCTGCCGAGCTCTCAGGCACCTATAGTCAATCAATATCCCGTAGGATCTGCCGAGCTCTCAGGCTCCAATAATCAATCAATATCCCGTAGGATCTGTCGAGCTCTCAGGCTCCAATAATCAGTCAATATCCCGTAGGATCTGCCGAGCTCTCAGGCTCCAATAATCAGTCAATATCCCGTAGGATCTGCCGAGCTCTCAGGCTCCTCACATCACTCATTATCCCACTATATATGTCCAACTCCAACCATCATAACGGCACCGGATTACCCCCCCCCCCCCCCCCCCGGTGTAGTACCGAACCAAGCAACCAAACAGACAACCCAATAAAAGAGCATACATTACAAGAATAAGAATAAAGGGAACAAGCATTATCATTCAAGAACAAGAATAAAGGAAACATACAATAACGCGTCCATCAACCAACACTCATCGAATTGCACTTTCACCACAACACACCCAAGACATTCACTTAACCCTCAATCTTAGAAGTACACACGTTCATCACAAAGAAGGCATCCAATATCATCCCACACTTACCGTATACTTACCTGTCACGAACCCACGGTACATCGATCACCTGATTGTACCGCTCGGCACAACCAGTCATACTCGATCATCCGTTCAATCAACAATTAATCATCACTCAAGTAAATAATGAACATTCAAGCATTCAAGTAAAACTAAGAACAATCAGGCATGCATTCGATCTAGTTCCATTAGACTCTTGAATATCCTAATACTAGCAACCAAGCATGTGAACTTAGCACACAACTAATCTGAGAGCTCTTCACAGCCTCTCTGTCACGCCCCAAATCCGGCGTTGACCGGACTAGAGACGTGACCTGAGTTGAAATAGTTAAGAAACATAAAGGACATGTAAAGGTTCCAAAATCTCGATAACTTTGTCAAAACGACATATCAGTGAATAGTTTAAAACAACGTGAGTCGCAGCTCAACAAACATAGTCAAATAAGGTATGTCCAACATAAGGGACCAACAAAACTCTAGTGATAACCCGAAGAGTCCCAAAGCTCCCTAGCCTCGGCCTCTCTAGACATCTGGTACTCCTGTAAAACAATTAAAAATCAAAAGGGGGTGAGCTGACGCTCAGTAGGAAAAACCTTAACAACTCAACCCTTAAATTTAAGATGAACTGTCTACGAATGTAGCTCGAACGACAGAACGATATAATAAATAAGGAGGCGATAAAGAATCAGAAATAATTACAATAACGCAATAGTATCCAAGTGACAGGAATATAACTAGATTTATAATAAATGTTTCAAAAGACGAACATTAGTCAACTGGGATATATAAGTATCTTGCCAACCCCTTGCTTTCTCAAGCCTCCGATCCGTGGATAGATTCTGGGATCACCTCGGTTCCCATAATCCGATCTACCAGAGTATCCACATCATGTCAGATTTTCCCTCGGTCCAGAGGACGCACATGCGTTGGGGCACCGGAAACAATCCCAAATGGGCGCTTATCATCGGGATTCCCAGAAATACTTCCAAAGGACCATATATCATAGGGAACCAAGGTAGTGCTCGATGGGGACGCACATCCTTGGGTGGAACCTTAGTAACCATCTCTCAAGAAGTAACCCAAACAATATCCCACAGGATCTGCTCCTAGTCGATCTATGTCCCGCAGGATCTACCAATAATCAATAAATATCCCGCAGGACCTGTCAATAATTAACCCTTGTAATATCCAATAACCAATGCCCTCGGGCTCCAATACTCAGTCCATATCTCACCGTATCTGTCCAACTCCAACCACCACAACGGCACCGGATTACCCCCCCCCCCCCCCGGTGTAGTACCGAACCAAGCAAACCAACAGACAAACTAATAAACGAGCGTGCATTCAAGAATAAGAATATAGGAGCAACTATAAATGGGTCACCAATCAACGCTCAACAGATCACACTTCCAACATAATCAAGACATTCAAAACACTCCATACTTACCCGTCACGAACCAGCGGTACATCGATCACCTGATTGTGCCCCGTGGCACAACCAGTCATACTCGATCATCCGTTCAATCAACAATTATATTAACATAAATACTCAATCAATCAAGTTGTATTCAACAAATCAATCAACAAGTGAACAACTATTTAGCATTCAATCATACGAGCTACTCTAGTTTCATTAGACTCTTAGGTTAACCGAGCAATTAGCAACCAAGCATGTGAACCTAGCACCCAACTAATCCGAGAGCTCTTCACAGCCTCTCTACCAGTCAATCAATTTCCCAAGTATTGAAAGCACGTTTCACTAATTGTCATCGTCCTAACATGCATACTAGACTTATCCGATTATTAGTAATTGAAAAACGATTAATCTAGTTACTTGCATCCTATAGGCAAATCTAGTACGTTTCCGATTTTATTATCCTGATCATGCATTCTAAGCGGTAAATAAGTAATTAAAGCTTTCCCTACCTTGCGGTCTTCCTACGAACAAATACTCCTATCAACAGCTGTCCGGCTCGCCTCGTCACCTCGGCGGAGTCCCAGCTACGAATCTGGGTTTACACACAAACGATCCAAAATCAGATCGGGTCCTGACTACCCAGTTCTTTAAATTAACAGGTTTTCATTTCCGTTGATTAAACCGTTTAATCTGATAAAGTCCGACTTAGTCTCAAGTGTCGTTTTAAATCAATTTTAAATTTAATTAAACAAATTAGTCCCAAACGGTCCGTATCCGATCCAGTCCCGGAGTTAGGCCCGAGTCCGGACCCGAAGATCAGAGTCAGTCCGGGCCATGGCCCAGACCAGATTCGAGCCCAAGGCCCAAATCCTGTCCAGGCCAAGGCCCAGCTGAGCTCCGAGCCCGAGCCCAAGGTCTCGTCCTTGTCTGGTCTGAGCTGACGGTGGCGTTGGCTGAGGTCAGGTTTCCGGCGACTCCGGCGGCGGTGGCGTCGGGGTTTCGACAGCGGTTTCTCGGCGACGGTTGGGTTGCCAGAGGTTCGGGACTCGACGGGGACGATGGTTGGGGCGAGGTTGGAACTTTCCCGGCCAGATCTGACGGCCAAAAGGCTCGCCGGCGATGCGAATCGTAGATCTGGAGCTCGGAGAGTTCCGACGACGCTCCCGACCCTCTCTGACCCCAAAAGAGCCCGACGCTCTTCGAATCGACGCGAGAAGGAAGGGGAAAAAGGGAAGGAGCGGTGAGGGACGACTCACCGTTGAAGCCTTGCCTGAATCGGCACGGTGGTGTTCGTCTCGTTGGCGGCGGTCTCGAATCGAGGGGGAAGAAGACGAGTGGGGCTTCTGGGTTTCTGGTACGACGGGTAGAAGAAGACGGCGAAGAAGAAGAGGACGGCGGGTGCGAGGTCGGAGAAGGAGAAAGGACGGTGGCCGAGGAAGGAGAGTGGGAATGGCGGCGGTGGGTTTCTGGGTCGTCGGGAGAGGGAGACGAGGTCTCGCCTCGGGAGTGGTGCGCGGAAATGAGGCTGAAGCGGCGAGGGAGGGGTTTTAAGGGTAGGGTTTTGGGGTAGACGGGCCTTGGGCCGATCCTGGTGCGCGTGAGTAACGGGCCTGGTCTGGCTCGGCCCAAAACCGAGTCCGATCAGGCCCAAGCCTGAGACCTCTTTTTTTTTTTTTTAAACAAACTCGATACAACAACAACCCCCCAAGTACCGGTTTGCACTTTAAAACCCTTTTTAACCAAACTGGGTTTTACATTCTACCCCCCTTAAAGAAATTTCGTCCTCGAAATTTAAAGCAGACGTACCTCAAACGTCAAACAGGTGGGGATACTTCTCCCGGATCTCGTCCTCACGTTCCCAGGTCGACTCAGCCCCCTGGTGCCTCCACTGTACTCGAACCAACGGAATGGTCGTCTTCCGCAAGACTTTCTCTCCCGTATCCACAATCCTGATAGGTTGTTCCTCATAAGAGACATCATCTGCTACCTCAATATCGGCCCATTCGATAACATGAGAGGGATCCGCCGTGTATTTCCGCAGTTGGGATACATGGAAAACGTTATGCACGTTCCCAAGCTGCGGTGGCAAGGCTAGTCGATAAGCTACAGCTCCAATCCTCTCTAAGACCTCAAATGGTCCAATGAAGCGCGGGGATAACTTTCCTCCTCCGCGGTTGAATCGCAGTAGGCCCTTCTTCGGGCTCACTCTCAGAAATACGTGGTCTCCGACCAGAAACTCAAGTGGTCTACGCCGTCGGTCTGCATAGCTCTTCTGACGACTCTGTGCGGTCTTCAACCGCTCCCTGATCACTGTGACCTTCTCTGTCGTCTCTCTGACCATATCTGGACCAAGTATGCTCCGTTCCCCTACTTCTGCCCAACATACTGGCGATCTACACGGTCTGCCGTACAGGGCCTCGAATGGTGCCATCCCAATGTTGGACTGATAACTGTTGTTGTAACCGAACTCTGCCAATGGTAGATGATCCTCCCATGATCCTTGAAAGTCAAGTACACAAGCTCGAAGCATGTCCTCCAAAATCTGAATGGTGCGCTCTGGCTGTCCATCCGTCTCAGGATGGTAAGCTGTACTCAACAGTACTTCAGTCCCCAAAGCCTTCTGTAGGCTCTTCCAGAATCTGGATGTGAAACGAGGGTCTCTATCTGATACCACTGACACTGGTACCCCATGTAGACGAATAATCTCCCTGGCGTACAAACGTCCCAACATGTCCACAGTATCCGTCATCCTCATAGATAGAAAATGTGCCGACTTGGTCAGTCGATCAACCACAACCCAAACGGCATCATGTCCCTTGGACGACCTCGGTAGCCCACTCACAAAATCCATAGTCACATGTTCCCATTTCCACTCGGAAATCGGCAAAGGCTGTAGCAAACCAGCGGGACGCTGATGCTCCGCCTTCACCTGCTGACAGGTAAGACATCTCGAAACGAAGAGTGCAACTGCCTTGCGCATCCCCCTCCATCAGAACTGCCGTCGGATGTCTCTATACATCTTGGTGCCACCGGGATGCACCATAAGTCGTGAGTGGTGACACTCTCTCAACACTGTGTCCCTACACTCTCGGGGCACAAACAACCGTCCCCTAAATCGAAGTCCCTGATCTGCACTCAACTCCCAGTCATCGATCTTTTCTCCAGCTACCAGTCTCCCACGAATCCCTATCGCCTCAGCATCCTCGGTCTGTGCCTCTAGCACCCGAGTAACCAAAGTGGGTTGAGCCACCAATGCACATAAGGCCATACCATCTGTGATCTCCTCAAGGTCAAGTCGAAATGAGCTCAGCTCCTCCAGCATGTTCCACTCTCGGACTGCCATGCTGGCCACACAATGAGTCGACTTCCTGCTCAGAGCATCTGCGACGACATTCGCCTTGCCCGGATGGTAGAGTAGCTCGAAGTCATACTCCTCAAGTAACTCCATCCATCGCCTCTGGCGCATGTTCAGGTCGCGCTGAGAGAAAATATACTTGAGGCTCTTGTGGTCCGAGAACACTCTAAACTGCTCCCCATACAGATAGTGTCTCCAACTCTTCAATGCAAAGACTACCGCTGCCAGTTCGAGATCATGGGTCGGGTAGTTGCGCTCGTGTACCTTCAATTGCCTGGAGCCGTAAGCAACTGCCTTCCCTGACTGCATCAGAACACACCCGAGTCCCTCGCCTGAAGCGTCACAATAAACGTCATAGCCCACTCCTCGCTCCGGAACAATCAACACTGGAGCCGTGATCAGACGAGCCTTTAGCTCTGAGAACGAATGCTCACACTCACTAGTCCAAAGGAACTCTGCTCCTTTCCGAGTCAAAGCTGTCATAGGTGCAGCCAAACGTGAGAAGTCCTGGACAAAGCGTCGATAATAACCGGCCAACCCCAGAAAACTACGGATCTCAAACACGTTCTTGGGCCTTGCCCGCTTCGAAACTGCGTCGACCTTTGTCGGGTCAACTAAGATGCCATCACGGGACACTACGTGTCCGAGGAATTTCACCTCTGCAAGCCAGAATTCACACTTCTCCAGGTTCCCATACAACTGGTGAGTGCGTAACAAGGTCAACACTACCCTCAAGTGTTCCTCGTGTGCCTCTTCGCTAGGCGAGTAGATCAAAATGTCATCAACGAAGACTACGACAAACTTATCCAGGTACGGTCTGAATATGCCATTCATCAAGTCCATGAAGGCTGCTGGCGCGTTCGTCAACCCGAACGGCATCACTAGAAACTCAAAGTGTCCGTAGCGTGTCCGGAACGCGGTCTTCTCCACATCTTCCTTCCGGACCCTCAACTGATAGTAGCCTGATCTTAGATCAATCTTGGAGAAACATGTCGCTCCTCTCAATTGATCGAACAGGTCATCGATCCTCGGCATCGGGTAGTGGTTCTTCACCGTCACCCGGTTTAGCTTCCGATAGTCGACACACATCCTCAAGGCTCCACCCTTCTTCTTCACGAAGAGGGCGGGTGCTCCCCACGGTGAGACACTAGGGCGGATGAAACCCTTCTCTTGTAACTCTTCGATTTGGCGCTTCAACTCGACCAACTCGGCTGGCGCGAATCGATAAGGTGACATCGAGATCGGCGCGGTGCCTGGGATCAAGTCGATCCGGAACTCTAAATCTCGCGTCGGTGGTAACCCGGATAACTCCTCCGGAAACACGTCCGGGAACTCACATACCACTCTCGGCAAGTCTCTGTCACTCTGCACCACCTCGGCCTCCACTCCAGTAGTCAAGGCGGATAGAAGGACTCCGCTCTTGCTACCCAGAACACAAGTGATGATTCTATCACCAGATCGCACGGTCACCTGACGCCGAAAGCAATCGATCGTCGCCTGATATCTTGTAAGCCAGTCCATCCCTAAGATCACGTCGAAAGCAGTCATCTCCTGAACGAGAAGGTCCCCCAAGAAAGGGCAATCAGCCACGCGAACCTCACAATCTCGACAAACTGTGCTCAACACCACCTCCCCCGTAGCTGGGGTCTCAAGACAAAGGGGTCTACGAAGTGGCTCCGCCACCAAACCCAAGGAACGAGCAAAAGAAGTAGAGATAAACGAATGGGATGCACCCGTATCAAACAAAAAGGAAGCCCACGAATGAAACAGTAAGCACGTACCCTGAATGGTCTCATGACCGGCATACTGTCTCTCAGCTCTAGCATCTGCAACTGCATAAACTCGACCCTGCCGTGCCGGTGGTCCCCCTCTCGGTGGTGGTGGTAGTGCCACCTGCTGCTGGGGCCGAGCCTGGTATCTCGGGACTACCGCTCCCGCCGCCTGACGCGGAGCTCTCTGTTGCTGTGCCTGTCGTGGTCGGCCGGGAGGTGCCTGACGCGGCTGTGCCTGCTGTGGCCTCGGTGGAGGTGCAACTCCGACCCGATCGGGACAAGCGAAAGACAAATGTCCATGCCGGCCACACTGGTAACAAGTCCGATCCTCAGCACGTTGCCGCTCACCAAATCCATGTGGACGGTCCATCTGCTGCTCTGTGAGTCCTCTGCCTCTCGGGCAGTCTCGGGCCAAGTGTCCCGGCTGTCTGCACGTGGGGCAGAACTGAGTCACCGGAGCAGGTCCGACTGATGCTACTGCTGCTCCTCTGCGCACACCACTCTGCGGAAACTGAGGCTGGAAGTACCCAGAAGTTCTTTGTCGTCTAGCATCACGTCTCTCTGGTGGCCCGAGAAACCCACTCGGTCTCGGCCTGACATCTCGCTCTCTGGCTGTATCTCGAATGTGTCTCTCCACTGCCAAAGCATGGCCCAGCAAGGTGGTGTATACCTCTGTTCTCAAAACAACAAGCCGATCTGCAATAGTAGGGAGGAGCCCACGCCGATCTCAACCAGTCGGTTTCACCGATCACTGCATCCCACAGTCAATAAGGTAAGGGTACCACTCAAGCGACACAACCGTTATACTCAAATGAATTCAAATTGCATCACAAACAAAACAGTAAGACTCGAGTCGTTCTCACTCTCTACATCAAATATTTTCACCTGCGTCACTGAGCACACGACTTATACTCTCTAACTCTACCCACCTAATTAACGTTGGTCCGAGGTTTGGAAAACAAGTTCGAAAATTTCCACCTGTTTCAAATGTAAACAGGATCTGATACCAAATTGTCACGCCCCAAATCTGGATTTGACCGGACTCGAGACGTGACCTGAGTTAAAATAAATAAAAAATCATAAACAATTAATAAAAACTTAAAATTCTCATAAGTGTTCCATCAAAAAGATATATATAAACAAGTAGTTCAAATCCTCGTGAGTCATAGCTCAACGTAAATAGTAAGATAAAGGATGTTCAATACACAAGACCAACATAACTCTACTAAAAACCCCCAAGAAGTCCAAAAGCTCCCGAGCCTCGAACTCACTAGACATCCGACACACCTGGAACACAGTTGGAAACCAAAGGGGATGAGCTTACGCTCAGTAGGAAAAACCTTAATAACCCAACCCTTAAGTCAAATAGTAAACTGTTTACAAAGGTAGCTCAATAAAATTACAAGAATACGGTTGCCAATGAAATAATAGGCAACAAAATAGAATAAGGTAAGTACGACGAAATGATGTCTAAACAACTAAGATAGAATAAGATATATACGATGAAATGATATAAAGAACTAAGATAGAATAAAATAAATACGATGCAATGATATAAAGAACTAAGATAGAATAAGATAAATACGATGAAATGATATAAAGAACTAAGATAGAATAAGATAAATACGATACTTTAAAATATAACTTTAACTTGAAAGATTCCATAAAAGAATGAATATAAAGTATCATAAAGATTAAACGGGAGCAATTGATAACACGCCAACCACTCGCTTTCTCAAGCCTCCGATCGATGGATAAGTTCTGGGATCACTTCGGTTTCCATGTTCCAATCCACCAGAGTATCCATGTCATGTAAGATTTTCCCTCGGTCCAGAGGAGGTACATGCATAGGGGCACCGAAAACCGTTCGGAAATGCCTCCATATGACCATCAATCATAGGGAGCCAAGTAGTGCTCCCGTGGGACACACCACTTGGGTGAAACCTTAGTAACCGATAATCAATGAGTATCCCGTAGGATCTGCCGAGCTCTCAGGCACCTATAGTCAATCAATATCCCGTAGGATCTGCCGAGCTCTCAGGCTCCAATAATCAATCAATATCCCGTAGGATCTGTCGAGCTCTCAGGCTCCAATAATCAGTCAATATCCCGTAGGATCTGCCGAGCTCTCAGGCTCCAATAATCAGTCAATATCCCGTAGGATCTGCCGAGCTCTCAGGCTCCTCACATCACTCATTATCCCACTATATATGTCCAACTCCAACCATCATAACGGCACCGGATTACCCCCCCCCCCCCCCCGGTGTAGTACCGAACCAAGCAACCAAACAGACAACCCAATAAAAGAGCATACATTACAAGAATAAGAATAAAGGGAACAAGCATTATCATTCAAGAACAAGAATAAAGGAAACATACAATAACGCGTCCATCAACCAACACTCATCGAATTGCACTTTCACCACAACACACCCAAGACATTCACTTAACCCTCAATCTTAGAAGTACACACGTTCATCACAAAGAAGGCATCCAATATCATCACACACTTACCGTATACTTACCTGTCACGAACCCACGGTACATCGATCACCTGATTGTACCGCTCGGCACAACCAGTCATACTCGATCATCCGTTCAATCAACAATTAATCATCACTCAAGTAAATAATGAACATTCAAGCATTCAAGTAAAACTAAGAACAATCAGGCATGCATTCGATCTAGTTCCATTAGACTCTTGAATATCCTAATACTAGCAACCAAGCATGTGAACTTAGCACACAACTAATCTGAGAGCTCTTCACAGCCTCTCTGTCACGCCCCAAATCCGGCGTTGACCGGACTAGAGACGTGACCTGAGTTGAAATAGTTAAGAAACATAAAGGACAGGTAAAGGTTCCAAAATCTCGATAACTTTGTCAAAACGACATATCAGTGAATAGTTTAAAACAACGTGAGTCGCAGCTCAACAAACATAGTCAAATAAGGTATGTCCAACATAAGGGACCAACAAAACTCTAGTTATAACCCGAAGAGTCCCAAAGCTCCCTAGCCTCGGCCTCTCTAGACATCTGGTACTCCTGTAAAACAATTAAAAATCAAAAGGGGGTGAGCTGACGCTCAGTAGGAAAAACCTTAACAACTCAACCCTTAAATTTAAGATGAACTGTCTACGAATGTAGCTCGAACGACAGAACGATATAATAAATAAGGAGGCGATAAAGAATCAGAAATAATTACAATAACGCAATAGTATCCAAGTGACAGGAATATAACTAGATTTATAATAAATGTTTCAAAAGACGAACATTAGTCAACTGGGATATATAAGTATCTTGCCAACCCCTTGCTTTCTCAAGCCTCCGATCCGTGGATAGATTCTGGGATCACCTCGGTTCCCATAATCCGATCTACCAGAGTATCCACATCATGTCAGATTTTCCCTCGGTCCAGAGGACGCACATGCGTTGGGGCACCGGAAACAATCCCAAATGGGCGCTTATCATCGGGATTCCCAGAAATACTTCCAAAGGACCATATATCATAGGGAACCAAGGTAGTGCTCGATGGGGACGCACATCCTTGGGTGGAACCTTAGTAACCATCTCTCAAGAAGTAACCCAAACAATATCCCACAGGATCTGCTCCTAATCGATCTATGTCCCGCAGGATCTACCAATAATCAATAAATATCCCGCAGGACCTGTCAATAATTAACCCTTGTAATATCCAATAACCAATGCCCTCGGGCTCCAATACTCAGTCCATATCTCACCGTATCTGTCCAACTCCAACCACCACAACGGCACCGGATTACCCCCCCCCCCCCCGGTGTAGTACCGAACCAAGCAAACCAACAGACAAACTAATAAACGAGCGTGCATTCAAGAATAAGAATATAGGAGCAACTATAAATGGGTCACCAATCAACGCTCAACAGATCACACTTCCAACATAATCAAGACATTCAAAACACTCCATACTTACCCGTCACGAACCAGCGGTACATCGATCACCTGATTGTGCCCCGTGGCACAACCAGTCATACTCGATCATCCGTTCAATCAACAATTATATTAACATAAATACTCAATCAATCAAGTTGTATTCAACAAATCAATCAACAAGTGAACAACTATTTAGCATTCAATCATACGAGCTACTCTAGTTTCATTAGACTCTTAGGTTAACCGAGCAATTAGCAACCAAGCATGTGAACCTAGCACCCAACTAATCCGAGAGCTCTTCACAGCCTCTCTACCAGTCAATCAATTTCCCAAGTATTGAAAGCACGTTTCACTAATTGTCATCGTCCTAACATGCATACTAGACTTATCCGATTATTAGTAATTGAAAAACGATTAATCTAGTTACTTGCATCCTATAGGCAAATCTAGGACGTTTCCGATTTTATTATCCTGATCATGCATTCTAAGCGGTAAATAAGTAATTAAAGCTTTCCCTACCTTGCGGTCTTCCTACGAACAAATACTCCTATCAACAGCTGTCCGGCTCGCCTCGTCACCTCGGCGGAGTCCCAGCTACGAATCTGGGTTTACACACAAACGATCCAAAATCAGATCGGGTCCTGACTACCCAGTTCTTTAAATTAACAGGTTTTCATTTCCGTTGATTAAACCGTTTAATCTGATAAAGTCCGACTTAGTCTCAAGTGTCGTTTTAAATCAATTTTAAATTTAATTAAACAAATTAGTCCCAAACGGTCCGTATCCGATCCAGTCCCGGAGTTAGGCCCGAGTCCGGACCCGAAGATCAGAGTCAGTCCGGGCCATGGCCCAGACCAGATTCGAGCCCAAGGCCCAAATCTTGTCCAGGCCAAGGCCCAACTGAGCTCCGAGCCCGAGCCCAAGGTCTCGTCCTTGTCTGGTCTGAGCTGACGGTGGCGTTGGCTGAGGTCAGGTTTCCGGCGACTCCGGCGGCGGTGGCGTCGGGGTTTCGACAGCGGTTTCTCGGCGACGGTTGGGTTGCCAGAGGTTCGGGACTCGACGGGGACGATGGTTGGGGCGAGGTCGGAACTTTCCCGGCCAGATCTGACGGCCAAAAGGCTCGCCGGCGATGCGAATCGTAGATCTGGAGCTCGGAGAGTTCCGACGACGCTCCCGACCCTCTCTGACCCCAAAAGAGCCCGACGCTCTTCGAATCGACGCGAGAAGGAAGGGGAAAAAGGGAAGGAGCGGTGAGGGACGACTCACCGTTGAAGCCTTGCCTGAATCGGCACGGTGGTGTTCGTCTCGTTGGCGGCGGTCTCGAATCAAGGGGGAAGAAGACGAGTGCGGCTTCTGGGTTTCTGGTACGACGGGTAGAAGAAGACGGCGAAGAAGAAGAGGACGGCGGGTGCGAGGTCGGAGAAGGAGAAAGGACGGTGGCCGGGGAAGGAGAGTGGGAACGGCGGCGGTGGGTTTCTGGGTCGTCGGGAGAGGGAGACGAGGTCTCGCCTCGGGAGTGGTGCGCGGAAATGAGGCTGAAGCGGCGAGGGAGGGGTTTTAAGGGTAGGGTTTTGGGGTAGACGGGCCTTGGGCCGATCCTGGTGCGCGTGAGTAACGGGCCTGGTCTGGCTCGGCCCAAAACCGAGTCCGATCAGGCCCAAGCCTGAGACCTCTTTTTTTTTTTTTAAACAAACTCGATACAACAACAACCCCCCAAGTACCGGTTTGCACTTTAAAACCCTTTTTAACCAAACTGGGTTTTACATTCTACCCCCCTTAAAGAAATTTCGTCCTCGAAATTTAAAGCAGACGTACCTCAAACGTCAAACAGGTGGGGATACTTCTCCCGGATCTCGTCCTCACGTTCCCAGGTCGACTCAGCCCCCTGGTGCCTCCACTGTACTCGAACCAACGGAATGGTCGTCTTCCGTAAGACTTTCTCTCCCGTATCCACAATCCTGATAGGTTGTTCCTCATAAGAGACATCATCTGCTACCTCAATATCGGCCCATTCGATAACATGAGAGGGATCCGCCGTGTATTTCCGCAGTTGGGATACATGGAAAACGTTATGCACGTTCCCAAGCTGCGGTGGCAAGGCTAGTCGATAAGCTACAGCTCCAATCCTCTCTAAGACCTCAAATGGTCCAATGAAGCGCGGGGATAACTTTCCTCCTCCGCGGTTGAATCGCAGTAGGCCCTTCTTCGGGCTCACTCTCAGAAATACGTGGTCTCCGACCAGAAACTCAAGTGGTCTACGCCGTCGGTCTGCATAGCTCTTCTGACGACTCTGTGCGGTCTTCAACCGCTCCCTGATCACTGTGACCTTCTCTGTCGTCTCTCTGACCATATCTGGACCAAGTATGCTCCGTTCCCCTACTTCTGCCCAACATACTGGCGATCTACACGGTCTGCCGTACAGGGCCTCGAATGGTGCCATCCCAATGTTGGACTGATAACTGTTGTTGTAACCGAACTCTGCCAATGGTAGATGATCCTCCCATGATCCTTGAAAGTCAAGTACACAAGCTCGAAGCATGTCCTCCAAAATCTGAATGGTGCGCTCTGACTGTCCATCCGTCTCAGGATGGTAAGCTGTACTCAACAGTACTTTAGTCCCCAAAGCCTTCTGTAGGCTCTTCCAGAATCTGGATGTGAAACGAGGGTCTCTATCTGATACCACTGACACTGGTACCCCATGTAGACGAATAATCTCCCTGACGTACAAACGTCCCAACATGTCCATAGTATCCGTCATCCTCATAGATAGAAAATGTGCCGACTTGGTCAGTCGATCAACCACAACCCAAACGGCATCATGTCCCTTGGACGACCTCGGTAGCCCACTCACAAAAGAAGCCCCCCCTCGAATCGTCTACATCGGAGAGCCTCGGTCGGCACCATCTCCGGTGCGAAGCGAGCCAGGGAGGTGAACCTCGCCTCATACTCAGATACAGACATCCCCCTTTGGCGCAGCTCCAGGAACTGCTGATGTCTGTCCTCACGGGCTGATCTCGGGAAGTACTGCTCCAGGAACAGAATGCCGAATAATTGAAAGTCGTCTCCAACCCTGCACTGCTCACGTTGCCACCAAAAGTATGCCTCATCCCTTAGCTGGAATGCTGCAAAGGATACCCTCGTGTGATCGTCTACGATCCCCGACGTATCCAAGTTACGGGTGATCTGTCTCAGCCATCTCTCGGCCGTCTCGGGGTCTGCCTCCCCGGAAAAGATAGGAGTTCCCAGCCTGAGGAAGTCCCTCAGCGCCTGGGCAGTGTAATTATCGGCTTGACTCGGCCCCACCGCAGCAGCAGCTGGCACAGTCTCTGGTGTCGGTGTTGCAGTCTCCCTCTGGGCACTGATCGCCGTGAGAACTGTGCGAACCAGCTCCTCCAGAGCGATCGCCTGGGTCGTCTCTACGACCGGCGGACCTCTGGGCGGCAGCCCTGACGGTCCAACCTCATCTCTCTCGTGCTCCTCAGGAGAAGCATCATGGGCACTCGTTGCCCCTGCCTGCTTAACGGTAGGTGGCTACCCTTGGCCCCTAGCTGGGAGACCTCTAACGCCTCTCCGGATGTAGGTATGAGCCATGTCGCTGGTATCCGCTGTACGGATAAACGCACATGCTCAGTCCCACAGTTGCATAAAACGACGCGCTTAAAACACTTAACGTTCACACACGTTTCATAAGGGTCATACTCGGACCACGATATACTTAGTCTTAGTATAGTCATAGTTACTTTCATATAATCAGAGAAGTCCGCACACTTGTGCGTCTCACAAAATCAATCACACAATTCAACCATCTCCCACAGGAGTCACAGTTTCAGACAAATCACACAGTTTACCGTTCACATCACACCACAATTCCACAGAATCTCCGCACTAACTCATCTCCACAGGTTCTCAACACCTTTCTCTTTCTATCACAACCTTCATGTCGACATCATGTCGTTACAACCCGGTTCAAGCATCCCCGAATTACGTTGTAACCACTTGACATCCCCCTATCATGTTCGACTACAGTGGCGCCCCTGAGTCAACCCGCGATAGTACAAACACTTCAGTTTTGCAAAAATTTGGGCATGATCCGTTTGAATATTCTACTAACCATCCGCTTAAGCGGGACATCCAACTCACATCTTGCACGAATCATTCAGCACAACATAACATACCACAAAATATCGCAGCTTTACACCTTAGGTCACCGGTAATTCACACGAGTACCACACAATCAAGTCAACACTTCATACTTAACCAATCGATCAACGGCCGGCCAAGGCGACAACCCAATAAACGATCATTCAAATAAGACCAACAAGTCATAGAACAGCTCGAGCATCGCTCGTTAAACCGACCTCGATCTAGACCGATCGGAATAATAGTTCAACCAAGGCACACGGCATAACACAATATAAGGTAAGACTCAAACAAGTAGTTCACCACCCGAGACTCTCGTCGTCTCGGATCTACGTGTAGGACATTTCCGATTTGCGTAACCAGACACTAGAACCTTAACAACCTAACTCTACCCACCTAATTGACGTACGGTCCGAAGTTTTGAAAAATCGGGGCTCTGATACCAAATTGTCACAACCCAAATCCGGTTTTGGCCGGATTCGAGACGTGAACTAAAATAATAATTAAATAATAAAGATAAAAGTAATACTTAAACAAAATAAATTTCCAATTTTAGTTCCAACATAAATAACTCCGATAAACATGAGTCAATCGCTCAAATCCAGCAAGTAAAACAAAGTTTAGTACAAAAGTGGACAATACGTCTCTACTAAGTAACTAAGCCCCGGACTCTCGAGAAGCTCTTGAGCTCTGAGACGTCCTCTACACCGACTCACCATCGAAACCTGTAAAACAGTCAAAACAGAGGGGGTGAGCTTTCGCTCAGTAGGAAAAAGTAGTAAAGTGAAGGAACGCCCGCTCCGTTATCAAAAATACTCGATCAGTAACTCTTACTAAAACTGGAAAAGTGAATTGAAACCGACGGGAACACAACAATATCGAAAATAACACCAAATTAGATAAACAAACAAGCAACAAGACATTATACCACTAAAACCACTACGAACGCTACTCAGATTCAATAACACACAACAAAGACATGTACCCATAACAATCCGATCACCACGCACAACTCAAAAAATACATCATACCGGAATATATCCATCGGTCTAGATGTCTTCCCGGACACACAACATCGGGGTGAAGCAAATACATCATACCGGAATGTCCCTCGGTCTAGATGTCTTCCCAGACACACAGCATCGGGGTGAAACACTACATCATACCGGAATGTCCATCGGTCTAGATGTCTTCCCGGATACATAGCATCCGGGTGAAACAACATACATCATACCGGAATATCCCTCGGTCTAGATGTCTTCCCGGAACACACATCGGGGCAAATCTCAATGCACACATACCAGACCGGCACACACCTCGGTCGGGTATCTTCCCGTCACTCGGGGTACAAGTCACAACACACAATGCCACACAATGACACTACACTGAATCTATCATACCAACGAAGCTTATCGTCACAACTTACCGAGAACGTCGTATCGGTCTATCATTCACCCGATCATATCACAAAACAAACATTCATATTGCATTCATCATAACTCACATGGCATACTATGATTCTTAATTTAACCAAGAGTGTACTAAGCATTGACATTTAAGGACGAACAACCATAATCAAAAACAACCAACACGCAATCATAAAGCTCGACATGGTCATTCTACAACACGACAATTCCCATAATTGAAAGCGGTTATTCTAGTGAATCACATCCTTTATGCAAACTAAGACTCTTCCGGTTATTATCATCCTATATGCATACTATTAGCATTCTTTAAATTAAAAGCGGAATTTTACTACTCTTCCCTACCTCAAAAGTTCTCCAAACGCTTAATCACCAAAGCCGCCTAGTAGTCTCCTCCTCCGAGCTCGAGAAAAAGGTATAGGAACATAAATTAATACTATAATTAATAAACATTCAAAGTCGGTTTTTAAAGTGAAATACCTAAAATTCCCTTGATGACAAAACTTGGGCCAAAAGGGTAAATTGGGCCCAAACAAGGCCCAATTCGGACAGCCCACAAATCCGGAATCCGGACCGGACCGTGCCCCGGAACCAGGCCCGGCACCAGGCCTGGACCGTGCCCCTCAGAGGGCCGGTCTAGGACCCGGACCGTGCCGCTCAGAGGGCCGGTACCGAGCCGGACCGTGCCGCTTAAAGGGCCGGTACCGAGCTCGGACCGTGCCGCTCAGAGGGCCGGCCAGAGGCCCTTTCCGTGCCAAATCTGGGCAGACTCAACTCCTTCTTCCCCAAACTTCGTTTCCACGAAAATCTACTTCAAAAACTCCATTTTTAACACCAACAAACCTCAAAATCAGTCACAAAAACCCTCAAACTTCAATACCCATAATGAGTTTCCTCCAAAAATCAACAAACAATTGATTTCTAACCAAAACTTCCACTAAACTTCATCAAAACAACTATCTAACAACACAAAAAACCCAAACCCGTCTAGTTCATGCAAACACCAAGGAAACCCATAACCTCAATTTGATTGAAAAGAAGATTGTGAGAGTTCACTTACCTTGGGGATGAGTAGATGATGAAGATTGGAAGACTTTTGAGAAGTTTTGATGAAGAAATGACTTCAAGCTTCCTCCTTTTCTCCCTTTCTTCTTCCTCAAGTCAAGAAGCTCCTCCTCTCTCTCTCAACTTGTGACTTTCGGACACTATAGAAAAATATGAGCTGAAATGTGATAAAATGGGGTCTTAAACCTAGGGTAGAGATGACTAAAATGCCCCTCCTTGCTTCTTCCTTCTAGTTTGTCACTTATGAGGGTAAATGGGTCATTAGAGACCCATTTCTTCTCCTCCAAGCCACTATGGACACATGTCCATGTGGGGACCACCTTGTCCTTAATTACTTCCAGCACAATTAATCCAACTAGGTTCATTCGATAATTACTCTTAGTTTGACCAAAATTTGACTTTTTCACAAAGACATACATTTAAAAGGGAACGACCCAATTTAGCTAACCGTAACGACGACTAAGTTGTTTGGGTCCCGGAAAGGTTCCGAATGACTCCCGGAGCCATCGGTTGACTTTTCCGGTCGAAAGTCAAACTTCACCAAAAATCACCGGTTTGACCGGGATCGACCGGGGGCGGTTCTTACAGTTTTCATCAAAATAACACAAACCCATTGAGATTTCATCATCCAAACTTATTTTAATCACCAAACATCTACTTAAACCTCAACAACTCAACATCCAAGGAAACCCAACTAGTTCATGCATTTTTCTACCCAAACCCACAACACAACTTCAATAAAAACGAGATTGGATTGAAGATTTACCTTAGAAATGGAAAGGAGATGAAGAAAAACTAGTTTTAGAGGAGATTTGAGAAGAAAAGCCACTAAAGGAGCTCCATTTTTCCTTGCTTCTTCTTCAAGCTTCAGTGGAATCTCCTTCTCTCTCCCTTCCTTGTAGAATTCGGCCAACACTCACAAAATGGGCTGAAATGCTCACTAAAGGCCCCCTTTAACCTAATAGTGTAGTACCCAACATGCCCCCTTGCTCTTATCTTCTCAAGACCAAACAATGAGGGTTAAATGGGTCTTTTTGGACCCATTTCTTCTCCTCCAAGCCACCATGGACAAGTGTCCATGTGGGGTCCACATCTAACAAAAAAAATCTCCAGCTCAATTAATTTAAATCATTAAGACCCTTGATTTGACCGAAATTGACCCCGGGTTGACTTCTTCCCAATTACAGCCGTTTGGAAGGAAACGACCCAACTAAGCTAACTGTAACGACGTCTAAGCTTTTTGGGTCCCGGAAAGGTCCCGAATGACTCTCGGAGCCATCGGTTGACTTTTCCGGCAAAAAGTCAACTTTCGCCAAAAATCACTGGTTCGACCGGGATCGAGCGAGGGCGGTTCTTACATGGTGCCTTATTCGTGTGGTGTGCGGGAAACGGTTACAAGGAGTTCGGGCCGATTTAGGTGTTGGCCTCTGGATATCCCGACTCCGTTGTTTTCCTCAAGGCGGTTTGGTGGAGGCTGGAACGCATCTTCGGAGGTGTCTTTTTCAGAGCTGATCGTGGGACGCGCTTCTACATCCTCCCGGATGTGGATCGTTGTGACTCTGGACCGGGAGCTTCTACTGGTTCGTTCTTTGGCCCGATGTCTCTTCTCAGGTCTGGTCGTGGAACGCGTTTCTTCTTCCTCCCGGAGGTTGATCGTCGTGGACCTGGTGTTTCATTGAGGTTTACTGGTATTCCCTATCTCCTGCTTTAGTTTAGTGTCCCCCCATGGTACCGATATCGTTAATTCTCGGTTATATTCTGCTTCCTTCCACTATGGTGGGTAGGACTCGTCGTTTTAGGGTGTTGGCCCCGATGAGTATTTGGCCTTAGTGCCATTTAGTAGTTTTCCTGCAATTTCGGTATTAGTATTATGTGTTTCGGAGGGTATTACTCTTCGAACTTTTCCCTGTCGTTTGTGGTGTTGGCCACCGACTCGTTAGAGCCCGTCTTTTAGTCTCTGTGCCTGATTAATGGTCTTGATGCGACATGGTGGTTCACTTGCTTTAGCTGTAGGTTGGGATCTGTCAGTTTATTTTGTGCTTCATGTTTGAAAAATTCAAGTTTTGACTTTTTTATTCTCCAGTGCTTCATGGTAGGAAAATCTGGTTTCTAGACCCTCTTTATTGTTCAGGTCTTTATGGTTGTAAAATCTGTGTTTCTAGACCTTTTCATTGTATTCCCTTTGATAGAGTTGGTTTGCTCCTATGTTGGGATGTCGAGGTTCCTTGTATTTTTTTTTATCAGCAAGACAAATGTAGATTAAAACCTCCAACGAGGGAATAGAGGAGTACATGGCCGATCTTTCACTACAGATCAAGGCACAAAAAAGAAAACCACACAATGACAGGGGAGTGAACTGAAAACCCCACCCCCTAGAAGGTCACAACCTTCATCTTCGGGTGGTACCACAAGTGAAAGTAGGACGCAGCCTACATAAATTGAAAAACTGAAGAACAAGTTCTAAAAACTAGATTTTACTACCATGAAGCCCTGAAAAACCGAACACAGATGTAAAACTCCCAAAGCTCTGAAATTGAAAATCGGGTCTTGAGTACCCAAATGAGACCACTGTGAAGCCATGAGGGGAGTAAAATCCAACAACCTACCCTCACCGGCGGAAATCCAAGCCCATTCCTCGATTTGCAGAACCGACTCCCATCTCAATAAAGCTGGCCATGTAAGGACAACAACTATAAAGCCTGCGGCCAACATCACTAACGACTGAGACAGATCCGAATTACCATACGAACCCTAGCTGATGGCTTCAGAGGGGCGCAAATCACCCATGAAACTCGTCGGCGGTAAACGCCTTTAACCGACGAGCTCGACCCACCACCGGGTCGAGATGAAGCGAAACCAACTAGTAAAGTAAGCATGCACGAATAGGAGAGGCTTAGCTAACCAAGAAAAGAGGAAGGAGAAAATAACAGACCTGTCCAACATGGCATGCACCCGTGCCGGCCCACGACACGAATCCGGCCAACACCGAGAATCGCTTGTAGAGGACCCGGTAATTATACCGAACACCAGGCTTGCCTTTCTGTCAGGCATCGGTTACCTCCGACCACAGCAAAGAACTCCAGAACTGAGAGTCACCCAAAGCCTAACCAAAGAACCGAGTGCTTATCCTAGCAACGAACCGAGCTGACCCCACACTACCTCATGTGCCCCTACTTTCGCCGGAGAGTCCCTTCAGTGAGAACCTCGTCTCAACCACTCCGACATGGTGCAGGTGGAGGACGATAGTGAAGTTGCGCGACAGCAGCCTCGGACGACTTTAAACTCACGGAGGGTCCGCTTGACGTTTCGGCCAGCACCGAGAACGTAAGTAGAGAACCCGAATTTTTTCAAACCGGAGCCGAGAGAGGGGAGCAACGATTCTGCCCCTAGAGAGCCGAGGAGGCCGGGATAACCTTCCGCGTCTCCAGGGAGGGTCAAGGCCAGAGGACAACGGACCAAGGAGGCTGAGCAAGGGCATACCAGTGAGATCAGGGCAGACTCCAAGCGAATAGATCCCGAACAAACAGCAGATCTAGAGACCACAACTCCGATCTAAGGTATAGGAACGCTCTTTCATGTTTTAGGTTTCATTTTTAGGGTCTGCGTACCCGTTCATCACTACCAGTGTTGTTTGTGGTCATTTTTTGTTGGGGAGTCTGTATCTAGACTCTATTCGTTGTACTCCTCTTTCTCCTTGAGAGAGGTTTTACTTAAATTTGCTTTGCTGATAAAAAAAAAACATCCACATATACAGAAGTAGAATCAGAGTTAATATAAATCCTCCTACTCTATATGTCACATTATAAGTCAGTCGTTTACAAGCAATGAATTTTCTGGTAAACTGTAGATTAGCAGGTTGATAATGCTTTGTATAACTAACTGATCAAGAGTCATAGCGAGTTTGGCACAAATAGGTGACGGATTTTCCAATGGGTTTCTTCTAAGTTGATTTATACTAATGCAATATTATTTCACAGAAGAAGGTGTCTGAAAACATGGCATGCTATATTTCTGCTTGTTCCTGTGGGATTGGAACTTCTCTTCCTCGATACAATGCTCTTTGGCATCCGCCTTCACCTGGGCCTAAGCCCACTGGATTTCTTTCTACTTCAGGTCACAAAAGTTTTGGTTACTAATGACTGTTTTATAAGAATATTGTTAACTTTGACACTTTTCCCATTGTTTTGTTTGTGATTTGACTTTATTGATTTAACTTATTAATCGGTGTTACGACTTACGAGAGTTTCTATTCATACAAGGTGATTATATATGGAAACAGTTTTTAGTGAACAAAAACTTTACTTAAAAAGTATTTATCATCAATCAATTTCACTGACGATTTTTTTTTTAAAATTTTGTTAGGTCCTAAACGCAGAATTAGAATCAAAGCAATGGCATCTCCGACAGTTTGTGCTCCAAAGCGAGAAAAAGACCCCAAGAAGCGAGTAGTGATCACCGGAATGGGCCTGGTTTCAGTGTTCGGCGGTGACGCCGACGTGTTCTACGACAAACTTCTCGAAGGAGAGAGTGGAATCACCCTAATCGACAAGTTCGACGCCTCCACCTTCCCCGTCCGGTTCGCCGGTCAGATTCGTGATTTTTCTTCACAAGGGTACGTCGACGGCAAGAGTGATCGCCGCCTCGATGACTGCTGGAGGTACTGTCTGGTCGCCGGTAAGCGAGCCCTCCTAGACAGCAACCTCGGACCAGAAGTGGTTGAAAACGTGAGTAATTAATAGAAGCTGGTTCAACTAATTATTAACAGCTCCTGATGATGTAATCATATACGTACGTTGTTGCAGATGGATAGGTCGAGGATCGGTGTTGTTGTGGGGACAGGCTTCGGAGGCTTAGAATCTTTCAGCGGAGGAATCGAGAGTCTTGTCCGAAGCGGGCACAAGAAGATATCTCCATTTTTTGTACCATACTCAATGCCCAACATGGGTCCTGCATCGTTGGCCATAGACGCCGGCTTCATGGGGCCCACTTACTCCGTTTCAACGGCTTGTGCCACCGCCAATGCCTGCTTTTGTGCGGCCGCAAATCACATCAGAAACGGCAATGCCGACATCATGGTCACCGGCGGGACTGACTCTTCCATCGAGCCTGTTGTGGTTGGTGGGTTTGTAGCTTGTCGCGCCCTTTCTATGAGAAACAACGAGCCCCAAAAAGCCTCGAGACCTTGGGACAAGAACCGCGATGGTTTCGTTATAGGAGAAGGCGCTGGAGTGTTGGTAATCACTTAATATTATGACTCGTTTCTCAATGTTAATTGTGAATGACCTTCAAATGTGATTTTTCAAAAAAAAATAGAACCTGAAATATAGAGGTGACGAAATTTATTTGATTTTACGGATGCGTTTGTTTGAGTATCCCAACCTCTAAAATGCATTCGTGAATGTAAAATTTTTTTATCGTTTATACAACAAAGGTCGATCGTAGTTAAAACGTACAAATGAGATAGAGATGAGGGCTAAGAAATGACGGTAATCCTTACATTTACGCTATGTTTTACAAATTTTTGAAATGTCACAATAAAAAACAAAGGTCAAACACAATTAAGAATAAGATTCGTAAATAGGTCATAATATAAAGTTAGGTTTTATTGTTACTCCGTTTATTTATCTGTGTCTTGCTTTTCTTTAACGGGTGTTTTATATTGGTTGGAGTGTTGATAGGTTATGGAGAGTTTGGATATGGCATTGAAGAGAGGAGCCAATATAGTTGCTGAGTATTTGGGAGGAGCTGTGAATTTTGATGCGCACCACGTCACTCAACCCAGGACAGATGGGCTTGGAGTTTCTACTTGCATAACCAAAAGCTTAGAAGATGCACGAGTGTCTCCTGAAGAGGTCACTTGACTTCATTTTGACTTTTACCACACTCCAAGACTAGGCCTTTACTCTCTCAACCTTTTACAGGTGAACTATGTGAATTGCCATGCCACATCAACCCCAGCAGGAGATCTGGCTGAGATCAAAGCACTCAAAAAAGTTTTCAAGGATACATCGGAGATGAAAATAAATGGGACAAAGGTGAGATACCTAAACCATGTTTATGAACCGATTGATTGTATGGATCTAGTAATGGTCGGAATTGTTGTAACTTGATATGGGATCAGTTCTAAAACAATCAATATTATAAGAATCAACCGGTATGACCTATAGATTAATATTCGATGACCTTATTTTTCTTGTTTAATTAAGTCACTTATAGGACATGCCCTTGCCGCATCCGGTGGTTTGGAGGCCATAGCAACCATCAAAGCAATCAGCACGGGCTGGCTTCACCCAACCCTTAACCAAGATGTAATGATAAATAATTTTTCTCTCATTTATTTATTTATTATTATCGTCCATCCTCATATATTCACCTCATGCATTTCATTTATTAATGCCTTTTTTTTACTGTCATTTATAGGACTTGGAGCCTTTGGTAACTATCGACACTGTCCCAAATGTGAAGAAAAAGCACCAAGTTAATGTGGGTATGTATCGTCTCTTTTGAATAGATGAAACATGAGCATATGCAGGCCGATATATATGGAGTAACCAAAAGCTTGTTTATAATGACTTGTTGCAGCTATCTCTAACTCATTCGGCTTTGGAGGCCACAATTCTGTTGTCGTCTTCGCACCCTTTACACCTTGATCAGCCTATCATAAAAATGACAATAGTATAATAATCATCTTGTAATAATTACTTGTTGACCACTTTTATAGGTTTGAGTTAGGGTGGTAGTGACTTATATAGAAACGCACAACCTTACCTCAAACGGAAATGCACAACTTGTTGGAAACACCTTGGTCCTTGGAATCTCAATTATTCAAGTTTTTGTATTCTCGCATTTTATAAATAATATAAAAATAAAGATGAAGCAATGACATGTCAACATATTTCCGTTATTTTTTATAAAGATGGTCATATGCATATCACATGATCTTTTTTCCGTTCAAAAATTAATGGAAAAGTAGTAAAATGAAAATTTTGGAAAGTTAGGATATCCCTAGATGGAAAAAAATAGTTAAATATAACTAGGTAAAAATCAGAGATAATTAGATGTAACTAAGTGAAAATTTCCCTACATTGTGTTTTCGTGTCAACTGCACTAACACCAAGGGTGAAATCATTTTTAAAAAAAAATGATGTGTTCTAAAGGTTGGTTACTTTTGGTGTCTATGTCTAATGCTCTGTGTTTCATCTCTAGAACTTCAATCTGCACTTCAACGGAAATGGTTTAGCTTGTAGTTGAGAATCAACATCTCAACTGCAGACAAGATAAAGCAATGATATCTCTAAATCCTTAGACAAAAAGGATGTGATTGGGTCCTAAATGATCTGTCCCCTTGTCTAGCAATTTCATTTTGAGTCGAACCTTTGTTAAAATTATGGACTTGATTCGACTTGTTTACCATCTGGTCCAAAGTAGGGCCAATCAGATCCAAATGGATAACATAAAGCTCTTTTTGTTCAAATTCCGAGATCAAAACTTGGACAGTCATGCATTTCCCTTGCACCCTCAAGTCGAGAATTCTTCATTTCATCATCATGATCCTGAGAAGTACATACAGTCGAACTTGTTATACTGGCAGCGCAATAAGGCTACAAATACGATAAAAGAGATGTATATTCCGAGTAAACATTTGTAGCAAAATAAATATAAAAAAACATTTCTATATTATTTCGGAATTTATACTAGCAGGCAAATTTTGTTCAGCATCATAAGTTCTTAACTTTGTAGAATTTGTATAATGGGTTTAGTTTCATAAGAAGCACCCAAGGCTGAGTACCAAAACAAGCACAAATGCAAGTTCTAGAACTGAGCCATGAGAGTAATAAATTAAAACAAACCTTTTTAGAATTCACAGGTTCAGCATCCCTGGAGATTTGACTGCCAGAAGAACTAGATATCACTGCAGAATTCAATTTAGATAAGCTTTCCTGTTAATCATATGACCAGATGTGTTTAGGATACTAATTTAGAGAAGAAAGGTAAATGTACACAAAACCACATTAACACTTGCCTCTGGAAGATAGAAATTGGGATGATTCCCCATTGTCTTGTTTTTCACTTGAATGGTGTGGCACTGATGCTCTTAGTGATTCACTATTTTCAGCATGATCTAATGGAGAAGCATCCGAGACTTGATGGCCCTCAGTCAAAGAAATTGGCCTCATCGTGCTCTTATCAGCACACCCTCCAACAATGCTCTTCAGAGCCATAGATTTTTGGAGGATGGACAAAATTTGTTGGGCTGCATGACAACCAAAAAATAGTAACAATCGAAATCAGTGCACGGCCAAATAGCAAGTTCAGGAAATGTTTCTTTTGCACATCGAGAAGTAATAATTGACAGACCATCACGTAAAGGCTTCTTTCTGTTCACACTTGTGCTTAAATTGATTTCTACAACTTCAGGACTGACCAAATGCAAATCCGCAGCTTCCACTGAACAAGTGCTTCTTTGAGGCCTCTCTGCGTGTTCAAACATAACCATATTCAGGACTAAAGATCATGCCTAAGATAAGCTTTCATGTATAAAGTATGCAGATATATCAATAAAAGCTTTTAAAAACAAGTCATAAAAATAAGAACACAACTAGAGCAGAAATGATGAAGTGAAGACAAGTACAAGAAATCAAATTTAAAACATATATAAACATACATACCTTTTAAAACAGGTTTCTTGGGTTTAATAAAATCCTGTTGGGCACGAATTATCCTAGTTTTCTCCAGATTGCAACTTTTTCCTTCAACGTCCATATTCACTGGAAGTTCATGCTTTTCTTTAGGTTCGCCGACGTCAACCAAAAAACGAGTACCAAATGCTATTGATTCTCCAGATTTTATCTCTTCATCTTTCTTAAGGAACCTACTATCTATGACATTTCTCCTTTCATCATACAGCATTATCTAAACAGCAAACAAAGAGAAATGTGAATGTCAACCAAACCATCATAAGGACGAAGATAAAGGAATAGTTGAAAAATGCAATTTAAATCGATTACCAAACATATTAATCAAGTACGCAGGGTGTGTGATACTAAGGATGGGAAGTGGAATTGTTAACAAGATCAATAAATAAATGATACAGGGAACAGAATGAAGGCCTAGTGACGTGAAAAAGAAAACGATTGAAAAGTATGGAAACCAGCCTGCTTTTCCCAAGATCCACGAGTTGCAAGCTGTAAGTAACCATCATGGTACTTCTTGGCCTTCTGAGTTACATGTGAAGTGTACAGGACCTCCCATTCTACATCGAAATGGAATGCAAGTTAAGTGAGAAAATTAGTGATAAGGGACGATATAATGAATGCTAATTGAGAGCCATGACATCAAGAAACTAGGATTACTACCTACATAGCCACTATATTATACTATAGCAGTTGTAATCCCTTCACTTTGCAACTCTGGGAATACAATATATAAATGAACTAAAAATAAGAGGATCAACATAGGGTTACAGAACATAACAGATGCAATAGTGAATTCATCATGACTGACCCGTTGTAGTAGATTCACTTGGACCAGAACTAATTTGTGATGCTTTGTTCTTTGACTGTCCGCTCGTCTCGAAGTCTGAAATGTAGTTCATAGAATAGAACCAATAGATAAAAATCAGATAATCTGGAACATCAGGTTAGCCAGTTGACTGAAAAGCATTGAAATAGGTGAATAGAAGTAGAAAAAAATAACACAACAGCATGGGATATGAAAGGATATCCATGTACAAAGATGGAAGAAGAAAAGTGAAACGGTTAATGTTAATAAATAAGAATGGAAGGTGAATTGCCTTCAGGATAACTCCTCCGCCTATTCATTCTTTCTGCATCTCCATCAGCCTTGCAGCTATTTCCTTGAACACTCAAATCCACCTGAGGTTGAAGATTTCCGATCTCAACCAAATAACCATCAAACGCTACTGATTCATCAGATTTAACTACTTCATCCTTCTTAAGAAACCTGCTACTTAGAGTTTTCTTGCTCTCATCCTGAAGAATGACCTTTACAGAGGCCCAAAAATACAGCGAACAGTGAGAACAGTGGTGCCTCCAAATTAAAATATCCCGTCTAAGCCATGCATATCATTAAAGAATGGATAGAGAGATAATTTCATTGGTTAGGTATGACTAGTTAACCAGGCAAAATATGAGAATAAATAAACATAGTGAGACTCATACAGTTTTTATTCTATTCAGGTCCAATGACAAGATGAAAGTTCTGATAACAAACCTGCCTCCCCATAGATCCACAGCCTAAAAGTCTTAAGAACCCATCATGATACTTTTTGGCCTTTTGAGTTACTTGTGATGTGTACATGACCTGCCACTCTACATTAGATAAGAGAGCAACTTAACCACATACAGAATAAGAAAGCAAACAGAACATAACTCAATGAAAAAATTGTGAAAATTTTCCACCCATCCATAGCATTGAACACAAATAAAGAAAGATTTTAGAACAATATCAACAATACCACACACACACACAACAAGTATCTAGTTTGACGAGTAACCTGTTGCACTAGATACCGTTGTATCTGCGCTGATGTGTGACGTTCCATACTTGTGCTGTTCACTCTTCTTGAACTCTGGAGTGCGAGAAACAGTCACATTTAGTCAATGTTAATGTTTTGACCACAGTGATACTTTGATTTTTTTTTCCTGTAGGCAATTCTGACTTTAATAATAAAGATTACAAACAATGCATATTTCAAATTAACCATGTGGACCTCTGATGATCCTTCGCGATGGGCTCAGATTATGCAGCTGTTGTCCTCTGGTCTTCTCCAGTTTGACCTTTATATCTACAGAAACCAGAACATTAGAGGATTGCAATAAGAACAACACAATACAACAAGCATCAAACCAGCAACTACTCAGGACAAGAAGTAAGATTAATACCTGGAGTAGCCGAATTGTTGTTTAACCTATGGCCGTGCACCAAAACAGGCTTCTTAGCAATTTTCTTCTCTCTCCCCTGACAGTTCATTTGAATCACAGGCTTATGATCACCCTCTGGATCGCCAATGTCTACCAGATGAGCATTGAAGGTCAGTGTTTCACCGCAGCTTACATCTTCATCCGTCTTCAAGAGCCTACATTCCAGAAGCTTCTCACAATCATCATACAGCATTACCTGAGCACCAAATCGGAACAAAAATTACATCACCTAGGGTTTTGCAGATCGATCGAATATTGCGAATCCGGTTATTGTGAACTAGAAATTATTCAATTCAGTTGATGAAAAATTCGAGATTCGCAAGGTTAGGTCGACAGTCAGAGTACCTTTCCGGTTGCTGTGTGGAGCTCTAATGAACCGTCTTGGTAGACTTTGCGTTTCTGCTTGACGTGCTTCGTGTAGGTGACGCTCCATTTCTTCACCGTACCGTCCTCCATTTCTGCTGCGCGTTCGTCAAAAGCCGTAAGGCGCAATATCTAAAGCTTCTTAGTAATGGCGGGAAGGTAAGAGAGAATCGAAAATGGAAGTTTGATATTTAACCCAAGGGTATGAGACGAAGACACGAGATAGCGTCGCTCTACTCGCGGATTGAGTGTCGTATAAATTACTAAATAACGACAAGTCGGATTATGAGTTCTTCCTCAATGATGGTTTTAAGTTATGGGCCGAAAGGCCCAGCCCATTTGTTTCAAGACCATTGTCACGTCGACGTCGGAAGAAACGACGTCGTTGTGTCTTTATTCTTCTCTTCTCATGTGAAGCGAAGCGAGAGAGAAGCAAAGCAATCAACCTCCACAGTAGCAAACGACGATTATTGCCAAATAGAGCTAGAAGAAACCATCAAATCTCTTGGCACTCAGGTAAGGGTTCTGCTACGTAGTTTGATTTTTGATATTGGTATGTGCTACATAATTTTAATCTTTGTTATTGGTATGGGCTTGTTTATATACATGGCGATTTTGTACTTTCTCTGCAGATCTGAACAAGTTTTAAGGAGCTATCGATCGGAGGAAGAAAATATGGTTGATGAATTTTTGTTCTTTTTTTCAGAAATTTTATTTTCCGCTGCAATAATTTTCTCTAATGTTCGTTGAATTGAAATACTTACTCTTTTTCTCGATTGTGTGTGCAGTCTGCGCTTTTCAATTTCCATTCTTTTTTGACGGTGGTGCTACTGGTGATATGCACTTGCACGTACCTGAAGATGCAGTTTCCGACTTTCCTTGAACAGAAAACTGGGTATTTTTTTCATACCCGTTTCTCTTTTTTCCTCTGATCAGTTGAGATTTGAAAGTTTGTTGATCTGCTTGTCTAATTTTTATGTGTTTTGCTAACTTGGGTGATGCATGTGTTTTTTTATATATTTTGGCCAAACATGTAGGGAATTATGCCAACCTCTTGTTATCAATGAAGTTCAATTCTTCAAATAGTTCCCTGTTTCTGTTTGAAGATTTTGATTGCATGGTTCTTATGAGGAGGCCATTGTTTTCACTTATTGGGATATTCATATTGTGTGCATTTGTGGAGTTTGTTTAGAGATTACTGTGGCTGATTATTTTGATAGCTATTTGATCATTCTTGTTAGAGGTGTTAAAGACTATAAGCACATTCCCAATGAAATATTTATGTGGGTGGCCACCAGGTGTTGCATGACGCAGAAACATGATAATTAGTCTTAATTCAGTTGTAAGGTAGTGAGTTTTGGATGTCATGTTGCTAGAACTAGTGAAATTATTTCATCTTTTAGCATCATATGTTTAGTTGCTATAGTTGAAGCATTATAGTCCGAGTTGTCAATTGTTCCCATACTATAGTTTATATAGAAAACCAATTGACTATTTTTAGAAGACTAAGGATTCAAATTCAATTTTTAGTGCTTGATTTTTTCCACCCTTTACCTCATGTGCTTCCATTTCCCCGTCACTGAAGATGTTGTAAGTACAAAGATGGAAATGGATCGTTTATCATGTGGGAGATCCGTTTTAGAAAAGTAGGACTCATATTTTGGGATGGGGGGAGTAGTTAGTTTTGAAATTGTTTTGCTTAGACTTGGAGATGGAGCAAGACTGTGTTTGTCTCCTCGTTTATCCCGTCTGGCATTGCAACACACAAGTTCTGTGGGGATATACACCAATTCTGCTAGTGACTTCAGACTTTCATAGTGCTTCTCTTCTAGTTACTCGATTTTATTTTATCAAATTGTGTATGCTGCTTCTGGGAGGAATTGACACCCAAATTCATTTGTATACTTATCTAGGCTTCCCCTCCTTGCAGATTTCGTGGATTCTTTTGGAAGGCAGCCAGAATAGGTAGGTTTGTTATACTTTTTAATTATATAACCGCAATTACCTTGCATGGGATAGCAGCTATAATTGGTTGATAAACTTTGCAACACTGCTTTACAGATAGAAACATTTGGTTTGTGATCACCTATTCCTATCTGTCTGGCTTGATTTCCGCTCCACTCTTCAGTGAGACTTCATCAAAAAGGAGAAACTAAGTACCAAAATCCCATCCCATTTATATCGACATTATGCACAGACCTACCAGTACACAATTGTGCAGGCTTAGACCCAAATCCTAGTAAAATTACTCTAGGAGATGATAATTTGTGCTTGAGTTTCGAATCTTGAAAACGTTGCCAAGTAAGGAGTATGTTTCTTAGCCTTGTATATTGCTTAAGACTAGTTCCACTCTTACAAATGTGTGGCATGGCAAGCATGTGTACACACACACACGTCGTTATTGTGTGCCATTTAGCCTGGAAATGATTATTCTGTTTGAAAACAGGTGAACGCTTGAGCCCGTGGGTGGGGGCAGGATGTTTTGCGATGGGCGTGTCTATCATATTCTTCTGAACATGGATTCTTTTTTCTTACACTTGAAGTTGCAACTGTCATTTGTTTCATAGTGTGGGGTCTTTCAATCCTTGGTCTGTGGTGAGTTTGGTTTAGAATAGTAGGGCAGTGTCATCACTTGAACAATCATGTCTCTGTAAGTCGCCGGATAACTTTGTAACATAGACTTGGATCCGGCCACATCTCTCCAGATCCCAACACATTATCGTTTTAGTGATGATTACAATTGGATTGTTCTACTATGAAACTGCCAGAGTGCACCAGATTCTGTCCCCTCCAAAGTGGAACCCAATTCTGAAAAGCATTTTTCTACCTCTTCTGCTAATAATTGGAGAGGTTATTGTAACATGGAAGTGTAAGCAACAGATGATTTATGCTTTTGTTCAATTTCTGCATTAGATCATCCACGGCCTAGGATCAAGTTAAAACTCTTAACATGTTTGAAATGGTGTAATAGGGAGTATATTAGTTCCATATTGGATGGATCAATTTGTTAAGAGTTGACATGTCTATGGTTTGGAACAAACGACAAAGTCAGATTTCATATCAAGTTTACATAATCATATAATTTAGTGTTTGAATTTTCTGTCTATATTAGGACCAACTGTGTTTAGGTTCATGGTCTAGTAGTTAAGATCAAGTGTTTGAATTTTATGTTCAATCATTAGGACCAACTGTGTTTAGGCTCATGGTCTAGTAGTTAGGATCAAGTGTTTGATTTCTCAATTTGATAATTATTATCAAATGTGTTCAAATTGTCGACATGATTCGTGGAGCCTCTAGATAGGCTTCCCGTCACTTCTCGGAGGATGGTCTCACCTTATTGTGTACTGTGGTAGGCTCTGATTTTTTTTTTTGTCAACGCTCTCTTTGGTTTTCGATATTGGATACTGCTTGTGACATCGCATTGCGTTTAGGGATGGACAAAAAAATCTAAATATGTGAAACCGATCAATACTAACCAGAACAGAGACACCAAAGAATTTAGAACATGAGGTTTTTCGACGAAACTCTGGCGAAGAGAAATAATGCTATAGTTTGGGCAGTGTGGGGTTCTTAAATGGCAAACCGGTAATAACAAAAACCGATTGAACTTGAGCTTTATTACTCAGCCCACTACAAGTCCAGTCATACATATGGTCCCGTGTAAAAAATCATGTCTGTAGCATTTATCCTCTTTATTCGAGTCTTTGATTTATTCTTGGGATAATCCATATGTTTTATACCACTTAAGTTCGTATTTTTGGTGTTCTGAATTTTTTTTATGAAATCCCATACAAATTTCAAATGTTGGTAAAGTTAGTATTCCGTTAGTTTTTTTATTAGGGTTGACTGAAATATTTAGTAAATGCCCAAACAACCTCACGTTCTTGTACCCGTGTTGTCCGAGTTATGGACATCCGTCCTTACACGCACACAAGCACTACGTTTCAAAACTATGGTGAGTCATGTTAGTCTCAGCGGGTACTCACAACCACAATTGTCATCACGTTCTTTCGCGGAACTGATTTAATCCGCGAACCCCTGGCTTCTACACCATTTTTAGAGAACAAGAAGTAGCTCAACAACAAAATATGAAGCCTCTGGAGATCCTCTCTACTGCTACAGTCTCTGAACCCGTCAATGTTCAACCTGTCTGGCGTCAACCTGAGCTCGTCGATCTCCCTCGACCTGAGATTACAGTTCTTCATCCTGAAGAAGTTCTACCTCATCCTGAAGATCCTGCAGTCAATGATGTTCTTTTAGAAGATGAAGAAAGGAGCCTTGGATATACTCAAATTGACATTGAGATCAGAAATTACTTATGGGAAGTGTACGGGGATCCAGACATTAGGGGTTATCACTTTATTACAGACAAACTTAGTAACATTAGAAAACTTCGATCAATCTGTCGGAAACCTCCTCTGGGTAAAAGTAGTGAGGATGCAGGTGAAGTTCTCCTCGGGAAAGCTCAGAGCGGCGTCTTCATCCACAAGAGGGCCGCCACCAGGCTTCGAAAATGCTATCAGATCTGAGCAAGATACTCATACTTCCCAGCCGAGGGAGAAGGAGGTTGAAGAAGGTCAACCAAGAAAATCGAAGAGAAAATTTACTCATGAGTGTCAGGAGGTTGGTGACAGAGGTTGGTCAAAGATTAAGTTGGGAGATCTGGAGTTTTGGGCCTTTGTAAGCAATGTACCTCCTCACTCCAATTGCTTATGGTTGGAGAGGCATTGCAGCAAAGCAGGGGATGTAGTTGCAGTCAAAGTTCCTTCCAAACCAAATCTTCGGGGAAGATGGTATGCCTTCGTCAGTTTAGAACGGAAGGATGCTTAAGAAGAACCATGAGTAGATTCAATGGCACTTACCTAAAGGGTCATAGATTGTTGGTTGTAGAAGCCTGGAAGAATAACCAACAAAACCGACATCTCTCTACTTCCACCTGGAAAAAAAAAAGAGTTTAGACACTGATAAAGGTGTGGAAATTGTCTTGCAGTCTAATGTTTATAGAGGAAGTGTGTTAGGATCAGTTGTTACAACTCAGAAGGATTTGGTACTCAATTCTCATTAAGAAAATTCTCTTTGTAACTTATCTGCAAAGGGTATTATGGAGGAGATTTCCGGAGAATGAGTTAGTGATATTCAATCAAGATCTCTAGGAAATAACTGCTTGCTATTAACCTGTTCTAATGAAACTTTTGATAGAGACCTGATGAAGATTGCAAAAAGGTGGTCGGATAATTGGTTGCACATTATCCTTGGTAAACAAAATTTGTGTCTCAAAAAAGGAAACTTTCAATGGGTTGCTCTTCAAGGTCTTCCTTTCCATGCTTGGTGTGAGGAGACTTTCCATAATTTATTGGAATCTTTGGGATATGTGGTTTACATTCACCCTAAAACGTCTGAAGGTTGGAATCTCGAAACTGCCTTTGTTTTGATTCACACAAGCAATTACGATCTGTAATATTTGGCAATAAATAATAATAAAAATAATAATCATAAAAAAAATAAAAATAAAAAGAGAAAAAGAAAAGAAAAAGGGCCTAAATTTTGGGCCCATGTACCAAGCCCTTATAACCATTCACTCAAACCCATTTCCTTATGTTTGGCTGATTAATACAAAGGGAATAGTAGGTTTCTTTCCCATTTGGCAGAGGCGAATGTGTCTTGGTAGAGGGAGAGAGAGGCGACACCTTTCGGCAAACAGGAGAGCTTTGGGTTCTTGGTTGGAGAAGTGTGCCAGTGACGATTTGATTTTGGCTTGAGACGGAATTGCTCATACTTGTTTGGCGGCAAAAAAAAAGGCAAGTACTCACCGTCTATTCATCACTTTTTTTCTTCTTCTGTCAGTGTATGGATGATGTTAAAGACATCATCTATTTGAGCATTAAATGCTCAAAGGTGTCTCACTGATTAACAAGCATTAATTACTACTTGATGAGCTTTAGATGCTTAGGTTGTCTCATTGTTTAGCAGTAACAAGAACCCATTTGGTGGCTTTAAAACCAAATACAATACTTGTTGGTTCCATCATAATTGCTCCTAAGTTGATGCGCAGTGAGTGAAATTGCTCTGAAGTTTTTATGGAGTAATAATTATGAGGTGTTTGGTAGGATAAAATAACAAAGGTTATTTCTTAATATTTACTTATCGGTAACAAAAGATTAAATATTGTTCCGTTTATGGTTTCTCGATCTTGTATTGAGAAATAGGGAATTATGGTTAGGGATTCGTGAAAATTCGGAAAATGTGATTAGAAACTTTAATTGCGGAATTAGAACGCTCGAACATCGGAAATTGATTCCGTCAAGTGCGTTGGAACAAGTAAATTTAATTAGGAATGATAGAAACGAAAAAGGGAAATTTTCGGAGTCCCGAGGGACGTTTTCCCGATTCCGGGCAAAATGGGTCTGTCGGGCCCATTTTGACAAGTTGAGTAATCGGGGGTTAGTTTTGGTATTTCTCTCTTTAATCCACACTTGAATTAGCATTAATTCTCGTATTGCTTGTGATCTTAGACGTTGGTCCCGAGCGCGGCGGAGGAGACTACTAGGCGGTTCACGTGACTAAGCGTTTGGATAGCATTTGAGGTAGGGAAGAGTAGTAAACTCCACTCTTAATTTAAAGAATGCTAATAGTATGCCTATAGTATAATAATAACCGGAAAGGTCCTAGTTTGCACATAGGATGTGATTCACTAGAATAACCGCTTTCAATTATGTTAATAACCGGAAGAGTCTTAGTATGCATATAGGATGTGATTCACTAGTTTAACCGCTTTCAATTATTGGGAAATTGCCGTGCTGGTAGAATGGCTATGACGAGCCTTAAGGTTGATTGTGGTTGTGTTGGAATGTGTTCAATTGTCTCAAATGTTGATGCATGTTCCATTCTTTAGTCAATATAAGAGTCAGACTAAACTAGATGAATTATGATGATTGTAATGTGAATGGTTGACCCGTGATATGATTGATTGAGTGAATGTTTGAATGTGATATGATTGATTGAGTTAATGTTTGAATGTGATATGATTGATTGAGTGGATGTCGAATGTGATATGATTGTGCCTAATGATATGATCGGGTGAATGATAGACCGATGGGACGTGGTTGGTAAGTCATGCCGGTAAGCTTGGTTGATAATATGAGTTCGGTGTAGTGTGCTTGTTTGGTATCGTGTGCATTGTGGGTTACTATCCCCGAGGGGAAATTCCGGGATGATATCCGACTGAGGGGGTATGCCGGTCCGATATGTTTACATTGTGTTTCATCCTGATGTGCGTTTCCGGGAAGACCGAGGTGCGTTTCCGGTATAGTGATTACCCCGATGTGTGTTCCGGGAAGACCGACGGTGCATTCCGATATATTGTATTATGTGTTTGCCCCAATGATATGTGTTCTTGCGGGGACATTTCCGGGAGGACGTCTTGCTTCACCCCGATGATCTATGTTCCTTTGGAGACATTTCCGGAAGCCCCGATGTTATGTGTTCCTGTACGGACATTTCCGGGAGCCCCGATGATATGTGTCCCTTCGGAATCGAGGGGCATTCCGGTATGATGTGTTGGTTTGTGTGTGGATCAAGTCTTGTGGTTTTGATCATCTTTATTTCGGCACTCTTGTGTCTCCTTAGTTGTTCTATTGGTGAACAAGCTGTCTCTCGTTGATCTCCTTTGACTTACTATCTTATTAAGTGTTGTAGTTCTGTTGATCTCTAATTATGGTGTCTTTTGGATAATCGTACTAATCGGTTATTTGTTGTCAAAACGGGGGTCTTTTTACTTTACTACTTTTTCCTACTGAGCGTAAGCTCACCCCCTTCGTGTTTACTGTTTGTACAGGTTTCATTGATGAGTAGACCTAGAGGTGGTCTCAAGGCTCGGGAGCTCCTTGAGGAGTCAGGTGATTTTATGTATTAGAGACGTACTCCCCTTTTGTATCAAACTATATTTTCCGTTATTCTGTTGGAACGAGCGTTTGACTCTTAACTTTGGATTTGAATTATGTTTTACTCGGAGATAGCGTTATTAAATTCTTTTTATTTATTATATATTTACTATTCCTAGTTCACGTCTCGAGTCCGGTCAAAACCGGATTTGGGGCGTGACACGATCACTTTTGCCAAGATTCAAGATAAAATTAGAGGCTGAGATATCCTCCATTAGAATGTCTTTCATTCCTCTGTCTGATATTCCACCTTGGAGAAAGACACATGCATCTTCTTCCTCCTTTTTGGGGACTAATAAAGATTCAGATGCTGAGTCAAGCCAATTTGATACTCCGTCAGTGGATCCAATTATTCATACCCAGGTTGTAGGTGAGGACGAGAGAGGGGACGAAGACGTTGGAATCTTGCCAAGAGTAGTAGAGGCTCGGTCACTAGTTTGTGTCTTAGGGAATGTGGAAGTTGTTCATTTTGAAAACCCCCTCCAACAATCCCAACTCCTATTATTCTCGGTACGAGAGTGGTATCTTCTGATCAGGATAACGAACTGTCGGGAGCTTTGGGAGGAATCCACTAGATAATTAACTCTGGTGAGACACTGGTCTTACAAACTGATCTTGTCAAGAATATAGGTGAAGAAGGAATGTGTGCTATTAACGCCCCTCATGTTACAAGTCAAAGAAGCCTAGAACAAGACTCGCCATTAATTGAAGATTGTGAAGATTGTTTTAAGGAGGTCTCTCCCACTTTGCCTACAGATGCTCAGACATGGCATGAGATGTTGATAGCATAAAGTCCACATTTGGTTACTTGATGACTTTTGTAGGTGGAGCAGTTTCATGGCAATCAAGGCCTTAAAAGTGTGTCGCATTTTCTACGACAGATGTTGAGTATATTGCAACAACTGAAGCATGTAAAGAGTTGTTATGGATGAAGAGATTTATACAGGATATTGGTCTAAAGCAAAAGCGATATGTGGTTTATTGTGATAACTAAAGTGCAATACACTTGAGCAAAAATTTGACATTTCATGCAAAGTCGAAACATATTGATGTGAGGTGTCATTGGCTTAGAGATGCTCTTGAGGAAAAGTTTTTTGAGCTTGAGAAAGCTCACATGGATGAAAATGGATCTGATGTGTGCATTAAGGCACTACCGCAGAAAAAGTTTGAGGTATGTTGCAAGATTGTCGGAATTGTAATGCATTTCATTTATTGAAATATGGGAGATTTTTTGGGCTTATTTCATTGAATGAAAAGGCCCAAAGCCCATTTGTGGTTGTTGGGGGAGAGAAGTAAATAGAAGAAGTGCAGAATTTTTCTATAGAAATTATGTCCGACCAATCACTTTCAAGAGCTCGATCGTAGGTTCATCCAAGGTCCGATAAAGCTGATTTTTGGAGTGAATGTTCTCCACATACAAGTCTTCAAAGTAAACGGTGGAATTCGGATTTCGACGGTCCGTTTTTCACATACACGAGTTGCGAGTTGTGCCACTAAGTTGGTGAGATTTCTCTTCTTTTTTTCTTGTGCTTTGTTGTTAGTTCCAACACTAGTTTGTGTTGAGATACTGTGTATGCCTATAGTTCCTCTAAGGAGATTATTGTTGATAGTTGATGATTAAGAGGCCTATAGGGTCCCGTGGTTTTTACTTCTCGTCTTGAGAAAGTTTCCACACTAAAATCTTGTGTGCATTGTGTTTCATGATTTTCTCTGTTTGTTGGTTTCCTATTAGGTTTTCACAAGTGTGAGAGAATTGTTTCCGTTGTTTACCATTTATCTATTATTATTTGATATTTCTCCCTATCAATTTTATGTGATGCGCCTTGGCATATAAGGCATTCTTCATGATTAAACCTACTAATTTACAGCTCTTAACATGCTTATCATCATTAGCTAATTCCCCAACAAGATAAAAACAAGAAACCGGGAAGGTTTTGCTCTTGAAACTGTTTTAGATTATCCACATCAGATCATGATGATGAATGTTTAGCTAAACCCCACTTAGGTGAGTTTGTTTTCAATCAAGGCAACATATATTTTTTTAATCTGACCTTTAATCATGAATAATGAATGAGCAAGTAAATTTTGTGAATGGTGAACCATGAATGGGATCATGCAATTCTTTCACATTGCTCAAAACATTTAAAAATGGTTACGTGACGAATATATAAACAATGAATAAGAGGAAAATTATTCCAAGCTAAAAAAACAACTCAACAAGTGAAAAAAACAACTCGAAACTAAATAATAAAGATTGACCATTTAAGTCCTAAATTCCTAGACGGATACATATATTACATATGGGTATATGTGAGATGGGTTGTGCCAATTGATCCTAGTCCTGCCCAAATCCCCCTAACTTGACATATGCCTTTCAAGTCAGGCTGCGAATCATCTGTTGGAGATATTGATTCTGACCATAAGAATCTATCTATAATAGAGCTGAGCTGGATCGGAGTAGGATATGTCACTCCTTTGTTTTGTTTCCAGTCATATGTTAACCAGGTGAATCCATTTATCACCAGATTAATGCAATATTGATTTGGGTGAATCTACTAAAATGGTGGTTATGTCCCTGAATCCCTAGTCGGTGTAAGATAAATTGGGAGGGAAGACTTACACCCGAGTTGTTGAGCTGACTCAGAGGAGGCAAAGTGAGACCGTTCGGAGAGAGAGAAGTAGAAGCGATGACTATGAAATCTACTTGTGTCTGTTAAAGCACCCGAATTTACAAAATTATACTCATTGTCTTTGGTTTCCCAGTAGTTTTAATTTTAGTTGTCAACATGTGAGTGTGGTTCCAAGCGATCGTCAACACATCTAGAGCTTTGACAAGTTGGATCGGGCTTGTCGAACCTAAGACGAGCCTATGACGATTTTGTTTCCTGGGCGCCTCATTGTACTATATTAATTTTAAAATAAAAAATAGTGAAAACACTGAATCTACATGGTCTTAGAAAGGTCATTCGAAGGTCCTAACTACGCTCGTCCTTTTGTCATAGATCTTAACTAACAGGTGGTCTCAATTTACAAAAACTAACAAAACTCGTCTAATATAACGGAGTTGTTGGTTTGTCCGATGAAATGTCGAAACTACCCCAAAAGTTCGAATATGAGGTCACTTTACCTTTCAGCTCTCACAAATCTCTCTCAACTCCTCAACTCCCAATTCTCTAAGGTCTTTAAACCCTAAGAAGCTTGGAAGGTGGTGTAGCTGAAGGAAGCATATAAGGTGGCATAGTTGAAGAAATCGGGGAAGGAAGATAGGAAATCGACATCGTAGTTGAAGTTCTTGTTCGTTTCAGGTATGTGTTTTTATGAAATTGTTGTTCAATTTTTCAAATTCCTTCGTTGAACTTTGTAGTTGATTAGTATCGGGAAATGAGTAGACTTGAAACAATTGGTTAGAGTTTGGTTATAGTTCGAATTTGTGGGTTAGAGTTTGGGTAAACGCTAAGCAGTGGGTATATGTTATGATTTGGTGGATGTGTGTTCAAAATACGAAATGTAGTTGATGGTCACCGGAAGTTAAGGATACATGCATACATGTAGTGACATTTGAAGAAAAGTCATAGTTTTGGGAAAAGAAATTGGTTAGGGTTTCTAAAAAATGAGGGCTGGAATCTGAAATATTAGTATTATTTGATGTGAAACAGATCAATAATATATCATAGGCATTGTTCTACATTTTTTGGTTGATATTTTCTTGCAACTTGCGATTATCA
This sequence comes from Erodium maritimum, assembly GCA_963921825.1. Taxonomy (NCBI): domain Eukaryota; kingdom Viridiplantae; phylum Streptophyta; class Magnoliopsida; order Geraniales; family Geraniaceae; genus Erodium; species Erodium maritimum. The sequence goes on from OY997590.1 coordinate 23,667,553, forward strand.
TAACCATGCATATTTTGTATATTTGTTTTTGGATTGACAATATATGTTTCCCTAATAAATTTTCTTATAACTCATGAGTGCAAAAATGGAAAAATGATAGATTACAAGCATGAATCTACATTGTTTCGGTTGATACATTTTGAAACTTGCAATTATAAGTGGTACAATAGACGAAGATGACTTGTCTGGAAACCTTAACTTATTATGTGATACTGAATTCTTTTCATTTGAATCTAGATCACCCTTGAATTGTTGTATGTATTATCTTATTAGGTAGTTTTTGAATTTTGTCAGTTTTTGTTACATACTCTTATCTTGACACAATCAACCCATTTATACTTTATATGCGTTTGTGTAAATATTTAACCCAAATGAGTTTTTTTTTATCATATATACGTTGATTGTTGTGTTTCGTATGACTTGTAGATTATTGAAGAAACAAAAGAAGATTTTTAAATGAACGCATTAATGTTTGGGTTTACAACAACTTGTAGGTATCAGAGAAAAGGACAATGACATAGTGCTCCTCGAATGGGAATATCCCATATTTTGAGACTTCAGCAAAGAAGGTTTCAATATTAATGCTAGTTTCATGTGTGTGTAGTCAAACATGCTTTCAAAAATATGAAGATGGGAAACAAATGTAAAGAATAGATCTTATGGATGTCTTATTTAAGTATCATGGTTATGTATGTATTTATGTATGTATCAAGTTACAACAGTAAATATGTGAATATTAGATGAGAGAAACAAATGATTTGGTTAAGTTGTGAAAAAAGAAGTTAAATTGGAAGTCTTTAAAAGAAATGTCATGATTTTGTTTTTACACGTGTAAAATGTATGCATTTATTACAAGATATAAATTGGTATAAGAAACATGAATATATACATGATTTGTCTATTTTATATGAATGTGTCGATGTATTTGAATTGATATGTTTTTTATATTGTTGTTATGTATTCTTTAATATATGTTTTAGTTAAGGTTGCTGAAGTTATGCACAATTAATAACGAATCCCAGAATAATTTCGTTTTCTCCAAAAGCTCTGCAAGACCTAATAGTGTCTGTCGCCGCCACCGTCGACGGCCATCGTGGCTTCGGCCATGAGGGTTGCCGGCGGACTTTCCTCTTTACCCTCTCCTTGGTCCCGACGCCTCTCTGGTTCGGATACACTTTGTTTCATCTTCCTCAAGTCGTAACCTTTCTTACCGGCGTGTTTAGCCGTGCCGGTAAAGCGACGTCGGGGAGCAGTCCCTCTAGTGCGTCCCCAAGCACGACCGGTGTCGACCCCCTCGCTTGGGACGTCAGTCTCCCTCAGATCTGGTCAGGTAGTCCCTCCCCAACCGGCCACAGATCTGGCTTCGTCTTCGGCAGTCGATCTGCATTTCCCAGCGCCATATCGGAGCTCCCACCGTCAGATTCTGGTCGCCGAAATCCTCCGGCCACAGTGGCGGTAGTTCTCCCTCTTGTCTGTCACGGGCCTCCCCTCCCCCACGCCGGTGAGCTCCGTCGCATTGGCCCTTTGCTTCAGCTCCAGCGTGTTTGACTTCCAGTCAAGGCGGTGTCCGGTCTGATCTGCGCCGGCAGACATCCTATCGGAGTGTTACGATGTATTTTCCTGTTTTACTTTGTATTTGTGCTTTCTATTTTTGTAGGTTCCCCTTGTCGGGATCTCGTTATTAAGGGCTTATATGCCTTTTTTGGTGGATTCTTGACAGTGGTGGTTGCTGTCTTTGGTGGCATGTTTGGTTGGCTCCTTTTATCGGCAATTTGCACCCATTTGTCGATAATACGGATCGACCGTGTAGTACTCCTACCTGAACAACCATTGCAGTCATTTATTGGTGGTTAAAGTCCAAAGCTCAGGAGTACTCAATCAGGCCCCATTAAAGTTTTCAGTCCGAAACTAGTTCACAATCAGGGTCCACCGGAGCATTTGGGTACCATTTAGAATATTCAGAATTTTTAAGCTGTAGTAGGTTGTTTGGATTGGTGTTTAGGCGCTATGTCGCAACTTCGTTTATGGAGTCTGTATTCAAGTCGGGGATCTCAAACCCGAAAGTTAAGAGCAATCATCACATTGATTGTTTTTGGGAGTCCCAAAAATGATCAGGGGATGTAATGCTTCTGGTTTATGATGGGTAAGGTCTTTATTGTTTATGAAACTTTAGTTTTAAAAAAAGTTTGCTAAAGTTATTGTCTAGTAAATACATTTAATACAACTTTGACAGATTTTGATGATTCGTGTAAAACATTACATAGTTAGTAGCATTAGAAAGTGTAATCAAAGGTGGAGGGTAAAATGACCATTTAGAATTTTCGAACACTTCACATGACGTGCACGTGTTCACTTGCCTAACAGAATCGTTAAGTCAATTTTTTTTGTTAATTTAAGTAAATTGAGACCAACTTTTAGTTAGGATCTGTAATAAAAAGTGAGTGTTATTAAGACTTGTGAATGACCTCTTTGATCATGTACGAATTAGGCATTTTCCCTTGAAAAAAAAACATAACAAGCATTTCAGCCGTTACTTGGGCCTTGGCCCAATAAAATGAAATGAAAAACCAATCCTGCAAACAAGCACGCACTCACTCTTGGTTAGGGTGATTCTCGCTTCGACCACGGTAAGGGACATACAAGTCCTGTAAACAAACATGCACTTTCTCTCCCAGGCCCCAGCCACAGGCAAAAACGGCACCGTCTATCCCCATTTCGTTACAGATACAGTGTGAAATTGCGGACAGTCCCTTTTTCCGCGAAACCCTTGCGACTGCGAAAAAAATCTGAAAATTCCATAGCCATGAGTGAAGTGGCGGTGGCGAGTACGGTGGTGCACGAAGTTCTGGGACCGAGGGCGCAGGATGTGGATCAGCCAATCATCGATTACATCATCAACGTCCTCGCCGACGAGGACTTCGACATCGGCGACGACGGCGAAGGCGCTTTCGACGCCGTCGGCGAGCTGCTCATCAGCGCCGAGTGCGTCAACGACGTGGACGAGTGCCATCTGGTAATTTCTTCCATTTTCTAGCCGGTCGTAGTTTCTCCATCGGTTCTCAGTTCAATAGCCGTTTGTGTATTCGACGTTTTCTAGCTGAACTCTCATGAAATTGAAATTTCTATTTATGATCCGTTCCTAGCTGTAATAATATAATTGCTTGGTTCAGTTTCAATATAGTGTAGTAGTGCTCATATGTTTGAAGTGTGTTGTAGGTTTGTAGCAGATTGTGTGAGAAATTTGGAAAGCATGGTTTGGTCAAGGCCAAGCCAACTGTTCGGAGCCTTGCAACACCCTTCAGAATGAATGACGGAATGGATGACGGGGAAGCTCCGAAGAAGAAGAAGCCTGAGCCCATTGATGGTCCCGTGCTAACTGAGCGAGACCTTGCCAAGTTAGATAGAAGAAAGAGGAAGGAGGAGCGCCAACGAGAGGTACAAATTGTTATATGTCTATATCTTAATTGGGAATAAGCGAATCTTTTCATGTTCGATTTTACATTGTAGAACTCGGCATGTTTTGTGTATCTCTTACTAGCTTGGATTTCATATCTTTTTAGCTTTTTTGTAAATGTTTTTTTCTTCGTGTTTATCATTGTAATAAATTGAATTTATGAACAAGGTGGATGTTAGTAATTGGACATGTAACAGTCTTATTAATATAATTGTCCTTCACGAATTATACAGGCACAATTCCAGATGCACTTAGCAGAAATGGAAGCAGCTAGAGAAGGAATGCCTGTTGTGTGTGTTACTCATGATAATTCTGGTGGATCAGTCGTCAAGGATATTCATATGGAGAATTTCAATATCTCGGTCGGTGGTCGTGATCTCATTGTTGATGGTTCGATCACACTTTCATTTGGAAGGCATTATGGTGAGTCTTGATTTCAACAAGCTGAGAAGATAACAAATACAGGACCATTTCTAGTGGAATATGTAGATACCTTCTTTCTGTTGTCTTCTTTGTTAGTTTTGAACACTTTAAGCAGTTGGCAAATTACATCTCCTTTGCTTTTGATAATGCCCACCAGTTTGCTTTTTCTGGAGCTATCTAGCCACCATATGATAGCTTTTTGCACCTGCAAGCACATTATGATACTACTATGTGTCTAATATGGAAGGGGTGCATGATGTTTACTCAAGCTTTTATCGCATGTCTCTATTCTGTTATTGCAGTTATGTATGTGAGTACTATGACCTTGAAGAGTGTAGTTGCATGTGCTCTCAAGCATAAGGCTTATTACTAGTTGTGGCATCATGATCATTTATGTTGCTTTTTGTAGTTTGATTTCAAATATTGTTTTTAGTGGTTTAATTTGTGGTTTGGTGCGAGCGTGAGCAAGAAGATCATTGGGCAAACTTTCATGTAGCTTATTTAGTTATCATGCACTCTTCTTCATGTAATCCTTATGTTGATGACAATGTGGTGGCGTAAATTATTTTAATCTTGAATTAGGTCAGTCTTCTTAGCAGGGTTTATTCAATGTCGCAAGACCTTTTGTTTTCCCTAAAATGAATGAAAGTATTGGTGGAATTTTCAATTTTCTAATCTCTTTAGAGCTTCCATTGGCTTTCTTGTTGAATTAGTTACTTGTATTCAATTCTGGTTTGTTTAACTGCCACATTCGCATACAGGTCTTGTTGGAAGAAATGGTACCGGAAAAACAACATTCTTGAGGTACATGGCCATGCATGCTATTGATGGTATTCCTAAGAATTGCCAGATATTGCATGTGGAGCAAGAGGTGGTTGGTGATGATACTACAGCTTTGCAATGTGTTCTCAATTCTGATATAGAGAGAACCCAACTTTTACAAGAAGAAGCTCGTCTAGTTGCCCAGCAGGTTGATACCTTTTTTGTCTTCGATCCCTTAAATGATACTGTTGAATTTTGTCTCCCTGTGCATTTACTATTTGATCTGTGCCTGCTGAAATATTTGTATTTGTCACGAAGAGAGATATAGAGTTGGAGAATGCACTTGGAAATGGAAAAGCTGAAGCTAATGGCGCAATTGACAAAGGTATCTCCCAAAGGCTGGAGGAAATATACAAAAGACTTCAGTTCATTGATGCAGATTCTGCGGAAGCACGTGCAGCTTCTATTCTTGCGGTTAGTTCTCGAATCTTCTGTTCTTTTGGCGACTTCAGTATCACATATGTATTTGGTAGTAGGAATTGCACTGTTTCAATTCTGTGAATGAAAATTAAAATTTAGTGAAGGGAGAAATCAAATCATTTGTTGACGATAAAAATAAGAGAAATAGAGAATGGATGTTGTGGGGGTTACGCTGCAAAATGATGATTTGATGAATTATGATTCACTCGATAAAAATGGAATGCTGAGTGGTGTAACCCAGTCTGGATGCTGGACTTGGTTTAGCATTAATCACTTGAATTATAACCCTGATTACGTAGCTGTTATCATCCAATCAGAGGAGCCTTGCCTCCAAACTTGATTTTATGCTGTTATCATCCAATCAGAGGAGCCTTACCTCCAAACTTGATTTTATCTTGATAGCCTGAGATACGAGACTGCATGTTCATAAAAAAAATTGTGTATACTTGAGCTTTATATTTTTTTAGCATTGCATTTGTTTTGTTCCTTTTTCACGTTTTCTATATTTGCTTGATTTATTTTCAGGGGCTCAGTTTCACTCAAGAAATGATGATGAAGCCAACAAGAGCATTTTCTGGAGGGTGGCGTATGCGAATAGCTCTAGCTCGCGCATTGTTTATAGAGCCGGATTTGTTGCTTCTTGATGAGCCAACGGTAAATAAGCATCATACATCCTTTTCAGAATATTTATATTTATCTACAAGCTTGATATCAACTTTCCCTTTTTTCTTCTCTCTAGAATCATCTTGATCTTCACGCTGTACTATGGCTGGAAAGTTACCTGGTGAAATGGCCAAAGACATTTATAGTTGTTTCTCATGCTAGAGAATTCTTGAACACTGTAAGACTATCACTCCTGTCTCTCATGTTAGAGAACTCTCGAACACCGTAAGACTATGTCACTCCTGATTTGTTTCTCAACTCTTTCTTTATTTTCAGGTTGTCACCGATGTTCTTCATCTACAAGGTCAGAAACTGTCTGCTTACAAAGGGAATTATGATATATTTGAGAGGACAAGGGAGGAACAACTTAAGAACCAACAAAAAGCATTTGAATCAAATGAAAGGTCAAGATCACATATGCAGGCCTTTATTGACAAGTTCCGTTACAATGCGAAGAGGGCAGCTCTTGTTCAGTCAAGAATCAAGGTGCTTACCAATACTATCTGGAATGTTTGTCCAGCTATCTCTTTTTCCTGCTTGATACGGTTAAGCTTGCAATATTGTTGTAGCTTAAAGGGGTTTCCTTGAACTTTTGTTTGCATTTGAACTTGGGTTATATAGTATTTTATCATGTGTTTGTAATATGAAGTAGAACATTATTTTTATGCTTCTCTAGTCTTAAAGTAATAGTATTTTTTTTCTCCTTTTATCTTCTTCAGGCACTGGATAGGATGGGTTTTGTAGATCAAGTCATTAATGATCCTGAGTATGCACTCCTCTCACTATCTGATTGCTTTCTAGCAGAGCTTCTATTATTTGATTTCCACTTATTTGCTCCTTGCTTTCTTTTCTTTTGATTTTTTTTATCTCTGATTAAAAATATTATATCCCTCTCGGAATGCAGCTATAAATTTGAGTTCCCAACTCCAGATGACAGGCCAGGACTCCCCATTATAAGCTTCAGGTTTCCTTTTTCTACTATACGTGGTGAAAATATGAAATTATTCTCAGACTATAATATTTGGAGCTTTCAGATCTTAGAATGTCTTGTATGCAACTCATAGTTTCTAATGACTACAAATTTCCATTAAACCCCATGTTTTCTTATTTGAGCTTTATTGTAGTATTAACATCTGCCCTGAAGAGAATAGTGTTAGTTTGGTGTCATGTTAACACTGCTATTTTTACTTATATTTGTGTTTCTTGTACGGAATTGCAGTGATGCATCGTTCGGTTATCCTGGAGGGCCAATATTGTTTAAGAATTTGAATTTTGGTATAGATCTGGACAGCCGCATAGCAAGTAAGGATGCTTATTCTTACTTTTCCTGACATCCTCTTTGCACTTCTTTTTGCATATGTTATTTGTAAATCCTGTACTTGACTAGGAAATGGAGATGTGCATGTTTAGATCTAGTCTTTATATCTGAAGTGTTGCCTTTGGAAGTATTTTTTTAAATGTCTTATTATTAATATTAGTTTGTGCTCTATATTTGACTGTTCAAATTGTTTACAGTGGTTGGACCGAATGGAATTGGTAAGTCGACCATACTTAAACTGATATCAGGAGAATTGCAGCCAAGCTCTGGGACAGTGTTTCGTTCTGCTAAGGTATCGTATGGAAACAAATCTCTATTCTTCCCCGTATGGAACACTTCTAATACTGCATGTCATGAATGTGCTGCATTTTTCATTTGCCAGAATAGTGATCCCGGGCTATGGCTTCACAAAGTTAAATCTATTGATGTTGAATTTGGAACTGCTACTCTTCTCTTTTTCTTCTTTGTTATCTATTCTTATAGCATGCCATGTTTAGTTGCATACTTACAATCGTTCACACTTGTAATGGTTTCATGCATCTCAATCATGTTATGATTCGTTTGTTTTCAGGTCCGTATTGCCGTGTTCAGTCAGCACCACGTTGATGGGCTTGACCTCACTTCAAATCCCCTGCTTTATATGATGCGCTGCTATCCTGTAAGTCCTTGCGTATATTTCTTCTATCTTTTGCATAAAATATTAGGTTTTGGAGTTTTGAATTTGAGCTCTTCTTGGAGTAATTTTGTTATCATATGAAATAGAAATTTTACTTAGGTGATGCTGACACCTGATATATCCTTCTGGATTCATCAATTTGCTATTCTGTTGGTTTATTTAAAGAAATTATATGATCAGAACCCTCACTTGATGTTTGCGTTATTCAGGGCGTTCCTGAACAGAAGCTTCGATCACATTTGGGGTCTTTGGGAGTTACAGGAAATCTTGCCCTTCAGCCTATGTACACCTTATCTGGTATATTTTATAATCTACATATATGGTGTATTTTCTTTAAAGCTTCAGACTAGAGCTTTACTTGGGTTTAATGGTTCTTTGTGCTGTTTTGCTAACTGTATGGTCAACTAAATCTGAATTTGGAAGTTTATTCAAAGCCTTGGCGAGCTAAACAAGATTGCTGTTAATGTCTATTGGGCCAAGGGCTTAAAAGCTTGTTTCCCTTAAGCAAGGTCTCGGGTTCGTGTCCTATGGGCAGCGACATAGTTAATGGAAAAAAATGTTGCTTTTAATGTTAACCACGGGGGATCTTAACTGTATATATTGCTCTGTTCTCAAGAAATTTCTTGGTTATGTGTATATCTAATTAGCATGGATAATGTTACGACTACAGGTGGTCAGAAAAGTAGAGTTGCATTCGCAAAGATAACATTCAAGAAGCCACATATATTGTTGCTTGATGAACCGTCAAATCATCTGGTAAGTCTCTAGCCTCTTCTGTCCAGTCTTGTTACATGATGAGAGAAACAAAAAGTTTATGTGCTCATTACAAAGTAAAAGAATGCTCAAATAACATGTCTTATCGTAGCCATAGCTTGCGTTGTGAAATGGCCAAGTGCTTAGATTCCCTGTCTGGAGGCCACCAGGGTTTAAGTCTCAAAAGCGGCATAAAATGCTAGTTTGATATCTGAGTAAATATATAATTTTACCAATGAAGTCAATTGTGTTTTTGGTTGTCAACATCCCTTTCTTTTGGGTCAAATTAGTTATAATAGCTGATCAAAATTATTGGTCGGAGAATGTTAACGATGAGGTTGCATCGAGCTTGATACGCTTTTTTTAGATTATTTTGGGTCCCAATGATCACTGCCATATATCTGGGAAAGTATTTGCATCATAACTAAGTGCAAAATTTTGGAAATGCAGGATCTAGATGCAGTTGAAGCACTAATTCAAGGTCTAGTTCTGTTCCAAGGAGGCATCCTCATGGTATAACTAAGATTTCACCTTGTGCTCGTCCTTTCTATGAAATAGTTTGAAGCCTAGAAGTAGAATGCATAGTAACACTCGTCACTTTGCAGGTTAGTCACGATGAGCATTTGATATCGGGAAGTGTAGAAGAGCTGTGGGCGGTGTCAGAGGGTAGAGTTACACCTTTCCATGGAACATTCCAGGACTACAAGAAGATACTCCAGAAGGTTTAGAAATAAGAGCTCTATCTTTTGAACAAAAAAAAAAGCAATGGCTGGGTATTGGTCTGTTAGAGAGTGCTAGTTTACAAGAATACAAAACAATACTGGAGTTTATAGTCCGCTCAGTCTGGAAACTATACATTGTTAAAATATGAGACCAGACCGTCGTATTTCTATTTTTTTTCCCTTCACTATTTTATCCCCCAGTTTAATTTTAATCCGTATGGTAGTTTAGTTTTGAGCAACTCGTTCTTTTCCCTTTTCCTAATTCCTAGTGTACACGACCTTATAATTTGGAGAGAAAAAAAACAATTATCTGGCTGGTCATGACTCAAATGAAGATTTTGCGGTTGTGATTTTTGTCATTGATTCGATATATTTCTTTTTGCTTAGTTTTGATTTATTTTGTCTTCAATCAAATGAATGTTTAATGATCTTTTTGGATTGGTAACCGATGGTTAGTATTTTTACGTTTTGTAATGTTTAATATATTGTATTTTGCTAAGTTTTGATTTATTTTTTCCTCAATTAATAGAAGGGAAAATGACACATAAGCCCTGCTAACTATCACCGTTTTTCACATCACTCCCTAACTATTTTTTTGTGACATTTAACTCCTCTAATTTTTATTTTTATTTCACTTTAGTCTAACGGTGTTAAATTTTGAATGGAAACAACCATATGCAAAGCGCATGATGTTTTATTTTTATTAAATGACAAAACTACCCTTTCTTATATACTAACTTAACCTAACTAAACTCAAACCCTTATTTCTCTCTCTCTTTCTCATATCCTCTCAGCCACACAAAGTTTCAACTCCAAACTCTCACCTCCAACACTTCTTCTTACTCTCACCCTTCTTTTCTCTTGCCAAGAAATTGAAATCAAAATCAAACCTATTGACCCAACCAAACCCAATTCGATTTTTGTCTGTCTCTGTTCCTGAAATGGGGGGGGGGGGGGGGGGGGGGGGGGGGGGGGGGGGGGGTGGGATTCAAAACAAAACTAAATAAATATACAGTTGAAGGTAACACCACCATGCCTCGTCTACTACCGACTGGGATTTGAGGTTCCATGACAAAACCTCCTATGCCGTCCTCATCTCCGCTCATGCCGCGAATTTAGGGCTGGGATTGATGGCGTACGGATCTGGGGTGAACGAGTTTGTTCAATTGCACTTGATGGTGGTCGGATTTGGGGAGAACGGGTCATTAGTTTTTTTCTTTTCATTTTTTTGTTTAGTTTCAACTAATCAAGAATTAACAATAAAATTAAATTAAATATGGGAGATTAGCGAAGAGAATTAACAAAAACATAATTAAGGAACATAATGAATAGAAGTAGTAAATATTTAAACAATAATGAAAATAAAAGAAAAGAATATAAACACATTAATGAAAATAAAAATTAGTAAGAAAAAAACACTCTTTAATATAAAAGTAATAATATTTAATTAAAAATAAAAATATCAATATTCGAAACATAATTAATAAAATAAAGGTAGAGAATAAAAAAGGATTAACCAATTTTTTTAAAAATAAAAGAAAATAATGGAAATAAAAAACTAATAGTTAGGGGGTGATGTGAAAAAAGGTTTTGAAAATTTGAGGGTTAATGAGGGGTATTTTGGACATTCGGTTTTCATTGGATGGAAAATTAACATCGTTGGACTAAAGTGAAAAAAAATAAAAGTTAGAGTTAAATGTCACAGAAAATAGTTAACGGATGTGATGTGAAAAACGATGATAACTAACAGAGGTTATGTGTCATTTTCCCTTAATAGAATGCTTTATGATATTTTTGGATTGGCAATTAATAAAATGCTTTATGATATTTTTGGATTGGCAACTGTCGGTTAGTATCTTCATGTTTTATAATGTTTAATAATATAACAAACTTCTCAGGAAAGAATATCCAAAGGATGTGAAATATCATTGTACCCTTTAACCTTTCATTTAAATTTAGACATATGTTAAAAGACAATTACACCATTTAAATTTAAAAAATCTTCATTTTCCCTTAAATTTTATAAAACGTTTTTAATAATTGAAAATATATATTTAAAATTAAAAACATTACTAATTTCTAATAATATTATTTTACATATCTTTAAATTTTAAAAAAATCCCTAATAATGGCGCTTCTTCCTCATGTCCTTTGTAACGACGTCAACGATGTGAGGGAGGTTGTCGGCGTGAGGGCTCTAGTACACACGATTTCAGATCTGGCTCCTCCGATCTGCAACTCAATATCGACATCAACCATAACCAGGCAAATAGATGGAGATAAAAACATGAATCGCAGGTGATCCAAAAAGAGGCTTGACTTGCCCTTCATGATGAACATCGGTAGATTGTATTATCGACCTAGGTTGTAGCATATGTCGTCCTCCCTTGGATAGGTTATGAGACATGTTAGGAAATGGATGTGTTGAAACACGACCGACCTAATGAGAGACGGTAAAACATTTGGTGGTGTCGTTGTCACCTTGGGTGGAGTGATCATTCTGATAAGCGAGGGTGCTTGCCACTCCACGCCTGTTGCTCCTCCATAATCAGCACCTGCAACCGCCTTACCGTGTCAACAATGCCCTCTCTCCATGACTCGGGTCTTCCTCTCGTGTCGACGGTTACCAGACCTCTTACAATCCCGAGTCGCTTTAAAAACCCCAAAAACCACATCATCAAAGTTATCTCTCGCAACCACCAAATATGACGAGGCCATATATCCTCTTTTCCAATATCCTTAATTTGTTCTACTACCGCGAAAGGCTGGAGGAACATCCAAACTCTACATGTCATTGCTAGTGCCAACAAAATGTTCTTGGGTGGCAGAATATGTATCTCTCCACCTCTCCGAAGATCGACCGTACCTCTAACATGAATGCAAAAGTTCGCCACCCTCCGCATCTACCATGGCTGTAGGAAACCACTCATCCACGATCACGAGGACTCACATCACCTCAGCCACAAGGAACCCCATCGTTATGACAACGAAGAGCGACACCAACATGGTAATAGAATAACACAAAAAAACCATACTCATCCCCACACTCAAGGTAGCAACAAACACTAATTGCCATTTCTACGCCCCTCCCCCTCGGGTTGATCCATTATGAACGTCTGCACGACCAACAGGTATCCTCTGTTCCCTACTATCGTTATGTTCAGCACCATGAAGAGCTTTTCTTGTTGGAATCCACTTGGAACCTTCGATATCGACACTAATAGAGCAACCATCTCGAGCGAGTAAAGGGGGATAAGAAAATGATGGGTTTGAGAGACCAGCGAGCAGAATTGCAATCCATGGGGAGAGGGCGAAAAAATCGATCCTTGTATGGACAATCTTGTCATGCCCCAAATCCAGTTTTGGCCGGACTCGAGACGTGACTTGAGTTGACAATAAAGTAATACAAAAAAGATAATAAAATCGATTAAATATTCAAGAGGTTCCGATAAAATATGCGAATAACATGTTCGAAATTATAATCAAGAGTCAAGGCTCCATAAAGAGTACGTAAAACAAAGGGTTCACTACAATGACCAAAAGGACGTCTCTAAGACCATAATGCCCCGACTCTCCAGAAGCTCCCGAGCCTCGAGTCCAATACTCATCAAGCACGCCTGTATAAAAAATAAATAAAACAAAGAGGGGTGAGTTTATGCTTAGTAGGGAAAATCATAAACAGTTTAACCTCCGATGTAGTAAGAAAACTGCTTTAGCACGACGACACATATTGCAATTAATACTTTAAATCAATATGATGCTGTAAAATGAGCAAGATAACAATAATACCACTTTCTTAAAGATAACGGTAACTTTCAGGAGAATAGGTGAAAAGTACTCTAAAGATTTAATAACTACTAAAATGGGATCAAGTGAATATCACCCCAACAGCTCAAATCCTCAATACTCCGATCCACGAATAGGTTCTTGTGTCATATCGGATCCCATACTCCGATCCACAAGAGTACTCGTGTCATATCAGATTTTCCCTCGGTCCAGAGGAGGCACATGCATCGGGTTACCGGTAACATCCATGAGGGACACATATCGTCGGGATTCTCGGAAATGCCCCCAAGGGACCATATGTCTTTGGGAACCGAGGTAATGCTCCCGCAGGACGCATACACCCGGGTGAATCAACAAGTAACCATTCCCCGCAGGGTAAACCATCCAGTGTCCCGCATGATCAACCAACCAATGCCCCGCATGGTCAACCAATCAATATCACGCAGAATCAACCAACCATTGCCCCGCAGGGTCCACCAATCAATATACCACAAGATTAACCAACCAATGCCCCGCAGGGTCCACCAATCAATATCCCGCAGGATTAACCAACCAATGCCCCGCAGGGTCCATCAATCAATATCCCGTAGGATTAACCAACCAATGCCCCGCAGGGTCCACCAATCAATATCCCGCGGGATTAACCAACCAATGCCCCGCATGGTCCACAACCAATATCCCGCAGGATCAATCAACCAATGCCCTACAGGGTCCACAACCAATATCCCGCATGATCAATCAACCAATGCCCCGCAGGGTCTACCAATCAATATCTCGCAGGATTAACCAAACAACGTCCCGCAGGGTCCACAATCAATATCCCGCAGGATCAACACACACAAGAGACCAACATGTCAACACATCGTGCAATCAAACTTAGAAATCCACATATTCACCAATACACACCACAATGGATTCATACCCACAATTATACTTACCAACCACGTTCCATCGGTCTATCACTCACCCGATCATACCCTTTGGCACAATCAATTACACTCAATCATTCATTCAATCATTCATGCAATCATTCAATCATACAATCTTCCAAGCATTCATTCAATCATTCATGCATACAATTTATCTAGTTTCGTTAGACTCTTAATTTATCCTGAAGACTAAGCAAGCAAAGCATGTGAGGCAACCACAAACAATCCTATGGCTCATCTCGGCCTTTCTACCAGTAAAGAAATTTCCCAAGTATTGAAAGCGAGTTAAACTAGTTATTCACATCCTATGCATGCATACTAGACACGTACGGTTATTAGTAATTGAAATACGATTATTCTAGTTGTTCGCATCCTATATGCAATCTAGGACCTTTCCAATTTTATTAACCTAATAGGCATACTAAAGCGTCATTTAAACGAGGAGTTTAGTACTTTCCCTACCTCAAGGTCTTCCTTTAATAATACTTCTAGTTGCTGACGACCGGGTCTACTCCGTCTTCTCGGGTGAAGTCCAGTCTGGGTTTAACAGATAAAAGGTCCAATCAGTCCCGGTATTTGTCCAAGGGTCCTCTGAATTGTACAATTAGTCCTTTAATCGTCCAAATTAAATTAGTTAAATAATTAATTTATCTAATTTAAAAAAAATTCTTCAGAACCGGGTCGACCTGGATCCGAGCCCGAACCCGGTCCAAAGTCCAGACCCAGATTTTCCCGGCCCAAGGGCCCGTCTTCGACTCTGAACTGGCTCAAGGCCCGGTCCTGCTCAGCTCGAACTAGAGACGAAGGGAAGGAAATCTCCGGCGAGGGTTTTGTTAGGTACGGCGGTGGACGGCGACAACGCGCTCGGAGAAGGGAGGAGAAGGTCGGGGAGAGGACGACCGACATTTTCTCACCTGAAAAGGGTTTCCTTGACTCCGGCGAGGGTGCGACTCGAGATCTGGACGGAGAGAACTCTTCGCGAGCTTTCCGGCGACGCTGTAAAACCAGATCCAGTTCTCGACGTTCTCTCACCGGCGAGCTCCGTTCCTGACACGGCCGGCGGTGGCTTCAGCGGCGTCTCGAGAGGTAGGGCTCGCGTCGTGACCGGGAGGAAGAACGTGGACGAGGATTTCGGCGACGAGATTCAGAGAGGAGAGAGGCGATGGGAGAGAGGGTCGCGCAGAGAGAGAGAGGAAGTGCCTCGTGTTGCGTGCGCGAAATCTGAGGCTGTGAACAATAGCGATTAGGGTTATCATAGTGTAAGACCAAGCTTCAACGTGGGCTTGAGCGTGAGTCCGGCTGGGCTTGGTCATGCTGCTTGGCCCAAGTCAGGTTCAGCCCAAGTCCTCCTCTACCTCTTTGATCCAATTTTTTATAATCTTTTTAAACAAAACACAAATGGCAAATTTCTACCCCGTTGTTTCAGATTTCACAATATTACTCTTTTAGAAATAAGTGGGGTTTTACATTCTACCCCCCTTAAAAGAATTTCGTCCTCGAAATTTAAAACGAACGCGCTCCTCTCGACCCTATCTCAGGGGACGTCCTGCTCAAAACTCATAAGCGAGGGATCCGTGGTGCATTTCCGTAGTTGGGAACGTGGAAGCTGCTAGGCAACGGCTCTAGTTCTGCTTGAAGATCTCAAGATGTACGATAATCTGCGGGGCCAACTTGCCTCCGCCGCGGTTGAACCACAATAGTCCCTTCTTCGGGCTCACCTCAGAAATACGTGATCACCAACTGTAACTCAAGAGGTCGACATAGTCTATCTGCGTAACTCTTCCGTCGGTTCTGCGCGATCTATAACTGTTCCCAAATCAACGCGAACTTTATTCCCGAATCAACGCGACCTTCATTTAATCGTGCTTCACTAGATTTACGCTAGTTACTCAAACACCATGCTTGGCGGTGACAAACAGTCTTACTCAACAGATTACACTTTCAACGTGTAACAAACCAAACCAAGATTCAAGGAATCAACGAGTAACTACAACGAGTCGATAAACACTCAAACACTAAGACGTACCAGGTAGTGATCTAGAAGTCCTATACCGGTATCCTGCATCGGTATAGATATCTTACTGTCACAGACAAAATCGGTCTAGATACTTGGTACCGGAATTTTCTGTCGGTATCGGTATCACCACGGAACAAACGACGTCGGCCCAGACATCCCATACCGGAATTTCCGTCGGTATAGGCGTCATGCTGGAACACTCCTTAAATCGAACAAAGTCGGAACCACACACTGACGTAACTTCTCCATTTCTTCCTCAGTAACCGTTACAGGGACAATTCACCCCATAATTTAAACACTAACAAGTCATGACCAATCACAAACAATTCTACAAGGAAGTAAAACCCAAATGCATTCATCAAGCCAATAGATCTCACAATCACTGCAGGGTTTGGAACAACAACTCGTTTCACCACATCTCGTGGAAAGGTAGGCGTACCTCACACCAGGAAATTATACAATTTACCGACGCCTAGTCGGAAGGCGGCATGCCTCGAAACATCCCACAATCATAAGCTCATGCCACACCAAGCACGACACACTTGTCCAACATAGCAACATGTCACACCGGGTCAAACTTATCAGGATTCTCAACCTGATAACAGATCAGTCACACATCAAATATCACGATCCTAAGTCATGGCAACACCATCAACACCTAACTGCGATCAATCAAGAAGGCTATCCAACTCGCGATAGTTCTCTTGACGTCGATACCTGTTCACAACCCCTGACCACACCATCTTACAAGTCGATTCATCCAAGTCATCATATCAACTAGACAACGGTTCTCAAACCTGGGGCACGGTTCAGTACAACTACGAACTCTACCGACATTTAGTCGGACGAGCGACGCACAACAACAAGGAACGGTAGAACCTCTTACTGGCACTTAGCAGAAAGTAGGCATCCTTCGGGACACACCTAAACCAAATGTTACGATAATCACACTCGACAGTAGAACACAATTTAAGATCGATCTGTAAAGGTTATTTCAACCGGTGACCACAAACTCATTATCGAAGGTTCTTCGTAGGTTTTGATTATACTTTGATATTTGTATTACTTTTTCATCCAATATGATTATCATTGTTATTATCATTGCTTTGTGTTCGTATTTCATTGCTATGAACTAAACTCTCATGATCTAGGGCTAGGGGTGAAGATGTGATGAGTGGAATTAACTTGTTTGGGTTATGCATATGTTAACTAGTATTAGGATTTCGTTTATTCATTAACTTGACACTTTCATAATTAACCCTCAAAATGGTACGACAAGCGTACCCTTCGTCAAGTAGCATTCGGGTTTTAAGTACGAGATATCGTACCCAAGGGAGCAATTAAGCAAACACTTTAGTTAATTAATTCGATGGTCAAGCTATTCCTATAACGAGGATTTGTTTTGTTTTGTTTTGTAAAATTTAATTTCATACAAGTACAGAGCACAAAACCACAGATGGATTGTAAATCAGAGATAAAAGACGATCTAGGACATTAACGGGGGTCGAATGCAATGAACAACTTAAACGATATTTGGCGTACATTTATAACTAGTACTATTTGAAGGGCAACGAGAATTCTCTTTAAGTAGTCCTAACCATCTCTCGATCGTATTAGGACCCTAATATACTCGGTCCACCTAATTATCTCTAATCTAGGTGTAGAGCGATATAAAGCATTACAATCTATGAATTCCTCTAACTTTCGGGTTTTACACCTATAGCTATTGCACTCGTGTCAGTCTAGCCATATTTTAGCCTAGATTGAAACCCGAGCTATCCAATTCCTTTTTCCTCTTTTTAACCTCATTTCTCAATTGTTGGTTAACAAGATTTAATCATACATATACGTGATCAAGGCAATGTAGCATTACGAACGGAAATGAATAGACACTTTTCTACTATTAGTTTATAAGTATATGACCTAAATATGCTCAATCAATTCATCACATCGTTCCCCCTAGCCCTAGATCGATATAAAATTAGTTCATAGCAAAGAGACAAGAACACAGGAGAAGGATTGAAATAATCATACTCATATTAACTGAAAATAGCAATACAAATATTCAGAAACAACCCAAACTACAAAAAACCTCAATGTGATTCAAGTAGTTCTCCTTTTATCTTCTCCAAGTTCTCTCCAAAAGTGACTTTTATCCTCAATTTCATGATCCCCAATATAATGACCTAATATCCCTTTTATATGTTGAGTTAACTCTGATTAAAAACGGGAAACACAGTTGGAAATCGCGTTTCTGACGTATGCACTATCGCATGCACGCCGTGCATTTCAGGGTGCATCTTAAGTTGCACCGGTTATTTGCACGCGTGCAACTTTCCGGTGCATATTTTTTTGTCTCTGATCTGGATGCACCACCAGGTTGCACGCTGTGCAACAAGTGGTGCACCGCTTCTTTGCACCCCGTGCAAAGAACTGGTGCACCTTACTGACACTTCTGACCAGCTTCCAATTTGGCTCCGTTTCGCTCCCGTTTCACCCCTTTTCGCTCCAATTGCTTGGCGAACTCTGAAATAAGACCAATTACACAAAATGAGAGTAAAATGCATCATTTTATATTAACTCGGGATTAAAAAGAACATAAATGTGGGCTAATGACATCCGAAATAGATGTATTTTATGTCCACATCAACACCCCACACTTAAGCTTTTTTCGTCCCGAGAAAATTAAACTAACAAAACAGTAGGATATGTCCCGGTTAAACCCTGAGGTTCACCCAGATAGGAGGAGTCCGGGCCTCCTTTATTCAAGCATGGTAAAATAAAGGTGCAACATGCAAAAAGGTTACGAAAATTTGGTGATGACTGAGTTAAAGTGTGCTTGCTGATCATAAGAGCTTTCTCAGAATTACACACCACAAAATCGAGCAAAGTTCAAGAAAACACATAAACCGATGAATGCAAATAAGCAAGCTGCTACTCACATTAAAGACCGAATCTCCTAATGAGCACCCCCTCATTCACTTTACCAGTGTGCTTCCTCTTTTCCCTACTACACGGATCTTAGAGATTCATATGCTACTAGTTAATCCCATCTCCACTAATCGTGAGAAATCATGGCAATCAAGAATCAAAAAGGACTTATATTCGGCTTGTAATGTATGGCTAGGCAAAGGGCATGAAACGAATTTAAAACACGAAGCTCATAAAATAAAACGTGTCAAACATGCTTCATCTCACACCTTAACCACTTTTCACACATCCCGCTTATTTTCACCACAAGTCTTCACCAAACCATTCCTTAGACACTCTTTTTGAGTCTACTTGTTGGGCTATTTTTTTTTCTTTTTGCCCCTTTTATTTCACATTTTCGTTTCTCTTCTCTTGATTTTGTATTCTTTTTCTTACCCATTAAAATTTCTTGGGTACAAGAGAGATTTTTATCTTATTTGCTCTCTTTTTTCTCTACAAACCAAATGGCACATTATCATGAATAACTTCATTTTCTTTGTACTCACTCAACTCACAAATAAATTCCCAATACCCCCTCTCATGAAGCACATAAGACACGAAATATGGGTTCAAAAATAACATGAGGATATACAAGAAATGATGGACACATAGGTTTGTAATATAATGGTTAGAAACGAAAGGCCATAGGCTCAAAATGGGTGACTATGAAAATAATGTAAGGTTAGAGATTTGGCTCAAACGTTCCAAAGATGGTCTAAAATCATTTTCTCAATTTAACCATGTTCCTCACTCTATTTCGCCTCGAATGGGATACACAAGTAGTTCTAGACTCAGCTTACAATGCATAGGAATCATAGGAAGCAACGACTAATCAAGTAAACACTCAGAGTGTAAACAAAAGAGCGATCTTAATGCATGTGCTTACTCTACTTAATCTATGTATTATTTGAACAGTGTAAGAAATTGGCATGTGTAACAGTTCAATCATCGAAGTCCTAAGATCCTGCACTCTCTTACTCAATCATATCACCAGAAAATATTTTTTTTGATTTTTTTTGATTTTTTTTTGTTTTTTTTCAATGCAGCACAATATGTAGACTAAAAGTGTGAAATGAAATGCAAACACCCCACCCCACATTTTAAAACACAGCACTGTCCCAGTGCGACTCTAACACAATTGACCAAATGCATCCCACAACAAATATTCAGAACATGTCACCCCACACTTGTCAGTTAGCATAGTTTCAACAACCATACAGTCCTATATGTTTATACTATCAGCACAACAATTCGGGTGCTTGGCACCCACCAGATGACATATATGAGTAAAACAGCGAAACACAATAATAAGCAAGAGGGTAAGAAAACCGCCCCTCGAAGAACCGTTGTGTGGTAGCCACTGACGTGGGGGATCCTGTGGTGCATAGATGAATGGAGATCTCCTCGCCCGATCAAGCTCGTAGGAGCCTGACGCCTCGCGTGTAGTCAATACCAATACGCTCTCCAATCCATTGTTTGGGGGCCTCCCAACAAGTGCATTTGTTTAACGTTGTTAGCTCGACGAAAGGGGTGGCCTAATCCCCCCGTTTTATCCTCTTCAAGGTTCATTGGAAAGTGTTGCGAGGCTTTCTCTCGCCCAGACACCTTCACTAATCTTTTTCGGCTTCCTCCCCACATTAGCCACCAAGCTCAGGTCATTTTCCACCAGGATCCTGCACATGCAACAAGAAGGATTACAACCTCGAATATGAGTTAAAGTTTTACCTAAAACTTTACTCTTTTCCCTGAGTACATTCATAAGATCTTCTTCCCTGTCATCAGGTAAGTTAGATGGAATCACAATAGGGTATATATCATTTTCCTCCAAATACACATATTTCAGATTGTTCGAGAGAGATTTAAGTTGACTCTTCAGAACTACCCTACTATGATTCTCAAATTCAGGTTGTGGAGGGATTCTATTGTCTTTTTGATTCACCTCATTCATGGGCTCATCTTCGGAATCGATGAGTTTACATGTTGAGTCCTTGGATTGGACATTACCCTTGACTACACAAAATGTTTTCTCCTCCTCACCATACCTGACTTTGATTTCCCCTCGTTCTGCATCAATTAAGGCTCTAGCAGTAGCCAAAAATGGTCTCCTCATAATGAGAGGGATCCTATGATCCTCCTCCATGTCTAGTACTATGAAATCTGCGGGGTATATAAATTTCCCAACCTTTACTAATACATTCTCGATTATGCCCCTGGGATATTTAATTGACCTATCTGCTAATTGTAAGGTCGCTGAAGTTGGTGTGGGTTCATCCCCAAGTCCTAACTTCCTGAACACCGATAGTGGCATAAGGTTTATACTGGCCCCTAAATCACATAGGGACTTATGAAAGTGTACACTACCTATCTCACATGGTATAGTAAAGCTCCCTGGGTCCTTATACTTAAGGGGTAATTTGTTCAACAATATGGCTGAACACTCTTCATTCAGATTCACAATTTCTCCATCTAATAACTTTTTCTTCTGGCCTAGCAACCTTTTCATAAATTTAGTTATCTTAGGAATCTTGGTCAATGCTTCGAGATGGGGAATACTGATATCCAATCTCCTAAAAATATCTAAATATGAAGAATATTGACCAACAAACCTACTATTCTTACATACATAAGGAAAAGGAAGAGGTGGAGTCCACTTTTCTGATTCAACAGTGGACTCCCTTACCTTCTTACCTGCGATGGGTTCCTCAACCTCTGTCCCTTTATGGTAACTCTCAACTGCAACATTGTTCTGTGGAGGAACATGTTCCTCTAGTGCTTGACTGTGAACCGACATTATGGCATTGACACTCTCCCTGGGGTTCCTTTTTGTGTTGCTCGGAAGGCTTCCTAGAGCCATGGAATTCAATAGAGCTGATATCTGTCCAATTTGGATCTCTATGGCCTGGAACCGAGCATCATTGTTCCGGTTCCCTGTCTGTTGCTCCTGCACAGCTGCCTTGTGCAGCTCACTATCCTCCTTCATCTGTGCCATCATAGTTAGCATCATCTGCTCTAGTTTGGAGGAAGACTCTTGTGGAGGTGCATTCTGAGGCTGCTGGTTTTGATATTGTTGAGTATGAGGCCTCTGTTGATACTATTGGTTTTGGTTCCACTGATGGAACTGCTGGTTCTGAGGCCTCTGCTGATAACCTTGTCCTTGAGGTCTTTGGTTCCCCACATAGTTTACCGTTTCTCCCTGAGGCTCTCCAATACCTTCAATATAATCAAGAGGATCAGATAATGAAGGAACCTGCATTGCATCCAATCTCTTTGTCACACTCTGGACAATCTGATCCACCACTTTGTCCATTGATGATGACTCCAATGCATTAACCGTCCCCTTAGCTCTTGGACCTCTTCTGTTGGACTGCCAGACTCTGTTAGAAGCCATCAAGTTCAATAGAGCCACATTGTTCTCTGGGGTTAATTGCACAAAAGAACCTCCAGCTGCTGAATCAAGTTGTCCTTGGCTGACCTCATTCAGACCAGAATAGAAAGTCTGCATTTAGACCCATAGTGGTTGACCATGATGCGGACACTGCCTCAATAAGTTAGAGAACCTTTCCCATGCTTCCACTAACGTTTCACCACCTTTTTGGAAAAATGTGTTGATGTCAGCTCTTAGCTTTATCGTCTTCTTTGGTGGGAAGAACTGATTCATGAATGCTTCCACCAACTGGTCCCATGTTTTGATGCTCCCAGTAGGCAATTCTCTTAGCCACTTACTTGCTTTATCCTTCAATGAAAAAGGAAAAAGCCGAAGGCGCACTACATCACTTGACACTCCATTATACCTGAACGTATCACAAAGTTCTAGGAACGTTGTTAAATGTTCCAATGGATCCTCGTGTGCTTTCCCGTGGAATGGGTCACCTATCACCAGGTTGATAACTGATGTCTTGATCTCAAATGTCGGGTTCGTGACTTGTGGTGCGACAATGCTGCCTTCAATGCCTCGGAGTGATGGAGTTCCATACTGCATCAATGCCCTTTTCCTTGGTGGTTCTTCCGGAGAAAACAGTGGATTAAAGCTTGGAGGAACCTGATTCTACTCCATAATTGGGTTTTCATTCCTTGGCTGGATCGCTTCCCTTTGATTGTCATCCTGGTTATCTTCATTGTCTGAGTGATGACTCGAACCAGAATGATGACTTGAAGCGGAGTGATGATTCATAGCTAGCTTCCCTTGACGCTTCGCGATCCGAGTGTTTCTCTCGACCTCTGAAATATCTATAGTTAACAAACTCGGAGAGGGGTGACACCGCAATTGCATACACAAAATTAAATTAAATAAAAGAAAAAAAATGAAATAGTCTTAACACGAATTATAAACGTATCAGAGTTGCCTTAGTTGCTCCCCGGAAACGGCGCCATTAACTTGACACTCTGAGAATTAACCCTCAAAATGGTACGGTAAGCGTACCGGTCGTCGAGTAGTATTCGGGTTTAAAGTCCGAGATATCGTACCCAAGGGAGAAATTAAGCAAACACTTTAGTTAATTAATTCGATGGTCAAGCTATTCCTATAACGAGGATTTGTTTTGTTTTGTTTTGTAAAATTTAATTTCATACAAGTACTGAGTATATAAATGATCCGCAAACAGAGCACAAAACCATAGATGGATTGTAAAACAGAGATAAAAGACGATCTAGGACATTAACGGGGGTCGAATGCAATGAACAACTTAATGATATTTGGCGTACATTTATAACTAATACTATTTGAAGGGCAAAGAGAATTCTCTTTAAGTAGTCCTAACCATCTCTCGATCGTATTAGGACCCTAATATACTCGGTCCACCTAATTATCTCTAATCTAGGTGTAGAGCGATATAAAGCATTACAATCTATGAATTCCTCTAACTTTCGGGTTTTACACCTATAGCTATTGCACTCGTGTCAGTCTAGCCATATTTTAGCCTAGATTGAAACCCGAGCTATCCAATTCCTTTTTCCTCTTTTTAACCTCATTTCTCAATTGTTGGTTGACAAGATTTAATCATACATATACGTGATCAAGGCAATGTAGCATTACGAACGGAAATGAATAAACACTTTTCTAGTATTAGTTTATAAGTATATGACCTAAATATGCTCAATCAATTCATCACATCGTTCCCCCTAGCCCTAGATCGATATAAAATTAGTTCATAGCAAAAAGACAAGAACACAAGAGAAGGATTGAAATAATCATACTCATATTAACTGAAAATAACAATACAAATATTCAGAAACAATCCAAACTACAAAAAACCTTAATGTGATTCAAGTAGTTCTCCTTTGATCTTCTCCAAGTTCTCCAAGTTCTCTCCAAAAGTGACTTTTCTCCTCAATTTCGTGATCCCCAATATAATGACCTAATATCCGTTTTACATGTTGAGTTAACTCTGATTAAAAACGGGAAACACAGCTGGAAATCGCGTTTCTGACGTATGCACTGTCGCATGCACGCCGTGCATTTCAGGGTGCATCTTAAGTTGCACCGGTTATTTGCACGGCGTGCAACTTTCCGGTGCAGATTTTTTTGTCTCTGATCTGGATGCACCACCAGGTTGCACGCTGTGCAACAAGTGGTGCATTGCTTCTTTGCACCCCATGCAAAGAACTTGTGCACCTTACTGACACTTCTGACCAGCTTCCAATTTGGCTCCATTTCGCTCCCGTTTCACCCCTTTTCGCTCCAATTGCTTGGCGAACTCTGAAATAAGACCAATTACACAAAATGAGAGTAAAATGCATCATTTTATATTAACTCGGGATTAAAAAGAACATAAATGTGGGCTAATGACATCCGAAATAGATGTATTTTATGTCCACATCACCAACTTATAAGTAAGTTCACCCAAGTCACCACTTAAGGAGTAATCAACACACACTGAACTCTCACGGATTTGAACAGTTCAAAAGAAGAGCGTGGTTCCGTCAATCGTTTCTCGAACAACTCAGAACCGACAACGGTTAACTCTTAACTTTCCCTGTGCCCTTCATGGCACAAGATCCGACCTACCACGCACGCTTCGTTTGGTGCCATCTTGTTACTGGCCTGAAAGCTTGTGGTAGTCGCACTCGACTGTCTGTTTCCGGATTTCAACGTGAGGTGCTCTCATTTCTATGACGTAACTTAATGGTTATGCTTAGTCCTCGCGGAACGTTGGCGTTCGTTCTTCCCTTGTTGACAAAGTTACGCCTTGGTACTCGGTTCTCGTTCTCCGCACTCTGCTCTGATGGGAGTGTCGTCTGATGTCCTTGTAACTCTCGGTGTTGCTCACCTATAGCGTGCGGCGTGACTGATGGTACTAATTCTGATGCTGACTTCGTGAAATGGAGGCAATCCGATCGGTTCCTCCGAGGAGAACTTAGGGAGAACATTCTAATCTAATCTCACACGTACAACACACACTCGTCCACTCCTCACTTGTTAACTGGGGTGCCAAGGCAAAAAGGGTCGTCTCAAAGGTCGCATCTTATGACTTAGATCTTTTAGCGGGGTAGAAGAGGCTGGAGATTACGACTCTTGTGGGTTATGGGCCCATCACGCTTCCGCTGCGCTACTCTAATCTTATCGTCACTCGGTCATCTCCGGTGACCGTTCGGACCGTTTATTGGTCAAGGCCGTAGCCTTTCTCCGCTCGGGTGTTCGATGCTGATAGCATTCGATGAACGTTTAATGTTCCACGACTTGGTTCTTAAAGCTTGACAACCACATTCGAAACAGGAAATGGAACTTTAAGTACGGCAAGTTCTTAAGAACGAGACGGTTTGTTACCACACTTTCGTCTCCTACCGACACTAGTCGGGACTACCACATCTTGAGTCGGTGTGTTAAGGTATGGGTGGGCTAACAGTTTTAAAATCGTTCTAACATAACGTAATCACGAAAAAAAACAACCAAGTGTAATACTCAAGTGTCAGCAAACACGAAATCCAAAATGTAAATCGTAAACAAGTACTCTAAGCGCTCTGAAGATCGGTATCAAGTCCCTCAGATCGGGGCCCGACCGTCGCGTACACTCTGCCTACTGAGTCTGAGGTCCTCCTCTCGGTGGTAGTGGAAGAATCTGTTGTTGTGGTCGCTGTACGGGTCCTCTCCCAAATTAGTCAGGACACACTGTGGAGATGTGTCTCGATCTGCCACAGTGATAGCATGTCCTCTCATCTGGACGCGCCCTCTCCTCGGCTCTCGCCGGACTACCTGTAGAGCGGTTTGTTGATCCACCACCCAATGGGTAGTCCCGACCCAGATGTCCCAATTGCCTGCACGAAGGACAAAACTGTGCCACCGGGGCAGGTCCAACGGACGCTACTGCCCCAACCCGTCGTGTCTCACCGGACTGGGCATGTGGCTGAAAGAATCCCGAGGTCATCTGCCTCCTAGGATCACGACTCTCTGACGGCCTCAGGAAGCCACTCGGCCTCGGCCTGGTCTTCCGCGCTTTGGCGGTCTCCCGAATATGCCTCTCAACGGCTAGTGCCTGGTCCACTCATATAGAAAAATACTCATCCTGAAGGCAATAACTCAATTCGCGATAGACGGGATGAGTCCTCTCTCGAAACTCCTGCGGCGGTTCTCATCGGTCTGCACCATCTCGGGCGCGAAGTGAGACAAGGACGTGAACCTCGCCTCATACTCAGAGACGGTCATCCCTCTCTACCGCATATCCAAAAACTGCTGGTGTCGGTCATCTCGAACAGATCGAGGGAAAATACTGTTCCAGGAACAGTCTGTTGACCAACTGAAAGTCATCTCCAGCCCCGGTCTCAGTCGTATCTAGGTTGCGGTTAATCCGTTCCAACCAACCTGCGACATCCTCGGGGTCTGAACTCCCAGAGTAGACTGATGTGCCCAGCTTGCGAAAATCTCTGAGTGTCTGGGCCGTAAAGTTGTCAAATGGTCTGGCCTCTCAACATAGGTTGTGGTAGCCGTGGGCACGGTCTCTGGTGCCGACACTGATAGCTGCTAATACTGCGCGAGCCACCTCATCTATAGGGGCCGCCTGAGTCGGATCTACGACTAGAGGAACTCTAGGTGGTAACCCTGACGGTCCACCCTCAAAACTCTGGTGCTCTGTGGAAGCAGTACCCTGGGCACTCGTTGTCCCTGCTAGTCCAACAACTGGTGTCTGGCTTTTCCCCATAGTTGGGCGGCTCCTAGTACCCCTCGGGATATAAGCACGTGACATCTCGTATACTCGTTGCATTTATAACGTATATGTTCATAATCCAGTTTACAACAATCGGTTCGATGTATCATATCATGACGTTCTCATGCGTCTCAAAGGGATCCTACTTGGATCGATAGTACGTAGTATAGTCATATATAATACTTATATAGACAAAGAAGTCTGCACCTTGTGCGTCTCACACATCACGCAAGCAATTCAATCAAGCAAGTAACTCATCCAACTCCCACAGGAGGCATAGTTTCAACAAATCACACAATCACTATACCAGACCGGTATACGTCTCGGTCGGGTATCTTCCCATCACGTGGGGTTCAAATCATATCACCATAGTTTCCCAAATTATATGCTTAGTTCCATTCTCACAAGTCTCAACTCTTTTCGTAAGTCTTAACACCTTACTTTTATCTTATAACATTCATGTCGATCTCGCGTCGTTACAACCCGATTCAGGCGTCCCCGAATCCCGTTGTAACCACTTGACATCCCCCTATCACGCTCGACTACAGTAGCGCCCCTGAGTCAGCCCGTGATAGTGCAAACACTTCAGTTTCACAGAAATTTTGACATGACTCGTTCGTATTTTCCACTAACCCTCCGCTTAAGCGGGACATCCAATAATCAATTTCACAAAACATTCAGCACATAAGGTTCCCACAATCAGCAAAAGTACACATCATCGTGCAATACTGTAAGTACTTCTTGGGTTTCTACCCTTTATTCAATTGACATCCAATCGGATCATCATTTGAATTTTAATCCTTAAATACCGGTCACACTTAAGCAAGTCAACATTTCAAGTTACCAATCAAGTAACGGCCAACCAAGGTGGTAACGCAATCAACAATTTCACAACTAACACTTCATTACTCTAGAACACACAACATCAGAATAATACAGTAAAGTATGGTGTCGGAACAACCGTCGGTCTCAATCTTCCCGGATCACGAAGCAGCGGGATGGAACCAGTCCTTCCGGAACACGAAGCATCGGGAAGGACAATAATATCACGAAGTATCGGGTGGAACTAGTCTTTCCGGATCACGAAGCCTAGGATAAGTCAATAATATCACGTAACATCGGGATGGAACCAGTCTTTCCGGGTCACGAAGCATCGGATAAGACGGTGATTCACCATACCAGAATATCTCTCGGTCTAGGTTCCCTAGGTCACGAAGCATTGGGATAGTTAACAATATAAACACAACAGACCATCTTACCCGCTCGGTAAATAAACAACAAAGGAATTCAATTGCCGACAGGACACAACACGCAGCTCATACAAACCACCGAGCTTAAGCATTGCTCGTTAAACCAATCCCGATCTCAACCGTTCGGCTTCACCGATCACTTAGCTTACAATCAATATGGCAAGGATACCAATTAAGAAATGCAACCATCGTAATATATAAGATTCAAACTTAAGCAAACATTGAAACAATCAAGACTCGTGTCGTTCCAACTCCACGCATCAAATGTTTCCAATTTGCGTCATTGAGTACCACGTCCTAGACCAGCTAACTCTACCCACCTAATTGACGTCGGTCCGAGTTTTCGAAAACACGTTCAAAATGAAACCAGGCTCTGATACCAAATTGTCACGCCCCAAATCCGGTTTTGGCCGGACTCGAGACGTGACTTGAGTTGACAATAAAGTAATACCAAAAAGATAATAAAATCGATTAAATATTCAAGAGGTTCCGATAAAATATGCGAATAACATGTTCGAAATCAAAATCAAGAGTCAAGGCTCGATAAAGAGTACGTAAAACAAAGGGTTCACTACAGTGACCAAAAGGACGTCTCTAAGACCATAATGCCCCGACTCTCCAGAAGCTCCCGAGCCTCGAGTCCACTACTCATCAAGCACGCCTGTATAAACAATAAATAAAACAAATAGGGGTGAGTTTACGCTCAGTAGGGAAAATCATAAACAGTTTAACCTCCGATTTAGTAAGAAAACTGCTTTAGCACGACGACACATATTGCAATTAATACTTTAAATCAATATGATGCTATAAAATGAGCAAGATAACAATAATATCACTTTCTTAAAGATAACGGTAACTTTCAAGAGAATAGGTGAAAAGTACTCTAAAGATTTAATAACTACTAAAATGGGATCAAGTGAATATCACCCCAACAACTCAAATCCCCAATACTCCGATCCACGAATAGGTTCTTGTGTCATATCGGATCGCATACTCCGATCCACAAGAGTACTCGTGTTATATCAGATTTTCCCTCGGTCCAGAGGAGGCACATGCATCGGGTTACCGGTAACATCCCCGAGGGACACATATCGTCGGGATTCTCGGAAATGCCCCCAAGGGACCATATGTCATTGGGAACCGAGGTAATGCTCCCGCAGGACGCATACACCCGGGTGAATCAACAAGTAACCATTCCCCGCAGGGTAAACCATCCAGTATCCCGCATGATCAACCAACCAATGCCCCGCAGGGTCAACCAATCAATATCACGCAGGATCAACCAACCATTGCCCCGCAGGGTCCACCAATCAATATCCCGCAGGATTAACCAACCAATGCCCCACAGGGTCCACCAATCAATATCCCGCAGGATTAACCAACCAATGCCCCGCAGGGTCCACCAATCAATATCCCGCAGGATTAACCAATCAATGCCTCGCAGGGTCCACAACCAATATCCCGCATGATCAATCAACCAATGCCCCGCAGGGTCCACAACCAATATCCCGCATGACCAATCAACCAATGCCCCGCAGGGTCTACCAATCAATATCCCGCAGGATTAAATAAACAACGTCCCGCAGGGTCCACAATCAATATCCCACAGGATCAACACACACAAGAGACCAACATGTCAACACATCGTGCAATCAAACTTAGAAATCCACATATTCACCAATACACACCACAACGGATTCATACCCACAATTACACTTACCAACCACGTTCCATCGATCTATCACTCACCCGATCATACCCTTTGGCACAATCAATTACACTCAATCATTCATTCAATCATTCAAGCATACAATTTATCTAGTTTCGTTAGACTCTTAATTTATCCTGAAGACTAAGAAAGCAAAGCATGTGAGGCAACCACAAACAATCCTATGGCTCATCTCGGCCTTTCAACCAGTAAAGCAATTTCCCAAGTATTGAAAGCGAGTTAAAATAGTTATTCACATCCTATGCATGCATACTA
Organism: Erodium maritimum; assembly: GCA_963921825.1. Taxonomy (NCBI): domain Eukaryota; kingdom Viridiplantae; phylum Streptophyta; class Magnoliopsida; order Geraniales; family Geraniaceae; genus Erodium; species Erodium maritimum. The sequence continues at coordinate 23,697,878 of OY997590.1, forward strand.
GGCACGTTCAGTTATTAGTAATTGAAATACGATTATTCTAGTTGTTCGCATCCTATATGCAATCTAGGACCTTTCCAATTTTATTAACCTAATAGGCATACTAAAGCGTCATTTAAACGAGAAGTTTAGTACTTTCCCTACCTCAAGGTCTTCCTCTAATAATACTTCTAGCTGCTGACGACCGGGCCTACTCCGTCTTCTCGGGCGAAGTCCAAGCTCTCGGGCGAAGTCCAGTATGGGTTTAACAGATAAAAGGTCCAATCAGTCCCGGTATTTGTCCAAGGGTCCTCTGAATTGTACAATTAGTCCTTTAATCGTCCAAATTAAATTAAATAAATAAATAATTTATCTGATTTAAAAAAAAAATCTTCAGAACCAGGTTGACCCGGATCTGAGCCCAAACCCGGTCAAGAGTCCAGACCCAGATTTTCCCGGCCCAAGGGCCCGTCTTCACATCTTGGCCACGACCCGTGTTCGACTCTGAACCGGCCCAAGGCTCGGTCCTACTCAGCTCGAACCAGAGACGAAGGGAAGGAAATCTCCGGCGAGGGTTTTGTCAGGTACGTCGGTGGACGGCGACAACGTGCTCGGAGAAGGGAGGAGAAGGTCGGGGAGAGGATGGCCGACATTTTCTCACCTGAAAAGGGCTTCCTTGACTCCAGCGAGGGTGCGACTCGAGTTCTTGACGGAGAGAACTCTTTGCGATCTTTCCGGCGACGTTGTAGAACCAGATTCGGTTCTCGACGTTCTCTCACCGGCGAGCTCCATTCCTGACACGGCCGACGGTGGCTTCAGCGGTGTCTCGAGGGGTAGGGCTCGCGTCGTGACCGGGAGGAAGAGCGTGGACGCGGATTCCGACGACGAGATTCAGAGAGGAGAGAGGCGGTGGGAGAGAGGGTCGCGCAGAGATAGAGAGGAAGTGCTTCGTGTTGTGTGCGCGAAATCTGAGGCTGTGAACAATAGCGATTAGGGTTATCACAATGCAGGACCAAGCTTCAACGTGGGCTTGAGCGTAAGTCCGGCTGGGCTTGGTCATGCTGCTTGGCCCAAGTTAGGTTCAGTCAAAGTCCTCCTCTACCTCTCTGATCCAATCTTTTTTTTTTGAATTTCTTTTTAAACAAAACACAAATGGAAAATTTCTATCCCGATGTTTCAGATTTCACAATATTACTCTTTTAGAAATAAGTGGGGTTTTACGATCTGGATGAAGGCCACGTAAACTCTCGCATAAGGTTTTTAAAAGACTGAAAATTATAATTCTATTTTGTAATCATTATAACATATATATATATATACACACACGGGAACTTTTGAATACAAACCAAAATTCAGGTGCGAAATACAAATAATTTGGGCCATTGATTTAGGGGATCGAATGACCACCAAAATTTAAGGGGTGAGGTGATTGATTACGAAATTAATTACAAAGATATGCATTATTGGTTCTGCCATTAATGATTTGTATTTTAATGGCCCATATTGGTTTGTAGTTCGTACCATAAAATCAGTTTGAACCCGATAGCCCTTATATATATATATAGACTCGGTATCACATGCGAGCCAGGCCTTATTGTGCGAACTGCGAACTCACAGGAGAGAGACACGTGGACTTTTCGCGCGCGCACAACTATTGTTCACGCGCGCATAACTACTGTTCACGCGTCCGATTGGTGGGTCAAACCTGATCGATAAGCTGGTTAGTCTCGCCGGTTAGTTGGTTAAACTTGGCCGATCAGCTGGTTAGTCATATACATGTGGTACCAACACCCATGTATATGACTTACCAGTACTGTGTATGTATTGAATCAGTAGAATCGAGTCGTCAAAATTGAACCTGAGTTGGAGTCAGTGTTAGCATTTGGCAAAACTGTAACATTTTTTTGGGTGGAAATGGCCTTCAGAGCAATATTCACGACTCTGTCGTGTTGTACGATGTTTTTCGGTCATCCGAGGTCATCTAGAGGGTCAAAAACGTACTTTTACATTTTGGATTTTTTTTAATTTTTTTTTGGTTTTCTGATTTTCCTTTATTCATATTAGGACTTCGGGATTACCTTCCTTAGGGTTTAGTTTTAGTATTTATGGTTTATTTTTAGGATTTAGGTTTAGTTGTACCAACATTGTGTGCGTATTGTAACAACACTATGTGCGTATTTATACCAGCACTATGTGCGTACTGTACCAGGAGTGTGTGCGTATTGTACCGACACTGTGTGTGTATTGTATCGTATTGTACCAGCATTGTATGCGTATGGTACCAACACAAAATCCGCACGCTACCAGCAGCATGAGCCCGCGTGACCAACACGCGCGCGCGAAAAAGACACATGTCGCCCTCCTGTGCGTCCGCAGTTCACACAATAAGGGCGGTTCTCACGTTATCTCATCCCTATATATATATATAAGGGGGTTATCAAGTACAAACCTTATTTCGGGTCAGAACGTAAAACCAATCTGGGCCATTGATTACCCAGATCGGATGGCCACCAAAATTCAGGGTGTGGTGGTGATTGATTACGAAATCAATTACAAGATATGCATTAACTAAAAAGATATGCATTAAATCCGGGCCTTTAATTCTATGATCCAAGCACCCAGATTGAAAGTTTGTAGTTCTGACGAAAGATAAAAGTTTGTACCGGATAGTAATCATATATATATATATATATATATAGAGAGAGAGAGAGAGAGAGAGTTGGTATCAGGTACAAACCACCCTTTATTGTATAAACTACGAACCAATCTGAGCCATAGGATCCCCCCAAAGTGATATCAGCAGAGCGCACCAGATGCTGACACGTGTGCAATAAATATATAAAACACCGCACCTTATTGTGCAAACTACGAACTCACAAGGTGCTGACACGTGGGCGTGCGCGCTGCTGGTGCGCGCGTGCATAGTGCTGATCGTTTGCGCGCACAATGTTGATCGTTTGCGCGCACACTGCTGATAGTTTTCATTTGTACCAAACTATCAGCACCGTGCGCGCAAACGATCAGCACTGTGCGTGCGCGTGGTCAACACGCACACGCACACGCACAGGGGTAGAGGCGCGCGCGAAGTGGCCACGTGTTAGCATCTGGTGCGCTCTACTGACGTCACTTTGACCGCATCCTATGGCTCAGATTGGTTCATAGTTTGCACAATAAGGATGGTTTTTACTGGATAGCTACCCTATATATATATGTATATATATGGGAGCTTTCGGGTACAAACCTTATTTCGGGTCAGAACGTAGAATTAATCCGGGCCTTTGATTAGCTAGATCGAATGACCACCGAAATTCAGGGGGGTGGTGGTGATTGATTACGAAATCAATTACAAGGTATGCATTAATTAAAAAGATATTAAAAGATATGCATTAAATATGGGCCATTAATTCTACGATCCAAGGGCCCAAATTGATAGTTCTACGTTCTGACGAAAGATGTAAGTTTGTACCTGATTGTTATCCTATATATATATATAGAGTTGGTATCAGATACAAACTACCCCTTATTGTGCAAACTACTAACCAATCTGAGCCATAGGATCCCCCCAAAGTGATGTCGGCAGAGCGCACCAGACTCTGACACATGGGCAATAAATATATAAAACATTGCACCTTATTGTGCAAACTACGAACTCATCAGGTGCTGACACGTGGGCGCGCGCGCACAGTACTGATAGTTTGCGTAGCATGGTACTGATAGTTTTCGCGCACAGTGCTGATAGTTTGCATTTGTACTAAAATACCAGCACCGTGTTTGTAAAATATCAGCACCCGCGCGCGTGCATGGTCAACACGCACACGCGCGCGGGAAGAGGCGCGCGCGAAGCGGCCACGTGTTAGCATCGCGCGCGCTCTGCTGACGTCACTTTGACCCCATCATGTGGCTTATATATATATATATATATATAGTTGGTATCAGGTACAAATCACCCCTTGTTTTGCAAACTACGAACCAATCTGAGCCATAGGATCCCCCCAAAGTGATGTCAGTAGAGCGCACCAGATGCTGACACGTGGGCAATAAATATATAAAACACCGCACCTTATTGTGCAAAATACGAACTCACCAGGTGCTGACATGTGGGCGCGCACTACTAGTGCGTGCGCGCACAGTACTGATAGTTTGCGTAGCATGGTACTGATAATTTGCGCGCACAGTACTTATAGTTTGCATTTGTACTAAACTATTAGCATCGTACTTGTAAACGATCAGCACCCGCGCGCGCGAAGTGGCCACGTGTTAGCATCATGCGCACTCTGCTGACGTCACTTTGACCGCATCCTATGGCTTAGATTGGTTTGTAGTTTGCACAATAAGAGTGGTTTTTACTGGATAGCTACCCTATATATATATATATATAGGGACAACATAGAATAAAAATTGCTCTTATTGTGCAAACTACGGTCTCACAAGAAGGCAACATGTGTCCTTTTCGCGCGCGCACAGTGCTGGTCGCGCGTGCGCGCACAGTGTTGATCGCGCTCGCACAAAGTGCTGGTACCTTACACACGCAAGTGCTGGTACCTTACATACACAAGTGCTGGTATTGTGTTTATTAATTCAGAACAACTGATTTACAATCAAACCCTTATGTGTTTACACAACGAAACTAAACTCCAATGTCTTAATACAATGAGGAAACCAATACCAAAGTCGTAATAAAAATAAAGGAAGTATGAAAACTCCAAAAAAAGCGCAAATAAAAACCTGAACTCGAAAAGTACGTTTCCATCAAAAAAATTCTAGGGTTTTGTCGAATTCTTACACTGACTCCTTTTCTGGTTCTTTAACCACCGCATCAATACGTCTACGATATGGACTGTGTCACATACATAAGTGTTGGTACTTTACACACACAGATGCTGGTACTTTATATACATGAGTACTGGTACCAACATGTAGGGGTTGTGGTGGTGCCACATCTCAACACTTTACATGAGCGAAAAAGAATATGTGTCAGCATTGTATGGAAGGTACCAGCGCTTTGCATGCGGGGTAGTGATTGTACTTTATATACATGGGTGCTGGTTACACATGTACCAGCACTTGCGCGTTGGTACCAGTACTTTGTATGCGCGGAAAAAGGACATGTGTCAGTATCTGTATGGAAGGGCACCAACGTTTTGCATGGGGAGTACCAGAGCGCGTGTGCACGTGAACTTGAGCTGTGTGCGCACGCGTGAAAAGGACAAGTGTCTCCATCCTATGAGTCCACAATTTGCACAATAAGGACGGGTTCACATTTGATACCGAGTATATATACAAACTTTATAACTTCGTCAGAACGTAGAACTTTCAATCTGGGCCCTTGGATCGTAGAATTAAAGGCCCAGATTTAATGCATATCTTTTTAATTAATGCATATCTTGTAATTGATTTCGTAATCAATCACCCCCCACCCCCCTGAATTTCGGTGGCCATCCGATTTGGGTAATCAATGGTCCAGATTGGTTCTACGTTCTGACCCAAAAATGGGTTTGTACTTGATAACCCCCCATATATATATAGACAATCAGATGTGTACCCTTGGGAATGATATTGTACTTGTGAATTCTGAAACCTAGGGTTTCTCTCTCGATCTCCAGTAAAGCCCTCTACGATCAATGCAACCACCTTCACCCAACCTCCCTCCAATCACTCTTGCCCACTACTACCAACGATGGAACCACAATAGGTATGCTCTACTACACTGAGTGCATCTCCTCTACCATCTCGCCGCCACATAGTCATCTGCTCGGCTCGGTGGGGACCTTGGATACTTCCGAGAGAGAAATTCAACTTGTATATGATTTTAGACCAATTGCAATCGTCATCTCTCGAGTGTTGGATTGCAATTTTCATCATCTATCAAGGCTACCCAGAAGATAGAGAATTAAGTTCAAATCAAATACAAACCCTAAATTCAAATCAAGTATCACAATATTCATGCATTCAACACATTGGAAATCAAATCTCTAATCCCTCATAACCCTAGATTATGGGGGTTTAGTTGTTCATGAAGAAAGATGAAGAAGACATGGAAGAACAAACCATAACATTCATCGTATTGAAAAAGGTTAGAGAATCAAAATACCCAAAGTGAGGATTACAATGACGTTCTTCAAGCTTCAATCTACTCTCCCTTTTGCTCTCAACTCCCCTTCTCTTCTAATCTATCCCAAATACAAGTTATCCCTAATCTAAACCTAAATTTTGAGTTAAATAGGAGGAAAAACGACTCTGAAACGAACAGGGAATTGGGCTTTCTGCGCGCGTCGCGGGCACTATGCCCGTAGCGGGTGCGAGTCTGTGTCGAGCTCTTGTACGGTACCGGGTGGTTTCCCGCATCTCAACAGAGCGTTTTGCTCTATTTTCATCACTTGGTTGCGAGCTTCATGCCGGCTCTAGGCACCAGCCCGTGTCGGGCTTCCTCACGGCTCCAGGTTCTAGTCCGCATCATAGTAAAGCTTCAAAATTTTCCCTTTTTGATGGATTTTCGATCCTACTTCGCTCCACGAGCTGATAACCATGAGAAATGCTGAAAACACGTAAACATTAGAGAGTGAGATCAAAACGGGGCTAAAATTACCAATAAAAGACTCATAAATGTTGCACTTTTAGTGTTAAGTTGCGACCGCATCAATCAGCATAAAAGATGCTCCCTGGTTCGTCGAGAGGCAATGCATTGTTACTACGTCTCTAAACTTGGCCATGATTTATGTCATCGTCTCCCTACATCATCCCTGAATAGGAATACCCTCCAATCTGAACCACCTAAAACTCCCACCACGAAGACATAACCTGAACTTTTCCAGAATCACGTTGAACCGGCTCCTTATCCAAATCCAAAGCTCAACCTTATGCCCACGTCTACAAGGTCCTCCTTGGTGCTAATAAGGAACAATTGATAACCTAGCAAACAAATCTGCACTTGAAACTTTTTGTCCAAATCCGCTAAAGTTTGCAATTCAATTATAGAATGTACGCACTTTGCAACCCTATGGACCTCTCTGTCAACCAAGGAACCCATTTTAAGAGCCTACAAGCCTTCAATAATCATAGTTTGGGGATAAATCGACCCTTCCATGATATCGCCTTCTTCCGAGCTTCTTGATCAACAGATATCGAGGCCTTCGTCCAGGCTTTAACAGTGAACAACTTATAACCTAAAAAAACTTTCCATTAAACTCCTTGATTGCTTCCTCTACCTCGAAAAATTAGTTAAAGTGAACAAATCCAAAAGGTCTCTCATTCAAATTTGGTCTCCAAGGGACCACCACAACCGTAACCGAGCCAACTGCTCCAAAGACATTCCCGAGCTAATTCTTTGAGGCCTTAGTAGGAAGGGTGCAAACAAATAACACAAGGGAACCATCAACCCTACCTTCCACAAACAAGCTACAGCTTCGCCCTCCAGCATCCTTTTTACATTACTAACGCCTCTTCCCTCATTCGGCTCACTTGAAACACCAACTCCCCGATTAAAAGTTCGAACCAGAGAATCTAAATCTTGCATAAATACTTTATTTCCCTTCATCACAAACTTTGTAAACCTTCTCTTCGTGGTTGCGACTAGACATCCGAAACCAAAGGAGAGAATCACCAATTTGGGACGCTACTGAACCTCCGACACCACCATGGAAGATGAGGAAACCATCAATTACCTTTAGCTAGTACTAAAATTTATACTTCATTCATACATAGTATAAGTCTAGAAAAGCTTGTACTATATCAACGCGACATTGCTTCAAGGGTAGGGGATCACCAATGTCTAAAGATAAAGTTAAAGAAAATGAAAGACCACTTCCTTGAACTGAGTAAAAAGGTAATCGTTTTAATGAGTGTTATTTAAAATGCGAACAACATCGACATAATCAAGTATTGACAAATTGTATGCATTTTCAATAGAGTTTTTGACGATTTCAAATTATTATTTTTGTTGTACCGCTGATCGATGACTTGAAAATTCAACTAGTCTAGTAAGTAATTTGGTGATCGTTCATATGAATGAGACAAAAAATTTAAAAGAGAAGTGGTTGAAATGACATACGATTTAAAGTTCGTCTTGTGGACAAAGGTGAAAATTGTAAGACCATACTAGACTGACCTTCATGTTCAAGTTTTGTCTATAACTTTATTTAATTTTCAAAAAATGACAAAATTTATTTAAAACGGGGCTCATATTTCTAAAAAATTACATGTCATTTATTTTAGAATGAACAAAAAAATCATTTATAGACACAATTCGAGAACTGACTTAAGGTTCTCTAGTTCTACGAGAACCCACACCCCACCAAGCCTTAGCCGTCGGCGGCGGTCTCTATGGCTTTGGCTATGGAGGTTTCCGGTGGAGCTTTCTCTTCCTCCCTTTTCTCATATCGAGCCCTTCTTTCAATATTCTTTTTTGTCTGTACAATAAATGTAACCTTTCTCCGTCCGAGCATAGCCGTCGTCGTCCTTGTTATGTCCCTCCACCATTGTCGGGTCTACGCTTCAATTAGGCGATCCGATGGTGGTTACTTTCCTTACTGTCGTCGATTGAGGTAACACTGAGTTTAATATGCTATAATGAGCCTTCAGGGCTATTCACAAATCGATCTCCATAGTTCATGTCTTCGATTTGTCGATGCTTGGTTTTGATAAAGTTTTACCAATCGAACACCCGCACGATCCGCTTGGAGAAGGTTTTAGAGCGATATCGTCAATGTAGTTGGGATTCGGGGCCTACCTATCATGAACTGGGATCGACGCTGCTTGGCCGTCTCGGGAGGAGCAAGGAAGCATCTCGCTTTTACTGTTTTAGATTGGATTCAATTTTCGATTGAGTTTTGAATTGTTTTAGTTGGTTATTTTTTTTATAGATGATGTTTTTGTTTTATTAAACTTTTCACCCCCAAGACGGGAAAAAAAGAGGGGACCGCATAAAACTGTCCCAAATAACCTTGAAAAGAGACTCTACCACAAACGGTGCAAAAGCCAAGTACAAAGTAATACTAGTTCATAGTAGGAGGAACATCGTCCTTAAACTCTATCTGCAGCAAAATCCCTGTAGCGACAAAGTGTCTCCAAGCTTCATTTTTACGCTGAGCCTCGAGCTTATGAGTTTCACTCATACAAAGTGAACGAGTCGTCACCTGGAAAGGTTGATGGGGTTTCTTTTTTCTTTTCCCTTTAACCTTCTGTATTGTTTCTGGTGACCATACTGAAAAGTCTTGATCGAAACTTGACAACGGGTTATGTGAGGAAGACGCTAAAACCCGAGAGTTCGATTTGGGGGGGAAATTCTTCACCAAATCGGAAGACGATGCAAGAGGGCGGACAAAGTGCCCAGTACGCATGTGAACTGGCGCAAGCCTAATGATAATGGACCCAACAACAGAAGGTTGAGTGACTGACCCATCTTGAATCAAGCCCACGCCTTTGTGGGCTTGAGTTACTGACCCAACTTGAATCAAGCCCACACGATCCTCACAAGAAGGAATCAAATCTGCAGCCGCGCGATCCTCGTACTCATCGCGAGAAGGAGAGGTTTCAACCAAATCGCGAATCAGATCAAATTGATTCGAAGTCTCAAAGTTTGGCCGGTCAATTGCTTCTGAAATTGCAAAGAGATCACACGGATCTCGCTTCTGTTCAAGCACATCTGATGGCGCAATCTCGTCCGCGTGATCAGATTCTACTGCCGAGCCAGCAATCTCGGGATTGGTAGCAACTGAATCACGATAATCGGGCTGCAGACTTTCCACTCGGCTTTCAGGAACACCAGCGTAAAGTTCCGGCAAAATCCCATCTTGTTCCTGATCGGCCTTACAACCCGTCGGAGAATTGCTCTATTTCCCCATTCTCGAAACAAAGGAGATCGGGTTTGCAACTGTCGGTCTCGATTTTCTCCGAGAAAAAGCTACAAAAAGTCGGTGACCATTGTACCTAAACCCATTGAGTGAATCAACCATCTGCAGAGATGATTCCCCGGATTCAAAATTTACAAAGCCATAACGCAGACCTCGTTTGTTCGGTCTCTTTCGTATCTTGGCAGCCACCACGACTCCATATGTCCCCATCATGTTCCTTACCTGTTCCACCGTCAAACCAACATGAATGTTGTTAACATATACCTCTGTACCAAGATCCAGCTTGGTATGTTCAGTCAAATTCGGGGACGAAGTTGCAGCGAGGCTTGTTTTCTGCAGAACACGTCCCACCTTTGAAACACCCTTAACCTTGTTCTCCTTTGTAGCCTCCGGTCTTGTCTGTGACGGGTCACCAACATGAATCTTAGGAGTAGATTGTGCCGGTTTGACTTCTTTCTTGACCTTCTTCATTTTTTTGTTTTCTTTCTGTAACGGGATAAAATATTGCAGTAGTCATCGTAGTTGGAAAGTAAGGATGAACAGAAAGCTGAGAAAGAGACAAGCACCATCACTGGTTCAGAGAAGCATCAGTAAGGGACGGTCCGGCGGGTGGATGAAGCTGATCAAGGTCTTTCCCACATGATATTGTGTGTTTTAGTTGGTTATTATTCTGCTGTTCTGTCTTAGGTGTTTGGTTTAGTTTATTTGTAATGTTGAAAGGGGATGTCTGTTTGATGGTTTGGCTTTTCTCTTGTTTTAAGACGGTCAAACGAGGTCTTAATTTTTTTAATGTCTGTGATGTCAAAGCAGACTATTTCTACTGGTTCACGAGCATTGAGTACCCTAAGAGCGACTCAGACTATATTCTGGAGCCCAAGACTTCGGTCCTTTTGTAATCGATATTGACAGTAGTACATTTCGATCTCGTTACCGTTTCGAAAAAATTAAAAATCATTGACAAGACTTGGAGATAAAAATTTTAAAAATGTCACTAACATGACTTATAAACGAAAGTGAGTGTGGAAATGATGTTTACCCTTGAATATACTCTTATCTAGAAACGCAACTTGGACAAGTCTTTTCTAGCTTACCGTCCATTTAAAACGGAATTCTTGATACTATTGTACCTAACTTTGCCATCAATGTAAAGTGTAATCTACCAACGTTAATGGGTATGCAGAAAAAAGAACATATCAATAATCAGGTCCCTCCTCCAACACCACTTTGAAACAGAGAAACAAAAAAACAATGTCAAGAACAAGATTCGAAGTTTCGAACCATACCTAACCATTATGCGCAGAAAAGTCTGGTGTCTCACTCTGAGCATGGGTGATGCTGTAGAAACTACAAAACAAAATTGTATGAAAAGATACGGATTTGTTTTAGAATTAGGTGTCTTGGTTGAGAGCACTGAGGATAAAGTATCAGTGTTCCAAGGCTGGTGGATTAGTTGCTCAACTCTTACAATAAGTTCATGTCAACATCGTTAAGTGATGAACTGACAAAAGTGTAGGCATAAACTAATCAACACAGGATTCATCATAAGGCATATATCTTTATAGATTTGCATTACATTACAAAAGATTAAAGCCTAACTTAGTGGGTAGAGGTGGATCATGTGATAGATCCTCCAATCATAGATGAAACCTTTCTTAAATCAAAAGCTAGCTCATTTGTGCATTGAGTTTAGCATGTAATGTTTGGTTTTTTACAAAGAAATCAGTATTAAGAAATTGAGTTATGTATCCCGAAAACCTTTCAGACTCGCCTCTCTCTAACTTTCCTCTCAAACCCTAGCCTCCATTTTCTGCCGCCGGTGTTTTCTCTGGCCACTGGCCATGGAAGATGCCGGCGGCAACCCTTCCTCTTACCCTCTCAACCCTCTTTCTCTTTCTTTGGTTCTCTCCCTTGGACACCCACTTTTCCCGACTCGTTTCCGACCTGGTCTGGACCGGTGGACGGAGGTTTTTGGGGTTTTTTTCTCTTTCTGGCTCAGATCTGATGGGTCCGGCGTCCTTCAGTTCCGATTTTGACTATTCGTGGGTGTTGGCCCCGTCAAACTCGCGGAGCTCCTGACGCTCGGCCTTGTTCAGATCCGTTGGTGGCGGCGGCTTTCTTCTGCTGTTGTGGTGTCGTGTTGATTCAGAGTTGATAGTGGGACGACTTTCCGGAAGGATTGGCGCAGCTCTGTTCCTCCCTTGCTACTGGTGTGGCTTCGACACTGCTGCGAAGACTGGGCTCGTTTCAGATCTGGGAGTCTTGTACCGGACCGGAGTGGGACGCGCTTCTTTGTCGATTCAGGTGAAGATCGTCGTGGTGCGGGTTGGGCATCCTTGTTTCCCGGTCAGCGCCTTGAAGAGGGTTAGGTTTTCACTGATTCTCTTCTCGGTTTCAGTCTTTTTCTCGTGTCTGCCCTCCCCCGATCTTGGTTTCGGTCGATCTACTCTTCTCCGGCCACGGTTGGCTTGAGCTGTGGTGAAGGCTGCCGGCGCTGGGTCATTGTCGTTGTTGTGCTTCTTTCTTATCAGGTTTTTAGATCTTTGTTGTTGTTCCCCTTGTTGGGTTAGGCATGTGCTTCTTGGTGATTTTCAGGTTTATTAGGCCTAGTTTTGTTCCACCCATTATTGGGTTTGTTTTAGTTGTACTTAAAGGATAGAAAAATCAGGGTACTAAGACCTATTTCGTAGTTTGTTTGTAATGTTTGCCCCTTGTTTTGGTTACACTTCGGAGGTACTCTCCTCCCCTCTCTTGAATCCTACTCAGATTCTTGAGAGCATAAATAAAATTCATTTGCTTCTTCAAAAAGAAATTGAACTTTAACTTTGAGGTTTGGGAAAAAAGTGGATATGGCAATGTGAAGATGAGAAACTTGTTTTATAAGAAAGGCAATAGGTTGCAAGTTTCATGCAATTATAATATGTTTCAGACTAAGAAGGTGGAAGGATTGGGGACCCTGAAAGATACACAAACAAGTGGCAATGATTGGTGTTGAAACCTAAAATGCTTTTGCATTAGAAATGTTTAAATCTGATTAGGAAATGGGTAAGTGGGAAGTAGATGCTCCTCTCTTTGTGCATTAGTCAAATATTGTTGGCTAGCTAAACATCCATATTTTAGAGACAAATATGATTAAGATACTAAATCCAAGATTTTATTCAAGACAATGAGACAAAGCCCAAATGGGATGCAACTTTTGGCTACCTGAGGAAAGCCTTAACTGATTAACTTTCTCTAACTTAAAATGAATTAAGCTAACTCTTTGATAAATTTAAGAGGTTTTAAAAGTTATTGTTTACAAACTGTTCAGATGTTTAAAAGAGAGTGTTATTTTTTTATCATCAAATTGTTTAAAAGAGAACAAGGGTACTCTGAGTTTTTATTTTCCAAATTATAAATCAGCAGAATAAGCTAGTTTGACAAAAAATGATGGTTAATAATTGTATATAGAAAAAACTACCGATACTTATCCAAACCATGACCATATGTAAATTATATATGCTTAGAAGTTACGAAGGTTTGGTCAGGGGTATAAGGTGGTGCAGTGCTAATATATAGGAGTTCATGAACCAGAAATGAACAGCATTTCTATATACAATGCATATCCAACATCCTCAGAAGAAGGGGGGAAACTGAATTGGAAAAGAATTCAAGTACTAATCGGTCAACATCTTTCCCCATGTGCACTTTGCAGTTGCACTTGGGCCAGGAAAAAAAACATCTCTAGAAAGTTTATTATCATCCTTTAGTTAAATATGTTGTTTAACAGCGGGTTGTAGTCACGAGTCGTGCGTTGTTGTACGCGCTTTCTGCGGCTCCGATCCGTTATTTAGCGTGCCTTGGTCGCGGTTCGTAGCCCGCTAACACGGGTCGCTTGGCCGTCAGTTTGGGGTCGTAGGCCAGTCAACCACGCCACGACACGTGACCATTCCAAGTAAAAAAGTATGACATTTGCCAACGATCGGTAAGGGTTCTTTTCTTTTTAAATACAAAATAATAAATTTTAACAAAAAATAACCACATATTCCATCTATAAATATACCCCTCTCCTCGTCGTCACAAACTAACTCGGCGTGAAGCTTGGTCGTTGTTCGCAGCCCGTGCTTGTCGTGAAGTCGCCGCCATGAAACCACGGCCCACCTCGTGAAGTCACGCTAAATCCCCAACTTCTAAAATCACCAACAACGAAATCATCTATAAATCAAACTCGAAATAATAAATCCTCACACCATCAACCTTAAATCCCCAAATCGTTTGGGTTGAAGCAGGCGAGGGTTCAAACCTCTATCGTGGACGGTGGTTGTATTCCACCATGGACTGCGGTGAACTCGTAGATCCACAAAGCGTTGGAAGGAGGCGAGGAAGATGAACGAATTACGTTGGTTCTTCTTCTCTACAGTTGGTTTGTCTTCTCCGACGACGACTTCTGATCAACTGTTGTTCGTTTAGTAAGCTTGAGCTTGACAGGGGATAGATTGTATTTTGAGAGAGGAAATGGCAGCGTTGCGAGGAAGATAGTGGGAACTAAGAAAAAAAAATTAAAACCAAAAGAAACTTGGGGCACAAGTAATAGACTTTGGTTTAGATAGACTATTAGTATTTTTTTTTGATAAGCGAAAAATTTATTAGGCAAACGTTCTACAAGAAAGTAAAACGATGCAAGAAAAACGATCCTCAAAGGGACCTTTTCCCCAAACTGAAACAAGCGTATAGCAAAACTAAAAAACAAAGAACAGGAAAGCAAACGAAACTGAACACCGCCCTCCTTGCCTACTTCCTATCCGCATTTAAGCAGAGAAATCGGTTAGAAACCGAAACAGGAGTTGAATTTCCTGAAAAAGCTTCCGGAAAAACCTCAATCTCGCTATCCTCGGGTTCCTCCTCCGACTCAACCTGCTATGGGGATTAAAAAACAGTGTACTTGGCAACAGCCTTCTTCACAAATTGCTTGCTAAAGCTCCACGTTCCTTCTTTACTTTGTTTAGCAATATCGATAGTGAAACCGCCCGCTTGACCCCCTTTGTCAGCTGATGTTTTGGCTCTTGTCTGGTAAAAGACGGTTGGAGGAGCCGTCTTTTTTGGCTGTCCTTTTTTTGGACGACCGCGTTTCCTTGGAACCTCTATGGGGATACTTGTTTTACTTATAAGGATGTCTTTCCACGGACTTCCATCTTGTTCCACAAGGGATCCTCCATCACCTATCGTCGTAGGAATTGCATCCCCAGACATCTCATGTGCGTGAGTAGCAGTCCGCCCAAGCTGGGCTTGAGTGGTATTATCCACCTCAAGCCCAATCGGAGAAATGCCCTTACACGAAGACAAATCAGTGTCGATGCGTTTAAAAACATCAAACAAGCTCAGATCGCAGACTGGTTTCTGAGCATTTGGGTCTGGGCCACCGATTGGCCCGTCAATTGCAACCATTCCAACTTTTGGATCAATAATTGGATCAAGAACAAACTTATGGGCTGCTGATCCATGAAGCCTAAGAGCACCAAAATCAGGGCCTGCAACCAATCCAGTTACCAAATGTATCGGTCCAGCTCGCCCTATTCCTTGAACGCCGTCTTCTTCACGCGAATCCGGATGCGATCGCGTTTCTTTTGGAAACAGAGTATCGTCATCCATCAAAGGATCACTATCAGCAGCTGGAATCATGGGATTTGAATTTGATACGCCACCATCCACGCGACGATGATCCCGCTCGTGATCCCCGCTGACCCGAACCCCTTCCTTCTCCGGCAAGCAGTCTGAGTTACGTGACAGACGACCGTCTTCCTTCGTCGGCGAAGTTGTTGAGCTTCGTGACACACGATCCATGGCAACCAGAGGCTTGTATCCATTTACCTTAAACCCATGCAGTATTTGAATTGCCTGCGACGCCGAGGACGAGCTGGCGAACTCTGCGAACCCGAACAAACGCCCTTTCCGATTTGGTTTTGTGACGACTTTAACATCAACCACCTACCAAATGCAGATAGAGAGTTGCGCGCCCACTCCGACGTCGTCCCCCAAGGCAGTTTGTAGATGAATACCCTGCAACTCTTGTTTATGTCCTCCTTTGTTTGCGGTTCCTGAAACAGTGGCTGAGAGATTTCCCCAACCGGAGCTACAGAAACCGCCGGAGAAGTCGCCGGACGCTCCTCAGTCAGACCCCTGTTTGCCTTGACCTTCACTTTGCCAACTTTACCGGCTACCTTTGCTTTGCCGGCCCTCTTCGTTTTACCGGCCACCGTTTTACCGGCATCCCTACCAGCATACTTGTGCCCATCGTCCAAAACAGGAACAATTGATAAAAACTCACGAAACAGAGATAGCATGGTAGTACCAAAGGAGGAGAAGGCTACTATGGACTGAGCAACACGTTGCCGGCGATGTTGCCGGTGAGCCCCAAAACTTCCTATTGGTAGCTAGACTATTAGTAATTAATTAGTAATGGACGAAAGAATTAATCAAGTGAAAAGAAAGAATATGTTAATAATTAATTACTAATTGATGAAAGAATTAATCAAAATGAAAGTAAATTATCATAGTTAAATACTTTAAAAATAAAAATCTCTCGTTTGACGAGAGCCTCTATTGAGAAACCTTAGTCTCATCCTAATCTATAGAACTCCCTACTCTTGCACTCGTCATTGACACAACTGTTGTAGCCCCTGTCAGTCATGTTTTATCGTCGTATCCTCTGTTGCAGTTCCCCTCTTCTGAGGACACAATGCCTTTAAAGGCTAGGCGTAGAAGAAGGCTGAAGCAAATCCTAGCCGGTCTTCCTCGTACGCCTCATTTTCTCCTATCGCTCTCCACGACCATCATGCCTTTCTATATGGGATTCTCCACACCAACACCACCAACGAGGAAAACAAGAAGAGGCCGTCCGGTGAAGCACAGACCCGTTGTTTTGGCTGCAACCAATTCGCCACCACCACCACCACAACCGACTCTCATTCCTCGCCCTCTACCATCCTCTGAGAAAGATCCTCATCCTCCACCTCCATTACAATGAGAACCTGGTCGTGGGAAAGCACCGATCGACGATAACCCGAGGTCAACTTTGTAAGTTTTGAAGGTGGGACTATCGCTCCCCAATCGCGCGAAGATTTCAATAATCCCTTCCCTCCTCACCCCCCCCTTCCGGTATGGTTCGCGAAAGAAAGGCGATGCAGACCTTGGAGGACACTCTACCGCCCACGACTTCTGAGTCATGGCGTGTCTCCAAGACAACTTCTCATCTTGTTCCCTTGAGGAGGAGGAGGAGGTGGAGGATGTGTAAAGACCTGAATTTTTATTTCGATAATTTGTCGTAGGAGACGCCGTTGAGTTGTGGAGCGAGTCGATTAGTGGTTCGTTTGCAAAAAAAGAAAAGAAAAAGGAGAAACCGGACTGGACCACCAGGCCTGACCCATTCCTCGCTTGGGCCGTGGAAGCCATCCCCTCAGTGGCCCAAAAACGAGTTGAGCCCGCCTTATATAAGGCCGAGATTAGGGTTTCCAACCCTAATTTCTCCTTTCCCTTTGTCTTCTCTGCTACCGAACCAATTCCCTCTCTCTCTACACTCTCTCCTCACCACCGCACAGCCACCGCACCTCCCCCGTCCGATCTCGCGCATCCCTCCTCCTCCTCGCCGTCCACACGACCGCCATCATCCAGAGCTCCTCTCCGCTTGAGCATCGCAGCCACGCCTCGCCCCGAGCTCCCTCTCGATCTCTCTGTATAAATCCAAACCCTCACCGGCCTCCCTTTTCCCTTCGCCTCCGTCACCGAGCCCCCTCTCTTCCGGCGCCGTCCGAAACCAAATCCGAGCCGTCGTCCCTTCCCCGCGCCACTCCTGACCCAACGCGCTGAAGCCGTCCGCCACCTTCTTCCTTTCCTTACAGTGAGCGTTGAAACCGAGCTTTGGTCGTCGGCGGTGTCTTCGCTGGTGACCGGCCAGACTCAAACCGAGACCTTCTCTCCTTCTTCTGTTTTTTTTTTCCGAGCTGTTCTTGTGGATCTGGGCTTTGTGAAACCGTTTTGTTTTTTTTTTGCTTTGGATGTGAAGCTGGAACATTGTGGAACAAAAAGAAAAGAAATAAAACCAAATCCGAGTTTAAATCATTTGGGGGTTTCAAAATCAGATTTAGAATTTAAAAAGGAAAATTTAAGTTGAAACAAAATCGGTTTGATTCGAAAAGGATGGGTGTTTCGAACTGTGGTCAGATCTGTTGAAAGATTTTTTTTGGGAAACGTGGATCGACTTTTGAACGAGTTTGGAAAGGAACAATAAACTGGACGGTTAATTCAAACCTTGAACGGGATAAAAGTGGAACACTGAATCGGGTACCTCGGGAATCGTGTCACGAAACCCGAACCTCAGAAATCATGTCACGAAACTCGTGCCTCGGAGTCCGTGCATGGGGAACCGTGCACCAGGTTCTGTGCTCGGGTATTCGAACCCGATTCATCGTGTAATCCCGCTTTTTGACCCGGTCGAGTTAAAAAGGCAACGTACTGAATTTACTTTGGACCGTACCTGACCTGATCGTAAGTTTGAACTGTTAAAAACCCAGACTTGGACTTCGCCCGAGGAGACGAGGCTAGCCGGACAGCTTTTGATAGGAGTATTTGTTCGTAGGAAGACCACAAGGTAGGGAAAGTACTAAACTCCTCGTTAAATAACGCTTAGCATGCCTATTAGGTTAATAAAATTGGAAATGTCCTAGATTGCATATAGGATGCGAATAACTAGAATAATCGTATTTCAATTACTGATAACCGGACGTGTCTAGTATGCATGCATAGGATGTGAACAACTAGTTTAACTCGCCTACAATACTTGGGAAATTGCTTTACTGGTAGAAAGGCCGAGATGAGCCATATGATTGGTTGTGGTTGCCTCACATGCAATGCTTGCTTAGTTTTAAGGTGAATTAAGGGTCTAATGAAACTAGATAAATTGCATGCTTGAATGATCGAATGAATGCTTGGATGATTGTATGATTGAATGAATGCATGAATGAATGAATGATTGAGTGTAATTGGTTGTGCTAAAAGAGTATGATCGGGTGAATGATAGACCGATGGGACGTGGTTGGTAAGTATGCAGGTAAGCGTAATCGTGGGTATGAATCCCTTGTGATGTGTGTTGGTGAATCTGACTCTTGATTTGATTGATTCTGCGGGATATTAATTGTGGACCCTGCGGGGCATTGTTTGATTGATCCTGCGGGATATTGATTGCATTGTTTGATTGATCCTGCGGGATATTGATTGGTTATGGATCATGTGGGGCATTATTTGATTGATCCTGCGGGATATTGATTGGTTATGGACCCTGCGGGGCATTAGTTGATTGATCCTACGGGATATTGGTTATGGACCCTGCGGGGCAATGGTTGGTTAATCCTGCGGGATATTGGTTACGGACCCTGCGGGGCAATGATTGGTTAATCATGCGGGATATTGAGTGGAGGACCCTGCGGGGCATTGTTTGATTGATCCTGCGGGATATTGATTGGAGGACCCTGCGGGGCGTTGATTGGTTAATCATGCGGGATATTGGCTATGGACCCTGCGGGGCATTGGTTGGTTGATCCTGGGGGATATTGATAGTTACCCTGCGGGGAACGGTTACTTATCGATTCACCCAAGTGTATGTGTCCTGCGGGAGCATTACCTTGGTTCCCTATGACATATGGTCCTTTGGGGGCATTTCCGAGAATCCCGATGATAAGCGTCCCTCAGGGATTGTTTTCGGTAGCCTCGATGTATGTGCCTCCTCTGGACCGAGGGACAATCCGACATAACACAAGGACTATTGTGGATCGGAGTATGGGATCCGACATGACACAAGAACCTAGTGTTCCGGAGTACCGGGATGACATTTATTAGCGTGATATTCACTTGCTCTCATTTTAATGGTTATCAAATACTTGCAGTACTTTCCTTTTGATTTCTCATAACACCGTTATTCTTAAGAATTGGATATCATTTCATCTTTAGTCTCTTCATAGTAGATTATTGGTTAATGGTATTAACTGCATATTGTGCGGTTGTGCTAAAGCCATTTTATTACTAAAATGAGGTTAAACTGTTTATGATTTTCCCTACTGAGCGTAAGTTCACCCCTATTTGTTTCATCTGCTGATTATACAAGCGTGCTCGATGAGTAGTTGAGCTCGAGGGTCGGGAGCTTCTGGAGAGTCTGGGCTTGTTTAGAGATGTCTCGGTCATTGTATTGAACCTCATATTTTATTTGCTTATTCGGAGCTTGACTCTTACTACAGTTTCGGAAACTATTTTATCGATTTATTTGATTGGAATTAAACTTTGAGGCTTACTAGTGTTGAAAGGTTGCATTTTATGTTATTATTTTATTCTCAACTCGAGTCACGTCTCGAATCCGGCCAAAACCGGATTTGGGGCGTGACAGGAGGTCTTGGATCCATACTCTCTGGTCAACCTGTTTGTCCTTGCACGCCCACAATTTGGTATGGTGGGCAAGCTCTGGGTGTCGAAGTCTCCCTTGAAAGACGTCATCCTCCGTATCATCACCAACGCTTGGGATCGGTCCGCTGAGGGGTTGTTCATCAAGGATATTGGCTCAGGGATCTTTGACTTCTATTTCGAGTCGGAGGAGGCTCGGTCTTGGGTACGGGGTAATGAACCCTGATGCTTTGATGGTCATCCTCTCTTGCTCGGAGACATTGACCCACTGACCTGGGAGCTTCCTGCCTTGGACCGTATGCAACTCTGGGTACACTCCCACGGTCTTCCGACATTGGTACGAACACGGCAGACGGTTCGAGCGGCTCTGGGAGCATGTGTGGAGGTCCCCTATGATCAGTGGGGGCTGTGTTGGGGAGGAGTGGTGATGATACGGTTATGGCACCCTGTGGAACGCCCTCTCCGCCGTGTCCTGTTGTTGCGTTTCAAGGATTCCCGGATCCAGTGGGGGTCGAACTCACGCACACGAAGCTCTTTACCTTCTTCTTTAATTGTGGGAGGATCGGTCATGAGATTCGGAAAATGTGAGCTAGAGCTGTGTGGTACTCCCCGGTTCGATAATTCCATGTTGGAATATTAGAAGGATCGACAGGTGAAGCACTATGCGATGGACTGGGAGGAGAAGACGTCTACAAACATTCCATCGGGTTTCGGGTCCTTATCCCTGAACATTGTACGTATGAATGCCTCGTCTCATAGAAGGGGCCCAATTATGTCCCTAAACATTGTACCTAACAGTACAAGACCTCGTGGATGAATGATATGATTGTGTAATAGTAGAAAACAGTTTTTTTTTATTTCACAAAAAAAAAACTAATAGAGATGGACGAAAGAGACAAATTGTTACAAGATGATACATGTGTATGTATAAGTTAAAAACAAACATAAAAATATATATTATATAATAATGTCAAATTTAAAATAAATAATTATAATGAACTCTTTAATATTTAACCCAAAATTAATATATATCATCGACAAACACTCTTAACATCACTATTGGGAATGAGCTCTGTTAGGGCTTCAGAACCTCTAGCCCAAGCGGAGACTTGTCTCCAAGATCGTCGTCGTTTCTCCCGGCCTCAATTCGGTACTGCTGCTCTGTCGATATGGCGGTCATCCTCTTCACCCTCTCATGTTCCTCTGCTGCCCCCGAGGGGGTTTGCGCCTCAAATGGAGGACAAACCTAGGGTTTCAGCCCCTGCCTGCCGCGTCTCACCCCGGCGCTGCCTCCACCTCCCTCGGCGTAGGTTAGGTCTCTCCTCTCCGCTGTCATGGCGTTCCCGGCCCAGGGTTACTTCCAACCGAAGCAATGGCACTGTCCATCTCCTTCCGAACCCTAGATCGCTGAATTCCCGGGATAACCACGACCTTGCTCTGGTTCCTGTTTCGGGCGGCATGTTGCCTAGGGTTATGCCTTCACCTAGGCCTTCGAGGTATCGGGTTATCTCTTCTGATCAGCCCCTGTTGCCGCTGCAGCCACCGGCACGTCCTTCTCCCTGGCCTCCGTCGTCGTCGCCTCTAAAGGCGTCACTGTCGTCCCTAAAACCGCCTCCTCTCTGGCCTCTACCACCGCTTCTTCCTCGACCACTCTCTCGATTATGGATCTGGCTAATCGGGTAGGTCTTTGGAATTTTTTCTGACTTCGTTTTTGTAGGGTCAATGACGACGGGAATCCAGTGTTCTAGGGACTGGTCCTGGGAGGGGTGCCTAGGCGATGCTTTGCCTCCCACCATCACCATTATTGTTGAGGCCCGTCAGGATCTCCTATTCCCCGCTCCTCCTTATCATCTTCTCTCTTAGCCCAAGAGGCATCACATTATCGTCGAGGTCCCGCAAGATCAGTAAACTATTGTCGTTAGTACCAACCTTCTGGTGGTCGGAGAGTCTGTTCCCTGAGATCCGATAATATAATCAATTTCAAGTAATAAAATTTCATTTTCCTTCGGAAAAAATATATATCATCAACTAGAACCATTTTAAAAAATATTAATAGAAATAGACCGAGAAAGTCAAACACTACCAAATAATAAAGTTACTGTCACCGTAACACAAAGTCATACATTAAACCAAATGCTCAGAAGCTAGCCATAAGTCATCACCATCAACATGAACAAATGTGCATGTTGATGGTGATGACTTATGGCTAGCTTCTGAGCATTTGGTGGTAGAAACAAATGTGCATGTTGATGAAACAAATGTGCATGTTGATGGTGACGACTTATGTTTAGCTTCTGAGCATTTGGTGGCAGAAACAAATGTGCAGGTTGATGGGCGTGTCAAGGCTCTCAGAAGATTCAGGAGATTGGGGAGTCCCAGGGCGAGTCATTCTCGTAGCAGCTCGGCCCTGGGAGAAGAGGAAGCTTCGAGGTCGGGTACGAAACGGGGTATTACCGGTGATCAGAAGGGGAGTTCTGGGACTATCCCGGTCCCTGATTCCCAAATCGTTGAGCCGATGGACATGGCGAGGGTTGCCAAGCAACCCTGCCAATCCAAATGAGGCTGCTTGCTTGGAACTGCCGGGGGCTTGGGAACCCCTGGGCGCAACAGTTCCTTGTCGAGCTTGTAGCTCGAAAGCGACCCGAGATCGTCTTTCTATCTGAAACTAAGTGTCAGAAAGCATTGATTGATCATATGAGCAGGATGATGGGTATGGGTGGATCTTTTGCAGTGAATAGCAGAAATGGAGGAGGTGGTATTGCCATGTTTTGGGCAAATAGAGAGGACGGTATGCTGAGAACTTTCTCAAAGTCACATATTGATCTCCTTACAGTTAATGATGAAGGTGTGCAGGTTCGGGTGACTGGTTTGTATGGGCAACCGAGAAGAGACAAGAGGAAGGAGACATGGGATTTGTTACGCAGACTAAGTGAACAGGAGGATCTTCCGTGGGTTGTTCTTGGTGATTTTAACAATACCCTTTCTGATGCAGATACGAGAGGAAGAAATTTGTACCCAAGATAGTTGCAGGTTGGTTTTGGTCAAGCTCTGATGGATAGTGGTCTGCGTGATATCCCCATAACAGGGTACCGGTACACCTGGGAGAGGGGAAGGAACAGCCCAGAGAGGGTGGAAACACAGTTGGATCGTGCTACATCCAACAGGCGTTGGGATGAGTTATACCCGGACACCTTATTACTCAATGGGGGTCTGTCAACATCTGACCACACCCCTATCTGGGTAATTGGGAAGAAGGAGGAAATAGGTTGGAGATCCCGTTGTTTCAGGTTTGTAGAGGGTTGGACAAGAGAACCCGAATGTGAGCAGGTGATCAGACGTATTTGGGAGGAGGAGAATGATTTGGGTATTCATGACAGACTGAAATACACGGCGGGGGAGCTCAGTAAGTGGGCGAATGCCAATCCTGATACACTGAACAAACGTATTCGGGATTGCCAGGAGGAAATGAATAGACTAAAGGGGAGATGGGATCAAGTTAGTGGTGACAGAGTTCATTAACTCAGGGGTCAGTTGACACTTCTTTTGGCCCAGAGAGATGATAGGTGGAAGCAACGGGCCAAACAACACCGGCACAATTCGGGAGACAGGAACACTAGGTACTTCCAAGCAAAGTGTTCTGCGCGCAGAAGAAGAAACCGGATTGTGAAGTTGACAGATGACAGTGGTATTCAGAGGGAGTGGGGGAAGGGCCTAGAGGAGGTTATGATTCAGTATTTTGAGGGTTTATTCCTACAGGAGTCTGAAGTTGAAGATGATGTGAGTCAACTGGTACCTCAGACGGTTACAGACGTCCATAATGAGGACCTACTTCGGCCGGTTACTCTGATGGAAGTGAGGACAACTCTGTTTAGTATGATGCCCCTGAAAGCCCCGGGGCCTGACGGTTTCAACCCGGGTTTTTTCCAGAGATATTGGTCAGTACTTCATCCCCACTTACTCCGGGTGGTGCAGCAGGCTTTTGAATCAGGTTCTGTTCCCTCTGTTTTAAACGAAACTAATTTGGTTTTAATTCCAAAAGTTAGACGACCTGCGACTATGGCTGAGTTTCGTCCAATAGCGTTGTGTAATGTGGTTTACAAAATAATATCCAAGGTTATTGTGAACAGAATGACAGGTATCTTACAGGTCTCTATCTCGGACTCTCAGAGTGCCTTCCTGAAAGGTCGACTGATCACCGATAACATCATCATTTCAGGAGAGGTACTACATTATCAGAGGAATAAGAGACAGGGTCAGGCTGGACAGATGGCTATGAAAGTTGATATGAGGAAAGCTTATGACCGGGTGGACTGGGGTTACTTGAAAAGGGTGTTAAACCGTATGGGTTTTTCTGCCAAGTGGGTGGGATTGATCATGTCCTGTGTTCGGTCTCCCCAGTTAAGGATTTCCACAGAAGGGAGAAGGTTGGGACCCATTAGGCCGGGACGGGGAATCAGACAGGGTGATCCTCTATCCCCATACTTGTTTATCGTTTGTGCAGAAGGACTTTCCCGTTTAATTACAAGTTATGAACAACGGGGGTTGATTACTGGTACTAGAGTAGTAAGGGATGCTCCCCCTATTACTCACTTGTTTTTTTGCAGACGATAGCTTTTTCTTCGGAAAGGCGAATGAGGAGGAAGCGGAGGCCTGGAGGGAAGTGTTGGGACGGTATGAGAGGGCTTCGGGGCAACAAATCAACGCCCAAAAGTCGTCGATATCTTTTAGTCCTAATACATTACCGGCTAGAAGAGAAGGGGTGGAAGGTATTTTGGGAATGTCGCAGGTTGTGGATGTGGGGTCGTACTTGGGACTCCCGGCAGTGATAGGGAGAAGCAGATATAAGGCGTTCAGGTACATCAAAGATCGTATTTCCCGCAAATTGACAAGCTGGGACGAACTTTTACTAAGCAAGGCTGGTAAGGAAGTTTTGTTAAAATCTGTTATACAAGCCCTCCCTATGTACTCAATGAGTGTTCACCTATTACCTGTTTCATTGATTCGAGAGATTGAGGTAATTATGAACAGGTTTTGGTGGTCTCATAACACCAAGACAGGTTCGGGCATTAAGTGGCGTAGGTGGGGTGCATTATGTGATCATAAACTGCATGGTGGTTTGAGTTTTAAACATCTGCATGATTTTAATCTTGCGCTGCTAGGTAAGCAAGGTTGGAGGTTGATGTCGAATCCGGAGAGCCTTGTCAGTAGAGTTTTGAAGGCGAAATATTATCCCATGACAGATTTTATACATGCTCTGAGGAAACCAAATTCGAGCCCCATCTGGAATACCATTATGGCCGCCCAGGATGTGGTTAGAAGAGGTGTCCGCAGAAGTATCGGGTCGGGAGATCAGACTTTCCTCACCGGAGCTCCTTGGGCTGAGTCGGCGTCCGGTTACTTGGTGGATGTGGACGGCCCAATGGAGTTTTGGCCGGTTAGCAGACTGTTTTGGCCAGGCAGAAGGGAGTGGAATGTGGAGTTTATCCAGCGGGTACTCTCCGAGAGAGATGCTGAGGCGGTACTTAAGGTCCCCCTCAATTCGGGACGAGACACTGATACTTGGTTCTGGAAAGGTACTCGTGATGGTATTTATTCTGTGAAATTGGTTTACAGGGAGATTCAGGCAGTTGCAGGAAGGTGGGGCCCGAATAGCAGGGATGAGTTTTGGAAGAAGTTGTGGTCTCTACGGGTTCCCCCAAAGGTCGTTCACATGTTATGGAGGGGAGCTTCTGGGATACTCCCCACTGGGGCTTGTCTTAGAACCAGGAGGGTGGATGTCTCAGGACTTTGTGGGGTTTGTGGAGAAGAAGAGACTGATTCCTATGTTTTGCTATCCTGTTCAGTTGCTGTTGATGTGTGGAGTAGGGTTCCGAGTGTTTCTTTACGCCAGATCGATTCGATTCGTGGGTGGTTGACCCACAATTGGGAGACATGCTCTCGTGAGGAGGCGGAGCTACTCGGGGTTGTCTGTTGGGAGCTGTGGAAAGCCCGGAATAACCGTGTTTGGAATGACAAGGCCACTCCGGCCGAGGCTATTTTCAGGGCAGCAGTGAAGCTGGAGTCGGAGTGGAAAGCAGCTCAGTCTCATCAACACCTCCCTGGAGTCCCTCGACCGGTTGGTCCTGACAAATGGGGCAAACCAGTCGAGGGCTCCATTAAGGTGAACTCGGACGGTGCAGTGGTGGCAGGACATGGAGGAGCAGGCGGATTCATTTGTAGGGACAGCCAAGGTACAGTGGTGGGAATTAGATGTTTTATTTTTCCACATTTGTCTGACCCAGAGATTTTAGAGGCTCTAGCAGTCAAGGAAGCACTGGTGTGGTTGAGAAGCAGTGAATGGTTAGCAGGATCAATCGAGACTGACTGTCTTGGAGTAGTCCTTGCCATCAATAATCCAGCGCGCCTGCTATCTCCATTGGGGGGGATTATTGATGATTGTAAGGCTATTTTAAGTCAATTACCAAGGGTGAGAGTTAACCATGTTCGTAGAGTAGCCAATAGAGTGGCACATGAGTTGGCTCGTAATGCTTATACTTGGGTTCATCTTGTACTGAATTTGAATCAATTGCCAAACCCCATCCTAGGGCTCCTGCTTATTGATTCCGAGTAATGAATTATACTTCCCTCAAAAAAAAAAAAGTCATACGTTAAACATTCAATAGGAATCGAAAGTGATTAATGGCTGATAAAATTGTTACCGGTGCGGATAAAAAGTCAGACATCAAGCATTTATGTGTAACAGAATTATTAACCAAAACTCCACATGTCCGATATTCTGGGCTGTAGGATTGACCAATTTATTACCATATCGGCCTCACGTGCAAAACCCCGTTTGACTGTCACTCGTTCCCGTATCGAGACTCGTGTCCGAACTATTCTGTGCTTTTAAATACTCCTCTTCAGCACTATCACAACCCATTCTCTCTCCTCATCTGTCATATCTCTTCTCTGTCACGCACGCTTTAAATCCCACAGAGCCTGCAAAAAAATCTGACGATAAAGACATCGACCTTTCACTGTTTCGCCACCTACTCTATTCTACGCTACGATCCAAGTTCCACGTCGTACCAGTGCTTTCCCTTTTGTCAATACTCAATCAATCGAGACATTTACTACTGAACCACACACAGCATGAACTTGCTCGAAACCGCCAGGTACCTGATGGGCTCCGCCGGGCCCAGCGGCTTCGGCTCCAAGTCCACCGCCGAACACGTCACCGACTCCTCCCCCGACCTCCGCTCTCTCACCGCCATCATTACCGGTATGTATTCATGTCTTTGTCCTGATCGTGAATGATTCCGCTTTATAACCCTCACGGTCCGATATCGATTCTCTTCTATGTAGGTGCCACGTCAGGGATCGGAGCCGAGACAGCTCGTACACTGGCGAAGCGCGGAGCCAGGCTTGTCCTTCCGGCTCGGAGCCTCAAGGCCGCCGAGGACACCAAAGCGCGCATCGTCTCCGAGTTTCCCGGTTCCGACATCCTCGTCATGTCCCTCGATCTCAGCTCTCTCTCCTCCGTTAGAAGCTTCGTCTCCCAGTTCGAGTCCCTCCATTTGCCTCTCAATCTTCTCATGTAAGAGTGTGTTTGGCTGTCGAGAAAATATTTGATTCGAATCTTACAGTTTTTCAATTTATTCTCAGAAACAACGCCGGTAAATTCGCTCATCAGCACGCTATCTCCGAAGACGGAGTCGAAATGACCGTCGCCACCAATTATTTAGGTATAATTATTTTTACGATTAATTAATATATATTTTTATACAGAAATAAGAGTAATGTATGTAGCGATCCTTTATTATTATAGGTCATTATCTTTTGACGAAACTGCTTCTGAATAAGATGATCGAAACGGCGGACAAGTCCGGCGTTCAGGGACGAATCGTCAACGTCTCGTCCAGCATCCACGGCTGGTTCTCGGGCGACATAATCCGATATCTCGGCCAAATATCCCGAAAGAACTGGTAATTTATTTAGCCAAAAACGACACGAAGTCAAAATTTAGGCGACAATTAAAACGAGTTTGACCTTGTCGTTGACTTACTTTATGTGTCCGGATTCGCAGTCACTACGACCCGACACGTGCGTACGCTCTCTCGAAGCTCGCCAACGTCCTGCACACCAAGGAGCTTTCTCTCCGTCTCAAGGTTCGTTGCAGTTGCACAACTATAATAATTCATTTATTTATTTTAAAGTGATGAGCTTCCTTATGATTGAGTTATTACAATTAATTAATCAAATGGACTTTATAATTTGCAGAAAATGGAAGCGAACGTGACGGTGAACTGTGTGCACCCAGGGATCGTGAGGACCAGATTGACCAGAGAAAGAGAAGGCCTCGTCACTGACCTGGCGTTCTTCTTGACTTCCAAGTTCCTCAAGACCATTCCTCAGGTAATTAATAAATCATTACCGTTAACATTCCTATTTACTATTTAATATTCTGTTGTTACTGAATAATTTACAGGCGGCTGCGACGACGTGTTACGTGGCGACTGATCGGCGACTGGTCAACGTGTCGGGAAAGTATTTCGCGGACTACAACGAAACGACGCCGTCCAAGCTGGGATCCAACGCTGCAGAAGCTGCACGGCTTTGGCCGGTTTCTGAGATGATGGTTTCCACAAACTCCAAATTGCCTTCGGACCCGACCGAGGTCAACTCGTAGCGGTCAGGAATTTGGACACTTAATTACGGAAAATGAAAGAAAATCTGGCCAGAAATAAAGCTGGAAATTAGCTTAATTGAGCAACAAAAAAATATAAAGTAGTATTAGCGGTATATTGTAGAAAGTACGGGCATATATATACTTGTGGGGTTGTCCTTTTATATCATCAGTAATACTTTTGATTTTTTTTTTAACATAAGGAGAACTTTATCGATGATAAAATATTTCTGATAATTCAGAAGTAGCAAAGCATAGGTAGACATATTGATCGGATTGAAAGTATAGAGAAATGATAAGATAAAGTTTTGTTGACGTTCAAAATGTTATCTTAAAACAATTGTCCAGTTAATCCATGTAACAGGTAGGGTGGTTCTTTATTCTTGCAATGAGCGGTACGTGAGATCCATATGATTTTTTCGGTCTCGACTTGGTCAGGCTATGGTGTCTCAACAAGCTGGCAAGGAGTTACTTGGGAAAAGGAGCAAACAAGATTAGATAGTTCCCGATTATTAAGGTCATGGTGTGGCTCTTCTAGGACACTCTGTAGCACCTTAATGGCCTTATGAAGACAAGTGATGCTGCTTCAAAGGCCTTGCATCCACCCCAGCGTGGCGAAAACCCTAGAATTGGTCGGCAAAAAGGACAACAAGGCATCCTCCTTCAGGTTGTTCAAGGGGCGGGGTAGATCGCGACCCTCTAAGGCCATGACTGGCGGTGGTAAAGTTTCGGACGGTGGCAACCTTGGACGAGGATCGTGGGGAGTCGACGAGAGGACGATGGATGGAAATGCTCCTACTAGTATTGACACGGGCCAAGGGGCTTTCTCAACATGTGTTCTTAGACAATGCTTAGGAAGGACGACCAGTGTCATCACTGGAAGAGGACGGAATGGGAAAAGAGAGGGCTGCGATACCTTCTTTGTGGGAGTCGGAGAAGATGGCAGGGGCTAGGGATGCCCTGGTGAGGGAGGCGCAAAAGAGAAAGCACGGAATGGATGTGAGCGGCCCGTGTGATTGGGGGAGCGAGCTGAAACCTGTGAATGATGACGACAACGGAGTCCTAGTCAGGACGTGGTAGTCGACGTTTGCACCATGAAGGATAAAGCCCGAGTACCGACGATACAGAAAGAAAATAACATCTTGCAACGTTGTCCACTTGTTAGTAATACTTTTGATTAGTCGCACTTGTCAATTGTCATACACTAATGAACAAATATTGCGGTTACTTAATTATAATTTTATTTGTGTGTAATATTTTGAAGTCGATATTATCAATTATAGTTTTATTTTCACATTAGTAATAGTTGCTATGCACTCATTTGTAATTTAGCTTACTTGATTGATTGACTTACTGAAATTAAACTTTTTGTTGAGATTGTCGTATTAGCAATAATAATGCAATGAACAATCACAATTTCAAACTTGGACCTATATTGTATGGGCTTTAAACCAACCCAAAATCTATTGGAGAGTGAAACTTTTGACTCGGAACCGAACACATACACAGAATCAAGGTTTTGTTAAGTTTGAACAAACTTCTCTGTTAGGGATTCTTCAAATCCTATCAAGCCCATTCTAGACTTATTCTGTGTAGGCTCTGAATGTTGAAGAATCATTGTTCCTGATTTGATTTAATTTGATTACGATATTTAATTATAATATTATGTAATATTAGTTTCCTTATAACAGTCTTGTAATATCCTATAAATAGGAGCAGTGATTCTTCAATAAAATCATCCAAAGCTATTCTACTTCATATTTTACATGGTATCAGAGCTCCCGGTTTTCGATCTTTGAGAAGTTCTAATGAATCCGTAGCTTTGCCCACTTGTTAGCTTATGGTTCTAATAAGTGGGCAGGGAATCTGAAGGACATATTTGATCCTAATTTTTTATTTTATTTGTGTTATTCTAGCTATTTCACTTCCGCATCTTCGTAATCAACCATAACAGTTTTTCCACCTTCTATGATGTTTACAAATGCTGAACATGAGACGAGATGCTATTTGCGCCGTCAGCCACAAGATGAGATGATGTTTGCACCGTCGGTCACGAGACGAGATGCCCTTTGCACCGTCGGCCCCGAGACGAGATGCCTTTTGCACCGTCGGCCCCGAGACGAGTAGCCGTTTGCACCGTTGGCCACGAGACGAGTAACCGTTTGCACCGTTGGCCACGAGACGAGATGTCGTTTGTACCGTCGACCCTGAGACGAGTAGCCGTTTGCACCATCCATCAAAGACACTAGACATGATCGTTTTATAATCTTCTTTTCAAGTTGAGCATTTCGAATCTCCATGCTTCAACTTGAGGGGGAGTATTGAAGGTAATCAAATCAAACAAATAAATCAAATTGATTTGTTCTGATTTGATTTAATTTGATTACGATATTTAATTATAATATTATGTAATATTAGTTTCCTTATAATAGTCTTGTAATATTCTATAAATAGGAGCAGTGATTCTTCAATAAAATCATCCAAAGCTATTCTACTTCATATTTTACACTGAACCAGTTGATGTTGCATCGGGTAGTAAGAATTTATGTGAGACACAATTCACTACTTCTGGTAAGAGAGGAGACGACTCAATGGTCATAAAAAAAATCACCAAATGTTGTTTTTCACCAATCGAAGTCCCGGGAAAGGTCCTTCGGTCGAGATCGCGCAAAAAGAAGGGATGATAAAAACGGCCAATCGTCTAGATCCGTCCGACTCATCCAAATCGAGGTGATGAGATGGTTTTTTTTTATTAGTCACGCGGGCCCGAGTTTTACCACCACGGTTCTAGCTCAAAATATACGAGGCACAAGAAGGTGGTTGTGTTAAATTCGCGTCATAGTAAAACTGCTAAGTTTGTGTCTAAGTCACCATACTAAGAGCATGTACAATGGAAAAGCTTGTATGTAAGGTGCACATGCTGACTGGACAAAATAGTGGGACTCGGGACTCAAAATAGTGAGTGTTTTACAATGGGGCTTGGATGTGAGGCTCGTATTGTGAGTGGACCAATAATATTGAGTTAAATATGATTTTTCGTATTTAAAAAAATACGCGTGGCAGCACGGGAGTGGCTGGCCGAGGACACGGGACGCGGGACTTGGGCCGCGGCCCGTCCCGCAATAGTGGGGCGTGGGACGCGAGCCTCGGTTCGGCCCGTGTTTTTGCAGGACGCGAGACGCGTAAAAGCTGTCCCACAACGGGACGGCCCGCGGCCCGCAAGAACGCGAGCCGAGCCTCAGGCCCGACCCATTGTATATGCTCTAAACCCTTGCACAATATTTGAGGGCCCCAACGGGTTGACATCTTGATCTAATTGGGCTCCATTCGGACTTATGGGCCTTGGGTTTTACAGTTCATTCCTAGCGGAGCCCAAAAGCGCCTAAAACCCTAACCTCCCCAAAATCTAAAACCCCCAAACCGGAGCTCTGACGTGAGAGTGAAGAGCTCGGACCAAAAATGGCTTCTCTGATATCGGAAACAGCCCAGAAAATATTCTCGCCCGAGAAGCTCCTATCTGCAGCGAAGCAGTCCCAGCGATGCCACGTCGTCCCTGAAATTCTCCACCGTGCCATCGAGAAGTTCGTATCAGGTCCTGTGTTTCTGTAGATTTTATGGCTGTGTAAATGAGAATATGTGTAGGAATTTTCTGTCGAAATACCCAATTTTATGTGTTTCTGGTGGGTTTTCTGTTATATAGAGCAAGATGAGCCACATATGAGGAGGAAGGTGTTGAGTCTGTCGGAGTCGTTGAATGATATCAAGATTGTGAGTGGCCAGCTCTCCACCGCCAAGGCCAAGGAGCTCGTCGATGACCCGTTGAGCTCTATGGAGAGCTCCAAGCGGTGGAAAATCAAGAGCGCTTATGGAGATAACGGTTTCAAGTACAGAGACGACGAGAGTTTAGCTTATGTCGCTTCCCGAATGCCAGCCGTTTACTCGGCTTGTTACAGAGTTCTTAGCGAGGTATCCAGATGAAACAAATGTTTTTATTTTGTGGTTTGTAGTGTTAAATTGTATGTACCTTGAATTTGTCATTATGCTTTTAAAAGTTCATGTCTTGGATTGAGCCTTTGAGCTTCAGGGTTCAATGGTATTGCAATTCTTTATACATCTTTGTTCTTTCTCAAAGGTCAGTAGAAGGCTACCCGATTTCTCTCCTACTAAGGTGTTAGATTTTGGCGCCGGCACTGGCTCAGCATTCTGGTGAGCAGCTCAATGATGATTTTCCAATGCACATTTTGTAGTTGCGTTTAGAATACTTAGGTGTAATATGAATGATTATGTTTTAGGGCTCTACGAGAAGTCTGGCCACAAACATTGGAGAAAGTTAATTTAGTAGAGCCATCCCAATCGATGCAGCGTGCTGGACAGAGCCTTATTCAAGGTAATTATCATGTTACTTATTTAGTAGTTAATAATGTTATCAACTTCACGTTCTCTTTCTAAATGTTAGCGAGGAAACCATGTAACACTGACTTAGATTTATTACATTACATATGACATTACTGATATCAGAATCTAACTGGTATTGAATGTAATGGGTGTGTCTGCTGATGGCAATTATGAAGATATTCATATTACAAAATCAACTAGCTTGGCATCTAAAGTATATATCCATGTACAAATATACAATAATTTTTTTTAATTCGTCTTAAAAGTTATTCATATGATAATAATTTTTACACTATTATATCATATTCAAGAAAAAGGAAAACATTTACTCTGGGAAATCATGATTCATAGCTTTGTTAGCATTTCTGTCTCTACTTAAGACATTTGTTATTTTTCAAGGTCTGAAGAACTTGCCTCTTATTCATAGCTATGACAGCCTTCAAACTCTCACCAAAAAAATCAGTAAGTCAGACAGAAAACATGACCTCGTAATTGCTGTAAGTTGATATTCTCCCTGGATTCTTTTGTTCTAACTTGGCAATAAATTGCCAATGGTTTCACTTCATTGCTAATAAATGTTTAACATCTGATCCAATGGGGTAAAGTCGTATGTGCTTGGAGAGATACCGTCAGAAAAGGATCGGATCACTATTGTTCGCCAGCTTTGGGATCTTACAGATGATATTCTGGTATACCTTTTTGGTTTTTGCATTTCATGTTTTCTGTTCCTTCTGTTGTTTTTCACATGAAACTCACATATTTCTGTGTCATTCTGGCATAATTTTTATGAGGAGAAAATGGGTGTTCTAAGTTTGTGATACACTCTAACCATGTGACAGATATTGGTCGAACCTGGAACACCACAAGGATCTAAAATCATAGCTCAGATGCGGTCTCATATACTATGGATGGAAAAGCGAGTAAGTAAATTATCCCTGGAACACCACAAGTATGTTGTTTTAATGTTTATTCAGTGATCATTATTCCTGATTAATTTCTACTGTTGATAATGCTTGTTTATAATATAGAATATTCTTGACTCTTAGAAATTCCGTAAAGACAAACCAAATGAAGCTTCAAAGGATCTGGTGGATCTCAAAACTGGTAGTTTTGTAGTTGCTCCGGTGAGTAGAAAGTTCTCTCCCATTCTTTTTCATCTCAAATGCCCCCTGCCCTATGTTCTCTCTGTTAAATTCCCCACATGTTGTGCTTTAAATTTTAGTACTTGCTCATCATGCAGTGTCCTCATGATGGAGCATGTCCTTTGGAGAATTCAGGAAAATACTGTCATTTTGTTCAGCGCTTGGAAAGGACATCAACACAGCTTGCATACAAGGTTTTCCCTCAACATTCTACTCTACTTGCTTCTGTAGTTAGACATGCCAAATAATTCAGATTATGATTTTTTTTTCCTAGTACCAATTTATCCAAGGACCCACATTTTCTAGCATCAGGCTTAAGTGTGTATATTATAGAGTCTCCAACGTATTTATCTACTCAATTGGAACCATGTAAAAAGATAAATGTTATGGAAACTAACCCTCTGGTTTTAGCATTCTTAATTCAGCTAAAGTTACATATAAGCCACACTCGAACCTATGCCACATGGCCAATAGGGGTTTGAAAGCTTTTTAAAGTTTATGAGTAATAGTAAATATATATTGTACTTTTCTTCTTGGGATTGGTAGGTTCATCAAACATCGAATTTCCTGCACTCATCTCATTTTGAACCAGTCTTATGTTGCACATCTTTAATCATTGATCTATTAAAATTCTTAACAAAGTTTTGGAATGGGTTATTTGACTTGTATGTGCTTCTCTATCTTTGTTTTTCAATCATATTGTGAAATAAAAAAAAAATCAAGGAATATGATTTACACTCTTCTTTCTTTGACATGGATCTCTTGTAGGGTTCCAAGGGAAAACCTCTACGTGGCTTTGAAGATGAGAAATTTTGCTATGTTGTTATCAGACGAGGACAACGACCAAAGTAAATATTTTCCAGTCTTTGTGCATGCGAATTAGGTCATTTATGATGGCCACTGAAATTGCATATCATAATTTTGTAATTCATTAATTTTATGGGTTTCCTGTTCCAGAAATCCTTGGCCTCTTGATGGTATCAAATTTCTGACCCGTAAGGAGGAGCGTGCTAACAGAAATTTGGAAGATCATGAAACAGACTATGGTGTGCACTTTCTATATCACAACATTTATTTCCCACAATAACTTTTTCAGGAACTGCATAGTTATAAACATGTGTCCCCTATGCATGGATTTATATTCAGTGGTTAGTTGTTAATTATAGGGATAATGGCAAAAACATACCTTGTACTGTCGACGTTTTGCAGGTTGGTACCTTATCTTCAAATCGATGCTGGTTGTGGCCCTAAACTTTTATTGTGTTTGCATTTTGTGTCAAATTGTTCTAAAATGACAATTTAGCCCTTGAATATTTAAATTTAAAACTGAAAGTTCATAAATTGATCAACTCAATTATGTTAGTAGAATGAAAATTTAAATTATCATAGTATGATTTGAAAACAAAAAAAAATGATTTTGTGTTTATTTTAGTCTTTTATTTTTAATATGAAATTTCAAGGGCAAAATTGTCATTTTGGAATAAATTAATGCAAAGTGCAACAAAATATAAGTGTACCAACCTGCAATTTTTTTTATAGCACATGTACTTTTTTGCCATCATCCCTTGATTATAGAAAAGCTTCTTGAGACTTGAGCTCATCTTTTGTATTGTTCTAGGATCTGGTTTATTCCATTATGTAACAGATTATATGTTGCCTCGACAGATATGTCCGAAAGCGATGAGGTCGATGAGGATGACATAGTTTCTAGTGAAGAAATGGATGACGCTTTTCGTGATTCTGATGTTGCAAAAACAGACGTTGATGAGAAGGGTGAAGAAGAAACAGAGAGTGAGGAAGAAGAGGAAAGGGATGAAAAAACATGGTGGGCTGTCGTGGGCAGTGTTTGGGGAAGAATATTGTTCATGCCCATTCTGAGAGGCAGACATGTGACGATGAAATTGTGCGTACCCACAAAACCTGATGGTTCAGAAGGTGCATTTGAACAGATAGTGGTCACAAGGAGCAAGCACCCTGCTTTACATAAGCTAGCCCGTAAACTTATCTGGGGAGACCTGTGGCCATTGTCCTCTGAGTCATTGTCAACAATCTTCTCTGAAAAATCTAAGAGGAAATAATGAACATGAAGTGAAGATTGTTGTACATTTGAATTGAATCAATAATACAAGACCCATCTTTTCTTTTTAGGAATAACTACTAGCTGTAATACAAATCCTGATTTTTGGAGTTCTTTTTGCATTTGATAAACACAAGTTTATCGGATTTAGGTTTTTAAACTATTTGAAACCAAGTAATACAATAAAAATCGTTAAAATAAGATTGTTAAAATAAGATTAACACTAATACTGACATTTTGGTCCACAATCTAATTATCACAAAACAAAATAGACATCTATGCACTAATAAATACAATATTGTAGAAATCTTTGTGCTGATGTATTTTTTGAAGCTAGACTTCTTGCAGGGAAGCTAAATTTGTGATAGCCTTGAGAGAGTTGCTCGTTACCAAGGATCCGTTAATTCTCCAATCCAATTACCAAAATAGTATTAAAATTCAATTACCAGTCAGTCTAATTTTCACTTCTAGCCTCTCCCATAACTCCTTTTTCTCGCCTGCAAATCACGGGCATAAATAGTTAGAGTTTGTGTTCAAAACAAATAAGATTATGTTTCAATTGTGTAACCGAAATATATCTACTACCAAGCCAAACATGACGAACGGTTAACAGAACCTGATCCTTCAAGAATTTTAACAACTAATTCATAATGGTTTCTAATTTGCCACTGTACCAAAAAAAATGTACCTTCTGGTCTCTCCAGCAACCCTTTTAGATCAATTTATAAGAAATTACCAAAAATACTACATATTCTAATAAACAATAAATAGATAGACACCTTTTTTTTCTTTCTCACTTGAATCATGTCTTTCCTACCTGAAACTAAACTCATAGTTTCAATGCCAATAACTCCATGCAAATCACTACATAAACAAAAAATATCGCTCATTTCAGTATAAACAAAGAAAATAAAACAAAT
Source organism: Erodium maritimum (assembly GCA_963921825.1). Lineage (NCBI taxonomy): Eukaryota > Viridiplantae > Streptophyta > Magnoliopsida > Geraniales > Geraniaceae > Erodium > Erodium maritimum. The sequence continues at coordinate 23,735,320 of OY997590.1, forward strand.
TAGAATCCAAAAATATATATATTATTGTAAAAACCTTTTGAATATTATGACATCCGCAAATATGTTTCACAAACATAGCCACCAAAAATTCAAACAAAGACTAACAAAAAACCATAATCAACAAACAAAGAACAAAAAACCCTCTCAGTAATACTGAAAAGTCATTAACCACTCTTGTATAATCCCCAAGGGCCTACATCAATAGTAAGCAGACAATAATGTTGAATAAACTTATAAACGAACATCATTAATCCAAAAAGAAAGAGAACACTTGGTAAATACAAAACACAATTTTTTTAGTAAAGGTGAACTGATGAATGAAAACAGATAATGCAAATTGCATGACCAATAAATGAAATACTAATAGTCTACAATCTTGTGATCTCGTTTTTGTGCATGTTGCAAGTTATACCATCAAAATAGGAAATGCAAGTATTAATTAGCATATCCTGTTCAAAGAGGCAAATCAAATACCACCTCTGTTTTCAATATTAATGCAACATAAATATTGTAATGTAATATGAATTATGAGATTGTATCAAAATTGAAAAATAGTAGGGTAAATAAGCCTCAAATAATGAAATAACCAAATATTCAACATCTAGATTGCAATAAAATGCCTCAAATAATGAAATAATCAAATGATAAACATCTAGACTATAATAAAATTCATTGTCCATCATCACGTGTCTGGTTCTAATCTGAATTAGTCGCGAGAAAACAAATGCGAGTCCGGCCGAGTAGGGAGAGTGTAGTGTGAGTGGGCTTTGTGAGGTAGGCGATTGGGCCTCACTGACATTCCCTCCCTACAAAAAGAACCCAACATTAGTGATAAAAATAAAAAGATTAATTGCATAAAAAATATCATTACCCTCAAGTGTAAGCAAATATACTTCAAATTTGGCATACAATGCGAAACGGACAAATGATGTTACCACTATAGCAGCTAAAAGATATAACGTGAGTGCCTGTTATCTTATTTGTCAAAGAAAAATACAGAACGTTATGAGACATTAATAGATTGGTTGGGTATTCGAAAGTCAGAATCTCATGAAATTTGAAACGTTATTTTCAATTATTTGATTTTTGCATTTGGAAGAATTTCTTTTCGTTCCTTTTTTCTTCTGTGCTAATCTATTGTTTTTTTCCGATGTTGAACGTCGTTTTCTATCTCGACCGTCGCGTTTCTTTCTTTTTTTTTGGTTATAAAAGCTTCTAACAAAGCATTCATGGCACCAAGCCTCACCTATCTTTTGTTGTTAAAGTGTGAGGTAGGCGATTGGGCCTCACTGACATCCCCTTCCTACAAAAAGAACCCAACATCAGTGATAAAAATAAAAAGGATAATTGCAAAAAAATATCATCACCCTCAAGTGTAAGCAAATATACTTCAAAGTTGTCATACAATGCGAAACATGCAAACGATGTTACCACTATAGAAGCTAAAAGACATAATCAATAGTGAAAGTAAAGCATGGCATGTGATTACTTATCTAAATACATATAGTATCATGTGCGATTAAAACGGTGAGAAAAAACGCGAGAAAACAAATGTGAGCCCGGGCGAGTAGGGAGAGTGTAGTGTGAGTGGGCTCTGTGAGGTAGGCGATTGGGCCTCACTGACATCCCCTCTCTACAAAAGAACCCAACATTAGTGATAAAAATAAAAAAAGGATAATTGCATAAAAATTATCATTACCCTCAAGTGTAAGCAAATATACTTCAAATTTGGCATATAATGCGAAATAGGCAAATGATGTAGTCCTATACGAAAACATTCGTCTACGCACGGTACAGACTAAAAAAGGAAATATACTTAAGGTATTGAATAGAGGGAAATAGATACAGACATCGAATAAGACGCCTAAAACCGTCGTATAGAATGCTTCATATGTAATATAATATAATATGATATATTACTCTTTTTACTGTTACCACTATAGAAGCTAAAAGATATAATCAATAGTGAAGGTAAAACATGACATGTGATTATTTATCTAACCTGATTTGTCTAAGTGTAAATTCTGGTGAATATATGGAAAGACATAGCAATCTCCTAAACATAGTGAAATTTTAATCATTTTTACCGTCACCACTCAAATGTTTTATTGTTAATTCAATTAGCAGTTTTATTGATTAAAGAGAGACATAGTGCAACCTTGAGGCCTGCACCTTAACTTTCATCATCGAAGTAAGATATGTACCTATTAAGATAGAAGTCTTATTAATAAGTGTTGAGAAATGATTTGTGATACAATTGTTGCGTTTCGCTCCACAGCCAAGCCAAACTCTAACCACTCTCTACAAACACATCACAATGATCAATAATAATCCTCTCTTTCTGTTGGCATCCCCAGCAAAAACATTCCAGCCACTCTGGAGCAAGTGCCTGCGGGGTTGACATGTAATTCACACAAAAAACTAAAAGTTCAACAGAGCTATAACTTATGTTCAAACTGAGGTCTAACTGTTTCCTAATCATACAAAAAATCGCAACTAATATAAAAATTTGAGAAACATAGTACACAGTTACACATGATATCCTATCAAATACTTATTCTACCCCCTTGGAAGGAATATCAAATGATTAGAAAATAGAAAATCAATACAAAAACTAAATTGGCGAAAATTGGGGCTACAAATCCGATAATCACCCAAAAACTCGTACAAAAAAACCGTCATGTATCGCCTCTCTTAGTTGCAGGTCCATATTCTGTTCCTAAGCTCCAACACCCAATAATTTGGCATTTTTATCCAAATTCATTGCTCCTCTACGCGCTCTACCCATCCAGCTGGTCTTGGACTTGGAATAACGAAACATGGCTCAACTGAGTCTTGTAGAGGTGATTTAATAGCAGTAGCTTCGGCGTTTGAACCAATTTCTGGCACCACGCCAGAGGTTGGTATTACACCAACATGATTCTCAACTGTGTTACAGCTTTTTGAATTCACTTAGTAAAAAACAGAAATTTTAAATAATTATAATCAAAGTAAACAAATAAGGGACATCAAATTGAAATCTAAACAGATAAACAGGTGACAATATCGCACAATTGAAGACATTTCATGAAACATTCAAAGCATATTTATCTATAAACTATAAATGGAATAGACACATTTATTTATAAACTATACATTGAATTAAGTTCCAAAATATCATGTAAAAAAAATCCATCTCCAATACCCAAATACATAAATTGAATAGACACATTTATCCATAAATTATAAATTGAATAAAGCTCCAAAAGTTCAAGTATAAAAAAGTCATCTCCAATATTCGTTATTATGATTCAGATTGTTCATATTAGCTGCCAAAATTATGAAATGTTCTTACATAATTATACAGAAGAATGACATTAATAATATTCAATTGACAATCTCCTTAAGTAAACAAAAACAATTATCTCCAATTCCCAATACTATGATTCAAGTCATCATTATATAGAAGAATGACATCCCTCACAGTGCCCATTCTCTCTTCTTCATCACTAAAAAAATCCCTAAAGTACAACAAAACAATCATCTAAGTAAAAGAGAAAGATAAGAACCACAATGAACAATCAGTGTCAAAATTATCTCAAACATACCTTAAGATGCTAACAGAGGGATCTGAATTGCTAGGAAATATTTAAATAGTGGAGAACAATATGTGGCCTTTTTGAGACATCCCTCATCCTCGGGTCTGATGGATTTTTCCCTTCAACACAACCTATATTTTAATTCGGGATATTTAACAAAACCTAGAAATGCATCCCTTTAACTGCATAACACCTTAAACTGGATATGATCCAAAATAATAAGAGGAGAAAATTTACCTAAACTTATTTTAGTAACATCACAAACTTTAGACAACTATGATGTAATTTCTATGAATCAAAATCCAAGATAAAGACTGCACTCTTTTGGAACGATATTTACTTATGATTTTGAATTATGATTCAAATGAGAATTGTCTGGCTTGAAATTTATTTTAGTAACATCACAAACTTTAGACAACTATGGTGTAATTTCTATGAATCAAAATCCAGGATAAAGACTGCACTCTTTTGGAACAATATTTACTTTATGATTTTGAAGATATTTACTTTATGATTTTGAATTGTGAAATGAGAATTGTCTGGCTTGAAATGATAAATGTTTTCATTCACTTTCTTGCATAATCTCAATTACAATACATATCGCATCTGTGTATTTACCTCTCTTTTGGAACGATATTTACTTTATGATTTTGAATTATGATTCAAATGAGAATTGTCTGGCTTGAAATGATAAATGTTTTCATTCACTTTCTTGCATAATCTCAATTGCAATACATATCGCATTTGTGTATTTACCTCTCTTTTGGAACGATATTTACTTTATGATTTTGAATTATGATTGAAATGAGAATTGTCTGGCTTGAAATGATAAATGTTTTCATCACTTTCTTGCATAATCTCAATTACAATACATATCGCATATGTGTATTTACCTCTAATTACCACTGCCATACATATCTCATACGTGTATTTACCTCCAATTACCTTTGCACCTTAACTCTATTATTTGGCCTCTAATGTACAAAACAAAACCTAAGAATCTCTTCCTTCAACATTAGTGGAAAGGATGCCAAGAAAGCCTAAATAATTGCTAAAAATCCCAAATAGCATTACAGTTCATATGTCACCGGATTCATACACATTTCTGATAACATATACATCGAAATCTATCAACACAAAATTTTGGGTAGAAAGAAAATCAATGATGAACCAATGTAAACATATGCACTCCCGTTGGCAATCTATAACAGATTCAGGAAAACTCAACGATTTAAACGATACCATTTTGCAGCTGATATCGTCCGAGAGTTTAGCGACAAACCCAACACCGCAAGAGTCCTTATCGAACGCCAGGTAGTAGAGACCGAACGGTTTCTTCGGTGCGACGACATTGTAGTGTGAGGGACCACATTTCAAGAAATGGTCAAACGAATCTCAGATAACACCACAAACCCAAAACAAAAACATTCCGAACGAAAATTAACAGAACAATCAACCCACAAATACCACAAAATACCCCTTTTTTCTCGGTTATTCGCTACCTTCGACCTCTTACAATCGGGGTTGTAATGCCCAATTCTCCCACCAAACCGACTATTTGATCAATTCTACTGCACCTTCAAAGAGTATCAACATCAGAGAACTGCTTGGCCTTTTTATACACGGCAATTCTTCTCGATGCCAATAATGATCTCTAAGTTGCTTATATAGGCAAAAATAAAAATCAAGGCACTGATTCATATAGATAAGAATTTCCAAAAAAACAGAGGAACTACATGGGGTGAAAATAAATGAACACAAATAACTATGTAAAGGCATGATATTGAGTATAATAAATTGCTTTATGACTGAAGTAAATATGTGCTCGAGTCAAAGACACCCATGCAATATAAAAAGTACGGTGCACTACACTCCATGCCACAACGTGATGGACCTTCATAGTCCTGCTACATAACAAACAACCAAATCAGGAGAAAAACCTTCAAAGGCAGTATCTGATGATGGAACCTTTCCATTTTTTAGCCAAAGTGATGAAATAGTCAGTATCACTTGCATTTGTTAGTTTACACAAAGGGAATATGTTCGAGAGCCATGGCTTGTCTAGATCATCCTCAAAAGCAAAGGGAATATGTTCGAGAGACGGCTAACAATCAAATAAAATTCACGGACAATTTAAAATATTGCTCAGAATATAAGAAAATAAAGTACTAATCAACCCGGAAATGCATAGATTTCATTATTTCGCAGTGCTCACTTCATCAATGCAAACAAAATAGAAGAATAAAACATTTACCAAGCAGTCAACACAATTAGAAAAATCAAACAAACCCAAATCAGATCGAGTAGAAATCAAACCTGGGCAGCAACAAAATCAGAGGAAAAAAAATTAAACAATAAAAAAATCATCAGACCTAACTTAATACAAATAAACTGAAGACAAATAACCGAATCAAACACAAATACTATTTGATCAAATGAAAAATACCCCAATCGAAAAAATCTGAATGAATATAAGAAAAAAGCAGGCAAAAGATAATTGACAGGCATACCTTGGACATTGATGGTTGTTGATTGCTGCCAATCACCATAATAAAAAAATACAAAATATTACTCAGAAAGTGGAATCATAATGTCATTGCACTAATGAATCAAACATCAAGTTGTGAAAACACACCACTAAGGACATGGTTTCTCCAAACCAATACATATCACAAAGTTTTGGAAGTAAATTAAGCACACGCCTTATATTGTAAGTTCGCAAAAGTTTTGGAAGTAAATTAAGCACAACCCTCATATTGTAAGTTCGCTAATTTATTGATCCACATTAAATTCAATAATTGAGTCATACAATGGCTTTTTGTAAACTTAACTCAAAAGTTAAAGCCAAGAAAAAACAAAGAAATTACCCAAATTTGAGACCTATAGAATCCAACCAAGAAGAATTAAATCATAATTTCAAGGACAGAAGTGAAAATGAAGCCTTACTTTGTTGAAGAAAAAAGCTTCTCAAGTGCTGATTTGACCCTAAGGTCAATCTGCAGGAAACAACAAAATTCTGGAGATCATAGCCGATAACACTGTAAAATCAAAATCAACATTAAATAAGTTAAAAATCAGATGGTGACAGGTTCATAAAGACTAAAAAAATGTTGTTTTGTTCTATTTTCTTCCCCAATTGTATAATAATCCAGCATTGTGAAATCGTGGGGTGCAAAAAGTAAGCAACCCATTACTGAAAATATACATATGTACAAAGTAGGAGCAACCAACATTCCCATTTCCAGTACACTTAAACAACACAGTAAGGTGAAATATTAATTTTTTTAACCTCCTAATGTAAGACACGCTACTGGAAAAGTCAACCGATGACTCAAGAAGTCACTCGTGACTTTTCCGGAACCCAAACGACTTAGTCATCATCACGGTTGGCTTAAGGGGAGAAATTCCTTTCGTTTGAGTATAATGTTGAAGAAAGTCAATTTTGGCCAAATCAAGACTTTTTATCGACTAAAAGCATTATTTTATTGTGCTGAAAATTATTTTGGAAAAGTAAATGACCTAGGTGGACACTTGTTCCTTTTTGGTTGAAAGAGAGAAAAGGGAGTAGTCTTAGACCCTTTTACCCTCCCAAAAGCTTCTACAAAGGATTCTAGCTCAAGGGCTTTTGGTCATTTGACACATCTAGGTATTATATGAGATTGGAAAAGCAAATTCAACTCATTCTTTTGGGTGTAGCCGAAAATTGGAGTTGGAGCAAGAGAGAAGAGCTCCCATGGAGCATTGAAGAGGAATCAAGGAAGAAGAGGCCACTTGAAGCCTTCCTTTAGCCATCCCTCCTCAAAATCACTACCATCTTCTTCATCTCAATCTTCTAGAGGTAATGGAACTATCTAATCCTCATTTCCCTTCATCTCTTTTCATGGGTTTTGGGTGAAATTACTAGATGTTGTTGGGTTTGAGTAGAAATGGTGGGAGATGTTGATGAGAAGCTTTGTTGGGTTTTTTGTTGAGAAATCATTAGTTGTGGGAGCTTTTAAGTTGATTTTGATTTGATGAATCTTTGGAAACTTGTTTGTGTGTTGATTCCTACCATGGGTAGAGGAGTATTGAAGGATTTGAACTGTTTTGGGAGTTGGAAGGGGTAAAATTCTGGGTTTGAAGGTGGTTTTTCGGAGAAAAGGAGCTGGAGGTTGAAGAAAGACGAAACTGCCCTGGTGCGCCACGGATCTGTGACGGATCCCGTGACGGGCGACGTCACGGCTCCGTGAGGGAGTCCGTGACGGCACTCGTCACGGCTCCGTGAGGGAGTCCGTGACAGCACTCGTCACGGCTCCGTGATGGTAACCGTGATGGTGGCCTCACGGATCCGTGACCAGGTCCGTGACAGACCAGGGTGGGGGTTTCGTCGAGGGTTTTTCACCTTGGTTGTTCTTGGTTTTGAGCTGAACTTTGGAGGGGCTTTGGGGGTCTTACTTGCTGATTAAGTGGAGTCTAACTTAACGTTTCTTTGTGTCCAAGACTTTGGGGATCGAGCTAGAGGAGCAAAGATCACGCCGGGACCCGAGTGAAGAACGGAGTGGTGACCACCGGGCTTCATCAAAGTGTTGAGAGGAAGACCTTGAGGTAGGGAAAGCCTTAACCCCTCGTTTATGACGCTTAGTATGCATGTTAGACTAATAAAATTGGAAAGGTCCTAGAAATGCCTATAGGATGCGAATAACTAGCCTAGTTGTCTTTCAATTACTAATAACCGGAAGAGTCTAGTGGTGACTGATTAGGATGCCAATCACTAGTGTAACTCGCTTTCAATACTTGGGAATTGTTTGTCTGGTAGAGGAGCCTTGGCAAAGCCCTCAGATTAGTTGCGTGTTAGGATCACATGCTTGGTTGTTGGTTGCTTAGTGGATAGGCTAAAGAGTCTAACGGAACTAGTTGAATTGCATGTGTGAATGCTCATTTGAAGGTTTTTATGATTGGTTGATTACACCCGTACTTGCTCGTTGATTGTATTCGAATGATTACTTGATTTACTTGAATGATTGCTTGGAGCATCGAGTATGACTGGTTGTACCGAGCGGTGCAATCAGGTGATCGATGCCCCGTTGGTTCGAGATTGGTAAGTGAACGGTAAGTTGTGATTGTGTGATTGGTGTGCTATGATCATGTGATTCGTGTACTGTGTGTTGTCGTGAACTGGTGATGCGTGAGCTATGTGTGACAATGAATTGGTGGTTGTTGGGATTGGATTGTTCGTCTTATAAGTTTGAGTGCGTTATTCAATTATTAACTGCTTATTATTGAATTAGCCAAGTGTATGCTTCCTATGGGAGTAATACCTTGGTTCCCGAGAACATAAAATCCCTTGGAGACGTTTCTGAGAATCCCGATGATAAGCGCCCCGAAGGGTTGTTTCCGGTCGCCTCAATGTTATGCGTCTCCTCTGGATTTGAGGGAAAATCCGAGAGGACACATCATGTGGATCGGAGGGTGGAGACTTCATGTGCCACGGCATTGGCTGGTTTATCTATTACCCGTGTTTGTTAAGATGTATTTTGTTGACTTTGTTGTTGACCTTATTGAGTTTAAGGTCCACCTTGTTATGTGTTTTCCCTACTGAGCGCAAGCTCACCCTATGAGTTTATTGTTGTGTTTACAGGCCTGATAGAGGAGTAGAGGCTCGGGAGCTTCTCGGTGTGGGTGTCCATAGAGACTTCGATTTTTATCTTTATTTCTGTTGGACCAGATTTTGTGGAGAATTATTATTACACCCCTGGAGGGTTATTCATGTTTTAAACTGGATTTTGTGGATTTGAGTTTCTTATTGGAGTTTTCAGGAATTTATTATTGAGTATTTGTCTTTAAAACGTTTATTACTAGTCATGCCTCGAGTCCGGGCAAGAACCGGATTTGGGGCGTGACAATTTGGTATCAGAGCCTGGTTTCATTTGAAACAGGTGTCTTATGAACTGATTTTCAAACCTCGGACCGAAGTCAATTAGGTGGGTAGAGTTAGGGAGTCTGAGTCGTGAGTCGCTTTAATGGTTGTCCTAAATGGAACCTTACACTACAATGTTTGCATTACTTGATTGGTATCCTCTCCCTAGTGATCGGTGAAGCCGAATGGTTGAGATCGGAATTTGATTAACGGTCAATGACCGACCCGCTATGCATTCATGGTAGGGTGAGCCAACGGTTGGTGGTGTTTCCATTTTGTAGTGCTTCGAAGATTTTCAAGTGTAATTTGGTCCTGTGCAAGTTTTGACTTGGGGTTGACTGCTTGTCTGGAGCATGAGTACTCCATGTGTGCTGATATTGAGTGTTTTGGGTGGGGCGCGAGAACCTCGTAACCCGTTGTATGAGAACTTGTTTGGGACACGAGAATCACGTATGCCCGTGTGTGGTGAGATTGGGACACGAGAATCCCGTATGCCCTTGTGTGGTGAGATTGGGACACGAGAATCCCGTATGCCCGTGTGTGGCGAGTTTGGGGCACGAGTACCCCGTAGTATTTGGGAGCACGAGAACTCCGTTTATTGATTGCGTTGTGTACTTTAGGAGCACGAGAACTCCGTTTATTGATTGCTTTGTGTACTTTAGGAGCGCGAGAACTCCGTTTATTGACTGTGTGGTGTCTTTGGCCGAGCATGAGAACTCGGTGTGTTTTTGCCTTGTGAATTTGTGTTAGTGCTTGTCCCGCTTAAGCGGAGGGTTAAGGGAAAATACGAATGGGTCATGCCGAATTTTCAGTAAAACTAAAATGATTGTACCATTACTGGTTGACTCAGGGGCGCCACTGTAGTCGAGCGTGATGGTTCGATGTCCAGTTGTTACAATGAGGTTCGGGGACGCCTGAATCAGGTTGTAACAACATGAGATCGACACGAAAAAAAACTTTGGGTAAAGATTGAGAAATGGGAATCTTTGGAAGGGAAGGAAGGGTTAAGGGTGGTTGTGGAATTGAATTGTGTTAATTACTAAACCTCTTTTTGTGAAAGGATACCCGAGCGAGGGGTATGCTTGTTGATTGGTGCTTGTGTGGTGTGCTTGAGTTGGAACTCTCCTGTGGGAGTTGGTGGTTGATTGCTATATCGTTGGTTGTTGTTGTGAGACGCATAGAGATGCGAACTTGTGTGCTATATTATATGAGTATATATATATCTACTAGTGTGAGGGGCGTAACTGTGGGTGACTTGTGACGCGTGCGATCGTCTTTGTAACGTGTGAGAACCGTTGTTGAACTAAGTACTGAACATGTGCGTTATCCGTGCAGGCGGATAGGCGACATGGCTCGTACGTATGTTCCTAGAGGTACCCGGAGCCGCCCAGCTGGGGGCCCGAGGCAGGCACCTGCCGCTGAGCAGGAGGGGGCAACTGATTCCCAGGATGCTGCTTCCCCAGAGCATCAGAGCGTTGAGGGTGGACCAACAGGGTCGCCACCCAGGACATCTCCAGTCGCAGAGCCGACTCAGGCGACCCCTCTCGAGGAGGTGGTTCGCGCTGTACTAGCAGCCTTGAGTGCGCAGCAGGGGACTACAGCACCGGCACCAGAGCCCGTGCCTGTTACTTCAACAGATTTTGGGGAGAGGCCAGGACAGTTTGATAGCCTCACGGCCCAGTCGCTCAGGGAGTTTCGTAGACTTGGTACGCCGACCTACTCTGGGGGAGCGGACCCCGAGGCAGCTTCGGCTGGTTGGAGCGGGTTACCCGCAACCTCGATACCTCTGGTGTATCGGAGGGGCGCTTGAGGGTTTCGTTCGCCACTTTTCAGCTTGAGGGAGAGGCCTACTACTGGTGGCAGTCAGTGCAGGACAGGGTCGGTAGTGATTTTCAGTTGTTCAGCAGGCTGTTCTTGGAACAGTACTTCCCTCGCTCCATTCGGGATGACCGGCGTCAGCAGTTTCTGGATTTACGTCAGAGGGGTTTGAGCGTTTCTGAATATGCAGTGAGGTTTACTTCTTTGGCCCGCTTCGCGCCGGAGTTGGTTCAGACTGCGGATGATCGATGCAGGAGATTTGAGAACGGGCTCATCCCGTCGATAGCCGACAAGGTTATCGCCTTCAGGACCGCAGAGTACTCCACACTCTTGGATCAGGCTTTAGCCATGGAGAGACACTTCGGAGAGACACTTCAGAGAGACCATCAGGGTGCGAGAGACTAGGCCTAGGCCGAGTGGCTTTGTGCAGCCGTTTGACCGTCGAGACCGACGCAGACAGAGAGTTGCAGGACACTTTCAGCCTCAGTTTCAGCAGGATGGCATGCGCCGAGCAGGGACCGTAGCGTCAGTTGGACCCGCCCCGGTGGCACAGTTGTGTCCTCGATGTGAACAGCAGGGCCACCTGGCACGAGACTGCCCGAGGGGCAATGGACCTGTAGAGCGCCATGATGATCGTCCCCAGGGGACCAGAGACAGACAGCAGAGTGAGCCGAGGGGGTGTTACCAGTGCGGCAGCGCCGACCACTTCATGCGTGCGTGTCCTGAGCTGGCACAGTAGGGGGGACAGAGGGGATGCTACCAGTGTAGTCGATCTGATCATTTCATCTGAGCGTGCCCTGAGCTAGCTGGTAGAGCGCCTGCACCGAGGCCCCAGCAAACTCAGACTCGCCCTGCACCACCTGGCAGACCACGTCAGGCACCGCAACAGAGAGCTCCGCGTCAGGCGGCGGGAGCAGCAGGTCAGAGGCACCAGCCGAGAGCTGGCCAGCAGGTGGCACTTCCCCCACCACCGAGAGGAGGACCACCGGCACAGCAGGGCCGAGTCCTTGCAGTTACTGATTCCAGGATTGAGAGGCCGTACACCGGCCATGAGACCACTCAGGGTACGTTTTTACTTTATAGTTATGTGTTTTCCCTACTGAGCGCAAGCTCACCCTATGAGTTTATTGTTGTGTTTACAGGCCTGATAGAGGAGTAGAGGCTCGGGAGCTTCTCGGTGTGGGTGTCCATAGAGACTTCGATTTTTATCTTTATTTCTGTTGGAACAGATTTTGTGGAGAATTATTATTACACCCCTAGAGGGTTATTCATGTTTTAAACTGGATTTTGTAGATTTGAGTTTCTTATTGGAGTTTTCAGGAATTTATTATTGAGTATTTGTCTTTAAAACGTTTATTACTAGTCATGCCTCGAGTCCGGGCAAGAACCGGATTTGGGGCGTGACACCTAACCAATTTTCCCACCAATTAAACAAAACTCATGTCAATCAAGTAAACAACCCCAAACATGGTGTATTAAACTCATTTCCGAGACAAACCTTTTTAGGAACTTGAATGATCTATTTGAAAATACTAACAAACTTCTTAAAGCTAACATTCTCGCCCTCTCCAGCTCCTCGACAATCACTTTGGTGAGCTCTAGTAGACTCCCTGCAGCAGTAGAGAATCAAGAAAATTTCAACCTCACTCAAAGTAAAGCCTTATATCAATACTACTTAAGAGGAATCATAACAGAAACAAAAAATCATTATCCACATCCTACTTTAAAATTAACTGTATTAAAGCTACAAATATGAGACTTGTAAAAAGGGTAATGCCTAAAATTCAGTGGCTGAAAAATTCAGCAATACCCACATGAAAACGAACAGTCATGCATTTTAAATTACCCGATTTAACAATGAAACTAAACCATTCAATTCACAAAGGCATATACCTAATTGAACCTGCCATGTGACACTGTTAAGTGCGCATGTCCTTAAAATCTACAAACATCATATTTTATCAACTACTAAGTAGCAACTTTTAAACACATGCTAAACTATCGTTCAATCTTGTAGCCATATAATGCAGAAGAGACACAGGGTCTCTCAAAGAAGAAGAAATCGAGAGCATAAAAAATATTTGAACGTGGAGAATTAGTAGGTTACCCAAATTCTCTGTTGAGGCTTTTACCACCTACTTTTTGACCCTTCCCTGCTCCATATTTTTTTGCGAATTCTTCATTAACTCACTCAAGGTACCCCATTGTAATTTCCCTCGAAACAGAATTGACTGCAACAACGCATATGTATTGAATTATGCTACAAAAGCAACCATTTTTTTTGCAAATGAAAGAGGATCACATGAAAAATAAATACAAAGTGTGACGATATGTATGATTGAAGTAGCTTCTTGTTCATGAAAAACTGAAGATTAGGCATTGAACAGCAAGCGAAACACCATCGAATGCATTAACAAATTAATTAAGAACAAACCCCACAAAGAAGCAAGAATAAGAATAAAGTTCTAGATCAAAAATAAATACAACAAAAACTCACATGTATTAGCTTCACTCCACTCCCTGAAACGATTCCACAGGATCAATGGGAGAACAAATCGCAGAACTTAGAAGAACACATATCATGCTTCATATTTCGAAGCAAACCGATACAAACTTTACTCACAATCGTTAGCTTCAATTCCCATGATCTGAAAAACAAAAAACCACTGATCCTCCAAAGATATATACACACAAAAACTGAACTATATATTCCAATTTCCACAACTCTTGCGTCGAAAAATAGCAAAGTTGCGATCAAAAAAAGTAATAAAACGCAATCAGAAAACAAATACACCAGTCCTCAACCAGAAACAAAAACGCAAATCAAATTGCGATTCAAAAATGAATACACAAAAACTTTTGTTCCCGTTTTCCCCAACCACGAATATCAGAAAACACCAGTAACACTAACGAATTCACAGATCAAATTTCGATTCATTCCTTTTATACCCATTCAAAGAGGACGATGGATGGAGTGATTGCAAAGAACAACAACCTCATAGCACCATGTCAGATAGAAAATCAGTACAAAAAAACTAATTGGGTTTCGCTTGAAATTGAAAAAAACCACCATAAAATATACCAAATGGAAGCATAAAACCCCAAATCGCAAGGAGGAAGACGAAGAAAAGTGAAACAAATTAATAACATTCCAAACCTCCTCGAAGTCGTCTGATGAACCCTCTCGGTTGACCTGGTTCGGGCGAAGAACCCTCATGCAACCAGCCAACAGCCACAATACTTTGCATACTCCATTCCAGAACTTTCTCTTCATTGTCGTTTGGAAATTTTGACAGCAAAAGCATGAAGAGAAGAGAGATATATAAACACAAAAATCAACCGGTGCGTGTCAAGAGAGAGAACGATTGAAAAGAAACTGCTAAAGAGATAAGACGGGGTCGCGATAAGGCTCAATAAAAGCAAAAAAAACATGCACGAGAAAAACGGCGTGGGCGAAATAATAGGCGACAAAGTGTCGTGTGCGATCAAAAAAACGCAAGATTGGGGACTGCTAGTCCAGGCGAGTAGCGGGATTGAACTGTCCTTTTATAGATAAAATAGATTTTACTAGAATGTATTGAATTTGTCGCTTTCTCACATTACCATATTGACTTTTGAATTTTCTCATCTAATTATACTACACGTCAAAAAAAATTGCTTTGATATGAAAACTAAAAGTGGCATGAATGTGTAAATATAATAATTAATGAAGGGTATTTATGTTATTCATTACTCTAATTAAGTAAAGCAAGAACATTTAAAGTTTAATGCAATTGAATAAGAACATTTAAAAGTAATCTTGTCAAAATGACTGAATGAAAAATCTCTATAACTGTGAAAAGCTAAGAAACAACTTATATGGCGCCCCGTTGTCATCTATTTTGTGCTCTATTCTAGGGGTGTATATGGTTGGTATAACCGATCATTACACATAATTTATGAACCAATCAGAAACTTTATCGGTGGTAATTTTGGGAACCGCAACTGGAAAATGCTATTCCGGTTGGTTTTTACCGTAATAAATTTCAGTTGGTTACTGGTTTGAAACAGAGGCAGCCAATTGGTTGGGCCTACTAATTGGGTCCAACAATTTTCAACTCAGGGCCAACCTATTCCTCATTTCCATCTACTCTTGATTCACCAAATTTCTCGACACACTCAAAATGCTTCGTAATTATTTGAACATCAATTGAAACTCAAAGACTATAAAGAGGATAATATGTGGCACTAAGTATTTTTTCCTCCATCATTTTCCCGCTTTTATAACTGAGAAATTCAAATCCCCTCGTTAACAGGATCTCGATATAAGTCATATATGAATTTGATGAAAAAAAGAACTCTTAACTTTTAACATACATCTGATTAAAAAAAAACACAAAAAAAAATGCTTAGAGATGTAGGAGAGAATAGAGATCAAATATTCAAAACATGAAACTAAGATGATAGTTGAGTTGCAAAGATTTAAAGGGTGTAGTGTTGTGTGGGTATTTATATGGAAACACTTGGGTTAAAATAAGTTGGGTTGTATCATTTAGTTGTACTTAAGTGAAATGGGTTGGAGCTGAAAAAATAAATAGGCTGATGTTGAAAAAGTAATTGGGCTCAAACAAAAAAGAGGAAAGGGCTTTGTCAGGTTTGAAGTCCAACATCCTGTCCGTTTCTAAGCGGTTAACCGTTGGTTTCAGAAAACAAAACCAGTCTCTAACCAAAACACGGGTGGTTCAGAAATTTTCCAACCAATTCTTCGTCGTTTTTTCTCGTTTTCGATTTTTCCGGTGCCGATTCTGGTTGGTTTCAGTTGGTTTAGTCGGTTCCGGTGATTTTTGAACACCCTTAGTAAAAAAGATAAAAAAAAAACGACTAGATCGACCCAAAACCAGGAGACCCAACACCGAAACTCCAAGAGGTATAATAAGACGATTAGATCGATCCGAAATCGTGTGATCTACCGACAAAAGTTTATAAACGAAAAGAAACGAAGCAAATAAAAAAAACAAAGAGTCAAAGAAAAAGAAGAAATTTTACTATTCTTTGTGGGGTGCGACAGAGAGAAACCTAATTCTCTCTGCGCAGCCCATCCCCACCCTCCTCCATGGCAGATCCCTGCCTCCACCACCGAAGCCTCGGCTTCAAAGCTCTCCACTACCTCCAGGTGAGGTTCCGTCTACCCTACTTAGGGTCCGCCGCCGTCATCGCCGTCCATTGCCGCCCACCAGCCACTCTCTCAGTTCGCGTTCTGCTTCCCGGACGTCTCTCAGCCACCGTGACCCTCCTGCCATTCTCCAGGTTACGGGCTCCATGCGCCGGCATGGGTCTGTTCCCTAGATGGATCTGGGATCCGGGAGGAAGGATGATAAGTCGGGGTTTGTTTCCACGGCACCCGAAGTCGGGACTATCGATCTCGAACAAACCGCTGCGGGTCGAATCGTTGCTCTCGTCTTCCGTACTACTTCGAAAGATCCGGGCGAATCAAGACGAAGAATTGACGATACCAGATCGCTCCAATGACACGGAGCCTAGAAGAACTGGCATCGCATATTTGGTAGTTTGCTTTTTCGATCGTGTGCTAATTTTTTATCCTGTTTTAGGTCGAATAATTTATTGGTTATTCACTGTGCTAGGTCGAATAACCTTTTGACTCAATAAACTTAGGACTTTGGTTTGTTATTTCCTTGTAACGTTGGATAGAGGAACTCTTGAGTTCGGATCTGCGAATCAAAGCAGACTACGTGCGCCCGACGGGTTACGGTCGATTGGGACAAAATGCTGGTATCCGGGACTGTTATGTCATTTCTTATAATCATGATATAAAATCGTAATACAACTACTTTTTTTTCGTTTCAAAAAGAAAAGAAAAGAAGAAAACCCGCCGTTGGAGACAACTAGAATTGAAGTTCTCTCGCACAACAAGACAGGAAGAAAAAAGGTGTGTGGATCCCACCGAATGATTTGTGGTTCTGCTTTCCTACGAATCCATACATGGGTAATTCCGTCAAGTCAATTAAGGAGCAATGGCAGCCATGTAATTTCGGGCTGAAGTAGGGTTCGTCTTTAGTGATGGGCTCACCCAAACTGTGTGATGTGATCCTGTTCTCTCTGATCTCTAGTCTACCGGGTCAGTGCCATAAACCCCAGAAAATGGAGAATCGCGAACATTTGATTCCACTCGAGTCCGTTCTAGTGATTGGGGCATAGACACGTTTCGACTTGTCTTTTCTGTTTGGTTCTCGAGAAAATAATCGGTTGTTTGCGGTCCTTTTTTGTATCTGCAATAAATTTCTTGCGCTGAGAGATATGGTTGATGTAGCAGACAAATTAGCCTATTTCCAAGCAATTACTGGCCTCGAAGATCCAGATTTGTGCACGGAGATCCTCGCCGCCCATGGCTGGGACCTTGAGCTCGCCATCTCTTCTTTCACCGGTAATGGCTCCGACGCATCTCATAATCCCTCCGTTGACACCGATGCCGCCACCGCGCATACCAGTTTAGAGTCGCGCGATGACTCCGATCGACCGGAATTTGTCGCTGGAGCCGTTGCTGCTTCTCCGCCGGGTCTAGCCTGGAAACTTGTTATGCTGCCGGTTTCTATCATTTCTGGTAGTTTAGGGTTAATTTCCGGTGCGATTGGGCTCGGTTTATGGGCTGCCGGAGGTGTGCTCTCGTATTCTTTCGGTATGATCGGTTTGGGCTCTGGTTCGGGGCGAAACGGAGAGTCCTCTGCGCGATTGGTGTCGGTGTCGGCGGCCGCATCGGAGGCCATGGATTTTGTCACGGCGTTCGAGAGGGACTACGGGACGAGGAAGCCGAATTTTGTCTCTGAAGGTTTCATGGATGCTCTGCAGCGGTCGAGGAACGAGTATAAGCTCTTGTTTGTTTACTTGCACTCGCCGGATCATCCTGATACTGCTTTCTTCTGTGAACGAACTCTGTGCTCAGATGCATTGTCTGCGTTTGTGAATGAGAATTTCGTGGCATGGGGAGGTAGTATTCGAGCTAGCGAGGGGTTTAAGATGAGCAACAGCCTCAAGGCATCTAGGTTTCCTTTTTGTGCTGTGGTTATGGCAGCTACTAACCAGCGGATCGCTCTGCTTCAGCAGGTATCAATTTTGAAGCTACCTGATTTAGGTTTAATTTTGCTGGAATTTGTTGTCTGAGAGACAAGCTTATCCAATTCTCTCAATTTAAATGCTTGCTTTAGTGCTTGTGAAATGTGATGATGGTAAGGCGGTGATTTATGGCCTCTTGCTTAAATCTTGTTCACACTGTAATTTACACACTAATGGCTTCACAGCTTGATGGAGGAAACACATGTTATCATTGTCCATAGGTATTTTGGTTCCATCAAATTTGCTATTTTTGAAAATGTTATGCTGTGCGCTTGGTGTATGTAAGATTGTTGAGCCTGGGGATGCCATCTAAAATGATCTTATATTTGGACATATAACAAGAGGGGCTCTTTTATCTTTACAGAGAGTGTTCCTATTTGAGTACTTTGATATGCATCGTTAACAGTCCCGTATAATGTGAACTATGTGAATTTAGTTCAATGTAATGGAGTAAGAATGGTATTAGGCTTTGTACCTGGTTTCCTTTACCATCATTTCTGGATTTGCTAACCATCTTAAGTAGGTTGGTAGTAGTATTCCTCTGCCTTTGTAGAGCATTTATTTGCACAAGTTCAGTTTACCTATGCTTCCATGATCTGCTCATTGATAACTTCACTCGTTTGAGTGGTGGATATGTACTATCGGTTTTAAATGGGAACTATGGAATCTAAGTGCGTTGTATGAAGGTTGGAAAATGAGTAGTGTGAACTATTAGTGGTTCTCATTTCTTGAAGAACACTTAAATCAGTAAATCTAGTCAGATTCCTAGTTTTATGTGGTATGGAGTTTTTCTTGTTAAGATCCAGTTATATGAGTTGGACTGGAACTGTGTCTAAGTTCTTAGCGCTGAATATTTCAAAGGTATATAGTGTGGTTGACACCTAACTTTCTTATAGCCGGGCATGGTTTCTTTTCTTTCCTCTCTCTTCCTTTTCTTGCAGAGACCATATTCAATTCCAATGAAGACAGTTGATGTTGTGGGGATTTTTGTGCCTTTTCTCTTAGTTGTGTAGAAGGAAATGGACATTTAATATCTGTTTAATGGATGTTTTCTTCTCAGAGTGTTACATCTATCTTGTATTTTGTGTAGGTTGAGGGACCTAGATCTACTGAAGAAATGCTCATGATTCTACAAAGAGTTATCGAGGAAAGTTCTCCTGTTCTTACTGCAGCGAGGCTTGAAGCGGAAGAAAGAAGGAACAACTTGCGTTTAAGGGAGGAGCAAGATGCTGCTTACAGAGCAGCACTTGAAGCTGATCAAGTATGTGGCTTTCTCATTATGTACTTTGTTCAATGTTATTTTCCACTAGTCTGGTTAGTGTCTGAGCCATAAAACCCTTTCAAGGCATCCTGGACTATATGTGACCAGTTGTTTTTGGTTTTTATTCCTACACTTGCATTTTTAAAATTTTAGTCATTATCATGAGGAACATTGTTATCAACTTTAGGTGACAGCAAGTAACAACAAAACAACCGAGCTATTTCCCAACATTGTTGGGGTAGGCTATATGGATCAGCTAGCTTGAGCTTCCTAACTTGTTTTTCCTCCTCTCTCTTATATTTAGTGCATCTTAGCACAAGGCTTGCAATATTTTGCTTATAGTAAACATAACAACAATAAACTACTAATCCTCATTCTGAACAAATTAAGAAACTTCCCCCAGTTCTGCTTTTTGCAATTTGTTTAGCTGCAAATTTTGTTTTACATTTTTATTGGCTTATTTAATTTAATAGTGTAAAAAATAAATAAAAACAATACAGAACCTTCTTTCCATGTTCTTTTTTGCTGCAAGTCAATGCTGAACTTCTTCATATAATGTTAATAATGACCATATATTTCATATTGAACCCTGACATGATGGTTTGTTATGCTACTTTTTTTTTCTGTCGTATCAGGCTAGGGAACGCCAGAGGAGAGAAGAGCAAGAACGTTTAGAAAGGGAAGCTGCTGAAGAGGAAAGGAAGCAAAAGGAAGAGGAAGAAGCTAGAGAAAGAGCAGCTCGTGAAGCTGCTGAGAAAGAGGCTGCACTGGCTAGACTGAGGCAGGAGAAAGCAGTGTCACTTGGCACAGAACCAGAAAAAGGACCGGATGTCACACAGGTAGGTCTTTCCAGTTTGATTTTCTTTTCTCATCACAACTTAAAACTTTTTTATCCGCCCTTCATTACAAATTTAGTTGTTTAGATGCTGAGGGCCTTAGTCATAATCTGCTCATATGGTATATCTTTTGCTTATTGAATTATTTTGTTTGTTTCTTAATCTGCTACTTAAGTATCCCATTTCTAAATTCATCAAGAACACACTAGTTCTGTGCCTTGCTTAAATTTCATTTGGATCGGTCAGGTTTTGGTACGGTTTCCAAGCGGAGAACGCAAGGACAGGAGGTTCCACAACAATGCAAAGATACAAGCCCTGTACGATTATGTTGATTCTTTGGGTTGCTTAGAGGTGGAGAATTACAGCCTGGTCTCCAACTTTCCACGGGTTGTTTATGGCCCAGAGAAGCTTAATCTGTCCTTGAAAGAAGCCGGATTGCATCCGCAGGCCAGCCTCTTTGTGGAGTTAAAGTAGGTAGGAGGAGTTGGCTTATTTTGATGCAAACGAGTATAGTAACAAACTCTTTAATTGGTAACTAAATAAAGTGAATTTCTTTGATTTTTCCATAATGAGAAAAGGAGATGAAAATATTACCTTTCAATTTCATATTGCTCGAGTATCCCTTACTTTAAGCTTTCATATTCTTCTATCAAGTATCCCTTAGAGCATATGCAGTCTGTGGCTGAAAGCTGTTGGTGGTTTGTAAACGATGGCGGCTACCGTAGAAACGGTGACGGAAAACCGGCTAAAATAGGGTGAGGTACGGTGACGGAAAACCGGGGTGAGGTTCATCGGCTCTTTCCGCCAACGCCAACGATTATAATTCAGTGGACCAATAGTTGACTCTTGGTTTTATACATCTTATTTTTGAAAAAAAATCAAAATTTATTGCTAAAATATGACTCAAAACTTGTATAAAAGCATGTGTAGGGACCAAAAAAATCAGACCTTCCATTCCCAACTCCTCCAACCTCAAAAGCTTGTAGTCTTTATATTTTTTTACGAAATGACGAACAATTTCGATGCAAGAAGCGAGTTTCTTGTCAACAAGTGGAGGCTCAAATGAATATCGTCTACCGTTCTAAATCTGATGGATCCAGTGGACACATCACATTGTTAAATCTAGGTGTGTTATCCTTGGAAAACAACCGTTGTTTATCGTCGCCAAGATCACAACAAAAACATTGCTTCCAAGCGAGTGAAGATTGTTACACCGTTGGAGACCTTCACTTGTAGCAAATAGTTGGCACAGCAGAGACGGTCATATGCTAATGTGAAAGGCCAGAGTAGTCAATGGTCGGAAACGTCTGCTGAGCATGACATTATGATCCCAGATGCCTATATTAACAGGATCTAAAGGGTCGGAAGGGTAGAAATTGATGACGGTTTGGTTTCGCTGAACAAGCACTGTTTATACTTTGCACTGCTAAAAGATATTACAATTCCAATAAATTGATAAAGATGTAAATACATAAAAAAATAAAAACTTCTGAAATGCTGTTTAGACGAGTAGCAGCACGACAGAAGACGCAAATCCGAAAACAGCAGCCATGAAAAGTGAGAAAGCAGGTGACGGAGCAGAGGAAGGTGCAGCTGGGATTGACCCAAAATTTGTGGGATAAGAAGGAGCCGAAGAGTCTGGGAGGGCAGTGGGCCCATACGAAGGAGAAGCCGCTGCAGATCCAGAGAGGGTCGAGATGTGGAGCTTCTGCTTCTTCTCACAGTGACCCTTTTCTCCACTCGTGAAGTAGAAATCGCCTGTTGATGTCACATTGAACACTGAGTTGCCATTTTTCATGTACAAGATCGGATCTTTAAGGTTGCACGACTTGTAGGATTCTTCTGTCACTTGAATCACTGAGTCTTGGCTTGGTGGGTACAAGAACACTGCACCAACAGCACCATAACAAAGAAACATTATGACAAATCAAAATCAAATTCAAATTCAAAATGGAGAGAGAGAGATTTACATACATATGGAGTCTCCAACTTTAAAAGAATGGTACTTGGGCCATTTGGTGTAGACTTGTGGATTTGCAGAGGTGGGTATCCCCCAAGCATCTAAATCTCCAACCTTGTACTGGGAACACATGATTTGGGTTGATGATAGAAACATCATCAGAACCTGAAAAGCATACAACATTGGAGGACTTCTAAGACTGCCCATCTCTCTCTCTCTCTGTCTGATTTGGGAGTGAGCAGAGGGAGGACAAACTTGAAGTGCTAACTTAAAAGGGCTAATCTTATTGATCTGTGAGCTTATAGACAGGAGGGGACAAGTTGGAGGGAGAATTACATGAATACCCCTGGCTCATTACATTCATTCTTGTTCAAGGTTCATGATAGAATGGGAAATATGTGGATTTGTAGGGTCAATCAAATAAGTAATGATAGCACATGGGCCAGTTGGAAGATCATGATTCATACCATGATGTGAATCAAATTGGTCATAGCTCTCACAAAATGTTGCACCGCAAAATATAGACAGATCCATTTTCACAATAATAACATGAACATGTCACGTGTCAACTGTCTCCTCTCACATGTATGCCTGTATTCCTTCCCAACCCGTTTCCATTCTCTTTGAATAGCATTGTTTTTTCTATCGTGCATATGTTAAAAGAACCTAGAGATTATAAGAAGAATCCAGTGACAGATTCAACCAAAAATTCAAACTAAAGTAGGACGCAGCCTACATGAACAGAACCACATGAAAAGTAGGACGCAACCTACTGGAACTGAACCACTGATGAACAAGTTCTAAAAACTAGGTTTTATTACCATGAAGCCCTAAGAAACCGAACATAGTAGAAATTCTCACAAAAACGAAGAAGGATCTGGAATCCGGATATAGCTACCATGAAGCTCTATATTTGAAAAACGGGTCTTGAGTACCCAAATGTGACCACCATGAAGCACTAAGGGGAGTAAATTCCAGCTGCCCAACCTCACCGGCTAAAATCCAAACCCTAACCTTGATTTTCTCAACTGAATCCCATCTCAATAGAGCTTCCCATCTAAGGACAAAGATTATAATGTCGGCGGCCAACACCACAAACGACTGAGACAGATCTGAATTACCATACAAACCCTAGAAGATGGCTTCTGAGGGGCAAACAACACCCATGAAACTCGCCGGCGGTCAACGCCTTTAATCGACGAGCTCGACCCGCCACCGAGTCGAGATGAAGCGAAACCAAATACTACGGGAAGCATGTACGAATAGGAGAGACTTAGCTAACCAAGGAAAAAGTAAGGGGACAACTTCAAAACTGACCATTATGGCATGCACCCGTGCCAGCCCTCGTCACGAAACCGACCAACACCGAGAGTCGCCTGTAGGGGATGTAAGAACCGCCCCCGGTCGAACCGGTGAAATTTGGGAAAAGTTGACTTTCTGTCGGAAAAGTCAACCGATGACTCCGGGAGTCATTCGGGACCTTTCCGGGACCCAAAAAGCTTATCCGGCGTTACGGTTAGCTTAGTTGGGTCGTTTCCTTTCAAATGACTATTTATGAAAAAGTCAAATCCGGGTCAAACATGGTCGAATTAGGGGTCTTATCGAATTAATTTAATTTAAGCTGAGATTTTTTGGGTAGAGGTGGACCCCACATGGACACATGTCCATGTGTCTAGGAGGAGAAGAAAAATGTGAGAAAAGACCATTTGGTCCCCACTTGTGGACAAAAGAGATAGAAAGAGGCTAAAGGACAAAATGGACTTTCCCCTTTTAGGTTAAAGGCCACATGGAGCAATTTTTTAGCTCATTTGTTGCCTTGGCCGAAATCTCATAGAGAGAGAGAGAGTCTGAAGCCGCCATAGCTTGAAGAAGAAGAAAGGAGAAGAAGAGAAGAAAAGTGCCTCATTTCACTTGATTTCTACCCCAAAACCCTCATTTTCTTCCATTTTCTTCATCATCTAACCATTTCCCAATGTAAACTCTCAATCAAATCTCATTTTGATGAACTTTGAGTTGTGGGTTTGGTAGAAATTGCTTGAACTAGGCTTGGGTTTGGGGTTTTGATGGTTAAATGGATGTTTTGTGGAGAGAAAGTGGAAGACTTTGATGAAAAGGGGTTGGGTTTTGTTAGTTTGATGAAACCCAACCTTGGGTGTTGAATTTATGGAGTTGTTGAGGTTAATTTTGAGGTATTGGAGCTTAACAATGGAGTTTTGGAGAATCTAGAGCTTGTTAGGAACTTTTTGTGGAGAAAGAGGATATTTTTCCGGCGACTGGAGGTTCGCCAGAGCTTCGGCCGGTCACCGGAGTTCCGGTCGCCGGGGGGTATAACCGGCCATGGCTGGTGGGAAGGAATGGAACCGTGACCAGCCACAGGGTGGCGGTCCGGTCCGGCCACCAACGGTCCACGTGTGGTCGTGGGGCCCACATGGCCGGGGTACGGGTGAGTCATGTTCGAGTGGTCTTGGATGAACCCCGGATCGATAATTCACACCCGGAACGAATTATGGAAGTGATTCGTGAAATTTCGGAAAATGTGATTAGAAACTTTAATTGCGGAATTAGAACGCTCGGACATCGGAATTTGATTCTGTCAAGTGCGTTGGAACACGTGAACTTAATTAGGAATGATAGAAACGAAAAGGGAAATTTTTGGAGTCCCGAGGGACGTTTTCCCGATCCCGGGCAAAATGGGTCATTCCGGGCCCATTTTGATAAGTTGAGTAATTGAGAGTTAGTTTGAGTATTTTCACTTTAAACCACCCTAGGTTAAAGCCCTCAATTGAGAGCATTTCATCTCATTTATCTCTTGTTGGCCGAAAATTACACAAGGGAGAGAGGAAGTTGGGAGCTCCATAGCTTGAAGAAGAAGAAAGTGGAGAAAGGGAGCCCTTTTGGTGGATTTTCTCCTCAAATCTCCTCCAAAACTAGTTCATCTTCATCCCCTCTTCATCACTAAGGTGAGTAATCCTTGAAAACTCACTTTTAATGAAGGTTGGGGTTATGGGTTTGTTAGAGAAAGCATGAACTAGATTGGGTTTTCCATAGGTTTGAGATTTTGATGTTTAAGTAGATGATTTGTGGATAAAAGTAGAGATAGATGATGAAATTTCAATGGGTTTATGTTGTTTTGATGAAACCCACTTGGATATTGAAGTATTGAGGTTTATGGGATTGATTTGGATGATAAAAATGGAGTTTTGGGGGTTTGATTTCGTGGAGAAGAAGCTGGAGGAAGAAGAAGGACGGAGCTGTCAGACCCGTCACGGATCCGTGACGGGGACCGTGACGGAGTGCGTCACGGCTCCGTGACGACACACGTCACGGTTCCGTGACGTCACCCGTGACGGTGAGCATCACAGTTCCGTGACCTGAACCGTCACGGAGTCCGTCAAGGCTCCGTGACCAGAACCGTGATAGATCAGAATTGGGCCTTTTGGGCCCATTTTAGTCGTTTTTGGGTAATTAGGAAGGTTATCTATAACCGAGCCTATTGGGGGTTAAATTGGGATGTTTTCGCTTTAAACCGCCCTTGAATTACTATTAGTTCTCGTATTACTTGTGATCTTAGACGTTGTTCCCGAGCACGGCGGAGGAGGCTACTAGGCGACTCGTGATTGGATAGCGGTTGAGGTAGGGAAAAGTAGCGAATACCGGTTTAATTGCGGAAAGTTACTAGTATGCATATAGGTTATTAATTCTCGATATAATATAGAATCGTATGTAGGATGTGAATAACAAGCGTAGTCATATAAATATGGAACCACTTGCGGGCCAGGTCGTGCTCGTAAGTGTGGGAATTGTTGTGCTGTAGTATCATATGTGGGTCCCTGGTCGGGCTTGTAGGATTGAGTGTTGGTTGCGCTTGTTTGTGATTAGTAGCTTGTATTGTTCGATATGTGGTATGTTCCGTTGTTAAATTAAGAATCATGATATGCTATGAGAACGTGGTACATGTTATTGTGAATTATCGTCTTGTGATATGATCGGGTGATTGATAGACCGATGTGGTGTGTTCGGTAAGATTTGTTCGGTGTGGTATGCTGGTGTGATATATTTGGTATGATGTTCCGGTCCGATATCGTGGCTGATGTGTGTGTTTTGGCACGATATGTTCTGAGGCGGTGTGTTCCGGTCCGATACATATATCAATGGATGGTTCCGATATAGGATATCTAGACCGAGGCTTCCGGTATGATATCTATACCATGGAGGGTTCCAATATAGGATATCTAGGCCGAGGATTGGTTCCGGTGCGATGCATGTACTGTATGTGTGTATTCTGGTACAAGATATCTAGAGCCGAGGAGGGTGTTCCAAAGCAATATTTATACCGAAGAGAATTCCGGTATAGGATACCTAGGCCGAGGTTGAGTTTCCGGTATGGTATGTGTGATGTGTTTTGTACCCCGTGCTACAGGAAGATATACCCGACCGACGGAGGATTCCGGTCCGCTATATTATGAGTTGTACCCCGATGTTTTGTGTTCCGGGAAGATGTCTAGGCCGATGTCGAGTTCGGTATGATATGGATAAGCCGGGCTATGAGAGTCCGGCGCATTGCTCTAGGATACCAAGGGTGGACGTGGTTATTAATGATATTACTCTGTGTGTTGATCTGATGTGGTTGCTGTGATTACTTATGCTTGTTATGCAATCTTCTATGATTTTGAATACAGTTATACCTGAGTTCAGTGTATTGTCGTGCGAGTTCGCACATGTGGTCGGTTGCGAGATAATCGTGGTAGTTGTCCATCGAGAATCGATTGGGTGACCATGGTTAAGGGCATAGTCGAGAAGAAATGCACGAGTTGGGTTCAGTGTAGAGTTTGATTTACGGGTTGCTCCCGAGTGGGGGTCAAGCGTTGTCTTGGGTTACTTATTTAACTGATTCGTTAGTTTTTGTGCTTACTAGTATACACTAATTGGACGGTTACTCGTGGTGGTGAGCGGATAGCTCATCCCCTTGACTACTTTTTCCTACTGAGCGAAAGCTCACCCCTTTCATTACTGTTTTACAGGTTTCGATCGTGAGTTGGTTTAGAGGACGTCTCAGAGCTGGGGAGCTTGGCGAGAGTCCGGGATTTAGGTTGTCTAGCGACGTGTTTCCCTTTGTACTAGAATTTGTTTTATTGTGGTTCTCGAGCGTTGACTCGGTATTGCTGATTCTAAAAAACTTATTGAAACTTTATTTTTGTTTAAACTCGCTTTATTTATTATTATTTTTAGCTCACGTCTCGAGTCCGGCCAAAACCGGATTTGGGGTGTGACAATTTGGTATCAGAGCCTGGTTTTTCAAAACTTCGGACCGTACGTCAACTAGGTGGGTACAGTTAAGTCGTTAGGTTTCGGTGTGTCGGTGACGCAAATCGGAAATGTCCTACACGTAGAATCGAGACGAAGAGAGTCTCGATTTGGTGAACACCAGGCATGCCATTCTGACAGGCTTCGGCTTTAGCTGAGAGGGAAAACCTCTAGTGAGACCAGGAACACCATCCAACGCCAATAAATTCGGAACTGAGATACTCCAAGTCAACTACAATCTCAGGGGGAAGAGAAAGTAGCCAACAAATCCCAAAATGAACCCAATCCAACCAGGGCCAAAACAGGTCAGGCCCAGAAACTGAATCGGGCCAAAAAATGACTCGGCCCGTCCACGACCCGACCACATACCCGGGCCGACCCAGAACCCGAACCACGATCCGCCCGACCCATGACCAAGACAGGCCGGAGCCCTACCCGGCCCAAGACCCGCACAACCAAACCGATCCAAGCCAAACTGCCGCACCTCTGACCGAAGTCGAACCCAACCTCAGCGGCCTTCATGCCGGAACAACAGCTACAAGCAAGGAACTCTGCACACCAGAAGCTAGAGCACACAGACGACACTGACCGGAGACCGGCGAACAGGGAACCAAGACACGAGCCAAGACAGGTTAACTCCCAAACCAGATCTAAGAGGATCCGGCAGAGAAGCTCACAAAACCAGTCAAGGCCACGAGATCCGGGATGGAGCGGGAGTAGCAGCACCGAGGAGCACGGACAGAACTCGCCGGACCTGGGGGAGACAACCAAGAGGGAAGCAGCTCTACAGCTTAAGCCCACAGAGAGGTCGAGGAGTTCTCCGGCAGGGAAAAAGCGAGAAGAAGGGAGAGGGGATAGGAAAGGGGAAGGAAGAGACCATCACTGGCGACGACCATGGCCGGAGGCCATGGCGTCGTCGGTGAAGGAGGGAGAAGTACAGGCGGCGACTAGATTAGAAGAGGGGGTCGAAAGGTGAGAGAAAAAGAGGGATAACTCTCTTTCAATAGCATTGTTGCAGTGGGCATATTTGAAATTAATTGAAACAATTCATAAATTAAATGGTAATTACATGTTACCCCCTTGGACAAGAATCATGTTATAACGTTAAGCCTTAAAAAGCATCATAGTATGATCTGTATCATCGCCTGTTAAAACAAACAAAAATCATTTAAAAATAAGTCACTTGTAAGTCACAGATAACATTTAATTTTTCGAAATTGTGATGCAAAGTAATAGTTTTAGAGTACTTACAACGGTCGTCGTAGTGTCGTGGTTTGCGTGTCGTCATAGGCCCTATCACGATTAGTCGTCGTTGGAGCCGTGGTTTGGTGTGTCGTCGCAGACTGCCGCCTCAGAAACCTGCAGCGATACGACGTGCCGTCACTGGCCCAACGGCTAGACAGCGGCCCTATCCGTGGCTTAGGCATTATTTCGTCCTCAACTCTCTATTATGATAACAAATGTGCAATTATCAAAGATATCTAAAGTATTAAAGCAATCACCTTGCATATCCATCATTGTAACAAGATGTTAAAAGAGGAAATATTGCCATTGAACACATAGACACATATGTTATAATTGCAGACATATTAACGAAATAACTACCTTACAAAAGACTTTTTAAAAGTGTATTGAAAGTATGGGTCTTGACGATAATTCCTACTTAAGTTATTGTCAGTAAGTATGTCTATATTTGACATTTATACTATAAGCTCTAAATTATCTTTTACATCTTACATTCTGTTTTCCGAAGTACAACACATTGTTGTGGGATTTATGATAACAGAATGTGTCTCTTACAAAGACATTATGGGACCTGTATGACGACTTCTGATTATGGTCTTATTTTGAAGGTAGACAATGTTGTACTACATAGAAGGAATCATGCAGCAAAGTAAATTTTTCTTATACGTGTGAGCGTCATGACTCCCATTGTCTATTGGATTAGTCAAGACGCTTATGACTACCGTATAAAGATATTAAGTTTAGCACTTTATGTCGGCCTTATGATCTCTAAAAGGATGGATAAAGACCGTTTCTAGATGATCAAGGGGGAGACTCTTAGAATATATGTATTTGGGATTATTAAATATATTATATTCTTCCTTATTATGTGGTCAACTAGAAACTCATCACTTTTAGGAAACATGTTATTCTAATTAAATGGTAATTACCAATTGATTGATAAAAAAAGTTTGTCCTTGTTCGATCTCTGTTTTGATGGATGATAGAGATTGAATCCTAATGAAACCCTAATAAGGAATCTTGGTCCTCTCTCCACCTATAAATACATGTGGCTTATTCCATCATAAACACACAATTCACAAACACCTAAAGGAGTGTATAGGAAGAGGAGAGAAACTGAAGTTCATAAGGCAAACTACGTGGACTTTGATCTCTTATATACTATTAGGAAGTACGTAGGCAATCCGAGTACGTTCCGGATATAAGTCCGTTATGCCCAACCAAGATCGTCTACAAGTGCATCTACAACCATGAATGTAGTTATTCCTAAAATCCTTTTCATCTATTTATTCTATGATTGGTTGTGATGCTCACGATTTAGGGTTTATATAAATTATGACTTACTCTAGCTCATTAAATTTCTATTCATGTGTTTTCATGATAGATGGCCGGAATATCCCTCAAACACCCCTCAACTGAGCAGAACCCAAGAAGCTGCAGACATTCTCCAAATGAAATGCCTCCTCTTTTCAACCCACTAGGAGGAACCAACAATTGTCCCAACATCAGTTTTTAAAACAGCTCAATTTCATAATAACATAAAACATGCTACCAAATATAAATTAGAGCGTACATTTGCAATGATGGGAAGCAAAGGTGATGCTGCTGGAGACAACAAACACGTTCAGCATGTAGATCTCAACCCTTGGGGATGATTGGGCCAAAAGTCGAGAGGCTATGGAGCTTCCCAACATAGAAGCTAGCAAATATGAACCCATATGGGATCTCCTCATCATTTGGGCTCAGACAGGAAGACAAAGGTGTACATTGAACCTTCAAATAAGGATTGTAGCAATTTTCTCACAAGAAACTTGGTATTAAAAGCATGTCTCATGAATATGGAAGCAGATGAATTAAGGTTTCTCATAGATTCAATGATGCATTATATAGAAAGAAATTAGGGAATCACCAGAAGCAATAGCAACAGCAGCACCCTTGTTATCTCAAGGGTCTCCATAACTTTCACCCTATGAATATGATGACAATATTACTACCATGCCGATGGTCATAAAGCATCAAATGGAACTACCGGGCCCAATGCTAAATTATCCACAACTAGATTCCCAAACAGCCCGGATTAAATGGCAATCAAACCATTACCTAGAAATATGGCTTTAGAGAATGTTAGTGACAACAATCGTAGTTTATGGCTTTTGTCAGTTGGTCGGTTCGGGATCCAATAAAAATTTGTTCGAAAATTTTAATTGAAAAAATCAAAGAGGTTACTCCATGTTTTAACGCCGTACTACACTTAATTATCAAATCCGCACCCAAACTTTGGAAAATTGTCAAATAGTAACAAATCTCAAAACTGAATTATTAAAACCCCAAAAGTACTGTTTAAGTGACTCACGTGCGTCTCACGTGTCTCATTTTATAATGAAGCTCTACCGAGCTGAGGTCACGAAGAGATGAAGTTTGAAGCTCGGACACAAAGAGATGAAGTTCGAAGAGTTGAGATGAAGAGATGAGGTCACAAAGAGATGAAGTTCGGCCAAGTTAATGTCCGAAGGAAGAACATATTTGAGGGCAAACTCGATTTTTCACTTGGCCAAGTTAAGTTCGTTTAAAATTAGAAACAATTGGCAATTTCAGTTAATTGAACGTTACTACATGACACTTTCAGTTTTATAGGATTATGATTCAACAATTTCTGAAAGTTGGGCGTTAGGACATGGACTAACCCTAAAATCAAATTAACAACTAACTTTAGTTTATGGTGCTTCTGATAAAATTATATACTGGAAAAATCGGGTATAATAATATCTGGCCTATACATTTGTTATACTTGATTACTTTTGTATAAACACGACTGTTAATTGTTAATTGTTAATTGTTAATTGTTAATTGTTAATTGTTAATTGTTAATGAAGGGCTCCTTCCTAGGCTGGTTTTGGATCAACATAGAGCTCTTTGCCTATATTACCAACAGCGTCCTGCAATTTGAACAATCCAAACTAAGATTGTAACAGATATTACCGTAGAGAACAAGAATGGAAGATTAACTGCAGACCTTCTGGTTTGTTTGTTCAGAGCCATACCATTTGCGTGGGCTCGAATGTACCGTTATATTCACGTTCTTGTACCATATACTACTTTGTTATTGTGATTGTAGACTAATTATAACTTTTGGCCAATTACTTTTATACAAAGATTCATGCTACTTTGACATTAACTAATATGAATTTGGGTAATGCATTTAGGATTAGTTTGATCATGAGTTCAAATTGTGTATCATAACTTTTTTTCCATTGCTACGTTGTTGTTTGACTTAAACAAGATTTACATATGATCATCCTATGTTGGGATGTCAAGGTTCTTTGTATAGGAATGCTCTTTCATGTTATTTCTTTTGCTAGGATTATCAAGATGATGAGCTATCAGGTCAATACTCTTCTTTCAGGTCTGTAGCTAAACTTCTTCATCTTATACTCCTTTCCCTCATGAGAGGTTTTAGTTTAAATACTGCTTTGCTGATAAAAAAAACATAAACTTAAACATTACACAAGTATAACAAAAAAAATATTTAAGAACTAGCCATTAGTTTTTTTTTTTTTGCAGAATAATCGTAATTACAAAACACTAATAGCGGGATGTTATTTTGAGTTATCCAAAGAAAATATGTAAAATCGTCACAAACATTTTAGACAACAAAAAGTGATAACTTTTACACATTAAGAAAAGTTACAAGTTCGTATATGTGTTATTGCTATTTCCCATAACTGTAATCTGGATTATGACTACAAAGGCAAAGCCCACTTGGAGGTTACATCCAATTTTACTGCAAAGCAACATTAGCTTCTGAACTAAATAAACCTAATTGGTGTTCTCATATACCAGTAATTTTGCTTATTACCATTGCTGAGGTAACTAAAATCTTAATCATACAACAAAACTAATTAAACACACATCATCATGATGAGGATGAAGATGAGGTGATTGCTCCTACCATTTGCCAAGAGAGGAAAACACATCTCCTGCTCAGAACAGAAAAAAAAAATGCTTCTGAAATGCATTCTGCATGATTTAGGCTCCGGCACGAATATACATGATGATTTTGCTTCACGCTAATCACCGTTCTCTTCTAGGCCAGATACAGCACTAAGCTGCTGCTGCAACTGAAAGTTATATGATCCAACCATCAATATACACAAAAGAGATCATTGGCTGAAGAATAAGAACAGATAACATCGAGCACTTTGATTGACAAACTCACATGTGTGTATCTTGACCTTTCAGCATCCAGTTCCTCAGTCAAATTATTCATCCTGCAGAGTACATATGGAGACAGATGGGTAAGCTTACATGCAGAAGAAGAAATACAATAGAACACTACTCATAGTGGTCACTGCAGACCTTGCTTGAAGCTCTGTGATCTTTCCAAGTAGTGCACGCTCCTTTTCTGATGCCGCTGTTTCAGCCTGTTGAACAAAATAGGAATGGTTATTTAACGTTGATACACATCCATATTTGTGTGTTCCAGAAAGACGTATTGACCCATCAAACAAATAAAATCTATGACACAACTAACAGTTTCATACGCATAGAACACAGTTATCAGTTATGTATCATGTGATACTAAAACGATACCAACTCAACATTCAGTATAGATCAACAAGGATACTCACACTTCCATTGTTTTCTAAACCGCGAGGAAGCGGAGGCAGAAACTTCCCATTTTGAGTAGCTGAAACAGGAATGTGATAGAAGATTGGCATAATCATTAATCAATCTCCCCTTTCATTACAAAATTACATCATTTAGAATGAAGTGACACGTTATCACTCACCATCTGTCACCTCAGTAGGTTGCACGCTGGTCAACAAATTCAAAATAAGATCCTGACATGAAATAGCATTTCAAGTGAGATTGTCATTTGTTGAACAATTTAAGCATCATATACCACGTTGAACCATAAAACCTGCTAATTTAAATGCAAGTTATTTTCTAGTACCTGTTGTGTTACAGTTTGCTGCAATAGATTCTGAAGATGGGGCATAAGGAATGAAGGCGAGACATTATTACTGCTGGACTCCTTGGGGGTCTGACTGACGGGCTGTCCAAAAATAATAGTATCAATAAGAATTTGTCTTCATTAAGGAAAAAAGTGTTTCATGTTCTTTTTAGTTACTTAGTTAATCATAGATTGCCAATAATGTCCTATCATGAGGTAGTTATAACAACTATGAGTAGTGTACACTTGGGAACACGTGGGGTAAAGGACGGAAAGACAAACAGTACAATATGAATCCTTATATCTTGCAAGTACTTGTCTTGGACATCAAAAGGAAGAGGTTAACTCACGAACCATTTGTCTCGACTCATTCATCCAATCTCCAACACTTGCAGACTTTCTAAGTGGTGATGACCCCTGAACATCAAGTCAACAGGAAATCAAGTCAGAAGTAAACTACTTACAGCTGAGCTAGAAGATAACTGATCAAGATATCATTGACCACCAACCTGTGAAGGACGGCGTGGAGCTGTACTTAATGGAACATCCTAGTGCAGACTTTGAGTTAGTGGAAGGCTTTTGGAATTAACAAACCAATTATATAAGAATACAGCTCTACCTTTACAAGATCAAGATTTTCTAATGTTACTGAGAATCTCCCTCTAATTTGAACCAGGTTAGCAGCCTTTGACTTGTCATCCAAGGAATCTCTGAAACCTATTGGATGGAACACTGTTAGTTGTAAAAGATGTCTATGCCCACAGTATAGGAGATGCAGCACCAAGATAATAGTTTTAAATGGTACTTAAGAAATTATTTTACCTGTAGAAGATTTTATTGGAGCTGATAAACTGTTTGCTGAAGCCCGGTTTGGAAGCATCAATGGGCCACTAAAACTTGGTGCTTTTCGTACTTCACGGTTAGGTTTCTCTATTATTGGTTGGGCTTCATTATCATATCTAGAAATCAAATATCAAAAGCCCATCAGCTTACAAGCTTGCATGGATATAAATGGCCCAACAAAAATTTAAAAAGAAACATTAGCAGTAAAATTTAGCATCACATGACAAAATCAAATGGGCAAAGTTATCTGTGAAGTTTAAACCTGATCACATTTGACCATAAGAAATGGAGTAAAAATAAACTGAAATATCTCAAGTCACTGGAATGGCTACAATCACCAACCTTTCAAATATGCGCCCTCTTTCTGAAGCTGATTGAGAATGGCCAAGTACAGTACCAGGCATTAGTGGCCCACTCTGAGTTTGGCGACCCCTAACGGCTAGAGTTTTAGTCTTGGCAGGTACCAAATCCTTCTCTGCTGTTGATGTCTCAGTGCTTGTTCCATTTTTTTTCAAACCAATTCTCTCTTTCAAACTAGACTCCTCCAAATCATTCTCCACAGTTTTTCCCTTCTTCATAGAACTCTGAGTATCTGAAAATTCATCACAACTTGTTGGGCCTCTACACTCTGCTTGATGTGCATTATTGTTTAAATTCAACTTCGCAAAACTAGGAAGGCCGTCAGTTGCATCCTGCCCAAGATATAACAAGATAATAAGGTTGAGGGGCTCAGGGTTTTTGTAATTGTTAAGAGTTTAGTTTATTTCCAATTACAAGTATTTCCTATTCCTAGTGAAGTTAGGTTTCCTTTGTTGTTTAGTATTAGTATTTCCTATTTAGTATAGAGTTAATCCCTATATAAAGGGGTGCTCTCATTGTATTGAAGCATCAAGAATATCAAGTATCCATCTATAATCCATCAATAATATTTCTAGAATTTTACAGTAATAAAAAGAACACAAACAAAACCCTGAGACACAGAATTGGGCTACACTAGAAAGGTTAGCATGAGTAGAAATGATAACAAATGTGACTACCTTATTATTAACAACCAGTTTCATGCTCTCACTTTCTTCCCTTATCTCTGAAACATCGTAATCGTCATCATCTTGTACCTGAAAGAAAAGGTGGAAACAATTAATGTGACTAAACAACCAAAACCATGCTCCTAGTTATTAATTAGATAAACTGGAAGACGTGACATACTAGAGATGCTTGGGCCTTCAAATCCTCAACATCAAAGTTCCAGGCACTGACTCCTCGTTGGTACTCACTCTGGTAGGGGTAAAATAAAAGACGTTGCAAACCAGAGATTAGAAAAATGACATGTCAACCATTAAAGTAGCAGAATACTGTCACATTATAAAAAATAGGTAAACAAAGAATGGATGAGCACCATCATTATGACTACTATTACGCAAGCACCAAGATTCCATGTTTCTTTCAGGGGTTTAAACAGTTATTGTTTCCCAAAAAGACAGTGGAAGATAGATGATAGCCATTGGTTGAAGTGTAAACATAAGGGGACAAGAAAGAGTGTTTATGATTGTTCAGACATCACATACAGATTATTATTTACCATACATGACCTGGATGCATGCTTCGTAAAACCATGAATAAAGGTACAGCTGGAATCTAGTAATCAAATAATCATCCATTGCAATGTGTAAGGTTTTTAGATAACTGATATGTCATGTCTGAAAGCAGTCTATGAGTAAGGCACAATACTAAGAAGAGCCAGGGACTGTAGACTAGAGATACGAAAACCAAGACAAGCTCATCTCTGAAAGATTTTATCATTACATTGGCCCAACACCTGTCCATTCAAATCTTCAAATAGATCACAAAGGGAAATTTTAGGAACCATTTGCATATAAAAAGGGTACGACAGATGTGCACATTGTCTGAGGATAAAGTAAAACATAAGACATATTACAAGTTCAAGTAATGTTTCAAACCTGTGATATTGCTTCTTGTTCCGCTGAAGGCATTTTCTTTAAAGCTAGTTGGGCAGCATCTTTAATCTGCAATACATGACCAATTTCATCAAACAGACAAACTATGCAAAGTGGAATAAAGATAATATGAGCATAAGACCAATATGTGGCTAACCTGGAGAGCTTTAACACGGTTCCAGAGAGGTGGTAAGTCAGAAAATAGTTTCTTCAAAGAAAGCTCTGGGGGCTTAACATGCTTGAAAAATGAGTGTTTTAACAACTTCTCTGCAGTCGGCCTCTTTGTTTGGTCTTTCACCAGGCACATTGCAACCATTTCTTTGAAAGACTGATCTGGAAATCCCTCAATTAGAATATGATTGTAAGAAGAAACACATTACAAGATAGCAATCACACCTGCAGATACATCTCTCTTACCCTAACCATCTAGACAGAATGAACCCCAGTACCTTTGAGAACTTTTTGTCACGGTCATAATCAAGTCCAGGTGGGGCATTCTGAATCGTCATCAGCAAGACCTATTAAAAACAAGAACAGTATAAGACATACAAGTGTAAAAAGATTCAGTTAAGCATTCCTTGGGTAGCTCGATTAAACTCTTAAAATCTGGGTACAATCTTATTGAACCCCCAGTAAATGTAGAAGTACCTTCATTGGAGGGTACTTCGAGAAAGGAGCATGACCATGAGCCAACTCCAACGCTGTGATCCCAAATGACCATATATCAGCCCTGCACAACAGCCAACCCATAAATCCTACATTTGTATGTTCTAATTCAGGCAATCACAGTTCTACAGCCATCACTTTTTGAACGCAGAAATGCTAGCATGTAAGAACATAGACAAAACACAACATTAAAACCAATGCAAGAATGAACCATACAAAAGATCCAGAAATATAGGCAACACATGTCATATATTCAACCAGCCTGACTATTGCTGTCATTTATTTCATAGTCTGATAAAAACAACCTAACCATGCCTATCTGTCTCTGAACTATACAATTATATGCCAAGACTGCCATGATAGTGGCATGGGATTGGACAACTAAATTATCATACAATTCAATGCACAACCATGCTAGTTCGCATAGTAACTTGAATAGACAGATAACACATGTAGAAAATCAAAAGTCTGGTCCCATGACTCGCAACTGTGATGCTCAGATATAAAGCTATATTGTGAGAAACAAGCATTGACAAAGAAATGCTTGTATCTAAAATGAGACCAGGTTTGC
Source organism: Erodium maritimum (assembly GCA_963921825.1). NCBI lineage: Eukaryota > Viridiplantae > Streptophyta > Magnoliopsida > Geraniales > Geraniaceae > Erodium > Erodium maritimum. Next base: position 23,773,314 of record OY997590.1, read on the forward strand.
TGATTAAGAAATAGGTTTAGGGACAAGCTCTTAGCACTCTTAACATGGAACAGAACTCACTTGGAATTATATCCACTCCCTGGCTGCAAAACTTCTGGTGCCATCCTGTAAATCAATTGTAAATTGTGATCTGAAGAAACTGTACTAGTACATTATAATAAACGCGTCAAACCACAAAAAGGGAAAACACGGAGTTCTTTAGTATGTATCTTACCAGCATGGGGTTCCCACAAAGGTATTTCTGGATCGTTGTCTGTCACCTGTGTCGAACATGCAAGCTGAAACACCAAAGTCAGCAAGCTTTACCGCCCCACTAGTGTCAAGAAGTATGTTTCCCGCCTGTAAGACATCAAAACGACCTTACACCTCGGAAAGTTGGACTAGTTTAATTATTGGAGGGAGAACAAAAGTTTCCTAATGAAATCATGAGAAATGTTCACAACAAACTGACTTTAACATCTCTATGTATATGCCCTTGTCGATGAAGGTAGTCCAAAGCCTTCAGAGTTTCTTTAAGGATAGATCCAATAGCAGCCTCTTCAAATCCATCAGGATATGCTATCTTCATGAGATGCAGACAAGAACCCTCAGCCATGAATGGCATGACCACCCAAAGATTATGTTCGACTACAAACGAACAAAATGCCCTTACGACATTTGGATGATCTATCAAACTCATCGTTTGGGCCTCCCTACGCATGTCATCCTGAAAATTGTCATAATATACAGCCATTGAATTTAGTGGGGAGGGTATTCTGTATTCGCACAAATGGGTTTAGCAAGCTTTATATAAAGAGACGGAAATCCCCAATAAGCACCACTTATAACTGACAGAATGGTAAGAACCCAAAAGTTCAGACATTTAATCCTGCCTAAGCACCATAAAGGGATGGTTTTGTACTAGTCCACTCATTCAATGTTTGCTTTTACACCCCAGAAGACAACAACAATTCAAGCTTCCCACTTGAAATGAGTCCGAAAAGGGAGAAATGAAAAGCTTACATCAACTACCCATACAATTATTTTATTAGTTCGTTCCATCCATTACAGGTTCAACAGTAATCATCGATAAGGATCTGGAGCACAAAATCTGTACAATCGTACACTAACCCCAATAACAAACGAATCCAAACAAGCAAAGAGTATGGTTTCAGCTCAACTATTTTGCAGCAGCTCAAGACTTTTAATCAATGAACTAGAATCAAGTGAAAACAAAGCAAATTGAACAATCGAAAGCTCAAAAAATGAACTCCACATAGCAAATCTCATACAAGGGATGGGGTCAAATCAAATTGAATGAGGTGAAGAGAAATACACTGACCAAGTTGCTATTACAGCGATCGAGATCCAAGCACTTGATTGCAACGACTTGGTTGAAAGGGAGATAGATCGCTCTGAAAACAGTAGCACTGGCGCCATACCCAATCTCTTCGAGAAGCTTGTAATCACTAGGATTCGCAGAGTAGGACTTCTGGGTTGCGCCTGTCTTCCCCATACCCTAACACCTCCCGGAAACCACTGAGGTAGATCGCGAAACCGGTCGGAGAAGCTGGCTCCAGGACAGTGCAGAGCGCTTACGTGTCGTCGAGGGCTAAAATGGAGATATCAATTCGTTGACTGCCGTGGGAAGACCGATAGAGAGTTTCGCGGGGGCTGACGTGTCAGGCTGATACGATCGTGACACGTGGTAGTGATGTTGTAGGGGACGGCTGGGACCCCTCGCCACGACCGCGATGATTTTAATTTGTTTATTAACTTCAGGTATTGTTTATACAATTGTGGGTCCACTAAACTTGAATGGTGTTTTCATTTGATAAATTTCGTATTTGAACGTATTCAACTCTTCGACTTTTGGAAAAGACAGGGCATAGATAGTTCACAAAAAATATTCTACCTTGCGTTGTGATTTATTTTACTCATTAATCACATTTTGATCATAACAATGTAAAGATTATCCTTAAAATGAAGGTATTGGTGTTCACATCACGTGCACACATGTCGTACAAGGATTGATTAATTTGATGTGAAAGACAAATAAAAGAGAAAAGGTAAGTGAAAAGGTTGGATAGGGTCATGGGATGATAGAAAGGGATATTAAGGTTTCTATAAGGTAATCATGATTATTGGTTGTGTGAGAAAGTTACAAAAACAAACTCATGGGAAATGGTTGTTTTTCTTCTTCTATCCCTCTCCCCGAGTCATTTTCTAGTCCCTTGTGTCAATGCTAGTGACAATTATTTTTTGATTGATTTTTAGACAACGATTTCGTAAGTTATTTTTTCTCTTCGATTAAGATTTTTCTCTGTTAGATTTAATTAGGTGGCTTGAGCTTAGCATTTTGGTTAAACCGAGCAAATAATCGGTGCTCGATGATTACCTCGGCAACAAGTGATGGGGAGAATACCAAATAACAACAGATAAATGCAACACAGAGGAATCAATTCTCTCACACTTGTGCAAACCTTATAGGAAACCAACAAACAGAGCAAATCACCAAACACAATGCACACAAGATTTAGCGTGGAAAACCTTCTCAAGACGAGAAGTAAAAACCACGGGACCCTCTAGGCCTCTTAATCATCCACTATCAACTTTAATGGGTACAATATATCTCTAATCAAATTAGAGACATACACAATATCTCAACACAACCTAGTGTTGGAACTAGCAACAAAACCCAAGAAAGAAGAAGAGAAATCTCACCAACTTCGTGGCCCAACTTGCAGCTCGTGTATCTGAAAAACGAACCGTCAAAACCCAAATTCCACCGTCCACTTTGAAGACCTATATGTGGTGAACATTCACTCCGAAAATCAGCATCATCGGACCTTGGATGAACCTCCGATCGAGCTCTTGAAAGTGGCTGGTCGGACTGGAATTCTACAGAAAAATCTGCTCTTCTTCTCTCTTTTTGCTTCTCTCTCTCAACAATGGAGGCTCTCATACTTCCAAATCTAATTTCTAGTGGCTATATAGAAACCCTATCTACATTTGGGCTTAAGTTGCTCCAAATGGGCTTTGCGCCTTGTTCCATTTAATTGAAACAAGCCCAACAACAAGAAATCGGCAATTCACTTTCGAGGTTAAGTATTGGCCAAACGAAATCATTAAGTGATCGGCTTTCAAGAGAAAAATTTCTCAATTAGTCAAGATATTAACTAAGTAGAGACTAATTGAATAGTAAATAACGATCAAACTAATTAAAGAGAGACTAAACATTTGTAATCAATCCATCTCTATTAGAGAAACAAAGGACAATCCATTTTATTATAAACTAGATTGACCGGAGAACAAGCTATACGACGATACCCTATAAAAATTGGGTCTCGTCTTGGAGTGGAAATTAAAAAGGCTTTTCTTTACATGGTAAAGACACATAACGGGATTCATAGTATTTTGAGGGTCTTGGTTGGCAGAGGATTTGGTTACAAAAAACCTACGTCCAAATACATGACCCAAAGGCCCACATCTAAGGCCCAGCTCCCTCCTTCCATCGCCATCTACAAGTCATCGTCGTATTACTCTTCTAAATCTTCCCCGTCCCAGATCCCAACATGAGCAACAGAAACCGTCTGATCCTCATTCCCTTTATCACCTTGATTGTCGACAGAATCGCTAGTGTCCCTCTCCTTACCACTGATGATAAGTTATCCAACCAACATCAGAATTACGTCACACTTGTGAACCTAATATGTAGGAAATAAGAGCAAGCAACACCTGATTCAATCTCTGAAATACAAATTACAACAACTCAGCCTTAATGGACCCTTTAATTTACTACCAGCTACTCTAGATTAACGCTACAGGTAAGGACACACTACACTAAGCTATGGATAAATAAGAAAATACCAGTTTGTTCATTTTCCCTCTATGTAGCAGCTCCACTTTTCTTATATGAGATAGGGTTGGAGAAGAAGCTTCAGTGAGCATGAAACGGTGCCGTATCTCTAACCTAATAACGCATACCCCAATTACCCGAACGACGTCGTCCACATTCTCCTTATCCTTACCCCAAACGGTATCGTATTACTCTCTTCTTTGTAGTCATGATGAACCAATCATGACAAATTATAGTAAAAATGTTAAGATGAACGGTAATTTTTCTTTTCTATTTTTTCGGGACTCATGTCTGAAAAAAAAATCAAGATCTTTCGATTTGTATACTAGCTTGTTAAACTAATTTTGACATTACCGGTGTCTACCGCAAACATGGAACGAGTGTTTTTCGGTATGAAGTTATGAAAAATGAGTTACAAAACAAAATGTCCAATTCGTATCTTAATGATTTTTTTTTACTGAAAGGTGCGTATGTATTATTAATTATAAAAAGAATCATTACACTGCATAGAGCTCTAGAATGTCTCTTTACAAAAAACTCTAAGACGGATGAACCATGACAATCGGTGTTGGAGGAGCCATAAATGCAAATTGAAAGGAAAACTACTATGATGAAACCAATGATTGTTGCTCAAGGTGTGACCATGCAATCACTTATTTCAAAGGGAGGCAGAGTTCTTCACAGGGACCCCTCTCAGGGCCAGTCCTTAGAGCACTGGATTCCTTTTTTCATTTACCCTGCATAGATGAAGTCAGATAAAAAAAAAGACCCACTCGATTAGCCAGATCTATAATTGGGAGAGGGTTCAAGGAGGTTGCGATGGTGGAGGCTAGGGAAGATGCAGTTTTAGAGACGGGGGTTGATCAAGAGAGATGACCTGATTCAAGTGGGCGCGGGCTCCAAGGCGGTGAGGTTGATCGATGTCGAGGTGAGCCAGAAGAAAACCATCGGAGTTGCGAAGGGAAGGGGGAGGGGAAAACAAGGTCGGGAGACACGTCGTTGGTGGCAAGAGGGAGCCTACGTCGCGGTGGCTAGAGGCGGCTCGAAGGGAGCCCTAGTAGGAAAAACCCTAGCATAACTCACAGAGACAGGAGTGGGAGAGTAACGGTTTGTGAATTGCATCCAATCAAAATTGTTGTCGAAAAAAAAACACATAGTGCGAATAGAAGGAGAGGAGCCATGACAGAAGTCATGACCTTAGGCGGTGCTAGGTCATAGAGGTTTTTGGTAGAGAGATAGAAAACTTGTTTTTCTTTTATTAAATTGTCGTAGCTTAATGATTGTTTACTGACATTTGTAGAGAAAGAAGTGTTTAGCATAATTGATGATCTAAATACCACTAAACGTTTTCAATGTATGAATAAGAGGATAATGTTATTACATTTGGACTATAATTTTTGAATTTGAAATTTCATTTGAATTATAATTTAAAATATTAGTGTATTTGATTATGTAATAGTCATCTATATTTTCAAGAAATTTTCATTACTACTAAACTCTCATCGCCTCTGTCGAGACCTCCAAACCCTAATCTTACCTATGTGCTCCCGGATCTCTGCATTTTTTGCTGACCAGGCTGCGCGCTCCGCCTCTCCACTTGCCTCCTCTGATGCCCCCACCATTTTCTCTGCCTTCCTCTCCGAAGGATCTTGCCTTGACCCCTACTCCATCGATTGGTGGTGTGGGTGAGATCGCGGGAGTCCTCGCCCCATTAACCGATGGCGTGGGTGCGAAACCGAAGGTTGCCCCTCCCCATTTCCCGTCGCACGATGTGGTGCGGCCTAAACGGACACGACGGAAGAGGAAGGTGGCGGTGCCGCCATCAACTCTGACCTGGGCCCTGGTGTAGGTCTCGCCCTCCTGTGATGCTCCCGCTGATAGAGATGCACCAGGGGAGCAATCTCCGTTGGACAAACCATTGCATGTGCGTCGGGGACGTCCTCCAAAACAGACGAATATTGTCCCATCACCCCAGCTTTCGGCAAAGGTTTTGGAGGGCCACCGTCTGCAGTTGGCGGAAGGGTTGGAGCCAGCGAATGGGGAAACTCATGTTTTTCCTTTGGCTGATCTTGTCGTCCCTGCCCAGAAGGGGCAGCCCTAGCTGACAGAACTGGCGGGGACCTACTCGCAGCCTCGCCCTCGTATCCCACCTCCACCAGTGGAGCCTGATACTCCCCTACATGCCCTTCAACACAGCTTCTCTGGATGATCTCTAGGGTTTGAGGAACCATTGGAAGTTACGGTCGTGAATGGGGTGCTTGATCCGAGTGCACTTTCCCGCTAACAATATGAGATGGTGGGTCGTCTCCTCACGAAGGTCCAACCTTGTAGGGATACTCTCCTCCGTATCCTTATACCAATGCATGGGACAAATCGGGGGTTGGTTTGGTCATAAAGAACGCCGCCCCTGGTGTCTTCGAGTTCTATTTTGCCAGAAAGGAGAATAGGGATTGGGTTTGGCTAAACGAACCATGGTGTTTTGATGGCAAACCATTGATGCTGGCGGAGAAGGACCCATTCGCCCAAGACCTTCCGGCCATGGACAGGATGCAACTTTGGGTTCATGCCCATGGTATCCCCCGGATTGTTAGCACTAAGACTACGGGTACTAGAATTGGGGAGGCGTTATGAGGGACGGTGGATGTCTCGTGTGATGAATTCGGCCAGTGTTGGGGGGTGAAGGTCAGCTACTGGAGTTCCCTCGACCGACCCTTGTGTCGCCATATGCGCCTTCGATTCCCTGAATTCAAGGACCCGATCACATGCTCTCTTACATATGTCAAGCTGCCAACCTTCTGTGGTAATTGTGGGTGTATAGGTCATTCGACCACAGCCTGTGACAAGGAGATCCCGGGCATCCATACTTTTGATAAGTCACTAAAGCACTTCCCCAACACCCGGAAGGATAAAGGGTATGCCACGACTTGGGCGCAGACTGCTAGGGTGCCGCTAGGCTTTGCTCCATTGCCAAGTGGGTCAACCCCTTCACGACCAATCACTCCACGGCCTGGCCCTCGTGAGGGGGTGAGGAAGGCACCTTGGGGAACCGGGGGGATGAGGGATCGGCAGAGGGAGGATCAGCAGGGACCTCGTGGGTTGGACTGTTTGAGGAACCTCCAGCGGCTATAGGAATGAAGAGGGGCTCGGCGGGAGAACCTCGGGAAGATCAGGCGAGGGACGGTAAATAGCCTCGCCAGGCGCCATGAGTCGTATATTGGGGCTCAGGGGATTCTGGGTACTCCCGCCGAGGTCACCCTGTTTTCAACCCGATACTGGTGATCATAGGCTCGGTTTTATAGCGAAAGAAGAGTGTCGCCTTTGGGGGACCCAGCGGTCTTTAGACCCTACCTTGAGCAACGGCCACCAGTATTATCCTAGTTTTATGGTCTTATATTTTCCATTCTACCTAGCCTGGTTTTGGTTTTACTTAGCTCTTTTGGCTTCTCCAATGCGTCTTGGACGCAAAATTTGGTACATGGTTTTTGTGTTTGCCCCGTCAGGGCTGTCAAACATGTACTAACCCTTTTAATGGAATGAATCATTGTTTACTAAAAAATGTAATAGTCATCTATTTTGGTCAATGTTGTAAAAAACCCCGCCTGGAGGCGCCTAGGCCCCCGCCTAGGCACTGAAATGAGCTATGTCGACCCGATTTATCCTACTAGGGCGCTCTAGGCCGTTTGGGCGGTATATGACCGATTAATCCCTGATTCGGCGGATTAATCACCGCCTGGCCGATTAATTGAGCGGGTCGGTCAGGCGTCGGGTCGGATTTATAGTTAAAAAAACAGTTTCTAACCTTCTACAACCCAAGTGAAACCATAAAATTATGCTAGTTGATAGTCATACTTATTGATATTCTTTTAAGAATTGTATGATACTTTTAGTTTAGTAGAATATTTATGTTTTTAATATATTTAATATTCGATATTATTACTATTCTTTATATAGTATAATATAAATTTTGATAATATTTAATAAAAAATAATAAAATACTAATCCGATTAATCCCCGTCTAGCGCCTAGGACCCCTTCCCGCTCAACTAGCGTTTAACGTTTTTTACAACCTTGATTTTGGTATTGTTGTTTTTTCTCTATATATTTATTAATTATCGATAGCTATACTTAAAATAAATTCCTGGTTCCGCCAATGATGTCAAGACGACCTGATGAAGATCGATGAAGATTTTGTTGATGGACTTCTGTTTTGAGCTCAACCAAAAATCTTGTCGAGATCTACACCACAATCTTCTTGAGACCAAAAATCCTAAATCTCAATTTTGATCATTCCAGGTACGCAGCTGAGACCAAAAATCCAAATCTTAATCTTGTTCACCTTAGATATGTAAACCTGAACCCCATCTTGTTCATCCATTTCAAGTAAAATTGAGCTCCGTCTACGACCGTGCTTATAGATCGAGACCCATGGTGGAAAATTCAGACAGTTGGGACCTACAACGATGAACTCGACGAACGTGGCGAGGAACACGCGTTGCCCACAGTTACAAATCAAGGGGATACAACCAAATGATCTTAGGGTTGGAGAAGAAGCTCATCAGCTTCGACCTCAATGTCGCGTCGTGATGTATGAGAAGGAGCACGCACACGGCAACACTAGAGTAGATTCGTGAAACGTTGGGTTGGAGAAGAAGCTCGTAGCCACAATTTGTGTAGATCTGGTCTAGACACCCGTCTCTAACTAGCGTGTACGCTCGTCGGCATCTCTAACGGTTGGCCAGTGAAGATGTTTGAGTTTTAGAGCTCACGGGTCTGTTACGATAAGAGGTGCGGCAGGAGAGGCATGGTCGTAGATCTGAGTAGTGGTTCCCATGATGAAGCATATCCAAGGGCGCGAAAGCCACCATAAAGATGAAGATGAACCAGATAGCGAGGGAGAAAAAGTTAGGTTAAAAATGAGTTGTATGGCCTTTTAAGTTAGATTAGATTATTGATGTTTAATTTCGAATAGATTAGATTCGATTAGAGGTTTTCTTTTAATTATTATTTAAGTCCAGGTACAAACTAATTAATCATAATATGTATAAGAGTCGGAAGGGAAGACAAATACATAAAGTTGTCAGATACGAATTGTTTGGGGGGATGAAAGTTGCAATCTCATTAATATTGAATATTAGTTACAAAAGAGTGCATCGGGAGGAAATCCCTGACCACGAAATAGAAAAGAGTCATTATATTGTATAGAGCCCCAGTAGGTGTCTTTACAAAAAACTGTGAGACATATGAACCCTGACAACCGGTGTTGGAAGAGCCATAAAGGCAAACTGAAATTAAATCTAAACTATAGCGAAACAAATGAATGATGGTCAAGGTATTGCCTGGATGCTGCATACTCTATGAAGTGCGACCGAACCTGCTGTCATCAGTTTCAGAGGGAGGCAGAGCTCTTACCAGGGACCCCTCGCAGGACCAGTCCCTAGAGCATTGGAGTCTTTCCCTCATTGAACCTACAAAAACAAAATCAGATAAAATTAAAAATACCCAATCGATTAGCCAAATCCATAATCGAAAGAGGGGGTCGAGGAACTCTCAAGAAAGAAAGAGGCGGGGTCTAACAAAGCCTAGTCACTAGGAAGAGGATGGACCTATAAGAACATGAGGGGCTGATGAAGGTGGTCCGTATGGCCATAACAACGACAACGAAAGAGAAGGAAGGAGCGGCGGCGGTTGATGTCAAATACGAAAGTCTAATCTCTTTTAGAGAGAAAGTCTCTTAGAAGCACGGGAGGGGCCGATTGTGGTGATCGGTATGACCATAACTACGAGAGCAAAAGAGGATGGACCTAAAAGCACGAGAGGGGCCGATGGTGGTGGTCGGTATGACCATAACAACAGCAACAAAAGAGGAGAAAGGAGCGACGACGACTGATGTTTAAAGACGAAATCCTAGTCTCTCTTAAAGAGAAAGTATTTTAGACTAAAAATCACAGTTGCGTGATATACTTAATACAGTCTTAATATACCATGATCGTGTTGTTTGGATTTTTAGCTTCATATATGTTTCACAACAGCCATACATTCAGTTTGATTTATTGACCCATCATCAAAAGGAGAGGAAAGAAACTAAAAAAAAACGAGGCACATCCATTGGATTACATTTATTAATGATTGCCACCACCATTTCATCTTCATCATCATCACCATGGTCGACACATATTTCCAAGTTTCACCATTTCAGCTTTGCAGGGAAGTACTGAAAAGAGTTTCCAGAAAACAAACAACATACAAAGCAAAGTCAGTAAACTATGTTTGGATCTCAACTAAAACAAGAGCATGGATGGAAAAAAAAATGTAATGTACTTTAAGATTCAAACATGGTATCAAAAAAAGAGCACCGTATACATATTTTGAGTTCTGGATCATTTAAAAAAAAAAATTGAATCTAACCTTGCATAAGGATCATGAGTGGATGTTATGGGTCATACGGATCGAAACATGGTGAGATGAGTCGAATACAATGGTGTGGCCGGCTAGGGTTTAGGGAATTAATTGAGTTCCTTTTAATTATTTCATTTCCCTGTAATTTTCTAGAATTCCAATTGTGTTAGGATTTGGATAATCTTGGGGAAAAATCAATTTCAATTAATGTTGCTTTAGGATTAGGTAACCTCTCTGGTATATATAAACCAGTAGAGAGAGATGAATAAAACATGAAGAATTAAGTGAATTACTTTGTTCTTTAACGAGATCTACAGGTTCTCTCCTCTAACGAGCTTGTGTGTGTTCTAACGATTGGTAGGAAGAAGAAGAACAAGGATTCGCACACGCGAAACCTTGACCTGAGTTCTTACCTTGGTCCCATAACACGATCGATCAGCCGGGCACCTAACAAAGTGGTATCAGAGCCTGGTTTATGGCAAGTGAAAGAACATTGGAGCAGCATTTTGAGGCGTTCGTGGCGGAGCAGAAGACGAAGGATGAACAGGTGAGAGAACAGCTCTGGGAGCTCACCTTGTTGGTTCGTTCGCTGTCCAATCCGGTAACGGTGGAGAATCAGGCCGACAGCACGGTGCCGGCCATTGACCGGTAGCACCCCATGGACATTTTGGATCCGTCTGGGGCGGGTTCAGCCGCGGAGGGAGGGAGGCAGACCAGAACCGTGCCTGAGCCGGTGAGGGCGGGGTCGGGTGGGGAGGTTCCCCGTTTTGTGCGCCTCGAATTTCATCGTTTCGATGGCCGCTGGATCCTACTGCGTGGTTGAACCGTTGTGAAGGATATTTCCTTCATCAACGCACGTCTCTTGAGGAGAGGGTTCTACTGGCTTCTTTCCATCTCGAGGAGGACGCGCAGTTATGGTACATGAAGCTGCAACAGGATTACCCCAACATGCATTGGCTGGACTTTAAAGGGTACTGTAACACCCGATTTGGATCAATCCTGGCGAGTAACCGGCTTGGCGAGCTAGCTAAATTGATGCAGGTCGGCTCGGTGGATGAATATGCGACGAGCTTTGAGCGTTTGGTCGTGTAGGTACCGGCTTTGAAACCCGATCAGGAGCTGGCTCTTTTTAGAGTGGGCTGCGAGGTACTATGGCTATTGATGGGGAGATTCTACAGCCCCGTGACTTAACCACAACGATGGGGCTCGCGAAGCTATATGAAAAACGGGCTCGGGAAGAGGCCCAAGCTCCAGAATTTTTAGCTCCAAGCGTACGACCAGCTGTGGAAAATGTTCCTCGACCGTTCGTCAAACAAATTTCTCTGGCCGAGAAGCAGGAGCGGATCGCTAATAGGATTTTCTTCAACTGTAATGAAGCCTACAGTCGTGGTCACAAGTGTGCGAAGCTCTTCTGGTTGGAATTAATCGATGACGGGGACGGAGCTGCAGACGTGACCAGTGCGGCCATAACTCCTTATGCGCTTGAGGACAAGCGTCATTTGCACGGGGGGAGAGATGTTATGGGCCGTATGGACCGTAACATGGTGGGATGAGCCGAATACAATGGTGTGGTCAGCTAGGGTTTAGGGGATTAATTGAGTTCCTTTTAATTATTTCCTTTTATTGTTATTTCCTAGAATTCCAATTGTGTTAGGATTTGGGTAATCTTGGGGAAGAATCAATTTCAATTAATGTTACTTTAAGATTAGGTAACCTCTCTGGTATATATAAACCAGTAGAGAGATATGAATAAAACATGAAGAATTAAGTGAATTACTTTGTTCTTTAACGAGATCTACATGTTCTCTCCTCTAACGAGCATGTGTGTGTTCTAACGATTGGTAGGAAGAAGAAGAAAAAGGATTCGCACACGCGAAACCTTGACCTGAGTTCTTAACTTGGTCCCATAACACGATCGATCAGCCGGGCACCTAACACTGGAGTTGCTTTTTGGGAGGCGTTGCTGTCGGATCTCCCTCAAACGACGGTGAAAGCCCATAAATTAGGGAGTTTTCTTCCAAATTGGGATAGAGTCCCCTTGATCCCAACTTGTCTTTTGACTAAGCAAGGCATGGCTCGTGGCCGGGAAACGCTGGTGTCGCTGGAAGAACCTCTGTCTCCTCCTACTGTGGATGACCTCGATCTACAAGCTTCACTGGAGGCTCTCCAGGATGGTGTATCCTCCTGCTTCATCGAGGATGACGAGGGAGTCGAGGTAGTGGTTCCTTTTTCTCCGCCTAACTCTCTACTTATTGTCCGTCAACAATAGGGGATGGCGGGACATCTATGGTCGGATAATTCATCGTAGAAGGAGACGCTTCAGTGAGTCATCACCACGGCCTAGGGCCGAATGACGGATGGATTGGTCATCAAGGAACTGGGGCCGAGCCTTTTGGGGTTCTACTTCCGGACATAGGCCATATTGTGCGGGATTGCAAACTGGAGGTCCAGGATGATCTGAAGTTTGGTACCTCTCTATTGGAGTACCATAAGGATCAGCAGGGCAAGTCGTATGCCACATATTAGAACGATCCAAAGCTGACGGTGCCCTATGGCTTTGGGCGGATTTCTCCTAGAATTGTATCTAAGGGCGCCCCGTCTCTGGGGAAGGCCCCGCGTGTTTCTCCGAGCACCGTATCTAATTATACAGGAGCTCGGGGCAACACCCATCCCGAGTTAGTTGATCTGGGTTGGAAGAACTCGGTGCTCGATCAGCTCTCTGGTAGTCGGGACACTGAAGTTCCAGCGCCCATTTCTAGGGGCGTTGAAGTTCCATCGCCCATTATTGTTGGGCTTAAAGATATTGGAGATTTCTCTACTGGCATGGTCAAACAGACTATTGCAGATGCACCCAGGGACGATCAGGCGAGGACTGGTAAGCAGCCTCGCCAAGAGGGACGTTAGACACTTGGGGCCTCAGGGACAGGTCTTGGAGGGGTTCTTGGTATAGGTCGTACCTCCTATTGCTGATGCAGTCCCCGTCTATGGATTGGGCTGGGACTTTCAGTACCACTTTCTCACCCCCTACCGCTCCTTTTTTTTATCAGCAAGACATATATTAAAATAACTTCTCACGAGGAGAAAGAGATTACAACATGAATCCAGCTACAGATTCAACCAAAAAACCAAACCAAATGAAAGGTAGGACACAGTCTACAGAAAATGAACCACTGATGAACAAGTTCTAAAAACTAGACTTAACTGCCATGAAGCCCTGATATATCGAACACAGTTGAAAAACTCCCAAAAACCACGAAGGATCTGAAATCCGGATATAGCTACCATGAAGCTATGAATTTGAAAAACGGGTCTTGAGAACCCAAATGTGACCACCATGAAGCCCCGAGGGGAGTAAAATCCAACTGCAAAACCTCATCGGCGAAGATCCAAGCCCTATCCTTGATTTGCTGAACCGACTCCCATCTCAATAGAGCTGCCCAACTATGGACATCAACTATAATGTCGGCGGCCAACACCACTAACGGCTGAGACAGATCTGAATTACCATACGAACCCTAGCAGATGGCTTCTGAGGGGCGAACATCACCCATGAAACTCGCCGGCGGTCAACGCCTATAACCGACGAGCTCAACCCACCACCGGGTCGAGATGAAGCGAAACCAATTACTAAAGTAAGCATGAACGAATAGGAGAGGCTTAACTAACCAAGGAAAATGGGTGAAGACAACTTGAGAATTGACCATCATGGCATGCACCCGTGCAGGCCCTCGACACGAAACCGGTCAACACTGAGAATCGCCTATAGGGGACCCGATATTTCTACCGAACACCAGGTTGCCTTTCTGTCAGACATCGGCTACCACTGGTGAGGACAAAACCACCAACCACAACCAAGAATTTCGGAACTGCGTGCCTGCGAAACAAATCAGACCTGGCCAGATCAGGCCATCAGCCCAAATTGACCATGTCGACTTGGGCCCAGGCAGGGCAGGCCCAAAACCAGAACCGGGACAAACTGACCCGGCCCAGATCCGGACCAAACCCTACCCGGACCGCAACCCAAGCCCGGACCCGAACCGCCACCGTCAAACCTCACCCGAGCCGCCACACGTACGCGAGAACTGCACGAAGCAGACAAACCGCACCGAGCCGCCACACGAACGCGAGGACTGCACGAAGCCGACGACCAGACCGGGAAGAAGAGTCTGAGGTAGTGAACAGAGCAAAACCATAACGTGTTATTAATCTAAAGACCTACATAAATTCAATATCACATCATGGTATGTTTGGCAACATTCTATTTCTTCAAAAACTCATCCGTCAGTCTGCTGAAACAGCTTTCACCGAAACGATGCTATACTCCATGTGACCAAGTCTGTAGTGTCCATCACGTGAAACCAGTGCCATTTCGGTAGAAGAATTCAATAAAGACCGAGTCCTACTGTTTCTCGATTGACAAAACAACGTTGGTTTTTGAATTCTCTTGTCCGTGACTGGCTACGGACAAAAACAGACGACTTCTGAAATTTACTTTGGTGCCGCTGCGCCTTTAATCATGGGTTCCCAAGTTCTTAAACCATGCTTGCTTTCTGCCTCTCCTAATCCCGAATTCACAATTGTCACGTAATTTATGCCCTCTTTTTAGCCGTTGGGGTTTATTAAAATCATGACTTCTTTTTCATTGGTTCTTGACGTTTTATTTGTTATTCGCGCAGTTGATCCCGTGACCTTATCCAACGACCAACGAACTCTCTCCATGTTCTCCTTGGACAGATGGGACCTACCATCCGGCCTCATTTAACTCGGATTTTAGGTTTATCACTATAACAACGAATTATTAACCTTCACAACCGTTAATTTTAGCACAATTATTAATCATAAGTCATAACATTTATCTAAAGTGTGATAGTTTAGGGAAAATTAACATTATCATTTTACAAACCACAAAGATTGATTCATCACTATACACATTGTTCATAACGGTTAGTTTTGTTCATACAGTTGAATTATTGAACAAAAAAATTGAAAGTACCAATCTCGTGATAAAATAATAATCTAAATCCCTATTTTTTTTTTAATCAACAAGTTTTTTGTTTTATAAAAACCCAGTTTTCAAAATGAAAACAAGGAGAAGGGGAGGCCCCTCAAGTACAAACCCGAGCATGCCAATCGGTACCTCAACCAGAACAAACACACCCATCACTGGGTAACACTAAGGTCTAAGCACCCACATTTTCCTACCATGAAGAAACTTGAACAACGTCCAACAAAGGACAACCAACACTAAGTCCAACCAGGGACAAAGCCAACGAAAACACAACAAAACCAACAAGTCTAAAACTCATAATAACCCAATTAAGCCCCAAAGTATAAAAAACAGTGTCTAAAACACACATTTATCAACCATGAAGTGCACATAAGTAAAAGAGCACCGGCAGTAAGCCAAAACATCCAGCCTCGAAACCAACATGCGAGTCCAAACCCAATACCCCAATCCCCAACCCTAACATGTTCATCAATTCCAAGCTATTGTCTCCCCCCTAAAAGAGGGAGTCAACTGGTTGGTGGCCAATACCACAAACAACCAAATCCAGCGATGAAGAGTCACCGCCGGACCAGCCAACCCACAGAATAATGACCCAAGCTATCGTCGGAGATTCGAAAATCAAACCTCTTCGCTGGCCAAGACCATTTGAACGAAGATGCCCTCAGCCCAAAAGGGTCAGGGGCCAGGACATCGATCATAAATACTAGGGATCCAGTGAAAAAGATGAAGCAAGGCGGAGAAGGGGAAAAGAACTAACCTAAGATGAAGATCAAACTCGAGCCTCTAACTCCAACCAGGGTCACAACCGACCCAAACAAGCCGACAACTACGGCGGAACACCAACAGGAGGAGGAGCCGAACCTTCGAGCTGAGATCCGGGAGCGCTAGAACTGCGAAGCCTGAGGGGATGAGACCCGGTGAAGGGGAAGGAAGGCCAGGAGGAGAAGCAACACGCCTTCAACGGTAGCCCGGAGGAGGAGCTCGGGCAAATCGGCGACCATCAATCGAGGTTGAAAAGCGTCGCATGTAAGAACCGATCCCGGTCGATCCCAGTCGAATCGGTGACTTCTAAGACAAGTTTGACTTTCGGCCAGAAAAGTCAACTGATGACTCAGGAGGTCACTTAGGGCTTTTCTGGGGCCCAAAAAGCTTAGCCGTCATCAAGGTTGGCTTAATTGGGACGTTCCCTTTCGTTTGAGTATAATATTGGGGAAAGTCAACTTTGGTCAAAATTGGAACTTATATCGACTAAGGCCTAATTAATTAAAGTGATGAAATTTAAATTGGAGATTAATGGGCACTACTTGGACACTTGTCCATAAAATGTTGGAAAAGAAGAAAGGAGTGGTCTTGGACCATTGTACCCTCCTAAGGGCCTCAAATTAGGAAAATATCTAAAGGGGCCTTTGGTCTTTTTACCAATTAGGTCTATTAAAGAAAAAGGGAGCAACAATTTCATCATTTTTGCTAGTGTTGGCCGACCATCTAGAGAGAAAAGAAGAACAGGAAGAGCAATGGAGTCTTGAAGAAGAAGCAAAGGAAAAGAGGCAACTTGGGTCCATTTTCTACCTCTTTCTTCTCCAAAATATCACCATCTTCTTCATCTCATTCTCCTAAAGACCTTGGTTTCGAACTCGAGGGACGAAGACCACTCCGGAACCCGTGTGAAGAACGGAGGAGAGGCGAATCGAACTTTACAGCAGAGAATTGTTAGAGGAAGACCACAAGGTAGGGAAAGTCCTAACTACTCGAGTATTTCAATACTAGTATGCCTATTAGGTTAATAAAATCGGAAAGGTCCTAGAATTGCATATAGGATGCGAATAACTAGAATAGTCGTCTTTCAATTACTAATAACCGGACGTGTCTAGTATGCATGAGTAGGATGTGAATAACTAGTGTAACTCGCTTTCAATACTTGGGAATTGTTTTACTGGTAGAGAGGCCGTGGTGAGCCCTCGGATTAGTTGTGTGTGTTTGCCTCACATGCTTGTTTGCTTAGTTCAAGTTAAGTTAAGAGTCTAATGAAACTAGTTAAATTGTATGCTTGAATGATTGATTGAACGTTTACTTGATTGGTTGATTGATTGAATGTTGAGTAATTGAATGCTTGAACGGATGATCGAGTATGACTGATTGTGCCAAACGGTACGATCAGGTGATCGATGGACCGATAGATCGTGACAGGTAAGTATAACGGTAAGTGTAGAGGACTAAATGGATGTCTTTGGTGTGTTGTGGTGAAAGTGTGATTCGATAAGTGTTGGTTGGTTGATATGCTTTAGTGTGATTCTCTTATTCTTGTTCTTGAGACGTTTGTTTGTTTGGTATGGTACTTACACCGGGGGGGGGGGGGGGGGGTGGGGGGGTAATCCGGTTGTGTTGTAGTCGTTGGTGTTTGGCAGATCCTGCGGGATAATGATTGATTATTGGAGCCTGCGGGCATTGGTTATTGGACCCTGCGGGGCATTGGTTATCGGAGCCTGCGGGCATTGGATAGTGGACCATGCGGGGCATTGATTATTGGAGCATGCGGGTGTGGATTGGAGATGGACCCTGCGGGGCAATTGGATGGTTTACCCTGCGGGGAATGGTTACTTACGGTTTTCACCCAAGTGTATGCGTCCTGCGGGAGCACTACCTTGGTTCCCTATGACATATGGTCCTTTGGAGGCATTTCCGAGAATCCCGATGATAAGCGCCCTTTTGGGATTGTTTCCGGTGCCCCGATGCATATGTCTCCTCTGGACCGAGCGAAAATCTGATATGATATGAATACTCTGGTGGATCGGAGTATGGGAACCGATGTGACACCAGAATCTATTCATGGATCGGAGGCTTGAGAAAGCAAGTGGTTGGTGTGATATTACTTGTTCCCATTTTAATGGTTATGACATGTTTATAGTACGTTTCACGTAATCTTTTAAAGTTACAGTTATCTTTGAGAATGCGATACTACTCTTATAAATACTAATTCCTTGTATTTCATTGTTTGATAGCGTTTAACTGTTAATTGCGTTGCTATGCTAAGGCAGTTTTATTACTAAACTGAAGGTTAACTTATTTACGATTTTCCCTACTGAGCGCAAGCTCACCCCTTCGGCTTTTCTTATTGTTTTTACAAGCGTACCTGATGTTTAGGGAGTTCGAGGCTCGAGAGCTTCTGGATGTTTTGAGGGTTATTCTAGAGATGTGTTGGTCCTTTGTACTAAACGATATTTATCTCACACTTTATGTCGAGCTTTGACTCATATTTGAGGTTTTTGGATTATTTTATTATGAGGATTTGATGGAGTTTATTTGAACGTTTAAAATATCTATTAATTGTTTATTATTTTCTATTATGAACTCAGGTCACGTCTCGAGTCCGGTCAAAACCGGATTTGGGGCGTGACATCTCACACCCTCTCAGAACCGAGACGCCTTCGGGAAGAAGAAAACCGCGCGTCGAATTTAACCCTTAAACTCTTGATTTCCACCGTTCTAAATCACCTAGCAAGAGCATTCATTATGCCTTCCTCTCTCAGTCTCTTCCAACGCAAGATCTACTCGGAAGTAAGCGACGACCATAAGTTGATTATATCGAATTTGTTGACCCACAACAACATTAGAAGGCCAACCTCCTATAAAAAAACAATAAAAGGATGCCACGTTGACAATCGGTCTAAAATCAGCGTTATAGACCTTATACTCTATCTTAATTAGCTTCTTTGCTCTTAATGGTTGTAAAATTTGGGTATTTAAACCTCTTTCTTTGTATCTTCTCTTGTTGGGGTTGTCTTGAGGTTGTGCTGCCAGGCCAGTACTCGCGTCTGTTTTTGGTTGTGGGTTTCATTTTTAGGTTTGTAGTTAGACCATCTTCATGTATCTGTTCGGGTGGTTCGAGGTGCCGGTGGCACACTCTTGTTGGTTGTAGCTTTCAGGGTTCGTCTCTCGGTCTCTGTTTTCTTTTTGAAAACAAGATCTCTTTATTTTAAATTTACATTGCTGATAAAAAAATATATATGAATAGCGGCCGCAACAATAGTCATTTGAGGTATTTTTATCACGAAATACCAAAAGTATAACAACTGAGTTTTCAATTTTTTTTACTATAAATGTCGTGTAGCTCAATTTTATTCCTTCCTCGTCCGTATTATTCTCTATATTTTCTACTTCCAATATAATCACATTTTTGTTTCTATAATTTTTTTTATATTTAGTCAAAATCATGATTTTTCATTATAACCGTATTTATTAATTAATTAAATCAATTCAACAAAGTTAATCATCGTAGATCGCCTCTTTTAGGGTATTTGTAGTCGTCAGTGGAAAGGAGACTGAAACGTCGATGACTACGACACTGAAGAGGCTGAAACGGAGACGGAAATACACTGATGGAAACACACGACCGTAAGGTAAGCGTTGACACTTTCAGCCGACTGATAGGTAAATGTGAGAAAAATAAAGCAAAACATTTTTTTTTCAACCTTTTATACTGCAAATGAAAGTCTATCAGTCAGTCTGAAATGAAAGTTTATTATTAATTTATTCTTTTAGCTTCTCTTATTAAACCCCAGCCAAGAAAAAGAACATTGAATGCTCTTATAAGACTTTAATAGTGGACATTTCAGCTTATTTCTGTTTCTCTCTCTTGACTATCAAAATTAATTATTGTAGACGATCTTTTTTAGGAGTCTCACATAATCGATGCTCTAAGCGATTGATAACAAAATTCAAATGACTTTTGCCAACAATTCTATGATGTCACCATTCTAGTGTTTAAGGGTAATTTGAGAATTTATAATGTATTTTCATCATGATCGATATTTTGTAAAATAATTTTTTTTGAACTAATACACATACCAGATAATTGTGTGTTCTATAACATAACAAAGTTAACCGTTACTATTTATGAAATGACAAAATCAACCATCGTCAATAGTTACACATTTTTTTAACCGTGGAGATTTAGGTATTTTATTTAAACGCTCTTAAGAAACATAAAAGTGCATCCGCCATGACGAACCAAGACCACAATAGAATATACACAGAATGGGTCTCCTTGGGTTGCCAATAGTCAGCTCCATTCTCTGTCCTTGTCACATACTCAAATTGAACACTCTCGAAAGACAATAAAATGGAACAACATTCCTCTATTAGACGCTCCACTAAGGAGAGTAGAGGGATCTGCCTGTAAATCAAGTCCACCACATACTGAGCATTACTTCGTATGAACACACAAGTGTTTCCAGTGTGCCGTACTCATTGTAGAGCCTCCTGGATCGCGACGATCTCCGCAAATTCTGCTCCATGAACACTATGAAGAATACCATTCTTTCCCTCCATAACTCCCCTTTTTTCATCCCTGCAAACCATACTCCAGGTCATTTCGTGTGTATCTAAGAACATTACTTATCCACATTTATCGTCATCCACCAAGGTGTTGAAGAGGACCAACAGACTTCCTTCCATCGTGGTTGGGCTGAGGAGTGGGTTGTACAGTCAATATGGGACGATCGCTAACTACAGAGATGACTTCGAACCGTAGCGTCCAATGAGGTTGCAGTTTGTGGTGTCTGCTTTCATACTACCTTGTTTTATGCCTTTCATATCTCCCACAATGTTAGTGCCAGCCAATCCTTAAGAGGCATATCAGGATGACCCATCATTAGGGTCCAACAATCTAAGAAAGTATACCCAGGGGAGAATGGGGACTCCCAAATGTGCTATGTCCCACACTTTTCGAGAAAATGGACAATGAAGAGGAAGGTGAGAGGTCGAATCCTGTTCCGACCTACACACAAGGGACTCCTCAAGAATTAGAACTAATTTTGTCTGTAGATTGAACGCTACATGCAATCTTTCAGAAATAACCCTCCACAGAAAGACCTTGATCCAGGGCTGGATATCGAGGTCCAAAATTATTGTCCAAAAAGTAACACCCTCCGTGGGCATCCACCGACTATTCGTACGAGCCAGCTCCATGTACCCCTCCTTACATGGGTATGTCTCCCTGTATTATAAATTCGGTTGCATCTGTTCGTGCGTCCACCTGTCGAGGGAGGGAGCTGTAAAAATTATCCAATCAGTTTCGGGGGTAAAAGTTCCTCCCATCGAGTCGTGTTCCAGGCCCTACCCCCGCTCCAGACAACTCCTTGACCATCAAGCATGATACTCCATTCGTATTCACGAGAATAACATAGTGTCCCATAAGATCCATGTGACCCTCGCACCTGCGTGATACTACCATCCCTAAAGATCCTAGTGTAGCAGATCCTGGGTCGCCCGAACCTCCGACCAGATATAACTTGGATTCTACCCCACTCCGCTATCAAGAAGTGCCCCGTCGGGAAATACGTCAACCGTCACACAAAAAATAACAATGGTAAGTTGTAAAAGTATCACAATTGACCGTCGTAAGTAATAATTTCTTCTTTAGTAAATCATGAATCTTGTATATGTTATATAGGTCCAAGTGCAAAGAAGCAAGCTTGTCAAAATGAGCACCGAATGACACGTAATATACCGTATTGGACATCATTTTAACCAAAATCACTAGCTTTAGCACATAATGTGTTGAAAGTTCATATGAACGCCCACTTAACTTTATAATTTTAAAATAGGAGATCAAGATTCACGTGTTAACTCTCTAACAGTCCCTTCTTGCCTAACCCAGCTTTGCCTATAAATTGGTTCCTCAACGTCTTCAAGTTCCATAGAAGACACCATCTTGGGGTCATAGAAGAATACAAGATGGTGCATGGTACTAGATTTACGGCATTTCTGCTGGTTCTGTACCTAACACTCTCCTCCTCATTCTTCTCTTTTGGCTCTGCCCTGACCTCTCAGGACTACTCCCAGGCTCTAGAAAAGTCAATCCTCTTCTTTGAGGGACAAAGGTCCGGGAAGCTGCCGTCAAACCAGCGTCTCAAATGGCGAGGCGACTCCGGATTGTCCGATGGGTCCTCTTCTAATGTACACTACGAATTCACGTTTGGCCAAAACAAATTAACGTTTGGTTTTCTTAATGAGTTGACATTTATAAGGTGATGTTTTTCAGGTGGATTTGGTCGGAGGGTACTACGACGCCGGAGATAATGTCAAGTTTGGCTTGCCAATGGCCTTCACCACCACAATGCTAGCCTGGAGTGTCATTGAATTCGGGAGCTCAATGCAGAACCAGCTCGAAAATGCACGCGCCGCCGTCCGTTGGGGCTCGGATTATCTCCTCAAAGCCTCCACCGCCGCACCCGACACCTTATATGTCCAAGTGAGAACATGAACTCTATTCTAATTTCTAGGATACCACTAAGCCATATTAGGGTAACATGTTATAATGAATATTGTTGTGTAGGTGGGTGATCCAAACTTGGACCACAAGTGTTGGGAAAGGCCAGAGGACATGGACACCCCTAGGAATGTGTACAAGGTTTCAGCCCAAAGCCCAGGATCGGACGTAGCTGCGGAGACTGCAGCAGCACTGGCGGCTGCATCAGTCGTGTTCAAGACCTCGGACCCGTCTTACTCAACCACATTGCTTCGGACAGCCATGAAAGTAACGACCAACCCAAGATTCGCCCTTGTTCAGGTTCTGTCCTGTCACACGAAACCAGATTGTGACCATCTTTTTTCTCTTCGCAGGTCTTCAATTTCGCAGACAAGTACAGAGGTTCTTACAGCGACTCGCTCAACTCAGTTGTCTGTCCGTTCTACTGTTCATATTCCGGATACCATGTAAGCTTGTAGTCACTGTTCTAAAAATTTGGAATGGGCGCTGTCTAAGCGCCCGTCTAGATGCCATTTTATGCTTAGCTGACTAAATTAAAATAATTAGATGATTATACAGAGTTATTTGAGATTGATGATATTAAAAGGTATGTTTTTTAGAACTTTGCTAGTAGTAATCTTTGTACTTCTGATTAAAAAGAGTTCATATAGTCTCATGAGTCATGAGTCTGGATCAATGTTGTGCGATTCAGGATGAGCTTCTTTGGGGAGCTTCGTGGCTCCACAGAGCCTCCGAGGATGGCTCGTATTTGGCTTACATTGAGTCCAATGGGCACACATTGGGTGCGGACGAGGACGATTACTCTTTCAGTTGGGACGACAAACGAGCCGCAACCAAAGTTCTTCTTTCCAAGGTTGGTGTCTTTTTTTGACAACAAAAGTCAACCTCAATCTCATCACATCGTTTAAGGTTACCTTTTAAAAAAAAACAGAATTTCTTGGAGAAAAATACGCAAGAGTTTCAGCAGTTCAAGGCTCACTCGGACAACTACATATGTTCCTTGATTCCCGGAACACCCAGCTTCCAAGCCCGGTACACTCCAGGTGGGCTCCTCTACAAAGACAGCTCCAGCAACCTACAGTACGTCACCTCAACGGCTTTCCTCCTCCTCACATACGCTAAGTACCTCGTATCAAACGGCGGAGCCGCCACCTGCGGAGGCTCCACGGTGACCGCAGAGGCGCTGATCTTGGAGGCGAAGAAGCAGGTCGATTACGTCCTCGGCGACAATCCGGCGAAGATGTCGTACATGGTCGGATTCGGAGAGAAGTACCCACTCCATATTCACCACAGAGGGTCCTCTGTTCCGTCAGTGAAGGCTCACCCGGACCGAATCGACTGCAACAATGGGTTTCAGTACCTTAACTCTGCATCTCCGAATCCGAATGTTCTTGTCGGGGCGATTGTTGGGGGTCCGGATAGCAACGACCAGTACTCCGATGACCGGAACAATTATCAGCAGGCTGAGCCGGCAACTTATATTAATGCGCCGTTTGTGGGGGCACTTGCTTTCTTCTCGTCACAATTATCTTCACACCACCATTGAATTTTGAACTAGTGACTCTCCAAATGTCACGCTTAAGAGGAATTTGAAATGTGTTTGGTTAAGCATGGAAAATATATAGACGGATATGTGCTTCCATTCCATTTTCAGAATAAGAAAGACTTTTGGTTTATGATTTATCATGCTTGACTCAATGTTTGCAATTTGTCCAATATTTTCCTGTAACATTTAATGCAATTAGAGATGTTTTGATGATAATTGATAAGACCTGCTTAATCATGTTCATTGAAGTAATAGTTCAGACCCTCAATCTCCTACGCTTATGATTGTCTGTATTTTAGTTTAGCCCTATGTTAGATAGAGTCCATCTACAACTCTACTTGCCTCATCCACTACATCATACACATAGGTTCTAGGAGCCGTATTTTACTGTAACTGTAATATAGTCTGATCACCTTCTCTTTGACAGTAGCATGTTAATAGGACTTGTACTTTTGTAGCTCTCCTAACCTCTTTTTTTTTGACAATAAGTGATACATTTCATTAATGCTCCGATTGCAAAGTATATTGAAATGCTTTAGAGAGAGATTCTCATGACCATTGAAGAAAAGGTAAAGAACGATTTTTCTTTTTACAAACAAGTAAGAAGTCTTGTTTGTAGTTTTTTTAACAAAGTTGAGAGTTAGTCGCTCGTTCTGAAGAAAGGATCGAATGTCCCTAATAATGGTACCCACCAGGGATATAAGAAGGGGCCCCGCCATAATCATATCAACTAAGAGTTGGGCGTCTGATCTGATAGCCACAGGTCTGTTGCCTAGTGCTGCAACATTTTTGAGTGTTGTTGCGATCACATACGCTTCAATCATAATAGGGGACCAGGTACCCGGTAACACTCCATTTTTCACTAGACGCGGTTTTCCTGTCTCCGTTCTTGCAATTACCCCTCATCCTGATTGGTTAGTGTCTGGGAAGACTGCCCCGTCAATGTTGATTGCTATCATACCTGGTGACGGGGGATTTCATGTGGTCGAGAATCGGATACCGGGAGGACGAGATGGGGTCAGGTTGGTCATTGCTTCCATCCATGCCATTATATTATCCCTAGCAGCAGATAAGACCCTAATGGTCGTTGGGGGTTTCCCTTCCCAAACCTCCGCATTCCTCGCCTTCCATATTTCCCAAAGCACACCGAGGATTTCAGCTTTCATATCCGATGTCTGGCCCACAGCTGCTTGATTTCACCATACTGAGAAGGAATCGACATTTCCTGTGAGATAGGATCCCTCAAGATTATTCCAACAAGTCTTCGCAAACCTGCAAGAGACGAGCAGATGCGGTACGATTTCCTGGCCACGATCACACATAGGACATACTTGATGAATGGGGACAAAACGTTTGTGCAAGTTATTTGCTACCTGAAGATTATCCGTAAGACAACGCCACAAGAATTTCCGTAGACGAGGCTGGACCGGGAATGACCAAAGATTGGACCACTCGACCAAATCTCCATGTTGACGCTGTTGTTGTCTACCATCTGCCAAATCTTGTAACCGGTTTTTGTCGAATAGAAACCTTTTTTTATCAATGTCCAAGTATCATTCATATCGCGTTCTGGATTCTGAGATAGGAATTTCCAATATCTTCTCTGATCCTATTCATCAAACAATGTTCGTATAAGTAGGGCATCCCAATACCTAAAGCCAAGGATCATTAGACCTGCCACCGACAAACTCTCTAAAGCTGCTGAAACCGTTTAATGAACGGTTTTGGACCTGATAACCACGGTGCACCTAAAATAGAGGTGTCATGTCCAGCCTCGATGACCACCCGAAGACCTTATCGCACTAGATTTTGCGAAGAAACTATGCTAGACCAGATAAAGCTCGGATTTTTCTTTGCAGATGCCTGAAAGAAGTATGTGGTTGGATAATATCGTGCCTAGAGGACCTGTGCAACCAGACTGTGGGGCTGATAGATCAAACCCCATGCTTGCTTGCCTAGCAACGCAATGTTTACGTCCCTCAGGTGTCGAAATCTCATTCCTCTCAATTCCTTGGGGCTACATAGTTTGTCCCAATCTAACCAGATTAATGGACGATACAACCCCCCCCCCCCCCACTAAAATCTCGCTAGTGCTACATGGATGCGATCTGTGATACACCTTGGGACCCTGAAGACAAACATGAGGTACGTTGGTAGGGATGTGAGCATTGATCGAATCATCACCTCGCACCATATCGGAGATAACAACTTCCCATCCCACGATCGGATATTAGAAATGAAACGGTTTCCTAAGAAAGCCATCGCACTATTCCTATCTCGACTCATCATATTTGGCACCCCCAGGTATAGTGTCGAACTCGAAGTTTCTGCAATAGAAAGCATTGTACAACATTATTGTCGAACGCTAATCGGGTGCTAATACTGAAAAATATCAATGATTTTTCCAGATTCAAGACCTGACCTAAAAGCGCGCTGAAAACATCTAGGATATCATGGGTACAATGTGCCTCCCCCACATCCGCCCTGCAGAAAATGCAGCAACCATCGGAAAAAACATGTGCGTAATCTCAAGGGGCCCCTTGCTACTCGGACCCCCCGTATCTCTTTTTGGTTCTATGCCTGTTTCAGAAGATGGGATAACACCTCCATGCAAAACAACAAGAGATAAGGGGATAATAGATCCCCTTGGCGTATGCCCCTGGATGGTGAAAAACTCGGCATCTCCTTGCCCCCTGACGATACAGAATATCGATATGTGCTCAAATAACAAGTTTTGAGGGTTATCCATTCAGTAGAGAAACCAAGACGATGCATCACTGACAACAGATATGACCATTCTACTATGTCATATGCTTTTCTCATGTCGAGTTTGAGGGCCATAAAACATCCATTCCTTTGGCGTATCATACGTAGAGCATGGATAATCTCAAAGGAGATAATAACGTTGTCCTGAATATGTCGTCCCGAGATAAACGCTCCCTAGGTTTCAGAGATGACTAACTATAGGAGGGGTCGAAGATGATTGGCCAAGACTTTAAACAGAATTCAAAAGATAACATTGCATAAGGCAATAAGTCGGAGATCAGTGACGCGTTCTAGGTGCGGCTTCTTTGGGATGAGAACAATAGAAGTGTTATTTAGGATAGGGTCAAAGATTTTAGTGGAGATTTCCCCTTGGATAAATCTCACCACCTCATTCTCTACCACGGGCCAATAATGCTGGTAGATTCGAGGGTTCAACCCGTCCGGGCCTGGAGATTTTTTTGGTCCCATCTGGAACACTTCCAGCTTGACTTCAGTGTCCGTAATCGGGGCCAATAGGGTAGCTTGTTATTGCTCCGATACTGTGGCCGAAAAGACTACGGGGAATGGGTCCACGACCGATTGTAAAGAGGTAAATAGTTTGTGGAAAAATCGATGATTAGTTCCAGTATGCTAGTTTCCCAAGTTACCATTTGACCCACCGTATTTTGTATGTGAGAACCATGTTGATGAGATGCCGATACGATGTAGTTGCTTGAAAGATATTGGTATTTCGGTCTCCGACGATATACCAGTGATGCTTTTCCCTCTGCCTTCAGAAGGCTTCCTAAGCTAAGAGGGCCCTCTCATATTGGATTTGTATCGGCTCACGTCTGTGTACCTCAGTTCTATCAACTCGTCCATTCGGTTCAACAATACGTTTTGGGACCATTTGATATGATGGGTATTCTTACCTTAATTTTCCCGCCCCCAGGTATGAAGTGCCAAACCTACTTGTTTGATAGTGTCCCTCATATTACCGGTGTCTACCCCGAAACCATGTATACTGATGGCCCGTCATTGGAACATCCACTAGATTAAGATCCTTTAGCACCTCTCGAAAGTCATTAATCAACGAGCCCTTGATAAGTCCCCCACTTTTTGTTTCATTATCATTCAGGATACCGTTCAAGTTACCGATGACAATCCACTCAGTCATGGTTGGCTAATGAAGTCGGTGTAGGATCTCCCAAGTCAGATTGCTTATGTCCCTTCTTGGCTCCCCATAAATCCTCGTGAGCTGAACTCCCTAATAACCTGGGTCCGTAAATTCGACATCAATAAATCGATCATCTATTACCCATTGCTCAATTGCAACTCCTGAAACCCAGAACATAGCTAAGCCTCTCTGTGTTGGTGAAGTTGGGACACAAATATGTCCCGCAAAGCCAGATGATCGTGCTAGCAAGAGACAACCATGGCGAGATAACAAAGTCTCAAAGAGGAATACCACATGAGCCTTTCTATCCCAGAGAAGGTGACAAAGGTTCTTTTTGTGGGTGCCTCGACCCTTCCCCTAACAGTTCCTGGACAGGATGCGAAAATCAGGGGTATTAGGGAAAGGATTAGGATTTGGGTGTGGCCCAAAATGTAAAGCCCGCTTATTTTTAAAAGGGTTATCTTTTGCAATTTGAAACGATGGCGTAAGATTTTTCCATAAGTGAATTTAAAAGAAAAATAAAAAAAGGTAACATCCCGCCATGCCAGACCCGGGCCCCACGCGCGGTGATGTTAGGTCTGCAGCCCAATACACCCCAACCCCTCTGGTGTACTGTCCATAGACAAATACCAACCTAGGTTGTTGGTGAGACTTGAACCCAAGACCTCCCCCTTTATAGCATTTCCTTGAGTGATGCTATCACCAATTGAGCTGCACTTTTTTGTAACATCCCGCCGTGCCAGACCCGGGCCCCATGCGCGGCGATGTTAGGTCTGCAGCCCAATACACCCCAACCCCTCTGGTGTACTGTCCACAGACAAATACCAACCTAGGTTGCTGGTGAGACTTGAACCCAAGACCTCTCCCTTTATAGCATTTTCCTTGAGTGATGCTATCACCAATTGAGCTGCAGCCTAGGTTGGTATTTGTCTGTGGATAGTACACCAGAGGGGTTGGGGTGTATTGGGTTGCAGACCTAACATCGCCGCGCGTGGGGCCCGGGTCTGGCACGGAGGGATGTTACAAAAGGGTTTAGGCCTGGGCCATCCAGACCTCATTTTTGGGTCAGGCCAGACCAGGCCCAAAATGCAGACGCGTCAGCCCAACACAAGTCAGCCCAAATCGCACCCTAACCCTAAGTTCACGAAGCTTCAGCCTCATTTCCCACGCACGCTGCCCGAGGAACTCGTCGTCTCCCTCGCGAACTCTCTCCCTCTCGCACCTCTTCGTCTTGTCCGACCTCTCACTCTGCCTTCTTCCTCGAACCAGAGCGCCGGAGCTCCGAGCTTCACCAGTACCAGCTACTCCGCCCTTCCATCCACGACCCCCACCTCTCCTCAGAACCCAGACCGCTCATCTTCTTCTTCTCCTTCCTCGATTCGCAGAGACTCGCGCCGCCGTCTTCACCAGAACCTCGCCGTGCCTTCAAACGGACAGATCTTTGTCAGTGAGCCTTCTCCCGACCCTGTCTCACCTCCCTCATCTCTTTTCCTCTGATTTCTGAGCGAAATCGAGCTCACCTTTCCCGAGCCGTGCCAGAGTTGGGGTTCGTCGGAGCCTGAGCTCCAGATCTACTCCTACGCCGCCAGACCTGATCAGAGGAGCTCGATTCAGGCTCGGGCGACCTCCCCACGAGGTCCTGAGCACCCTGAAGACCGTTCCCACGCCATCCTGAGCTCCCTGCCACCACTTCGCCGCCCAGAACCACACTCGCCGTCGAGAGCCGCCGCCGTCGGAGGAGGACCATCGGAACCCTAACCATCGCCGACCTGAGCAAGCTGGGCTCGGGCTTGGGACAACACCGAGCTTGGGCCTTAGCTTTGGTCTGAGCCTTGGGTTGGACTAGGTTTGGGCCTCGGGCCTGAACCTGGTTCGGGCCTCGGGCTTGGGCTGGATCTAGGGTCCTGGTCCGGTCCGGGTCTGGGTCGGACTCGGGTCAGGTCTGGGTCAGGGTTCTGGACCGAGTTCGGACCTGGATTCGGGTCGAACTCGGGTCGGGCCGGGTCAGGCCAGTTTTTATAATTAATTTAATTAATTTAAATTAATTAATAATTGGGATTTAAAATCAGACAAACACCTGGACTTATCGGACAACTTAACGGACTTTTGGACATCGAACTTTGGACTTAATTATTAAATTAGGGAACCGTTACGGATTGGACCAGGACTGATACCGTCCCGTTTGTGTTAACACCAGGTTTTTACCCCGAGCAAGGAGAAGACCGGAGTTAAACCAGACTTGGAGATCGCCTGAGAAGACCGGAGTTAGTCCCGGACGTCAGCAGCTAGGAGACACAACTGTTGGTTCTTCAAGAGGTAGGGATTACCTCGAAACTCTTATTACAGTTTTACTGGAATGCATATAGGGAAACCTAATAACCGGATAAACAACTAGTATGCATATAGGATATGGATCATTAGCGTAGACGTATCGACTGTGAACATTTACGATTCTGTCTTGGGAACTTGCCGTGCTGGTAGAATCGGGCCATGTAGTGCCTGTAGGATTGATTGTTGTTTGAGGATTTTGTGTTGTGTTGTTTGAACGGTTAATAAAAGATAAACATGAAAACGAGTATAGTTGACTTGAGAATGCATGATAGTGATTTGAGTATTATTTCCTGGTTTCATGATATATTGGATTGGGGATGTTGGGGAACGAATACCGGTTAAGCCGGTGGGGTTTACCACGTTGAATGTGGTGACGATAAGTGATGGTAAGTGCGTGATTGTTATGATGGAAATCGTTGATTGTGATATGGTCGGGTGAGTGATAGACCGACGTGACTGTGATATTTGGTGAAGCATATGTTGCTATGTTTGGTAAATTGAGAAGCATGATAGGTGATATCCGGTGAAGCATGTGTTGCTATGTTTTGGGCATGTGTGTCATGTGTGAGTGTGGTCGGGATTGTGGTTGTGGTACTGTGGTTACCTGTGATTGTGTCCGCGATGTGTTGCACGAAGAGGCGATTTTCCTGCCTTCCATGTGTTGGTAAAATGTTGTGTTACGCGATGTGTTACGCGAAGAGATGTGTTTTGCGATGAGGTCGACCGCCTCACCTGACTGTGTGTTAGGGGAAATTTGCGTACGGCTACGCTGGGCCGAGCGGGTTGCTCCCGAGACCATGCATGGGTTACGAGTTGTGTGTTTCGATAAGGTTTGGATTAAATGAGTTTTGCGGTGTTTGTGACTATGAGTGGGTCCTTGTTATGAGTTGTGTGTAACCATGAATGACTTGATTGTTTGGGAGTGAATTCATGTGTAGCTTCCGTGTAAGTTAAAGTATCGTATTTGTGGTTGTCCGTAAGTCGGTTGTGAAGGGGCTTTGGATGTGGAAATCTCGGGACAGTTTGTGGTCGGGTAAAGTGAAGTTTGTTTAAGTTGGATTACTTTTCCTCGTCGCCTTTTCCTTTTAATTGTTAAAAAGTTGGCTTAGAAACGGAATTGGGTGTCTTACCGGATTGTAACCTTATCGTTGTGTGCCTTGGTCGATTGGATGGTGTTGAGCTGAAGTTAGTATGTTTGGACTGGTAAACGTCAGGTTAAAAAGGGGTTTTGTCTTTAAATTGGCTTAAGTTTCGTATCGTTGTTTTAACCTTTTGATGTAACTTAAAATTGTGGAATAACTTTATGGTAAATCTGTTTGAGGTGGTTTTCGGAGTTTTCCTTACTGAGCGTCAAGCTCACCCCTTACCGTGTATTCTACAGGTGATAGTTATACTTTGGACTAGAGGGTTACGCAGAGCTGGGAGCTAGCGGAGACCCGGGGTTAATTTGTATTTCGTAGAGACGTACCTCTCTTTTTCAGTTATTGTATTTGAGCAAGCTTAAGACTCAGGGGTGTGAAACTCTCGTTGACTTATATTATTTTATCCTTATCAGTTATTCGTTACTTTTAAATTGTTTTATTTAAATTCACTAAGTCACGTCACGGGTCCAGTCAATACCGGATTTGGGGCGAGACATAAAACCTGGATCCTGCCTACGTTGGCATTGAGGCGTTGATGTAACCTGTGAGATACCTACTGAAATCGGGGCCAGAGACAACGATGGAAACAACGAAGCTCCGTAGGGTCGTGCCCCTTGATTCAATTGTGCAGGCAGTAGAGAATTCAGGAATAGGAGGTTCTAGACATGAGTACTGGGGAGGAAGAACGTCGACCTTGGGACGCGGTAGAGACATCTGAAGTATGCCTGGAGAGACGACGTCGTCTAGGGAGAGTGTGCATCGTGGATAGCGGTTGAGAAACCTTAGCAGAGCTCATTCGTCTTTGTGATATGATCATTTTTTTATATATGGTTATGTATTATTCTTGACATTCAATTAGGTCATAATTTTATCTTAGTATTTTAATTTTTTCAGATTCTATTTGAAGTAGCCTAAATCTTTTTCGTGTCGTCTCAGTACCTTGAACTTTTATATATATATATATCATTTTAATACCCAACGTCAACTTCTTATCCATTTTTCCATTCAAAACACTTAAAAAGTTTATAACACTCCTTATTAACATTCAAATTTTCAAAATCATGCCATTGGTTCTTCAACCCAATATCCCTCTTCTCCTCGAACTCAACCTAGGCCGCACCACAATCGGGAAAGGGAAATTGAGGGGTGTCCATTCTTATGGAGGACACCAACGGTATCTTCAAGGTCATAACTACAGAGGTTGTTCCACTAGTCCGTGTCAAATTTGAGGGTATTGTAACCACACATCTAATCGTTATCGTCGTCGCTACCAACAGTCTTTGACACCACCACAAGCTCATATGGCCTAGCATCAACACTATGGTAACTATCTACACCAGATTCATCGTGACTTCTACACCATCTCCTATGTTGTGGTATCCAGACTCAGCTGCATCACACCATATAACTGATGATCCATCACACTTACACAATCTAGTGTCATACTCACGTTAGAAACAAGTGCTGGTAAGGAATGGTCGGGCTATGCCTATTCATCACTCAGGTACAGTCTCGTTCCACACTTCTCTTACTAGTATTGAATTTGAATTGGAAATGTGCTTCATGTACCCTATATCCAAAAATAATTACTATATGTTTGCAAATTCTCATATGCCAATCACTACTTCTTTGAGTTTTTTCCCGATCACTTTGTTGTTAAGGACTAGGTAACCAAGGCCACCCTGTTGCACGGTTGGAGTAATGGGTACTTGTACGAGCTCTCTACTGGTGTGTAGCCCACTGCCTACATCGTTGATGCACCTATACCTCCTGAGTGACATGCTCGTTTGGGTTATCCATCCTCTCATATCACCTCTCATATCCTTCAAAATCATCATTTAAATGTGTCTGGTCCTAATTTACTTTCTTCTATTGGTTCTTGCGAAGCCTATCGCCTAGCCGAATAGGCTAGATCACCTTCACCCAGTATTTCTCATGTTAGTACCAAATCCTTTCAAATTTTACACTCAGATGTTTTAGGTCCGACCCTTGCTACTTTGGTTAATGGTCGAAACTATTTCGTGTTATTTGTTGATGATTTCTCCAGATACACCTAGCTATTTTGTATCAAATTCATAAGTGATGTCCTCTATATATTTCATGAATTTAAATCAATGATAACCGTCAATTTAACATTGATATTGCGTGTTTCAAACCAGGACGTTGTTTGTGATCCGTTTTGCGACCTTGTTCGTGATTATGTAGATTGTGTGAATCTTGAGATTTCTGATTTGTCGGCTTTGTCGCGTAGGGAAGACGAGGCATGTGACATCATTTTGGAATCAGAATTGGTTTTGGGCTTAGTTGATTCTGAAGCCAAATGTCACGCCCCGAATTCGGCATGACCGAACCCGGAACGCGAACGGTGAAACAGTAAAATGATTTTCAAACATTTTAATAAACCTTTTTAAAATTACCACTTACGTTAATCAAAAACAATATTTTTACAACCGATTTTTAATTTAAATAAAACGAAAGAACACGAAAACATGAGTGTACGTCGCTAGACAACCCCGACAGCCCGGACTCTCGCTCCCAGCTCTTCAAGCCTCGAGAGATCCTCCTAGTCCGCCTTGCGAACGGTACCTGTAGGAAAAGCAGCAATGGGTGAGCGTTTCGCTCACCACCACGGACACCAGACTGACTACGGCATATATCAGAAATACCGGGAACACCGACAACAAACAAAAACACAGGGGACTACTACCCCAAATCACATGTTAAACCCGACTGTCACACAAATCACTGTCAAATTCCCCCCGACCATCCAAGACCCGTGCACGTAAAGGAGACCCCAAATTAGAGACCGAACAACCATTCCATTAGTCACACCGACAAGGTAAAGCACAGCCCTCACACGATCCTATGTGCATTTACTTGTAACTTTCCGCAACCAAACCAGTATTCGCTACTCGTCCCTACCTAAAAGGCCTGCGGGAAAAGTAGTAAAGGGGATGAGCGTTCCACTCACCTCCACGGATACCCGTTCGATTATGGCATATTAGTAAAATATCAACAACTTACCAATCTAAACATGGCAAACAACTACCTCAAAACCTGATACTAAACCGTCACAACTGCTCACGATGTCAATACCTCAAATACTCGCTCACGTAAGGGAAACCTCGAATGAGGATCATATTCTAAATTAAGCAAAACACTATTGCTCACCATATCCACACCTCAATTATCCGATCACGTAGGGGAAACCTCAAAACGAGGATCACGTTCTCAACTAAGCAAATCACTATTGCTCACAATATCAATACCCCAATTACCCGATCACGTAGGGGAAGCCTCAAAACGGGGATCATGTTCTCAACTAAGCAATTCACTATTGCTCACAATATCAATACCCCACTTACCTGATCACGTAGGGGAAGCCTCAAAACGGTGATCATGTTCTCAACTAAGTAAAACACTATTGCTCACAACATCAATACCCCAATTACCCGATCACATAGGGAAAACCTCAAACAACTCACTCACGTGAGGGAAACCTCAAACCACCCGTTCACGTGAGGGAAACCTCAAACAACCCGTTCACGTGAGGAAAACCTCAAACCACCCGTTCACGTGAGGGAAACCTCAAACAACCCACTCATGTGAGGGAAACCTCAAACCACCCGTTCACGTGGGGGAAACCTCGAACAACCCGCTCACGTGAGGGAAACCTCAAACCACCCGTTCACGTGAGGGAAACCTCGAACAACCTAGTTCGTACGGCGCCACAGCGCATCAACCCTAACCCTTCTCCGTGGTGAGACCCTCACACAGAGGCGCTGTATCACCACCGTAGGTTATTGATGAGTCTCGAACCCAAGACCTCACCCTTTAACACAGAACTTACGACCTTTGCAAACAAACACAATCGTGAACCAAGTCCCGCAATATCAACAATATCAACACACACAATGCACACAAGATCACAAAGGATCGCACACCAGCTGCTCAGTTTTCGGTAGCTAACCGGCTGGGCTAGAGCCTGCCCCACGCAACTTTCCCCGACACACAGTCGGGCCAGGCGGTCGACCTCTTCGCGACATATAACGCAATACTTTTCCGATAACTAGTCGGAAGGGGAGCCGCCCTTCATCGCGGAGAAATGCACACTTTACCGATGGTTAGTCGGAAGGCTTGCCAACCCCTACCCGCGCGACCCAGTGGCACCCTTTGTCGTCAGGCGGGCCAAACCTCCATGCAATCACAATTATCACACAAGGTTCAACAAATAGTGAAAATAACATAATGACTAGCTACCACTCAGCAAGTCAGTCAACAACCATACATGTTTAACACCCCACAGGCACTCATGGCCACACACAACCACAATCAGTTCATTAACCCTACGACACCACCAAGTGCCACATGCATTTCTATTGTTCGACAGGTTCACTCAACCTACGACGCCACCAAGTGTCACATGCAATTCTATTATTCGACAGGTTCACTCAACCTACGACACCACCAAGTGTCACATGCAGTTCTATTATTCGACAAGTTTACTTATCCTACGACACCAACAGTGTCACATGCATTTCTGCTGATAACTTTCCCTAGTCAAGACCGATATCCGGCTACTTTTCCCTACCTCTTGAAGCGTGTCAAATCCGATGCTCGTGCTCCGGCAATACTCCATATTACCCGCTTAGCCTCCTCTTTTCACGGTCGGCGACACGGTCTACAATGATCACAAATAACACACTTTTTAAATAAGCAGGTGAAACCCGTATTTAATGAACTCAACGCTCAAACGTAACCTCGACAATTCCGATCACTCCCAAACTTTCTGATTACTCGACATTGTCAACAAAGGATCCGGAAAAGTCTGATTCGCCCGGCTCGGCGAATCTGCCCGGGATCGGTAAACGCCCTTTCGGGGCTCCGAAAATTCCCATTTTCGTTTCTACGATCCTAAAATAATTCACGTGTTCCAACGCAATCGACGAAATCAATTTCGGATACCCGAGCGATTTAATTCCGCGTTTAAAGTTTCTAACCCAAATTTCCGAATTCTCACAAATTAATTCTATAATTCATTCCGGGTGTGAATTATCAACTCGGGGATCATCCAAGACCACCCGAACACGAAAAACCCGAGGCCCGACCAAGTGGGCCCCACACGGCCTCAATGGAAAACGTTTCGCCCCAAAACGTTTCTAACGAATTCCAATCCCTAACCCAACCTTAATCAACCCATTTAAACTCAAACCCTAAAATTCAAACATTCCAAAACGAGAAAAAGACGGGTCCTTACCGTAGGGAATGACGAGGGGATGACGAATACGCGAGAATTGAGACGATCCATCGGTCGGATCGTCGGGAGATCGAGCCCAAACCTCTCTTTTTCTTTCTCCTTCTTCTTATTCTCTCTTCTTTCTCTCTCTTCCCTCTCCATTTTTATGAAATGACCGAACTCACTCTCCCCCTTTCTCTTTTTATTTTGTTTTAATATCAACCACACACCAAAATGACCAAAATACCCCCCTTTCCCTTTACCTTTTGTTTTTAAGTCAAAGGGCAAAGTTTTCCTCCCTTCTTCCTTCCACCACATTCGTGACATGTGTCATGTGGGTCCCACAACTTAGAAAAATATCTTGGTAGATATTTTTCAGTCCAATTCGCGAAATTCGGCTGTCTCGAGCCCCGTGCGGGCCCATTTTCCAAGAATTTACGAAACTTTGCATTCTACAGGAAAACGGCCCAACTAAGACCGCTATAACGACGTATAAGCTTTTTGGATCCAAATCGGGCCTCGAACGGACCAAAACGTCGCTCGGTTGACTTTTTCGGTAAAAAGTCAACTTTTCCCAAATTGGTCAAAAAGTTGCCCTGAGTCACCCAGAACTCACTTTGGTTGATATCGGGGTCAACTTAAGTCCGATATGACCCTCGGGGTCAATTTTAGGTTCATTTAGGTGTCTGTCCCAAAATTTTAAATTTTTCCGTTTTTCCGCCGATTGACCGGCGTTGACCCGGAGCGGTCCTTACACCAAACCTTTGGATCTTGTTGGTGAGGTGCGTCCATTTTCACCCCATCAAGGGGATGATCCAAGTATGGTGACGGTCCATGTTTCTTTGGAGGCCCAGGTTGATTCATATGATATGGTGATCATGCCTTCTCTTTTGGGTCGGGGTAGTAAGCTTGATGGACCTCACGTTGATGGATCTCGGATCGAGATTAGTAGGATCACATCTGGTAACGTCCTAGGAATATGATATGTTCGAGTATGGCGACGACACTAGATCAAACATTCCGATAAAACAACTTGAGCCCCTAGGCCTGCGTCTAGAAGGTCCACCGAGAGGATGGGGGGAATTATAATGGTAAGGGCGAGATAGGTAAGGGACGAATTACCCTCACGAGTGATTGAGATGATACCTCCAAATCACCATGTTCTAGGTGGAATTGACGTCACCAGGTATCACTTCGGCTCCCATCAGGTAGATCGGTTTATAGTAACCAATTGATTCACAAAGCTCTCACATCTACCCGAGGTTGGACGCCAGATGTAGTGTTATAATCGTAAAACCAACTTCAACCCTAAATATAACCCTAAAATGGATGGAAACAACATAAGTATTAGTTCGTAATATATTTTCGTTATAAAATAATTTTAAGATATTTATCCAGTAAACACGTAAAATACAAGATATATCAACGTAATTTACTCTATATTTAAAGTTTTACTTAAAACCTCAAAGGATGAGACATGAATATATCGTCGTTTTGAGAACACTTCCAAGTGAAGTCAGCGTTGTGTTGTTACCTCAGCCAAGGATTTGTAATTACCTTTCTATCCAAAAGAATAAATGCCCGAGTACGGGCAAACTCTGTAATTATGATGGAGATTCCGTCGCTTTTCTTAGTTAGGTGATTGAAATAAAAAATCACATCAAAAAAGAAAAGAAAAGATTTCTTAGTTAGGTGATTGAATTCTTCGTCGTCCACATTTGTATAGCCAGCAATTGGGTCTGAGAGAGACGCAGATCTGAGATATGTCAAGATCTAATTCCATGGCTTCTCCGTATTCCACCGTCCTCTGTTGCATCTTCATCTTCCTCTCCGTCTCTGTATCCTTCGCCGAGATCCGATCCTCCGAGATCAGATCCGATAACCGCCCAATCATCCCCTTCGACGAATTCGGCTTCTCCCACAACGGCCGTCTCGAGCTCAACGTCTCCAACATCGTGCTCTCCAACCCTAATCCGGATCTGGACTTCTCCAAGGTCGGCTTCTTCCTCTGCACCCGCGACACATGGCTCCATGTCCTCCAGCAGCTCGAGGACGGCGAAATCACCTGCGCCCTCCAGTCCGATCTCATCAAGACTGTCTACGCCTTCAGCAACCTCAAGTCCCAGAAGGAGTTCGGCACCGTGTACCGCGTCTCCGACTCCGATCAGTTCACTCTCGTCTTCTCCAACTGCCTCCAGCAGCTCAAGGTCTCCATGGACGTCAGATCCGTCATGTACAACCTCGACGGAAAGAGCGGCGTCCGCGATTACCTCTCCGCCGGCAAGACCGTGCTCCCTAGGGTTTACTTCATGTTGGCTCTGATCTACATCGTCCTCGCTTTTCTCTGGGTTCACGTCCTCTACAAGAAGCGATCGACCGTCTTCAAGATCCATTTCTTCATGCTCGCCGTCGTGCTCCTCAAGGCGCTGAACCTGCTCTGCGAGGCTGAGGACAAGTCGTACATCAAG
Source organism: Erodium maritimum (assembly GCA_963921825.1). Lineage (NCBI taxonomy): Eukaryota > Viridiplantae > Streptophyta > Magnoliopsida > Geraniales > Geraniaceae > Erodium > Erodium maritimum. The sequence goes on from OY997590.1 coordinate 23,812,471, forward strand.
CGCACCGGAAGCGCCCATGGATGGGATGTGCTGTTCTACATATTCAGCTTCCTGAAGGGTATCACGCTCTTCACTCTGATTGTGCTCATTGGGACTGGCTGGTCGTTCCTGAAACCATACCTTCAGGACAAGGAGAAGAAGGTTTTGATGATTGTGATTCCTCTTCAGGTGGTGGCTAATATTGCCCAGGTCGTGATTGATGAGAATGGACCTTATGGGCATGATTGGATCACCTGGAAGCAAATTTTCCTGCTTGTTGATGTGGTTTGCTGCTGCGCTGTCTTGTTCCCAATTGTGTGGTCAATCAAGAACTTGCGCGAGGCAGCAAGGACTGATGGCAAGGCTGCTGTGAATCTGATGAAGTTGACTCTGTTCAGGCAGTACTACATTGTGGTTATCTGCTACATTTACTTCACCAGGGTTGTAGTCTATGCACTGGAGACCATCACATCGTACAAGTATCTGTGGACCAGTATTGTTGCAGGAGAGTTGGCTACACTGGCCTTCTATGTATTTACTGGTTTGAAGTTCAGGCCCGAAGCACACAATCCGTATTTTGTGCTTGATGATGATGAGGAAGAGGCTGCAGCTGAAGCATTGAAGCTTGAGGATGAGTTTGAGCTATGAGCTGCTGCTTTGCGTAAAGAATGCTACAATTGTCTGTCCAGATGTAATCAGTTGAGGTAGAGTTTTACTACTGCAATGGTCTTTGCTGTTCAATTTAACCATCATAGAAACTATGGATAAATTGATTTATGTTTGTTTTTTTCATTTTTGGTTGATGATCTACTGTACCCTCTTCATAATTTAGTAGGAAAATTTCATAGACTTGCTTGTGTGTCTACGAGTTATATAATATTTGTAAGTAGGGATACTGAATGTTCATCTTAATTTTTGAAATTCACTTTTTCATAGCGTTCTTTGTTTAGTTAAATTCATGCAATACAGCGCTGACATACGTGTATGCAACTATTGGATTGATATGCTTATTTGTTGAAGATAGTTTCATTAATCTTGTCAGTAATTTTGGTGAAATACATTCAGAATCACATACCAGTAAAAGAATTAAGTTCTAGATTATCCAAGGAAATGCTAACAGAATATAGCCTTTTTAACGCTGTAACAGAAACAAGTTAATCTTGAAATTCCATTCTTTGGAACCATTGCACAGTGGCTATGTTGGGCATGCATTTCTATTAATCAGTGTCTCTTCCTGATTCATGTTTTACTAAGTTCTGTTGCTATCTTGAGTTTCCTTTTCTATCTGACTAAGCTTAAGAGTTAAGAGACCGAATTTTTATTTCTATTAAATGTTAAGAGAGGCTCATCTGAAATCTCTTGGATTGCATACATCACAGCATGATAGTTTAGGCCGCCTTAGGCAGCAAGAATGATAATGTATTAACGCGGATGACAGTTTCAATGTCGTGAGGCCATGGTCACGCAATCTTGATTTGAAGCAGTAATTGAATATGTTTACTTTGATGATAGGGTTGCTATCTTTTGGGGTAGGATTTTCTTACAGACAATGTCATTCTATGTTTGTTAGCTGCTTAACATTTTATTGTTAGCTTTTAGATTATTTGTATGCTGAGCCTAATTTTCATTTGCACATCACATTCTATGGATCCATATACATCTACATCATATTTTCTTGCCCCTGTAACTTGATGAGCATGCATATTCATCTATGAATAATGTACTCAGTTGGCAGATCTGGGAACTGTTGCTCTCATATGGTGAGATGAGAGCACATCACCTTTTAGCAAGTGTCTGTTTTAAAACCCAAAGTTAACATATCATTAGTAGGGATGGCAAAAAATGTGCGGAGCCGGATGACGTGTATTATAAATTGACCAGCTTGTAGGGAATCCACAGTGAGTTGAAAATGGGAAGCTGCTTTGTATATGATTATGTTTTACAATGAATAAGGCCTTGGAGGAAGCATAGAATTATCGTTAGTTCTCACTACTGAGCGAGAAGAGGAAATACAAAGGGTCTTGAGTGAATTTGAAGGGGTTTGTGCAGTTCCCAAATCACTACCTCCCTCTAGGTACTGTGAATCACAGTCTGTGATCACAACATTCCCTTGGTGCATGGTAGCCAACCACGTGTAATTAGGCCTTATAGACACATCTATCAACAGAAAAATGTGATTGAGTCATTGATTAAGGAGATGCTGGATAATGGAGTAATCAAGGAAAGTTTTAGCCCTTATACATTTCAAATTTTATTGGTGAAAAAGAAGAATAGAAGATGGAAAATGTGTGTTTACTACACACAACTCAATGATCAAACCATCAAAAACAGGTTCCTAATATCAGCCATAGAAGAACTGCTTAGATGAGGTGGGGGTAATTCGTAAAATGGCCTTATATGTTCTTTTGTCCCTAATCTCCATGTGGAAATTGACATTTTTAACCCTCATTAAAGAGAACAAATTTCCATCCACTCCACCATTTATCCAAATATCAAATTCAAACTATATTTTTATTTTCTCAATCAATTCACTCTTAGCAATTTAAATAACTCTTCTTCTTCTTCTTCTTCTTCTTCTCCTTCTTCTTCTTCTCTGTTCCAAGTTTCAAGCTCGATTTACACCTTCTTCTTCTTCTTCTTCTTCTTCTTCTTCTTCTTCTTCTTCTTCTTCTTCTTCTTCTTCTCTGTTCCAAGTTCCAAGCTCGACTTACACCTCCTACTTCTTCACGAAGATGGGGGCTTAATTTTTAACACGAGATTCTGTACTTTCAGTGTTGGAATGAAATTTTCTCAATTTGGGATTCGTTATTCTCGATACTGAGATGAAATTTTCCTAACCTGAGAAATTTCATGTGGAAATTATCGATTTTACCTTTCACTTAAAGAGATAAATAAAGGGTAAAGTCGAGAAATCACTAAAAAGGATAAATGAAGGGTATAATTTGAAGATCAATATTAGAGAAGACCATTTAGCAAAAGTTCAAACCGTACAGGTCAAAAAATTTAAAAATTAGGCAGATAAGACCGTTTCGTAAATTACCCTAATAAGATGGATGAAAGTCAATTTTACTCCAAGAATGGTCTCAGAGTAGGGTACCTTCAGATCAGAACTAAAGAGGGTGAGGAAGGCAAAAACTACCGATATAACTCATACAAGGCATTATGAAGTGTAAGATCATACCCTTTGGGTTGACTAATGCTCCAACATGTTTTCAATCCCTGATGAATCAAGTCCTGAAGGAATATATGAGGAAGTTTGTCTTGGTTTTCTTTGATGTCATACTAGTTTACAGTGTCATTTGGTCTGAACATGTAGTGCATGTCAAGTTAGTCCTACATATACTAAATAATAAGTGCCAGTTTGCCAAGAGAAACAAGTATGAGTTTAGGAACCAGTAAGTGGAGTATCTTGTCACATTATCAACAATCTTGTGGTGTCAACTGACCTATAGAAGATTAGAGCAATGGTGGAATGTCCAGTACCTCAAAACCTTAAGGAACTGAGGGGGTTCTTAAGGTTAAATGATTATTATATAAGGTTCATTAAGAGTTACGGGATTATAGCTAGACCTCTATCAAATATCTTAAAGAAGAATGGTTATGTGGAGTAAGGAAGCTCAAAGAAGCTATGACAACTGCCTTAGTTTTAAGACTTCCAAATTTCAAATTTCCATTCATCATTGAAAAACATGCTTATGATCAGGGAATTAAGGGGTTCTAATGTAAGAGGGAAGAAGTGCAAAGTGTTGATAAACCCAGTGTAACAGTGTTGATAAAAGTTCCGTCTTGCACTAGATCAAGACCATGCTCTCGTTTCCATCCTTCTGTTCCTTATTGATTTCCGTTTACGGTGAATATGTTTCCATGGTTACTACCATTAAGGGTCATCAAGAGGACTGTCCGGTTAAGAAGAGTGTCATGAAGCGGCCTCGACGTTCGGCCATGGGCAAGACTCATCTCAAATCTGACCCAGTAATGGGTGGGACAGGAGCAGCTGCAGTTGATATTGGGGCTTCTTCAAAACTTCGCGGTAAGGGTTTCAGGAAGCGCAGAAGTCCGGTAAAGGCGAGGGCCTCCATTCCTACCGCCTCCACTGGTAAGAATGTCGTCTCTGGCCAGGTATTTGTTACTTCTGTCGGTGTGAATAACTCCCAAGAGACTGCGGAGATGATCATCAACAAGGAAGAGGTTTTCAACTTAAATTCAAAAGGTCCAGATTCAGGGTGTGTTCCTGTGAAGGTGGCGAATCAGTCTACAGGTTCAAAAATCTTTGTATACAATTTGCCTTTTGGTACTCCTGATGAATGGTTGCTCTCTACTTTTGGATGTTTTGGATCCATTGAGTCTGCTATTGCACTGAAACGACCCAATAGGAAAGGTTGTTGTTTCGGTTTTGTGGTGTTTCAATCATCTGTTGCAGCTTTGAAGGCCATTGAAGTATTTAACGGATTTAAATACAATGGTTTCAAGTTGTTTGTGACTCTTGCTCGACCTGAACATGAGCCATTCCCGGCCAAAAGGATTGTCGCTCCAAAACAGAGCCTTCCGTCTTCTGTTAGTGGAGTATCAAAACACCTGGGTTTTAAGTTGCAGAAGGAGAAATTGATGATGACAGATGGTTTGGCAGCGAGTTTGTTGCAGAACGTCGATCGGAATTCGGTGGTACAGTGGTTGTCGGAACTGTTTCGGGCGGAGGCTTTTCGCCGGCAGTCTCGCGATTCTAATTCAAAACTTGGAATTGCGTCTGTTTCGGATGTTTTGAATGAGCCTGAGGGAGTTAATGACGTCCGGACTTTTCGGGATTCGTCGCTCGAAATTCATGTTTCGTCAACGACGTCCCCTGTAATCGCGTCGGAGATCGCTTGCGTTTTGAATGACGCACAACATGTGGGTTGTGTTGTAACTGGCCCATCATCTGAAGCCCAAAGAACCTTGGTTGATTCAGGCCCGGTTTTGGTTGTTGGCCCATGTGAGGGGGGTGTGGAGGCAGGCCCTTCACCTAGTGTTGTGGATGTTTTGTTAGGCTCAGCAGGTTCGATTGCCTCGGAACCAGTTACCGATGGTTTGGAGGATGTAGTAGAAGCGGAAGAGAAGGAGGACAGTCCTTGGAAGGACGCTCTTCTTCAACCTCGTCAGAGTAGACCTTCTACTTTTAATGTTGTTACCCGTTCGAGAGCTCGTTCCTTGACTCGAGAACGGGCCATCAAGGCTGCGCCTCCTATTTCGACCTTGTGGATAGCGTCTCATAAGGCTCGGCATAAACCCTCTCACTAGTTTTGTTTTTTGTTCGGTTTTTTTCTGTTGTTTGGGGATAAGGTTTGTCCTTATAGCTCTCCCGTAGTAAATCTCCTTTGTAAGCGTGTTACTGGTCTTTTGACCTCTTTTACCCTGTTTCTTCTTGAACCAGGGCATTCCGATTCCTTTTTTGGATTCGGTCTTATTAATAAAAATTTCGAGCTTATCAAAAAAAAATGTAAGAGGGAAGATCTATTTCATTCATGAGTAAGGCGTTAAAAGTTAAGGGAAAAGGGATGTTTACTTATGAGAAGGAACTGCTAGCCATAAAGTTTACAATTTAGAAATGGAGACATTCTATCTCAAATCAACCTTTTGTGATCATGACTAATCACTATAGCCTCAAGTTTGTGTTAAAGAGGAAATTGACCACCACCTTTCAACACAAGTGGATGTCCAAACTCATGAGATTGTCTAATTCCATTAAGTACAAAAAGGGAAGGGAGAAATTAATAGCTGATGCTCTGTCTGTAGTGAACCTGGATCAATATAAGGAAATGGAAGTGAGTGTTCCATCTTGGGTTACAAAAGTGTTAAGCATCTATGAAAAGGATTTAGAGGCTCAATCTATATTGTTGCAAATGTCTATAGACTATCGGTCCCTTCCTAACAACCAAATGAGGCAAGAGATGATCATTGTGGAAGGTAAGATTTATCTGGGTAGTAGTAATGGAGTGAGACTATGTTATTGGGGGCCATTCAAGAGTGAAAGAAACTACAAGAAGGATCAAAACCAGTTATTTTGGCCTTATATGAACAAGGAAATACAATTATGGGGGCAAGAATGTGATATTTGTCAAAGGTGCAAAGTGAACCACTATTCTTACCTTGGGTTGTTGTAACCCTTGAACATTCCTACCACTCCCAAGAAGGATATCCTTATGGACTTTATGGTGGGACTTCCCACATCTGAAGGCAAGGACATCATCTTGGTGGTAGTGGACATGCATACTAAATTTGCTCAGTTCGTACCATTGCAACACCCTTATTTTACAGCAACTGTAGCTCAAGATTTCTTGGATCAAGTTTTAAAATTAGATGGATTGTCTGATGTAATTGTCTCAGACAAAGACAAGGTGTTTATCAGTAATTTCTGGCAAGCCTTGTTCAAAAGGTTGGGAGTAGAGTTGCAACTTCCTACAACTTATCACCCTCAAAGTAATGGCCAAATAGAGAGATTTATTAAATTTCTAGAGAACTATCTGAGGGCTATGGCTCACCAAGCTCCAATGAGATGGATGAAGTGAGTGGCTCTAGCTGAGTATTAGTACAACACAAGTTACCGTACCTATCTCAAAACCACACAATTTGAGGCATTATATGGCTATCCTCTTTCGGTTCTAGGAGTAATAGAAGTTGAATCAAGTGTTCATTCAATAAATATGAAGACCATTATTGATGCTCTCAATACAAATCCGCAACAAGCTCAGCAAAGCATGAAACATTACATTGACAAGATGAGAAATGAGATGAGTTTTGAAGTGGAAGAATGAGTCTATTTGAAGATCCAACTTTATAGGCGGAACTCTATGAGCCTAAGAAAGAGCATGAAGATAGCTTCAAGATTTTATAGGCCTTATTAGATCGTGGAAAAGAAAGACAATGCTTCACTACTTAAAAGGCAATTGAGTCATAAAAACATTCACATTCATACCTTTCCAAAGTTAACAAATGAAGTACAATGGAAGCTTTCCTATTTCAACTCCTGGAAACCAGAATGATCAAGAGAAACAGTATGGTAATGATGCAGTACTTGATCCAGTGGGATAGGTCCTATGTGGAAGATGCTACATGGAAAGATACAAGAGTAATTCACAACCAATTTCCAAAATGACTGTACAAGGTTTAAGCTTGAGGTCAAGCCAATTGATAAGGGGAGCTTTGTCACAACACGCTTCCTTGAAATGCAAGCAACAAGCATTTCTATAGCTCTGAATAAGATGGTTGGTACAATGTCGTTTGATTGGAAGGCCTTTTGAGTTATACAACGAGTTTGGATGAAGGGTGGGAGCCGAGTCATGTTACCATTACCTTATCCATGTTGCTTGTCTACAAATATGAAGGTCAAGCTGAGGATGTGGTCCTGCCTGCAGCTTCAGAGCTGCAATTGTGGTCCTAACAACAACCCTTCTATATGGTTACATGTATTCGGCTGAGCAATATGTTTGGTTATCTTATGATGTTAGTTGTTATGCTTTTATAGAAAGAATTGTTAGGAGAGGGATCTGGAACTCTTGCTACAAGTTTATAGTTTATCAATACAAGTTTAAATTCAATCATTTATTTCCTTTAAAATTCCTAGCAATTCTTACATCTAGTCTTCAACTTGTGGTATTTTTCGGTAACCCAAATCGGTGTTTGTGACCCGGGCTTCTTCTTCCTCTGTAAGACGCGATGATTCCTATCCTTTTTCTCCCTTTGCAAAACACGATGGAAAGAGATCTATGTTTTGCAGTAGAAGTTGAATCGTTGATGTCCGAAAAAGGTCACAACGAGTTACAACGAGGATGAAGATGGGAAGCTTATTAATTAATTTTCAGTAAGATAGATGGAGTGAAATACAAAGATAGTACAATAATGAGTAGCCAAGAGGCTCTCCCCTCTCTCTAGAAACCCTAGTCTTCTTCGCCTTCCTCAAGCCGCTGCCGAGCTTCCCTCCATCGCCGACGATCTCCTCACTGGGAAGTTGCTGGTGGTGACCCTCGTCTCCCCTCCGTCCCTCTGTTTGTTTCTCCCCCTTCTAGCCTTCTTTTCCCCTTTCCCCCTTTCGTTCTCTTCTTCCTCGGTCGGGATTCTCATATCCGGCCCTTTCCTTCTCCTCCCGTGGTAGATCGGTCTCAGATCTGGTTGTGGGAGCCCTTTCTTCGTTTTCTGTCAAAGATTGGTGCAGATCTGTCGATTCCTATCTACTGGCGTTTGGGGGTGAAGGGGCTGAGGTGGTGTGGTTCATTTCTTTTTGTGGGAGGGCTTTCCCTTGGTTTCTCCGGTGGTATTGTTGCAGCTCTGATTGCTCTTGCCCTCTGTTTTGCTGGTGAAGACTGTCCCGGCCCTTGCAAGGTCTCGCCTCCTCTTCGTCGATGTAGCTGTTGGGGCTGTTTCGTCGGAGCAGGCTTGGGTGGATGAAGGCCTCATGGTCCGATCCTCGGCAAGGCTTGAGCTCGGCTGAAAAGCCTGTCTTCTGCCTTGGTCTCCTTGGACCCTCGCAGGGTGTTGGCCGGCAAGGGTTAGAATGAGCTCAAGTTTAGGCCGGTGGATCTCGGGTTGTGAGGGACACTTCGAGTTGCAGTGGGAGGCTTTCCTAGAGCGGGATTGTCACAGTTCGTTGCTCCTCCTCTCTTCGTTTGTTGTTGGCGTCGGTGAGCTCCCGCGTGCTAGGTGTGCTCTGGGTGGCGGAGGTGTCCGGGCTTGCGGTGGAAACTACCTCAACCTTGATGTTGTTCTGGTATGTTCCTCTTTCAACATACTTAGTTCGGTTTTCTTATCCCAACCCGCTTCTCTACTCTTATCTTGATTACCTGTGATCCCCGTTGTTGTCGGAATCGCCGGACGGTGTTGTCCTCCGATGATAGCATGGGCCTTGTTGCCCTAGGTAACTTTTGGATTTAGTAGTTGTAATGGTTGTTGTCTCTGCCGATTGGGGTGCTGGCCTCCGCCAATTGCATTACCCCCATTTTTTTTGTTGGATTTGGGGGTCTTGGGGACAGAGGAGTTGTTAATTCCCAACTGAAGTTGGAAGAGGAATCTCGGGTTGTAGTTTGTTGTTGTTTGCTTTGGGTCTTTTCTTTTCTCTTTGCTGTTTTTCTTCAATTGTGCTTCATGATAGTCCAATACAGATCTAGACCTCTTTTTGTTATTTCTTAATGGTGGAAAAATCTAGGTATAGAGACATCAAAATTGTGCACCCTGATTAGCTTCCTTCTGTTGGTTGGTTTAGTAGTTGGTCTGTGCTTGGTTCTTGTTTTATTGTGGTATTCTTAGTTGTTCCTCAGGTTGTTGAGGTTTCTGGTTAGAGGTTCCCATGGGGAATGCTCACTCTTTGTACTTCAACACTTGCTCTCCACTTCAGAGAGCATTTAATTTAAATTTGCCTTGCTGATAAAAAAAACGAGGATGAAGATGGCCGTGGGAGATATCTGGAGTTCTCGCCCGCTACGAGTTCTCGGTCCAGATTTAGGTTTCTTACATTCTCGAGGAAGGGGCGCTCTCGAGGTCGTCTACTATATGTTATGTAATAACACTCTTAAACTTTGGATTTTTTTTTACATTAATTAAAATTAAGAAACCTAAATAATGAAAAAAACATAAGAAAAAAAATTGAAGTAGGCAACTTTTTTTGTTGAAAGTTTGAGATATGCTTCCGCCACTAGTCGCCTATAAAGAAAGTGAAGACATGGCATAACTTGTCATCTTTATGACGTAGAACATCTCATTAATATAGACCCATAAGTTTAACATTAGACATTTTTGTAGTTTACTGGGCATTGGGCAAACGCAAGTCTCTCCATAGCCGGAAAATGTGCGACTATAAACGGTAGAGCCCACCTGATAAGAATGGTTGGTGGCGAAAACGAACGGTAAAAAGAAACCATAGTTTTAGGCATGAAACGAGGAACACCTCGGAGACATCATATGAAAAAGACATTAATCAAGTTAAAGCAAATCATAATAACACCTCCTCCGCCTCATTGTTCGGTAATTAAGGATGTCATGGACAGGCATTGTATCGTTCGTGAAGAAAAAACCGAAGAAGCACGGCAGCGAATCCGGTACTCACGATGAATTACCGGACGAACCCTTGGAAGATTTCGGTGACAAGGCCCCCGATCCGAGCAAGACCGCCGGTCAGGTCATCACTTGCAAGGGTACGTAACATGTTCCTCCTACTCCTATATACATATATATATATATATATACATAACTCGAATACTAACATACATACAATATGTGTAGCTGCTGTGCTGTATGATCCTGAGGAGAGTTTCGTCTTGGAAGAGATTCAAGTCCATCCTCCCCAAAAGATGGAGGTCCGCATCAAGATCCTCTTCACCTCTTTTTGTCAGACCGATCTCACCTCTTGGAAAGGCGAGGTAGTTGTCACTTGTATTCTCTTTAGCACTTGTTCATTCATATATACCAAAAACATGTAACATTGCCTTGATTGCAGAATGATGCTCAGCGTGCTTTCCCACGAATCCTGGGACACGAGGCTGCAGGGTAAGTTCGATCGAGAACATTCATTTATGTAACAACAACGTTATTGAAGGTGAATGATATATAATTGTGGCGTGTGTCAGGATCGTGGAGAGTGTGGGAGAGGGAGTGACGGACCTGAAGAGCGGGGATCAGGTGATACCGATATACCACGGGGAGTGCGGAGAGTGTGTGTACTGCAAGAGCAAGAAGACGAACAAGTGTGAGAAACTGGGGGTGGATCCTCGGAAGAGCACGATGCAGGACGGGACTACGAGGTTCACCAAGGATGGCAAGGCTATTCACCATTTCCTCAACTGCTCCACCTTCACCGAGTACACCGTTCTTCACCACGGCTCTGTTGTTAAGGTTCATGCTTCCCCTCTCAGCAAGATCAGCCTCGTCAGCTGTTGCATCGCCACCGGTATATATATATATATATCTTTGATCATATATGTAAGGGACTCTGCTTTCTGAAGTGGAAAGAAGAGCAAGGGCACTCTTTTCGGGTTTGCCTCATACAGATAAAGAACATTCCACACCCAGAAACCTCAATTAGAACAGACTGGTCAATGGCCAAACAAATAGGTTTAATATCCTGATATTAAAACCATAAAGAAAACTAAGAAACAAACACATATCTAGAAACCTTAACTTAACTACCAGAGCACAAGAAGGGAAGACACCACAGTCTTAACCCTAAGAAACCAAAACAAAAATGAAAATGGGTCTTGTCCCCAAATATCACACCCATTAAGCACAAGTGAGAACAAACAGACATAGAAAAACCCAACAACCCACGACTAGCAAAAGCCACAGACCACAAACCGTCCTAAGCCGACAGGTTACTCACACCTGCACCACAACCTAGACCAACCCAAACCCCAAGCACCCAAATATCCGAAATGATATCTTGCCACCCGACAACACCCATAGAGGGAAGGCCAGGTCAACTAACCCCCACCCAACAAAACCGGGTCAAATACCCCTTGTATATATAATTCACAATAATACCCTCACATTGACATTGATTTGATTTTATTAAATACTTTGATAAAATCATTTCATACCCTTTAATTTTCAAGGAGTCGGAGCTGCCTGGAACACTGCCAACGTGCAAGCCGGATCAACCGTTGCTGTATTTGGTCTCGGTGCTGTGGGTTTTGCTGTAAGTTTTCTTCTCATTTACAGTCACTTCGTATCATATGTCTCTAGTCAAATGTTGAAGGGTTTGTGTTTGGAGCAGGCTGCAGAAGGAGCTCGTTCCAGAGGAGCATCCAAGATAATAGGCGTTGACATCAACCCCACTAAATTCGAGAAAGGTACCTCCGCTTCTTGCTACTTGAATCATGGTTTGGTCTCAACTTTAAAAAGTCAACCCCTCAGTGGCTGTGTTTGTTAATCAGGCAGAGCATTTGGAGTAACAGATTTTGTCAACCCACATGAACTCGAAAAGCCAGTGCACGAGGTAAGGCCAAATGGGATCCGAGAATCAAGATATAGCTGACAATGACATGATAAGTAGTACTACTGATACTGATAAGGGTGGTTACAGGTCATCAGGCAGATGTCAGGGGGTGGCGTTGACTTCAGCTTCGAGTGTGCCGGAAACTTGGAGATCTTGCGTGAGGCCTTCCTCTCAACCCATGATGTCAGTCCAGTTTTTGCAATATCCTAATTATACTTAAAAAAAAATTGGTTCGGACCAAGTAAAAGAGATGTCGATGTTGTCACTACAGGGTTGGGGACTGACGGTAGTCCTGGGGATTCACACGAAACCTAGGACGCTCCAAATCCATCCTATGGAGCTCCACGAAGGCAGGAACATCACTGCCACCATCTTTGGCGGGTTCAGAGGGAGGTCGGACCTACCTAACTTCGCAAAACAATGCAGCCGAGGGGTTAAGTCAATTCTTCTCTTGACAGTAGCATGGTGTAAATGTAATAAGTATCATGATTCATGTAACTGATTCAGGTCAGTTTTGATTTCAGGCTATAAACTTATCCGAGTTCATTTCACACGAACTCCCATTCGAGAAGATAAATGACGCATTGGAGCTGCTCAAGGAAGGACAGGCCATAAGGTGCCAGCTCATCCTTTAAGAAGAACTTCATGCCATGGGATCAATATTCATAGGTTGAATTTGTTACATACTGTAAAATAATAAAAATGTGGGCATGCTTGTTGCGCGCATGCCAGTACATATCATTTCGGTGAAATTTAGAACAAACATATTTGAGACTGTCAAATGTTAGAATCCATGTTCAACTTAGAACAATACTAATCATTGTATCACAGATGATAAATTAAATACAGTTTCAAGCGTTGTAATTTCATCCAACTCTATACGAGCATATACGGTAGAATAAACAAAAGATAAAGTGCCATCACAACAGAGGGTTCCAAGCATCTTTATATGAATAAAACCTTTGCATAACCAGACGGAAGATGATGATTCAGTGCATTGGATGGCGAGGATTGCGTGGACGAACTGGTGTCTTTGACGGGCTTACCCTATATACAGTACAAGCCAAACATTAACTCGATCTGAAAAGATAATGCCTTTAATTATCGACAGATAAACAGGGTATGAAATGGAACAAGGTACACTCACCTTATTGGTAATGAACCCAAGACAACACCGCTACAGTTCAGAGCAGCAATAGCACTTTCTGCCTGCAGGTAGGAAATATACTATAAATTCATTCAAAGATCAGTATCAATTGCAGTGTCGACTTATGTGTGGCTTGCAGAGTTAATTAGATGCTCAATGAGACAGTTTATGAGCATAACATGTGAAAATACATTATGGAGACAGTCTGATTTGTCACTGAAAAACTAATGCATAGATGAGACTCGTTTTCAACTGAGGCAAAGAAGCACACAAGAACCAGAATTTATATTATCTACCTTCTTTCTGTAATTCTTCTGATACAATAATCTTAGTAACTTTCCTATGTCATGATTTTCACGGGCTCTGTAGTACGTAATAATATCAGCATAGAATATAGCAACTCAACAACATATAACTACATAAGAAATACGGAGTACTATAATCCATATCAGCATCATCAACTACGATATGTTTTTGTGCTTCAAATGCTAGGTTAACCACATGAAAATGAGTTACAAGGCTATAGAAAAACTTCAATTCTAAAAGATGAATTTACACTGTGGGCTAGTGTGGCATGGAGGCATTTTTTTTTTCATCTGGGAGAGGAATTATGCAATTCAATTCAATGTAGTGTGATGTTAATTATCGACACAACTCTTATCACTTATGAAGTTTTTTATATGAAAACCTTGTATAATATTTGATCCTACTCATGTTATAATCTTCATTTAAGATATTCTAGTAGTGGTGGGTAGTTCCTTAAGTTGCAACAGAAAGTGAACATTGGCCAAACTTCAAATTGCCTCTGCACATAACAACGTCCGAAATTGTTAAGTTCCTCAAACTTTTGTATGAGCAAACACAAATATAATTGTTTGGCCTTATAAGAGCTGAAACTATTTGATGCATTCATAGTTAGGAATTAGAGTTCAGATATAATGCTAAGACACAAGATTTATGTTTCTTGACATATTAAGTTTTCCACGAGCGAGTTCCTAGAATGTTAGCCAAGAGAGGAATAAGCAATTACCATCACAAACTCAACAAAAGCAATACGAGTATAATGATGGTTATCTCCTAGCATCCTCAGCCGATAAACCTGTGCAAGACATGATGTACATACATAAAGCCATTCCATCATAATATTAATCAGATATTAAGATAGTAAAAGTTATGAGCCTGTGTAAAACCTCTCCACAGACTGATTCAAAAAAGAGTTTAACATCTGCTTGAGACACCTGAGCAAAACAAAACAAAACGGTCACGGGCATAATTGTGAGACAACAGTTTGGCCAACATTTGGCAATGAAAGCAAGGAAGAAACTTTACCTTCTTATCAATATTTGTACAATAGATAGTTCTCGCGCACATCTCACGTTCATCTTCATCCTGAAATCTAAAGAACCATTCGGTCAATGGCAAGAGAAAGAGGCTCTACATTACCAGAGTACAACCTCTGCACTCCAGAAAATTAAATTGGCAAGGCTTTCTCACCCTGGGCAAAAATGTCGGATTAACTGGTGCAATAGCTGTTTTGGAGGGAAGAACCTTAACAGGGTAGAATCCAAGCATTGTCCCAGCAAGACTTAAAGCAGCCCTTGCACCTTCTACACAGCCAAACCACCAAAATGAACAATTTAGCACTTAACCATGATTCTATATATTCTCAGAACATGCATCAAAATAACAAAGACAAAAGATGAACAACACCTTCATCAGTGAACTCAACAAAGGCAAAGCGAAGTACGGAGTTAGGGTCACCGCATATGCGGCAGTCCACAACCTTCAACAGAAGAAGGATTTTTCAGGATCAAATTTCAAAAGTAGGATGTCAAGAAAACTAGTTGTTGGGCAAGATTGACACTAGTACCTGCCCACAATTTACAAATAATGCTGCAAGCTGCTCCTCAGTGACCTGTGACCCAGAAAATCAATGTATTAGCCATTAATAAAATTTCACACGAGCACCAAAAATGAAAGTGCAAAGGTAAGTATGACAGATGTAGCCAATGTCAAGTAAGGATACCTGTTGATCAATGTCAGAGACATACACGGTTCTGCGAATGATCTCTTCCTGCTGAGCCATACTAGTCCGGCTATTCATTCTCCGTTTCCCTTGATTATAGCTCTTCTGAGACAAACATAATTTACAAGGAATCGTAAGTAAATGAAAAATCCATATTCAAGCTTGGGTGAAAAATCCCTAACACAATAACTGGGTAATAGCTATATGGAGAATATAACTAGAGCAACACAAGATGCAATGTTGTGACTTCCTTTTATTTCTTTAGCAACCAAACAAAAACTGAAAGGAGGTTATATGCTGGTGCTATGATCAGCAAGAAATTTTACATAAAGAAGACAAAAAAATGGTAAATTGGCAAGCTTTTCCCCTCATTCGAAACAATAGTAAACAAAGACCTCCCGCGCTACTCAACTTAGCCTCACACACATTTCAAACTGTGAACTAGTAAAATCTTCGAGTTTCATCAACCCAAACAAAATCTCCCATACAGTTGAAATCTTGCCCTTGATTTTCCAGGCAACCAAACCAAAGAATAAGCATAATAATCAATCATCTATAAAAAGCTCATACCCTTCTGCCCATGTTCCCGTTGAACTGTCCATTTCTGCCATTGTTGTGCACAACAGGGCTGTCAGAGTAAAACC
This sequence comes from Erodium maritimum, assembly GCA_963921825.1. Lineage (NCBI taxonomy): Eukaryota > Viridiplantae > Streptophyta > Magnoliopsida > Geraniales > Geraniaceae > Erodium > Erodium maritimum. Next base: position 23,828,220 of record OY997590.1, read on the forward strand.
CTCTACTGAATCCATGGCCAGCAAGGGAAGGAGGAACGAACTCTTCAGCCATGGGATTGAGCTTGGAGAAGAGCTCCTGCAGCTCTCTCATGTCCCGATTGAAGCTCTCCCCCACATCCCCATTTCTCCGGAAATCTCCTCCGTTGGATGGGTGAGTCCCCACCTGCAAATTGTGGACTCCGATGCTCTGATCAAAGCTCTGCTGCTGAACCGGCGGCGCCATCTGGAGGTTGAAAAGGGTCGTGTCATGAGGTCGCAGAATCGGAACATTACTGTTTTGGTGGAAGCCAGGATCGATGCGACCAGGCCGCACATGGCCCTGCTTGGGCTGATCCTGACCGTTGGATACACCGGAATCCTGCGAGCTCAGCCCCAAATCAACCGCAGCTTTCTCAACGACGGCCATGATGATTCGAGCTCACCGACGGACCTAAAAAGGCACAAGCTTTCCAGAACCCACCTCTGTCACAGATTCGATGATCCATAACAGCAACAAGAACAAAAAATTCACAACCCAAAAATAAAGAAATGAAGGTAGCAATGAAAGCTTACAAAAATGCTTGAAGAACACAAAATCGTACCTGGGAGCCTCCAACCCTCCGAGTTCACAAACGAAACAACAGCAAAAACAGCTCAAGACCACCGCGAAGAAAACTAAATTATGAGCAAAAGTAAAAATGAGAACTTGATAAAAAAAATCATTTATTGCGCTTACAATTTTTATTACAGTTTATATTTATATTTATTTCAAAGTTATTGTTATTTGCGACTTGGAAGGACAGAGCGAGGTAGCGAGTTTACTTTTTCACCCTCCCCTTCACATGTAGCTAAATACCTAGATCAGACACAAAAAGAGCCACTTCTTAATAAGTGCGAGGGTAGTTTTGGAAATTGATCTCACTCGCAGTAGCTTTAACCTAGTCAATGCTGTTTTATACGATATTCCAAAAAATAAAGTTTACCAATTCTTCTTTTTCATTTATTTGGTGTAAATACAGATTGAAAACAGCCAACTCTCACCGTCTTCGGGTCTCTTCCACCGGATCAATCCTCCCAATCGGACTTGATAGCCAAAAGCTTATCACCTTCTTCTTTGTGTCGCGGAGGGAGAGACTTTTATCTCGTCTGAATCTTCTGTTTGCTTATAATTGAAACTAGGAACGATTAAACCGTTGGATTTGGGGATGAGAGATATGAATTAGGGTTGAGGTTTGGGATTGGGATCGGTGGTTCACTAGGGAGGTGATTGTGAAGATGGGGGCACACTTTTTTTTTGTGATAAAAACGATAAAATGAGTCTAGCATATTGTTAACTGTAAGAATTTTTTGGTGCATTACCGTACCCTACTCTCATTGGTTTCAGATCATTTATTTCTTCTTTTTATAGTACCAGTAGTCTAGCATATTGTTAACTGTAGGAATTTTTTGGCAGATCGAATCTCACAGTGCCAAGTAGATGATGTGATCTCAAATTTTGTGTTTTCATTCTCATTACTAGTGTTTACTGCCCCCAGCGATGCAAAGCAATTGGAGTTTAATAAAGACAGAGGTACTAAGTCTTCCAAGGCTAGCAGCAGGATTATCAAGAAGAGGAATCTGAAGGAAGCCATTCCTCAAGCATCTGTATCAACTGGTTGCCCTGCACCAGACAATGATGATGAGAGGCCCAAGAAGAAAAGCCATTGCTGTGTATTGCCAACAGAACAGGATGATGTTGGGAGCATTCCTTCAAAAGTAGAGGTAAGCTTTATTCTGGATTTACTTATCAAGTGTTCCAATTTGGCATGCTAATTGTGGTTTTTACTTGTGGCAATATTTTGTACATTTTTTGCCATTTAACATCATAAACTCACCATGTCAGTGTATCCCACTCATTTATGGGAGATTGCTACCTGAAATATCCTTACTATGTAAAGTAGAAAAAAATTGCTTTTGAGGGTATGGTTAAAGTTACATAGTAACTACCATTGGCCTACTAGGTTTGGCTTGGAATAAGAAAAGAGGCGTTCTCAGTGATATATTTGTAATAAGTGGACTTGTGTGTGGGCGACAACTTGTAGTGGTTTAAGAGGTGAGAATGGTTATAAGAAAATATATGAAATGTAAGAAGATGATTCACCTTAATAAAGATCAGTTAGACTTGAGAAATGGCCTTATGTTTATCTTGATTTGGTCTAATCACACCGTGATTTTGAGGTCACAGATGTTGCTAATAAGCAGTACTAGTCCTGAGAATCCCTTTGATCTTCTATATTGTTTCGAAATGTCTGTAGACGTACGTTGATAACCAAACTTGCAGTAGCCATGAAGTTAGGGAGTAAAATAAGTAAATTTGGAAGTCTAATGTTAGAATACAATAGCCCAAGAGTTCATTATGTTGATTATGGTGAATGCAAGAGTCTATTGGGTTAATCATGGTGCCTATTGAGTTAGCTATCTCTCTTGATTGTCCATGTTTTCCCTATATAAAGGAAGCCTCTACTTTGTACTGATCATCAAGTCATAGTATTCCGTACATTTAGTGGTTCTGCCCACTCGTTAGCCTTTGGTTTTAGCGAGTGGGCAGGGCATTGTTACTAAGAGACGATTATTATTTTCAAGTTCTTTTTTTGGCAGTTATGTTTCTATACTTTTGAGCCAGATATGCACCCTTGTTACGTCAAGAAGCAACTTTTCCTGCAACTCCAGAACTGCTTCTCATGAAGGCCATCTTCCAGTTCAACGTTTTCCAACTTCCTCTGTTTTTTGATGTTTAGTATCTGCGTGCTTTCCCAATTGCATTCCTCCCTTATTAATATTTGGGTTAATTGCTTCAAACTACCTTATTTATTGTCCACGTGCAGAAAACTACCTAATGTATTGCCCACGTGTTTAAACTACTCTATCTTTTGATCACGGTTGTTTAAACCGTGGTCAAAAAATAGGGTAGGTTGAAGACGTGGACTATACATACATAAGGTAGTTTTTCGCACATGGACAGTACATAAGGTTGTTTTAAGCAATTAACCCTTCATATTTTGCACTGCTGTTATGTGACATAGATGCGTGAAGATGTTTTTTCTCGACGTAATATATTTGCTCGAAGTTGAATCGTGCATCTGTAAAATCGGGATATGAACCAATGCCTCAAAATTTTCTTAGGCTTGTTTTTAGTCAATATTGGGTATCACCCCTATTTGTCACCTCCACCCTATATTTATTTTTCATTTATAAGCAGATGTTCTATCCTGTTATGACACAAGGGTAGATGTCTAGTCTTAAATATGAGGGAGTATTAAAATATTACAAATTATCTGTTTTTTAGCAACTACAAAATGTGAAGGGCATTATATCGGAATCAAAATTTTGGTTAATGTGCAAGTCTCGTTATGTTATGCGATTCGCACATGAGGTCCAGTCTTAGAATGCCAATAGACTAGTGATCCCAAGAGCTTATTATATTGATTGTGGTGGATACAAGAGTCTATTGGGTTAATTATGGTGTCTAACTGTCTATTGAGTTAACTATGATGTCTCTTGACTGTCTATGTTTTCTCTATATAAAGGAAGCCTATACAGGCTGTAGTTCGTACCGATCATCAGGCAATAATATTTCCTACTTTTGTTTTTACATCTTTTAAAGCCAAGCATTAACCCCTAAAAAGATCCTTTGCATGCCAGCTCCAAAAAAGTGAGTTTGACCCAAAAGTAGAACTGTGTGCTTGGATAAGCAAATCCTAACTGAATACAAAGTAGTACCCTCGTTAAATTTGTTGAACAGAAACAGAACTTAAATAATATTGGCAAATTCCCCAAAAATTGCTTAATGGATTACATGATTAGTAAGCTGTCACACCATATAATTGTTACTTGTCAATGATAATATGGATTACATCAATTTGAGAAATAAATGTTATGTTTCTCTAAACTTGGTAATCGTTCTTTGTTCCTCATATATATTGTCTAGGTTTAATCAATGAGATCATGAGCAAAGGCAGGCGCATGACTTATGAAGAACTTTCTAATGCAGTCTTACGGGTATATTTCTGGCATCACACAATGTTCTTAACCCTTCAATGTGCTTCTGTCGGGGTTGCTCTTCATTCTATTCTTTTCTTCATCATCTGCTTCCAATTGGTTGATCGTGGTCCCAAGGTAGCATCATGTTTCTAGTTGCTATGAAGCATCCAGATCTACAGATTCTCTGTCCAGAGCTATCAATCAGTTAGATGTGTAACACAAGACCATGCGCTATTGTGTTGTTTCCAAGTAAACTTACTCAAAAAAAATTCTCTCTTCCTCAGAACAACTCACGTAGTAAAAGGCGGAAGCATGACACCCATACACCAAATTCTGAAGAGGATAATGAGTATGGTAAGGGCAGAATTACCAAGGAGGAAATAAGTGAGATTTTTTAATCACAACATGAAGATTTTTTCTCTCTCGGTGCCTCAAGTTGATTAAATCTGGATTTTTGTAGATCTTGTTTTTGTTCTCAATTAGCGTTTCATGATTGTTAAATCTTAGTAATAGACCCTGTTTTATTTGTTTTTTTTTTTGCCCGTCTTCTTGGTGGCTTCCTGAAACGGTGTGGTTGTTGGTCTTGGTTGTTCTTATTGGTCTTTCTGGTGTTGTAACCTTTGTTGTGGTATGTTTTTGTTGGGGAGTCTATAACTAAACTCTTTTGGTTGTACTCATCTTCTTCCATGAGAGAGGTTTAATTTGAATATGCTTTGTCGATAAAAAAAAACATGAAGATTTTTCCAAGGGTAAGCGAAAAGCCTGAACGCATAGGCGGCTTGTTCTTCAAGGAGGAGGGATTGAAAATTTATGTACGAACTTTGTTCTTTGTCCAGCCCTTGACCATCAATGTAAAATCTAGGAATTGAAACTGGTGTAATCTCCCTCAACTGGTGCAATGTGAAGTATGTGGTCTAGTGATGGCAACTTTTATGGGATTTCTGTAAAATCTTACACAGGTGTATCTAAATTTAACCCTCTGCTCTGTTGTCATATTCATTAGAGTTCGCTAATGGCCACCATGTCCTACAGTTTCCTCGGCCAGTTAGCACCTTCTGTAGTCAACATCATATTGAACTGATTAAAGTAGGCAACAACAGTGTGCTTTGTTGGCTTGGTCTCTTGATCTTCAATTTCATCATGCTTGCCTTTATTTTTCGGTTCCTTCCACCTTGTTTAGCTCCAAAAAGGCCTTAATAATGATCCCTTTACCGTATGGTTTCAGATCGCCCAAGTTCTTAGCCTTGGTGCTTATCATAATCCCTCTGTTTTAATCAAAAGTTGATGGTTCATTCTTAGTTTGAACTTGCGTTGGGTGGATCCATGCTAAATTGTTACTGTGGACAAAATAAATTGTCAAATATTATGTTATTATAATAAGGACAATTAAGAAATTGATAAAATGTATATAAACTTCAGGAATGGAAAAATATTTATATGTTAGGAATTGAACCATGATCACTATGCTTTTATTATAAGATTAAAATGACTATCAAATCCTGAATACAAATAAACTTAATTGACCATAGGCTTTCTAGTTTCTATCAAGAACCTCTGCCGAAAAAGTCTAGTCTTACTCTGTCTATGGAACTCCTATTCTTGTCGTCGCCGCTGATATCGTTGACACCATTGTGTCCTCTACCGATCATGTCCCGTCGTTGCTCCCTTCGATGCAGTTCTCTGTCAACTCACCCTTCGTCCTTCTTCGGAGGCCTCGTCGCCTTTAAAAGCTCGACGAAGGAGAAAGTCGAAGCAAACCCTAATCGGCATTTCTCTTGCGCTTCCTCCACCGCCACCACTCTCCACACCCATCGTGTCGTTCTCTCTGGGTTTCTCCACACCAGCACCACCATCGGGGAATATGAGGAGAGGTCGTTCGGTGAAAAGCAAAGTCATACCTTCGGCTACAAGTAAGCCATCACTGTTCCTGTCGGATTGGTCCGCGGACGAAAGACGATGCTAGCACCGGAGAAAATCCTAATATCCAAGGATCTGGATACGTCGGGTTTGATTGCGTCCATGGTAAGCCTCCAGGACTAAGTCTCTTCGTGCTCCCTAGAGGAGGAGGAGGAGGAGGTGGTGGTGGTGGTGGTGGTGGTGGTGGAGGTCCTGGTTCCATACTCTTCGATCAACTCATCGTTGTTGGTCCGCTAGCAATTCGGTATGGTGGGGAAGCTTTGGGCTTTAAAGCCTCCCCAAAAGGAAGCCCTCCTCCATATTATCACCAATGCCTTGGTACGATCCGCCGAGGGTCTGGTCATCAAGGACATCGACCCGAGGATCTTGGGCTTTTACTTTGATTCGACGGAGGCTCGGTCATGGGTCCAAGAAAATGAGTCATGGTGCTTTGATGGTCGTCCTCTTCTGCTCGGGGACATTGACCCATGGCCAGAGAACTCCCAGCTCTAGATCGTCTGCAACTTTGGGTCCATACCCATGACCTTTCGCCACTGGTACGGACACGAGCGATGGGGGAGACAATTGGCGCGACATTGGGAGTTTGTGTGGAGGTCCCTTGCGATCAGTGGGGACAATGTTGGGGAAAGGCGGTGCGGGTGCGATTCTAGCACCTCGTTGAACGTAATCTGTATCGTCATTTCCTACTGCGGTTTAGGGAATTCCCGGAACCCGTTCGGGTCGAGCTCACACACACGAAGCTCCCTACGTTCTACTTCAATTATGGGAGGATGGCCACGGGGTTCGGGAGTGTGACTTTGAGCTGCGTGGTACCCCGAGTTTTGACACCATCATGTTAGAGAAGGTGATGCCGGCCATCCCACCAGGCTTCGGGACCTTGTCCCCGCACACTGCACCTACGAATGCCTCACCTCGGGGAAAGACCCAATTATATTCTCGAACACTGTACCTAACGGTAAAGGCCCTCGGGTATGCACCCCAACCGGGAAAGTTGATCCCGACTAGAAAAACTTGGTATGTGGACAACTCTCTAGTGGTAAGAAAATCGAAGTTTTGGGTTTCTCCACTGCTGGTGCGAGTGGCATGAAGAGATGGTTAATTGGAGAGCCCCGAGATGATCAGGCGAGGGCTGGTAAGCAACCTCGTCAGGAGGAATGATAGGATCCTATGGCTTCAGGGAATGGCTTCAAGAGGTATCCTTGGTGATAGCTCTGCCTCCTACACTGATGCAGTTCAAATTCGGTCGTTTCGGCCCCAAGATGCAGCGTTTAGGCACTACCTTGAGCATGACTTCTAGTTCCGTTTTCCAATCCCCACCTTTTCTTCATGCCTATATGGCGAGTTCAATACCGTCTCTAACGGTTACTTTTTCTCAGAGTTATATGTGTTGAGCTATTCGGGGACTCTTTACTTGTACTAACTCGTTATTTAATAAAAATTGCAGTTTTTCAGTAAATAAACTTAATTGACCACAAAAAATTAGATTATACGAATAATAACAATTTGAAATTGTATCTTTATGGTTCCTTTTTCTCTCTTTGCGCCTTCCTCTTGTTCTCCTCCTCCCATGACTGTCATCGCACCCATACTTTTTGATCTCTTGGTTCTGTTGCCAACCACCAATCATATGGTGGCTCGTGTCCCCGTCCCATCGTTGGTACCGCCTCTCTGCCCTACCACATAGTTCATCAAACATGTGCGGGGAGAAAACCTCACGTGGTCTCTAAGGTTCTCTCTTCATCGTTGGCTCCGTCGCTAGCACCACCAACGCCTCCGGTGTCGTATCAACTTCCACGTTATTCACCGTCTCCCTGCTACTCCACCTCCATCTCTACTGCATCTTTCACCACACCCGTTGCTGCCTCCCTCTTGTCACCTTCGCCTCTGTCACCTCTGATTCCAACCCATCAGAGGCATGACCTAAGATTCGACGATCAACTCAGAACGCACCCAGTAGAGCCCAACCCACCTCCACACCTTATGCAGGATTGTGTTCCCGATCAATGGAACCCTACTCGTGGATGTTGATCCATAACCATGAGCGGGTCTTTTTTGAATCGACCATTGGAGGAACGGAAGAGCAGGGCAGCAACCGACCACTGCTGGTGACGGTTATGAGGTTATGGAGCCCCGTTGGTATCCCTCCCCTCCGGGGTCGGATGGAGGAGCCCCGCTGGTATGCATCCTCTCCGGGGTCGAATGACTCTAGCACCCCTACCTACCAGATGGAGTAGCCCCGCTGGTACTTCTCCTCCATAGATCTGGATGGATCCGACACCCCCACCCAAGGCAGTCTGGACAACATGGACGATGCCGAGGAAGTTGATCTCGATGGGGCAGTAGCGAGGCATAGTGAGCTATCTCGCGGGTCGCCATGAGCCACCAAGGGCACTTCTGGGTCTATGAAGAGCCACACCCCAACCTCTACGGAACAATTACCTTTTGTTCCCCAACCTCCTCCTTTCCCTAACATGATCGTTCAAATCGAGACGGGTAAAGTCTCATGGATTCACGGCGCTAAGTACAGTTCGAATAGGGAACCACCTCCTAACCTCTTCCTGAATAGGGCATTTAATTATAGGATCAGTGTTTCGACTATTACCGAAACTATATCTCATCCCGTTAATTTATTTCTATTTTTTGTGGTCTTTGTAACTTTTAAATTTCATCTATATGCTCAAATGAAAACTTTTTTATTGAAACGAGTAGATGGGGCATTGTATTACTGTAAAATAGAAACCTTACAGGTTAGGGCATAACTGCCCAGGATTCTAGATATTTGTCAAAGTTGACCGTAGTCCACCAGACACTCATGGATCCGTAGAACTAGTCTGCTTAACTCAGGAGTTCCCCTTACCGAAATTTCAAAAATAATAGACCTCAAAAACCTAACACAAACTGACCAAAGACTTATTCGACCTAACAAATGGAAAAATGTAGACTTAACAGAGATTGGAAAACGTGTTTTGAGTGTGGCTTTCCCGAGACTCCCCAATACTAGTAGTCTCGGGTCTGTGGGTATAGGTCCCAGAGAGACCTTCCCGCCCACGCCGGGTCCTATCATTCTCCACGCGGAGGGCCATATCCCTCCATCTACACTTCCTGGACCTGCTGCAATGTAGGATCCCTGTCCAGCTTTTTCGGGGTGCTTATTTCTTCATCTACCCCATCTTCATATGCCTGCATCGTGTGTGGTTAAGGCCGGTCCACTGGTTCCGAGTGCTCCCCCAGGTTCTTGATCCTAAGGGCTTCGTGTCACGCCCCAAATCCGGTTTTGACCGGACTCGAGACGTGACCAGAATTAAAAGTAGAAAAGCAATGAATAACTAACAAAAACCTTTATAATATCAAGATAAACTCTCTCAAATCAACATCGGTAAATAGTTCCAAAACTTCCAATGAGTCACAGCTCAACATAAAGAGTCAAATAAATAATGTTTAGTACACACGACCAACATAACTCTAAGATAAACCCCAAGATGTCCAAAAGCTCCCAAGTCTCGAACCCACTAGACATCAGCTACGCCTGTAAAACAGTAAGAAACCAAAGGGGTGAGCTTACGCTCAGTAGGAAAAATATTAACAACTCAACCCTTAGATCAAAATTGTACTGCTTAAACAGATAACTCAAATAATGATATAATACTATTAACAATGAAATATTAAATAAACAGGATAGAACAATATAAGCACCGTACTCATAAAGATAACAGTAACTTGAAAGGTTCCATAGAAATATTAAACGTATCATAACGATTAAAATGGGAGTAATTGATATCATGCCAACCACTTGCTTTCTCAAGCCTCCGATCCATGGATAGATTCTGGGATCACATCGGTTCCCATATTCCGATCCACCAGAGTACCCATATCATATCAGATTTTCCCTCAGTCCAGAGGAGGCACATGCGTCGGGGCACCGGAAACAATCCCAAATGGGTGCTTATCGTCGGAATTCTCGGAAATGCCTCCAAAGGACCATATGTGATAGGGAACCAAGGTAGTGCTCCCGTAGGACGCATACACTTGGGTGAAACCACAGTAACCATCTCTCACGAAGTAATCCATCCAACTGCCTCGTAGGGTCCAATAACCAATGCCCTCAGGCTCAATAATCAATCCTCATAATATCCAGTAACCAATGCCCTCAGGCTCCAATAATCAATCCTCACAATATTCACAACCAATGCCCTCAGGCTCCAATACTCAACCAATATCTCACAGTATTTGTCAAACTCCAACCACCACAACGGCACCGGATTACCCCCCCCCCCCCCCCCCCCCTCCAGTGTAGTACTGAACCGAACACACAACATTTCAAGAATAAGAATAAGGAACAAATGCAATATAATTCACCCATCAATGAACACTTCTCAAATCGCACTTTCATCACAGCAAAGACATCCAATAACACTCCACACTTACCATATACTTACCTGTCACGAACCAACGGTGCATCGATCACCTGATTGTACCCCTTGGCACAACCAGTCATACTCGATCATCCGTTCAATCAACAATTATATCAACACAATCACTCAACCCATCAAGTAAACATGCAATAAATCAATAATACATAAAGTTAAACTAGTTTCATTAGACTCTTGATTATCCTAATAACTAGCAACCAAGCATGTGAACCTAGCACAAAACTAATCCGAGAGCTCAACACAGCGTCTCTACCAGTAAATCAATTCCCAAGTATTGAAAGCGAGTTACACTAGTCATCTTCATCCTAAGCATGCATTCTAGACGCTTCTGGTTATTAATAATTGAAAGACGATTATTCTAGTTATTCGCATCCTATAGGCAATTCTAGGACCTTTCCGATTTTATTAACCTAACATGCATACTAAGCGTTTAAAATAAGAAGTTAAGACTTTCCCTACCTCTTGGTAAACCTCTCAAACTCTGTTGTCAAACTCGGTAGTCACAACTCCGTTCTTCACACGGGTTCCGGCGTGATCTTCGTTCTTCTAGCTCGAGTCCAAGTTCTTCCTTCCTTCCTTGATCGGTACCACGGTCTTAGACCACAATAAGACCAAAAATGAGTAACTCAACGATGCTCTTCTCCCCAAAAATACAGAACAATACCCAAGTAATGGAAATAAGGTTTGAAGAATTGATTTAGGAATCAAAATGGGATAAAAGGAAGGGTCTTGGATCTGGAGGTCTGATCCGGAATGCCATACGGACCGTGTGGCTAGCCGTGCCGGAACCTGGCACGGACCGTATCACAGTCCGGCCCGGGAGCCAGCACGGACCGCGTCACAGACCGGCCCGGAGTGCGACACGGACCGTGTGAGGTACCGTGCCGGACTCCCGTCCGTTCCGTGCCGTGTGACATGCCGGTACCAGGCCCGTTCCGTGCGGTCTGCCGTGCCGGCACCTGGCCCGGTCCGGGTCACATTCCGCGCCAAACCTGACCACTTCCTTCCCCTTTCTTCCCCAACTCGAGTTTCACGAAAATCACAACAAAAACCCCATTTCCAAGTCCTCTTAACTCCAAAATGTTCATCCAAAGTTACCAAACATCAACACCCTCAATGGATTCATCAAAACTTCAACCAAAACACAATCCAAACATCCTACTTCACTACTTCTTCTCCAAGTAACAACCACAAAGCTAGTTCTTCAAATTCAAGCCAAAAACCCACAAAACCCATAGATTGAAAGTGGATGGAATGAGAAGTTTAGAGCATCCATACCTTAAGGATGTGTAGGAGATGAAGCTAGCAAGCTTGGGAAGGAGAAATGGTGGAAAGATGAGCCAAAAACCTCCTCTTTGCTCTCTTTCTTCTTGCTCAAGCCAAGAGATTCTCTCTTCTCTCCCTTTAGAATTTCTCTGCAGCAAATATGAGGGGAAATGCTGAATTTGTGTCAAAGAATTGCCTTTATGACCTACAAGCTAAATGACCCAAAAGCCCCTTGCTAGTTTTATCCTTTTAGAGCTTTTAGGGAGGGTCAAGAGGTCATTTCAACTCCTTTTCTTCTCATCCAAGCCTCCAATGCCATGTGGCATTGTGGGAGCCACTTTATTTTAATAAAAATGCCAGCAGTCCAATTTTAGTCGTGAAAGTCGATACAAAGTCCAAGTTTGACCAGAAATTGACCGTTACAAAATTACAGTCAAACTGAAGGAAATGACCCAACTAAGCTAACCGTGATGACGACTAAGCTTTTTGGGCCCCGGAAATGTCCCGAATGACTTCCTGAGTCTTCGGTTGACTTCGGTTCTTACACTTCGGCATCATGATCCCCCCCTCGAGGCTTGGCAAAGGTGTGACCTTCTCCACAATGTGGCCCCGCTTCATCTCACCCTTTTTATGTCGGGGTCGAGGTCCTATTGCCGGATTGTACCGCATCAAACCCCTGAGGTACCTTGGTATGTGATCTTAAATATAACGGGGAACTACAACCCTAGCATTTCTCTTTCGGGATTCCTTTGCCGTTGTGGGTCGCGATGTTGCTCAACCCATCTCAGTGTGAGACACCCTAGGATTCGGCCATGGAGGGGATTGTGGTATCTCGTTCTGATTCGATTAGACGAAGCCAAGTTGATTGCTGGCCTTCGGCTTGGCGTGCGGGGGTGACAAAACCGGGGCGATACACGGTGGCGAGGGATCATTGGTTTTCGGGAGCATGAATATGGATCCGGTAGGATCATAAACCCTAAGTTCAACGCTAGGAACGCCCGGAGTGTCCATAAAGGGTGGCGGAAGCCGTGCATGGCAGAACTCGCGATCCCGGAGGCCGGGGTGAGTCCCGATCAGGCTCGAGCGCTGATCCTTGCCCGATCTATCAACGACGGTTGTCGAGTCTCGGTGAGGAGGGCGACCAGGCGTCCAAAGAAGCCCGTATCTTGGCCAGAATGGTGCCGAGGAGTGGTGCCAGAGTGGGTCTTGCCGAGGGACAACCGTTGACCGGTGGTGTAGATCGTGGCGGCAGGGAAAAGACGGTTATAGTTGCCATCCGAGGGTTCGACGCGGAGGAGGTCGACAATGAAGCGAGGCGACCGACCGCACGAAAGGGTAAGGGATCCAAGGTTGATAAGGATTCATGATGATGAAGGAAAGTGATAGTAGAAACCGTGTGTTGAAGGCAGCCAAAGACGTGGCTGGTGTGTCGCCGTCGACGAAAAGAAATCAACCCTTTGTGTTCCTGTTATAACCCTTAGGGTCTCCGAGAGCTTTTTGATGGTTATGAGTACTTTTCAAACGCTCAAATGAATTTTTTTTTCGAAATGGGTAAACGGAGAATTGCATTAATGCCAAAAGGTAACCAAACAAAGTAGGGCGTACCCGCCCAGGGTTCCAGATGTATGTCCGGGCCGACCGTAGCAAGCCCAACGCTCATGGACCCATAACAATAGCCTACTTGATATCGTAGGCAACAACTCAGGACATCTCCTTACCAACGTCCCAGAACAACGAGACATAACTAAAAACAAAGTCCTAAACCAACCTAACCAAAGACTTATTTGACCTAGAAAGAAGTACAAAGCAGACCTAAAAGCTGAACGTAGTGCCTTGAATGCGGATTTCCCGAGACTTCCCAGTACTGGTAGTCCCGGGTCTGTGGGTATAGTCCGTAGACGAACCCTCCACCCCACCGGGTCTTCTCATTCTTCCAAAGGAGGCTGAGACACCACCGTCTGATGAAAACCAAGACTGCCAGCGGGCATTGAGCGGCCTGTAGAGGACGAGGCAGGGATGACCGGGGGGTAGTACCTGTGATAGGACACCAGCGGCGACGGCCAGGGGTGGTGCACCTGGTCAGGCTGACCTCCAGCGGCGGAAGCAAAGGACCGGTACGGGGGCGCCGGGACGAGGGCTCCTTCCATCACCGAACCCGGTTTATCCTTCAAAGGGGGTACGCTGCCGGCGAGACGCCGGATCTCGGGAATGGGGCTATTGACCGATGGTGTCGGGGAAGTGACGTCGAGCAGAAAATCCGACGGGGGCAGTTGGGCGAGTTGCTGGTGGGGCAGTTGCAGGGCGAGTTGCTGCTTGGGGGCAGGTTCACGACGCAGCCCCATCGGCCGGGCGACGGCCGGTTGCAGACGACCGAGCGTAGACCAGGGACGATGGCGCTGGGCTGTGAACGGGGAAGCGACGGGAGCAGATGGCTGCATGGTCGAGTCGGGAGAGGAGGCTGAACACGGATGAGGAGCCGGAATGACGCAGTAACGGAATCAACGCCGATCTGGAAGGATCGTCGACGGTGAAGTGTATCCGAGAGATTATGGTTGACCCAATCGAAAGCATCGAAGAGCTTGGAAGCAAAGAGCTTCAATACAGTGAGATGGGGGAGGGGGAAGAGGCTGCTCAAATGAAAACTTAATTGACCACCAGTTAACTTTTATGTTTTTTCTTTAACAGTACGGTCTCTTTCTCCTCCTTTTGATCAATATAATACATATTTTAAAATATCGTTAAATTGACAGTTTTGCTGGTTTGGACTTATCCTGAAAATTTTAATATTACTCAGTCGAAAAAGCTAATATCTACAGACGGGAAGAAAATATTTGGTTGGGTGCGAAAGCCTGTGAATTTTAAGATGGCAGGTTTGAAAGAGAGAAGGGTCGTTGAAAGAGACTGTGAATTTTGGATGAGTCGCGTCTCGGATCAAATCGCCCGCCCTGCAATCTAGGGTTTGGTTTGCCCAGATTATCCATTTCCTCTTCTTCTTTTCCCCGCTTCCCAAACATCCTGCAATTTTTTGGCATTACGATTCTTCATTTTCCTCCCATCTCTCCTGATCCACTCGCCTACTCTATCGCTCCAAGGTCACTTAATTGCTGGTCGATCCGTTGATTGAGTTTGAGCTGTTATGGTTTCCGATTTTGAATTTGATTTCAATTTCGATATCCTTAATTTATTGTTTGGGTGAAATTTTGATTTTCCAGGTTGGTGGCGATCATGACGATCCCTGATTCGGGATTTATGATTGAGGACCGAGCGAGTTGCGTGCCTTGCACTCCGGATGAAGAGAAACGGGTGATAAAGGAGTTGACGACCGAATCAGAGTCCAATTTGAAGGAAGGCAACTTGTTTTTCGTTGTTTCCAACAGGTATATACATTTCTTCCATTCTGTCATGTTGTTTGTTCTGTATTGTGGTAATGTGTTTTCAATTGTGATTCGTACGCTTCACTTTCTATGTTTATTTGGGTTGCAATGCTTTGTTAATTCCTTCATCTCCAGCTTCATCTCAAAATCCTGGCGAATGTGTCATCTGTAGTATCATGACTTCAAATTTATTCACCATGTTTGATCTCAATTTGTTAGTTCCTTCTTGTAATAAGGTTTTGTTTGGACGTTTTCAGTATCCTGGCTTTGCCCAATTACACTGTTGCTATAGCCTACTTGAATTTTGTGATTTAGACCCTAGATGTTGCCTAGGCAACAATGAAACTGCATTAATCTTAGAATGATTAGATGTTATCTGTCAAGTGAGACCACATTTTCCTAGAAAGATGTATTCAGTGCTGGCTAGATTTTTTTTTTGTCCTCAGTAAAAAATTTCTAGTCCATAGGATTTCTATTTCTATAACTAGCTTCTCTTTTGATGCTTAATAGGTGGTTTACAAGCTGGCAGAGGTACATTGAGCGAGGCAGTGGTGAAGACCTAATGGATGCACAGTCTTCTGGCTCTCGATATTTAAATGCGACTCCTTCATTGATGGCAGAAAGGCCGGGGCCCATTGATAATTCTGATTTAATCATGAACACAAGTTGTGACGGAGATGATCTGGAGCTTATTAGGACTTTGGAGGAAGGGCGAGATTATGTATTGGTTCCTCAAAATGTCTGGCAAAAGCTTTTCGATTGGTAATAATTATAATTTCCTCTTCCTTGTCTGTGCTTTGTTCTTAGGAGGCTGTATTGAATTTTCATCAGTTTATACTCTTTAGTTGTGAACGAGTTGTCTATATGAGTGATGAGTTGAATTCAATATTTCACATATTTTGGGGCAATTGATTAGCTTAAGTTTTTTATTTGGTGGGCAGCACTTGCAAATAAAAACATTAGAGAGGTTCTACAGTGTAAGATGGAACTGCATTTTTCTTGTTATCATAAAGACTAAGTGGGGAATTCGTGAAGATAGATGAGGACATCTCTAAATGTTATATTGCGTTTTCTTTTAGGTATAAAGGAGGCCCAGTGTTACCTAGAAAGATGATAGAGCTGGGTGTTTATTACAAAAAGTTTGTTGTAGAGGTTTACCCTCTTTCTCTCAAGTTGATTGATCATAGAGACCAGAGCCATTCAATTATCAAGCTAAGCAAAAAGGTACTAATTTTGTCTGGCTTTTACAATATTCAAACCCTCAATCATGAGATCTTCTATATCTATGCATATGATGTTAAGCTAGAAGTTGTGTTGATGTCATTTACAAATGATGCAGTAGTTAAATTGTTAAATTTTTCTTCTTTTCACTGAATTGTTGTCCTCAGGCTTCCATTACTGAGCTTTATGAGAAGGCGTGCTCACTTAAAGAAATTGAGAAAGAAAAGGTATGCTTATTATTTTATAGTTGTATACCTGTTATATTTCCAGTTTTAGTTGTTATTATCATTTTGAATTTCAATTCATGCTTCAATTATTTTGTACAGATTCAAATCTGGGACTACTTTAATAAGAGGAAACATGCAGAGTTGCGTGTTGGCAACAAAACCCTTGAAGAAGCCGACTTGCAGATGGACCAATATGTGAGTCACTCGCTGATGCAGCAATCTTAGGGATAATTATTATTAGAGAGCCCTATTATATTCGTTCATTGACTTTTGTAGTTATAGTTAAGACGCTCCTTTTATATTTTTGCATGATAGTGTAAGCCAGAGAAGCTTGCAAGAATTGTCAACAGAGTGTGCAATTAAAAATGTATTAAAATACTAGGAAATGATACATCTAGGCATGATTATGCACACTAAGGCTTATAGTCACGTGCAATGAACAATTAACTTACTGAGATGCTAATCTGTTGGTACATGGTCATTAAATTGGATGTCTAATCTTGGGGAGTTTATTAATAAAGAATTTTCAAACTTAAGCTATGCAAAATTGCATGTGCAAACCATTATGTATAGTCCCTTTTCGTTCATGTGATATTGTGGTACCGATGTAGCATAGGAAACATCAAATTATGTTAGTTGTTGCGCCTTGTTGTTTTTAATAGTATCATAACATGAATTACTTGTCACTATTCAAATAGAACTTTGTTGTCTTTATCATTGGTGGTGCATTGGTTGCGTATCTAATGATTAGAGCATGGCAGTCATGTATAGTTATTAGTTGGGTTCTTCGTCTCATGATTTAAGAACACATCAAGTTATAATTTTCAGTGAGCGGCTTTGGTTGTTCTTTTCTAGTATGTTAGTTCATCGTTGCACATGCAGATATGATGATTAGTTTTATTTTCTCTATTCAATAATTTTGATTCATCCTTGTCTAGCAGCTACTTTTGGAGGTGAAAGCTGATCGGTATTTACCATCTAGAAGTGGCACGGATTCAACTGGAAATGAGTTAGCTTTGGTTACCTTAGAACCTTCAAGATCGTCTTCGTCAACTGCTGGGGATCCGACTATGTCTAATGGCCATACTGTTTATCCTTTGCCCCTGTCTGATGGAAATTCTTATTGTGATGATGATGTTAATAATTCTAGCAGAAAAGGGGAGAGGGGAGGATTGGCAGGACTGCAGAATTTGGGGAATACTTGCTTTATGAATAGCGCACTTCAATGTCTAGTTCATACGCCCCCCCTTTTTGAGTATTTCTTGAAAGATTACAGACAGGAGATCAATACCCAAAATCCCTTAGGAATGCATGTAGGTGCCTATCACTATTTATTAATCTTTAGTATGATGCATATTGGTTTTTTATTGTGTTGTAACAATGGTACCCTTATTTTTCGAGGGTCAAATGTAAACCTTCTAAACACGTATTGTAGCTGTGCAGGGTGAGCTTGCACTTGCATTTGGTGAGCTGTTGAGGAAGCTCTGGTCATCCGGCAGAACTTCAATTGCACCACGTGTATTCAAAGGAAAACTTGCTCGATTTGCTCCACAATTCAGTGGCTACAACCAGCACGATTCTCAGGTTACAAATTTTCTCTCTCTAAAGTATTTTTGATATACACTTGCTTTCATGCTAATTAGTGATTATTGCATTTTTTTTCTTGAATAATTTATGGTATTGTTTGATGTTGATGGTGGCTAGCATATGTAGGAGGGGACGGCTAATTGATATAATTGTTGATTCTAAATGTTTGTATAATGAAGTTATTTAGACCTCTTGTTTTAGCTTTTTTTCATTCTTCATTGTGCGAGTACACATAAGTTATCCCAGTTACAACTTAAGAAGAGTAGTAAATATTACTTATATGTTTGTATAATATAGTTATTTAGACCTCTATATAAATAAAAAATCATTCATCATTTTGCATATATGTACTCACAAGTTATCCCAGTTACAACTTTAGAAGACTAGAAAATATTTCTTAATAAAGTACTTGTAGTGAAAACTATACTTTGGTGTGTCTACTACATAGTCTACAATTAACTCAATGCTGTATCGGACTGTATCAACCTTTTTATCTGCTAATTGTGTACTGGTGCTAGGTTGAAATTTATGTGAATAAATGAAAAGATGTAATTTAGAGTTACGTAATAATTTTATTTCAATTTAAATTATCTCCAGGAACTTCTTGCATTTTTACTGGATGGGCTTCATGAAGATTTAAATCGCGTTAAACGAAAGCCTTATATTGAAGCGAAGGATTCAGATAGCCGTCCAGACGAAGAAGTTGCTAATGAGAGTTGGACCTATCACAAAGCACGGAATGATTCAATAATTGTTGACGTGTGTCAGGTAGGGTATTCTTTTGTACGTGTTGTAGAACAGAAAAGGTTGTGCTTTGTGGTTATATGGTTGCATAAAGTTGGCATAGACGTATTGGATGGTGTTAGGTCTCTAAAGGGTCAGCCTTTAATTGTACGCTGAATGGTGATGTCGTTTCTTGGTAGTTCAGTTATCCTGAATTTTTTTCCTTGACTGAATTGTGCTTGACCTCTTATCTTCTGATTTGTTGTCAGGGACAATACAAGTCGACTTTGGTTTGTCCAGTGTGCAGTAAAATATCAATTACTTTTGACCCCTTCATGTACTTATCTTTGCCACTGCCTTCAAATGCCACTCGGACAATCACAGTGACTATGATTTATGGTGATGGAAGTGGTCTCCCAATGCCCTACACGGTGAATGTCTTAAAACATGGCTACTTTAGAGATCTCATCCAAGCATTGGCTACTGCATGCTGCCTAAAGAGTGATGAAAGCCTTTTACTTGCTGATGTAAACTTCTGTGACTGGTTCTAATTTCCTTTTACCAGTTGTTTTGTTTAGTGTCAGTGGAAACCCATTGCATTTCTAAATGTTCAGGTCTATGAGCACGGGATTTTCAGATACTACGAGTCTCCTTTGGACCCATTGTCTTCAATAAAGGATGGTGACCATTTTGTAGCCTACCGAATTCCGAAGGACAGAAGGGGAAAAACAATCGTGGAAGTATGTCACCGGTTTCAGGAAAAGTAAGTATTTTTTTGTGTAGTTGTATACAGTTGCAAAAGCATGATTCGTTTATACTCCCTTAGGTTAACAATCTTAACTTCACATTTTCTTGCCTTTGTGGTGAGTGGAGAAGACCATGCTGAAATATTGCATCATGACCAATCTTATCTTATCATTTTCTTGCCTTTGTGGGTGAGTTGAGAAGACCATGGAGGAAATGTTGCGTCATGTCCACTACTGTAGACTTCAATTTGAAATATTATGTATTGAAGGATGTGATTCTGCTATGATTCCCAGCAGCAGCTGTATATAACTGTATAGGAATGTGCCGTTCAATCATTGAACAATTGCATTTATATGACAAGGGCATGTTTACAGGTTAGTTTCTAGCAGATTAATAAGCATGGACAGACTAATGTCTCTTTGGTTTTGTAAAAAGTCTATATAGGCTTTGTTGCATACAACTGTGCTTATACATGTTTACCATACATTTTCTTTTCCTGCCTCCCTAAGCAGAGCAGTTATTTATTTATTTTTCTTTCCAGATCTGGATCAGAGCATAAAAGACGTGGTCAAAGTAAGCTTCTGGGAACTCCTCTGGTCACTTATTTGGAAGACCCAATAAGGGGAGCTGATATTGAAATAGCTGTTTCAAAAATGTTGTCACCTTTGAGGAGAACATATACTTCATCAAGCAGGTCCCATGGCAGCAGTGAGAATGGCTCTGTTTCTGACTGCACTGATGACCCATTGGGCACCTGCAATGGTGAACCTGAAGTAAGAAACCAATCAATAGAAGATGTGGAAGCATCCACCCGGACGTCCTCTCTGCATCTTTCTTTTACAATAGATGAGGGTTTGATCTGGAAACCAGTTCAAAAGGATACTGTCTTGAAATCTGGCGAACTTGTAAAGGTTATGCTCGACTGGACTGAGAATGAACACGAACTATATGATATCAGCTACTTGGAAGATCTCCCTGTAGTTTTCAAGGCAGGATTCACCTTGAAGAAAACACGGTCAGAGGCCATCAGTTTGTTTTCTTGCTTAGAGGAATTTATGAAGGAAGAACCTCTAGGGCCAGATGACATGTGGTATAACCATTTGCTCTACACATTACTATTTCTAATATGCAAATGGTGATTTTATTGGCACAATCCTAATGGTGCAAGTATTTGTAGGTACTGTCCTGGTTGCAAGGAACATAGGCAGGCCACCAAGAAACTAGATTTATGGAGGCTGCCTGATATTCTCGTTTTTCACCTGAAGCGCTTCTCATACAGCAGATTCATGAAAAATAAAATCGACACATTTGTGAATTTTCCTACGCAAAGTCTAGATTTGAGCAGACATGTTATCAGCAAGGATGGAAAATCCCATGTTTATGATCTTTTTGCCATCAGCAACCACTATGGTGGCCTAGGTGGAGGTCACTACACTGCATATGCTAAGGTAAGAGACTCGTGAATCTTGTGCCGCTCAGTTTTTTATTTTGTTCCAAATAGAAGAGAAACCATGGCTAAAGTGGTTATGGATAATACCAGAATTCGTTTGCAGGTTGTTATCATGTACTTATTTTTTTTTAGTAAAATGTGTTGAAATAAAGTGCATGCTAACTATTTGCTACAAAATGAAGATGACAATAACGACCTGCAAATAAATTCAAGTAGAGGATATATTCTGAGGCTCACGTTGTTAATTGTGCAGCTGATTGATGAGAATAGATGGTACCATTTCGATGACAGTCATGTGTCACCTGTGGATGAGGCAGAGATAAAAACGGTTGCAGCTTATGTATTATTCTATCAAAGAGTGAAGAGTGAAGGAAAGACAGAAACAGGAGAGCCATCTTAACCTTGTCCTTAAAGTGGCAGTGTGGATGCATATCCCCTCAACACAAGCGGACAAGCCCCAAGCAAAGTTAGGTGCAACGTAGAAGGTCAAGACTGAGAAGCGCTGAGGTTGGCTTCTTCTCGACCGTAGGTTACCTGTTGCTACTCTTGAAAGTCTGATCTGAATCACACGGCAGGTGAGCGCAATTGTGCTATTTATTACCATTTTTCCCCGGCTAGGAAGGAGGCACACAGAAGAGTATATTACCTATATTACCTATTGTTGCATAATAAATAACACAGTTCATCTCAGCAGATGAGAGTACTTGGTGTAACATGAATATTACTTATCTACAAACAACAACTTGGTCATAGTCCACTACATTAAATAAAAATGCAAATGTACACAGGGACACCCTAATATAAATATCTCTAATTCACAATGAGCTTCTACTAAATGAACACTACATCTTCTGGTGATGATAACAACCGGTCCTACCAGGAAAGGAGATGATCATCATCATACCCACCTCCATCACAAAATTTATTCTTCAAAAGAGCCCCCTTATTCTGCATCGCCGTCCAAGTCTCAACTTTTGATTTTAGCTCCTATCTTCCCAAATCAGAGGAGCAACCTGACGCAAGCAAGCGACCACAACAATACAATGCCAGGAGAAAAATATCTATCCTGAAAATCGAAGATACAGCAGAAAACCAATCAAAACGACATTGACATCATAGACGTCAAAAGCGATAATGAAACGCAGGATGACGTCGTTTTAAGACGCTGTTATAGTGAAAAAAAAAACATTAGATCTCCGTGACTGTTTTTTTTTTTGTTTACATTAGGAGCGAATAATTGAGGAAATCTCACCGCAGCAGCAGAAATGGACAGATAGCCATCGGAGGAGCCAGGTGGCGAGAGCGGCATGACGATGTTGGGGCTAGAGCTAGACCCACCGGAATTATTCTTGTTGCTGGAGGTTCCGGATCCGGATCCGGATCCGGTTCCTAGCGAATACGCCGGCGTGCCGTCCGGCTTAAACAGACCGTAATTCCTCTCGGAGGTCGGTCCGGGTTTCATGTTCTCGTTGAAGAGCGCGAAAACGTAGATGTTGAGGTTACAAGCAGGCCTCATCGGAGTTCCCTTCTTCTGAGACAATATCTTAAGCAGGTTGTTGTTGTACCTCTTCGCATTCTCCGCCGTCGCTCCCGCTTCGTCCTCGTCTCCTTTCGACGGCCACCCGGTCTCCGAGATCTGCAGCGGCACATTCTTGTATCCCGCTCTCGTCATGGCGGAGTACACGGCGTCGATCTGCGCGAAGAGCATGTTGTCGTAGTGGAGATTCGTTTGCGGATCCACGATTCCTTGGTTCGGCTGGAACAGGACGTACTCCAGGGGGACTTGTTTCGGACTCGCCTTGTAGGCGAAGTACGGATAGGCGTTGATCAGGAAAGCCGAGCCGGTCTTGGCGTGGAAATTGAGGATCTGAACGACGCAGCCGGACAGATCTCGCCGGAATGTACCGGAGGACGGCGGGTAGGAAGTTTCTAGAATGGCGAGCGAGTGAGCTGTGGTGACGGAAACCTGCTTGTCGAGGCCGAGATTGACGAGTGCGGTGTGGATCCCCTGCATCGCCGGGAGGAGGGTGGCGCTGAGGGAGGTGTCGTTGAAGGTGAGGACCTCGTTGCCGACGGTGATGCAGGTGATTTTGGTAGCCGGAAGATAGGCCTGGACGTTGGTCTTCACCCAGGCCATGGCGTTATTTGGATCGCTCATCTTGGTGAGGTACTCGTTGCCGACTCCAACGATGAACTCGACGCCGGAGTTAGCGAAGGCGCGGAGGACCTTCTCGTCTGCGTCGTAGAGCTTCACTTGAGTTGCGCCGACGGATTTGACCAGCGGCACTACATTTTCCGGCGAAGGTAAGTTGTTCGCTATTTGGCCGTAGTTGATCCCAATTGAAGTAACAATCACAGGAAACACCAAACCTATAACAAAACCACACCGATTCTAAGCACAATTAGTAACAAAACAAAAAGTAGAGTAGAGAGGATTATAGTGGTAATATAGTGCTGGAGAGTGATGAGTACCACAGAAGAAAAAAGCCAACAACAAAGAGTGGTAGAATCTGGAAGTAGCGAACCCCATTGGAGAGTGATCAGTGTTGAAAATAGAGCAAAAGAGTGTAAAAGCAATGAAGATGACGCTGTTATAAGTTCGGAGACTGAGCTTGAGAGCAGCCGAGACAGAGAGTGTGAGATGCTATCGTTTTCAACAGCAATTGTGATGGGTGGAGGATGAAAAGAAGAAGAGGATTAGATTGGGATTGGGTAAGGTATTGGATTTTGTGTGTGTTATTGTGCGCACCACAGGCATAAGATAGCAGAAACTAGTAAGACAGTAAACCTTGTAAACTTTTAACTATAGTTAAAAGGAGTGTTTTAAAAATCTTGACTGAATACTGTTTAGGTGCCGCCTAGTCCTTATTTTATGTGTAATCGAGCCGATTAGACGCTTAGTTGGCTGGTACATTTTTGTATATTAATGTGACTAGATTAAAATAATCAGGTGGTTGTGCGTAGTTGTTTAATAGTGGTAATATTAGGAATTGTACTTGTAAGTTGTTTGATGTTATTTTTTTAGGTATTATAAATATTTGTTACCAGTTTTAACATAAGTAAATTCATATTTTGTTTTTAAATATTGTAATATATCTATTAAAAAATAAAAAAATAAAGAATACAATCTCCGATTAATCCTGTGCAGTTTCTGATTAATTCTCGAAGGTCCTAGTCGTCCGACTAGCATCTAATGATTTTTAAAACCTTAATTAAAAGTAAGTAGCAATAATAACCAGCTGAATTTAGGTAGGGGTGAGCATTGGGTGGTTAACCATCCAATTGACTCCTTCACGAACCCAACCCGATATTACCGGTTTGATAGATTTGGGAACCAGCCCCAACCCAAAAACCAAATCTTCACAGTGAAACCACTCAGTTCACGAGCCGGTTGGTTAGTGGTTTTAACCAACCATCCATTATAGTCGGGCGGTGAGGACCCCTAGGCGCTAGACGGGGACTAGTCGAGGCTTAGACGAACCTTATTATTTTTTATTAATAAATATATTATATACAAAAAAATGTAAATTATATGAAAATATAGTTTTTAATACTTATAATATATATCTAACCATATATAATACTAAATTATAACTTATAACTATATTAACACATATAATAAATAATTTTTTTTATTATGATAATATTTTAAATTATAAGCATCACTTAATTTTATATATCCATGGACCATCTACGATCATGCCTATCACATACAGATGCTTTACATCCAATTTCGTATTTCCGGTTAATACACAACCCAAACAAATATCCATGTTTTGTTGTATTTAGCTTTTTATTATAAGCCCATCATTTTACAGAGCCGGCGACTTGGAATAGTAATCAATGGAGAGTAGGAGTAATGTCGGTGTTGTTTTACCGGTTAACCGATGGTTTGCACTTACAAAAATCGGCGACCATCCGCAATCCCTCCGATTTTCACAATCTTACACCGACACCGCACCGGTAACCACCAGTTCCGGTTTTTTCGGATCGGTTGCGGTCGGTTGCGGTGGGGTTTGTCGGTTTCGGCTTTTTTTGCCCACCCCTGAATTTAGGGTAGAAAACTTTATCGATTTCTATTCAATTAATTCCTAAAATATAAATATGTATTTTGAGAAATGTATTATCATGAAAATATTCTCGTATGATTTAAGTGATCTTAGTCATTGTTTGTGATTGAGGTAGTCAGAGCAAGGACAACGGGTCGCGCCCGCTCCCTGCCCCGTGCGCACCGGGAACGCTCCCCGCTGGCCGGTTCGCTGCAGATGCGAAAAATCGCGTTCCCGCTCCCGCTCTCCCGCTCCCGCTCCGCGATGCCTGGCCGAGCGCGCTGGATGCGCCCTCGCGCCCTGGCTTGCGCTGGCAGCTCCTGGTGGCGCCACGTGTCCCGACCGTTGGCAACGGTCACTCCAACGGCTATTTTTTTTTTAATTCAAAAATCAGATAAAATGATCCCTATAAATACCCAACCCCATATCTCATTTTTGTCACATCATTCTCTATTTTCACTCTTTCATTCTCACTTCCTACTCGTTCTTTTCGAAAATGTCTGACGACGAGGTTATGTCCGACGCTGAGGAGATGACGTACGAGGAGCTGGCTCCCCGGATGCCGACGCATGCGGAGATGGCAGCCCAACTGCCGACATATGAGGAGATGGCAGCCCAAATGCGGCTAGTTGAGCGACGATTCCGGCGGATGATGGAGAGGCAGATGCAGAGAGTAATGCCAAGGGTCCAGAGGGCCATGCGTGGGGAACCAATGCGCCGAGAGATTAACAGAAATCGTGCGGAAGCCCACATGCAGTTGATGGCGAACTATTTTGACGAACAACCCCTATATGGCCCTGAAATGTTCAGGCGTCGGTTCCGTATGTGCATACCACTTTTCCAACGGATTATGAACGCGGTGAAGGCTCACGACCCTTACTTCGTTTCATGGAGGCTCGACGCTGCCTCACGGCCGGGCTTATCAACGGAGCAGAAGTGCACGGCCGCTATACGGATGCTTGCGTATGGGTCCTCGGCCGATTCATTGGACGAAACTCTGCGCATTGGGGTAAGCACCATACTTGAATGTTTACGTAAGTTTTGCAAGGCCGTCATTGAGGTATTCGGAGCCGAGTACGAGCGTACACCCACACCGGCTGACATGGACCGCTTACTCCGAGAAGGGTATGGTCGAGGGTTTCCCGGAATGGCGGGGAGTCTTGACTGTATGCATTGGAAGTGGAAGAACTGCCCAACCGAAGCGCAGGGAGCCCATGGACGGGGAGGTCACCACGGGGAGAAGACGATTATGCTTGAAGCTGTAGCGTCCCGTGATTTATGGATTTGGCATGCATTTTTCGGGATGGCTGGATCGAACAACGACATCAACGTCCTCAACCACAGCCACTTATTCCAAGACGCTTACTACGGCCAAGAACTTGCTGCTGAGTACGAGATCAACGGCCATCGGTACGACCGACCTTATTACTTGGTGGACGGCATTTACCCAGCATGGGCACGGTTCGTGAAGACTATTCGACATCCCTACGAGCCCAAAGAGAAGTTGTTTGCTAGATGCCAAGAAGGTGCTCGGAAAGATATTGAAAGGGCTTTTGGAGTACTTCAAGCAAGGTGGCACATCATCTCCCGTCCCGCTCGTAGTTGGAGCAAACACACTTTGGTTGATATCATGCACACTTGCATAATTCTACACAACATGATTGTAGAGGATGAGCGCGACCGGTACGAGTATGGGGAGGAGGAGTTGTTGTGGGCGCAACCTGCAGAAATGCCGAATTGGACACCACCAGAACGATGGCACCACGGACCAGGGCCATTGCCATACCAGCAACAAGTGGATGCTCAACAAAGTGTCATAAATCCTGAGATCCACCATCAACTACAACAAGATCTTATGGAGCACTTATGGTATCGCTTTGGAGCTGGTTTCCATGACGACGACGAGTAGTCGTTTGTGCTCTTGGAGCTGGTTTGTTTTGGGTTGTATGAAAAGGGGTTGAATAAAATTAGAAGTTCATTTATATTCGTGTTGAATTTATTTATTAATTATTGATTGTCCTTAATTATTTATTTCCAAAATTGTTTAAATTATAAACAATTTAAACGGTTTCTGATAACGAATTAAATAAAACAGGAAAATAACAAATAATAATCCAGTCAGCACTGTTCTGCACTCTCAGGACCTCAAGGTCCTTTCTGTTGCAAAACACCCACTTTTCTGCACTTCCACTCCCTGACTTTTGTCCAGTCAGCACAAGGTCTGCACTCCCACTCCCTTACTTAGGTCCTTTCTGTTGTACACGCTCTCAGGTGAGTGAGGGTTGAGGCTGGTTTTAATCATGGGCTGTGGTGGTAGGGTCCCAAACAGACCCATCTTCACATGGAGGCCATTCCCGATTGGTTTCATCTCACCCGTAAATTTAGATAAACAGGGCATACCCTACACATGACATGACCCTTGTGTTCAATTTGTACATCATTTCACTGGAGAATTGACAATTTAAGATGTTTTCACAACGGGATACGATTACTCATCCTACGCACAGTGATGCATATTTGCATAAGAGTACATCAACTTTAAAGTTTCAATAGACTGTTGGTTAAAGAATAGGTTTCTTTGTTGTTTAAGATATAAGTTAATGTACTTCTACACAATTAGTTTGACCGATAGGCTAATTGCGTAAATAATAAATGCAAAGGGTTGATTAGAATAAGTTATTTGAAAAATGACTTTGTTTTCTGCTTGTTGTTTAGAGCTTTGGAACTAATAACCAAGTTGAATAAAGATTTTTGACTTTTGTTCTGTGGTGGGGACGATGGGTTTGTAGATGAAAAAGAGATTCCTTACTCACGCATTTGTGTTTAAGATGAGCTCCCTATCACACTGTTTTTTTACATTAAAATAGACCCTATTGATGCATTGCATTAAGTATAAGCTTAACCTTTATGGAATTTCTTTTGTTTTCTTTTTATCATTTGTTGGGTCTTTCAGAATATCTTCTTCTGGTTCTTTTGTTTTCTTTTTATCAATGACGAGCTCTTACAGAATATCTTCTTCTGGTTCTTTTGTGTTCTTTTTCATTGATGAGCTCTTGCAGAATATCTTTTTCTGGGTAGTTTCTTGCATTTTACACAAAGTTAATGATTCTGCTGTTATACTGTCAAAAGTATTAGTACTAAAATACTACTTCTTTGCAATAACTTTGCCTTGTATTTAAAACAGTTCATTCAAAAAGCAATGGCATGTCATTTGGAATGCTATTTTACTTTGTATTTTGGGAAAATACAAGGGGTAACTCCATATCATAACCTTAGACAAAAGGTGGTCTCGGACGTCATATTTCTCGTTATCTTTTTTTAGAAATCATAACAGTCGACTATCAAAACTGTTAAAAACTAACTAAATTTGTTCGAACCGTCAAGGCTCGTTTACTGACCATACAGAATGTCAAGTTTGCCCTTAAAAAATATCAGTTAGGGTTACAAAACGGTAGACAATCCCCGTTTTTAAGAGAAAATTTGACATTGTGCATGGTCAGTTAATGGGTCTCGATGGTTCGAACGGATTTTATTAGTTTTTAACAGTGTCCGATAGTCGGCAGTTATGATTTCAAGAAAAAACAAGTCGGCGACTCAGGATATAACGTCATAATACAACCTATTGAAATAGGGTTTTCCCAAAATGCAAATACTTGTTCTCTGTCATTATTTTACCTTGTATTTAGTGGAGTTCATTCACATTGCCATGGCTTATCATTTAGAATGCTACTTTACTTTATATTTTGGGTTAACGGAAAATATCAGATTCTATATTTCCGGGTTAGCTCTTTAATGCTACCGCTTCTTATTCTTTCTTTTTTTATCAGCAATAATTTTTGTATTGAAATAACCTCTTTTGAGGAGAAAGAGGGAGCAATGTCCAACAAAGGACCAAAACAACTCCCAAAACCAATCATATGTTGGCTATAGGGGAGGAAATAAAAGAACAAACAAAGCAAAACTAACAATTACAAACTAAGAAACACTAGTGGTGTTTCAAAAAGCTTCCAAAACCTAGAGGTAGTCTTAAAAATTAAGGTAGCTTAGACCACAAGAAACCCAAGAGGAGAGTGTTGCTTGCCTTGCACTCCAAGAATTAACTGAAAATTCAAAAGCTTTGAGCCCACATGAATGATTGAGCAGCTTGACAGTAGCAAGAACCAAATAGGCAATGGTGAAGATGTAGAATGAATTATGCAACAGGGAGGATGGGATGCCGGCTGTTGATGGTGAGCTGATCTTCCCAATTTACCAGAAGCTAAGGGCAGGAATGACTTGTCTGAGCAGCAAGAAGAGTGATGAGTTGCAAGCTAATGATGATGATCTTCCCAATTATGCAGCAGAGAGGATGGGTTGTAGGCTGTTGATGGTGAGCTGAACTTCCCAGTTTAACAGGGCAGGAATGTTCTGTCTTGTCTGAGCAGCAAGAAGAGTGATGGGATGCAAACTGATGATGATGATATGATCTTCCCAAATTATCAGATGCTAGGGGCAGAGATGATCTAACTTGACTGAGCTGCAAGAAAAGAGAACATAGAACAAGAACTAAAGAAGCAAGAGAAGAAGACACTCAAAACCTAAAGAGAAACCTACCTCACACTTAAACCAGTGGAACTGAGAGGACCTAGGAATACTCCCACACAAGAAAAAAAGAGAAAGAAACTGAGACAAAGGGAAAAGAGCCTTACCAAACTCACAGCTGTACCCAAACCCTTCCCAAACCCATCCCAAAAATCAGCATAGATGTGGGAATTTCTTCCAATCATAAAGAGAGAAAAATTTCCCTGAGCATTGAAATTCAGACCAGGCTCAATTATAGGATTGTTGGACTATTGAGGCAAAGACTTCAGAAGATGAAGTTGACACACCATTGAAAATGAGATTGTTTCTTGCCAGCCATATAAGCCAACAGGTTAAATGTATGATTCCTCTCCATTTTGAATTTTGCTTTCTGGAAATGAGACTAGGCCAGGCTGAGAAGAAATTCCTTGGGGAGCCAGAGATGACAAGAGTAACTCCCCACCACTGAGAAATTAATGTCCAGACTTGCCAAGCCTTGGTGCAATGTAGAAGAATGTGTGATATATCCTCAAACTCCATATGACATTCAGAGCAAAGTATATCCTCTAATGAAAAATGCATTCCTCTTGTGTCAAAGAAGCACTTAGTAGGGAGGGCCTCATGACTTGCCAACCAGGAAAAGGCTGTGATTTTAGGAGGGATCCCTGGCTACCAAAGATTTTTTTACCAATCAAAATTATTTGGGGAGGTACTCAGCTACTGCAACAGGGAGAACATTCTTTTAACACTAAAGCCTCTTGGATCTCCCCTCCAAATTAGTGTATCATCATGACTTTGAATGAAGATCCCATTGAGAATGAATTGTAAGGACATCCAATCAACTTCTGCTCTGCCTCTAGGTGTTCTACTGAAGTGGAGATTCCAAGAAGAGCCTGAATAAACCTCATAGACTAATTGTCCTTTAGCTTGAGTTAAATAGAACAGCCTGGGGAATAGTGACTTGAATGGCAAGTCACCCCACCATAAATCTTCCCAAAAAAATACCCTCTGTCCATTTCCCAATTTCCATGAAAGGCCTTTAAAACCAAATAGATCAGCAAATCTTGGATCAGAATTCAGTTGAATGATTTGTTTGATGAAGCTTCCATGGCCAATTTCTCTAAAGTTAGAGAGATCCCATTCTTTGCTATCCCACCCATATTTGCTGCAAATTACTAATTCCCATAAGCTTTTTCTTTCACAGGCAAATCTCCACCACCATTTGGATAAAAGAGCAATGTTCATCACATATAGACTTTTGATGCCTAAGCCTCCATCTTGTTTACTTTTACAAACAGTATTCCAATTGATCTTACTGAAAGTTTTAGAAGCTGGCCTAGCATGCCACAAGAACCTAGTCTGCCATTTTTCTAAGGCTTTGATCACCCCCTTTGGAGCCCTGATAATAGAGAAGAAATAGAGTGGCAAAGATCCCAATGTTGACTTTATTTAGGTGATTCTGCCTCCAAGTGATAAGGATTTTGCTTGCCACAATCCTAATGCTGATTTGTACTTCTGGATGATAAGATCCCAGATACTTATCCTTTTGAGATTAGCCCCCACAGGGAAGCCTAGATAAGTGAATGGAATTGAGCCAACTTTGCAATTTAGAGTTGCTACTACTGATTGAGTCTCCTCTTCAGGTAATGGTAAAAATACTTGAGAGCTCTCGTAGTTTCTTAAGTACAACTCAATCCAATCTAAAAGTTCGAACTGATGGGTGTAAGCATCATCAAGATAATCTGAAAGTTCGAACTGATGGGTGTAAGCATCATCAAGATGTACTGGACATCAGGGTGGAGGCGGCAAATAGGCCATAGGCCGAACCAGCTCTGATACCATGTTAAAGCCTAATCCAACCCAAAAGTTCGAACGGATGGATGGAAGCATTAAGATGTATATTAATAGGTCAATTTATCTACACATTTTCGATGTGGGACTCACACTTCAAAAATTAAGATATTTATGTCATAGGTAATAACCATAGTCTTCTCCTCCTTCAAGGTTACTCTTAAGTCCTAAGAGCAAGGAAAACGGGTCGCGCCCGCTCCCCGCTCTGCGCGCGCCGGGAACGCAGGACGCTGGCCGGTCCGCTGCAGACGCGAAAATTCGCGTTCCCGCTCCCTATTTTCGCGTTCCCGCTCCCCAATCTCCCGCTCCCGCTCCCCTCTGCCTGGCCAAGCGCGCTGGACGCGCCCTCGCCCCCTGGCCTGCGCTGGCAGGCTCCGGTGCCGCCACGTGTCCCGACCGTTGGCAACGGTCAACTCCAACGGCTATTTTTTTAATTCAAAAATAAGATAAAATGAACCCTATAAATACCAAACCTCATTCCTCATTTTTTTCAAACCATTCTCTACTTACTCTTTCATTCTCTACTTACTCTTTCATTCTCACTTCCTACTCACTATTTTAGAAAATGTCCGACGACGAGGTTATGTCCGACGCTGAGGAGATGACGTACGAGGAGCTGGCTTCCCGGATGCCGACGTATGAGGAGATGGCAGCCCAACTTCCGACATATGAGGAGATGACAGCCCAAATGCAGCCAGTTGAGTGACGATTCCGGCGGATGATGGAGAGGCAGATGCAGACAGTAATGCCAAGGGTCCAGAGGGCCATCCGTGGGGAACCAATACGCCGAGAGATTAACAGAGGTCGTTCGGCAGCCCACATCCAATTGATGGCGAACTATTTTGACGAACAACCCCTATACGGCCCTGACATGTTCAGGCGTCGGTTCCGTATGTGCAAACCGCTTTTCCAACGGATTATGAACGCGGTGAAGGCTCACGAAGACTACTTCGAACAGAGGCCCGATGCTGCCTCACGGCCGGGGTTATCAACGGAACAGAAGTGCACCGCCGCTATACAGATGCTTGCGTATGGGTCCGCGACCGATTCACTGGACGAAACTCTGCGCATGGGGGTAAGCACCATACTTGAATGTTTACGTAAGTTTTGCAAGGCCGTCATTGAGGTCTTCGGAGCCGAGTATGAGCGTACACCCACACCGACTGACATGGACCGCTTACTCCGAGAAGGGTACAGCAGAGGGTTTCCCGGAATGGCGGGGAGTCTTGACTGTATGCATTGGAAGTGGAAGAACTGCCCAACCGAAGAGCAGGGATCCCATGGACGGGGAGATCACCACGGGGAAAAGACGATTATGCTTGAAGCTGTAGCGTCCCGTGATTTATGGATTTGGCATGCATTTTTCGGGATGGCTGGATCGAACAACGACATCAACGTCCTCAACCACAGCCACTTATTCCAAAACGCTTACTACGACCAACACCTTGCTGTTGAGTACTACATCAACGGCCATCGGTATGACCGACCTTATTACTTGGTGGACGGCATTTACCCAGCATGGGCACGGTTCGTGAAGACTATTCGGCATCCCTTCGAGCCCAAAGAGAAGTTGTTTGCTAGATGCCAAGAAGGTGCTCGGAAAGATATTGAAAGGGCTTTTGGAGTACTTCAAGCAAGGTGGCACATCATTTCCCGTCCCGCTCGTAGTTGGAGCAAACACACTTTGGCTGATATCATGCACACTTGCATAATTCTACACAACATGATTGTAGAGGATGAGCGCGACCGGTACGAGTATGGGGAGGAGGAGTTGTTGTGGGCGCAACCTCCAGAAATGTCGAATTGGACACCACCGGAACGATGGCACCACGGACCAGGGCCATTGCCATACCAGCAACAAGTGGATGCTCAACAAAGTGTCATAAATCCTGAGATCCACCATCGACTACAACAAGATCTTATGGAGCACTTATGGGATCGATTTGAAGCTGGTTTCCATGACGACGAGTAGTCGTTTGTGCTCTTGGAGCTGGTTTGTTTTGGGTTCTATTAAAAGGGGTTGAATAAAATTAGAAGTTCATTTATATTCGTGTTGAATTTATTAATTATTGATTGTCATTAATTATTGATTTCCAAAATTGTTTAAATTATGACTAAATTAAACGGTTTATGATAACGGATTAAATAAAACAGGAAAATATCAAATAATAATCCAGTCAGCACTGTTCTGCACTCCCAGGAACTCAAGGTCCTTTCTGTTGCAAAACACCCACTTTTCTGCACTCCCACTCCCTGACTTTTGTCCAGTCAGCACAAGGTCTGCACTCCCACTCCCTGACCAAGGTCCTTTCTGTTGTTCATGCTCTAAATATGCTGTTGTATTGTATCTGGATAAAACTATTAGGCATTATTTTGTGGAGCATAAATCTGATAGTAACTTACAATACTACTCTTTGGCCTTTGTCCTTTACCTGTTTGTTGAAATGATTAAGTGTATTAATCTTGGGCCTTTTGCTATATTAGCAATTCAATGTATTCGAGGGTTTCCATTTGAACTGATTTTGTAAAGAATGAGATTTCTATGTCAAGTGTTTTTTATGCGAAATGTACTATTTTTATTAAATAAAAAAGAAAGAGTCAGTACAACTTTTGAAAGGTCTCTTTTCACTAACTCTGTAACAAATTATCAGTGTCACAACCAGTTTTTTTTTAAATAGTAAAAAATCAAAAATCCAGTACTGTCGAGAATCGCTCAAGATGGTGTCTGAACGTCACTTGATTCTATTGGGGAGGGGGGGGGGGATTCTTCTCGCGTGAGAAGTGTGATTGAACTTGATCTCAACAGTAGTAAAAGGAGGATATATGTGATTCAGGGTTCCTGTAAAGACCGCCTCGTTTGATTGTTTTAAAAGAGTAAACTTTAGCAATTTGAAACGTCGGGGTGGAAAATTGCAACGAGTGTTTTGTTTTAAAAAAATAAAAATAAAAGGAAGAAGAACAGACCTGGACCAGGCGTGATTTGGGCCAAGCAAGCCAAGCCCAAACCGTAACCTCTCGAGCCCAAGCCCACTTCGGCTTCTACCCTCAAACCCTCCCATCACTGTACTTCTCCTTCATTCGAGCACGCTTCCCCAGACGTCCGCCCTTGCTCTCTCAGATCCATCCTCTCTCTCGATCTCCATCTCCCCCCTCTCTTCTCGTCCTCTCCCTTTCTCAGACAGCTCTCTCTCCCTCTTTCAGATCTCCTCTCTCTCGCTCTTCTTCTCTCGCCACTTCCCTCGAACCCAGCCGTGTCGTCGTCGTCGCTCGCCGGAGATCTCAGCAGGCTTGGACCTCGATCGTGGAGAAGACCGGAGGTAGGCTCGGACGTCAGCAGCTAGGAGACGTAGGTGTGGTTCATCTTGAGGTAAGGAAAGTAGCGGATACCACTTTAATTACGGAAAGTTACTAGCATGCAAGATTAGGGAAAAATAATAAACGGAAAGGTCCTAGTTGGCATATAGGGTGTGATTCACTAGAATAACTGCTTTCGATTACTAAATAACCGGACGAGTCTAGTAACATGTAGGTTGCAATCACTTGATTTGACTATTAGAATGACATGTTTAGAATGCGAGGAACGAGTGAACTGAGGGATAGCTTACGTGCCATGTCGAGCCGTAAGTTTGGGAAATTGTCGTGCTGGTAGATGGGCCATGTCAAACCTTAGGATTGCGTGTTGTGTGCTATAACTGATGTGTGAGAGTTCAAATAAGATTATACTCGGTGTTGCATGATGTGACTGTGTGTGGGAAAGTGTGCCATGTTTGATAACGTGAGTGATAGACCGGTTGTGTGTTATGTTGAGACGGTCCGGTTGATAGACCGGGACCAGCTTTGGCTTTGTGTTGTGTGTTATACCCTGTTTTTGTGCTCCAAGAGACAGCGTAACCGGGGTGGTACTTACACCGAGGAATAGTTCCGGTGTAGTGTATCGAGGCCAAGGATGGGGTGATTGATACCCGAGTCTCTATGACGGGAAGACGTACGACCGAAGTGTGTGCCGGTCCAGTACGTATGGCGAGTATTGCCCCGAGTCTGTGTGATGGGAAGACATCGGACTGAGGGATTTCCGGTCGAGGATGTTACCCTCAGTCTCAGTGAGAGTAAGATATCAGGACTGATGCTTTGTGGTCCAGTACGATATAAGAGGCTTAGTGCAAATGGCTTAGTGCATTCAATGACATTGGAACTATTGTACGCTATGTGTGTGTCTCGCTGAGTGCTTTATACCTGTTGATTGGCTCTATGCGTATTTCTTAGTATGTTTTAGACTTTGTGAAAGTGATCGGTAACTGAGTGTCGGGACCGAGGCTTCGTGTTCCAGTACGACATAAGTGGAACGGGCTGTGATAGCCGTAGATGTTGGAAATGATTATACTACGTTTAGGGTGGGTCTACTGTGTGAGCTATGCGTATTGTTTGGCTTTGTGCGTTGTCTGCTGTGTGTGCTGTTCGTGCTGTCTGGCTTTGTGCAGTGGGTCAAGTGTGACTATGGTGTTGTGAGAGTGTTTGGTGACCCGAGGTGTTGTTATACCTGATTCTGTGTTGCCGTGCGAGTTCGCACGTGTGATCGGTTGTGAGATAGTGGGCGTTGTTCGTTGAGAATTGTTAGGTGATGAGTGTCAAGAACTAGTTGCAAATGTGGTGGGTTCGGTTCATTGTGAGTTGTTTTTCGGGTTGTACCTGACTGAAGGTCACGCGTTGTCTTGGAGAAATTGTCTAATTTGACTTTTAATAGTTGTGCTTTACTAGTATGCCCTAATTGGACGGTTGCCCGTGGTTCAGAACTGTGGTTCAGAACCTTAACTACTTTTCCTACTGAGCGTAAGCTCACCCCCTTACTTTGTTGTGTTTCAGGTGTTGAGCGGGATATGTACTAGCAGAATTCTCGGAGCTTGGGAGTTGGCGAGGGTTTAGCTAGTGTCTAGCGACGTACTTTATCTTTGACTGTTTTGACTCGTTTACTTTTACGCTGATTGAGCTGTTGATTCATTTGTACTTTTGGAGCTTTAAATTGCATTTGAGAACCGTTTTTTATCTTTATTACTTTATCTTAAGTCGCGTCTCGAATTCGGTCAAAACGAGCAGGGAACATATTTTTATTATCCTAGGACGAAAGGATTTGAACCTTCGCGTATCGGGATCAAAACTCGTTGCCTTAACCGCTTGGCTACGCCCTAGACGTATAAGGTGCGGGCAGGCAACACCCTATCCCATAAAGGCAGAGAAGAACTGCCTGATGAGGACCAAGAGATGTAACGACTACGCCGTGGAGATCTTTCTATGGGTGTCGTCGATGTCGTCAAAAATGAAACCCTAACAAAGATCATAGTAACAAATTTCAATGTTTTGTAGACAAGTTGATTGTATTAAACTAAGGATAATACATATTTATCAAAAAAATATGGATCAAGAAAAGAAATAAAAAAGATCTTTCTAATAATTACATTATATGCTAGAATAGAATAAATAAACTCGGGATCAATAATAGATCTTAATCTTGTGACAGTAATCACCATTAACCACGATACAAGATTTATCACCAATACTCCCTTTAATTAGGATATGGAGGTTCGTAATGTATGACGTGTGAGAAGTTCATGGAAGTGACCGCGTCACAAACTTTAGTTGAAGATGCCTACCAGCACTTTATCTCGGAGTTATTGGCGAACGAAGTGACAATCGATCTCTACGTGCTTTGTTCGTTCATGGTATACTGAGTTGGAGGCAATATGAATAGTTGCACGATTGTCACAGAAAAGTGGGACCGCCGTGCTTTGGTTCACTGTAAATAAGTGAGGGGTTGGCACAACTACACTATTGCTCGATTAGCGACTGTCATAGCTTTATTTTCGCCCTCTGCCGAAGAACAAGATATCATTGTCTTCTTCTTAAATCGTCAAACAACTGGTGACAATCCAAGAAACATGATGTAGTCGATAATGGACTTCCGAGTATCATGTCATCCTGCCCAATCAACATCACAGTATGTTCGGAGAGTGAGGGTGTTGTTTGGCGAGGAAAATAACCCTTGCATCGGGCTGCCCTTAAGGTAACGAAGCGAGGGGCATGACGATATTGGCCGCTATCCTGGCAAAGAGGTCTAACGTATGCTGAGAGACGATATTGTTTAGCATGAGGGAAGGATACAAGTTTACAACTAGTGAATCCACTATCCGCTAATATGGCAATGGTATAATTCCTTTCGGAAAGGATGATCTCTAACGGAGAGTGTGCCACCTCTAACCCAAGGAAGTATTTCAAAGTCCTCAAATCTTTGATCTTGAATTGTTGGTCCAAATGTTCCTTACGCCGTTGAATATTAGGGGCATCTGTTCCGGTAATAATCAGATCATCCACATACACGAGAACAACAACAAATGAAGCAAGAGCAACATATTTGAAGATAGATTAATCAATAGTCAGAGGTTTGAAACCATGGGTGATGATGGATTCCGTATACTTTTGGTATCAATTGCGGGAAGCTTGCTTTAGACCATATAGTGATTTATGTAGGCAACATACTCAATGTTCCCCATGTCTAGAGAATCTTTGTGGAACTTTCATGTATACCTCTTACAGGTCTTCATGAAGGAAGGCATTGTTGACGTCGAGTTGGTATAACGATAATTACGGGTAGCGGCAATTCTCATTCTTTACATGGTATAAAAGTTTGTCACGTCCCAAATCCGGTTTTGACCGAACTCGAGACGTGAACTAAAATTAATAATAATAAAAGTAAATTTAAACAAAATAAATCTCCGAATTTAGTTCCAAATCAAACAACTCCGGTAACACGAGTCAAACGCTCGAAATCCCAAGTAAAAACAAAATAAAGTTTAGTACAACGAAAGGAAGTACGTCTCTACTAAGCAATAACACCCGGACTCTCGATAAGCTCCCGAGCTCCGAGTCATCCCCTAAACTGAATCACGCTCAAGACCTGTAAGAAACAGTTTATGAAGGGGATGAGCTTTCGCTCAGTAGGAAAAAGTAGTAAAAGGGGATGAGCTTCCACTCCGTCACCACAGATACCCGTTCAAATATGGTATACTAATAAAGCAACAACACAAACAAAAACAAACAGGAGAACACCATTATCGATACTAGATCCAAGACAAAGGAACTCACATACAACGGAACCTCTACAGTGACACCAACTACGAACACCACTCAAACCCGAGATCATACAGACATAAGATAGGTATACCATGATATGTCGGTCGTACCGCACGGCTCAACATATCATACCGGGACACAGCGTCGGTCTAGATATCTTCCCGGACACACAGCATCGGGGTGAAACAAACACATCATACCGGAATACAGCATCGGTTTAGATGTCTTCCCGGACACACAGTATCGGGGTAAAACAACACATCATACCGGAATACAGCCTCGGTCTAGATGTCTTCCCGGACACACAACATCGGGGTGAAACTCATGCAAACACATCATACCGGATTACAACATCGGTCTAGATGTCTTCCCGTACACACAACATCGGGGTGAAACTCATAACATACCAGACCGGAATCCTCCGTCGGTCGGGTATCTTCCCGTAGCACGAGGTACAAATCTCATCACACATACCACATCGAACATATCATCCCTAACATATCATACCAACATATCTTACCGAACACACCACATCGGTCTATCATTCACCCGATCATATCACAATACAACAACTCATACCAACATTCACCATATTCTTATAGCATATCATGATCCTTAAATTAACCACGGAACATACCACATATCAACATTTGTCACGCCCCAAATCCGGTATTGACCGGACACGAGACGTGACTCAGCGAAAATTAATAAAATAGTTCGAAAGTAATAATTATCTGAAAAGATGAATAACATAAATCAACGGAAGTTCGAAACCCTGAGTCCTACGCTCAGTTAAATACAGAAGTCCAAAAACATAACTGTACGTCTCTACGAAACATAAAATAAAGGTAAAACCCGGACCCTCGCTAGCCCCATGCTCCGCGATGTCCTATATTCCAAGTCAAAGGTAAAACCTATACCAGTGTCGGTAGTGTCCGACAGAGATCCCCGCTTCACTTCGAGATTGTGGGAGAGCCTACAGAGAGAGTTAGGGACCGAGGTCCTACTAAGTACAACTTATCATCCGTAGACCGACGGGCAGTCGGACCGTACGATTCAGATTTTGGAGGACATGCTTCGATCGTGTGTGTTGGATATTGGTGGATCTTGGGAGGAGCACCTACCTTTGGCTGAGTTCACCTATAACAACAGCTTCCAGGCCAGTATTGGGATGACACCCTTTGAGGCGTTGTATGGTAGGCCATGTCGATCGCCCGTATATTGGACCGAGGTAGGAGATAGGAGCTTGTTGGGACCGGAGTTGGTTCGAGAGACGACCGAGAAGGTCGCGCTGATACGAGAGCGGTTGAGGACTGCATAGAGCCGACAGAAGAGCTATGCTGATAGACGATGTCGACCTATTGAGTTTGCAGCTGGTGATCACGTGTTTCTGAGGGTGAGCCCGAAGAAGGGGCTCTTGCGGTTCAACCGCGGCGGAGGCAAGTTGGCCCCGCGATTTATCGGACCTTTCGAGATCCTGAGCAGAGTTGGAGCTATTGCCTATCGCTTTGCCTTGCCACCGTAGCTCGGGAACGTTCATAACGTCTTCCACGTATCCCAGCTGTGGAAGTACACTGCTGGTCTGTCCCACGTGATCGAGTGGACGGACATCGAGGTGGCTGATGATGTATCGTATGAGGAGCAGCCAGTCAGGATTGTGGATACGGTGGAGAAAGTCTTGCGCGACAAGACTATTCCTCTAGTACGAGTGCAGTGGAAGCACCAGGGAGCTGAGTCAACCTGGGAGCGCGAGGATGAGATCCGGGCGAAGTATCCCCACCTGTTCGACCCTTGAGGTACGTTTGTTTTAAATTTCGGGGACGAAATTCCTTTAAGGGGGTAGACTATAAAGACCGGGGAATTTTAACGTATTAAAGTATTGGTTGGAACGTCGCGGATTGGAGAACGGGTGAATTTTGGATCGGTTTCAAAAAAAAAGAAAAAAAAAGAAGAGGGGTGATTTTGGGCCAGGCCAGAACCATGCCCAATCAGATGGATCAGGCCCAGCCTGCCAGGCCCGGTTCGCTGACTCAGCCCACTCCTCGCCCAAAACCATACGCGAACAAAACCCCTTCAGTGTCACTTCGATTCCTCATTTCTCCGCACGAATCCCAACGTCTCTTCCTCCTCGCCCCAACTTCTCTCTCGCCCTCGTCTTCTCCTTCGCGCAGCGTCGCCGGAGCTCCGCTCATCTCCTCCTCCATCTTCTTCTTCTTCTGTCTACCAAACCCCGACCGTCCCTCACCTCCTCGCTACACCAGAAACCCAGAAAACCCACCAGCCTCTTCCCTTCCCTTCTTCTCCCTCGAATCGAACCTCACCGCCGTATCACCGAGCTTCACCGCGCCGTCAACGGACCGAATCATAGACGGTGAGCCTCTCTCACAGTCTGATTCGTCTTCCCCATCCCTCCTTTTCCAGAATTTCGCTCGCACGCGAGCTATTGAAGGCCGAGCTCGACTGGAGAGGGTCGTCGGAACCCTCAAACTCCAGATCTGAGTTTTCTCACCGGCGAGCTTCTCACGGCGTCAGATCTGGACGGGAGAGCTTTGAACGCTCACCAACGACCCCTCCCTCGTCATCCCGAGCATACTGACACCACTGCCACCGTGGAGAACCACCTCGAGTCCTCCTGACGCCGCCGCCGTCGCCGGAGCGGAACCTTAGCCGCCTCGTGTCCGTTCCAGCTCAGACCTGAAAGAGGCTTGGGCTTGGGCCAGGAACGAGACTCGGGCCTCGGGCTTGGGCCAGGAACGAGACTCGGGCCCCGGACATGGGGTAGAGCAGACATGGCTTGGGCATCCAGGCAACTGGGCCTTGGGCCAGGCCCGGGCTAGACTAGAGCCCAATCCAAGTGCGGGTTGGACTCGGGTCTGGTCGGGTCTGGACCTAGGTCCGGGTCTGGGTCTGGATCCGGATCCGGGTGTGGGTTGGGCTCGGGTCAGGTCCGGGTCTGAGAGCTGGGCCGGGTCGGATTCGGGTCCGGGTTTCAGACTCGGGGCGGATCCAGGTCATGATAATTAATTAAATTAATTAATTAAATAATTGTATTAAAATCAGATAAATTCAAGGTCTTTCAGACTTTCTAAAGGTCTTAAATCAGATAAATTAGAGGACTGGACCGTTAAATAAAGAGGACTTAATTGATAATTTGAGGACCGTTACGGACTGGACCGGGACTGACTACAGTCCCTTTTGTTAAACCCAGGCTTTTACCCCGAGCGAGGAGAAGACCGGATTAAGCACGGACACAGCAGCTAGGCGACCCAGATAGAGACTGAGAGGTAGGGAATTACCTCTAAACCCTACTCTATTACGGATGTACTAGAATGCATATAGAGAAACTTAATAACCGGTTAAAGAACTAGTATGCATGTAGGATGTGAATAACTAGCGTAGATGTATAAACTGTGAACTTTTACGATTATTGTCTTGGGAAATTGTCGTGCTGGTAGAATAGGGCCATGCCACGCCCGTAGGATTGTTTGCTGAATGTATCTGCTTGTGTGCTCTGTGATGCTTGAACGGTTATTAAATAATGAACATGAAAACAAGTAGAGTTGAACTTGGTGATTCATATTAGTGACTTGAGTGCCTTTTTCCTGTTTATATGACATGTTGAACTGGGGAGGTTGGGGAACGAATACCAGCTAAGCCGGTGGGGTGACCACGTTGAGTGTGGTGTCGGTAAGTGATGGTAAGTGTGTGATGGTCGTGTAAGTTGTTGAGAACGTGATTATGACTGTGAGTGTGATTGTGATTGTTCTGGTGATATTTGTTTAAGTTGTGCCCGAGAGGTGTGTCGTACCTTTCGATGCGCGGCCGGTAAAGTGTGAGAGATGTACTTCCGTAAGGTGTGTCATACCTTCCGGCGCGCGATTGGTAAAGTGTGAGGCTTGTGTGTACTGTGGTTACACGAGAAAGGTGGCTTCCCTACCTTCCGACCGTGAGTCAGTAAAACAATGTGTCCCTCGAAGAGGTGGTTTCCCTACCTTCCGACCAGCACTCGGTAAAATGCTGTGTTGTGTACCGCGAGAGTCAAGGCCGCGAAGAGGCGATTTACCTGCCTTCCGTTGATCGGTAAAATGTTTTGTGCCGCGATGGGGTTGACCGCCCCTCCTGACTGTGTGTTAGGGGAAATTTGCGTGCGGCTACGCCGGGCCGAGCAGGTTGCTCCCGAGACGGTGCATTGATTACGAGTTGTGTGTTTAAGAATGCCTTGTATGTTGAATGCGTATGATTGTGCCTGTGAGTGCTGCTGTGTTTATGGTTTTGGAAATCTTGCATTGGTTGTTCCTTGGGGTGGCTTGGGTATAATGGTTGGTGTTGAGTTAAAGTTGGTATGGTTGGACTGTGGGTGTCAGAGTGAAGGGGGGTTGTTGACTTTTAAATGGCTTAAGCGTCGCATCGTTGTATCAAACCTTTTAATATATTTTAAATTGTGGAAAGGCGTTCTGGTAAATCCGAAATGAGGAAGTTTTTGTGGTTTTCCCTACTGAGCGTCAAGCTCACCCCTTACCATGATCTCACGGATATACAATCGACTCAGTGCATCTACTGTATCCGTCATCCTCATGGCTAAGAAGTGAACCGACTTCGTCAACCGATCGACCACTACCCACACGGCATCGTGTCCTCTCGGAGATCTCGGTAATCCGCATACAAAATCCATCGTGACATGCTCCCACTTCCACTCCGCTACTGGCAACGGCTGTAGTAATTCTGCAGGACGCTGATGCTCGGCCTTCACTTGATGACAAGTGAGGCACCTCGATACAAACTCTACCACTGCTCTCTTCATACCACTCCACCAAAACTGTCGCTTGATAACTCGGTACATCTTAGTGCTACCCGGATGCACCGTGAGACGGGAATGATGCGACTCTCTCAATACAACCTCTCTGCAACTCTGTGGTACGAACAACACTCCGTGATACCGTAACCCCCGATCAACACTGTACTCCCAGCCCTCTACCTCGGTGCCACTGATCACTCTCTCTGATCTCAACTGTCTCGGCATCATCTGACTGTGCATCTAGCACCCGTGCAATCAACGTGGGCTGAGCCACCAACGAACACGTAGCCACGCTACCAGTGATCTCCTCTAAGTCGAGCCCAAACTGTTGGGTCTCGAGGTAGGGTTGGAGATGAACCAACTCGCAGCGGAAAATCAATAAAAACCAAGAGACGATTAAAACCATGAAACAACTAACAAAGAATGGATTCACAAGAGAAAAATTCAGCACTATCTCTTACCAAAACAAGAACACCGGTTAACGAATGATTGGCTTGAGTCTCCAAGACGCCTACGTATCCACATGGGAATCAAAGCCACGTAGTTCTTCTCTTTGAGGACTCAAGAACACAAAAATGGAGGAGGAAACTAGCCAAACCCGAAATGGCCATGGAAGAGGGAGGGAAAATGTGTTTCCTATTCTTGTCTTGTCTTTGTTATGTTGAAAAAAGATGACTTAAACATAACAAAACCCATACTTGTCCAACTAAAGGCATGGGACAAGTATGGTGTCAAGTAAGGTGTAAATAGGACAAAGTATGGCAAGACAAGATTGGGTTAGGTGGTGAATCACCAACACCTTAATCCTTGTCTTGCTTACTTAGTACTAATTAATCAAGACTTGATTAATTAGTTCCATGGGCCTTGGTTGCATGGGCCTTTCATGGGCCTCTTGGAACATGGCCCGTGGCCATTTCCAACGAGGTCCCGTGATTCGCTCATCGCCTTCATGCCTTCCATACCGGAAATGTCCAACATTATCCGACGCGATCAATCCCAAGACTCCAAGCCTTGTCTCGATCCGTGAAGTCCTATTCACTTACGGGCACATGACCCAAAACCCAGTTTTGGTCATGTCCCGAGACAACTCCCTTTTGGCCATTCTCCATAAATGTGTCAATGAGTTTCATCCTCCGGTGTGACCCTTAGGTTTATGCATGTCAATAGATCAACGTAAAATCCCATTTTACTTGATCCTATTTAAGTGGCAACTAACGAGAC
Source organism: Erodium maritimum (assembly GCA_963921825.1). NCBI lineage: Eukaryota > Viridiplantae > Streptophyta > Magnoliopsida > Geraniales > Geraniaceae > Erodium > Erodium maritimum. The sequence goes on from OY997590.1 coordinate 23,872,759, forward strand.
TTTAGTATTGCCTGACACTACATAACGAATCGACCCTGTCGATTCTAACCTTTCCGTCGTCCCTGTCATTATCCTTTTATCTCCGATATCCTGATTGAGATAAGGCATAGAGCCGTCATCCTTATTATTCTCAATCACCGTTCCTTGATATGTGAGATGACTGAAGATATGATACCCAGTATCATGTGCATGGTCATGCTATTCTTCCAGTCACTCTCGATCAAGCAGCCGAGAACCGATATCTTTCCCATACCTTAGTACGAGGGATAAATCCCTTAGCCGTCTTTCGTGTCACTCATGTAGCCCGTCCCCAAGCCAATCCTGGCCGTTATGGAAGCCCTGTTACGGACAACGTTAGGCTCAGGTCAAACTCAGTTGTTGACTACATAGCGATCACAAAGACTCCTTGGTCTAAGGATACATAACAAGCTACAACACTGAATATGTTCATGACTTAATCTATGGCACATATTCAGGGCGGGTCGTCCAATATCATGTCCCACATGATATCTATGATTAGACTCCGGAATCCCATTCCAATGACTAACAGAACGTAAGCCATAAAGAGCCTTCTTTCATACTAGTCGCTTCTAGTGAAGCTTTGTTGACTAGGGACCCATCGAGTGTGATCTATCTCGATCTATGGTTCTATTCGCATGGTGGGCATAGATCAGAGCACACATCGATATATTACTCCAACACATAAGTAATATAAAGCCGCTTTAATTTTATTGCTAACGGTGATATATACATTTGGACATTTAGGATTGAACTACGGGCACTAAGACTAACAATCTCCCACTTGCCCTAGTTCCAATCTAAACTCCAATATGTCCCCATCGACTTTACATGTCTAACATGTTCAGGCAGTGACACTGCCTTAGTCAAAGGGTTGGTTATGTTATCATCTGTTGCAATATCGGTTTTCTTCACTTCACCTCAGTTCAGTATTTATCTGATGAGGTGGATACGCTGCAGTACATGTTTGAATTTGTTATACGATCTAGGCTTTTAGCTTGCGCAATGGCCCTTGTGTTGTCGCAAGATGGATTCACCGGGCTGGATGGGTTTTTAATTACACCCAGCCCTGCCATGAATTTTCAAATCCACATAGCCTCCTTAGCTGCCTCTGCAGCATCCATGTACTTGGCCTCTGTCATAGATTCGGCAATGATATCTTGCTTTACGCTGTCCCAGCTAAAGCTCTGCCATTCAGCGTAAACACATATCCTGATTGACTTCTAAAGTCATCTGGATTTGTCTTGGAAAACTAGCGTCTACTCATCCTTCGACGACTAGTTCAGCATCATCTTTCCCCCGGGGTTAGAATGATGTCTACTGGTACAACATAAGGCTTACGAGACGTCTGGTCTCATACATGTCATGGCATATATGATCGATCCTGCCCCCAGGCGCATAGGATTTTCATCATCCTTTTCAGCTCATCAGGTGTCTTAGGACACTGAGTCTTGTTGAGATGAATGCCATGACTAGTGGGTAAGAGTCCTTTCTTTGAATCGAGCATTAAGAACCTACTCAATGCCTTGTTCACATAGGTTCCCTGACTTAAATCCAAGACCCTCTTGGTGCGATCTCTACATATCTTAATCCTTAAGATATAAGAAGCATCGCCTAAGTCCTTTATTGAAAAACACTTCCTCAACCAAGCTTTAGTCTCGTGCAAGGCTGGGATGTCATTTTCAATGAGAACCAGAAAGGTAATCTTGCTCCCACTAGCCTTCTTATAAACGCAAGATTCATCCTCGCTCTTGATTAAGCCAAATCCAATTACAGCTTCATCAAAACGAAGGATCCAACTCCGAGAAGTTCGTTTCAATCCATAAATGGATTTCAACAACTTATAAATCTTTCTTTTATTCTTCGGATCGTCAAAACCTTTGGGCCGAGACATACAAACGTACTCAGTCAAATTTCCATTTAGGAAAGCGGTTTTGACATCCACTTGCCATATCTCGTAATTATGATACGCAGTTATGTCAAGAAGAATTTGGATCGATTTTGACCATAGCCACTAAGGAGAAGGTTTCCTCATAGTCAATCCATTCCTATAACCTTTCGCCACCAGTTGAGCTTTGTAGGTCAGAGGTTTGCCGTCCATGTCCATCTTCACCTTGAAGATCCATTTGCATCCGATGGTACTCACACCATTGATGGGATCAACCGGTTCCCAGACTCGGTTGTCCGACATGGATTGCATTTCCTCCCTCATGGCTCTCAGCCATAACTCGGAGTTGTGCCCATCCACGACTTCCTGAAAGGTGGCTGGATCATCGTGATCCACCATGACTTCATTGTCACCTCCGGATACCATATCTTGGAGGAGGAAGATTGATCCTTTCAAATCGTCTTGGACCTTCCGGAATTGTAACAGGAATTGGTTCTTACTCTACGACAATCTCTGGCTTCTTTCTACTGGGTTGCCAATTGGTTTAGACAGATCTGTACCATCCTGAATTTCTTTGAGATGCACAGTCCTCCCAATGACGTCTTTGGAAACAAAACTCCTTTTCCATAAAGACCCCACCCCATGCGATGAACACCATGTTCTCACTGGGATTGTAGAAGTAGTATCCCCTTGTTTCTTTGGGATACCACACGAAGGTGCATATCTCAGATCTTGGTTCGAGCTTAGTCGAAACCAAATGTTTCACATAAGCCTCGCAACCACAAATCTTTAGGAAGGACAAAGCGGGCATCATCCCATATCATTTTAAAATGGTGTCCCTTCCACACCCTTCGTCGAAGCCCGATTCACTATGAATGCGGTCGTCTCTAGAGCATAATCCCAGAAAGAGATTGGGAGATCAGTCCAACTAATAATGGAACGGACCATTGTCTAACAATGTCCGATTTCTCCGTTTGGCTACACCTTTCATCTACAGTGTCCCAGGAGGAGTCCATTCCAAAAGGATCTCATTCTCTTTTAGATGATCTAATAACTCTGTGGTCAAGTATTTTCCACCTCGATCCAATCGAAGTGCCTTAATACCTTTGTCGAGCTGGTTTTCTACTTTAGTCTTAAACTCTTTGAATTTATCAAAAGCTTCAGACTTATGTCTCAGCGAATAGACATAACCATATTTACTGTAATCATCAGTAAATGTGATAAAGTAGTTAAAACCCCTCCTGGCAAGTGAACTTATTGGTCTACACACATTCGAGTGTATCAGCCCCAATAATTCACCCGCCCTTTCATCGCGATCGATAAAAGGGCACTTTAATCATTTTGTCCATCAAACAAACCTTGCACCTATCGATCGAATGAAATTCGAATGAACCTGAAAGCCTGCACTTCTGAAATGCTGATAGGTGCTTCTTGTTTATGCGACCTAAATGATAGTGCCTTAACAGAGTTAGGTTTAAATCGTTGGATTTAGACCTCTTGGTATTAACGGAATATATAGAACTTGAGGCATTGTTACCCATATCTAATATGTACAATCCTCCAACCAAGTCAGTACTGGTATAAAACATATCATTGCATAGAACATTGAAAACTCCATTTCCAATATTAACATTATATCCTTCCTTGTCAAACACGGATACATATATAATATTCCTACTAAAAGTAGGTATGCAATATACATTATACAGTACTAAGACAAGGCCTCTTGGCAAAGAAAGACTCATGGATCCTACAGCAGTTGCCACAACTCTGAGGTCCACTTCGTGCTTTCCAAACCTCTCCTACTTTCAGCCACCATATATAAGTGCACGTGTAAGATTCAGTCTTGGTATCTAATACCCATGAATCTTTGGAAGTAGAGAGATGTAGCTTTATAGAGTTAATACCGGATGAAGGCACGGTCCCACCGCCCTTCCTTAGATCATCCAGGTTTCCTGATGAAGGCGCAGTCCCACTGCCCTTCTTCAGATCAGCCGTGAACTTCCTGTAATCCCGGTTCTAATGACCAGGCTATTGGCAGTAGAAAGCAGACATTCTCATGTGTCTCATCTTTCCTGCCAAGTGCGCATGGGCCCCGCCCTTGCCACTTCCAATTCCCTTGTTGACCATCAGAATATCCTTGGATCCCAGATCCCTGATATATTCTTCTCAGCAATTAATGACACTTCATGTAACTCTGATATGGTCTTAGAGACAGCCTTGTCAAGGACATATTATTTGCGTTCAGACTTGAGGACTATCCTCAAACTTCTGTACCAGTCCAAATAGTTTGTCCCATTTAACTTGACCCTGTCAAGAATGGTTTTTAATGACAAACTATTAATGTTCGCTGAATTTGCCATTTGATCTACAACAGATAAAATTCAATCAGTAAACTGAATAAATTTTATGAAGATCAAGCTTAAACACCAACAATCGATTCTAAACCTTTAGAATCTGAAACCAAGATCCTTGATTCACTCGATTAAGCTGAACTAATGCTCACCACTTAATCGAGCTATGTAGGTAGGACTCCATCCAATCACATCCAATGTGACTCCTGGCTAGGGTATGTACTTATGTACATGACTTACCCTATCTGTTACCCTAGCTCAACCTCAGGCTGAGAATCGTAGTCGGGTCCACCAATTTTCAACTATGGCTCGTCACTATGTAGGTGCTCCGCTAATGCGCACGACACCCACATATGTCGTCCAAACCTACTACCCCGCTTCCCCATGGATGCTCCGCTAATTCGCACGACACCCATAGGACGGGGAGGTAGTAAGGTGTTGATGATTGGGAGGTATCGGACATGACCCGCTTTTACTTGTCCACTTGTGTTCAAAACTTTGGCACATCCTAGATGCGATGAGCACATCAACTACATTCCAAATGCAATGATGCCTCAAATTACATCCAATGCAATTCTTCCTTTGAACCCGTCAACTACATCCAATGCAATGACGGTTCTAAGGGTTCACACACAAGGATTAAAATTCCAATTTTATCTTTGCATGTGAGGTGATATGCTCGGTAAATAAAGTTAAGCATGCAATTCTAAAACACATAGAATTAATCATGCATAAACTAAACCAAGCATAAAGCGATAAATGTGCACATAATAGCCCCCTAAACTAACTCCCACTAGCTTCTTGAGCTCCACCGACTCCAAGCCGATGCCAACACCCGAAAAGCCACCAAATGACCTTTTCACCCTTTCTTCTTCTTGAGTAAAATATTACAATTTAATACACGACTCGCAGGTCGGGAATAAATAAATATTACAAACAAGTGGTTCGACGACCACACCTTGAAATAATAATTACACGCTAACTCTAACGGCCCGTAGGCCGTGAAAAGCGATACATAATTAAATCGAGCTCGGGGCTATTATGTACACCATGCCAACATCACATCACACATCGTGTTATCAAACAAGCATGTTATCAAACATCATGTGATTTTCCAGTTTTAATTAATAGCCAAGTTTCGAAATTTTTTGATGCTCGGTTTATCGAAACCGTTCAAAAATGAAACTTTTGAACATTTGATCTTCGAGTTCGTCATGACGGTTCCAAACTCGTCATAACTAACAAAACGGTTTAGCCTTGGCATATCAACCATCCAATGGTCATGCTTGGCCTAGCTCCGTCCAACGGAGCCCCGTTCGGTCCCGGTTTCGGCTCCCCGAGAGTCCCGCTCCCGAGACCCGAAAAATCAAATTTTTTTTTCAAAATTTCCAGATTTGAAATAATTTTCAAAAATTCATTTTACATGCATTAAATCCATGAACAAGAATTTAAAACATGTTATCAAACAATTTAGCAAAACAACATGCCAAAAAACGAAACTTTCAAGCAAAACCGAAACTTTGAACACCGTCTTGTGAATCCCGAAGGTAGCACGGCTCTGATACCACTGTTGGGTCTCGAGGTAGGGTTGGAGATGAACCAACTCGCAGCGGAAAATCAATAAAAACCAAGAGACGATTAAAACCATGAAACAACTAACAAAGAATGGATTCACAAGAGAAAAATTCAGCACTATCTCTTACCAAAACAAGAACACCGGTTAACGAATGATTGGCTTGAGTCTCCAAGACGCCTACGTATCCACATGGGAATCAAAGCCACGTAGTTCTTCTCTTTGAGGACTCAAGAACACAAAAATGGAGGAGGAAACTAGCCAAACCCGAAATGGCCATGGAAGAGGGAGAGAAAATGTGTTTCCTATTTTTGTCTTGTCTTTGTTATGTTGAAAAAAGATGACTTAAACATAACAAAACTCATACTTGTCCAACTAAAGGCATGGGACAAGTATGGTGTCAAGTAAGGTGTAAATAGGACAAAGTATGGCAAGACAAGATTGGGTTAGGTGGTGAATCACCAACACCTTAATCCTTGTCTTGCTTACTTAGTACTAATTAATCAAGACTTGATTAATTAGTTCCATGGGCCTTGGTTGCATGGGCCTTTCATGGGCCTCTTGGAACATGGCCCGTGGCCATTTCCAACGAGGTCCCGTGATTCGCTCATCGCCTCCATGCCTTCCATACCGGAAATGTCCAACATTATCCGACGCGATCAATCCCAAGACTCCAAGCCTTGTCTCGATCCGTGAAGTCCTATTCACTTACGGGCACATGACCCAAAACCCAGTTTTGGTCATGTCCCGAGACCACTCCCTTTTGGCCATTCTCCATAAATGTGTCAATGAGTTTCATCCTCCGGTGTGACCCTTAGGTTTATGCATGTCAATAGATCAACGTAAAATCCCATTTTACTTGATCCTATTTAAGTGGCAACTAACGAGACTTTAGTATTGCCTGACACTACATAACGAATCGACCCTGTCGATTCTAACCTTTCCGTCGTCCCTGTCATTATCCTTTTATCTCCGATATCCTGATTGAGATAAGGCATAGAGCCATCATCCTTATTATTCTCAATCACCGTTCCTTGATATGTGAGATGACTGAAGATATGATACCCAGTATCATGTGCATGGCCATGCTATTCTTCCAGTCACTCTCGATCAAGCGGCCGAGAACCGATATCTTTCCCATACCTTAGTACGAGGGATAAATCCCTTAGCCGTCTTTCGTGTCACTCATGTAGCCCGTCCCCAAGCCAATCCTGGCCGTTATGGAAGCCCTGTTACGGACAACGTTAGGCTCAGGTCAAACTCAGTTGTTGACTACATAGCGATCACAAAGACTCCTTGGTCTAAGGATACATAACAAGCTACAACACTGAATATGTTCATGACTTAATCTATGGCACATATTCAGGGCGGGTCGTCCAATATCATGTCCCACATGATATCTATGATCAGACTCCGGAATCTCATTCCAATGACTAACAGAACGTAAGCCATAAAGAGCCATCTTTCATACTAGTCGCTTCTAGTGAAGCTTTGTTGACTAGGGATCCATCGAGTGTGATCTATCTCGATCTATGGTTCTATTCGCATGGTGGGCATAGATCAGAGCACACATCGATATATTACTCCAACACATAAGTAATATAAAGCCGCTTTAATTTTATTGCTAACGATGATATATACATTTGGACATTTAGGATTGAACTACGGGCACTAAGACTAACACAAACGTGGCCAACTCTCCTATCATGTCCCCCTCTCGGACTGCTATGGTGGCTAGACCGAGAAAATATCTCCTACTCAGAGCATCGACGACCACGTTCGCCTTGCCCGGGTTATAGTGTAGCTCAAAGTCATACTCCTCTAGCAGCTCCATCCAACGTCGCTGGCGCATGTTCAAATCCTTCTGGGAGAAGATGTACTTGAGGCTCTTGTGGTCAGAGAACACCCGAAAATTCTCGCCATACAGATAATGCCTCCAGCTCTTCAGAGCAAACTCAACGGCTGCCAACTCCAAGTCATGGGTAGGGTAGTTACGCTCGTGAATCTTCAACTTTCGTGAGCCATATGCAACTACCTTTCCCGCCTGCATCAATCGCAACCAAGTCCTTCACCGGACGCATCACAGTAGACATCGTATCCCACACCGCGCTCCGGCACTATCAAAATCGGGGCGGTGGTCAGTCGAGTCTTCAACTCAGTGAAAGCGTTCTTGCACTTATCAGTCCACACAAAAGCGACTCCCTTACGTGTCAGGGCAGTCATCGGTGCTTCCAAGCGTGAGAAGTTCTGAACGAACCTCCGGTAGTAACCTGCCAACCCTAAAAAGCTGCGGATCTCGAACACACTCGTGGGCCGCGCCCATATCGACAGTGCTTCGATCTTCGACGGATCGACCAAAATACCTTCCCGGGACACAACATGTCCGAGGAACTTCACCTTAGTGAGCCAGAACTCGCACTTCTCTAAGTTACCATATAACCGATGAGTGCGGAGTAGAGTCAAAACAATCCTCAGGTGCTCCTCATGCGACTCCTCATTCGGCGAGTAGATCAGAATGTCGTCCACAAATACCACCACAAACTGATTCAGGTAGGGTCAAAAGATACTAGTCATCAAGTCCATGAACACTGCAGGTGCGTTCGTCAACCCGAACGGCATCACCAAGAACTCATAATGACCGTACCGCGTGCGAAAGGCGATCTTCGCCACATCCTAATCTCGAACCCTCGACTGATAGTACCCAGATCGCAGGTCGATCTTCGGAAAGAACTTTGCCCCTCTCAATTGATCGAACAGGTCATCGATCCTCGGCATTGGTAGCGGTTCTTCACCGTAACCCGGTTCAGCTTCCGGTAATCAATGCACATCCTCAACGCTCCACCCTTCTTCTTCACGAAGAGGGTGGGTGCTCCTCACGGTGAGGTACTCGGTCGGATGAACCTCTTCACTCGAAGGTCCTCGAGCTGGCGCTTCAGCTCTGCTGGTGCAAACCTGTACGGTGCCATCGAGATCGGCGCCGTACCAGGTTCCAGATCAATCCCGAACTCAACCTCGCGCACAGGCGGCAATCCTGATAACTCCTCCGGAAACACATCCGGGAACTCGCACACTAACCTCGGCAGCTCTCGACTCTGCTCGGTCGCGACCTCCTCTCCCACTGACAACGCTGAGAGTAGAACTCCGCTCCTACTGCCCAATACGCATGTGACTCTCGTGTCGCCCGAGCACACGGTCACCTGTCACCGATAACAGTCAATGATCGCCTCGTACCTCGACAACCAGCCCATCCCCAGAATAATGTCGAACGCCGTCATGTTCAACACAAGTAAATCACCAACAAAAGGGTGGTCAGCCACTCTGATCTCACATGAACGACACATACTGCTCAAAACTACGTTTCCAGTAACAGGGGTGTCAAGGCATAAGGGTCTATCCAAGGGCTCTACTCTCAGTCCTAGTGAGTCGATAAGGGAAGCATAAATGAAGGAGTGCGATGCACCAATATCAAACAGAAACGATGCCCATAAATGATAAAGCAGACACTTACCCTGAACGGTCTCCCGACTGGGATGGTGTCCCTCAGAACGGCGACCGGTAAAGGCATAAGCTCTGCCCTGTGAAGTTCGTGGTCCCTGCCTCGATGGTGGTGGAGGAACGGCCACCTGCTGAACTGGTCTCTGCTGCTGCCTAGGTGCTGGCACGCTCGCAGCTGGTCGTGCGGGTCTCGACGGCTGCATCTGGAGCTGTCGGAATTGGGGTGCCTGTCCAGGGTGCAACTGCTGCAGCCGCTGCGCTGACACCTCTCTGCCTGACGAGGGGCACTGCATAGCCATATGCCCAAACTGTCCACAACTAAAACACCGTTGATCTCCGCTACCCAGCCTCCCCACTGATCCGGTCTGGCTGCTAGCGGGACGAGCTATAGTGCTCGCGTCCCACAGACAATCCCTGCTCAGGTGTCCCCGTCGATGACAGCGGTAACACTCTGGTCCCACCTCGGGTGCTGCCGACCCTACTAATGCTACTGACCCTATCGCCCTCGACCCACTAAATTGCTGCTGAGGTCGGAAGGATCCAACAGTTTGTTGTCGCCTCGGGTCTCGCACCTCAAACGGTCTCTGAAAACCGCTAGGTCTCGGACGACTCTCCCTGGCTCTGGCGGTCACACCGAGGCGCCGCTCCACGGCCAGTGACTGATCTACCAGCTCGGTGAACACTAGAGTCCTGAAGGCAACAAGTGTGTCCTAGATCGGGGCGCTGAGTCCATCCTCAAAACGCCTGCACCGGTTCGCCTCGGTCGCCACCATCTCTAGGGCGAACCGGGACAACGCGGTGAACTTGGACTCTTACTTAGACACGGTCCTCGTGCCCTGTCGCAGATCTAGAAACTGCCGGTGTCGATTGTCTCGCGCGGACTCTGGAAAGAACTGCTCCAGAAATACAGCTCGGAATCGGTCATATTCATCTCCGACGCGCTCCTCAACACGCTCCCACCAATGGAAAGCGTCGTCCCTCAGCTGATGAGCTGCAAAGGACACTCTCAGATGCGCATCAGTGATACCGGAAGTGTTCAGGTTCCTGGTGACCTGCTGCAACCACCTCTCGGCCCTGTCTGGGTTGGGCTCCCCGGTGAAGGTAGGTGTGTCCAGCCTCAGGAAGTCCCTCAACGCATGTGCCACATAGCTGTCGGTCTCATCTGCGTCGCTGAGATAGCTGCAGGTGTTGTCTCCCTCTGGGCAATAGCTGCCACAAAACCCTGCATGGTGCGGGTCAGTTCATCCATGGCAGTCGTCGTTGTCCTCCTAGCCACTGGCGGAACTCTAGTAGGATGCCCCAAGGATCCGACATCACTCCCCTCGGACTCCTCTGAGGTCAAAGTCCTGGCATCCTCTGCCTCTACAGGCTCAGCCTGCACTGTGACGGGTGGTGCTCTGGATGGGAGTCCTGACGGTCCAGTGTCACTCCTCGCGGGTCCCTCTGTGCCTGCTGCCTGGACACCGTCTGCCCATACCGCCTCAATGGAAGGTGGCTGACCTCGACCTGCAGCTGGTCGGCTCCGGGTACCTCGTGGAACGTAGACGCGTGCCATGCGATTCATTCACTGCATGGTCACACACACAGGTTCAGTTCCTCAACAACTCTTAAAGGTGACTCACTCAAGACACTATCGTTCACATACGAACAGTACAACTTAAACAGTTTATTAAAACTTCAGTTGACTCTTAGTAGTAGTAGTAGTAGTGGTAGTAGTGGTAGTGGTGGTAGTGGTGGTAGTGGTGGTAGTGGTGGTAGTTGTGGTAGTGGTGGTAGTGGTGGTAGTGGTGGTCGTGGTGGTCGTGGTGGTCGTGGTGGTCGTGGTCGTGGTCGTGGTCGTGGTTGTGGTTGTGGTCGTGGTCGTGGTCGTGGTCGTGGTCGTGGTGGTCGTGGTCGTGGTGGTCGTGGTCTTCGTGGTGGTCGTGGTGGTCGTGGTGGTCGTGGTGGTGGTCGTGGTGGTCGCGGTCGTGGTCGCGGTCGTGGTCGCGGTCGCGGTCGCGGTCGCGGTCGTGGTCGCGGCGGTGGTCGCGGCGGTGGTCGCGGCGGTGGTCGCGGCGGTGGTCGCAGCGGCGGTGGTCGCAGTGGCGGTGGTCGCAGTGGCGGTGGTCGCAGCGGTGGTCGCAGCAGCAGCAACAGCAGCAGCAGCAGTAGTAGTAGTAGTAGTAGTAGGTTTTAAACTGTTCTTTAAAACCTCACAGTCTCCACCCTACTCACTAACACAGGTTGTAAAATCTTATTCTTGTAGCAAAATAGTACATTTTGATATCATCTCGTTACAACTCGGTTCAGGCGTCCCCGCACTACGTTGTAACCAACTGACATCCCCACTATCATGATTTGCTGCAGTCAAATCATAATAGGGCATACATTTCAGTTTTTTCATAAACTTTTGGCATGTTCTACTTGAAAACTTGGTCAACCGTCCGTACACGCGGAACAACTAATTCAAAACCAGCAATTGCATTCAACAACAGCACACCAGAAACAGTCATAGCATAAGCATCCAAATCTGTACTCGAATACTCGACACACCAACACACTACAGACTCATATCGACCCATTACCCACCTAATGACGTACGGTCAGAGGTTTTTGAAAAAATCAAAAATGAAACCAGGCTCTTATACAAAATTGTCACGCCCCAAAACCGGTATTGACCGGACCCGAGACGTGACTCAGCGAAAATTAATAAAATAGTTCAAAAGTAATAATTATCTGAAAAGATGAATAACATAAATCAACAGAAGTTAGAAACCCTGAGTCCTACGCTCAGTTAAATACAGAAGTCCAAAAACATAACGGTACGTCTCTACGAAACACAAAATAAAGGTAAACCCTGGACCCTCGCTAGCCCCATGCTCCACGATGTCCTCTACTCCAAGTCAAAGCTAAAACCCGTAGAAAACACGGTAAGGGGTGAGTTTGACGCTCAGTAGGGAAAACCACAAAAACTTCCTCATTTCGGATTTACCAGAATGCCTTTCCACAATTTAAAATATATTAAAAGGTTTGATACAACGATGCGACGCTTAAGCCATTTAAAAGTCAATACCCCCCTTCACTCTGACACCCACAGTCCAACCATACCAACTTTAACTCAACACCAACCATTATACCCAGGCCACCTCGAGGAACGACCAATGCAAGATTTCCACAACCACAAACACAGCAGCACTCAGAGGCACAGTCATACGCATTCAAAATACAAGGCATTCTTAAATACACAACTCATAACCAATGCACGGTCTCGGGAGCAACACGCTCGGCTCGGCGTAGCCGCACACAACTTTCCCCTAACACACAGTCAAGAGGGGCGGTCGACCCCATCGGGACACACAACGTTTTACCGATCGACGGAAGGCGGGGAAATCGCCTCTTCGCGGCCTGGACTCTCGCAGCACACAACACAGCGTTTTACCGAGTGTTAGTCGGAAGGTAGGGAAACCACCTTTTCGAGGGACACAGCGTTTTACCGACTCATGGTCGGAAGGTAGAGAAATCACCTTTCTCGTGTAACCACAGTACACACAAGCCTCACACTTTACCAATCGCGCACCGGAAGGTACGACACACCTTACGGAAGTACATCTCTCACACTTTACGGGTCGCGCATCGGAAGGTACGACACACCTCTCGGGCACAAATCAAACAAATATCACTAGAACAATCACAATCACACTCACAGTCATAATCACGTTCTCAACAACTTACACAACCATCACGCACTTACCATCACTTACCGACACCACACTCAACGTGGTCACCCCGCCGGCTTAACCGGTATTCGTTCCTCAACCTCCCCAGTTCAACATATCATATAAACAGGAAAAAGCCACTCAAGTCACTAATATGAATCACCAAGTTCAACTCTACTCGTTTTCATGTTCGTTATTTATTAACCGTTCAAGCATCACAGAGCACACAAGCAGATACATTCAGCAAACAATCATACGGGCGCGACATGGCCCGATTCTACCAGCACGACAATTTCCAAAGACAGTAATCGTAAAAGTTCACAGTTTATACGTCTACGCTAGTTATTCACATCCTACATGCATACTAGTTCTTTAACCGGTTATTAAGTTTCCCTATATGCATTCTAATACATCCGTAATAGAGTAGGGTTTCGAGGTAGTTCCCTACCTCTCAGTCTCTATCTGGGTCGCCTAGTTGCTGACGTCCGTGCCTATTCCGGTCTTCTCCTCTCTCGGGGTAAAAGCCTGGGTTTAACAAAAGGGATGATAGTCAGTCCCGGTCCAGTCCGTAACGGTCCTCAAATTATCAATTAATTCCTATTTATTTAACGGTTTAGTCCTCTAATTTATCTGATTTAAGTCCTTTAGAAAGTCCGAAAGTCCTTGAATTTATCTGATTTTAAACCAATTATTTAGTTAATTATCCTGACCCGGATCCGCCCCGAGTCTGAAACCCGGACCCGAATCCGACCCGGCCCAGCTCTCAGACCCGGACCTGACCCGAGCCCGACCCACACCCGGATCCGGATCCAGACCCGGCCCAAACCCAAACCTGGACCTAGGTCCAGACCTGACCAGACCCGAGTCCAACCCGCACTTGGATTGGGCTCTAGTCTAGCCCGGGCCTGGAGGCCCAAGCCATGTCTGCTCTAGCCCAAGTCCGGGGCCCGAGTCTCGTTCCAAGCCCAAGCCTGAGGCCCGAGTCTCGTTCCTGGCCCAAGCTCAAGCCTCATTCAGGTTTGAGCTGGAACGGAGACGAGGCGGCTAGGGTTCCGGCTCCGGCGACGGCGTCATGAGGACTCGAGGTGGTTCTCCACTGTGGCAGCGGTGTCAGGAGGCTCGGGATGACGAGGAGGGGTCATTGGTGAGCGTTCAAAGCTCTCTCGTCCAGATCTGACGCCGTGAGTAGCTCGCCGGCGAGAAAACTTAGATCTGGAGTTTGAGGGTTCCGGCGACCCTCTCCAGTCAAGCTCGACCTTCAATTGCTCGCGTGCGAGCGAATTTCTGGAAAATGAGGGACGGGGAAGACGAATCAGACCGTGAGAGAGGCTCATCGTCTCTAATTCGGTCCGTTGACGGCGCAGTGAAGCTCGATGATACGGCGGCGAGGTTCGATTCGAGGGAGAAGAAGGGAAGGGAAGAGGCTGATTGGTTTTCTGGGTTTCTGGTGTAGCGAGGAGGTGAGGGACGGTCGGGGTTTGGTACACAGAAGAAGAAGAAGATGGAGGAGGAGATGGGCGGAGTTCCGGCGATGTTGCGCGAAGGAGAAGACGAGGGCGACAGAGAAGCTAAAGCGAGGAGGAAGAGACGTTGGGATTCGTGCGGAGAAATGGGGAATCGAAGCGGCGCTGAAGCGGTTTTGTTCGCGTAGGGTTTTGTGCGAGGACTGGGCTGAGCCAGCGAACCGGGCCTGGCAGGCTGGGCCTGATCCATCTGATTGGGCCTGGTTCTAGCCTGGCCCAAAATCATCCCTCTTCTTCTTCTTTTTTTTTTCTTTTTTTTGAAACCGATCCAAAATTCACCCGTTCTCCAATCCGCGACGTTCCAACCAATACTTTAATACATTAAAATTCCCCGATCTTTACAACATATAGGCTACTAATCACAAACAAACGCAACCAGCACACAAACCTACGGTGCGACCTGGCCACATGTGATTCTACAGCACAACAAGTCCCACACCTACGGGCACGACATGGCCCGCAAGTGGTTCCATATGTTAAACGACTACTCTAGTTATTCACATCCTACATGTGATTCTACAATTATTCCAGTTGTTCATATCCTATATGCATTCTAGTAACTTTCCATAATTAAACCGGTAATTGCTACTTTTCCTTATGTCACACCCCAAATCCGATTTTGACCGGACCCGAGACGTGAGCTAAAAACAATAATAATTAAAGCAAGTTTAAAGGAAATGAAACTCCAATAAGTTGTTTAAAGTCAGCAACACCGAGTCAACGCTCGAAAACCCAGTAATAAAGAGTTTTATACAAAAGGGAAAGTACGTCTCTATAGGATCCCAAAACTATGACTATCGCCAAGCTTCCCAGCTCTGAGACCTCCTCTATACCAACTCACGATTGAAACCTGTAAAACAGTAATAAAGGGGGCTCAGTAGGAAAAAGTGGTTAAGGCGATGAGTTATCCGCTCACCACCACGGGTAACCGTCTAATTAAGGCATACTAGTAAGCAGAATAACTACAATTCAATTAAACAAGTAACCCAAGACAACGCTTGACCCCCACTCGGGTGCAACCCATAAATCAACCTCGATACTAAACCGAACTCATACACTTCTTCTCAACTATGCTCTTAGCACCCGTCACTTAACAATCCTCGATGGACAACGACCACAGTTATCTCACAACCGACCACACGTGCGAACTCGCACGACAATACACAGGTATAACTGTATTTCAAATCACAGAAGATCACATAACAAGCATAAGTAATCACAACAATCAAACAGCTCAACACATCGAGTAATATCATGAGCAACCACTTCCACATGTGGTATTCCAGAGCAATGCGCCGGCTTCTGTGGCCCGACTCACCATATCGTACCGAACTAGACATCGGCCTAGATATCTTCCCGGAATATACATCATCGGGGTACAACTCATAATATAGCGGACCGGAATCCTCCGTCGGTCGGGTATATCTTCTCGTAGCACGGGGCACAAATCACATCACAAATACCATACCGGAACACTCATTGGTATAAACATTGCTCTAGAACACCCTCCTCGGCTCTAGATCCCCTGCACCGTAATCGCACATGCAGCACAGGTATCACACCGGAACCAATCCTCGGCCTGGATATCCTATACCGGAACCCTCCACGGTATAGATATCATACCGGAAGCCTCAGTCTAGATATCTATATCGGAACCATCCATCGATATAGATATCGGACCGGAACACACCGCCTCAGAACATATCGTGTCGAAACAACATCAGCCACGATATTGGACCGGAATAACATCCTCAAACATATCATATCAAACATATCACACCGGCATACCATACCGAACAGTCTTACCGAACACACCACATCGGTCTATCAATCACCCGATCATATCACAAGTCGATGATTCACACTACATTCACCACGTTCTCATAGTATATCATAATCCTTAATTTAACAACGGACATAGCATATATCACACATTACAAGCTACTAGTCACACCAAACACAACCAACACGCAATCCTACGAGCCCAACCAGGGACCCACATGTGATACTACAGCACATCAATTCCCACACCTACGGCACGACATGGCCGCAAGTGGTTCCATATTTATATGACTACGCTAGTTATTCACATCCTACATGTGATTCTATATTATATCGAGAATTCGTAACCTATATGCATACTAGTAACTTTCCGCAATTAAACCGGTATTCGCTACTTTTCCCTACCTCAACCGCTATCCAAACGCGAACGATCACGAGTCGTCTAGTAGCCTCCTCCTCCGTGCTCGGGAACAACATCTAAGATTACAAGTAATACGAGAATTAATAATAACTCAAGGGTGGTTCAAAGAGAGAAATAACCAAACTAACCCCCAATTACTCAATCTTGTCAAAATGGGCCGGAAGGCCCATTTGGCCCGGAGTATGGAAAACGTCCCTCGGGCCTCCGGAAATTCCCCTTTTTGTATCTATCATTCCTAATTAAATTTACTTGTTCCAACACACTTGACGGAATCAAATTCCGATGTCCGAGCGTTCTAAAACCGCAATTAAAGTTTCTAAACTATAATTTCCGAATTTCCATTATTCACTTCCAGAATTCGTTCCGGGTGTAAATTATCGATCCGGGGATCACCCAAGACCACCCGAACACGACCCACCCGCTCCTCGGCCGAGTGGGCCCCACGGCCACACGTGGACCGTGGGTGGCCGGACCGGACCGCCACCGTGTGGCCGGTCACGGTTCCTTAACCTCCTTCCGACCATTGCCGGTTATAACCCCCGGTGACCGGAACTCCGGTGACCGGCCGGAGCTCTGGCGAACCTCTGGTCGTCGGAAAAATACCCCTTTTCTCCAAAAAGTTCCTAACAAGCTCTATATTCTCCAAAACTCCATTGTTAGGTTCTAAAACCTTAAAATTAACCTCAACAACTCCAAAAACTTCAACCCAAAGTGTGTTTCATCCAAATAATAACAAACCCAATTGATTTCCATCACACTCTTCCACTTTCTCTCCACAATCATCTATTTAACCATCAAAACCCCAAACCCATAACACCCAAGCCTTGTTCAAGCAATTTCTACCAAAACCCCTAACTAGAAATTTCACAAAAGGGAAGTTAAGTGCAAGATTACCTTAGGGAATGGGTAGATGATGAAGAAAATGGAAGAAAATGAGGGTTTTGGGGTAGAAACCAAGTGAAAGGAGGCACTTTTCTTCTCATCTTCCCCTTTCTTCTTCTTCAAGCTATGGAGGTTTCAAGCTTTCTCCGTCTATATATATAGAATTAGGCCAAGGTGAGAAAATGTGCTGAAAATTGCCCAAAAGTGGTCATTATCCTAAAGGTAGAAATGTCTCTTTCGTCCTTTAACCCCTCTCTCTCTTTTGTCCACAAGTGGGGACCAAATTGTCTTTTCTCACCCTTTTCTTCCCCTCTAAGCCATCATGGACATGTGTCCATGTGGGGTCCACCTCAACCCAAAATATCTCAGCTCAAATTAAATTAATTCGCTAAGACTTCTAATTAGACCTAGTTTGACTCGGGTTTGACTTTTTTCGCGAAAGTAGTCATTTGAAAGGAAATGACCCAACTAAGCTAACCGTAATGACGCCTAAGCTTTTTGGGTCCCGGAAAGGTCTTGAATGACTCCCGGAGTCATCGGTTGACTTTTCCGGCGGAAAGTCAACTTTCCCTAAATTTCACCGGTTCGACCGGTGTCGAACGGGGGCGGTTCTTACACCCTACCTCAACCGCTATCCAATCACGAACCAACACGAGTCGCCTAGCAGCCTCCTCCGCCGTTCTCGGGAACAACGTCTAAGATCACAAGTGATACGAGAATTAATAATAATTAAAGGACAGTTTAAAGAGGTAGCACTCAACCTAAGCCCCAATTACTCAACTTGTCAAAATGGGCCCAGAATGGCCCATTTGGCCCGGTTTGGCGAATATGCCCGGGATCGGGAAAACGTCCCTCGGTGTCCCGAAAATTCCATTTTTGATTCTATCAATCCTAATTAAATTCACATGTTCCAACGCACTTGGCAGAACCAAATTCTGATGTCCGAGCGTTCTAATTCCACAATTAAAGTTTCTAACTACAATTTCCGAAATTGCACGAATCACTTCCATAATTCGTTCCGGGTATGAATTATAGATCCGGGGTTCACCCAAGACCACCCGAACACGACAACCCGCATCCCGGGCCGAGTGGGCCCCACGATCACATGTGGACCGTGGGTGGCCGGACCGGACCCATGTGGCTGGTCACGGTTTCGTGGCTTCCCTCCGGCCATGGCCGTTCTACTTCCCGGTGACCAGACTCCGGCGAACCTCCGATCGCCGGAAAAATACCCCCTTTCTCCAAAAAGTTCCTAACAAGCTCTAGATTCTCCAAAACTCTATTGTTAAGTTCCAAAACCTCAAAATTAACTTCCACAACTCCAAAGTTTCAAGACCCATGGTGAGTTTCATCAAAACAACAAAGACCCAATGAAATTTCATCATCAATCTCCACTTTTCCTCCACAACTCATCTATTTAAACAAGAAGAACCTCGAATCTCTAAGACCCAAGCATAGTTCATGCAATTTCTAAAAAACCACAACCCCAAAGTTCATTAAAAGTGGGTTTTTAATGGTTACTCACCTTAGGAATGAATAGGGGATGAGAATGGAGTAAGTTTGGAGAAGATTGGTGTTGAAAATCCACCAAAGGAACTCCTTTTCTTCACTTTCTTCTTCTTCAAGCAATGGAGGCTTCAATGAAGTTTTTTTTTCTCTCTCTCTAGCAAGGTAGGTTCGGCCAAGGTGTAGAAATGAGCTGAAAATTGCCCAAAAGTGGTCTTTAACCTAAAAGTCAAATGTCTCATTCGTTCTTTAGCCCCTCCTCTCTCTTTTGTCCACAAATGGGGACCAAATGGTCTTTTCTCACCCTTTTCTTCTCCTCCAAGACACCATGAACATGTGTCCGTGTGGAGTCCACCTCTACCAAATTTTCTCAGCTCAAATTAAATTAAATCGTTAAGACCTCTAATTCGACCCCGTTTGACCCGGATTTGACTTTTTCGCAAAAGTAGTCATTTGAAAGGAAACGACCCAACTAAGCTAACCGTAACAACGGTTAAGCTTTTTGGGTCCCGGAAAGGTCCCGAATGACTCCCGGAGTCATCGGTTGACTTTTCCGACGGAAAGTCAACTTTTCCCAAATTTCACCGGTTCGACCAGGGTCGACCGAGGGCGGTTCTTACAAAGATGGTTCGGTCCACGATATATTGTTAACCTCCACATGTGATTTTTGGTCCATATGTTGATGTCTAGTCTTGTTATGATCTATATGTAGATATTCGGTTCTACACATGACGGGGGTGGTGAAGTGTGAATTCATATTAATAAGATATAAAAATATAAAGCTACTCATAAAAATTATGGTCACACTCAAAAATCGAACAACGCTTTTTTTATATCACTTTTTTTTTCTATTTCTCATTTATTCTTTTAGCATTTCGTTCAAGAGAAGAAGTTTCTTTAATTCTATTAGTTTTTTTTATCACCCTTTTCTTGAATCTCATTGAAAGAAGTTTCGGATTATCTGTTATTCCACCGACTAATAACCCAAGATTTTAGACTTTTAGTAAATAACAGTTAATAAAATTGACTTTTTAGTCATTAACCAGAAATAAGATATTTATTTTATACAAAATGTACAAATTGATTGATTGAAATGTATTCAATGGTTACTTTAGTAGCGTAACGCTCATTCAAGTATTTTTCATCCTTTGATATGTTTAGTAGATTCATGCATGCGCTAGGATGAAAGATCGTTCACCCTTTTCCATTCCTATCTTGGTACAACCATGAACTCGTTCACCACCAACCCTTGTTTGGGAATTGTTCATATGACGGCTCAAGATCAACGGTTAGCAGAGAAACTCCCAAAAATTGGTTTGTGCACAAAGCTTCTGACACGTAGCGGCCATAAAGTTGCTCTCATTTCCTCCTGGAAATCTGGGACCGTTGATGCAAACAAACCCTGACACGATGAGATCAAGTGGCCTTCGAGGTGGGCACCAACCTAACCCAGGCCACAAAAATCACAGGATACAGACTAGGGTTATAGTTTCCACCAAACGTTCACAATCTTAAGCTACTTTCCAAACCAAATTCGCAACACCAAGCATTCTCAATCTCAAAGTCTCCATCAACCACAAATAATTGCAAACTTTCCCGTTGATTTTTGTCTATCAACGTTGAAGTTCAGTTACTGCAATGATTTTTAGTGTTTTGAGCATTTTATCGAACACCTTGCTTGCATGCACACCAATCACTACAATGCGTTACAATAATCTACTTTATTTTATTCATTTGACAGCTGACCAATTAGCTGCTGATTGACAGCTCAACTAAAAACCTTGAGTGAACAATTCACAAATCACAATGCAATACATTTGATTCCGATGACGAAACGGCACCGCTGCCTTGGCGTTTTGATTTCATCTACCTGTGAGCTGTAACCAGCGTCTCGATGAACCTCAAGCCATCGAATCTCGGCGTGAACTTCTCCTTCTCAGACGAACAAGCGGGGCGCGACCTCGTCGAAGACGAATATTGCTACACAATTATGATCAAAACAATAAAATTAATAGACAGAACAGAAGCAAATACAGAGGATTGTCACGCTCCGCTCAGATCCGTAGTCAGGCAACCAAAAATAGTACACAATACCTCGTTTGGGGAAGCGTCGACGGCAACATCTCGGTTCCCGGACGAAGAGATGGCCATAGTGGATGCAGCGAGAGCGGAGGCAAGGAGGGTACACGAACCTTTCATTTTCGCGAAAACCGAGGAGAAATGGGTGAAGAGAGAGGTTGACGGAGAATGAGTTAGAATATGAGCGAAAACCGGCGGGACGAAACTTCGCCGGCGCCGGATCTCAACCCCTCCTCCGCCTCTCTCTCTCTGTGCTTCTGCAAATCCTCTGTAGACCTCGGTCCTGGTGTCGTGAACAAGAGAATTTATGTACATGAGTCGGGTCAGTATCGGGTCTCCCCGTTCCACAATAAACGGGATTGAAATAAAACTTGAGTTCCGAACTGAGCTGGGCAATGCACTGTCATGTGAATCAGGTTCGTGGAGGTTAATCTCCCTGGGCCCACACGCCATTTGCACGAAGAGGGAAGCGACACGTGATTGTTTCGGTTGCCAGGCTGGCGTCAGCAGGGAGAGCACGTGATGTGCGGTTTGGTTTGAAGTACAGTTGAGTATAGGGCGGAGTGAATGACTGTGACTGTAACTGTGTGTGACAGAGAGTCAGGTTTGGAGCGGTTTGCAGACTCGACGCCGTTTCATAGTCGGTGTTCCCAATGTCAGCCTTTGTATTCGATTCTGATTGTACAAAAAAACCATTTGCTAATTGTGCCTTGTTGTGAGTAGTGCCGTTGTAAAAAATATTATTTGTGATTTGTCAACTTAAAATTGAGTCGTGATTCGTGACTCTCTTTTAATGAGTTATGAGTAGCATGTTCTTTGTTCTTATAACGGAACGACTCGTGTTTTGTAATTCATGCATATAAATTGTTTGTTGTATGTGTTCTTACACATTAGTACCGCACAAAGTACGTATACTCGGGAAAAATTTATTATTATGTGTTTGATAAAATATATTTTAATCTTTTTCTTGATATCACTTGCATCTTTCTACGATTTTTATTAAACAATATTACGTTGTTAATGGCCCCGTTTGTATGATTAGCCAGCAAAGCATGAGCTCTACTGTCTAATTGTCGGTCTCTTTTTCGGATTCTATAATCATATATATATATACTCATGTCCCATGGTAGTGAAATGGTCAAAAGATTTGGCCACCGGCCACGGGAACAGTTTTTCACCAGAATGTTGACATATAATCACAGCTTTAAAAAACATAACAATGGATAGAATGAGGTGTTAATCATGATCCTTTGCAATTAAAGCATTACAACACATGACATCTGAGGTTATTGCAGACAAAAAATAACATATGATTGAGAAAAAGGTGTAAAGTGAAGTAGACAGATCCAATTTCATATCACTTTCTTTGAAAACCTTCTAGCTACACCGAATATAACAGCTTTAGTAAGTAGCCCCCTGTCGAGTGTAAACGCCAAGGCCACAGCTCCCCCAACAGCTACAATCTTTGCTATGTTCCTTCCCTTCCCTGCTGAATCTTTCTGTTCTATGTCTTTTTCTGATGAACTACTTGGACATGGGGCGCCCTCCAACGATCTCAGGTGCTCTGCCTTCACTTTTGTGTTGACCCCAGCCATGAATCCACAACGGGAGATCGGGGCTCCGGACGCTCTCTCCTTCTGATATGCACGTAGCCCGGGCTCGATTTTTTTCACTGCTCCCCACATGCCTTGCCTCACTCCAAGCTTTGCTATTTCCCATGGTATGCCCATGTCTTCGTGGTGGAAGAGGAGCACCTCGCATGCACTCATTTCACCATCTCCCCTTCTTGATTCAACTGCCAAATATATTCATATTTATCGGTTCATGAATCTAAATTCATCTTACAAACAAACTATTTACTTTAGTTTCTATATCCAATACTTGATTGAACTAATTTACCTGCACGAATGCACCAACTCGAGTAGTACAAATCCACTCGCTTTGGCTTGTTGCGCCTTGGTAGAGTAGAGTTGGGTACTCCCTGAAACACAAGGAGAAAAAAACATGCCACTGAGTTGCTGTCTCATTGTAAAGATTATGAAATTTACAGAGATATTCATCTACAAGGACTTAGTGTATTGTCCTTATGACTCCTACTCTACCAAATCATCTAAAGTCTCCATGTACCAAAATCTATCTGAACATAACTAGTGATTCATGGTTGCTAGAATCTAAACACTGGACTGAGATGCAAGTTTACAATAAGCCACCACAATTTTACATTACTTGCTTAATTGACTAAACTTTTATTGAATCTTAGGCACTCTTCGATAGTCATTGCATTATTATAGACGGTATATTCAATTGCTTAATCAACTTAACCTTTGTTGTAGCTTAGGAGATGACCTTTATTTTACTAAACAGCTAAAGATAGATAAAAAGACATGGAATTTTTCATCAGAGAATAAATTGTGATAGCTAGGCTTTCGTGTACCTTTGTCACACAATAGTATGATCTATCAGAGTCCCAAATCCTACGCCCAATGACATATTCTCTGTCACTACAAAAGAATGGAAACTGCAGCACAAAAAAGAAGTAAAAGCATTTAAACCATTAGCCTTCAAAACAAGCAATGTATCAGAAAAGGTGGAAAAAAAAACAAGTGTTACTGACCTTGCGCACCCAATGCACAACCATGGCTCCTGTGGTGGGGAATTCTTCCAAAATTGAAGCATGAATAAGCATATTGTCCCACTTCATTCTAAACTCATCATCCCAAAAGAAATCCCTCACCATCTCCGGGGTTGCA
This sequence comes from Erodium maritimum, assembly GCA_963921825.1. Lineage (NCBI taxonomy): Eukaryota > Viridiplantae > Streptophyta > Magnoliopsida > Geraniales > Geraniaceae > Erodium > Erodium maritimum. Next base: position 23,896,725 of record OY997590.1, read on the forward strand.
TCCTCCAAAACTGTCCGGCTTCGATACTGTGGAGGTCCGGTCTGACAAAGACATTCATCCAAATCCATATCAGTAACATGAATTACATGGTCAGAACAAACATATGCAATCAAATTACTTGTGCCACTGCAAAACTAGAAACAAGAATGATTGCAACTAAAATTAGAGAGCCACACAAGTAGATGAAGAGGAATCTACCTCGGGATCTCTACGCCAAGCTTGGTAGCCCATACTTGATGTGCTTCGATCCATCATCTTAATCCAAGCAGGACCTCCATCTTTCTCCTCAACAAGAGCACGTATGTGCTCTAAATCATCACTCCCAACTACATTAGATTTGTCTCCTTCAAGGCTTGATGAACTGGGGAGAGCAAAAGCTTAACTATTAAAACTTGCTCAATTTGCGATTTAGCTTCCTATTAAGTCGACAGAACATCATATGATAAATTTGTGAAAAGCAACAAACCTGCCATCAGAATAGGGATTCGCAGGTTCAAGTTCAGTTCCGTCGCCGGCGGCGGCAGTCCAGGAGATGCAACTGGGAAGCTGAAACTTGAAGCTCGGAATTGAGACGAGATCCGTAATCGACGCCGACGAAGCTGAATCCAAGATTTTGGAGGCCGAGGAATCGAAGATTTCTCTATCCAGAGCGGCCCATTTCGGCTTCCACATCCATCCGACCAAAACCCCAACGATAACCGCAATCCATAGAGGCGCGATGAACATCAGAAGCTCACGCAACACATCCCCAGAACTGGGTCTTCTCAGAATCTCCAATAGAACCGAAAGCACAGCCATTCGATCAAATTACGAGAAACCCAGAGGCCCGAAATCAAAACCCTCGTTGAAGCAGATTCGTCGAGGGTTTCGACGGGGGAAGAGAGGGAGAACCCACCAACCCAACCCTCGAGAAATTAAACTAAAAGGCTTGGGATAGGAAAAAGTAAAAGTGGCAATAAACAATAGAAGGGATATAAAAAAAACAGAGATAAAGATATGGTGCTGGTGTTTGCAGAAGCAGCAGCAGAGAGATTGACAGAGAAGAAGACAAATGAAGAAGAGCCACGGATAAGAATTTATGGATGAGCGGTTGCGAGAGGCTCGATCACACTCACACAATAAACCAGATATTCAGTATAAAATAGATAAAATGGCAGATCGAGAGTTGAGAATTTATGTTGAAGATGAAGCTTATTGAGTGATGAAGAATGACTGTGACTACAGAATCGGAACTGGGATCTTATTTTTTAAGCTCAAAAATGTGGAGACTGTGTGTGTGCCTCTCATCTATTTGTATGGTCTGTTCGCGTTTGTGGTCCTGCTTGCGTCGCACTGACTGTGGCTCTATTTCGTCGCCGCGCTTTCTCGTTTTTCACATTATTATATCCGATTTCTTTAATTTTCCCACGTTCGATTTTGAAGTTATCATTCATTGTTCATCAAATACATGGTACTCTCGCTTTTAAGATTTTCTTATACAATTTATTATTTATTATGTATTCTATATTCATTTGATTCCACTAAATTATGTCTAAAGAATTTGTCACATTTCATACGTTCAAATCACGACTAAAGTTGTGCCACGTAGTAATATTAGACTTCTCCATAATTCACTTTGTTTAAATTTAGCTTGCGGTTATCAAGATCTAATTCACCCATACACATAAAACTTGTCAAAAAAAATAATATCAATGGAGATGTCACATGTGTTTTCATTGATATAAACTTAGATTCATGCTTTCAGATGTTTCTTCCTTCTCAATGGCGAGCTAGCTTTTCATAGTTAGGGGAGATACTGATATTTTTTTCGGAATAATATATAACATAAAAATAATATAAAACATATAAACCAAAAAAATATTAGTATCACATTAAAAATAGTAAATTTATACTTATTACAACTTTTTTTATCGACAAAATAAATTTAATTAATTGAAATCTCTTTTAAAGTGAAAGAGGTGGTATAAGAACTAGCTACAGTTCTGCAAAAAATCTCTTAGTCGATCATATGTCGATTATAAGAGATAAGTCAGTCAAAAGGAAAAATAGACATCTAATACAACAAACTAAGAATTTAGAACCAAAGGAAGCTTCACAAGAGGTATCGGTCTGGTGAGATGCCAACTTATGGGAATGAAGCTTGTCTGATACTTGGAATTTGTCGAAGAAGGGTGGACAAATCAGGGATCCATGAGTTTCAGGCCATACTGTGATGCCTGAGTGTTGAATCAGTTGGGAATTGAGTATTACTAAGTCAGTATCAGGGCTGATGAGCCTAAGAAACAGTCAAAATTTGAATGCTTATGACTGATTGTGAATTGAGAATAAATGACACTGTACAAGCTTTGCTGAGAGAGAAAAGGATTAAGTGCAGCCATGACTTCTTGATGCTCGATCTGATCTGGGAGGAGAAGTGTAGGAACCTTGATTAACTTTCTTGTAGCCTAAGTAACTACCAGAGTCATAAAAAATGCACAACTCTTGGGATTGAGATTTTAATTTTTTTTTGCAAAACATCATCAATATCAATGTAATAAAAAATACGGAAAATCATGGGTCCTAACTTACTTTAAGTTTTGTCTTGGCGATCTTAACCAGGCTTGACCTTTTTTTGCACTTCCTAACTATGACCTTTCTATTTTTTGCACAGACTAACATTTCCCGTCTAAATAAACATTGTCGTTAGTTTTGGATTAGAAAAGCTCAAAATGCCCTCAGCAAAAGTCAATAACCTGGAGTTGATCTTGATCTTTTTTGCACTTCCCAACTATGGTCTTTCCATTTTTTGCATGGACTAACATTTTTTATTGAGGGCATTTTGGGCTTTTCCCATCCAAAACTAACCACAACGTTTATTCAGACGGGAAATGTTAGTCCGTGAAACAAATGGAAAGGTCATAGTTGGGAAATGCAAAAAAAGATCAAGTCCGGTTAGGATCGCCAAAAAAAAGCTCGAAGCAAGTTAAGACCCATGGTTTCCCCTAAAAAATATCTTTTTCGATATGATTGAATTTTCAGATTTAGATTTTGGTAGATGTCATGATTATTCCTGATATTGTATTTTTGTCTATGTAATTATTCTAGAGGAGACAATATTTCATAAAAGAGCCAAAAATAAAAATTAATAAATACATCTACGGCTCTACCATGAAGGGTGAATGCGTAACATACTATGTGACTTTTATTCAAGGAATATGGTTGTGAAATTTTGTGTCTGAGTTTGGGCCTTTAACTCTAAATTGTGACAATTGAACTGTAATCTTTTTCTCAAAGCACGATAAGATATCCAAAGGGGTGATAGTGCCCTCGTTCTGCTTGTTGATCGTTCTTTGCAACCTCTTCATGTTGGTGGTTCTACTGCCCCCCGCCCCCGTCTCGGGAGTCCTCTCAGGGCTTTCCTCGCCAGTACCGCTCCAAGGGATCGTCCTTATCTCCGATCAATCCCCTCCGCTGCTCCAAATCGATGGTGGCTAGGCCTCTCCTCAAGTTGCCTTCACTGGGTTTTCCTCGTCTCTGATCGATGGACGCACTGGTGAGGGTATCACTCATATGATAGCGAGATTTTTTGAATGCTTGGGAGTTTGCTACCGTGGCTCGACTGAGGAAGGCTTTAAGAAGGTTGAAGAAACGTTGAGTCCTCATTGTAACGGTAGAGTATCTATCCCCCATCGGGGTTACTTGATCCTCTTTTCGATGATTTAGCTGTTATTGCTTTAGTTCTGAACCGTTTTTAGGTTTTGGGTTCCTTGCTTTGTACTTTTTGCATCTTTTATAAAGTTTTCTCTGATAAAAAAGAAGATATTTAAAGGGGTGAAACATATGGGTCTTACATATATATATCATTGAAAGAAGATTTTCAAAAAGAAAAGATTGTTATCGAACACATACATATAGATATTATGGTTGCAAATATATTCATGGATGGACTGTCTACAAAGACTTTATAGAAACATAATGATCGCATGGTCTTGAATATAGCTTCTAAATGGAATCCAAAGCAACTTTCACGACTCAAAAAAACCCTACGCGCACGCCTCCTTTTCTCTCACTGAGAGAACACCTTCTTCTTGTGTTTGCTGTCGCCGGTGGCTTCCATAGCTGTCGGCGGCCCCCACCTCGTCATCCCCTTCTATTATCCTTTCTTCTCGTCTTTTCTTTAATGACCAGACCTTACCTTCACCGATCTGTCACCGGGAGGGTTGTCGTCGCCGTTGACCGGCCAACTTTCCTCGCTTTTGGATGGTCGTGGGTCAGATCCGGCGAGCTCCGGCCGAGCCTTTCTCACCTCAGCGCGACCTCGTCGATCTACCTCCGCCGTCAACAGCCTCCGTCTGTCGCTGTCCGCCCTCAGCCGTCGTCCTCCGCCGCCACCCTCCATCTCCTCCATCCACCTCCCGCCACCCAGATCTGCCCAGTCCCGTTTTCATCCATCCTCCACCTCCTCCCTCTACCTTCCCTCACGCAGATCTGCCCAGCTCTGTTTCCACCCGCCCTCATCCGACCAAGCCCACCCTTTCTCGCCCCAATCTGCCCAGATCTACTATTCCGTGCTTCCCTCATGTCCTTTACTCCGGCCTTTCCACCAACCTTTTCTCTCGACAGTGACGACGGTTGGCCGCTCGTTTGGCCAGCGGGTTTTATCTCCCGATGTCGTTAAACCGTACTACCTTGGTCGAGCCTTCCCGCCTCGCTCCTCCTCTAGTCAGACGGCCATATCTAATCCCACATTCAACCGGAGATCCGCAGTCCGAGCATGTGCTCCTGCTTTTCGTGTTCATTCGGTCAGACCTGTGCACCTGTCTCAAGCAGATCAGATTTGTACCCGTCGGCGCCGCCCACCTCCCCCCTCACTACGATCTCAGCCATTGCCTTCGGAGGCCGACAACGAGTAGTTTGTGATTGACGTTATTGGTTATTTTGTTTGTTGTTTTTTTTATCTATCTTATGTTTGTTCTCCCTGTCGGAACCTCATATCTCCGGTAGGTGTAGCTGCTGCCTCTGGTAGCGTGTCCGGTCGAGTCTTTCTATCGATGGAGTTGTTCGGAAAATCGATAAGAAAGACCGATTTGGTCGTTGTTATTTTTCTAGGCGCTGCGTCGCCCTTCTCAAGAGCTATTCATCACACCAGTCGTTCTTCGAGTTCTCAAGAACGATTAGTGGATGCAACACTTGTGTTGTTCGGTTTGTATGGTCCGGTCTGTAAGGTTTATTAATATATTAATGAATCTTTCTATTTCAAAAAAAGAATATAGCTTCTAATTTGATTGTATGATGTTCCATATGCATGTATTTGACATTTATTTTGAGCTCTTAAATAATTGTTTGCATCTTAAATTTTGTTTTCTAAAGTACACATATACTATTGTCGTTGGAGTGATGATAATAAAACATATCTTTTACAAAGACATTATGGACCGTTATGATAATTTTTTTTCACGGTCCTGTTATGAAGATAAACATTATTTATGTATCGTGTTGCAAAAGGATGTGCGACCACTATGACTATCATTACTTGTTAGATTAACCAAGACATTTATGACTACCGTATAAAGGAAACAATTTAGCACTTTATGCCAACATTGTGATTTCTAAAAATATGATAAAGAATTTCGAGAGCCCCTGGTCCAAAAGTTGGGTTCTCAGGCCAAGTTTCTAGTCTTAGAGGTCTAGAAGAAGGGGAATTTAGGGTTAGTTTTGACAGGGTTGAGGGTATCTTGGTCGGAGCTCCGTTCTCGTCTTCTAATTTGCAGGCTCTTGATCGGCCGTCCGATGTTGACCCTCCTCTCCTGGAGAAGCTCATCCCTCAGGATTCAAATCGTCTTGCCTCATCGTCTCCCTAGCCGGTGAGTCCCAAGAACGACGCTTCTGTTCCCAACGTTTTGTCTCCCCAACTGGGCACGCGTGGGTCGTGTCCCAAAGCTTCTAGACTCGAGAACCCAACCCCAACCCCTTCTAGGCCTATTTCTCCAAACCAGTCCGCCCCTCTTTTGGGCCTTTCAGCTTCTTACGACTTACTTTCTGAGCCTAAACGTCAATCAGTTTCACCTATCTTCTCGTCATTTATTGCCGACATTAATTCGCCTGATGTGCTTTCTCCTTCTCATAGGAAGGGTCGGAAAAAGAAAAATCGTAAGAATCCAGTCGCCGTAAGCCGAGAAAGTCCTTGAAAGAAGTTATCCCTACTCGTTCCTTGCACAAAAAATCGAAGGCCAAGTGTGCTTGGAACCTTTGCAAATCATTGGGTTTCACTTCTTCTCATAAAGACGAGGATACCATTAAACTGTTTGTTCCTACCTAGTTCTCGGCTTGCCCGTCGGTCTTCTTTATTTTCTTTCCATCTTTTCCCTCTTCTCTCTTCTCCTTTTGATCGTATCTCTTTGAGCTATAGTTGGGTGGAATAAAATTGTGCTTTTCGCTGATAAAAAGAAGAAGTTAGATGACCAAATAGAACTTGTAAGACTTCATATCAAATAAATATTTGTCTTCCCTATTGATGGTCAATTAAGCATTCTAATTAGTTGGTTATTAGTACAATTAAGAAGAGAGTATTTTCCTAGGGTTTCGAACTCACCCCTTTCTTGGGATGCCTTTGAACCCCAACACATATGTGTCGTTGGCGGCGCTTCTCTATAGGTGGTCTTTCCCAACCGGCCTTCCGTAATCCTCCCTCTCTATCTCCTCTACACTCGTCTCCAATCGCCCCACGACCGACTTCACTCCCCTCTCCTTCTCCTGATTTGCAAATCTTGTCTTGGAACTGTTAGGGTATGAATTTGTTTTTCTGTGAGACACTGACTCGGGAAGCTAGCATGGTGATCCTCCAACGAAATATGGGGTTTCACGGTGGACACCCCCTAGGGTTGTCCTAGAGGATTGACACTCCCCTTTCCCAGCTCTATGGGTCCTCCACCATCTCACGTGATCCCTCCCCATACAGGCGCACTTCTCTATAGTTTAATGGTTTTTGTGGGAAACCCCATTGGCATTTAGGCCATAGTGGTTGGGTTCAGGTCGAGCTAAAGTTGGTTTTGGTTTTCATTATCATTTTTTCTATACTTTATTTCATTAGTTTAATTGTTGTTTTAGCTCGTTTACTCATTTCTCCCATTTTAAAAGTTCGTCTATGCCTTGAGCGCTTTTAGAAGATTAGTTCTAGTCTGTATCAGGAGGGACTACTCCCCTTACTATTCTTCTGATACAATGTCTCGTTTCTAATCAATAGAAGTTTTATACGTTCAAAAAACATTAGTTGGTAATTATCATTTCTTTGTAAAAAGTCTTCTAAATTTAATATCTATTTCGGTGGACGGTTCAGATTGAATTTTAAAAAATCCTAATTGAAATTTTGGTGTTTTCTGTCCTTATAAATACATGTGTTTAAAACTAATCCTTCATTAAACAAAAAAACTTTCTCGCCTGATCGAGAACCTCTTCCGAGGAAACTCTAGCCATAAGATATCGATAGAGCTTTCTCACCCTTCCACCGTCGTTGACAAGCTCGTTTGCCCTGCAAATCTTATCCTACCGCCGCCTGCAACCATGAAGTTCTCGGCACTTGTTCCTCCCCCTTGTCCCTCCTCTGAGATTGAGTCTCTATTAAAGGCTCGAAGAAGAAAGAGGCCGAAGAAAACCCTAGCCGGGAAAACTTCTCCACGTCTCCTCCCTTCTCCATCATCCACCGATATACCACCACCAGCTACGACTATCGTTTCTTTCTCTTCAAGGTTCTCTACGCCAATCGTGAAACCACAGAGAGGTCGTCCGGTCAAAAACCCATCGGTTGCTTCTTCTTCTGCAAGCAAGCCACCAGTCGTGGCTCTCGTCGTTGCTCTACCACCACCCATTGGTCTCACTATTTTCTCGTTACCATCTATCGCTCCCAGCGGCATCTCTCCGCCCCCACTGTGTCGGACCCTCTTCATGGGAAAGCACCCATGATCAAAGTCGGGGGAGAGGATTTGGAGGAGCTTATCGATAGTGTTTCGGTCCCTAATTCGGTGCGAGTCCTTGTGATCAATCTCTTCTTACACCGCCTCTAGGTATGGTATGACGGCGTCGGGTGCCCAAGCCACGAGAAGTCGATCCCGCTTTGGGGTAGTGGTACCCGCCGACCTATCTTGAGGCTAACTTGTCCAGTCTTCAAGACGTCTTATCCTCGTGTTCGTTGGAAAAAGGAGGAAGAGTTGGAGGTCCTGGTACCATACACCCCGATGACCCTATCAATAGTTGTACGCCAACAGTTTTCCATGATGGACAAACTTTGGTCTTCGAAACCCCCCCCCCCCCCCCCCCCCGGAAGGAGGTTCTACTCTAGATCATCACGAAGGCATGTGGAAGATCCATGGAGGGCTTGGAGATAAAGTTCATAGGACCTGGGGTCTATGGCTTCTACTTTGAGTCGGAGGAGGCTCGTGCTTGGATCCGGGGCAATGACCCCGGGTGTTTCGATGGACGTCCGCTAGTCCTCGGCGATTTGGACTCGATGGCTAGGGAACTGCCGGTTCTGGATCGGATACAACTCTGGGTTCACGCCCACGGTATCCCTCCATTAGTAAGGACCCGAGCGACGGGGAAAACAATTGGCTCGGCACTTACTCTTTGTGTCGTTGTCCCATATGACCAATGTGGCCACTATTAGGGTGGAGCGGTGAAAGTGAGATTCTGGCTAGAGTGCCCCCTACGCCGCCATCTACTGCTGAGGTTCAGGGAATTTTCATAACCAGTCCGTGTCTCCCTCACCTACACAAAGCTTCCTTCCTTCTATTTTCAATGTGGGTTGATCGGCCATGTCATCCAAGACTGTGACCGGGGCATGGTGGGTACCCCACGGTTCGAATCCTTTATTTTGGAGTTCTAGAAGGATCGGAATAGTAAACCATATGCAACTGATTGGGGGAATCAGGGGCCTCGGAGCTTGCCTTTAGGAGTAGCGTCTGCATCCCCGAGTACCATACCTAAAGGCACATTGCCGCGGGGAAGGGGGTCGATTGTATCCCAAGTACTGTACCTAAGGGTACAAATCCTGGAGTCAACATCCAGGCGGGGACAGTCGATCTAGGCTGGAAATTTTTGGTGGTCATCCAGCTCTTTGGTAGCAAGGAAACCGAAGTTTCAGGTCTTCTTGGGCACAGAGATAGAACTGGAGCTGGAGCTAGCACTGGAGGAATGAAGAGGGGGTATGTTGGTGCACCACGAGATTATTAGACGAGGGCTGATAAATAGCCTCGCCAGAGGATCCTGAGGAGTTTTAGGATCCTCTAGCTTCATGTACTAGCTTCGGGAGGGGTCCCCGATCGAAGCCTTGCCTCCTACAACTGAAGTAGTTCAAGTTCGGTAGCTTTGCCCCCCAGATACAACGTGTAGGTACTACCTTGAGCAGGACTTCCAATTTCATTTTCCTACCCCCCCCCCCCCCCCCCCCCCCCCCCCCCCCCCCCCGACCTTTCTTTCATATTGCCTATGTGGCGTCTCAGTACCGCTCATAACGATTATATTGTTAAAAGAACTGTGAACTTTTATGTTCTATGTCTGTTCTTGTTTAGTGGTCAAGAAATACTAATCTCAACGCATTGGATTGTAGTTGATCTTGTAGTTTAATAAAATTACACATTTCGTTCAAAAAATAAACGTGTTTTCTTTCGTAAAAACACATCTTTTTATATATAATAATCCCCGTTTTTGACAATTTCATATGATAGTATTTAGGATTTATATATAATTCAACTTACACACACATTACTCATGAAAATACGCAAGGTAATCATAAAACTTTGTTGTAGCTCTATAATTTACTGTATCTAAAATCATTATGCCTTTTCGGTTGTGACCAATCTTCCAGTTCTAATGTAGCCTATTTGTTGGAACCTCTGCATTAGTTTCACCAACCAGTAACCAAACTACCCAATTTTGTTTTGTTGCTACAATACCAATCGAACATGTCGCAAATTACTCAATCCTAGTTGTTGAACCTCTACATCAATTTACACTATTTGTTACCCTTATCGAAATTAGCAAAAAAAAAGAAGAAACGCCATAAACAGTTTTCTCACAAGCATACCTCAATTTATAATTGAAATATGTAAAGAATACGATATGTATGAACCTCTTGTGAAAAGATTGTAAAAAACGTTAAACATTGGTTGGTTGGAAAGAATTTTATAGTGCTAGACGGAGATTAATCATATTATAATTATTTATTATATATATTATCAAATTTTATATTATATTATATAAAAATATTAATAATATAGATTGAAAATTTGTAGTCTTTAGGACTTCTTCTCCTCTCTTCAGAACCAGTCTTTTTTTTGTTCTCCTTTGTAACTTTATAGCCACAATAGCTTTTCCTCTTTCCTTTTCTCATCACTTACCACATACCCCTTATTTGAGTTCCTCGGAACCATACCTCCAGCTCTAGCATAGACTCTATTAAGTCGTCGCGACCAAGGAAGAAGGCACCTCGGCCTTCTCCTCTTTCTTCTACGCTGCCTCCGCCTCATGTGCTACCTCCGCTTTCGCCTTCGTCTCTAACACTGCTTCCCCCAACACCACCGTCCTTCAAGCCGCCACCCTGCCCATCACCACCACTACCACCGCAGCCGCAACAAATCACCTCATCCCCTCAGTTGCCTCCACTGAAGTTTATAGGCTTGCGAGATTCAATCGCATCAGTGGTCATGCTTCTCTCTACAGTCTCTAACTCCCCACGGTAAAATCGGTGTCCCCCTTATCGATCCTCAGGCCACCACCAGCGCTGTCGCTTCTGACTCTTGAGCCACCACCTCCGTCGCCACCAACGCTGCCACCGCTACCTCCTCATTTGTCAGCAAAGTCGTTGTTATCCTTGCATCCTCTACCAACAGAGCTGCCACTACCACCACCTCTTCATCTACCACTAGAGTCGCCACCACCACCTCTTCTAGTGCCACCAAAGCCTTCGTCACCTCCTCTTTTTCCACCAGAGACGCCACCGTCCTCGACAGACTCAATGAGGCGATGGACAAGCAATAGGGTGTGTATGCGGATACACACGTCACCCTACAAAGGTTGGACCATGACCGACACCTTGATTCCCCCATTCTTTAGAGTTCTCCTTGGATGTCTGCCCCTTCAACCGATCCATGTCAATCGGGGCAAGCATTTTCAGGCCGAGTTAGGGAATGAGTACAATGAGTTGCATCAGAGTCGCCACACTTGTAGACATTGTCCACTAGCTTTTCTTCTTGGAATAGCCGGGTTTATTATTATAAGGTTAACGCCTGGTACCTATTGGTCAGGGCTTATTGTTATAGGGTTAGCGTCTGGTACATACGAGCCAGGACTCAAGTCTTACCCTTTTAATTTATTTACTTTTGTCTGCACTCCTTTTTCAGTCATCCACTTTCTAGTGCGTATGTACTTTTAATTTTCATCTAATAAAGTTATTATATGTTCAAAAATATATATTAATAATATCACATTAAATATATTAAAAACATAAACATTCTACTAAACTAAAAGTATTATACAATTCTTAAAACAAGATCAATAAGTACAATTCTATTAACTTAATTAATACATGCTTGTGCACATTTTATGTTTTGAAAATACTAAGCGAAAAAAAATTAATAGCGTTAATCAAACTTAGGATGTAACACTTAAACAAAGTGTGTTCTACCAACTCAACTAGCGTAATTTTATGGTCTCACTTAGTTTGTAGAATATTAGAAACTGTTTTTTTTTTAAATATGAATCCGATCTGACGCCTGATCGACCCGCCCAATTAATCGACCGAATCGAGGATTAATCAGCCATATTCCGCCCAAATGGCCTAAAGCGCTCAAAGAGGATAAATCGGGTCGGTAGAGCCCATTTCAACACCTGGACGGGGCCTAGGCGCCTCTAACGGTAATTTTTAAATGATCCTTAACTTCTTTCCTCGTATTTTTGGTTAAAACTACATGGGTATGATTCTTTCACAAACCACCGACCTATCCACTCCCATATATAGTGCAACTTAGACACTAATTTCATTCCATGATTAAGAATAGAACATTCAGAATCTAAGCAAAAGTGTATTATGGGTTAGCCTGGTGGTGAATACCTCTTCACGTCTCCCCTCTCCTTGAGGTCACAGGTTCGAATCCCAATGGCTACACTTGCTTGGGAGTAAGTGTTGATGGTGGGTTAGATTTGGTTAAAGTGGGATTTCTCTCTTATCAAAAAAAGTATGAACAACTAGTAGTAGTCAATATAAAATCAACATAGAAACTAAAAAAGTGTTTGTCATTGAACTTGTTTTACCTGCATCTTGGGGTTTTTTCTCTTCACCGACTATGGTTCTCAAAACCTTGGTTTCTTCCCGTCTTCATCTATTACAAATAATTCTCAAAATCATCGATCACGCTTATTTCAGGCGAAATCCATAAGGTTTCGAGTTGAGTATTTCAAACAAGAGTCAATGTAGACTTTTTAGTTAGGTTTTGAAAGATAGATCAACTTGTGTTTTTTTATTTGCTAAATATTTTATTGAGAATTCGTTCTATAAGAGGATAGAACGAAGCGAAAGAAGGTCCCAAACCGGGATCCATTCTCCATACCAAAACAGCTACGAAAGCTCTAAACAGTTATGAAACAAAACACAAAACAGCCACAACCAAACTAAATATATGAAAACGACAACATATAGAACAAAACTCATCAAGAGAGCGCTCTCCTCTACTGCCTCCTGCCAGTCCACAAGCACCAAGACGGGCCTCTACCCAAATCCTCAAAAGTCACCCCCGGACGAAGAGAGCCTGAATTCCATCAAACCCCAAAAGCGTGGGCCTGAATCTTCGCCACCACCCCATTCACACTATCCATCTTCTGATTGAATACTACACCATTACGAATAACCCAAATGGACCACAAAGCTACATAACCAACTCGTACCCAGCCAGACCACCACTGCTTCGTACCTAACCCCTTCCACCAAAGAAAAACATCACCTAAACTTCTCGGCATAGGACCACACACCTTCCACCACAAAAACACATTACTCCAAATCTCCCAAGCAAATAAACAATGCAACATAATATGATCTACAGACTCAAAAAATATCATGCAAAAAGGGCACAACATACTATTCAAAGATATCTGCAAACCTTTACTCTCTAGGAAGTCCTTAGCAGGAAGGGCATTGTGAACTGCCAGCCACACAAGCACACTGAATTTCGGCGGAACGTGCTTTACCCACAGAACCGACGCCCACACAACAGATAAATCTTCCTCTGCAGGGCCCGATAAACAACGATACGCAGAAGAGACCGAGAAGCCTTTAGCATGCTTTTCCCAAATAAACAAGTCCTCCTTATCAAGCCTTAACACCACCCCGTCCAACAGGCCCATCAAAACCAAGGCTTCCTCTTCTTCCCAAGACTCAAGGTCTCGCAGGAAACCCACTCTCCATACTCCCGAAGTCCAAAAAAACCGAGCCTTCTCATACTTTGCTGCAGCCAACGAATAAAGATTAGGGAATCGAAAATGTAAGGAGGAGGATCCTACCCACACATCGTCTGTCACGCCCCAAATCCGGTTTTGACCGAATTCGAGACGTGAGCTAAAACAATAATAATTTTTATTGAAAATAAAACCAACAAGTCTCAATTTATGCTTTCAAACTTAAAACAATCTCGCAAGTCGCAACTCGATAAAAACAACGGTAAATAAATCATCAATTAACAGTACGTCTCTAGACACTAGCCCGAATCCCCGTCAGCTCCCTAGCTCCGAGAATCCTGCTAGGACACGACCTGCTCGACACCTGAAACACCACGAAGTAAGGGGGTGAGCTTACGCTCAGTAGGAAAAGAGTTAAGGATTTGAACCATAGTTCATCACCACGGGTAACCGTCCAATTATGGCATACTAGTAAGCACAACTATTAAAAGTAAACGTTCACTCCAAGACAACCCTTGGCCTTCACTCAGGCACAACCCGTAAAACCAACTCCCAACGATCTGAACTCAAACCACTTCCTGCAACTAGCTCCTGACACTCAATACCCAACAATTCTCAGTAAGTAAAGCCCACGACTATCTCACAACCAACCACACGTGCGAACTCACACTGTAACGCAAGAACAAGTACAACAGCACCTCGAGTCACCAAACACCCTCACAAGACCCAAGTCACCCTTAGTCCAAGGCACATGGCCAGACAGCCCGCGCGACTCACACAACCAACCAAGCACAAAGCCCAACAACACGCACATCAACACAACAGACAACGCACAATCCCAGCAACCCACACAGCACACACAACAGACGAAGGCACAAGCCTAGCGACCTACACAGCACACACCGCAGACGGCGCACAAACCCAACAAAACATACAGCACACACAGCAGCTCCTCCCTAAACATAGCATAACCATTTCCAACTTCTCTAGCTATCACAACCCGTCCATTTATGTCGCACCGGTACACTAAGCCTCGGTCTTGACACCCGGTTACCGACCACTCTCACAAAGTCATAAACACACTTAAAAGAATTGCACACAGCCAAACAACAAGAAAGGGCACACAGCGAGATACACACCAATATCGTAAAACAGTTCCAACGTCGTTGGATGCACTAAGCCTCTTGCACACAGTCACTCATATCGTACTGGAACACACAGCATCAGTCACGATATCTTCCTCCTCACCCAGACGAAGGGTAACATCCTCGACCGGAAATCCCTCAGTTCGATGTCTTACGCGGGAGCCAACTCCACCGAATGCACATAGCCACTTATATCGTACTGGAACACACAACATCAGTCACGACCGGAACACACAGCATCAGTCGCGATATCTTCCTCCTCACACAGACGAAGGGCAAAACTCAACATACATATCGAACCGATACACCCTTCTGTCAACCCCGTCCCGGGCTACAAGTCATAGGGGTACTGATCACGCCATCCTGGCCTCCACACCCTATACCGCAACTAAACACTCGATAGCGGTACCCTCCCGGCTACCCCGTCTCTTGAACACAAAAGCAGGGTTTTGCACACAACACAATCACTGATGGTATCGGTAGAACAGTCAAACCATCTTAGCATACACCCGGTCTATCACTCACCCGGTCATATCACAAACAAGGGTTCACGAATTCAAACATGGCACACTTGCCCACACACAGTCACAAGATGCAACAACGAATCGACTTTATTATATTCTTAACCACCCTCCAAAACGTCACGTACTTACCACAACTTACCGTCTCCACACTCCAGGTGGTAACCCCACCGGCTTAACCAGTATCAAATCCCCAATCATCCCACAATTCAACATATTGAATAAACATGAAATAATCCACAAAAGTCATCAATTAGCATCACTAGTTCAATTATACTCTTTTCATGTTCGTTATTTATTATCCGTTCAAACAACACAAAGCACACTAACAGAAGCACACAGCAAACAATCATATGGGCACGACATGGCCCGAATCTACCAGCACGACAATTCCCAAGACATGAATCGTAAATATTCACAGTTCATATGTCTACGCTAGTTGTTCGTATCCTACATGTCAAGCTATGATCTTTCCGGTTATTATTATTAACCCTAAGCATGCATACTAGTAACTTTCCGTAATTAAAGCGGTATCCGCTACTTTCCCTACCTCAAGATGGTAACACGACGACGTCTTCTAGATGCGGACGACCGGGCCAACACCGTCTTCCAAGGCGAAGTTCCCGAAATCCGAATCTAGTTTTACTCCGGTCTTCTCGGCGAAGCCCAAGCCTGGGTTTAACAGGTAAAAAGGTCTACTCACTTCCGGTATAACCAAGGTCCTCGTAAGGTCCAAAAAGTCCTTTAAATAAACCATTTTTAAGTCAAAAATAATTAATTATTTAATTAATTAAGTCTGCGACCCGGATCCAGACCCGAATCCAGCCCAAACCCGGATCCAGACCCGGTCCGGGCCCGGATCCGAAGCCTGACCCAGACCCGCGAACCGGACCCGGTCCAGACCCTAACACGACCCGAGTCCAGACCCGGCCGGTTCCGGCCTGAGTCCTTCTTGGGCTCAAGGCCCAGTTGATCAAGTTCGGCCCAGGCCCGAGCGCTCGTCGTGTGCTAGGGTTCGCTTGCTTCTGGCACGACGGTGGATGGCGACAGGCAGCTCGGAGGAGGGGAGTGGCGTCTCTGGGCGTGGTTCTCGCTTGTTTCCCGGCGAGCCTCTCCAGCGACCCACGCCCAAGGGGATTCTCGTCCTCACAGGCCCGGTTCGATGTACGGTGGATCTGGGTAGAGTTCGCCGGCGAAGGTTCAGGAAAAGGAAGAGGGGGTCGGGGAAGGGGGGACGAGAACAAACGTCGTTTACCTGGGCTGAAGTTTCCGTCACAGGCGTGACTCGAATAGATCTCGAAGGAGACGGTCGGACACGAGATCTCTCAGTCGACGACGTCTGGATCTAAGGCTCGAAGCTTCGATTCGAGACGGAGATGGAGGAAATGGGGCGGTGGCGAGGTCGGGTGTGAGAAGGACTAGAGGGACAGCGTGGGAGGAGGATGAAGGACGAGACGGGGGGTGGGGGGAGTGTTGTCATTCTCCGGCGACGAGCTTGACGAAGGAACCATGAAGGAGGCAGAGAGACGATGCTCTCTCTCGGTTCGTGTGCGAGGGTCTGAGGATCTCAAAGGTCGCGTCTAGGGTTAGGAGGGTGAGGTTTTGGGCATGACTCGATGGTTGGCTTGCGAGCTTGGCTGGACCTGGTCCGGCTCGGCCCAAGTCCGGGTCTGGCCTAGTACAGACCTAATTCTTTTTTTTTACTTCTTTTCTTTTTCTTTCCCCCTTTTGTTTTGATTTTCCTTCTTGTTTCACCCTCGTTCGAAATTTTTGATCCAAATTCCAACTCCGTCGTTTTAAAACCGTCAATTTAGACAAATAAAATTTCAGGTCTTTACATCGTCCCAAAAAGAAATCTGATTACCCCTTCCAAGCCTCCAATGCACACCCTGATTCCCAAAAAGCGCCTCAAAACTGGGGTCAGATGCTAAGGAAATGATATGCCCGGACAAAAAGGAGTAACTTGGCTTATCAACCTTGAGCAAATCCCAATCAGAGCATTCCCAACCAAAAAGAGCACAAATGACCTTCTTCCAAAGGGAGTCGGTCTCACAGGTGAACCTCCACCACCACTTAGCCAATAAATTAGCGTTCATAGCCCCTAGTCTCCTAATACCAAGACCACCTTCCTCTTTGGGTTTGCACACCGTGCTCCAACGAACCTTGCAGAACATCTTCCCTATGTAAGGATTGGTCCACAGAAACCTTCTCTGCCAAGCTTCTAAAACAACAATAACCTTTTTGGGGGCTTTCAAAAGCGACATAAAAAAGAGGGGAAGAGCTGAGAGGGTCGACTTTACCAAAACAATGCGTCCCGCCATGTTGAGGTTCTTAAGTTTCCACAAACCAAGGGCCTTCTTAAACTTCTCCACCACCGGATCCCAAGCAGAAACTCTCCTCGGGTTAACACTCAACCAAAAGCCCAAGTACTTCATCGGCAAAGACCCCACTTGACATCCCAAAATACGGGCCACCATCTCCTTCGAACAAGCACCCTCATTCAAGACCACATCAGTCGACTCTGAAAAAATTATTTTCAAGTCCGACCCTTTCTGAAAATTCACCAGCAAATCTTTGATGAATTGCAGACCGCCCACATCTCCCTTTAGGAACAAAAGGGTGTCATCCGCAAACTGCAGATGAGAAACCACCAATCCGGTCGAACCTACCCGCACTCCCTGAAAAGCACCTGTTCTCAACCCGTTCTCCAACAACTGATGCAACCCCTATGTTGCAATTAAAAACAGGAACAAGGACAGAGGGCACCCTTGTCTGATGCCATTGAGAATATGAAAATCAGTACTCGGTGACCCATTAATCAACACTGACAAGGAAGCTTTGAAACAACCCTGCATCCACGACCTCCAACGCCAGCCAAACCCCATCTCCAATAAAACCTTATCAATAAACCCCCAATGGACTTTATCGTAGGCTTTTTCAAAATCCAGTTTCAACAAGACCACCTCCTCTTTAGTCCGTTTCAGCTCCTTAATCAGCTCAGAAGCTATCAAAACCCCATCAACCAATTGCCTCCGTGCCACCAACCCGCTCTGGGTATCACTAATCAGCCCCGAGAGCAATTTCTTAAGACGATTTACAAGAACCTTTGCCAACCACTTATAAGGGCTAGAAATCAAGCTAATGGGGCAAAAATCATCGAACCCGTCAACAACATTAGACTTAGGGATTAAATTCAAAAAAGACGAATCAATCCCCTTGTCCAATCTCCCTGAAGCCTGAAAAGAGAGCAAAAAATTACAGACATCAACACCAATAACCTTCCAACACACCTGAAAAAACCTCAAAGAAAAGCCGTCAGGTCCGGGAGCTTTCTCTCCCCCACAATCCTTCACAGCCTGAAAGATCTCCTGCACATCAAACGTGGACTCTAACCAATTGGCCTGAACCGCAAACACCTGTCGAAAAGGAAGTTCAGGTAGCTCAACACACACACACCTGGGTCCACTTCAAAATGTTTAGGAAAATGCTCAACCGCTGCCCTCTTAATTAACACGGGAGTATCAAGGGTAACTTGCCCCACACGGATGCTGGTGATCCGGTTACGAATTGCCCGATAGTTAGCAATTCGATGAAAAAAGAGAGAACACCGATCACCTCCTCTAAACCACCGGAACCTAGCTTTTTGACTCCAAATTTTGGCCAACCACCGAGTCTTTTGAATTAAAAGAGCTCGACACCGAGCCCTACACTCACGTTCCGACCCAACCAGATCCATGTCCTCCAAAATAGCATCCCAACTCTCCAATTCAGCAGTCATCTTCACCACATCAGTATCCACCCTTCCAAACACTTCCTTATTCCACACCTGCAGATCCTTTCTCAAACACCTCAACTTCGACCATAAAATGTAACTAGGATAACCAGTAAAAGAATAAGATTCCCAGACCATCTTAATAGTAGGAATAAAATATCTATGCTCAAGCCAAGCATTAATAAAATGAAGAGGCCTCGGTCCCCAATTCACCACTTCCACACTCAAAACAACCGGCCTGTGATCCGACACAACCCTCGGGAGACCCCGTTGAGTCAACACCCCAAGAACTGAAAGGGCCTCAGAAGAGACCAAGAACCTGTCAAGGCGAGATGCCTTCGAACCCGAGTCATACCAAGTAAACTTAGACCCGATCAAGTTAAGATCCAGTAGGCCCAAGTCCTCAATAAAACCAGAGAAAGTAGCAGCATCTGCTCTCTTGAACCCACTACCTCGTCTTTCCCCAGTTGACAACACGGAATTAAAGTCACCACCAACAAGTAAAACATCATGGAACATGTCACGCAACCCCAACAAATTAAACCACAAGCCCCTTCTTTCACAGGCTGAATTAGGAGCATAAACATTTATCGCCGTAAAAGGAAGTTGTGAACTAACAAAAACCTCATTCCAACAGATCACATTATGCTCGAAAAAAACTGATGTCTTACTAAAAACAGACAATTTCCATGCCAACAGAACACCACCAGCCGACCCTACAGCAGGCAACCACTCAACACCCCAATCAGCACCGAATCCACAAGAACGCAAAATACGACAATCAACTACAGCGAGTTTTGTTTCTTGAACCATAACCAAATCAACAGAATTCGACAAAACACAATTCTTAATGCAATTCCTCTTTAAGTCGGAATGCATACCTCTCACGTTCCACTGAGAAACCTCATCAAAAAAACAATTAAGCAAGGGAACCCGAAACAGGTGATGATAAATTACCTGTATTCGATTTCGAATGCACATCCTCCTCGCTTTCGAACCCCTCGTCCAAGAACAAATTCTTTTTTGGTACCTCAATGTCGAGGCAATCAAACTGTTCCAAAACCAACGGGCCAAGATCAATGGCTTTCTTCCCAACCTTCTTACAGTAGCTCCAATCTCCCGAGCTTCCTTTAATTTTCCTAGCAAAGTCCACAATAAAGGTGCCTGGTTGAGCACAATTACTATCTGAACCGGACTTCAATGTTGTTTGATAAAACTCAGCCGGCGAAACTACCGAGCGGTCTCTTGGTTTCTTCCTCGGCCGGCCACGTCCCCTTTTAACTGACTGCTCACCCGGAACCGGAACAGGGACGCCGGCTTCGATCACTTCCTGCCCAGAAGCTACAGCTCGTACGTCCATAGAGCCACTCTACAACAATCGTTTCAATCCCAAATCCGAGGGACTGTCAGACGCAAATTTTTCCTGAGCCCCCTGATCGCAGAACAGAGTTTTGTGGTTAACGAAATTCTTTCCACCCGCGACTCTACGACCGGACTCGGGAAACTGGGAGAAAGGGGTTATCTCAAGCCCAAGCCCCTCCTTTACCACTGGGCTTTGCGGCTGCAAAGAGGCCTCAGCCCGATCGAAAACCGTTCCCTCGCTTGAAACCGTTGTTGATACAGAGGAAACAGTGACCTTCTCGACCCTGAATGGAACCGAAGAGGAAGGAACTGGCTTCAACATCACAGGGAAGGAAGTCTCACCCAATTGAAGACAAGCTTCAGTAGAAACGACCTGCACTTGGGAACAATGAACCAAGGCAAAAGCACATCCCTAAGAGTCACCTGCATCCGAAGTATCGATGATGCTAAAAAATTCCCCAAGCAAACTAGCCAAGAGTGTAAAATTCAAATCAAGCCAACCATGAAACGGGACACCGACAATTTCCACCCAACTGAAAACCCCCAGCTTCATTAGAACTTGGGCAGAGGGAACAATGTGGTCAAACCACATCTTGAGCCACCCTTCACCATTTTCCTTCAAGAAGACTGCAAAAACCGGATCCGGACATGATAACAGGAACACCCTGTTACCAAAACCCATAACCTCAACATCCCGAACCCCTGCACGACCCATAGCCTCTTGAATAGCATTCACCGAACACTCATTTCTTGTTATTCCCAATAACCCCAACTCAACCAAATTCTGATGTTGAGCCACAATTGAACCTTTACACAAGCGCTCATGATCCACAACCACCCGAGGCTTGACAACGGATCGGGGAAAAGGTCGACCATGGCTTTTAAAATTTCAATCATGAGCAACCAATAGTCTATGACCTTTTTCAATAGACCCATGACAACGATTCACAATCTGGTTAGCATCATTTACTGTTTTTGCATAAACGAACCCGAAGAATTTCCCTTTCGTGTTTGCTCTGCGAACTACATTGGCATGATCGGTCGAAGTAGGGACTGGAACAGAATCACCAGAGGAAGAACTACCTTTCTCCCGATCATCCCCAGAACCTTCCATGATCGGCAACATCGGTCCCAACGACTGTTGATCGTACTTTGGACCCCGAAACAACAACAGCGCCGCCCTCCTTCCTCACTGCACCAGATCCCGATCCTCCATAAACCGCAGCCAGATCAGCTGCCCTAGGAAAAGGGACCCGTCTCCCTTCGATAAGAACGTCGTTGTACGTTGGAGTCGCAGTCGTCCCTCCCGAAATAGTCGGCGCCGACGATGATGGAAAATCGTCGATTCCGTACTTCTTGCTCCCTCTCTGACTCATATTTTTTTTAGATATTAGATCAACTTGTGTTGACGCAATTTGTTTTTGGGGTTATTATGTAGCATAAAAATCCTTCATGATTCAGACATGCAAAATCAAAATTGTTCAAGGTTATCTTTAGCCCGTCTTTTTATATAACAAGTCTTAAATCAATATATATTTTTTGCAATTTATAGTGTTACTGTTGTGAGATGGCATGTGATGCTATATGTGGCCACCACAATTCACATGCCACCACTTCTTGCATACAAGTAGTATATGTGGAAATCCATCATGTGTTCTTGGTTCCTATAAATAGAGGTATAATTCCATGTAACAACACACACTACACTTCTTCTAAGACACTCTAAAGATATGAATGGAAGTTATCTTTACCTTTTAGCTTTCAACTCTCAAGTGTTCTTTCTTATGTTCTTGGTAATATACCCATAGAAACCAACCTCTTGTGTTCTTGTTATTATTTTGGGTCATCAATGTCTTGGTGTTGGTTCCATCCAACTTGTTTTACAACACGTTATCAACACGACTTGCTCTGCTGCCCGGGTATCAAAATTTTATATTCTTGTGAATTAATTTATTCTTGAGTCATGTTTGTTTATGCATGTTTAAGTTATGTCTTTCCGGTAAGTATGCTCTATGATCGCCAATTTATATTGGATCTTTTACATCAAAAAATTGATGATTGTTGTATGCTTGTGTTTTATTTTGGGAAAATATCAGATTGGTACCCTTAGCTATACATTTTTAACACATTGGTACCCTTAACTAATTTAATCACTAAAAAGGTACCTTAAGTTTCCAATCAGTAACACGTTAGTGTTTTACGTCCATTTTTGGACGGAAAATGATCATGTGCAATGCACATGACCTTAAACTTTCAAAAAATGACAAAAATACCCCTCTAAGTTCAAACCCTAATTATTCTTTTACCTTATTTCTCCTACGCAACCTTCATCTCCCCTATTTTATTTCATACATACGCCACCTTCATTGTGTTTCTCCTTCATTCTGTTTCTTCCCCAGCCTTCATCTCCACCACCATGACCATTTTCCGTCCAAAATTGGACGGACAACACTAAAGTGTTAGTGATTGGAAACTTAAGGTACCTTTTTAGTGATTAAATTAGTTAAGGGTACCAATGTGTTAAAAACCTATAGTTAAGGGTACCAATCTGATATTTTCCCTTTTATTTTTAATATTCGAATTTGAGACTTGTTGAAACCAAAGCATTTGGATCTGAAGTCCCAATATGGAAAACTGCTTGCATGTAACATGCATTCTGGCTTAGGGCCTGAAGCTTGCAAATTTTCTATGCATGATATATGAGTAGTTTGGCTACTCCACGGGTTCACTCATCGCCTGGTATGTTGGTCCAAAAGTTTCAAATACCAGTGGACTAATATATGTTGGACCAGAAGTTCCAAAAATAAAGTACTAGCGACCATAAGTCGGGTATGATAAAAATCAAATATGAGATACTAAATTATCCTAACATACAATTATTTTGATTGATATGCAGGTTGTAGAACCAGGAAAAGTACCAGTATGCACCCCTCAAACTAGATGGGAAAATTATTATGAATGTCACTGGACACAACTCTCCGTTTAACATCTCAGAATCTTGAAGACGCCATAATAAAAGGGAATAAAGAATCTGTTAAAAACAAGGCCACAACCATAATGCTCATCTGTCATCGTATGCATAAAGACCTACGAGTATAGTACTTGGCTGACGAAGATCCACTTGAATTATGGGTTAAGCTCAAGGACAGGTTTGAACATATGAAAGCAATAGCTCTCCCTCGAGCATTATATGACTGGTCTAACCTTAGGCTACATGACTTTAAGTCTGTAAATGAATGCAATTCAGTCATGTTTAAAATTGTATCCAAGCTTCGAAGTTGTGGAGAAAAAATAACTGATGAATCTATGCTTGAGAAAACATTCTCCATGTTTCACCCATCTAATATGCTTTTACAACAATAGTATCAAGAGAGAAAATTTCATAAATTCATAGAGATGATTGCATGTTTACTCGTTGTTGAGCAGAACAACGAGTTATTAGTGAAAAACCATCAAAATCGCCCTGTTGACAGTGCTTCATTCCCAGAAGTGAATATGACAAGATATAATAATAGCTCTGGAACCAGGAAAGGCCGAGGACCCTTTCGTGGTTGAGGTCATGGTCAAAGTCGTGGACGTGGCCGTAGTCATGGTCTTGATTATTGTTATAGGCATAACAACTTCCAGCCTTATGGAAGAGACAACAAGATGCACCACGAAAAGTGTAACATATACGATAAACATGAGAGAGGAAAAGTCCCATATAAACAAACTCCCATAAATGATGAAATTGGATGTTATCGATGTGGTGGAAGTAATCATTGGTCACGTGTTTGTCACGTACCAAACCACTTGG
Source organism: Erodium maritimum (assembly GCA_963921825.1). Classification (NCBI taxonomy): domain Eukaryota; kingdom Viridiplantae; phylum Streptophyta; class Magnoliopsida; order Geraniales; family Geraniaceae; genus Erodium; species Erodium maritimum. The sequence continues at coordinate 23,920,740 of OY997590.1, forward strand.
CAAAAATATACCAAGAATTGAACAAGGGAAAAGAGAAGGTCGTTGAGACAAACTTTATTGATCATGTTAATCATGTTGATGCTCCTATCAAGCTTGATGTCTCTGACTTCTTTAAAGATGATGACGGGGATATAGGCCATGACGAAAATATGGCTTAAACTTGTGTTTACCAACATTTCCGTTTTGGCTAATATATATATGATTTTTTTGTAATCCTTTCAAAAATTATAAGCTGATGTAATTCTTTGTGTTATGAGAGTATATGGATCCCAATTATGGATTACGTTCATGCAAAAATGATAGAGATTTGTGTATAGTTGATTGTGCTACTACGCACACAATCTTGACAAACAAAAAATATTTTTCTTGTCTAACCTTGGTTGAAGAAAATGTTAACACAATTATTGGTACTGGAAACTTGATACAAGGCTCTGAAAGATCTACCTTGATATTATAAAATGGAACAAGATTGAGTACCAATAATGTTTTATATGCAAGTAGATCCAGAAGAAATCTACTTAGCTTCAAGGATATTCGTGACATCGGATATCATGTTGAGACCAGAAATGAAAATGGGATTGAGTTTCTTTGTATCACACTCGGTAAATGTGGTGAAAAGCGTGTACTTGAAAGATTACAGGTTCTATCATCAAGATTGTATTATATAACCATAAGAACAATTGAAACATATGCTACTATGAACCAGAAGTTTATTAATCCAGATATCTTTATGCTTTCGCATAATCGTCTTGGTCATCCTAGATCAATGATTATGCGTAGGATGATTGAAAACTCTCGTGGGCATTCATTAAAGGACCAGAAGATCCTTTTGTCCCACGAAATATCCTGTGAAACTTGCTCACAAGGAAAATTAGTGGTCCGACCATTGCTAACCAAGGTTAATATTGAATCTCCATCCTTCTTACAAAGGATTCAGGGAGACATATGTGGCCAGATTCATCCATCAAGCTCACCAATTAATTATTTCATGGTCTTGATAGACGCATCCAACAGATGGTCTCATGTGTGCTTATTCTCAACAAGAAACATTGCATTTTCTAAATTGTTGGCGCACATTATTAAAGGGATAACTCTGAATCCTAACTGTGTTGGAAACATGTATTTCACGTCCTAACTGTGGGTCACCTTTTGTTACATGTCCTATACCAAATGTGGTCCTTTTTTACAAAACATGACAAATGACACCAAAAAAGGGGTATAACGTTCGCATTCGATGGTTTTTCCTCTTAATTTTTGTATAATTTGCGTTTATCAATGCACTACAAGAGGTAGGTGGTGTAAATTTATCAAAAAAACACTTTTTTTGGTATCATTTTTCATGTTTTGTAAAAAAAACCACCTTTTGTATAGGACATGTGACCTTTGGTATAGGACATGTAACAAAAGGTGACCCACAGTTAGGACGTGAAATACACCTTTCCAACACAGTTAGGATTCGGAGTTATCTCATTATTAAATTAAGGTCACATTTCCCTGATCATCCGATTAAGTTTATTCGTCTTGATAATGCTTGTGAGCTTACATCAAGAGGCTTTAATGATTATTGCATGTCTTTGGGGATTGATATTGAACATCCCGTTTCACATACTCATACCCAGAATGGTTTAACATAATTTTTTATTAAACGAATACAGATAATTGCACGTACATTATTTTTGCAATCACAATTAACATTTTCTACTTGGGAACATGATGTATTACATGTTGCATCTTTAATTCGTGTAAGACCAAGTGCATATCATCAATATTCTCCAGTACAACTTATGTGTGGTCATCAACCTAATATATCCCATTTGAGAACTTTGGTTGTGTTGTGCATGTTCCAATCGCACCTACTCAACGTACAAAAATGGGACCCCAACGTCGATTGAGGATATATGTTGGTTTTGATTCACCGTCCATTATCAGGTATGTTGAACCTCAGACGGGTGATCTGTTTACTACAAGATTTGCAGATTGTCATTTTGCCGAGACAACATTTCCACCTCTAGGTGAGAAAGATAAGACTCCTGAAGTAAGGCATGAACTTTCTTGGAAAGTGAATTCTCTGTCTCATTTAGACCCACGTACATCATAATGAAAAACGGAAGTTCAGGTAATAATTCATTTGCAAAATGTTGCAAATCAAATGCCTGATCCATTTGTAGACACATAAAAAAAATAACAAGGTCATATATAGATGCAATCAACGTACCATCAAAAGTAGTAGTTGATTCCTCTAGTGCACGCCTGAAGTGTGGAAGACAAGTTGGATCAAAAGACACTTTTCCCCAAAAGTGAAAATGCCAGACGAATAGAGGGGATGAGAAAGCCTCATTACCAGAGGTAGTTTCGGGGGAACTACTAGAGGCGGTTCCAGAAGAACTAATCGTTCCAAATATACCAGGTGGCTCCAATACTCTTGATAAACTGCAAGAACAAAGAAATGAGGAAATTCAGATATAAATTACTCACACATAAAAGAAACATGGGATCGACAATCAATTGTTGTTGATGAAGTCTTTGCGTTCGCGGTGGCTAATGAGATAATCAATGAGTTTGGTTTTGAGCCCCAAAGAATCGGCAAATATTGTCACAAGGATGAATGACCTTTGTGGGAAGAAGCAATTCAAGCATAATTGGCTTCATTGGCGAAACCTCAAGTCTTTGGGCTTGTTTCCAAAACACCAGAAGATGTTAAACTTGTTGGTTACAGGCGGGTGTGTACAAGGAAATGAAATGAGAAAAATGAAGTCACCCGATAAAAGGATAGACTTGTAACCCTTGGATTCTCTCAACGATTGAGGGTCAATTTTGATGAGACATATTCCCTAGTGATGGATATGATCACTTTCAGGTATTTGGTCAGCCTATCAGTCTCTGAAGGACTTGATATGTGCATGATGGATGTTGTCACTACTTATACATATGGTACATTAGACAATGACATCTATATTAAACTCCCTGATGGGTTGAGATTGCTTGGGGAAATGATAGATATCACCAGAGATATGTGTTCAATAAAGTTACAAAAAGTCTTTGTATGAACTAAGGCAATCTGATAGGATGTGGTACCATCGTCTTAGCGAGTACCTTACTAGAAAAGGCTATAAGAATGATGTCATATGTCAATGTGTGTTCATTAAGAAAACAACCTTCGATTTTGTTATTATAGCAGTATACGTTAATGATATAAATCTGATTGAGACTCCGAGGGAGATCCTCAAAGCTGTAGAGTACTTGAAAAGGGAATTTGAAGTGAAAGACATGGGGAAGACCCGACATAGTCTTTGCTTGCAGCTCGAACACTTATTCGATGGAATTTTGATCTATCAATCTGCATATGTTGAAAAGCTTTTGAAGAGTTTTAGCATGGATAAAGCTCACCCACTCAGTACTTCAATGGTCGTTCGTTCTCTAGATCCATTCTATCCCAAAGAAGCAGATGAAGTGATACTTGGTCTTGAAGTACCATATCTAAATTCTATTGGGGGTTTGTTATATTTGACACAGTGTACGCGACCTAATATAGCGTTCGTAGTAAATGTACTTACCAGGTTCAGTTCAGAACCCGCCAGACAACATTGGAATGGTATTAAGCATATATTTCGTCATCTGAGCGGAACTAGAGGTTTAGGACTATTATATTTTAAGTCTAGGGGGGCACATTGGCCTGGTTGGATATGTAGATGTTGGATTTTTATCAGATCCTCACAAAACTCGCTCCTAGATATGATATGTTTTCACCTGCAGTGAATCAGTCATTTCTTGGCGTTCTATGAAACAGACTTTGGTTGCGACATCCTCGAACCACTCAGAAGTTTTGGCGCTACATGAAGCTAGTCGAGAATGTTATTCTTGCGATCTGTTGTCAAGCATGTGTTATGCTCAATTGGCTCTCATCTGCCAAGCTCCCCTTCTACTGTATATGAAGACAATATAGCTCGTATTGCTCAAGTCAGATAAGGCTATATCAAAGAGATAGGATCAAACACATCTCCTCGAAGTTCTTTTATACTCATAAGCTTAAGAAGAGTAATGAGATAGAGGTCAAGCAAATTCGATCTTGTGCGAACTTGGCTGATTTATTTACTAAAGGTTTTTCGACCTCTACCTTTAAGAGGCTAGTACACATAATCAACATATGTCGTCTTATAAAACAACCAAAGTAGCCTGCCTGAAGTCAGGGGAAGATAAGTTTTGTGCGCTGCACTCTTTTTCCCTTATCCAAGTTTTATTCCACTGGGTTTTCTTGGAACTATTTTTAACGAGGCATCATCAAGCACAACTTCAAGCACGTTTTGTGCGTTGCACTCTTTTTCTTACAGGTTTTGTCCCACTGGGTTCTCCTGAAGAGGTTTTTAACGAGACAACTGAATTTGAAGCACATTGTTGTGTCCAAGGGGAGTGTTGTGAGATGGCATGTGTATGCCATGTGTGACCACCACAATTCACATGTCACCACTTCTTGCATGCAAGTAGTATATGTTTCAATCCCTCATGTGTTCTTGGTTCCTATAAATAGAGGTGTCACCTCTATGTAACAACCCACACAACACTTCTTGTAAGAAATTCTCAAGATATGAATGGAAGTTCTCTCTACCTTTTAGCTTTCAACTTTCAAGTGTTCTTTCTTATGCTCTTGGTAATCAACCCGTAGACACTAACCTCTTGTGTTCTTATTATTACTTTGGGTTATCGATGTTTTGGTGTTGGTTCCATTCAACTTGATTTACAATATTACCAATATATTTAGTTGTTCACTAAAAATGTATTAATTTTACCATATACTTTTATCAAAATATAATTTAACATGATCATTTGTAACTCTAATTACACACTCGTACGTCTCAATTTCAGTCTAACATTAAATTTAGGAGCACACAAAATGACTGAACCCTATTTTAACATATTTGATACGAATTCCTCGTCCTCCAAATATTTTTTTTATATGTGATGCATTATAAATACTCCCATCAAAAGGAGTGACATGTAAAATACAGGCCTCCAAAAAACAATCCAAAATCCACCATAAGTGAAGAGATAGGAACTCCAGCACCCCAACACAAACAAAAGTCCTAATACAGAATTAAAACCAAACAAATTATAAAACTATAAACCAACCTAATGGACCAAAAACAAAAACCAACGTTTAGATCAAAGAGAGCTCCAACATTACACTTCCTGGTGACAGACCACTTCAAAGAAGAAGAAAATGAGTCAGTACGCACAATCGGCTTCCCCATTGCTAATGTATACATTTTGATCACCATCCAAATATTATAATAAGGACTTACTTTCCATGATAATAAAAAAAAAATGATTGAATCGTAAAGAAATAAAATGATCAAATTCGTAAAGAACCAAAATCATCGAGAGTTTACTTTTACGAAACCGACCACTACTTGCTATACAAGAATTGCCGCCAAGTAGCAACACTGAAAACTTTCAATTTAGTCTAGTATCACAGTACGATTAGAAGAAGGGATAACTCCGAATCCAAACGGTGTGGGAAAGGTGTATTTCACGTCCTAACTGTGACTCACCTTTTGTTACATGTCCTATACCAAAGGTCACTTCTTGTCACATGTCCTATACAAAAGGTGTTTTTTTTTTCAAAAAACATGAAAAATGACTCATAAAAAAAGTGTTTTTTGGTAAATTTATACCACCTACCTCTTGTAGTGCACTGATAAACGCAAATTATACAAAAAATTAAGAGGAAAAATCATCAAATGCGAACGTTATACCACTTTTTTGGTGTCCTTTGTCATGTTTTGTAAAATGACACTACCTTTGGTATAGGATGTGTGACAAAAGGTGGGTCACAGTTAGGACGTGAAATACACCTTTCCCACACCGTTTGGATTCGGAGTTATCCCTTAGAAGAAAGCACATTGTTACGTATACCTACTCATCAAAAAAGGTTGAAGAACGATCATCCACATAAATTGTTAAATATTTACAAAACAAAGAATACACAACAATCAAACATATTATACATATTTAAATGATTATGTATACTATAATATTATAAATGATTCATATTATAAGTTGTTATCATATAGTTTGTCAACGTGACAATTAGGTACATATAAATTTTCCACGTCAAATCATGATACAAAATGGACGGAAAAAAACTTTTATGGCAATGGTTCTATTGAATCATTGATGGTTAAATTCTCATAACTAAATTTAGGTTTACTAGAAAAAAAAAGGGAGCCCTAGGGTCGGAAGGCCACCACAAGGTCCTCCTCTGCCGTCACATCGTCGCTCTCGCACTCCTCTTTCCAGTGAATCTCAAAGCCTCTAATAAAGCATAAAAGATTAGAAATAGTGTCTCAGTCACGACGGCTAGAGTTTTCTGGTCGCACAAGCGTTTTACGATTTTTTTTCCAGTGTGTTTGCTCTCCTTTCTTCAATCTCGGCATCACCAATCATGCTGGTAAGTATCCCCATAGTATTGCGATATCGTACTGCTCATTGATATCTGCTAGGGTTCCGAAGGTTTTTGTTTTTGCCTTTGCTTGATACGGTTCTGAATATTATGGCATCAATCTTTGCGTGGAATTACCGAGGTGTGGAATCGAACACAAACCGGAAGCAGCTAAAGATTTATCAACCAAACACGCATACGAGCCGATTGAAGAAGGTCTTGGAACAACCCAATCAATGGTTTTGGGATCCAGGGGTAGGACGATAAGACGAGACCTGGGGCGGCCAATGTTGAGAAGTCTTGGGAAAGAAAAAAGAGCAGCGCAAGATTTTTATTATATTTATGTTTTCTTTTGGAGTACTCTGTTTTGGATTTCTTTTGGTTATCTAGTGTTAGGTCGAATAATTTTGAAAATGTGGTAGGAGGTCGTCCTCGTTTAGTGTCTATGATGAAAAGTAGACTAGTTCTATGGGTCCACGAGAGTCGGGTCGCCTACGAGAGGTTCAGACAATATTCTGGTGCCCAAGGTCTTTGGCCCTACTTTGTTACCTTTTGATTTGCATTAATGCACGCCTTTGTTTGCCGTTTCAAAAAAATCATTGATGGTTAGTATCATAAACGTCTTAACATACTAATTTGAACTTGATTCAAAAAATATCCCAATTCGTTATAATCGTATTTATTCGAGTTGAAGCTTAAGATTAAATTATTTTTAATAAATTAGTCGAGCTTGGAAGCTGGCTCTTTAACATTATATTAAATATTAATTAGTTTAATAAAATAAAAAAAATATTTGTTTTGTCGAATATTTATTGAAAAGAACTAAACGAAGCGAGTCCGACCAATTGGAATTAGGGATGGCAAAATAACTCGAACCCGACGGGTACCCGACGTACCCTACCCGATCGGGTAGGGTATTGACCGGATATTATTTTAATCGAGTAGGGTATTACCCGTTGCCGAGTATATTGACCGGGTAAGGGTAGGGTAAGGGTTTTGCCTTACCCTCCCCGAACCCGACCCGATCTTATAACACACATATATATTTATTTATTCATATCATATACATAAATAAGTTCACAATAATAAACTTAATAGTAAGTCAATTACAATTAAAAAGTTGTACGGTTATAACTCATAAGCCCATATTACCACACAATTCATTCGGGTTAATTGATCATTAAAAAAACAAACTTGAAAGGGATTACTTTTACTTGGTTGTTACTTAATTTTAGGATTGTTGTATGTTGATATTTGAGACATGAATTATTTTCTATAATTTCATATTTTTTTACTACTTAAATATATATGGAATTGTTACTTAGATCCGAAATATTTTTGTCTTATAATCCACATGTCATATGAAAAAATCGGGTAGGATAATACCCGACCCAAACGGGTAGAGATCGGGTAGGGTATTGTCCGGGTATGGGTAGGGTATGGTATTAGGTATTAAAATCAGGTAGGGTACGGGTATCACAAAACCCGACCCATACCCTACCCATTGCCATCCCTAATTGGTATAACAAAATATTGACTTATTCTCTCATGTTTCGAGTCGCGTTCCTCTCTTCTCTAGATAGCGATCTAGCCTGAACCCTAACTTCTGCCATGCCATTTGCTCTGCCGCTTGTAAATTCCTTGACTGTCGTGTCGTCGCTACCTGCTCTCGATGCGTCCCCTCCACCGCCCATTGAGAAGCAATTCCCAACCCCCCTTATCATGCCCCGATACCTCCCTCTGCTTTCATACGCCCGATACGCTTTAGGAAGAAACGCAACTCCAAAATGTCCTCCATTGTATCGCATACTATGCCATTGTCATTACTGGCCTTGATCCTCCAACCTAGCCTCCCATCGCTAGCCGATACAACGTTGTTGGTTTTTTTATCCCAGGCTTACACCACTAGATATAGTCCCATCAAAGCCGAAGCGAGGTCGCCCCCTGAAACCCCCTGACCAGGCTTAGTTCAGGTGTCAATTACACTGTCTTCAACCCCTGATGGCCCTGTTTCGGGGGTTATGGTGACTACTAAGGCTCCGGCTACATCCATTCTGGTGGCACCGATAGATGAGGTTCCGACTAGGGTCGGTAAGGGATCTCCAGGATGATTTCTCTGCATACTGCCTCTCTGAGGAAGAGGCGGTGGAGATCGTGGTTCCGTATACTCCGATGGACCCTCAAGTACTCCCTCGGCTCCGATTTGGTATGGTGGGGAGACTGGTAGCCCCAACCCACCCCAAAAGAACTTTACCTTCGACGTGCATGGGGCCGATCGGCCTCGGGATTGGTGGTCAACGACCGGGAACTAGAGACCTTTTCCTTCTATTTCACGTCCTAGGAGGCTAGAGCTTGGGTTCGCAGTAATGTATCGTGGTGCTTCCATGGCCACCCGTTGCTGCTTGGCGAGATGATGGACCCGATGGCTCAGGTGTTGGGTCTCGATGGAGGGTATAGAACATAAAATTACAGCGGAAGAATACGACTCGAGACCATGCATAAAAAAAACTATTACGATTAGATTCACAAAACAAAACTGAAATCATCATTTCTGACCAAATCAAGAACATCAGGTAAGGAATGATCGGGCTTGAGTCTCCAAAACTCCTACGTATCCTCCTTAGGAAACAAAGCCATGTATTTCTTATCAAGAGGACTCAAGAACATAATAAAATATAGGAGGGGAAGTGTTGGCTGAAATTTAGGTGGAGAGAGGAAGAGTTGTTCTTCTTTTCTCTATTTGTTTCTTGTGTCTTATGTTGATAAGAATGACCCTTTTAAGAAAAAATCTCATCAATATAATAAAATATTAGTATATTAAGATAAGGATGGTGTAAGGTATTATTAGTTGATTAGAGAGTTAGTGGATTGTGGGTCCAATCTTATCACTAATTAACTAGCTTAACTAATAAGTTAGAACCATTTAGTTAAGTCTTAACTAGTTGGTTCCTTGGGACTTTGGTGGCATGGGCCGCCCATGGGTCTCGCGGGTGATGGACCATGGCTAATCCTGACGAGATCACATGACGCACTCATCGCCACCCACGCCTTCCATCCCGGATATTCCAACATTATCCGTCGAGATCGTTCCCAAGACTTACGGTCTTGTCTTGATCCGTAATGTCCTAATTACTAATAGGCACATGACCCAAAACCCCATTTTGGTCATGTCTCGTTTCAACGTTCTTGCTTGGACATTCTCCTGCATAATGTTATTGAGTTTCATCCTCCGTTATGACCCTCTTAGGCTTATGCATGTAAATAGATCAACGTAAAATCCCATTTTACTTGATCCTACATATGTGGAAACTAACGAGATTTTAGTATTGCCTAACACTGCATAATGAATCGACTCATGTCGATTTTAACCTTTTTGTCGTCTATGTCACTATTATTTTATCTCTAGATATCCTGATTGAGATAAGGCACATAACCGTCATCCTTATTATTCTCGATCAGTGTTCCTTGATATGTGAGATGACTGAATATACGATACCTAGTATCATGTGCATGGCCATGCTATTCTTTCAGTCACTCTCGATCAAGTGGTCGGAATGGATATCTTTCCCATACCGTAGTTGGAGGTATAAATCCCATACCCATATTTTGTTTCACTCATCCAGTCCGTCCCCAAGCCAATCCTGACCGTTATGGAAGCCCTGTTACGGACAAAGACTCATTGGTCTAAGGATACATGACAAACTACGATACTGAATACGCTCATGACTTCATATATGGAACATATTCAAGGTGGGTCGTCCAATATCTTGTCCCGCATGAAATGTATGATCAAACTCTGGAATCTCATTCCAATGACTAATAGAACTGAGCCATAAAGAGTCGTCTTTCATACTAGTCGCTTCTAATGAAGCTTTGCTGACTAGGGACCCATCGAGTGTGATCCATCTCGATCTATGGTTCTACTGTGCATGGTGGACATAAATCAGAACACACATCAATATATTACTACAACACATAAGTAATATAAGTCTCTTTACTTTTATTACAAACGATGATTTGTACATATGGAGATTTACGATTGACCTACGTGCACTAAGACTAAGAATCTCCCACTTGCCCTTGTTCCAATCTAAACTTCAAACTATTCCCATTGACCTTACATGCCTCCCATATGTAGGCAACGAAAGTTTCTAAGTCAATGGGTCGTTTATGTTATCACTAGTTGCAATATAGGTGATCTTCACATCGCCTCGGTTCAGTATCTCTCTGATGAGGTGGTATCGCCGCAGTACATGTTTGGATTTTTTTATGCGATTTGCGCTCTTTTTCTTGGGCAATGGCCTATGTGTTGTCGCAAAATAGGTTCATCGAGCTTGATGGGTTTTTAATTACGCCCAACCCTACCGTGAACTTCCTAATCCATACAACCTTATTGGCCTCTTCTGTAGCCACTATGTACTCAACTTCTGTCGTGGAGTTAACGACGATGTCTTTCATCACGCTCTTCCAGCTGAAAGCTTCGCCATTTAGCGTAAACACATATCCTAACTAACTTCTAAATTCATATGGATTTGTTTGGAAACTAGTGTATACTATCCATTGATGACTAGTTCAGTGTCGTCTTTTCTACCGTACACCATAAATGCATCCTTGGTTCTTCTCAAATACTTGAGAATCGCTTTGACCGCAATCAAGTATTCCTCACGGGGTCAGACTGATGTCTACTAGTACAACTTAAGGAATATGAGACGTTTGGTCTCATGTAAATCATGACATACATGATCGACCCTACCGCCGAAATGTATGGGATTTGCATCATTCTTTTTAGCTCATCAGGTGTCTTAGGGATACCGAGTCTTGCTGAGATGAATGCCATGACGAGCGGGTAAGAGTCCTTTCTTTGGATTGAGCATTGGGAACCTACTCAACACTTTGTTCACATATGTGCTCTGACTTAATCCCAAGACCCTCTTGGTGCGATTCATCCCCGGATAATACAACCCAAAACACATTTGACAAGACAATTGTCACAGAGAAAAAGCTTTGTCACTCGTCTTCTAATCAGTAATGCGCTCTAAACTGATAACATATGTGCTTAACAAAGTCCTCTTGGAGTTTCTATTAGGTGTGATCATTTTTCACATTGATTCGAGTGGTCAAGCGTTGTTGGTAGGAAATGGGCCCACCCTGGGGCCATCGTTCAGGCGGTGTCCAATATGGTATTTTCGGTGGGGCGTCGTAATACAAGTCCTCATCTCCTGCTTCGTCCCGATCGCGTTCATCCATACAATCATGTTGTGTAGAATGATACAAGTGTACATGATATCATCTAAAGTCCTCATGCTCCAAACACAAGGACTCCAAAAGCATGTTCAATATCTTTCATACAACCTTCTTGAACTTTAGAAAGCAATTTGTGTTTACGTGTAGTAAGATGACGAATTGACTTCACGAACAGATTCCATGATGGGTAAATGTCGTCAACCAAATAATAAAGTCGATTGTAACGATACACGTTTATCTCGTACTCCACGGTTAAGTCATGGCCTTCAAAAGCATCTTCAAATAAGTGGTCGGCGTTGAGGACTTTGATGTCATTGTTCGAGCCAGTCATCCCAAAAAATGAATGCCAAATACACAAATCATTGGACGCTATAGCTTACAGCATAATGGTTGGATCCCCGTGGTGATCTCCCCGGCCTAAGGCTCCGTGTAATGCGATTTGGTAATTCTTAAACCGCCAATGCATGGAGTCAAGACTCCCAATCATGTCGGAGAACCCTTAGTTGTATCCCGATTCGAGTAATCAGGTCAAGTCCTCGGTTGTTGTTTTACGCTCGTACTCATCCATGAAAACCTCAACAACGACCTTGCAAAATCGGCGTACATATTTGAGCATGGTACTTACCCCAAGTCATAGGGATTCGTCCAATGAATCGGTCGAGAATCCATATGCTAGCATTCATAACGTGGCGGTGCATTTTTGGTGAGTTAATAACCCCATGCGTTTGGCAGCGTCTGGTTTTGAACGAAGTAATCGTCACACTCTACTACCTTTTCCATCACCCGTTGAAAAAGTGGTCGACACATATGGAATCGACGCCTAAATATATCGCCCCATATGTTGGGTTCTCGACAAAATAATCCTACATCAGTCGGTCGTGGGTTTTGAACGACCTCTGTTAATCTGTTATCGGGAAGGTTCCTCACTTTCCATCCTTCACCTCAGCGCATCGATCCTTGGCATTTTTCTCTCTCTATCATTCAGTCACCCCTTCGCCAGATTCGTTGCTCCATTGCACGAATGTTGGCTTCCAACTCCTCCATAGATGGAGACTCGTCGTCAGACATTTTTTTTATCGAAATTTAGGATTTTGAGGTAGAAAGTTAAGAGAAATGTCAGTGGTTTGATGAATGAGAGGAGTTTATTTATAGATGGGGAAATTTTGATTATTTTAGATTAAAATCTGATTTTATATACGTAAAAAAACATAGTTTGACGTCCGACTCACGGGTCGCAATTGATGAAAGTGAGTCGCAAGTCGGACTCAACGTTCTGATTTACGATTTAGTGAGTCGGAACCGTGTAAATTGCACGCTATAACGTGCGACTCACGGTTCCGACCCAATAAAATGTGGGTTGTAGGTTGTGAGTTGGCGTTGTAGTTTCTCTCAGACTCACTTGTTACAACATTTCCTATTTGAAGTGCATCTTTGTTATTGTTTCGGTGCTTTTATTTTTTTGAACGACAAATTGCAATATTATAACTTTTTGAGAACGATTACATCGAAGTGACTCGACGAACATGTTCCTCGACCACAAAAGGTTAGTATGACCGAACAATAGTTCACTGAACCTTTGAGTACCATAACCGTCACAAACGGTATTTTGACGCCCCATGGGAAAAGAAAGAAGGCGGGGAGGAGGAACGGGATACCGAAGATCTAGAGGGACCTCTACAGTAATAGTGGTGGTGGGAGGCAAAGCATCGTCCAAGGACCCCTCCTAGGGCCAGTCCCCGATGCTCGGATGGTGCATCATTCCTCCCAGTGGGGCACCTCCCCCGCCTGTGATTTGACGTGCCAGCCAGATGTAGGCACCACCCTTGCCCAGACTCTAGCAGCTGCGCTCCTACGAACCAAAGGCGCCAAAGCTTCCACAGCTCGCGCTCCTGGGTGGGCATGTTCATCACCTCCCATTCCACCACACTCCCGTGGCAGTAGGGCAGCAATCAAATCAGCAGAGAGTTGTTCTCCACCAGTGTCTCGCCGGATGTTCCCGTGTACAACAATAGGGGCTTTCGTGTAGGACCACCCAAGGGGGCCTATCGCGGGCACCTAGCTGGCATCCCAGGTAGGGACTCGGGGATCCAATGTCACGCCCCAAATCCGGTTCTGACCGGATTCGAGACGTGACTCAAGTTAAAATAAATCAAATAATGAACGATCGATAAAAGTTCTCTAATCTCATAAAATCTCCATCAAAAGACATAAGTAAATGTTCGAAATCCTTCATGAGTCACAGCTCGTAGTACTAAGTAAGGTATAAAATGTTTAACAGAAAAGAGCAACATAAATCCAAAACGAATCCCAAAAGGAACTGAAGCTCCCAAGCCTCGCCCACTCTAGACATCTGGTACTCCTGTAAAACAGTAAGAGAAACACAGGGGATGAGCTTACGCTCAATAGGAAAAATCTCAATAACTCCACCTTTCGATCAATACTTAAACTGTTCAAACGGATAGACAAAAGCATAATAATAAGATTAAAAAATTAGTACGAATGAATAAAATATATAACCAAAACAATATCACACTCTTGAAGATAACCATAATTTGAACGAGTTCATAAAAAGTTCCATAACGGAAAGATAAGAGTAAAATGGGAATATCTAATATCCTGCCAACCACTCGCTTTCTCAAGCCTCTGATCCATGGATAGATTCTGGGATCACCTCGGTTCCCATAATTCCGATCCACCAGAGTACCCATGTCATATCAGATTTTCCCTCGGTCCAGAGGACGCACATGCGTTGGGGCACCGGAAATAATCCCAAATGGGCGCTTATCATCTTGATTCCCAGAAATGCCTCCAAAGGACCATATGTCATAGGGAACCAAGGTAATGCTCCCCTGGGACGCACATCCTTGGGTGGTACCTTAGTAATCATCTCTTAAAAAGTAACCCAAATAATATCCCGCAAGATCTGCTCATAATCAATCTATATCCCGCAGGATCTGCCAATAATCAATAAATATCCCGCAGGATCGGCCAATAATCAATAAATATCCCGCAGGATCGGCCAATAATCAATAAATATCCCGCAGGATCTGCCAATAATCAATAAATATCCTGCAGGATCTGCCAATAATCAATAAATATCCCGCAGGATTCGCCAATAATCAATATCCGTAATGTCCAGTAATCAATGCCCTCAGGCTCCAATTCTCAACCAATCTCTCACAATATCTGTCAAACCCCACCTTTACCACGGCACCGGATTCCCCACCCCCCCCCCCCTGGTGTAATACCGAACCAAACAAGCAATTCACACAAGAATAAGAATAAAGGAACACCATAACTGGGTCACCAATCAATACTCATCAAATCACAACAAAGACATCCAATACACTCCATACTTACCGTAGACTTACTTGTCACGAACCAGCGGTACATTGATCACCTGATTGTGCCCCGTGGCATAACCAGTCATACTCGATCATCCGTTCAATCAACAATTATATCAACATAAACACTCAATCAACCAAGTACGCATTAAACCAATCAATCATCATGTGAACGAACCAATAGGCATTCAATAATAGAAGTTAATCTAGTTTCATTAGACTCTTAAGTTAACATAATAACTAGAAACCAAGCATGTGAACCTAGCAGACAACTAATCTGAGAGCTCTTCACAGCCTCTCTACCAGTAAGTCAATTTCCCAAGTATTGAAAGCACACTTTACTAATTGTCATCGTCCTAAGCATGCATACTAGACTCAGCCATTTATTAGTAATTGAAATACGATTATTCTAGTTATTCGCATCCTATAGGCAATCCTAGGATCTTTCCGATTTTATTATCCTAATCATTCATACTAAGCGTTAATTAAAC
This sequence comes from Erodium maritimum, assembly GCA_963921825.1. Classification (NCBI taxonomy): domain Eukaryota; kingdom Viridiplantae; phylum Streptophyta; class Magnoliopsida; order Geraniales; family Geraniaceae; genus Erodium; species Erodium maritimum. The sequence continues at coordinate 23,936,255 of OY997590.1, forward strand.
AATTAAGACTTTCCCTACCTCGCGGTCTTCCTCTCAACACTCTGATGTCACAAACGAGAGTCACCACACCGTTCTTCACATGGGTACCGGCAAGGTCTTCGTTCTTCAAGCTCTTCGTTCTTCAAGGTCTTGAGGTCTTTGAACACAAAACAACCCTAATTAGGTCCTACTTAACAGTAACAAAAGTCCCCCAAAATCCTTCCAAAAGTTCAGCTCCAAAACAAGATCAAAACGGTGGAGAAACCCTTCAAAACCCTCCAGACTGGTCGGTCACGGACACTGTCACGAAGCCGTGACACCGACCCTCACGGAAGTCGTCACGGAGCCGTGGCGTGTGCCGTCACGGCCTCCCTCACGGAGCCGTCACGTCGTCCATCACGGGATCCATCACGGATCCGTGACGCTCCAGGGCAGTTTCGCCCTTCTTCAACCTCCAGCTCCTTTTCTCCGAAAATCCACAACCAAATTCCATTTTTAACCATTTCCAGCTCCCAAAACCATCAAATACCTCCAAAACTCCTCTACCCATGGTAGTAATCAACAAATAAACAAGTTTCCAAGGATTCTCCAAATCACAATCAAATCAAAAACTCCCAAAAGTTCATCTAAAGTCATCCAACAACAACACCCTCAAATGGGTTCATCAAAGCTTCAACAAGAGCACAATCCAAACCTCCTACTTCACTACTTCTTCTCCAAATGACCAATACAAAGCTAGTTGATCAAATTTAAGCCAAAACCCACAAAAACCCAAGAGATGAGAGTAGATGAAATGAAGAGTTGAGAGTATCCATACCTCTAGGAGAATGTGTTGATGAAGATGAAGGTATTTTGGAGAGGATTTGGGTGGAGATTGGTACAAGAGGTCTATCTTTTCTCTTGCTTTCTCTTCAAGCCACCATGGGAGCTCCAAGCTCTTCCTCCTCTCTCAATTTTCGGCCAACACTAGAGAAAATGAAATGAATTGTGTCATCTAATGCCTTAAAAGACCTAGAGGTGGAAAAAGACCAAAAACCCTTTAGTTCTTATCCCTTTAATGGACAACTAGTGAGGGTAGAGATGACATTTGAGCCTCTTTCCTTCCCTCCAAGCTATTAGTGACACTTGACATAGTGGGGGCCACTCTCTCTTCCATTTAAAATCCAGCAGTCCAAAATAAAATGCATTGACTCGATAAAAAGCTCGATTTTGACCAATTTTGACTTCCTTCAATATTATACTTAAATGAATGGAAACGGCCCAATTAAGCCAACCGTGATGACGACTAAGCTGTTTGGGCCCCGGAAAAGCCCCGAGTGACCTCCGGTGTCCTCAGTTGACTTTTCCGTCAGAAAGTCAAATTTGTCTTAATAGTCACCGGTTCGACCGGGATCGACTGGGAGCGGTTCTTACATCCAGGTTAGGTACTGGGTCTATTGTTACCCCGGTCCTCCTTCCTCGAGATAATCGAGCCTTAGGTATCGGGTCCATTGTCACTAGGGTTGGGGCTTCAGGCTCCCACTCCTAACCCAACGCATCACCATCTCCACCAGAATCCCCATAGGACTGCGACGCCACCCCAACCGGACGGGAATGGGGAACCACCGGTCGTCTGACGCAGGGGTGAAGTCCTCTTGCTGCATTGTACCGCAGCAGGCCTCTCTGATACGCCGGGAGGTGATTCTGCGGGTACCGTGTTGAGGCCGATGTCCGGACTCTCCCCCGGATAGTGGTATCCATGTGCTCCGACGCCCCCCCCCCTTTCGAGTCCCGAGGTAGTGGGCCATCAACCCCATAAGAAGGATTAGGAACGACTCCGCTACATGGTATCCAAACCCTACTCCGCCTCCGTACCCGGCCACGACGAACAAACGTGGAGGAAGCTTCTACCGTATTTCGTCGTACCCTGTAGCGGTCGCAGACTAGGTTCTGGAATCGAGTCCTTACTATCGTGACCGAGGAGAAGGCCGTACTTTCCGTCACGTCCCGAAACATCCCTGTCGTCGGAGACGCACCTCTAGGTTGCATGTCGTCCACCCTAGCCACCAGAGCAAGGTCGTGGTGAGCCCAGTGAGACAGGCTACGATTCAGCTGAAGGGGGGGCGCTTTGGGGCGTGGGTCACAAGGCACTCCAATTCTATGTACTTATTCATCAAGCTGCAGAGAATGAGGCATACCTCGCGGATTAGAAGGCCCATCCGACATCGACAGAGAAGCGAATCGGGGTCACATGGCGATCGGACTAGGAACCGGCGAGATCGCAGGAGGGACGGCGAGGGAGAAGGAAGGTAAAGGGTGTGGTATGGGGATCCAGTCTCATCGATATATATCCCCCACACCAAAAGTGGTATGTGAGGGGTGCGACCGGATGGGACTGATGAACACAGAGACTATAATTCCAAAAACAGATGAGGGCGACACGAAAACGACGATGACAGAAGAGAGCTCCATGAGGCCAAGGTAGTTTTAGCACGTAATTCTATGAATAAAAAATGGAATAATTGATGTTAATTGATGTGGATAGCCGCTACCCAAATGTCCTTTTGACGAAAATGACCCGATCGAATAAGTCAACAAAAGGCTTGAATGATTAATCTATGACCAGTATGGTCTAATCACGGATTTTCTCATCAACCAAACATGCATACTTTGAACTAATTGGTCGGTAGATTTGGAACAACGACCCTCTTAATGTCATAAATGCCACGACTTTGGTGTGAAAACTAAACATGCATGACTGCGCACACAACATCACCGGTTAATTTTGCTGATAAAAAAAACTATCACCGGCTAATTCCTATATACTATACGTGTTAAGTCATTCCACTAAATTTAATTTATAAAAATAAATTCAAAAAGAATCATAGATATCATGAGTTCAATAGTACAGAGTTAAAAACATCTCTTGTTTAGATCATTTTATATGGGAATTGTCGGACGAAAAAAGATGAAATTATCTTCTAATATGGTGACAAGAGTCTATTAATAAATAAGGGAAAACTACCGATACCTATCCAAAACCATGCCCATTTAACTAATACCTACCTAAAATTTAAAATTAACTGATGCATACCCTGAAGTTTCGAGAATGTAACTCAAAACCCCTCTGTCAGCTAAAATGACGAAAATACCCTCACTTCAATAATTATGTTAAAAAATTATTTAAAAATTATTTTTGTTATATTTATATATTTACTTATTAAATGACTTCATTTTTATTTAAAAAATCACTTCGTTTATATGTTAAAAAAAATTATTTAAAAAAAATCACTGAGGGTATTTTCGTCATTTTAGCTGACAAAAGGGGTTTTTAGTTACAAGTCGTAACTTCAGGGTATGCATCAGTTAACTTTAAACTTCGGAGTAAACATCGGTTAAATGACTATGGTTTTGGGTAGGTATCTGTAGTTTTCCCAATAAATAAAGATGTTATGTAAAAGAGAACCCTAAAAAGCATTCTCTCCGACATGAACACATCACGATGACTAGGGTTCTACCAAGGTAATACAAGAGTGTTCATGGGGTTCAACTGTTCGTCTTGAATGGCGTGATTAAGAGTTTTTTTTTCAGTTAAAAGGGTAGCGATGCCAAACTTTAAGGTTTGGCTCTGCTTAGCGACGACTGAAACAATTCAGGTGTGGATAATAGAAACTACCGTTTATGTTTTCTCGACTCTTTTTTTTTTCAGTTTTTGACGGCCCTTCAAACATTTTACTATATACTAATCTATATATGTATTTTGAATATTATTAATCTATATTTATACCTTAATAAAATAAAGGCATTATAATTATAGCGACATTTATGCAATCAGTATTTGTAATTTTCCTCTTGTCCTAGCTAGCTAACTTAAAGTGGTGCTGAAAAGCGTTGGTGATTTTGATTGATAAAGAAGCAGCAATTGACTAAGCATATATAGAAGTAGCTAGCCATAACTTCAACGTGCATTTAGTGAATAATAATCGAGCTCCATCTCCGACTCTCCACCACACATTTTCCACTCATTTCACTATCAGTGTAGCTGAAATTGAATATCGAGTGGGATCACTCATCCAGAACCGACCCATATTTACCATGACTGTGTCTGTCCTTAGAGCATGCACAACGGAGCATGCACAACGGGCCGGTCCTCGTTTCCGATCTGAGCACGTACGGTCCGCAAACCTCGGTCCGTTGCGTTGTGGACCTCATTTTTCGCGGTCCGCGGCCCTGAAACACGCGCTCCTAGGCTCGCTCCTCGCCCCTCAATTGCGGGCCGGGCTCGCGCTCCTCGGCCACGCTGGGCCGACACCTGGCATCCCAGTTGGCCTTTTTTTTTTAACAAAAGTTTTTGTCAATTATGGGATTTGATCCCCCAACCTCAAGATTTAAAGCCTTGTGTTCTACCATTGAGCTAGATTGGCTTTTTTTACTATGTTTCATTATAATTAATATGATATACTTTTAATTTTGGAGTAAAATGCATATTAAAATTTAAAATCAAATCTTATTTTTAATAAATTATATATTATATAATTTAGTGTTGGATGATATTTCAAATAAAATAACATATTTATATAATATATATTGGACCATATTATCATTTTTGTGTGTATCTGTATCCGGTCCGACTCAAAGATTTTTCGTTATAGCAACTACTATGAATATTACATAGTTGACCATATTATTCCATACACATATTTTATTGATTTCTTTGCCATTATTAAAAAGTTTATTTTTATTCGTGTTAAATTTATTTATTATTATTTTATTGTCATTAATTATTTTTTTACATTTGTTTATATAATTTAAACGGTTTCTGATAAAGAATTAAATAAAACAACAAAATATCAATTAATAATCCAGTCAGCACAGGGCCTCACTCCCACGGCCTCTCCATTGCAAAACACCCACTATTCTGCACTCTCAAGGCCTCACTTTTGTCCAGTCAGCACAAGGGCCTCACTCCCATGACCTCACCAAGGGTCTTTCTGTTGTTCATGCTCTTATTCATTTTAATTCATTTAACTGTCGAACATAAGAACTTAAAATTCTTTGCTTAATATGCAGAAGAAGTTGAGCTCAAAAGACAAGACTTTGCTTCGACTTCTTTGACTATTTTGTCTAAGTGTTGGGTCTTTTTGTTTTGCTGAGATTGCATTGGTTGTAAGTGGGTTTTGGGGTTAACTTGGAGTGCAAGAATAGCCGTTGGAATTTGGGTTTAGGGTAACTTGACAGTCAAGTTATTTTGGGGGTTTCTTTTTGTTAGAGTTGAATTGGTGGTTTGTAGTACACATTGAGGGTTCGCCCTTGGCCGTCTCTTCAATTTCGAAGATTCGGTTTATAAAATTTCGAAAATTTGCTGATAAAAAAAAATTAACGATGAAACATAGGTTTTACATTTAAGACAATGATGATGTCAACGAACAATTGAACAACTAATGTGTCATTGCATAGTAAGTACAAAGAAGAGCATCCACAACGTTGGGCGGGGAGCTGTTGGTGGTGAGCAATCGACGGAGGGGAGCTGACAGTGAGCTGGCGATGAGGGCCGACGGTGAGCTCACCTCCACTTCTCAACGCTGACGGTGAGCAAAATTATGAAGAAAAAGACACTTACCACCAGCTCTTACCACCTAGCATTGGAGTGTGCCGGTTGTTCCCGCTAACGGTAAGACTCATAAACAATTTTTTAATCCTCCTAACCAACAGCTCCCCGCCAACACCGGCGTTTGGCATTGTGGATGCTCTAAGCCAACAAAAAAAGAGAAGCTAGAAGATAATATGTAAATCTTGATTTATATCGATTACCATAAGATTAACAAAAGCTTATTAAACAACTAGATTCATGACCTGCTAAGGTGATTTCTTTTATGGACTAAATTGTATATCTTCTTGCAGAGTTTTAGCTAAATGTTTTTTGAAACGGGTAACTGGAGAAGTGCATTACTTCAAATAAGTAACCAAAGATATGTGTCCGGGCCGACCGTATCAAGCCCAGCGCTCATGGACCCATGAAGATAGCCTACTTGACATCATAGACAAAAACTTAGGACATCCCCTTACCAACGTCTCAAAACAACGAGACATAAAGGAAAACAAAGTCCGAAGCCAGCCTAACCAAAGACTTATTTGACCTAGAAAAAAGTACAAAACAGACCTAAAAACTGAACGTAGTTCCTTGAATGCGGATTTCCCGAGACTTCCCATCACTGGTAGTCCCGGGTATGTGGGTATAGTCCGTAGACGGACCCTCCCACCCCCGCCGAGTCTTCTCATTCTTCCAAAGGAGGCTGAGACACCTTCGTTTGTTGAAAACCAGGACAGCTAGCGGGCGTTGAACGGCCCGTCGAGGATGAGGCAGGCACGGCAGGGGGGTGGTACCTGGGATAGGACACCAGTGGCGACGACCAGGGGTGGTGCACCTGGTCAGACTGACCTCCAGCGGCGGCAGCAAAGGACCGGTACGGGGGCGTCGGTACGAGGGCTTTGTCCATCACCGAACCCGGTTTGTCCTTCAAAGGGAGTACGCTGCCGGCGAGACGCCGGATCTTGGGAGTGGAGCTATCGATCGATGGTGTCGAGAAAGTGACACCGGGCAGAACATCCGGCGGGGGCAGTGGGGCGAGTCGCTGGTGGTGCAGGTGCAGGGCGAGATGGTGCTCGGGGGCAGGTTCGCGACGCAGCCCCACCGGCCGAGCGACGGCCTGTTGCAGGCGACCTAGCGTGGTCCAGGGACGGCGACGCTGGGCTGTGAACGGGGAAGCGACGGTAGCAAGTGGCTGCATGGTCGACTCGGGAGAGGAGGCTGAACACGGGTGATGAGCCGAAATGACGCAGTAACAGAACCAACGCCGATCTAGAAGGATCTTCGGCGGTGAAGTGTACCCCGAGGGGTTATGGTTAACCCAACCAAGAGTATCCGAGAGCTTGGAAGCAAAGAGCTTATTGATAAAATGGGGGAGGGGGAGGAGGCTAGTTATAGCTAATTATTATTTATATTTTTTACTTTATTATTTTTTAAGAGATAACCTATTTATCTTAACATATTTTTTCACTTCATTACAACCTTTATATATTATTACTTAACTATATTGAATCTCTAAATTTTATCAAGTTATCCTCAAAAAAAAATTATCAAGTTTTTTTTTGAAACGGGTAACCGAAGATTTTCATTAATACCAAAAGGTAATCAAACAGGATGAGGCATGACCGCCTCGGGTTCCAGATATTTGTCCGGGCTGACTGTAGCAAGCCCGGCGCTCATGGACCCATAATAATAGTCCACTTGAAATCGTGGGCAACAACTCAAGACAACTCCCTTTAAAATATTCCACCATCTTAGAATTAATAACCAGACTTCCCAGAAGTCTGGTACAATATGACAAATGGTGTATTATTACATTAAATCACTTTAAAAACACCATTTGTTCAACAAAATAATATTTACAACTTAAAATACGTCCTAACAAGTGGACAAAAGTATGGTATCCGACGCTAGACTCAAATAAACCCCGAATCCCGCTCCTAGCTCTTCAAGCTTTGGAAGCTCACCTAGTCAAACCTGCGACCGGTACCTGTAGGAAAAGCAGCTAGGGGTGAGCGTTCGCTCACCACCACGGATAACAGACTGACTACGGCATACTTAGCAGACAATGCCGGTAACACCAACAACCAACTCAACACCGGGGATCACTATCCCCAAACTCAAGTAACCCGACTGACACCCACGCACTGATACTTTCCTCAATAGACTCAACACTCGGACTTGTAATGTAAACCCGACACAACTATCGACGACCTCCTCCAAGGACACGACAGAAAGACTACGCAACGCCAAACAAGATCACAAAGGATCGCACACCAAACAAGATCACAAAGGATCGCATACCAGCTGCTCAGTAACCTCCCTCACGCCCTTTACCGATCTCATCAGGTCAGGCGGTCGACCTGTCGCAATTCCTCGACACAAAGTCGGATCAGGCTGTCGACCTATCACACTCACAATCCCAAACCCCAAACCACACACGCGCGGCCAGGACCCCTTTGTTGTCGGGCGGGCCCCCTACCCCGTCTGAACATGCAGACGCGTGTGCTCGTGGACCCCCGTTCCATGAAGCGGGCCCCCAACCTCAGGTAACCACAATCACAATCACAAACAAAGTTCAACAAACAACAACAACACAAGTTCAACACTCCACAGTGTTAGTCTTAGTGCCCGTAGTTCAATCCTAAATGTCCAAATGTATATATCATCGTTAGCAATAAAATTAAAGCGGCTTTATATTACTTATGTGTTGGAGTAATATATCGATGTGTGCTCTGATCTATGCCCACCATGCGAATAGAACCATAGATCGAGATAGATCACACTCGATGGGTCCCTAGTCAACAAAGCTTCACTAGAAGCGACTAGTATGAAAGATGGCTCTTTATGGCTTACGTTCTGTTAGTCATTGGAATGGGATTCCGGAGTCTGATCATAGATATCATGTGGGACATGATATTGGACGACCCGCCCTGAATATGTGCCATAGATTAAGTCATGAACATATTCAGTGTTGTAGCTTGTCATGTATCCTTAGACCAAGGAGTCTTTGTGATCGCTATGTAGTCAACAACTGAGTTTGACCTGAGCCTAACGTTGTCCGTAACAGGGCTTCCATAACGGCCAGGATTGGCTTGGGGATGGGCTACATGAGTGACACGAAAGACGGCTAAGGGATTTATCCCTCATACTAAGGTATGGGAAAGATATCGGTTCTCGGCCGCTTGATCGAGAGTGACTGGAAGAATAGCATGGCCATGCACATGATACTGGGTATCATATCTTCAGTCATCTCACATATCAAGGAACGGTGATTGAGAATAATAAGGATGACGGCTCTATGCCTTATCTCAATCAGGATATCGGAGATAAAAGGATAATGACAGGGACGACGGAAAGGTTAGAATCGACAGGGTCGATTCGCTATGCAGTGTCAGGCAATACTAAAGTCTCGTTAGTTGCCACTTAAATAGGATCAAGTAAAATGGGATTTTATGTTGATCTATTGACATGCATAAACCTAAGGGTCACACCGGAGGATGAAACTCATTGACACATTTATGGAGAATGGCCAAAAGGGAGTTGTCTCGGGACATGACCAAAACTGGGTTTTGGGTCATGTGCCCGTAAGTGAATAGGACTTTACGGATCGAGACAAGGCTTGGAGTCTTGGGATTGATCGCGTCGGATAATGTTGGACATTTCCGGTATGGAAGGCTTGGAGGCGATGAGCGAATCACGGGACCTCGTTGGAAATGGCCACGGGCCATGTTCCAAGAGGCCCATGAAAGGCCCATGCAACCAAGGCCCATGGAACTAATTAATCAAGTCTTGATTAATTAGTACTAAGTAAGCAAGACAAGGATTAAGGTGTTGGTGATTCACCACCTAACCCAATCTTGTCTTGCCATACTTTGTCCTATTTACACCTTACTTGACACCATACTTGTCCCATGCCTTTAGTTGGACAAGCATGGGTTTTGTTATGTTTAAGTCATCTTTTTTCAACATAACAAACACAAGACAAGAATAGGAAACACATTTTCTCTCCCTCTTCCATGGCCATTTCGGGTTTGGCTAGTTTCCTCCTCCATTTTTGTGTTCTTGAGTCCTCAAAGAGAAGAACTACGTGGCTTTGATTCCCATGTGGATACGTAGGCGTCTTGGAGACTCAAGCCAATCATTCGTTAACCGGTGTTCTTGTTTTGGTAAGAACTAGTGCTGAATTTTTTTCTTGTTAATCCATTCTTTGTTAGTTGTTTCATGGTTCTAATTGTCTCTTGGTTTTCATTGATTTTCCGCTGCGAGTTGGTTCATCTCCAACCCTACCTCGAGACCCAACAGTGGTATCAGAGCCGTGCTACCTTCGGGATTCACAAGACAGTGTTCAAAGTTTCGGTTTTGCTTGAAAGTTTCGTTTTTGGCATGTTGTTTTGCTAAATTGTTTGATAATATGTTTTAAATTCTTGTTCATGGATTTAATGCATGTAAAATGAATTTTTGAAAATTATTTCAAATCTGGAAATTTTGAAAAAAATTTGATTTTTCGGGTCTCGGGAGCGGGACTCTCGGGGAGCCGAAACCGGGACCGAACGGGGCTCCGTTGGACGGAGCTAGGCCAAGCATGACCATTAGATGGTTGATATGCCAAGGCTAAACCGTTTTGTTAGTTATGACGAGTTTGGAACCGTCATGATGAACTCGAAGATCAAATGTTCAAAAGTTTCATTTTTGAACGGTTTCGATAAACCGAGCATCAAAAAATTTCGAAACTTGGCTATTAATTAAAACCGGAAAATCACATGATGTTTGATAACATGCTTGTTTGATAACACGATGTGTGATGTGATGTTGGCATGGTGTACATAATAGCCCCGAGCTCGATTTAATTATTTATCGCTTTTCACGGCCTGCGAGCCGTTAGAGTTAGCGTGTAATTATTCTTTCAAGGTGTGGTCGTCGAACCACTTGTTTGTAATATTTATTTATTCCCGACCTGCGAGTCGTGTATTAAATTGTAATATTTTACTCAAGACGAAGAAAGGGCGAAAAGGTCATTTGGTAGCTTTTCGGGTGTTGGCATCGGCTTGGAGTCGGTGGAGCTCAAGAAGCTAGTGGGAGTTAGTTTAGGGGGCTATTATGTGCACATTTATCGTTTTATGCTTGGTTTAGTTTATGCATGATTAATTCTATGTGTTTTAGAATTGCATGCTTAACTTTATTTACCGAGCATATCACCTCACATGCAAAGATAAAATTGGACTTTTAATCCTTGTGTGTGAACCCTTAGAACCGTCATTGCATTGGATGTAGTTGACGGGCTCAAAGGAAGAATTACATTGGATGTAATTTGAGGCATCATTGCATTTGGAATGTAGTTGATGTGCTCATCGCATCTAGGATGTGCCAAAGTTTTAAACACAACTGGACAAGTAAAAGCGGGTCATGTCCGATACCTCCCAATCATCAACACCTTACTACCTCCCCGTCCTATGGGTGTCGTGCGCATTAGCGGAGCATCCATGGGGAAGCGGGGTAGTAGGTTTGGACGACATATGTGGGTGTCGTGCGCATTAGCGGAGCACCTACATAGTGACGAGCCATAGTTGAAAATTGGTGGACCCGACTACGATTCTCGGCCTGAGGTTGAGCTAGGGTAACAGATAGGGTAAGTCGTGTACATAAGTACATACCCTAGCCAAGAGTCACATTGGATGTGATTGGATGGAGTCCTACCTACATAGCTCGATTAAGTGGTGAGCATTAGTTCAGCTTAATCGAGTGAATCAAGGATCTTGGTTTCAGATTCTAAAGGTTTAGAATTGATTGTTGGTGTTTAAGCTTGATCTTCATAAAATTTATTCAGTTTACTGATTGAATTTTATCTGTTGTAGATCAAATGGCAAATTCAGCGAACATTAATAGTTTGTCATTAAAAACCATTCTTGACAGGGTCAAGCTAAATGGGACAAACTATTTGGACTGGTACAGAATTTTGAGGATAGTCCTCAAGTCTGAACGCAAAGAATATGTCCTTGACAAGGCTGTCTCTAAGACCATATCAGAGTTACATGAAGTGTCATCAGCTGCTGAGAAGAATATCTCAGGGATCTGGGATCCAAGGATATTCTGATGGTCAACAGGGAATTGGAAGTGGCAAGGGCTGGGCCCATGCGCACTTGGCAGGAAAGATGAGACACCTGAGAATGTCTGCTTCTACTGCCAACAGCCTGGTCATTGGAACCGGGATTACAGGAAGTTCACGGCTGATCTGAAGAAGGGCAGTGGGACTGCGCCTTCATCAAATAGCCTGGATGATCTGAAGAAGGGCAGTAGGACTGCGCCTTCATCAGGAAACCTGGATGATCTAAGGAAGGGCGGTGGGATCGTGCCTTCATTCGGTATTAACTCTATAGAGCTACATCTCTCTACTTCCAAAGATTCATGGGTATTAGATACCATGACTGAATCTCACACATGCACTAATATATGGTGGCTGAAAGTAGGAGAGATTTGGAAAGCACGAAATGGACCTCAGAGTTGTGGCAACTGCTATAGGATCCATGAGTCTTGCTTTGCCAAGAGGCCTTGTCTTAGTATTGTATAATGTATATTGCATACCTACTTTTAGTAGGAATATTATATCTGTATCCGTGTTTGACAAGGAAGGATATAATGTTAATATTGGAAATGGAGTTTTCAATGTTCTATGCAATGATATGTTTTATACCAGTACTGACATGGTTGGAGGATTGTACATATTAGATATGGGTAACAATGCCTCAAGTTCTATATATTCCGTTAATACCAAGAGGTCTAAATCCAACGATTTAAACCTAACTCTGTTATGGTACTGTCATTTGGGTCGCATAAACAAGAAGCGCCTATCAACACTTCAGAAGTGCGGGCTTTCAGGTTCATTCGAATTCCATTCGATCGATAGGTGCAAGGTTTGTTTGATGGGCAAAATGACTAAAGTGCCCTTTATCGATCGCGATGAAAGGGCGGGTGAATTATTGGGGCTGATACACTCGAATGTGTGTAGACCAATAAGTTCACTTGCCAGGAGGGGTTTTAACTACTTTATCACATTTACTGATGATTACAGTAAATATGGTTATGTCTCTTCGGTGAGACATAAGTCTGAAGCTTTTGATAAATTCAAAGAGTTTAAGACTATAGTAGAAAACCAGCTCGACAAAGGTATTAAGGCACTTCGATTGGATCGAGGTGGAAAATACTTGACCACAGAGTTATTAGATCATCTAAAAGAGAATGGGATCCTTTTGGAATGGACTCCTCCTAGGTCACTGTAGTTGAAAGGTGTAGCCAAACGGAGAAATCGGACATTGTTAGACAATGGTCTGTTCCATGATTAGTTGGACTGATCTCCCAATCTCTTTTAGGGGTTTTGCTCTAGAGACGACTGCATTCATAGTGAATCGGGCTTCGACGAATGGTGTGGAAGGGACACCATTTTAAAAATGGTACGGGATGATGCCCGCTTTGTCCTTCCTAAAGATTTGTGGTTGCGAGGCTTATGTGAAACATTTGGTTTCGACTAAGCTCGAACCAAGATCTGAGATATGCACCTTCGTGTGGTATCCCAAAGCAACAAGGGGATACTATTTCTACAATCCCAGTGAGAACATGGTGTTCGTCGCTTGGGGTGGGGTCTTTATGGAAAAGAAGTTTTGTTTCCAAAGACGTCATTGGGAGGACTGTGCATCTCGAAGAAATTCAGGATGGTACAGATCTGTCTAAACCAATTGGCAACCCAGTAGAAAGGAGCCAGAGATTGTCGTAGAGTAAGAACCAATTCCTGTTACAATTCCGGAAGGTCCAAGGCGATTTGAAAGGATCAATCTTCCACCTCCAAGATATGGTATCCGGAGGTGACAATGAAGTCATGGTGGATCACGATGATCCAGCCACCTTTCAGGAAGTCGTGGATGGGCCCAACTCCGAGTTATGGCTGGGAGCCATGAGGGAGGAAATGCAATCCATGTCGGACAACCAGGTCTGGGAACCGGTTGATCCCATCAATGGTGTGAGGACCATAGGATGCAAATGGATCTTCAAGGTGAAGATGGACATGGACGGCAACCCTCTGACCTACAAAGCTCAACTGGTGGCGAAAGGTTATAGGCAGATCCAATGGATTGACTATGAGGAAACCTTCTCCTTAGTGGCTATGGTCAAAATCGATCCAAATTCTTCTTGACATAACTGCGTATCATAATTACGAGATATGGCAAGTGGATGTCAAAACCGCTTTCCTAAATGGAAATTTGACTGAGTACGTTTGTATGTCTCGGCCCAAAGGTTTTGACGATCCGAAGAATAAAGGAAAGATTTATAAGTTGTTGAAATCCATTTATGGATTGAAACGAACTTCTCGGAGTTGGATCCTTCGTTTTGATGAAGCTGTAATTGGATTTGGCTTAATCAAGAACGAGGATGAATCTTGCGTTTATAAGAAGGCTAGTGGGAGCAATATTACCTTTCTGGTTCTCATTGAAAACGACATCCCAACCTTGCACGAGACTAAAGCTTGGTTGAGGAAGTGTTTTTCAATAAAGGACTTAGGCGATGCTTCTCATATCTTAAGGATTAAGATATGTAGAGATCGCACCAAGAGGGTCTTGGATTTAAGTCAGGGAACCTATGTGAACAAGGCATTGAGTAGGTTCTTAATGCTCGATTCAAAGAAAGGACTCTTACCCACTAGTCATGGCATTCATCTCAGCAAGACTCAGTGTCCTAAGACACCTGATGAGCTGAAAAGGATGATGAGAATCCTATGCGCCTGGGGGCAGGATCGATCATATATGCCATGACATGTATGAGACCAGACGTCTCGTAAGCCTTATGTTGTACCAGTAGACATCATTCTAACCCGGGGGAAAGATGATGCTGAACTAGTCGTCGAAGGATGAGTAGACGCTAGTTTTCCAAGACAAATCCAGATGACTTTAGAAGTCAATCAGGATATGGGTTTACGCTGAATGGCAGAGCTTTAGCTGGGAAAGCGTAAAGCAAGATACCATTGCCGAATCTACGACAGAGGCCAAGTACATGGATGCTGCAGAGGCAGCTAAGGAGGCTATGTGGATTTGGAAATTCATGGCAGGGCTGGGTGTAATTAAAAACCCATCCAGTCCGGTGAATCCATTTTGCGACAACACAAGGGCCATTGCGCAAGCTAAAAGCCTAGATCGCATAACAAATCCAAACATGTACTGCGGCGTATCCACCTCATCAGATAAATACTGAACTGAGGTGAAGTGAAGATAACCGATATTGCAACAGATGATAACATAGCCAACCCTTTGACTAAGGCAGTGTCACTGCCTGAACATGTTAGACATGTAAAGTCGATGGGGACATATTGGAGTTTAGATTGGAACTAGGGCAAGTGGGAGATTGTTAGTCTTAGTGCCCGTAGTTCAATCCTAAATGTCCAAATGTATATATCATCGTTAGCAATAAAATTAAAGCGGCTTTATATTACTTATGTGTTGGAGTAATATATCGATGTGTGCTCTGATCTATGCCCACCATGCGAATAGAACCATAGATCGAGATAGATCACACTCGATGGGTCCCTAGTCAACAAAGCTTCACTAGAAGCGACTAGTATGAAAGATGGCTCTTTATGGCTTACGTTCTGTTAGTCATTGGAATGGGATTCCGGAGTCTGATCATAGATATCATGTGGGACATGATATTGGACGACCCGCCCTGAATATGTGCCATAGATTAAGTCATGAACATATTCAGTGTTGTAGCTTGTCATGTATCCTTAGACCAAGGAGTCTTTGTGATCGCTATGTAGTCAACAACTGAGTTTGACCTGAGCCTAACGTTGTCCGTAACAGGGCTTCCATAACGGCCAGGATTGGCTTGGGGATGGGCTACATGAGTGACACGAAAGACGGCTAAGGGATTTATCCCTCATACTAAGGTATGGGAAAGATATCGGTTCTCGGCCGCTTGATCGAGAGTGACTGGAAGAATAGCATGGCCATGCACATGATACTGGGTATCATATCTTCAGTCATCTCACATATCAAGGAACGGTGATTGAGAATAATAAGGATGACGGCTCTATGCCTTATCTCAATCAGGATATCGGAGATAAAAGGATAATGACAGGGACGACGGAAAGGTTAGAATCGACAGGGTCGATTCGCTATGCAGTGTCAGGCAATACTAAAGTCTCGTTAGTTGCCACTTAAATAGGATCAAGTAAAATGGGATTTTATGTTGATCTATTGACATGCATAAACCTAAGGGTCACACCGGAGGATGAAACTCATTGACACATTTATGGAGAATGGCCAAAAGGGAGTTGTCTCGGGACATGACCAAAACTGGGTTTTGGGTCATGTGCCCGTAAGTGAATAGGACTTTACGGATCGAGACAAGGCTTGGAGTCTTGGGATTGATCGCGTCGGATAATGTTGGACATTTCCGGTATGGAAGGCTTGGAGGCGATGAGCGAATCACGGGACCTCGTTGGAAATGGCCACGGGCCATGTTCCAAGAGGCCCATGAAAGGCCCATGCAACCAAGGCCCATGGAACTAATTAATCAAGTCTTGATTAATTAGTACTAAGTAAGCAAGACAAGGATTAAGGTGTTGGTGATTCACCACCTAACCCAATCTTGTCTTGCCATACTTTGTCCTATTTACACCTTACTTGACACCATACTTGTCCCATGCCTTTAGTTGGACAAGCATGGGTTTTGTTATGTTTAAGTCATCTTTTTTCAACATAACAAACACAAGACAAGAATAGGAAACACATTTTCTCTCCCTCTTCCATGGCCATTTCGGGTTTGGCTAGTTTCCTCCTCCATTTTTGTGTTCTTGAGTCCTCAAAGAGAAGAACTACGTGGCTTTGATTCCCATGTGGATACGTAGGCGTCTTGGAGACTCAAGCCAATCATTCGTTAACCGGTGTTCTTGTTTTGGTAAGAACTAGTGCTGAATTTTTCTCTTGTTAATCCATTCTTTGTTAGTTGTTTCATGGTTCTAATTGTCTCTTGGTTTTCATTGATTTTCCGCTGCGAGTTGGTTCATCTCCAACCCTACCTCGAGACCCAACACACAGGCACTCATGGCCACCCAAGACACCAACCGTAAAACACGGACTCAACAACCCCACAGGCACTCACGACCTCCCAAGATACACCAACAGTAACTCACGGGCTCAACAACCCCACGGGCACTCACGGCCACTAAAAACCACCAATAGTAACTCACGGGCTCAACAACCCCACGGGCACTCACGGCCTCTCAAAACCACCAACAGTAACTCACGGGCTCAACAACCCCACGGGCACTCACGGCCTCCCAAGACACACCAACAGTAGAGACACGAGTTCAACAACCCCACGGGCACTCACGGCCTCCCAAGACACACCGACAATAGAGACACGGGTTGTCACGCCCCAATTTCAGCGAACCGAATTAAGGACGCGAACGTTTAAAAAGTTACAATACTTGAAACCTGGTTTCGTTAAATCACTTTAAAAACCAGTTTAGTTCCAAAAAATAATAATATTTACATCTCCAAAAATATTAGTCCCACACTTGGACAAAAGTAGGTACACGTCACTAGACTCAAAACCCCCAGCAACCCGCTTCAAGCTCTTCAAGCTTCAGAAGCTCACCTAGTCCAGACTGCGAACGGTACCTGTAGGAAAAGCAGCTAGGGGTGAGCGTTCGCTCACCACCACAGATAACAGACTGACTACGGCATACTTAGCAGACAAAGCCGGTGACACCAACAACGACTCAAAAGACACACACACGACCAGTACTTTCCTCAACCGACTCAACACCCGGACACGTTATGTAGACCATGCACTACGATTGACGACCTCTTCCAAGACACGACTGACAACCACACAATACCAAACAAGATCACAAAGGATCGCAAACCAGCTGCTCAGTAACCAATCTCTGTATCTCGCCCTTTCCGATCCCAGTCGGTACAGGCGGTCGACCTGTCGCGCAACTTCTCCCGATCCCAGTCGGGAGGCTAACCCACAACCCCTCCGCTTCACCCGATCCCAGTCGGGTGGTTAGCCACACCCGCGCGTCCTTCCCCCGATCCCAGTCGGGGAGCTAGCCCACAACCTCTCCGCTTCTCCCGATCCCAGTCGGGAGGCTAGCTACACCACACAACCTCCGCCAGTATCAAGTAACCAATCACAATCACAAACAAGTTCAAACAGAAAGTAACGACACCGATGACAACTCCACATGCACTCAAGGACAACAAGACACCAACAACCAAACACAGGTTCAACAACCCTACGGGCCCTCATGGCCACCCAAGACACCAACGGTAAAGTACGGGTTCACAACCCCACGGGCACTCAAGGCCACCCAAAACACCGAAATGACAACACAGGCTCTCATGGCCACCCAAGACTCAGCAATAAATAACACGGGCTCTCAAGGCCACCCAAACTCGACAATAAATAACACGGGCTCTCAGGGCCACCCAAACTCAACAATAATTAACACGGGCTCTCAAGGCCACTCAACTCAACAATAAATAACACGGGCTCTCAAGGCCACCCAAACTCAACAGTAAATAACGCACAACAACCTCTGGCATAATCGATGCCTACAACAGTCCTAAGATCCCTAGTTTCACAAACAACCTCCGGGCATGGTCATATGAGGTGATATGAGGTGATATGCTCGGTAAATAAAGTTAAGCATGCAATTCTAAAACACATAGAATTAATCATGCATAAACTAAACCAAGCATAAAGCGATAAATGTGCACATAATAGCCCCCTAAACTAACTCCCACTAGCTTCTTGAGCTCCACCGACTCCAAGCCGATGCCAACACCCGAAAAGCCACCAAATGACCTTTTCACCCTTTCTTCGTCTTGAGTAAAATATTACAATTTAATACACGACTCGCAGGTCGGGAATAAATAAATATTACAAACAAGTGGTTCGACGACCACACCTTGAAATAATAATTACACGCTAACTCTAACGGCTCGTAGGCCGTGAAAAGCGATACATAATTAAATCGAGCTCGAGGCTATTATGTACACCATGCCAACATCACATCACACATCGTGTTATCAAACAAGCATGTTATCAAACATCATGTGATTTTCCGGTTTTAATTAATAGCCAAGTTTCGAAATTTTTTGATGCTCGGTTTATCGAAACCGTTCAAAAATGAAACTTTTGAACATTTGATCTTCGAGTTCGTCATGACGGTTCCAAACTCGTCATAACTAACAAAACGGTTTAGCCTTGGCATATCAACCATCCAATGGTCATGCTTGGCCTAGCTCCGTCCAACGGAGCCCCGTTCGGTCCCGGTTTCGGCTCCCCGAGAGTCCCGCTCCCGAGACCCGAAAAATCAAAAAAAAATTTCAAAATTTCCAGATTTGAAATAATTTTCAAAAATTCATTTTACATGCATTAAATCCATGAACAAGAATTTAAAACATGTTATCAAACAATTTAGCAAAACAACATGCCAAAAAACGAAACTTTCAAGCAAAACCGAAACTTTGAACACCGTCTTGTGAATCCCGAAGGTAGCACGGCTCTGATACCACTGTTGGGTCTCGAGGTAGGGTTGGAGATGAACCAACTCGCAGCGGAAAATCAATAAAAACCAAGAGACGATTAAAACCATGAAACAACTAACAAAGAATGGATTCACAAGAGAAAAATTCAGCACTATCTCTTACCAAAACAAGAACACCGGTTAACGAATGATTGGATTGAGTCTCCAAGACGCCTACGTATCCACATGGGAATCAAAGCCACGTAGTTCTTCTCTTTGAGGACTCAAGAACACAAAAATGGAGGAGGAAACTAGCCAAACCCGAAATGGCCATGGAAGAGGGAGAGAAAATGTGTTTTCTATTCTTGTCTTGTGTTTGTTATGTTGAAAAAAGATGACTTAAACATAACAAAACTCATACTTGTCCAACTAAAGGCATGGGACAAGTATGGTGTCAAGTAAGGTGTAAATAGGACAAGTATGGCAAGACAAGATTGGGTTAGGTGGTGAATCACCAACACCTTAATCCTTGTCTTGCTTACTTAGTACTAATTAATCAAGACTTGATTAATTAGTTCCATGGGCCTTGGTTGCATGGGCCTTTCATGGGCCTCTTGGAACATGGCCCGTGGCCATTTCTAACGAGGTCCCGTGATTCGCTCATCGCCTCCAAGCCTTCCATACCGGAAATGTCCAACATTATCCGACGCGATCAATCCCAAGACTCCAAGCCTTGTCTCGATCCGTAAAGTCCTATTCACGTACGAGCACATGACCCAAAACCCAGTTTTGGTCATGTCCCGAGACAACTCCCTTTTGGCCATTCTCCATAAATGTGTCAATGAGTTTCATCCTCCGGTGTGACCCTTAGGTTTATGCATGTCAATAGATCAACGTAAAATCCCATTTTACTTGATCCTATTTAAGTGGCAACTAACGAGACTTTAGTATTGCCTGACACTACATAACGAATCGACCCTGTCGATTCTAACCTTTCCGTCGTCCCTGTCATTATCCTTTTATCTCCGATATCCTGATTGAGATAAGGCATAGAGCCGTCATCCTTATTATTCTCAATCACCGTTCCTTGATATGTGAGATGACTGAAGATATGATACCCAGTATCATGTGCATGGCCATGCTATTCTTTCAGTCACTCTCGATCAAGCGGCCGAGAACCGATATCTTTCCCATACCTTAGTACGAGGGATAAATCCCTTAGCCGTCTTTCGTGTCACTCATGTAGCCCGTCCCCAAGCCAATCCTGGTCGTTATGGAAGCCCTGTTACGGACAACGTTAGGCTCAGGTCAAACTCAGTTGTTGACTACATAGCGATCACAAAGACTCCTTGGTCTAAAGATACATAACAAGCTACAACACTGAATATGTTCATGACTTAATCTATGGCACATATTCAGGGCGGGTCGTCCAATATCATGTCCCACATGATATCTATGATCAGACTCCGGAATCCCATTCCAATGACTAACAGAACGTAAGCCATAAAGAGCCATCTTTCATACTAGTCGCTTCTAGTGAAGCTTTGTTCACTAGGGACCCATCGAGTGTGATCTATCTCGATCTATGGTTCTATTCGCATGGTGGGCATAGATCAGAGCACACATCGATATATTACTCCAACACATAAGTAATATAAAGCCGCTTTAATTTTATTGCTAACGATGATATATACATTTGGACATTTAGGATTGAACTACGGGCACTAAGACTAACAGGGCGGTGGAGAGCGGCGGTGGGAGCGACGGTGTATGGCGAGGAGTTCGCCTCGGGTCCGGACGACTCGGTCCCGTCCCGGATCTGACGAGCTCGCCGGCGACGGCGGGAGCTCGGGTCACGTTCGGTTGAAGGGAAGGTCGGGACGAGAAGAGAAGGTGGAGCTCGGTGGCGGCGATGGCGGTCGCGGCCGGTCCTCTCCAGATCGGAGGAGAGGAGGGTTCCAGGCTCGGTGCCGACGTCTTAGGGCCGGACGGACGAGGTCGAATGCCGGAAGAGCTCAGCTCTGGTCGGAGGCGTTCGAGAAGGTGAGAGGGAAGGGAGGTCGGAGACTGAACGGGGAAGAGGAAAGGGAGGTCGGGACGACGGCGGCCGGAGCTGGTGGTGGACGGGCAGGGTTCGGCGAGGAAGATAAGGGATAGAGGGGACTGGATTGAGAGGAACAAGAGGGAAGAAGGTTCGGCTGCGTGTAAATGTGACGCTGAAACCCTAGGGTTTCAGCTTATAAGGGACGTTAGTTGGGCCGAGCCTTTAGGGCCTCAAGCGAAACGGGCTCCAGGCCGGCTGGGCTGGGTTGGGCCTGCGCGCCTGGCCTGGTCCAGACCTGCTCCTTTCTCTCTTTTTTTTAACCACAAGTTTCAAAAACCTACCCTAAGATTTTCGGATTGCAATTTAATACCCTCTTGAAAGAGAAGCGGGTTTTACACGGGTTCAACAACCCCACGGGCACTCATGGCCACCCAAGACACACCAACAGTAAAGACACGGGTTCAACAACCCCACAGGCACTCATGGCCACCCAAGACACCAACAGTAAAACACGGGCTCTCATGGCCACCCAAGACACAACAGTAAAACATGGGCTCTCATGGCCACCCAAGACACAAAATACACAATCAACCTCCGGCATAACCAATGCCTTCAACAGTCCTAATATCAACAGTTTCACAATCAACCTCCAGGCATGGTCATATGCCTCCAGTACTCCTAATATCGATAAGTTCACAATCAGCCTCCGGGCATGGTCATATGCCTCCAGTAATTCCAACATCGATAAGTTCTCTGCTCTTAAGACACTACTAAGTGTCACATGCTTTTCTAATATTCGCTACGTTCCCGTATCATGCCTTTCTAATATTCGATAAACCTACTTAACCCACGACACCCCGGTGTCACATGCAATTCTACTGTTAACTTTCCCTAGTCAGGGCCGAGATCCGGCTACTTTTCCCTACCTCGTGCGTGTTCTCCAAAAGCCAACCAACAAGCTCCGGCATGATCTCATTCACTCGCCTAGCTTTCCTTCCCCTCGGTCTGCAGCACGATCTAATAAGAACACGATTTTAAATACTTATAAGCTCACAGACATAAACTGGAATTCAGTAAACTCGACGCCCAAAAGTAACCCCGACAATGTCGATCACTCCCAAACTTCACAATTACTCGACATTGTCGATAAAGGACCTGTAAAGGCCCGATTCGCCCGACATGGCGAATCTGCCCGGGTTTCGTAAATACCCTTCCGGGGCTCCGAAAATTCCCGTTTTCGTTTCTACGGTCTTAGAATAATTCAAGGGTTCCTATGCACTTGACGGAATCGAATTCCGACTTCCGAGTCAATTAATTAACGTTTCAAGTTTCTAAAACCCGTTAATTACAACTTTTCTAATTTAAATCCAAATTTCGATTCGGTTAAGGATAAATGGTCCGGGGAACGTTTTAAACCACCCGAACACTAACCTGAGCACCCGAGCACGTGGGCTCCACCCGGCCCAACTTGGTCGTGGGCCCTAGGGTTCAAGTGGGCCCGACCCATCATGGTGGTGGCCGACCCTAGCTCCGGCCAGCCACCTCACATGGTGGCCGGCCACCCCCTATGGTGGCCGGAGCTCCTCCCAAGCTCCCGGTCGCCGGAAAACGTTCCCCTTCACCTCCAAACGCCTCCAAAACGTCTCTACCAAACCCCCAACCTCAATACAACCCTAAACTAATCATTTTAATCAAACCCTAACATTTGAAATTTATCAAATCGACGATCGGTTTAGTGATTACCGTAGAGGAAGACGAGGGGAATGTGAATCTCCAAGCTTTGAGACGATCCAAAGGTGGGATGAGCGTGAATAGTACCCTAAACCCTAGCTTTCTCTCCCTTCTCTCTTCTTCTCCTTCTCCTTCTCTCTCTAACTCTCTTCTCTTCTTTTTTGATTTTTTTTCCTTTTTTCTATTAAGTGCCTGAACCCTATAACCCCCCTCACCACTCATTTTCCCCCCAAAACTAACACCACCACTTGTTGGACAAGTGGCAAGGTGGGTCCCCCAAATCAGATTCGCGAAAATCGGACGTTTCGGGCCCCGAACGGGCACTTTTTCCAGGAAATTATGAAACTTGACGGGCTACAAGGAAACGGCTCAACTAAGACCGCTGCGACGAAGGCTAAGCTTTTTGGATCCAAAACGGTCCTCGAATGGACCAAAACGTCGCTCGGTTGACTTTTCCAGCGAAAAGTCAACATTTCCCAAATTGATCAGAAAGTTTCCCCGAGTCCCCCGGAACTCACTTTGGTCGATATCGGGGTCAACTTAAGTTCGGTATGACCCTCGGGGCCAACTCTAGGTTCAATTAAGTGTCTGTCTTAAATTTTTTAAATTTTCCTGTTTTTCGCAGGTTTGACTGGCGTTGACCGGAAGTGGTTATTACACTTTCTCTCTACTCTCTTCTCCTTCCCTCTCTCTATTCTCTCTCTTTATCCTTATTCTTCTTACTGGAAACCCTAAATTCTACCCCAATTCCTTGTACATTCCATTAGGAGTGTATTACATCCTCTCAATTATTTTCCACAATTCAAAGTAAAGTTTACAATGAAGAATGGGCATATTTCAAGCAAGGATATCATTTCACATTTCATAGATGGATTTCAGATCCTAAAAGTCTTTTATAAGAAGGATTGCTTTAGGCTCAAGTAACCTTTGAGCTATGGGTTTCTTCTATCTCAAGGCATCAATCTTGAGCTATTTTCCTCCACTGGTTCTGTTTTTTGATCAGTTGAGGTTTAGGGGTGGGTTTGGGTGGGGCTTGGGGAGTGTGATGAGGTTGGTGAGGTTTTTTATGAGTTGGTTTTGGTTTAGAGGCTTCTTTCTCTTGTTGTTTTCTGTGTGAGTTTTTTCTCTTTTTTTCCTCTCCTCCCCTTCTTTGGTGTGTGGGTAGTTTTCTTTTTAATCTTGAGTGTCTCCTCTCTTCTTCTTCTTTTTCTTCTTCTTCTTCTTCTTCTTCTTCTTCTTCTTCTTCTTCTTCTTCTTCTTCTTTAGACTTCAATCCATGCATCTCCTGGTTTTGGTATACAGTCCTCTTCTGAACATTACAACAACAGTTAACCATTTATTAGCTCCTCATAAGGTTATATGGGTCTCCTATCATCTGCATTTTATCTTTTAAAACCTCCTCAAGGCTTTCTCTACAACTCCAACCCAAAACAAGCTCAATGGTTATGAATCATATTTAGTCATCTATCTAAAGTGCTGATCAATCCACTCTCAATCAGATAATTCATAGACTTTGCACATACTTTATTTCATTGCAGATTCTGTCTGCATTGCTGAAAAGATCATATCAAGCCATATCAATTTCAAGCTCTCTGTTATGAATCATCTTCAATATCAACTCAGCAATTTTGTTGCCGCAAAGTGTTATTTTTCACCCTTTATGCTTCACTCCTTCATTCTGTCTACAGTTGTACACTTAGATGGACTAATTTTTTTATCATCTTATTCATTTCATTGTATTGTACTTCATCATTGTACTTGTTCAGCTTCTGTAGCTAGAAGTATTATGTTCTTCTTTCCCTTTTTAACCTATGAAAAGATGATTTATAAAATTTCTAGGTTAATATAGAAGAAATTAAGTAGAGTTTTTGAAAAAACATTTTTTATCAGCAATTTTGTTTTATAAGACCAAGCCTTTAAGTTAAAGGACAAGGCTAAAGGTGAACCCTCCAACAAGGTATCTTACAAATGAAAGACACCTCAATTGTGGCTCCTAGAGAAATTACTCGCAATGCAAGAAACCCAACCAACAAAGAAAAAACCAACCCAGGCCCAAATTCTTACTCTACAAACAAAAATAACAATACAGATTAGCATAATAGAGAAGAGCAGACAATGCACCAACAAAACACCAATTCCCAAGTGACCACAAACTATCGAAAACCCTAAAAGATTAGATACTAAAGTATTAATAAAAAACTACCCTTAAAAACTCCAGATCCCCCCCCCCCCCCCTAACTATTGTTGAAGCACAACCAGTCCCAGTAGTAAAGAAAAAATTAGTTCCAGTAAACTACCCAAAAATCTCCACCCCAAGACACAAATTAACCATATCCAATCCCATCAATTACTCCCCTGCACTAAGGGCCTCTTAAAAGTCCTCATTTTGTAGCATTGTCGAAAATTTCAGCTTGTGAATCCATTCTTTGGTAGTTGTTTCATGACTTTAATGGTCTCTCATTTTTTATTGTTATTCCGCTGCGAGTTGGTTCCTCTCCAACCCTACCAAGAGACCCAACATTATATTATTCAATAAACTTGTGATGTTCACCGCTGAAGGTGGGCCTAGGCGGGTCGTTGGGTCGAGACACTTACATCCTTAAATGAATCAACGGGGGACGGACGTCGTTTATCCTTAGCAATCATGTTGTGGAGGATAATACAAACAGTCATGATCACTACGAGTGAGTTCCTATCTCACATTCGGCTCATATAAGTATGATATGAAAATGAGCCCGCAAAAATCCAAATGTTCATTCGATATCCTTCCTCGCCGCCTCTTGGAGTTTAGGAAAACACCTTTGCTTGGGTAGTTATGGACATGGCATTGTTTTCATAAATGTAGCCCAAAGAGGATAAATACCACCAATCAAGTTATAAGGGGTTGTGTATTCATGGTCGTTCACCTTAAAATGAACCAGTGGAGCGAAGCTGCGAACCGCATGTGCAAACAATATTGACTTATTCAACAAGTTGATGTCGTTTTTCGAGTTTGAGATTCTAAAAAACGTGTACCATATCCACAGGTGCTGGGATATAATAAATTCCGACATGATTGTGGAGACGTTCCTGTGGTCTCTACTTAAGAATCGTATAACCCATACAACCAGACAGTTCTTCCACTCGCAGTGCATGCAATCGAGACTCCATAACATCCACTCACAGATGCGGGCTTCGTTGATTTCTATAAAGCGGTGTACGTCTTCATTGGTTGGGCATCGTAAGTATGGTTGACCGAAAATCTTGATCACGTCCAAGTAGAAAATCCGGACGCATTTCCAAAGCAGTGCTCTCTACCATTTGCAATGGACGGCATCGCTCGTTAACCACCCTCGATCTCAACCGATCGGCATCATGGATCCTCTAAGGTGGACAGCCAACAGAGAAAAAAAATACAAATAAGTCAGGTAAAACTTAATCAACGCATAATAACCAACGAGGCTCTCGTCGTTTCGACTCTACGCATAGGACTTGCGTCACCGAGCACTACGACTTGAACCACCTAACTCTACCCACCTAATCGACGTACGGTCCGAGGTTTGAAAAATCATTTCAAATTGAAACCAGGCTCTGATACCAAATTGTCACGCCCCAAATCCGGTATTGACCGGACCCGAGACGTGACTTAGTGAATTTCAAATAAAAGCAATTTAAGACAAATAATAATTGATAAAGATAAATAGCATAAAAAAACGGAGTTCGAAACCCTGAGTCCTACGCTCAGCCAAATACATAAGTTCCAATAACCGTTACGTCTCTACGAAACATAAAATAAATATAAGCCCGGATCCTCGCTAGCCCCATGCTCCGTGGCGTCCTCTACTCCAAGTCAAAGGCACTACCTGTAGTAAACACGGTAAGGGGTGAGCTTGACGCTCAGTAGGGAAAACCATAAAAACCTCCTTATCTCGGATTTACCAAATGCAATTCCATAATTTAAAGTTTAACGTTTAAAACAAGGTTTGATAAAATCGGTGTGACACTTAACCATTTTAAAACAATACTCAGTTCACCCGGTCACTCACCGGGCCAACACTTTCCAACCTTTACCCGACAATAGTCATAAAATCAAAGCAACACCGGAGAAACAACCCAAAGAAACCACCACAGCCACAGACACCGTAACACTCAAAACACAGCAAAGCTCAATCAAACCAGATAATATCGACACAGGCAATTCACACAAATGCACGTCTCGGGAGCAACCCGCTCGGCCCGGTAAAGCCGTACACAACTTTCCCCAACACAAAGTCGGGAGAGGCGGTCGACCTCATCCGCGGTCCACAGGCCCAGCCTCTTCGCGGTACAACCTCATCGCGGTACACAGGCCCAGCCTCTTCGCGGGACAACCTCATCGCGGCATCGCGGAACTACCTCATCGCGGTCCACAGGCCTAGCCTCTTCGCGGAACAACCTCATCGCGGCTCAATATAGCATTTTACCGATTGCTAGTTGGAAGGTAGGAAACCACCTCTTCGCGGGACACAACGTTTTACCAACTCAAAGCCGGATGGTACGGAGACCACCTTTATCAGATAATCAAGGCACTCACAATCACAATCACAACCACAATCACACTCAAAATCATACTCACACCGCTATCACGCACTTACCATCACTTACCGGAACCCCACTCAACGTGGTAACCCCACCGGCTTAACCGGTATTCAATCCCCAACCTTCCCACAGTTCAACAATCAACGAAACAGGAAGTAACCACTCAAGTCATCAACATGAATTACTAGCTCAATTCCACTCGTTTTCATGTTCGTTAATTATTAACCGTTCAGACATCAAGGAACACACAACAGATACAATCAACACACAAATCCTACAGGCGCGACATGGCCCGATTCTACCAGCACGACAATTTCCCAAGACAGAATCGTAAATGTTCATAGTTGTATACGTCTACGCTAGTTATTTGCATCCTATATGCATACTAGGTCTTTAACCGGTTATTAGGTTTCCCTACATGCATCTAGTATGTCCGAAATAAAGCGGGTTCGAGGAAATCCCTACCTCTTGAAGAACCAGCAGCTGTGTCTCCTAGCTGCTGACGTCCTGGCCAACACCGGTCTTCTCCGTGCTCGGGGTAAAGGCCTGGTTTAACACAAGAGGGACGATATCAGTCCTGGTCCAACCCGTAACGGTCCTCAAATTTAATAAATTAAGTCCAATAATTTATTTTGTCCAAACGTCCTTTAGAAGTCCGAAAGTCCAGGTATTATCTGATTTTAAACCAATTTAATTAATTAAATTAATTTATTATTTAAAAATGTCCTAACCCGAGTCCGACCCGAATCCGAGTCCACATCCGAGTCCGAACCCGATCCAGACCCGGTCCAGAGCCCTGACCCGGACCTGAGCCAGATCCGGTTCCAGCCCGAACTCAGAACCCGACCTTAGGTATGAGTCCCATATGCCTGTCCGAGGCCCGTGTGGCTGTCCGAAGCCGATGTGGCCTGTCTCGAGCCCGTCTGATTCGCGTGTAACGCCGGCGAGGGTTCCGGCTTCGTTCTAGCGACGGACAACGGCGGGGAAGGTCGGAGTGAGTGTTTGACGGCGGCCAGGGCGTTGGGGGGGGGGGGGGGGGGGGGGGAGAGGTGAGGGGAGGTTGATGGCGTGGTTCTCTTGGCCAGATTTGACGGAGAGGGCAGCTTGCCGGCGTGGGGCTTCAGATCTGAGACTCGCGAACTCCAGCGAGCCTCTCCGGCGAATCTCGGCCCAAAACCAGCATGAAAGTTCGCGTTCCCCAGGCCAGAGGTGACGAGCGGCGTAACAGTTGGGAAAAGAAGGCTTACCGGTCACGATTCCCCTCGTTTCAGGCACGACGAGGTTCGGACGACGCCAGCGACGTTGCTGGCTTCGACTTGAGGGGGAAGAAGAAGGGAGGGACGGGGTCGTCTGGTGCGGTAGCGAGGCGTGGGGGTCGGTTTCGGGACCGGGAGCGGGACAGACGCTCGTCGGCGAAGAATTGAGCGAGAGAGAGTCTGCGCTGAGAGGAAGAGAAACGAGGAAGGAGGAGGTTTGGTTTCCTCGGGATGCGTGACACTGAGTGATGAAGAGGCGCTCGGCTAGGGTTTCACGTGGGCTGACGGATGGGCCTTGTGTTGGCTTTGGGCTCGCGCAAATGGCCTGAGTCAGACCGGCCCAGTCCGCTTCTTCCTTCTCTCTTCTTCTCTTTTCTTTTTTTTTGATTTCTTTTCCCTTTTTTTTGAAAGCGATCCAAAACAAAACCCGTTCTCTGACTCGCGACGATCCACTGATAAAATAAGGTAATAAAAAATCCGATCTTTACAACAAACCCCCATCTTTTTCCTACACTTGTTAGAATGCTCAAGCAATTGCAGAAGAAAAAACCCAGAGAACTTATCTAAATTTTAAATATTGGAATTTAGAAGAAAATTGTGTTTGAATCTATCTCTCATCCTTCTTGAGGATATTTTATTATCAAGATAGAGCAAAAGGCCTGTCAATGCCTTTGCAACAACCTTCTTTTCTTCAACAGCCTTACCATCTATCATTATGATCAGATAAGCAATACACCTACATTCCACTCTTTTTCTTCTTTGTGGTGCTCACTCCCAATTCATAAATAGCTCTCGCTGATTCAATTCGAACTTTGACAACACCACAATTTAACACGCCAACTAGTTTATATATGAACCTATAAGAAAGAAAGACTTCGGTAACTGATTGGAAGAAGCCGAATGCATCAATAGCTCAACAAAACTTCAAGACTACTAGGAGCAAAGATTGAGACTGAGATCCAGAAATTCCTCAAGCCCTCAACCCCTCCTTCTGTAACAATCAAGAGCTTTAAATTTTCACCATTAGATACCAAATTGGCCATACATCCAATGACATTTTATTGTGTTAAAGTCGACCCCGAAGTAGCAAGCGCCAAGAGGACCACAATGGCATTCTCTTCTACAAAATTTTATCTAATCTCAATAACCACTGCCAAATTCCTTACCACCCTACATTTTTCGACCCAAATAGCCATTCTCCTCATTTTTATCATGAGCTACAAACTCCTTTAGAATTATAATTATTTGAACTTACAGTCTTAAAAACCAATGAAATTGGATTCATTAACTATGCTTCAAACACTGCTAATAACTTGTAATTATCTGGGTCTCATCGTGCAATGTTGCACACAAGATCTGCCCAATAGTACTCACATCTTTTAGACATATACCTTTTAACCTTTATAAACAACCATCTCAGTTCACAAAGCATCCTAACCATGATTTTAATAGCTATTGGGATCATAGCCTCTTCCACCACCTCTTTTTCTTTTTTCACTTTTACCCCCTTTTAATAACCTTGACAACTTCCTCAACTTATAGTTTCCTTCTTTCCCATTCAATACTTCCACAAAATGCAATGTGCCCATTCCAATAGACAAAATCATAGTTCCATTAGAACATGTATGTAAAGCTTGTAAAACAAATTGGAGCTCAATATATGTAGGTAAATTTCTATCAATGAGGAATCGTAACGGGGTACCTTCTTACTAAGGACAACTTGGTTTCCATGACCCTCGTCAAGATCCCCAACCCCTTTCTTCCTTACTCTATCATCACCCAAGGATATTGCACCATTTCCTTGAAGGTCGAAGACGTTGGGGTTGGAACCGAAGACGATTGAGCTTTGGAAGGGTTGGATGGAAATTAAGACCAAAGCGACCTATATTTCTCGGTTGTTGTTACCTTCTTCTTGGTCATGGTGCGGGTGGAGGAAGTTTGTGGGTTGTGTTTGCTGGTGGATGTCTCTCAAGTCATTGCTTGAGTTGAAGTAAAGGTTTAGAGAGGGAAGAGGGAAGTTGGATGAAAGGAAAATCTGATAACTCAGGGTATGGAGGGTTTGGTGATGGTTGTAGCTCGGAGAGCACGATGGCTATAGTAGATTTCAATGTTGTTTGGCTCGCGTGTATAACATCAATGCGTGCGTTTACCTCTTGGAGATTTGTCTGTACCTAAGTTTGGAGCCCATTCAGATGATTGGTGAGTGTGGCTGTGCTTTGCTCTGAAACTTCTTTTGGGTTTTCCATCATCTTGGTCGTTTAGTCTTAGTCTCTAATACCAGCAAACGATTCTAAGAATGAACAAGAGAAATTTAAGCTATAATAGTTGGATTGCTTGAAATTGAAAGACATAACGATCAAGTTATAGAGAAATGCTCCAAGCTTGAGCTTAACCTTGCTCCGAGGCTCCCTCTACAATTCTCACGATAATGATAAGAACAACATAGTACAATAGTAATAACTAGGTTACTGTTGTCGATCCCTCCTCACGAGTTACTCAGCTGCTACAGGACAAACCTAAATGCACTCGTGGTATAATGTTGCAGACTCGAGCCCTCATTCACGAGGAAGATGTGCTTCCTTTCCGAAACGACGACGTGGGTGTCAGAGGTTCTTTTCTCTTTAGATGGACCTTGGCGTGTCAACCCATGAACATGTTCTTTACACCCATTAGTATTCGAAATCCTGACAGGTTTGAGTCTTTGAGAGACATATCTTGACATACCCTTTTCAGTGTATAAGAGTTTGTATATCGTTGGGGTTCCTCTAAAGGAGTTCAGATTCACTAATAGTGAATATGAACCCTTGTAGAGGAACCCTTGACTTGATTTTCACATCATGAGCTTTTACGTAAGGGTTCACTATAGATTCTTGTCTATTGGCTGGATAACTAATATCTTGTTATCGAATTTATTAAATAACAAATTAAAACTAGTAAATCCTAAAAAAATTAAATGAACAAAATAAATTAATAATTAAAAATAAGTAAATTAACTGATCTATGTTAAAATTAAATAAAACTTTAATTTTGAAATTTGAAATTTTAATCATTTTTTTAGAGGAACTGAAAATATCATTAATAGTTAAAAGTACCTGGGTGTTCGTCTGTCGACGAACCCCTTACAAAGCAAATGCAATAATTCAAAAGGAAATAACCAGAAGTCCTGAGAAATAAATTGTGCTCATATGCATAGAGGCGGTCGGGGGGGGGGGGGGGGGGGGGGGGTTGACTGCGGTAGCATCCAGGGACACCGATACAGTATGCTCTAACCATAAATACTGATCGAGCAAATCAGTTGAACATCGAACATTGGTGGACCGATACCTCCCCCGGTATGTCAGCGTGCGTCGTCCTCCCTTGAATGATAATTGTAGGGCTCCTGAACGCAGGAATGCTGACCCCGAAGTGGTAGGGAAGTTTCTCATCGACTGTTGACAGAACCAATGCCACCAAACTGCCAGGAAGGGGATACAGTCGACCAATCCCTTCCTGGGTCTCCAGACTCTCATTCTTGGAGGCGGGGGTGCTTGTGCCCCCCCGCCGCTACTGTGTATGACCCGACCCCACATGGGTCCATATCTTGCCTCAGCCCAACCTGACCACTCGAAGCCCCAAACCCAACGGGTCTGTCGGCTCGTTTCCCTCCATGGGCACACCCACCCTCAAGGATTCTCCATTGTACCACATAGACGCCGCCGCCATAGGTAGGGTTCTATCGTACTTGTCGGATAACCAGCATCCCATTGTTATCTGTTGAAACCATTGTCCTCCGAAGCTCCATAAACACATACCAAAACAATATAGACCATTCACTGAATGATTTCCGTGTAGAGTAATGGCTAGGCATATAGATCAAAGTCCAAGAACTCTTGTTAAGTGTCGACCTCTTCACATGGATCACATACATGATCCTGTGATACCTCACCCAATCCATGATCATGATCATGTGATGAAACTGAACAACCACGATCATGCAATCAAGCACAACAACCATGACCATATCACAAAGCCAACCCAGCCACCACTGGTCTGTCGGCAACACATCCCCACGATGTCGTCCTGGTATGCGAGCTCCCCCTGGCCGGTTCTCCACCGTAGTCACAGGCACCCTCGACGAGCCCCCTCGATCGAGCCCCTGTTCCGAGGTCGGTTTATACCACGATTGGGTCGCCGCCCCCTCGTTCTCCATTGATTCCGGTGTGGGCATCCTAAGCAACACCACGACGAAACCACCATCCACATCAGATCGATTACCCACCGACGGTGTCATCCTTCTTGAGTGGAAATCGCAAAACTCTGAAACCCTAGGTTTCAGAGCTGCGACATTACCCTATACAAATGACTTATTGATCAAATTTTAATCATAATTGATTCATCATCTTTGTTTTTGTTAAATTCTTAATCGTCCATTTTAAATTTAAATGTGACATTTGACAAGACAACTACTACAAAGAGAAAACATGAATGGTGGAACTTTATTATAGTATACATATTATGTCTTCATAAATCGAATTCATATTGGGTAAATAATGTCAACCAAATAATAAGATCGGTCGTATCGAGTCTCGTTGATCTCGTACTCCACGATATGGTTGCGACCGACAAAAATGTTTTTAATAAGTATTCGACGTTTAATACGTTGATCTCATTACTTGAGCCAGACATTTAATAGGAAGAATTTTATTTTGACCTTAATGTCCACCTGAATTCAAAAAAGCCTTGGTAATATATATTATTCATTTAAGGTTCCGTAAAAAAATAGAAATGAAGGTCAAGCCTTGACAATTGATTTTGCTTCCCAACCCTCGTTTGCTCTACCATTTCTGCAATTTCTTACCGGTCTTTGACTTCAGCGCTTCTGATTTTTCCTCAACTGGGTCTAGGTCCACTTCTTCGGACATTGCTATATCCTGTAAATACAATTGATTACGAGTTCTCGCTTCGGGGGGTCGATTCTGGCATTTGGGTTCTGCAAATATATGGTTTTCAGCCGGTAAGTTTTCACTGTTTACTCTGGCGCCTGGATATGCTTCTTGGTTTTTCATAAACTAATCGAGTTTCCTTTTTTCGAGCAGAAGAGAAGGTTTTGGCCTCTGGATTTAGGAACTTTGACTCACATTGTGCTTCTCTAGGTTTGTATTTTTCTTCTGCAACTAATCTTGTGCTACTTTCTTGTCAATTGGAATTCAAGTAACTTCTTTTGTTGTTCTTTATAGTATCTGGAATCGGTGTTATTTTGTTGACACGGTTCGTGGAGATTGGTTTGGTATTGGAACCATGATATACACAGCCCTCGACAACTTTTACCTTACAGATGAGCAGCTGAAGAACTCTCCATCCAGGAAAGATGGAATTGAAGAAGCCACTGAGACCACTCTGAGGATATATGGTTGTGATTTCATCCAAGAGAGTGGCATCTTGCTGAGATTGTATCCTTATATGATTTTTTGTTGTTAGTTCTCAAGTATGAATCAATGTGGTTAAAGACATTTTTCCTTTTGGGGCTTATGGAGTTGAGAAATTTGTACCATCTGTTCAGTTGGGTTAATTTGTTCGTTTCCTTTACATCATTACATGCAGACCTCAGGCTGTAATGGCAACTGGCCAGGTTCTCTTTCACCGGTTTTACTGCAAAAAGTCTTTTGCACGCTTCAATGTCAAGGTAAATATCTATATCTTCCTCGTTCTTTCCCTCGATTGCTGGAATCGATGAATGCCAGATTGATAAAGAATGTTGAATTTCATGTTTATGTCTAGTGTCTCCTACTTCATTTTGAGTGTTTGAGTTCCAGTTTTATGCTATTTCCTCACTAGCAGATGCAGAATGATTGTTTTGGTCTTATTTGAAGCCAAAGTCTTAACACAAGAAAGTCCAAGTATATGTTTTAGTCAGTACAATTTTTTTGTGCAGACCTGCTATGAAATATTTCTGTGACTTGCCACATCTTTTAAATGCTTTATTGGTTTGCAGAGAGTTGCTGCTAGTTGTGTGTGGCTTGCATCAAAACTAGAAGAAAGCCCTAGGAAAGCAAGACAAGTTATTATTGTTTTCCACAGAATGGAATGTCGGAGGGAAAACTTACCCCTACAATTTTTGGATTTGTATTCGAAGGTTGGTAACTGTTTAATTACTGTTTTTAAATCTGGATGTGTTGACTGGATGCTCTATTTTTTCCCCACCCAAAGGAGTAGCTTGTTTTAGTCACCCTGTTGTCTCTGTTATTTATGAAAGCATGTCATGAATTCTTTAGAGTGAAGCAGACGGTGTTGTTAATGTTGGTTTCATCTCCTACAGAAGTATTCAGAGTTAAAGATGGACTTGAGCAGAACTGAAAGACACATCTTGAAGGAGATGGGTTTCATTTGTCATGTTGAACATCCCCACAAGTTTATATCAAACTACCTGGCCACTCTTGGAACTCCTCCAGAATTGAGGCAAGAAGCTTGGAATCTGGCCAATGACAGGTTTATTTTTCTCTTTGTTACTTAATCCACAATGTGTTTTTCTTTTGAAGCATCTCTTCTCATCCAGTTAACATTTGGTTGTCCGTGATCAACTTAAGTTGAGCCAAGTGGTAAACTGCTTCTTTTTGCAGATGGGAGGTCTTGACTCTTGAGTTCAAACCTCACTACATTCAAGTAGGTTAGGGATTATATTAGGAATTGCCAATAAAAAAAAACTTTTGTCTGTGAGTTGAAAACTTCCATATCAGTTAAGTAAGATCATTTTGGTGGCTCCATATAAATAACAACTTAACCCCTGCTTTACTGTGTAATAGGGTTTCTTGTGAGATTTTTATCATTACCCATAACTTCATGCTGCTTCAAGATTAAAAAACACAGAAGGACCTGTACATGGCATGATAGTATTTGAAGCATAGAGGGATGACCAAATAATCATATTGATCTTTGCAGGAATGAGAGTGACTCTCATATAGCTCTAGTTCAGTGCATTATGGTCTAAAGGGAGAAGGTCGAAGTTTCAAAAAAACAATGAATCATACTTTTGAGATCCCATAGCCTGTGAAAAAGAAGTTGTGTGACTAAGCTTTTGAGATAGAATGTATCATTTCACATCCCATTATAGTTCAAAATGTTGCAGTACCAATACTGGTTCACTGAAACAGTATGCTATCTCACGGGTGTTCATTTTTTTTATCAGCTCAATCAAGTATATCAAGGCTTTGGGCTTCAGACCTTGCTTAGGTAGAAGTAAGGGAGTACCAAAGATATTTTCATTCATAAAGAACTTTTGAAGATTGATGTATCAAGAAATAGGCTCAAGACCTTCTTTATGTAGAAGGGAACTCTAATATTTGCCACTTGAGATCCCACTTTGTGAGATGCCCAACAAAGGATGAATAGAGAGAGGCCCAACATAAGTTGGGGGGGTAAAGATAAGTAAGGTTTAGAGGTACTGCTGCTGGCACTTAAACCCGGGTCTCCAAGACCCAAATTCCAGTGTTTGACCAACTTCAAATAAGACCTTTGAAAAGAACCTATTAATAGAGTTACATTCCACATAGGGGAGCACAATTGCCGGGGATATAAGTTGATATTGATATGAAGAACTACAGAAGATGACCTTTGAAAAGAACCTATTAATTAATTGTCAGCCACTGGTAGTAAATAGATTATGCTAGGGAGCACAACTTCAAATTTTTGAGTAACCTTCATGTCAAATAGTTTGGGAAATCGTGCTTTATTGTTTTCTTCTTTTACACGCATGCTGATTTTAGTGTGCATGATACAACCGCTAGAATCACATCTTAATAAAACTTGAATACTTACAATACGGATCCAATAATTTTTCGGTTTACCGATTTTATGCCCGTTATATTTTTTCACTACGCTAAAATCTATCCCTTCATGGTTTGATATATTGTTGATCAATCCTACTTCCTGTATTTGTAATAGCTTGCGCACAACATTGTGTGTCCAATTCAAGAGTGAGGTTGTGGCTTGTGGGGTTGTGTATGCTGCTGCACGTAGGTTCCAAGTACCCCTTCCTGAGAATCCTCCATGGTGGAAGGCATTTGATGCAGAAAAATCAGGGATTGATGAAGTATGTCGGGTATTGGCCCATCTCTACAGTCTTCCTAAAGCACAATATGTCCATGTTTGCAAGGATGGAGATACATTTAGCTTCTCCAGTAAATCATGGGATTCACAAGCACAGCCAGCTCCAAAGGTACCTATTATTTTTCTTTCCCTTTCTATTTCTTTTCATTATAGGGATTGAAGCTATAGTGAAATTACTGACTCTAGTTGCTGTTCTTTGGGAAGTTCAGCCAAATAGCCCTCTGGCAAACAATGACCCCAAGTCTGCTGCAGCAGCTGTGAATCCTGAGGCTGATGGATCTAAGGGTGCATTGGCAAAAGCCTCTGTTGAGAGGCCAAAGGAAGAATCCAAGACAGAGGAAGAGGTCGTGCTCAAATCCAAAACTGATCACAGAACGGAGGCAAGCAAAGATAGAGACCGGGAGAGAGAAAGGGACAGAGACAGAAATAAGGCTAGGAGTCGTGACAGGGAACGTGAGCGAGAGGATAGCGAGAAAGTCAAGGATCAAGGTCATCGTTCCAAAGATAGAGGAAAGGACTCGAGACGCCATTCTTCAAGAGGTACACAATTAAATTCCTTCCTTAGCATTGTTGTTATTACCAAGGTTCTAAAACTTGCAAACAGTCAAAACTCAGTGAGGTGCCGATTGAGGATCTTTTAACTTATCGGGGGGATATCGGCAAAACGCGATTTATATTAAATAAATAAATGATACATATACTGAAGACAAAAAAGTAGCAATATTTTAGTAAATAAGATAGCTCCAAACATATTTTATTTCATGCTCTGTGAAATTGAGTTGTATTAGAAAAATGAATTAAACTTATCGCAATCTTGTTTTGTGTGCGTGCTATGCACAGATCTTGGAGTACATAATTTCCATTACAGTTTAGAATTGCATATGAAAATTAGTTGGCTGAGTTTTGATTGAGTTGATCGATTTTCACTTATCAGTGGAAATCGATCAAAACTCAGTGGTTAAGTTTACCGAGTTCTCAGGGAGATGTCGGGATTTTTAGAACACTGGTTTTTACGATTTTACTAGCTTAACAGTGCATCCTATAATCATAATCTCTCGCTTGTTCTCAGATTCCGACTACTACGGTTCATCCTATTCTTCAAGGGACAAGGATCGCCACAGACATTACTAGCTGGAAATGTATCGAAGGGTTCTTTGGACCATCTCTCATAAAACATATTTCCAGGTTTTGTTTGCATTTATTGTGAGAATCATTACACGGGCGAACATATTAAGAATTTGGTAGTTTAGATATTTTCCCAATTCATGTAGGTTTCTTGTGTTGTAAGTTACGTTGCTACCTTTGTTTCATGAAGGTGGTCGTCATAATAGAATGAGACGAAGAACATAAAGAAATGGGTATTTTACTTTTTTAAAACTACCCTTCTCATTGATGGTGTGAAAATAGTTGAATTAGCTGAACAATCAAATAATTATTAGTTATAGTCTTACAGAAGAATTTGATAGTATAATTCTAACAATCAAATTAGTCATCTCCATGACCCATAAAATTTGGGACACAAAATCAGGAAACAATGTTTAGAGACCTTTACTCCATATTTAGAGCCCTCATTCTACTACCCCATGACCCCTCTTTATGTCCCTTCCCTTGCCTGGTCCTTGTGCTGAGCTCAACAATTTGCTCCTGCCACGCCATCCGCGTAAACTGCTCACTGATACTGCTTCCCCTCAACAACGGCCCATAATTTCTGCTACTGAGTTTGTAATCGTATTCCTGCCGTAGGATTGGGTCAGACAAGGTCTCGTAGGCCTCGTGAAGCTGCACGAAGATCCTGGTTTGTTCTTCTTTCAGTGAAGGGTC
The DNA here is from genome assembly GCA_963921825.1 of Erodium maritimum. Classification (NCBI taxonomy): domain Eukaryota; kingdom Viridiplantae; phylum Streptophyta; class Magnoliopsida; order Geraniales; family Geraniaceae; genus Erodium; species Erodium maritimum. The sequence continues at coordinate 23,974,816 of OY997590.1, forward strand.
GTGGCAGGCGTCAGGGTGGTACCTACGCGCCATGGACCTGTAGGCCCTCTTGATCTCGAGAGGGGTTGCAACAACAGGGGTCAGGGCTAGAACCTGATAAAAGTTATCACACGATGCGACATTTTGTGCATCGACAGTCGGGTCAGACGCTCTTGCCCTGACCTTGAACGAGGAAACAGCTTGTTGTCCTATTAAAGACGAAGAGTGAGACATGAATGGTTTGCAAGACGGCATGTTTGAGCTCAGGGAAATGGTGGTCATGGTTTTTGGCCTTAGTTTCTGTTCAAAATTATTATTAATGAGTAAGGAATTGAGGTACAAAGAGGTGTAGGTCAATTTATATAGAAATGTGGACAGCGATGGTTAAAGGGACGTGTGCGAGAATTGGAGGTGCTGCCGGCGAATCCAAAGCTTCATTAACGCGTTTTCTATTAGGAATTATCGCGTATTTTGGGGACAGAACTTGGTCAGAGTTGGACTCTTGTTTTGTAAACTTTAAGGAACCACCTTAATGTTTTGTTTTGAACGAACAGTAACATTGTGCCAAACAAGCATGACTCCATAATTAAAATACTCTGTCATAATAGTCTTAAAAAATGGTTGGTACTTGGTACATGCACTGCAAGCACATGAATACCACATAGTGAGCATATGTCAAAACAATTCTAACCCAAACCTTGTATACTATTAGGCTGATGATGGAGAAAACTATAGAGGTTTTGTACCTTTTATGTTTTGGAACCTTGTTTTTCTTAATGTCCGAATAAATCTCCGGCTTCTACTCAATCAATCAAAATAAGAATTTCGCATATGTAACACATGGATACCACGATTATTGAATGAAGAATTCAAGTATTTGATCAAAATTTGTTCTAATAATTAGTGTAAGAGGGGGAAATCGTTATTTCAAAATACGTCCTAAATTTCTTCAAAGAAAAAAAAAGGAGAGAGAATAAGTTTTTTTATAACGAAAATTACATAAATATTATGATTAAGAAGAGCCAGTACAGAAAATCAGGGCCCTAGAGGTCCCTCTTTAACCGACACTAAGACCAAAAATTGATTTCACACCGATTTTTAAATAAAAGACTCATAAACTGAAAACTAAACTCAAACTGTAACATATTTAAATAGGTAAAGTAAGCCAGTAGAACGCGCCTCACGCGCCCCCCAATTTCTAGGTTTGTTTAGGCCTCTTCTTCTCCGGCGCGATTCCGTCCCGTTTTCTAATGTTCAGACACAATTCATCGACGTTTCCGTAGAAGGGCATTATAGTTCACTTACGCAGTTGTTTTATATTGGTTGTCTCACCCGCTACAACATCGTTCTTCTTCTAGCTACTGTTCTGTTCTTCTAGGTTATCAGATTCAAGCAGTAACAATGGTGAAGTACACAGAGGAAGAGCTCGGAAACTTGGGTGGCTCTCCAATCAGGCGAGGAATCTCACCAAATAGAACTACAAGACTGCTAAATGGGATTAAATATTTTGGTCTGTTAGATCGGCCACACAAGTTTCCTTCGGAGGACACCGGAAAACGGATACAATCGGTGGTAGTTTCAAAGGAACAAGTTATTGAAGAGAGAGGAGGTTCTTCTTCTAGCTTGAGTCGTCCTCCTGGTTTCGAAAATGTACAGAACAAAAAATTTCTTTTCTAACAGTCCCAATGCTCGAAGGGATCATTTTACTAACTCAGAGAAGTTGGTGTCCTCACAAAAAATCTTTGTGCACAACCTCCCGCCAAACATAACTCCAACACAGTTAGAAGAATTATTCTGGGGCTCTGGGGAGATAAGGACAATACAAGCTCCTTACAGACCTAATGGGAATGGGAAATGGTTTGCCTTTATTACTTTATGCAATGAGGAAGCACTGATAAAAGCAATCTTTGATTTCAATGGTTTTGTATATTTGGGCTATAAACTCTTTGTCACAAGGGCTTGGGAAAAGGTTAGGGAGAGATTGACCACCAAAACCTGGAGACCCAAATTGCAGAACACTGGTGAACTGTTTCCTAGAGGCTCTGTTGTGGTTGCACAACATTCCATTGCTGAGACTGCACATTTGGTGGTTCTGAACAGAAATTTAAGCTCAGAAGGGGTGCTAAGAGAAATGGGAACAGATGGGGTGTCTGGTATCCAACTATTCCCTTTGGGATATAGAGTAGCTCTGATGAGGTGTGAGGATAAATATTTTGAACAACAGATCCTCTTGGAGAAGGAAGCTTGGCTCGGGCAATGGTTGACAGTCATTCCTAAAGGAAAGGTGCATAGCTTGAAGGTAGGGAGATTTCATTGGGTTGAGATTCGTGGTCTGCCTGTGCAGGGTTGGTGTGAGGAGACTTTTGAAGCTAACATCTCCTCTTCTGGTTCATACATCTTCAATCATCCTGCATCTCTCGGAGGTAATAATTTTGAGGTTGCTTATGTCTTAATACACACCACAGAGTATAGGGGCATTGAAAAAGAGGTACATATTCTCTTGGGAGAAGAAGTGATCAAAGTTCACATTAAAAGCATGGAGAATCATCAACTTCCAGCCATAAATATTTTTGAGGCTTCAACAACCTCGGAGGAAAGTAAAGAGGAAAGTGGTTCAGATGAATATTCTAGTGAAATTCCTTCCACAAGAGAAGTGATGGAAAAATACAAAGAAAATCATGGAGAAAGTAGCGAACAACCATTTATTGTTGCAGAGAATGTTTCTACACAAGACAAGGACACTCTACAATTGAATAGAGGGGAAGAAATTTCAAGCATGGATGCTTCTCTTCTACACAAAGTCATACCAGATTCGGTAGATGTCTTGGAGGAGGAGGCTACTCCAGTCCAGCTACCTTTGCTAACTCATCTAGCAGGGCCTACAAAACTCATTAATGAAGAAGTGTTGGATACCTTGGTCTTAACCACACAAGCTGAGGCTGCAAGTAAAAAAGGTGCTTTGGAAAATACTTGCATTAATGACATCTTTGTTTCACCCACACCAGTCGTTGCCACACCATTATCAATACAAATTGCTACTAACTTGGAGAAATCTTTGGAAGCAAACCAGATTATTTCTAATTTGGCCTCAAATTTTCAAAGCCCATAAGTGATATTAAGAAGAAGGAAAGGGAAGAATACATCTCTCAAAACGCAGACGACTTACCTATATGCCACAAGATCAAAGGTAGGACATTTCAAGACCTTGAGATCCTCTCCTCAACCAGTAACTAAATCGCCTCCAACGAAGAGCAAAAACAAGACTTTCAGAGCTAATGGTCAGGGTACATAGGATTACTGCAAGGCAATAGGGCTAAAGGCATTTGCATCTGATATTGAGGTGGCAGAACAATTTCAGTGTCTAAATGATGAACTAGAACAGAGAGTGACTCTAGAGGCTGGTTCGGGGGATGAGTTTGAAGCCTTGGAGATTGAAAGTGGGATAGGGTTGGAGAACTTGAACTCCAACAACACACTTAAGCCTCCGTATCCTTGAGGTTCCTCTCTTGTTGGTTCGGGAATTACTAGCCCTTGCAGTTGATTTGTGTATCATTTGCTCCTTGCATTAGGAGTGCCGGGAGTTCTTTTGGTTGGTGGTCTTGTTTCTTAGTGTTTCTGGATTGGGTTGGGGGTGGGCTAGGGCGAGTTGTGAAGATTGGAGTAGTTTTGGTTTTGTTGTCTACCGGTTTGGTTGGTTTTTGTGTGTGGGTTGTCTCTGTGTTTTGTGGTTCCCTCTTGGCTTTAGAGTGTGACTGTTGCTAGTTTCCGTTGGGCCGGGACTTAGGCAGTAGTGTGGTAGTATTTGCTCTATTTTTATTTGGTTTGTGATTGTATTTGGTGCTTTCTTATTTGCCAAGGCATTGTTGGTGTCTCTTGTGGGCTTCTTTGTTGAAGTGTCATTGATTGTATTTGAGGGGTTCTTCCTCTTTCATTGGGTTTTAGCTTTCAAAACCCTTTGATTTTATATATTTGTTAGCTTTCCAAAAAAAAAACTCAAACTGTGGATAACTGCTCAAGATGGTTCTTAAACGCTGCTTAATCACATCAGGAAGAATCTTTTCGTTGAAATGAGAGCGATCGAACATGAACTTGACAATAAGAAGAGGGTAATGATGATTCATGGACCCCTCCTGCCTATAGGCCCTAAATATCCACTCACTAATCATGACAGCAGGAAAGGAAGATTGTCAGCCCTCGCCTGATCCTCCCACGGTTCCTTTGTAGATTCCCTCTTCCTGTCTGGATCCCAAATGAGCCAATCTAGAAATTTGGATGGACAACTCAATCCTAAGTTTCCCCCACTCCCCCTCCTGTGAGTTAGGTAAGGTGTTCGGGGTCATTTGGGATCCCCTCTTTAGAGGTGAGAGAAAGAAAGGTAAGGTGTTCGGGATCACCTGAGTGAAACCTATTAGGCGTTCCGGAGAGGGTGTCTCCTTCCAATTAGTGGAAACATTCTACCCGAGAGTGTCAGGCTTCTCCATCTTCAGAGACTTATCAAATCGGGGCAGTCTCGGGATCTCCCACTCGCACTCTCGAGCCACGTGGCCAATCTTTCCATAATTTTAGCAAAAGTTCGGCAACCGATCATAGGTCAAAGTGACCTTCACTGGATCCTGAAACACCCGAAACCGCAGGACCAGGGACCTCTGGGTCCAAGGACATCTAAAACCGGACCCGAACAGTCCCACCCCAACAGAAGCCCCATTGGTCACATGGGATATGGATGCATTCTCCTAGAGCAACCCAACGATTTAACCCGTTGCCCGAGTTCGAGCCAAGGGAAGAAGGGGTGTCACCTGTACCCATAGTTGTAACATGTCCAGTCGAGGGATCTCTACCCCCATGGGGTTGACTATGTCACCAAGGATGAGTGGAAACGCATTGTAACACTAGGGTTCGTTCCGTCGAACCCACTCTTTCGCTTCCTACGATCCAAAGTAGAAACTGAACACCCCCGGTTCGAGATCCTTGATCACTAGCCCCATCGACGATCTTCCCCAGACCCTTGTTATGACCTTGGACATGAGTTCCTTTCGATAAGTCAGTGGAGAGAACAATCTTCCTACCATGCCAAGCTAACGCTGAGCGAACGACACATCGATGATGACATCTTCATACTCCGTGAGGGAGTAGGGCGATATACCTTCTTGAACAACCTCCACGGACAAAGGATCAATGATCGGGGTTGTAGGGACCGACCTATGTCTTGGTCGGAGCATCCATGAATTCGAACCTAGACCTTCTTTCGAGGGCAAGGAGCCATATCTCACAAATGGTGCCAAGGGTTCAGGGCCACCCTCAACCGTCCTCAAGAGCTGAATCGCTGGCGGCACAACGAAGGGAGAAGCCATTCCAGTCGAATTCTCTAAGGACAAAGTGCCCTTCATCACCATCGGGACCAAGGGTTCATGACCCCCCTAAGCTAGTCCCAACAGTAGGGTCATCAGCGACATAGAGGCGACCATTGCAACAACAACCATAGAGCGAGGCTTACGCCCCCTCTGCGTTTGACGATACCCTCCACCATAGACAACGATAGAGTACGTCTCGGGGAGAACACAACCACAACTGAATCCATATTGAGGGCAAGAGAGGAGGGTCGCGGTGGGGAGGCATATGGGTAGAAGACAGCTTCGTGATGCTCTGTTACTTCACCTTGCGGCGAGACTTGACGAATACCACGAAGGGGCATGGAGGCACGATGATGGCAGGCGAGACATGTATGCCCATTAGTGCAGGCGGCGGTGGTGATTGAGTGGTCTCGATAAGCACGAAAAAGAGCGTAAGCAATATTACTGAGAGTTAGGACTAGAGAAAAAACCTCTAGAATATTACACACTGTATGAGGATTTTATTCTTTCATGCTCTCTCTCTACGCACGTCTCCTCACTGCTCTCTCTCCTTCTCGAGGCAACGATTATGACTGCTCTTCCTTGTCTCATATCCTCTTCCCTTCGCCGAAATCTACCGGACCTCCCTCATCTCTCCACCTCTTCATATTCTCTTACCTCCTCATCCATTAAACGCCTTCCCATGCATCACAGGAACACACTTCAGTACCACTCTGGTTCAGAGTTCTCAAAGACCCCGAAAAGTGAAAACGCACCCCCACCGCTTTAACGACCTCGTCCAACCCCCCAACCGCCTACCCACCACCACCAGGCCTTAACCTTGCTTTATCTTGTAACTTTGGTCACTTCGCCCCACATGCAGTCCATCACTAGGATGAAAAACCAAAGATCCAAATCTCTCTTACACATGCAACCACTCCCCCGACTTTTGATACCCCAAGCTAGATGCCACCATGCCTGAAAATTGTCCAAGCTCAACTTACTTGAGTTTCAGTGGAGAACCCTAGTCGGAGTGTAAGACCCGCTCCCGGTCGAACCGATGACTCTAGAAGTCACTCGGCACTTTTCCGGAACCCAAACGAATTGGCCATCATCACGGTTGGCTTAAGGGGAGAAATTCCTTTCGTTTGAGTATAAGGTTGGAGAAAGTCAATTTTGGTCAAAACGAGACTTTTTATCGACTAAAAGCAGTATTTTATTGTGCTGGAATTTAATTTGGAAAAAGTAAATAACCTTTGGACACTTGTCCCCTTTTGGTTGAAAGAGAGAAAAAGGAGTAGACATAGACCCTTTTACCCTCCCAAAAGCTTCTACAAGGAATTCTAGCTCAAGGGTTTTTGGTCATTTGCTACATCTAGGTATTATATGAGATTGGAAAAGCAAATTCAACTCATTATTTTGTGGTGTAGCCGAAATTGGGAGTAGGAGCAAGAGAGAAGAGCTCCCATGGAGCTTTGAGGGAAAATCAAGGAAGAAGAGGCCACTTGAAGTCTTCCTCTAGCCATCCCTCCTCAAAATCACTACCATCTTCTTCATCTCAATATTCTAGAGGTAATGGAACTCTCTAATCCTCATTTCTCTTCATCTCTTTTCATGGGTTTTGGGTGAAATTGCTAGATGTTGTTGGGTTTGAGTAGAAATGGTGGGAGATGTTGTTGATGAGAAGCTTTGTTGGGTTTTTGTTGAGAAATCATTGGTTTGTTGGAGCTTTTGAGTTGGGTTTGATTTGATGAATCATTGGAAACTTGTTTGTGTGTTGATTCCTACCATGTTTAGAGGAGTATTGAAGGATTTGGACTGTTTTGGGAGTTGGAAGGGGTAAAATTTGGGGTTTGAAGGTGGTTTTTCGGAGAAAAGGAGCTGGAGGTTGAAGAAGGGCGAAACTGCCCTGGTGCGCCACGGATCCGTGACGGATCCCGTGACGGGCGATGTCACGGCTCCGTGAGGGAGTCCGTGACGGCACTCGTCACGACTCCGTGACGGTAACCGTGAGGGTTAACGTCACGGATTCGTGACCAGGTCCGTGGCAGACCAGGGTGAGGGTTTCTTGAGGGTTTTTGCACCTTGGTTGATCTTGGTTTTGAGCTGAACTTTGGAAAGGCTTTGGGGGGTTTTGCTTGCTGTTTAAGTGGAGTCTAATTAACGTTTCTTTGTGTCCAAGACTTTGGGGATCGAGCTAGAGGAGCAAGGATCACGCCGGGACCAGAGTGAAGAACGGAGTGGTGACCACCGGGCTTCATCAAAGTGTTGAGAGGAAGACCTTGAGGTAGGGAAAGCCTTAACCTCTCGTTTACGATGCTTAGTATGCATGTTAGGTTAATAAAATTGGAAAGGTCCTAGAAATGCCTATAGGATGCGAATAACTAGAATAATTGTCTTTCAATTACTAATAACCGGAAGTGTCTAGTGGTGACCGATTAGGATGCCAATCACTAGTGTAACTCGCTTTCAATACTTGGGAATTGTTTGTCTGGTAGAGGAGCCTTGGCAAAGCCCTCGGATTAGTTGTGTGTTAGGATCACATGCTTGTTTGTTTGGTTGCTTAGTGGATAGGCTAAAGAGTCTAATGGAACTAGTTGAATTGCATATTTGAATGCTTGATTGAAGGTTTCCATGTTTGGTTGATTGAACTCATTTTGGACTGTTGACTGTATTTGGATGATTGCTTGTTTTCCTTAAATGATTGCTTGGAGCATCGAGTATGACTGGTTGTACCGAGCGGTGCAATCAGGTAATCGATGCCCCGTTGGATCGAGACTGGTAAGTGAACGGTAAGTTGTGATTGTGTGATTCGTGTGCTGTGTGTTGTGGTGAATCGGTGATGTGTGAGCTATGTGTGATAGTGGATTGGTGGTTGTCGGGATTGGACCGCTTCGTGTTTCGGTTGAGTACGTTACTAAATTATTATATGATTGTGGTTGACACGGTATGGTACCTACACCGTTGAGGAGTCCGGTGTAGGAGGTTATAGTGAGTACTTGTTGAATTGCCCAAGTGTATACCTCCTATGGGAGTAATACCTTGGTTCCCGAGGACATAAAATCCTTTGGAGACGTTTCTGAGAATCCCGATGATAAGCGCCCCGAAGGGTTGTTTCCGGTCGCCTCAATGTTATGCGTCTCCTCTGGATTTGAGGGAAAATCCGAGAGGACACATCATATGTGGATCGGAGGGTGGAGACTTCATGTGCCACGGCATTGAACTGGGTTACTTATTATTCGTGTTTGTTAAGATCTATCTTGTTGTCTTGCTGTTGACTTTATTGAGTTTAAGGTCCACCTTGTTATGTGTTTTCTCTACTGAGCGCAAGCTCACCCCTGTGAGTTTACTGTTGTGTTTACAGGCTTGATTGAGGAGTAGAGGCTCGGGAGCTTCTCGGTGTGGGTGTCCATAGCGACTTCGTTTATTCTATTTTCGTTTGGAACAGATTTTGTAGAGGATTATTATTACACCCCTGGAGGGTTATTTATGTTTTAAACTAAACTTTTCGGATTTGAGTTACTTATTGGAGTTTTCTGGAACTTTTTTGTTGAATTGTTATCTCTTAAATCACCTATTCCTAGTCACACCTTGAGTCCGGACAAGAACCGGATTTGGGGCGTGACACGAAGCACGAAGAACGATGACGACAAAGTAACAATGGTACTACCGAATACGGTAACAAAGATGGATGATGCTCGAAAAAGGTTTGCGCTTGCCGGAAGACTAATCGAGCCCCTCAAAGTAAGTTCTCATGATTTAAGCCTTCATATAGCTCATGCTTGGAAAATAGAAGATTTGGCTATCCAACCCATCTCTGAAAATACGTTTTCCTTCTACTTCTTCTCTCGGGCAGCGTTAGAAAGTTTCCTTTTAAAAATTTGAATATAAAGAATATTGGTATACCTGATTAGTAAGATTAAACTCTTAATTATTAACATATATGTAGTTTGTTGTAAACAAATTATAATATTGTAGGGTCACAAAATGTTTGTATCTTCACAAACATTAATATTACATATTGACAATATTTGGCAACAACCGTTTCTAATTGTCATGACTGAAGTTTTTATTCGGATCACTTTTTGAGTGAGAAGAAATGTTCAACAGTTAATGATGGATTAAAAATGACACTATCATGGGCCCAATTCAAGTCGAAAGTGGTTATAGTGTTTGAGCTCCTAATTATATCTTCGAAAATGGTATAATTACACAAGTATGAATCATCTTCATTGAACCACTAACAAAGGAACTTATTGTTTAGGAGAAAGGATTTCGAATTTGCGATATATGTTGCATATTTCGACGACGTTGTACGTTTTCGTTATATCTAATCAACGTTAAAAATTTGATTCTTAACTTTGAAAATAAAAGTAGATACGTATTTAAAATTGTTTGATCTAAAAGAAACAATACATGTGTTTTAGAACGACATAAAAGATGATCAGCAATGATATCGACAAACACAATCGCAATTGAAAGGAGTATCGTCCCGATGACGGCAAAAGCTAGTGAGGGGGCCATGGCCATGCTTGTCCCCACAATCTATGTAGCATTGCAGCTCCTCGCATCTCCGAGTGTACAACACCTCGTCGCACATTCCTATCAGTGGTCTCTCCATTATCATCAACTCTTCTTCTATCAACTCGCTGTCACCATTCCACGTACCCTCCGCTCCACCTTACAAACAATTATATAATCAATCACGTACGTACATGCATGTACGCAAACCAAAATTCAAAACAATTAAGTATGTTCTGTATTAATTAATTACCTGAAGCTCCCAATAACAAAACCACGATCATGAAAATCGTTATGTGTTTTCGAGTTTCCTTATATTGTTTCATGACGAAGACGATGATGTTCTTCTATGATACAACGTTAAGGTTTGTTCGTGTCTCCTATGATGTGTTTGTATTAGAACATGTGGCTCTCCGTGTTCTTCGCAAAAATGTAAAATTGTGATGATGAAAATATTTGGGCTCAGTTAAAAAACTTAGATATAAAGAATAGTGGTATACCTGATTAATGAGATTAAACTCATACTTATTAAACATATATGTAGTTTGTTGTAAAAAAAAATTATAATATTATAGGGTCACAAAATGTCTGTATCTTCACAAACATTAATATTTCTTATTGACAATTCTTGGCAACAACCGTTTCTAATTGTCATGACTGAAGTTTTTATTTGGATCACTTTTTGAGTGAGAAGAAATGTTCAACAGTCAATGATGGATTAAAAATGACATTGTCAAGGGCCCAATTCAAGTTGAAAGTGAGTATAATGCTTGAGCTCCTAATTATATCTTGAGTAAATTACAAATACATACCCTTAACTTGTCACGTTTAACTGATACTTACCCTAAATTTTTTTTAACTGATATATACTCTGATGTATAGTTATATAATAAATAGCCCAAGCCGTCAGCTAAAATGACGAAAATACCCTCAACTACACTTCAATAATTATTTAAAAATCACTATATATATATATATATAGGCTCACTATCTAATATAAAATGAACATAAGATATAAAATAAAAACTAATCTTAACCGTTAGATTGAGACTCATCCAATGGTTCTTGTTTTTTTACAACTTTATCACATAAGTTTAATGAAAAATAATTAAAAGGATAGTTTTGTAATTACACTTTTTCTATAACCACCACCACCAAAAAATAACTACACAAAATAACCATAAAAAATCGGTTTTGCATGTTTCATTTTCCCCCAACGGTGTTGATCTGTTTGTTTCAGAGTTTTACAAAAAAAGTTTCATACTTTAAAATAGTGAAAAATGATGAACATGATAATGAGTTGATTGTTTCATCATTATTGATGCATTGTTTCATAACGAATGGTTGTTTCATTACTTTTAATGTATTGTTCATAACTTTGAATAATGAAATCGAACTGAAACCAAATCATATCACATGTTCAACAAATCATAAACGTTTCAAAAAGAAAATATGAAACATTTTATATAAAACAATGAAACTTTAGGTTTTCATTTTCCTTGATGCATTGTTTCATAACTTTGAATAATGACAAATGTCAGTTAAAATTGATAAAGATTTAAACATGATACTGATACAAAGCTGTTTATTTCATTATTTGAATTGTTTGTTTCAATATTCTTAATATACTGTTTTATAATTATTTTATAAAACAGTATTGTCCATATCGATAATGTTTCATATCGATAATGTTTTATATGAAACTTTTACAATAATAACTGAAACACCATATCTGTTTGGAATACACAAAATGACACACCAAGAACAATAATTTCGATTTCACCTCTTCGACTTAAATCATGAACAAACAGACCAAAGGGTTTCGATGAAAGTTTACGATACAAAAAAGAAAAACTAGAACGATATGAAACCAATTTGGGACCTAGTTTGGAACTCCATTCGAATGCGGTTGTGGAACCTGCAACACAATATATAATGTTAAAAAATTTCATACCCGAAGTTCTAAAATGCATTACATAACAAATTAGCATTATAAAACTTTACAACATAGATTTACAAAAATTTCATACCTAAATGTTTCAAAATTGCATGCCTCATATTTCAAAATTCAATACCTAAGGTTCTAAGATTACTAGATCATCAACTACAGCTCAAAATTTTCAAGTAAAACTAATTAAAAAAATATACAATTGCGAAATCAGGTCCTTGTTCACTACTCTTCAATCCAAAATGTATCAATCCAGGTATAATGAGATCAATCAACCACAGAACATCAAATAGAAAAAAAAATCATTGAATTGAAGTAGAAAAAATGTAAGGAGGGTTGTTGTAGTTTGGATTTCCTTTGAAATGCTACAGCATCATGTCATCCACGGTTTTGTTTTCCATATTAGTAATTAAAATGAATCATGTAATAATCTATAGATGCATAGAACCCAAAATTTCAAATTAACCTCGTGATGAAGGACAATGTTGCAGCAACGGAGATGCTTGAGAGAAGGTGTTGTTGCCGCCGATCTACCCGAAACGGCAGCCAATTCGTCCTTCTCAGGTGAAATCGACAGTGTCGCCGAGCTGGATTTGTACCGGGAACTTCAGAGAAGACATCCTGAAATGCTAACCCTCTGGAAAGCTAGCTAAAGTGAGAGACTGGTGGTGGGCTTCTTCATCCTCGTCGTCATGCGAATTCTCAGAGAGGGAATGAAAACTTAAAACAAGTTCACTCCAAGCCAGAGAGAGAAAGAGTGGACCAAAAAATGAGGGAGAAGTTGGGGGGACTGATGAGAAAGGAGAGGAAAAAGACAGAAATGTCCTTTTTATTTATAAAATTACATAAATAAAAATCATATTTGTATTTATTACATTTTGTGCCATTGAAATCTCATCCATCCATATAGTAGCATCGGATGGTTAGAATCGGTTTTTATTTTTTATTTCAATACTTAGTTTGTATTTGATAATGGTTCTATATATATATATATATATATATATAGGAGAAATCAAATACAAACCATGTCTTAACCTAAAAACTAGAGAATCAATCTAAGCCATCTATTTTAAGAATGGAGGGATGAGATACAATTGAGTTGTTGACTGCAAAAAAAAACCCCAGCACTTTTTAGTAAGTGGGAAGGGCTTTTTAGTAAAACTATCATATTTTTTTTACCAATTCACTAATTTAATTTTTCCCACTTCGTTTGAACTCCGATTGACTTCAAACTTGTGCTATTCGTTTTGTTTTTTCAAGGGCTTTCTATCAAGATCACTCATGAATATATTTTGAAGCACGAAAAAAATATATTTCGGGGTTGATTTTAAAAAAAAAATTATACATGAGTAATTTTTATCAACACTTTGCTCTAGTTTTATCAACACTGTTACACTAGTTTTATCAACACTTTGCACTGGGTTTATCACCTCATTTCCAAAACTGATCATGATTTTATCACATCATCACGTGCTTTATATGAACACTAGTTTTATCAACACCAAACACTAGGTTTATCATTAAATTACGTGTGTTTTATCACCCCCATCACATGTTTTTTTTGAAGCACGAAAAAAAGAATTATTTCGGGGCTGATTTAAAAAAAAAATTATATCTGGGTAATTTTTATCAACACTTTACATTGGTTTTATCAACACTTGACACTGGTTTTATCAAAATTGGACACTAGTCTTATCACCCCATTTTCCAAAACCGAACATGATTTTTATTACCTCATCACGTGTTCTTATGAACACTAGTTTTATCAACACTAAACACTATGTTTACCATTAAATTACATATGTTTTTATCACCTCATCACATGTTTTTTTATCAACGCTAAACTCTAGTTTATCACACTTATTATCAAAATTGAACATGGTTTTTATCACCTCAGTACATGTTTTTATCAACATTTAGCACTAGTTTGATACCTCCGATATAAAACATTTATTAGTGAAGATTTATCAACACTCAACATTATTTTTATCACCCTATATACGTTTTTATTTTCGTGCTTCAAAATATATTCATGATTGATCTTGATTAAAAGCCCTTGAAAAAATAAAAATATTGGCGCAAGTTTGAAGCTAATCGGAGTTCAAACGAATCGGGAAATATTAAATTAGTGAATTGATGAAGAAAAAAATGGACACTTGTCCACATGACATCATGCTTTTAAAATTATGCCCTTGCTTGTGTGAGAAAGGATGAAAGTGACCTGAATTTGGGTAAAATTGGGGTGATGATGTGGCATCATGGTGAATGTTGGATCTTAGGTGTGTGTGGCTAGGATTGGTTCTCTAGTTTTTAGGTTAAGAGTGGTTTGTATCCGATTTCACCTATATATATATATATATATATATATATATATATATATATATATATATATATATATATATATATATATATATATATATATATATATATATACTTATTAAATGACTTCATTTTTATTTAAAAAATCACTTCATTTTTATTTAAAAAAATCACTGAGGGGATTTTCATCATTTTAGCTGACAGTTTGGGCTATTTGTTATATAACTAAACATCGGAGTAGATATCAGTTAAAAAAAGTTTAAGGTAAGAATCAATTAAACGTGACAAGTTAAGGGTAGGTATTTGTAATTTACCCTTATATCTTCGAAAATGGTTTAATTACGCAAGTATGAATCATCTTCATTGAACCACTAACAAAAGAACTTATTGTTTAGGAAAAAGGATTTCAAATTTGCGATATATGATGCATATTTTGATGATGTTGTATGTTTTCGTTATATCTATTCGACGCTCAAAATTTGATTTTTTTAACTTTGAAAATAAAAGTAAATACGTATTTAAAATTGTTTGATCTGAAAGAAACAATACATGCGTTTTGGAACGGCATAAAAGATGACCAGCAATGATATCGACAAACACAATCGCAATTGAAAGGGGTATCGTCCCAATGACGACAAAATCTAGTGAGGAGGCCATGGCCATCTTGTCCCCGCGGTCTATGTAGTACTACAACTCCTCGCATCTTCAAGTGTACAACACCTCGTCGCACATGGAGTTCTTTCTTGATTTTCGATATTGATTTTCACATTTTGGCTCAATACTTACCTTTAGTCTAATGTTGTCTCTTTTCAAATTGAAGCTCTGGGTTTGGTAGATGAGACGGATACATCTCCAATGACATCGAACAGAGAATATGAAGGCAAAAGTGCAAGAAGTACAGTGGTTCCCAAGGATGTCAATGAAAATCCCATATATAGTAATGTTAATATCCACTTATTTTTGTTCTCCTCTAGTAATCTGTTTCGGGGCCGTCTCAAGCTTTAAGCGAGTTAAGCACTCGCTTAAGGCCTCAGATCGAAAAAAACTCATAAAATTAAATAATCAGCTGTTTAAGGACTTGGATCGAAAAAGACCCCAAAAATTAAGAATTTGTTACTATCTGATTAAATCTAATCGAATGAAAGTATTAGACTTCTAATTTTGAGATTAAATTTTATCACTAGTTGTGCCAATTTTGATCTCGATTCAAATTTTTTGTTTAGAAAAAAAAAACAATTCTCATCCAAAAGGAAAGATAATTTCTATTGATTGTTGAACGTTCTAACAACTCTATGGGTCTTTATTTAACAGTGAAAACTATCGTTAACGAAACAAAACATGCAAGTTCAATTTACTGGTGGTGAGTGGACTAAAAATAAGGATCAAACAAAAGAATTGAACAAAACCAAAGAAAAGAAGTGTGAATATTTATATACACACACTATAGTATTTATTTGAGGAATGACAAACAATTTATCAACTTCATTACTGAAATGCTTAAACCAAAATAATACGAAAAAAATAAGTTGTCAAGAGATAGAGAAACCCTTTAAAAATTATTGTAATAAAATAAGTATTTCGAAAGTTTTATTTCATGATTAATCAAGATAATAAGTATAGTTGACTTTATATACATATCTCATGAATTTATATCATCTAGACTCTAGGAAAATGATTCACTCATTGGAGATGGAGATGATTCCAAATCGTTGACATAGAGATGCTCAACAAAGAGCAAATACCGGAGGCCATGAACATGAATGATGATTTATTTCTGATTCCTTAGTCCAAAATCAAAAGGATTAATAAACATGAGTTTGTTTATAAGCGTCTTTAATCTTTAGAGAGCAGCAATAATTAAATGAAGTTGGATATATATCATGAGGTAACCAGGTGAATGTGTTGGGCTTGTCCTTTTTTTTACCGGTTAAACGGCGGGTTTCATTACCGAATGCCCTTAGTTCTTGAAAATTCTCAAATACCTACTACCTTGCACCGTTATTCTAAGTTCTGACGATTTTTATTTATATTTGATTGATCATAGTTAAAACCCATATTTAATATTTAAAAATTATTTCAAGTGTGGAAATTTGTAGATAAAAATGACAATAACTAACCATATACAATGTCACATATATTCTACATAAGTTAGTGCAATTTTCTAGTATTATCTTGAACCTATCACATCCGAACATGACATGAATATATCTTATTTAAGGATAAATGTGGATAATTAAATATTTGGATTTATGTATTGAATTCTAGACGGTAAATCTTATTCATCGATTGTGACTTGTTAGAAATTAATATTTATAATCTATTTTAGATTTTTTTAGTGTTATAAATAGATGTTGAAGCTCATTTGCTCAATATCATCTAGCATAATTTTTTATATGAGTAAATATACTTATTTTTTTATTATATTCTTTCATAAGAAAAAAAGTTATCGATCAAATTATCGTTTTAGGCTTCAGTAATCATTGGGCCGGTCTTGGTCCGTTTATATGAGTACTAGTTTTTTGTTTCGTAATGAAATAAAAAACAGCTTAGTCATAGATCCCGTCGAACCAAACTAACATTTGTCACGCCCCAATTTCAGTAAACCGAACTCAGGACGCGAACGTTTAAAACAATAAAACATTTTGAAACCTTTTACATAAATCACTTTAAAATCACCGTTTGTTCATCAAAATAATCATTTACAACTTAAAGGTACGTCCCAACAAATGGACAAAATGCAAGGTATACGTCGCTAGACTCAAAATAAACCCAGAATCCCGCTCCTAGCTCTTCAAGCTTCAGAAGCTCACCTAGTCCAACCTGCGACCGGTACATGTAGGAAAAGCAGCTAGGGGTGAGCGTTCGCTCACCACCACGGATAACAGACAGACTACGACATACTTAGCAGACAATGCCGGTAACACAAACAACCAACTCAACACCGGGGATCACTATCCCCAAACTCAAGTAACCCGACCGACACCCACGCACTGATACTTTCCTCAACCGACTCAACACTCGGACTCGTAATGTAGACCCGACACAACGATTGACAACCTCCTCCAAAGACACGACAGACAACCACGCAACACCCAAGATCACAAAGGATCGCACGCCATCTGCTCAGTAACCTCTCTCACTCACGCGCTTTGCTGATCCCTGTCGGGCCAGGCGGTCGACCTGTCTCAGTAACCTCTCTCACTCACGCGCTTTGCCGATCCCTATCGGGCCAGGCGGTCGACCTGTCTCAGTAACCTCTCTCACTCACGCGCTTCCCCGACACAAAGTCGGGCCAGGCGGTCGACCTGTCTCAGTAACCTCTCTCACTCACGCGCTTTACCGATCCCTGTCGGGCCAGGCGGTCGACCTGTCTCAGTAACCTTTCTCACTCAGGTAACCACAATCACAATCACAAGCAAGTTCAACAAACAGCAACAACACAAGTTCAACACTCCACAGGCACTCATGGCCACCCAAGACACACCGACCATAACTCACGGGCTCAACAACCCCACGACACTCACGACCACCCAAGACACACCAACAGTAACTCACGGGCTCAACAACCCCACGGGCACTCAAGGCCACCCAAGACACACCGACAATAACTCACGGGCTCAATAACCCCACGACACTCACGGCCTCCCAAGACACACCAACAGTAAAGACACGGGTTCAACAACCCCACGGGCACTCACGGCCACCCAAGACACACCGACAATAACTCACGGGCTCAACAACCCCACGGGCACTCACGGCCTCCCAAGACACACTAACAGTAAAGACACAGGTTCAACAACCCCACGGGCACTCACAGCCTCCCTAGACACACCGACAATAACTCACGGGCTCAACAACCCCACGGGCACTCATGGCCACCCAAGACACCAACAGTAAAACACGGGCTCTCATGGCCACCCAAGACACAACAGTAATACGGGCTCTCATGGCCACCCAAGACACAACAGTAACACGGGCTCTCATGGCCACCCAAGACACAACAGTAACACGGGCTCTCATGGCCACCCAAGACACAACAGTAATACGGGCTCTCATGTCCACCCAAGACACAACTACACAATCAACCTCCGGGCATAACCAATGCCTCCAGCAGTTCTAATATCAACAAGTTCACAATCAACCTCCGGGCATGGTCATATGCCTCCAGTAATTCTAATATCGATAAGTTCACTGCTCCTACGACACTACTAAGATTCACATGCATTTCCAATATTCGAGAACCTACTTAACCCACGACACTCAAGTGTCACATGCATTTCTAATATTCGATAACCTACTTAACCCACGACACCCAAGTGTCACATGCATTTCTAATATTCGATAACCTACTTAACCCACGACACCCAAGTGTCACATGCATTTCTACTGTTAACTTTCCCTAGTAAGGGCCGAGATCCGGCTACTTTTCCCTACCTCGTATGCTTTCTCCAAAGCGCACAAAATAAGCTCCGGCGTGATCTCGGTCACTCGCCTAGCTTTCTCTTCCCTCTGTCTGCAGCACAATCTAAAAGAACACAGTTTTAAGGCACTTTTAAACTTGCAGGAATAAACTGAAATTCAACAAACTTGACGCCCAAAAGTAACCCCGACAATGTCGATCACTCCCAAACTCCCCAATTACTTGACATTGTCGATATTGGACCCGGAAAGGCCCGATTCGCCCGACATGGCGAATCTGCCCGGGTTTTCAAAACGCCCTTCCGGGGCTCTGAAAATTCCCGTTCTCGTTTCTACGGTCTTAGAATAATTCAAGGGTTCCTAGGCACTCGACGGAATCGAATTCCGACTTCCGAGTCATTTAATTAACGTTTAAAGTTTCTAAACCCGTCAATTACATCTTTTACAATTTAAATCCAAATTTCGATCCGGTTGTAGATTAATAACCCGGGGAACGTTCTAAACCACCCGAGCACCCGAGCAAGTGGGCCCCACCCGGCCAACCATGGTCGTGGGTGGCTAGGGCCTTTTGGGCCCGGCCCACCATGGTGGTGGCCGGGCCAAGCTCCGGCCAGCCACCCCACATGGT
Organism: Erodium maritimum; assembly: GCA_963921825.1. Lineage (NCBI taxonomy): Eukaryota > Viridiplantae > Streptophyta > Magnoliopsida > Geraniales > Geraniaceae > Erodium > Erodium maritimum. Next base: position 23,993,960 of record OY997590.1, read on the forward strand.
GGCCGACCACCCTACATGGTGGCCGGAGCTCCCCCCGAGCTCTCGGTCACCGGAAAACGTGCCTATTCCCTCCAAAACGTCTCCAAAAATCCTCACACCTCATTTCCACCATAAACTACTCATTTTAACCAAACCCTAACTTTTGAACTTAACCAAAACGAAGATCGATTAGGTGCTTACCGTAGAGGAAGACGATGTGAGTTCGAATCTACTATCGTTGAGACGAACCCATGGCTCGATGCTCGTGAATAGTGGCCAAACCCTAGCCAAGCCTTCTCTTTTCTCTCTTCTTCCTTCTCTCTTCTTTCTCTTTCTAAAAACACTAACTTTGCAAAAATCCCCCCCTTTACCCACATATGGCCGAACCACCCCCCTACCCCCCTTGGGTGGTCTTGTTTTTCCCCAAAAACCTAACACCATCACTTGTTTGACAAGTGGCAAGGTGGGTCCCACACCTTTTTGGGAAAATATCTACTAGATATTTCCAATCAGATTCGCGAAATTCGGACTTTTCGGGCCCCGAACGGGCACTTTTTCCAAGAAATTACGAAACTTCACGGGCTACAAAGAAACGACTCAACTAAGACCGCTGCGACGACGACTAAGCTTTTTGGATCCAAAGCGGTCCTCGAATGGACCAAAACGTCGCTCGGTTGACTTTTCCAGCAAAAAGTCAACATTTCCCTAACTGGTCAGAAAGTTGCCCTGAGTCTCCCAGAATTCAGTTTGGTCGATATCGGGGTCAACTTAAGTCCGGTATGACCCTCGGGGTCAAATTTGGGTTCATTTAAGTGTCTGTCTTAAAATTTTTAAATTTTACTGTTTTTCGCAGGTTTGACTAACGTTGACCGGGAGTGGTTCTTACAACATTAAATCAAAATAACATACTCTAACATCTACACCTCAGGAAATCAAATGTAAACAATCGAACCCAGTTGTAAACATGATCGAGAAAATGAATATATTCTCTTCAGTCTCAGTTCACCATGGAAGAAGCTTCTAAATTACATATCAAATAAGTCCCTCATAAATAATGACATCACAACTCCTCTGCCTTCAAAGTAACATCTCAGAAACTAAAGAAAGACACAAGTGCTAGGCCGACAGAGAAGTAGCCAACTGAAACAGTAACAGAGGATGAGGCTGAGCTTCCCGGAGCAGGTGCCGGAGCAGAAGCCGCTGCTACATCATTGGTTCCGGCAGTGGAGGTAGAAGGGGCTCCCATAGCATCATCACCGCTCGGGGACGATGAAGGCGACATATCTGCAACTAAAGATCAACAGATAATTCAAATCCAAACTAAACTTGTTTTCTACATTCAATGCCTCTCATTTTCATATCATTATAAATTAATACAGGTGAAAGATTGGGATCGGAGCATACCAGGAGCAGCTGCAGGAGTTTCAGACACTGCAAAACAAACAAACAAACAAACCCAATAAACCAAATCAGGAAATGTAATTCCTACAGTAAAATCATCATAAATATTCAAATAACACACAACATTCACCCAAAAATGGTCACAACATCTACACCTATTTGTGCATTGACTTGCATTACCACCAAATTGTCATTATCTTAACATAAAGCAACAAAAGGAAGCACCTTTCTCCAAACCCTCGAGTAATTTTCCTGGAAAATCTGAAAATTTTAACTCTAAAAGCCAAACAGTCCCACACAACTCAAAGACAAAACAAACCCATCGAGCTAAAACGAAATTAACAATGGAACCCAGAAAAAGGAACTCACATCCACAATCAGTAGCAGCAGGAGCAGAGACTTTGCAAGCAGCAGGAAGAGTGATGGCCTTGGTGACATTCAAGACGACACCCAACTGAGCGCTGCTCTTGAAGGCCTCACAGAGACAGCTACCATTGGCTTTGAGCACAGTCTTGAGGCCAGTGCAGCAAGACCCCTCAGGCTTCGACACGCTGCTCCCATTGGACACGAACGACAAGCAATCGGCCATGTTGAGGATCAAGCTGGAGCAGTCCACTGCCGGCGCAGGGGCATTGCCACTTTCTGCGAAATCCACGGCCCAAATTGCCACCACAAACACCAGAAACGACACCCTTTTCGCTGCCATTTTTGTTTCGGAAATAAGATGAGGAAGAAAGGGTGGGTTTGGGTTATGACTTATGAGCCTTTGGACAGAGATGCGATCGATTAAATAGAAGAAATGAGTGCTGCAAAGCTTTTGGTTGGTGTGCCATGTAGGCACGCTGGTCGGTGCAATCAATTCGGCTCGGGTACACGTGTCACTTATTCAGTGAACTTCTTTTTTTCATACCTCTGAAATATATTTGATGTAAGCTGAGTTTTTACTTCTCTGCATAAATACGACTGGATATCCATCTCTTTCATGAAGCTCGGACAAATGGGGATTACCCCTAAAGTCAAGGCTATAGTATGTGATCTTATGGAAGGTATGTATATTGACGGTCTAGACTGTAACTTGACCCGTTTTTCACCGTAGGCTAAAAGAAACTCATATACGAATTGGTTGCGAAGATCATTTAACAACTATTAGTATTAATATTATGAATAAAATGAAATGGTACTCCAAATAATGTTAGGTCGTTATGATAACGTGTAAGATTGACAGGAAGACCTGTATCGTAGGACTGACACAATCAAGCCTGTATTATAACCAAGGAGTAAAGCCGAAAAAAGCTGCAAGACAACACCGAATGAGTGGGTACTCCCCAAACCCCACCCATTCCGCTCATATATAGTCATTGGCGAGGTTTCCCCGGATCCCTCCAAAAATGAAATGTAGCATGTCGGAGTTGCACTAGATGCGTACTGCCATGAACCTAACAGGTGGATTAAAGTAGAGGTCGAGGATCCTCTCAGGGGTGCAAATACCTCTTGCAAAACTTTGATCCTAATAGATTAGAGCCCTTGATCTCCTCGTTAGATCCACATTTTTTGTGCATGTCCCTTCTTCAAAGCTACCTGATTAACCTTCATCTGTGACGAAATAGTCACTACATAGGGCGATACAAAAAAAATCTAACCAGAAAGAAAACACTAATAGAGCATTTCAATAATAAATAATTATTCATGAAAGCTAGTGCATTTATTATTACGATTTTATCTAAATAAATGTATTTTTTGATTTCATAATTATTTCACGCTCTTAAATAGTTGTTAATAAACTCATTTTAAATCTTGAGTGATCCATATTTAGTTTCTAGTCACATCAATCATGTTCTTCAAATTTTGAATCTACATGTTTTGTTTCACGTTTTTATCAATTGTTCATCATAATTTTATGCGTTTTCTCTTATATTGTCGTTAACTAATTTGTTTTTTTATACTGATTGATCCATATTTACTGTGAATCACATCAGTATATGATTCTAGAGTTATTCATGCGATAATTTTTGATGATCTAGTTCAGAACATTTAGATAAATGTTTATAAATTGATAAATGTTTCAAGTTGATAAATGTTTTTTTTAAGTAATATTTTGAGTTGATAATTTTTTTGCATCTAGGCAACGTGTGATGGTATGTTTTAAATACAATTGATAAAAGTAATATTCTAAATTTATAAACATTTATGGTTCATAAATGTTTTGAATGCAATTGATAAAAGTTGTGTTCCAAGTTGATAAACATTTATAGTTAATAAATGTTTTGAACACAATTGATAAAATTAATATTCCTATTTGATAACACTTACAGTACGTCTTGACAGTACGTCAATGAAAATCTGGTTTTAATAAAAGTAGTTTTTAATAAATTTTGCATCGTAATTAATAGTATGACACTTCCTTAGAACAATGCGTGTATTATTTGTTTGTTATTCACGTCACACATAAATTTTTGGAACACGTTTGAACTGAAATTTATTTAACCAGTTCATATACACCCTTTAAATGCAAAAGACGACAAATTGAGGACTCTAGAACGTAAGTAACAATTAATACATAATTTTTTCCGTGAGAAATGATATAACTGTATAAGTGTCAAAGTAGTTTGGATATATTTGTAAGTCAAAGATAGGTGAATATAAGGTGTCTTGATTTGTTTATAATTTTGTGTCAAAGAGGTAGTGTTTAACATTTGGAAAACACCCGACGGTATGGGTAAATTGACCAAATATGGAAGGGATACAATGCAAGAGAAGACTTTTGTATCTAAACTATGTGATGGTGAATTGGGTTTTAGGTCAATCCAATTAAACAAAGTCACAACCCTACCTTCTAATTTGTAATGTTTTTTTTGTTTTTTAATTTCTTTTTCCAAACGGTTGATGTGGCTATACTCTTTGAAGTGTTTCAAGAGAGATTTGGTTGAGCCTGTGGACTTAAGATCATTACACATAACATATTATGAATTTTAATATATTAACATCTATGCTACTATCAAGTTGAAGGTTTGAAAGAAGACAGTTGAGAGCTCTTCCAGGGTATGCGTACCTATTATTCATTGTGTTTTATGGTCATCTCCGGTGTGGGGCTTCAGGGTCTATGTACACATCCATAGCTTTCTTGAGACTGAGCGACATGCTAGCGCTCGCTTCACTTGTTCCCTTATAAGACGTCATTGAGCGTCTTGGGGTCCTTTTTTTGTTGGTTTGTAGCTAAACCTTTTTCCTCTTTCTTCTCAAAAGATGGTTTATAAAACTTAAAATATGCTTTGCCGATCAAAAAAAAAACCATAACCACTGCATGTGTCTTATGTTGTCATCAAAGCCGCCCCACAAATCCATGCAGTCATATGATTTTTTTTTGCCAATTTTATGGTTTTTTTCTTAAAAACTCTCATTCTTCTCTCTCATGTACCTTTAAATCTCAGTGTCACGTTGTATCTTCAGAGTTAATTTGCGGTTACCTGTTACGGTGGTTCTCCTCTTCTAAGTGGTAGTTTCCTGCATTGTAACAATCGTGATCAGAGACGAGAGTACGATCGACGATATAAATGGACCACAGGTTCTCACTATTAAGGGCGACCGATACTCGGATTAGGTGCTTTTGTTGGCATACACAATCAGACAAAGTCTGCTATCCCTACATAAAGTTGTAGAGTTGGAATTGTCTATACTCATCCCTAGTTCTTTTTTTTCTTCTATATATGTTCTACTTCCTATGAATTAATAGATTCAAATGATTATAAGTGGGTCTATGTAGATTAAATCCTCTCTCTAGGACGTCCCCCTTCTCTCTAAAAAAACCCCTCCTTCTCTCGCTGCCGACAACGGCGGTGGCCTCGTGGCTCCGGCCACCGAGGTCACTGTCGTTACTTCCCTTCTTCTCCCCTTCCTTTTCTCCCTTTCTCTCGTTGTCCCTTCTCCTCCAACGTTCTGCCTGGGTCTCGCCTCTTCATCTTCTTCGGCGCCCAAGTCCCAGATCTGAAGGTGGGACTCATTTCCTCTCCTCCCAGGAGAGGATTGTTGCAGATTAGGGCTCTTGGGTGTGAAGAGGGTGCGGTTTTGGCCCTAGCTTGCTCCACCGGTGTTGCCTCTGAGTTCCGGTCCCCTCTCTCACCGGTGTCTTTTGCCTTCTCCGGCCGTGAGATGCGATTCCTCGCCGCTCATGCTGAGGATAGATGCGGGTTAGGCTTCAGTCGTTGCTGTGAAGGTTGGATCGACTTCTCCTGGTTTCACTGCTAGTAGATCTGACTCTCGAAGTCAAATCTAGGGTTTCAGAAGCTCCCCGGTTCGAGGCCTTAGCTTCTCACTCGTCTCCCTCCTCCTTCCTAGTCTACGTGGATACCGTCTGCCTCTGGTCTTGCTTCTTCAGTCTCTGACTTCTTTTCTCTGGTTGGTGCGGTTATGTCACTGATGGTTTGGGTTCTAGGCTCGGGAGTCTCCGTGTCACGCCCCAAATCCGGTTTCGACCGGACTCGAGACGTGAACTAAAATAATGACTAAGTAAACAGATAAAAGTAAATTTAAACGAAATCAAACTCCGAATTTAGTTCCAAAATAAACAACTCCGATAAACATGAGTCAAACGCTCAAATCCAAACAAGTAAAAACATAGTTTAGTACGAAAATAGAAAGTACGTCTCTACTACATGTAACCACTCGGATCCTCAATGAGCTCCCGAGCCCTGAGACGACCTCTAAGCCTACTCACCAACGAAACCTGTAAAACAGTAAAAATAGAGGGGGTGAGCTCACGCTCAGTAGGAAAAAGTAATAAGGGAAAAAGGACTCCCGCTTCGTCACCAAAATTCTCGATAAGTACAGTTACTAAAAGACAACACAATTAAAGATCAACAGGAATACAACTCATTCGCCAATAGAAACAAACTAAAGAAACACACAAGTACCGAAATATAAGATAATTAAACCACAAGACTCCGATCCACACGCGAGCTCAACATATCATACTGGAACGTACATCGGCCTAGATATCTTCCCGGAACACACATCATCGGGGTGAAACGAATACATCATACCGGAATACCCATCGGTCTAGATGTCTTCCCGGCACACACAGCATCGGGGTGAAACAAATATATGTCTTCCCGGAACACGTAGCATCGGGGTGAAACGACATAATAAACATATCGGACCGGCACCCCCTCGGTCGGATATCTTCCCGGAATACGTAGCATCGGGGTGGAACAACATAATAAACATATCGGACCGGTACACCCCTCGGTCGGATATCTTCCGGGAAACGCCCTCGGGGCAACAATAACATACCTCATACCAAACAAGACACGTTACACCGAACTCATCTTACCAACCAAACTTACCGACACAAGTTACCAAACACGTTACATCGGTCTATCATTCACCCGATCATAACACAAGGTACAATCATATCACATTCAACACATGCACTCAACCAATCATGCCACAGAGCAACCCTTCATATCACAATCATCATAATTCATATAGTTTTAAAAAATGATTCTTAAACTAACCAAAGAATATACCATACACCGACATTTAAGGACTATTAACCACAATCAACACAAACAACAATAAATCCTAGGGGTTACTCCATGTCCTAACGCCCAACTTTCAGAAATTGTTAAATCCAAACCCTGTACAATTGAAATTGCCATGTAGTAACGGTCAATTAACTGAAATTGTCAATTGTTTCTAATTTTAAACGGACGTTAACTTGGCCAAGTGAAAAGTCAAGTTTACCCTCAAATATGTTCTTCCTATGGATGTTAACTTGGCCTAACTTCATCTCTTTGTGACCTAATCTCTTCATCTCAGCTCTTCGAACTTCATCTCTTTGTGTTCAAGCTTCGAACTTCATCTCTTCGTGACCTCAGCTCGCGCGAGCTCTATTATAAAATGAGTCACGTGGGCAGCACGTGGTTCACTGTTCACGGAAAAATTCAATTTAAACAGTACTTTTTGATTTTTAATAATTCAGTTTTGAAATTCGTTACTATTTGACAATTTTCCAAAATTTGGGTGCGGATTTGACAATTAAGTGTAGTACGAGGTTAGGACATGGAGTAAACCCTCCTAAGCCTCGACATGGCCACATGTGAATCTACAACACGACAATTCCCATAATTGAAAAACGGTTATTCTAGTGAATCACATCCTACATGCAAGCTAAGACTCTTCCGGTTATTAGCGTCCTATATGCATACTATTAATATTCTTTAACTTAAAAGCGGAATTTAGTACTCTTCCCTACCTCAAGTGCTTTCCAAAACTTAGTCACAAGCACGCCTAGTAGTCTCCTCCTCCAAGCTCGAGAGTAAAATCTAGGAACACAAATTAACACTAGAATTAAAGACTAATCAAAGGTGGTTTAAGAGGAAACGACCAAGTTAAAAACCTCCAAACATTCGGTTCAAGATAACCTTTCGAATTTAAACGAAAAACACCCAAAAATGACCTAAAAGGCCTAAAACTGGTCTGCCACGGTTCGGGTCACAGAGCAGTGAGGCTCCCCGTCACGGATGACGTCACGAACCCGTGACGTGTGTCGTCACGGTCTCCCTCACGGAGCCGTGACGTCTCCCGTCACGGTGCCCGTCACGGATCCGTGACGGCCCAGACCTGTTTCGTCTTTCTTCTTCCTTCATCCTCCTTTCCACGAAATCAACACCAAAAACTCCATTTTTAACCACCCAAAACCTCCAAAACAGTCCCATAACCTCAATACTTCACTACCCAAAGTGGGATTCATCAAAACAACAATTACCCAAGAGATTTCCAACCAAAAAACAACCAAAATCACTTGATTTCTACAAAAACCAATCTCCTTCTTCTTTTAGACAATCATCTAACAACAAATACTCAAAAACCTAACTAGTTCAAGCAATTTCTAAGGAGACCCATAACTTGAAATGGATTGAAATGAGATTGTGAGAGCTTACTTACCTTTAGAATGGTGAGATGATGAAGATGGTGAAGTTTTTGAGAAAATTGGGTGAAGAAATGGCCTTACAAGGACTCATTCTATCTTGCTTCTTCTTTAAGCTTCAATGAAAGCTTTTCTTCTCTCCTCTCCTTGTAGATTTAGGCTACACCAAGCAATATGAGCTGAATTTTGTTCCCAACTTTCTTTAAAACATAATATTTGTAAAGTTTAAAGTGCCCCTTAGCTCTTGTCCTCTCAAGACTAACTAAGGAGGGTCAAAAGGGTCCTTTTAGCCACTTTTCTTCCCTTTCAAGCTAACATGGACAAGTGTCCATGCGGGGACCACTTTGTCCTTAATTATTTCCAGCATCTCTAATTTAATTAAGTTTAGTCGATAATTAGTCTCCGTTTGACCGAAAGTTGACTTTTTCACAAGGACAGTCATTTGAAAGGAGACGACCCAACTAAGCTAACCGTAACAACGGCTAAATTTTTTGGGTCCCAAAAAAGTCCCGAATGACTCCCGAAGATATGGGTTGACTTTTCCGGCCAAAAGTCAACTTTCGCCCGAAATCACCGGTTCGGCCGGGATCGACCGGGGGCAGTTCTTACACTCCGATTCGCTTACGGTGTGCTGTGTTTGGTTGGTTTGGTGGTTTTCCCCGAGTCTGAGCCTCACGCTTCACTGTTTTGAGGTTTGTTTTCTCTTCCCTCCTTTACTCGATCTTTCTCGGCTTCCTCTTCCACCTTTCCCCGGCCTAGATCCTCCTTAGTCCTGACCCCTTTTAGGGGCTGGGTCTTCGTCGTTTATAAGGTGCTAACCTACGACGTCTGGGTTGGATCTTGTCTCCTCCCATGGAAGATTTAGATCCACCGGGGATTGGGGTGTGCATTTTCCGGCTTAGGTTTCGCCTTTGCCGGATTTTGGACGTCTGCGGTGTTGGTCGCCGACCAGTCTACATTGTAATTTCTCTTTTCTGAGGATTTAATAGTGTCGACTGTTGGGGTTGTTGTTTTGATCGGGTTTTGGCTGGGATGTGGAGTTGTGGGTGTGGTGCTTTTTGGGTGGTAGTTGGTGATTTAGTGGTTGGGTTGATGTGGAGTGCTGCGTCGTTGGTTTTCTGTATCAAGTTTCGGGCTTCATGTCAGTGACATCTGGATATCAGACCTGTTTTTTAGTGCTCTTATGTTTAGAATTTTAGGTGTTTGAACTTCATGTTAGACTTTTTTTTTTATAAGCTCTGTTTTTTTATTAGAAAAGAGACTCATTTCAAGGAGAAATGAGGCTAGAGGTCAAAAGACCAAAGACACGCTTACAAAGGAACTCCGCTAAGGGGGAGCTAAAGGGCCTAACCCTAACCCAACGAAACAAAAACAAACCGCAAAACCAAACAAAACAAGGGAACAAAGCTAGTGACGAAACTAAGCCACATGCTTCTTCCGAGCCTTGTGAGACGATTTCCACAGAGTCGAAACATGAGGTGATGACTTGATGGCACGTTCCCGACTCAACGAACGGTTCCTCGACCTAGTAACAACAGTGTAAGTGGAAGGTCGACTCTGACGGGAAGGAGGTTGGAGGAGGATGTTCTTCCACGGACTACTATCCTTCTCCTCCGGGTCCAAGATCGGCGCCTTTGGGGCCAAATCTTCGTCCACGTCAACTACCTTGGAATGTTAGACTTATTTGGATGTTAGACATGTGTTTAGTTTCTGTTTTCTTCATTGTTTGATCTGGGTATAGGATGCTTGTTAGACTCGTGAAAGTTTGCATCTGTTTAGTGGTGTTTGTAGCCCCTTGAGGCTCTGGTTTGTAGTGTTACTACTTGGTTAGTTTTGGTTCGAGATGTCCAGAGGACATACTCTTGGTTGTAAGAGGGTTCACCCTTGAATTTGTTTTCGATTTGAAAACTTGTTCCTCTAACAGTACATTTGCTGATAAAAAAAACAGGGACTTAGCTCATCCTCATCCATCACATATTAACTCTCCAAGTCTAAACGCGGAAGAGAAAATCAGTGAAAATAATCAAACATAATTCTACCGAAAATGATCATGCTTGTTGGGACAAGAAGCTTGACGAATCCCCAAATCCGTATTGATGATGAAGACGGTTTGTTTGTCTCTCACATAACTCCACCTTTTGCCCTGATTGACGCACCATAGTACAAAAGCATTTTGAAATTTTGATCGTTGAGATCATAGGATTAACAAATTATTACAAGTTCTAATCATATATTACCAACTTAAACTGTGGAGTTCAAAATGTATCAGGTAGTTATTTTTTTTTCTTGTATTACAAACACTAAAAAACAGGATCATTACAAAAAATCAGTGACGAAGAAGTCAGGTTATGTCGATAAAATTTAAAATGTATCTTGTTACAATCATTTTTTCGATTTTTATTATTATTGTGACAAAGATAATGTAATTATTTCATATAAAATATTAACAATGTTATTGATGGTGATACAAAAATATTCACGATGATAACAAATACGGATGGTGTTCCTAATTACAACATGATTTAAATCAACAGAGTATAGTTACAACTTGTCACTACCTCTAATATTAATAACAAATATTATTTTCTTATTTTCAGAACCATATATATTGAAATTCTTACCTCCAAAAAATGTAAGAACTTTTTGGGCACAAATGATTAAGGTAACTAGACTTGGCATTAATTTATATGTGTACAAGTCTCTGGTATAGGCTTTGCAATGATGGATATTTCTCTTTTGCCGCACTTGCATTAGCATCTTCTTTTCACTTTAGATCATTTCTCTTCTTTTCCGCATTAGGCATGATGCTCTTGCCATTATTATGATCGAGTGGGCTTCATTATCGGCATCTTTTATCATTATCATATAAGTCAATGTGCCAAAAGCAGGGTACATAAACAAAGCATGTGAACTCTTGCGCATCGATTTCCTTTTCCTTTTTTAAGATTCAATAGTTGTTTACATACCCTCGAATGATAGCGTAATTTAAAAATTACAAGGTCGTAACCCCTTAAGAATGAAGGCAAACAGATTATTTCTGATTTGAAATTTTATCAAATTGTAATGAACAATCTAGTTTTCTTTTCTATCATAGAGAAATTACAAGAAAATCTTACTCTACCCTAGTTTTTTTTTATCAGCTAAAAAACGATTTTTATTAAGGCCCGAAGTCGAGAAAGGGTACAGAAAAGGCCCAAGGCCCAAGAGAAAAAGAAAGCAAAGAGACCCAAATGCGATGGGAAGGGACAACCACGACGCACGGGACTCGAAACGGTGCCTCGGGACGCAGTGACTCGCACGCGCACCGAAACAGAGACCAACGCCGGGAGATGAACGGGAGCTCCAGGACAGTCGGCGGCCAGCACCGCAAGAGACGGCGACGAGGAAGAACCTAGTTTAAGTGGGCAAATGAACAATCTAGTTCATGTAATCTAGATCTTTGTTTTCTAATTTATAGTTTTGGTGGCATGGATTGTAACTTGGTCAGTTCGAATGGCTGAGCCAAACAGCAAAGTTCCAAGTACCTTTAACTATGAAACCCAACAGCAAAGTTTCTAAGTTCCAATCACTTTTAACTATGAAATCCAACTACAATGTATGAGTTCGAACATTAACCGTGAAATACAAAGTTCCAATTACTTTTAACAATTTGCTAAACTCAGCACAACAGAAAATTCTCAGTGAGTGGTCTCCCCAGCAACAAAGATGCAGATAGATCTCCAATCAATCAACCACAAGTAGCTGCAGAAACTCACCTAATGAAGGGGGAAATTATTGCATTGTGTTTACCTTGTTGGTCAAGACCAGCACTTCCTTATGAAGAGGAATAACTATAGTTGTTTCACAGTATATATTTTTCCATTTCTATTGCATGGCATCTCCTTCAATAGCATCCTGACCTGCCATTAACCCACCAAGCATTACGTCAATTACTTGAAAACCCCCCAAGTATCTTTAGACAATATATGCCTTTTGCTCTTACAAATTTGTTTTATATCGAGTCCAGAGCTCAACAGAAAGTTATAGCCTAAAATGTTGAAACCTCAGGCACATCTGTAGTTGCTTGAACATTCCCATGTTCAATGAAAAGAGAATGTTCAAAACCACAAAGAACCAAACATTTCCAGACCAATATATGGAAGCAACCGGTGAAATATGCATAGACAATGTTTGTGACTTGATGGTTCTTATGACCTACGAAGTACCTATTACTATACAACTGCATATACATTAATCATGTCTGCTTGAGAAAGGCTTGCAACATCAAGGAAACAACCACTGAGTATTTTCATAATACATAGCAACACTAGTGGTAAAACATGCCCCGGGCACCAATGAAAAAAAATCAACGTAAAACTCTAGGTATTAATGACAATTATGGTTGGAGCAAGGTATGATTTAACGACAATCCTAATAGTGATAGTAACAGATTGTGATCTGCCCGGACATTGTATGGGAAACATTATCTCTTGAGATTTTCCAAAGCCTTTATCAGTAAAGTGTAAATGGACAGTACCATTATCTATTATATGGTACTTAAATCAAATTAATTAACACTAGCAGTAATATGTATCATGATTACCTCTAAGGTTAGATTTAAAACCACAACTTGTTAAATGCTTTGCAAGTGCTTCTCCCAACTGCTTTTGCCAGTTCGGGACAGCCTTGGCATCAGATGCAGGCCATACGATTGCTGTCTCCGTGGTGAGATTGACAGTAGCAGATGATACTTGTGGCTGCAAAAGGAACAAACATACTCACAATTCAAGAAACTGACAGTTTATCCTGCAACTGAAGAGCAAAGTTTTTCCACAAACCAGAATGTAGTTCTAGAAAATAATATATGCACCCTGGATTGTATTTCATAACATTTAAGCATACAACTAGCTCAATGTAGATCCATGTCATTAACCGTATTGATTCATTATTTAAACCTACATCGGGAAAATATAAGAATAAAGAGCTAATTATAAAGGCTAGTGCCACATGCAACTAACAAGGTTGACCTTTAAGTTGTGGAAGCCCGACCCGATATAAGTGGTCTATTTTAAACAAAAACCTGCCAAATGGTCTCCGGTCTTAATGCATATGTACAGTCCTGTTATGGCCCACGTGTTGACCTTTTAGTTGTGGAGGCCGACTTGATATAAGTAGCCTATTTTAAAAGGGAAGTGTTGAAGTTGAGCTCATATCGAGAACATATAAGAATTAAAGAGCTACTTATAAAGGCTAGGGTCACACCAACTAACAAGGTTCATCTTTTAGTAGTGAAAACTTGACCGCTATAAGAGCAATCACAATAGAGGCCAATTGAAGAGTTAAATGGGCAAAAAAAGAGAGGGAAAAAGTGACACGTCCTCTCTCTAACCGATTATCTCTCCTTGCGTCGACAATTTCATCAACGTTGAAAGGCCACTCTTCCCCTCTCTTCTCTTTTCTTCTCTCTCTCTCTCTCCTCCTTGAGCCCTTCGTCTACCGTCACTTGTTGATTTTGGTCAAAATGGACCCACTGAATCTGACCTGTCAGATCCGACCCCCCATTTTTTGTCTCACATTGTATGTGTACTAATCAATTTAGGAAGAAAATAATTGCCAAACACCTAAATGTCCCTTTTACATAGAAAACCATAGTTTTGTAATATACTTGGTTGAAGCCATATTCATCTGTGAAATAAGAATTGGAAGTTTGAGATGCACAATCATCAACTCAAAGCCGCCATAAACAGAAAAGCAAATACTGTAAAAGCATAATCAATTCGAGTTTATTAACAGCAATCGTGACGAGAAAATTGAAGAGATGAGATAATTGACCTGACTCTCCAGAATTCTCTTCACACTCGAAGCACATCCGCCACAGGACATTCCCTGCCAGTCCCAGCCACAGAAATTGAGCAATTGCATATACAGACATTTCTAATTGAGCGAAAAGAAGAGGAAGCGAGTGTTACTTACTCCAACATCGAGTATAATCACGTCATTGGCACTGTCCCCTGTCTCCGCTGCATCTTCAGCCTGAGCATCACCACCACCCGATCCACCCTGACCGCCGCCGCCTCCTCCCTCTCCTCCTGAACTGCCGCCGCCTCCTCCGGACGCAAATAAGTCAGCTGAGCTCGACACGCAATGCAAACGAGTCCGAACAGGAGACACCGAACCGAAAGCATTCGGTCCGTGGAAGTGCCTAGTATTGTTTGTATCACCACCGACGCATCGTAGGCGGCGCGTGAAGATCTGATAGTGGCCGCGAGTGGAAGAAATTTCTGAGAAACGGAGGTGAGAAGGAATGAGGAAGGAGGTGATGGAGGAATTGGTAAGGGGTTTCAGAAATGCCGACTCCATCTCAGAGTCAGAGCACGCAACAAAATGTCTGTGCGAGTTATCCTTGTGCTAACCTCTCATTCCGAATCATCATCGGCTCACACTGCAGCGCATTGGTCTGTGAGGTGAGCGGGAGTCAACTCAAATAATCGCACTCTTATTTTATTCTGTTACTCCTTTACCATATTAACCTTTCTATTTCTCGTCAAAAAAAGTTGGGCCTTATATGACACCCAAACCTTCATGGACCTCTTACAGCCCAATTAAAACTTGGGTCTGGCCCACAGACCCATGACTGCAACTTCAGTACGATGTTCATATAAAGGAGAGAGACTTCCCGTTTTGATTCTATCTTGGACGAATTTTGTTGAATAAAGGAGCTTCGTGGTACATTTTTTTTTATCAGAGAGAAATAAATGTACTAAAAAAAAGAGGCGTGAGTCTTGAGGTAGAAACCACAACCATCAGACAAAAATCCAACAACAATCCAATCCAAAAGACAAAAGAAACAAAGAGTACAAGAAAGAATCAATCACCCCGGTCCATTATAACTACTACAAACCCGCCAGACTAGCGAACAGTGCCTCAGGGAACCGCTCGGCCAACCTTGATCAGACTAGTGAACAATACCATAGGAGACCGCATGGGTGGATTCTCTAGCCTCAAAAAGGCTAGGTGATCCGCGCCCCTCCACCCGAAAACGGGCAGATCGGACACAAAACGCGACCCCAGAACAAGTACTCACCGGACCCCACCAAGGTAAAGCACCTCCAAGATGAGCCATGAACAAGCACTCGCCAGACCTGACAGGAGAAGATCATCGAAGAGAACTGGGGTACAAAGTGTTGAACTCCTCAAATATGACATGACAATCCTCAGACACTCCTAGTCAGTGCCGCCACAGGAGACTCGATCCACTCGAGAAAGCTAACCCGCTGACCGGTTGTCCTCAGGCTGGAAAAAGACCCTTGTTGTACCCTAGCAAGAAGGATGCTCAGCTCGACAGTTACAGATCCAGAGAAAACTCGCCGATTGCGCTCTAGCCAGATAACCCATAACCCCATTAAATCATAATCCACATATATGAAACGTATCAGATATTAACAAGTTTCACCTTACTAATTCTCAAAATGTATCAAAATTTGTTAAGTGTGACTAACGTTGTAAAATACCAGTCACATGTTTGTTACATGCTTTAAAATTTTCCTAAAATGGAAACTTCAACGTTTCGTTTATTGCCAAATCATAACTATGAACTATCAACTTTTCCTGTTACTCACTTAATGACCGTTAGACTTGCGGGCGGAAAATGCAATAGTTGTTGGTCAAAGTTACTACATGATAATTTATGTTTGTTAAGATTTAAAAATAAACAAAAGGTGAGTGTGCGTGGAGTAACCCCTTGAATAAAATGCAAACATATGATGTTGAACCGCTTCATTAGACTCCTAGTATCCTGCAGAGGAATTGGAGAGTGCTCTATTAGCGTTTCATGATTCAACACTTGCTCTACAAAGTCGTACAGAAATAAACTAATCAGTACAGTTCGGTTACATGACGAAATTAGATACAAAACATTGACTTCTTTTACCCATAAAAATTATTGGACAAACTCAACCTAAATTACTGATCATACTTTATTGAAGGTAATCATATCAGAATAAATTTAATTGATTTGATTTGATTTCATTAATTAACTTAGGCAATCATGTATTATTTGTTTCCTTCTACGAATCTTGTAACCTCCTATATATATAAAGGAGTTTAGACTTTTCAATAATATCATTCAAAGCATTTCGATTACACTTTTTACGTGGTATCAGAGTTCCCGGTTTCGATTCTTGACAAGCTCTTATGGATCTGTAGCTTTGCCCACTTGTTAGCTTATGGTTCTAACAAGTGGGCAGGGCGTTTGAATGATGTTTTATTTTATTTTTATTTTTTATATTATGTTTCCGCATCGTCGTAATCAAGCACAACCATTTTCTACCTTTTATGATGTTTACATTGTCGATCACGAGACGATATGTTGTTCGTGTCAGCCATGAAATGAGATGTCTCTTACACCGTCGGCTACAAGATGAGATGCCCTTTGCACCGTCGGTCTTGAGACGAGATGCCCTTTGTACCGTCGGCCCCGAGACGAGATGCCATTTTCACCATCGACCACGATACAAGATTCTGTTTACATCGTCGACCATGAGACGAGATACCCTTTGCACCGTCGATCACGAGACGAGTAGTCATTTGCACCATCCACCAAAGGCATAGACGTGATCTTTCTATTATCTTTTTTTTAAGTTGGACAATACGAATCTCCATGTTCCAACTTGAGGGGGATTATTGAAGGTAATCATATCAGAATAAATCTAATTGATTTATTCTGATTTGATTTTATTTCGATAATTAAATCAAACAAGGCCTCCTCTGTTTCGCTTCGACAGAATCCGAAAGGAAATCTTTTTGATTTATTTCGATATACCTCTCCAGTTGAGGCAAATCAGGTCGTGGCCAGCCTCAATGGGTTCAAGATTAATGGTTCTTCTCTGTTCGTCGCCATTGTTCGGCGTCGGAAAGTCACGCTGGTGACAAACTCTCAGAAACAGAGCATCGTCGATGATGGACAGAGTCGCCAAGAGCTGGTCGTGGGTGGGATCTTTGGCTCTCCAAGGTCTGTTGAAGTGGCTGCACAACCTGTAGTTCCCGGCGTTTCACCGGAGACGCTTCCTCGGTGCGATTCTCAGCGCGAAGACGATTCTCGGCGAGGAGATTCGTGATCCCGTGAATCACGGATATCTTCAGATTCAGAATTCAAATCCTCTTGAATCGGAGCACAATTTTGGGGATTCTTTTGTTACGATCCGATCTGCTTCCGATTCTGGCGAACGCAGAACGTGTGGAGAAGATGCTTTGCAGGGTTTGAGCTCAGGAAGTGGGCATGTGCTGACTGGGCCTAAAACTGGGCCGGTAGCTCTTCATTATGGGCTTGTGGATAAGGTTGGGACGGATACTAGGTCTGCGCCCAATCTTGTTATGAAGTTAGAACAGGTGGTGGTTGAGGAAGCGATGAAGATTTTTCTCCCAAAGTCGGACTCTCACACAGATGGAAACGCTTCTTCGTGCTCGTTGTCTCCTGTTCCATCAACGTCAGATCAGTTGGTGGTTAATGTCAGGATTAAGGATGCTCAACCATTGTCGATTGTGTCACCGACTCCCTCCCTTTCTCTGCATTCAAGTTTCGATCAGGAATTTCTTGTGTTGTCACCTGAAACAGTAAAGAAAGGCAAAGGAAACAAAAGGAAGAAACCTCAGCAGACTTTTAGAGTGACGACTCGTTCACTTTGTATGAGTGACAAGGAGATGCTCGAGGCTCAGCGTAAAAATGAGGCATGGAGACATTTTGTCGCTACAGGGACTGTGCTGCAGATAGAATTTAAGGATAATGTTCCTCCTTCTATCGATTAGTATTCCTTTGTATTTGGCCGATGTCTCTTTTCTTCATTGTTTTTTTTGTTTTTTAGGAAAATTCTCTTCTCACTCTGTGGTAGAGTCTCTTTTGAATGTTATTTGGGATAGTTTTTTAGCATTCCTCTCTCTTTTCCCCATCTTGGGTAAAAAGATTTAATAGAATCATCATCTATAAAAAAAATCATGTATTATTTATTTCCTTCTACGAATCTTGTAACCTCCTATATATATATATAAAAAAAAGAGTTTAGACTCTTCAATAATATCATTCAAAGCATTTTGATTACACTTTTTACATACTTAAATAAAGCAATACTAGCACGAGTTTCTCATATGATCTCGATTCAACAATGTGTAACAGACTTTCCCTTACAAAAGCCTTTTGTGCGATCTCATGGACCGAGTGCGAAACAAGGAGCCAATGAGAGCAACCAAAACAGAGTTTTTAAGTGCTACATATAAAATCAGAACGTAACAAGTAGAGAACATGACACACATCCATGGCCAACCCAGGGGACAAAGCACATGGACGCTTGCAAGAAACACTTCCATCATAGCCATAACAGAGGCGTAAAGGGATGCGATCCCGATTGTCAAACGAGCAGGTAACGACCTCAGAAAGTCGTCGTCTTTAAAACCCGAGCTCATGATAAAGAGAAGCATTACTAGAGAAACCGAAGCAAATAACAACGCTACTGCATCAAACATAAAGAAAACCCAAAATCTCTTATCATCCTGTTCCTGCAAAGGACTGGCTGATCCATCAAAGGCCGCGCAGATCAACGCACCAACCACCATGGACGTCCATGCTGTTTCCTTTATCCATTTCTTCCCAGCAACTCTCAACTCCTTGTGCTGCTCGTTGAACAAATCACGCGGCGTCTTTCTTTTTGAGTTCCTCATCTCGCCCGTTGTTGCTTTGTGTGATTCTTGACGCTTCTTTCTCGAGGTGAGGGCTATTGATACACCTTCTCTTCTACTTAAGTTATATGTCCCCATATTGTCCCTTTATCGTTATCTATTTGGTTTTCATCTGTCTCCTTCCATATTAGTGGTCATGGCTTGCCGGTTAGTAGGTGTTGGCCGTCGACGAGTAGTTTGGACTTTGTGCCTTTTAGTTGATTACATTCGATTTCTATTTTTGGATATAGTGTGTCTTGGTAGATATTGCCCTCCGGATCTATCTCCAACGTTTATAGTGTTGGCCGCCGACTTATTAGTGACCGTCAACCAATCCGTGTGAGAGGTTGATGGTCCTGATGAGGTAGAATGTTCTACAACTTTACAGTCGTTTTGGTGTAGGTCAATTCTGTTTGGACTTAATGATTGAAAAATCCAGGTTATAGACCTCTTATATTCTTATGTGCTTTATGGTTGGAAACTCAGGGTTTTAGACTTTTATTGTTCTATTCTTCCTGTTGGTAAAATTTAGTACTTAACTATGTGTTCACTTCTGGTTGAGGTTGTTTAAAGTTTTGAGATTTGGCTCTGTAGATAGAACATTTTGTATATTTTTTTAAGTTTTATTTATATATTTGTTTCGTTGATTAAAAACAAAACATGATCCAATGGTTTATGTTGATTGTTGTGTGAACCTCTTTTTCAGGACGTGACGTGACACTCTTTACTACTTAACCTTGTGAAACTGGTTTATTATAGATCCGGAATCATTATGATTATGAAAGAAGCGCTGAATTGCAATACTGTGACAGGTAAAGGTAAAGATTGTCCATAACTTCTATTTTTCACTAGTCACAAGGCTTACTACAACACTTCTGATTCACATCCTCCTACTCAAGAGCTCTTAATGAATTGCATTTAAATACTTTGCTGTCAGCTTTCTGGTGAAAGATTACTAGTCCACAAAAAAACTCATTCACTTTCAGGAAAGAGATTGCTCACATTACTTTCATTTTCTGAGAGAGTTCCAGAGAGAGCCCAGATCAACATTACCACCAGAAAGTACAATTCCTATGTGGCTCGAATCTTTCCAAGCAGGATTCTTCCTGAAACTTCCAGATAAAACAGCAGCAAGGCCGATGGCTCCACTAGGTTCCACTGCAACCTTCAGAATCTCGTAACAAAGCTTCATGGCTTCTATTATATCATTATCATCCACTGTAATGATGTCATCGACCAAATCTCGTACTACTGGCCTGATCCAACAAGATGAGGCATTACCAGTCACACAAACTTAATTATTATAGGATTGCGAGGATGAATGCAACGCCGTTGCAAGACAAAGAACATACATTGAATCAGAGAGGAAAAGGTTAAGTTTGTTACAAAGTGAAAGATCTATAAAATGTCACTAATGTAGTATGAGAACTGTCTTTACCAGGTTTTATCACCAAGAAAAGCTCTAAGGCCATCAGCAATAGTGTTGGTTTCAGGCAACGTTATAATCTGACCTGCTGCTTTGGATTGTGCTGCGTCGTTGGCACCCTTGGGCTCAGCAGCCAAGATACGAATGGCAGGGTTGATGGACTTGGCAGCCAATGCCACTCCCGATATCAATCCGCCTCCTACATTTTAAATCATTAGTTTAGAAAAACAAAGAATGCTACAAAAACGATGAAATGAGACTAAGAAGGTGGTGAAACAAACCACTTATAGGAACTATTATCGTGTCTATTAGAGGGGCTTGCTCCAGAAGCTCCAGTGCTATGGTTCCCTGCCCACTGCAAAAAGTATTAATCGTGTCATAATGAAATGAGTTCACAGCTAAAGTTCCATCCCACCAGAACATGGATCACAGAAGGCACAATTTTCAGCTGCGAGAACTTATGAGACTACAATGCTAAAATTCAATCCCGTAATGAATACATTCATTTTCTAAAAGTTATGAAGGAAACCGTATCAGGACCATAGCCACCTTGGGCCCTTGGCATCCTCAATTCACTCAAGCATAGTAACCTACCGCTACTTCTAAGTTTACCCTTTGTTCATCGGTACATTCACAACCAAAATCAATAAGAGGTGGAGTTAAACAACGAAAATGTGAACCTACTACCTTATAATACGCCCATCATTGTATGGATGCAGAAGAACTGCACCAGTTTCCTGCAAAACCTTGGATGCAACACTCTCCCTTGACTGCATTGTGGGCTCACTCCATATTACCTGACCACCGTAACGTATGACATTCTCAACTTTACATTTTGGAGCATTCTTTGGTATTACTATATATGCAGGGATGCCCCGTAGTTTTGCAGCCAGAGACAATGCTGCAGCATGGTTGCCACTGATATAGGAGGATGCAATCAGCGATGGATTTAAAGACAAAGGGATACTAATCTGTTTAGGAATACCTGCTGTGTGTCAACACCCCTTTAGAAGCTTCGTCATCGCTAAGTGAAAAAACAGCATTGCAAGCGCCTCTAAACTTAAAAGCTCCACTGTTAACCAGAGAAACCGAAAAGGTCTATTAATTTAGATGAAGAATAAGGAAGTGAAGGAGGAGAGAGCAAACTGAACAGTTTTACCATTCAGCTCCTCACCCCTTCTGAAAACATTCACATTTGAAAAATAACTTTCTTCCAGAAAGATCATTCAGCGTTCCTGAGGACAGGACTGGAGTTTTGTGTATGAGAGAGTCGATGCGTGTCTGTGCTTCTCTGATGGAGGAAATATCAGCAGCATACTTCTCTCCCTTCCTTTCGGACTCCACATCCATCTTTAAACCACTTCCGCTAAGTGCTGACTTCACCACTGAAATCAACAAACTTGGCAAAGTAACTCCTTTCACAATCAATTTTCACATATTGGGTTTCAGCTTCATGAATGGTAAGTCATATTCATATCAACCAGGTTTGTCAAGTGGAAAACTAAGCAACCAGAAAAAGTAAACGAACTACTGGAGAAAAGGGGTTGATGTCAAGCCACCAAAACCATTTCAAGGAAGAGCCAAAACATCATTAAGTTCAGTCCAATAAGGGAGCTTCCTTAAACATATTATGCACTATCTTCCCTACGACAAATACTAAGTGCCACATATCCTCACAAAACAAGCTCAATCACATAGATTATCATTTTCACCCAAAAAAAACTTGATTCCACCAAGCCGGACGATAGGAGCGGGTAAACCCATTGACAAATCAGTCAAAATTAGTCGAACTCATTGACAAATCAGTCAAAATAAGTCAAACCCATTGACACAGTCATGAAGCTGATTAACCTAGCCAACACAACAAACTTTGTGCCTTGTTCATATCCACGAATTTGACATCCAGGTCAAGAAACCATACGAATCGTGTTCATAAGAAACCGATAGAAAGCAAATGAATCATAGAAGGAGAACTTACAGATTGGTCGAACTCAGTTGCAGTTCTGAATCCAACACCCCAAACTTCAAAGATTATTGGACAGATCGCACTATCGTATCCGGTTTTTGTGGGGGGTTTGAACGGCCTTATTACCCAAATGGCCTTTTAAAAGGGAAGTATAATTAAAATAACCTCCACATTCAATGCTCTCACCTACCTAGTCTCTTCATTAATGACTCTTTCCAACTACCAATATTACCCTCATAGATGATCCATGTCAGCACCCAACTCTTTTCTCACTCTTGTTCCACGTCAGCTTTCGTTTGCCCTGTTGGCGCCAAATCCACGTCAACAGTCGGTATTTAATTCGCGCCAAATCCAGCTGAATTGGGGAAATCGAATTTTGCCCCATTCTCGTTCGCTTCTCCTTCATCCTCGTTTTTCTTCTTCAATTGTTGTTGTCCCGTGCATTGTTTGTCCTCCTACCCGTTGTTTCTTCTTCAATTTGTCGTGAGAGCTGCTCAATTGATTGTTCCACTGTCATTGAAGGCTGCCCAGAAAAACTCTAGCCCGAGGTAAGTAATTGGAAAGACCTAATTTGTAGATTTTGAGCAATATGTATGTTTAAACGCACTTAATGTTATCATGGAATGGTTTTGAAACATATTTCGAGCTAGTATTGCTTCATTCGGACCTCCAATTCGTGTGATGATGTGGTTCGAGTTCGGACCATGCCGATGATAATAGTTCAGATCGACACGTTCTGGTATGAGCTGTTACCAGGACGGTTTGGCGTTCTGGTTTCATGTAAACTAGAACGGGTGTCCATCCGGTATTTTACGTATCAGAATGTAGTATGAATCTGTTATTAAATCATGTATATTTAAGGCTTTACCCCTTTTGGGTTTTGTTTGAAAATAGTTTTACAAGTACTTTATGTACAAACAAAGGTCTTTTTGTTTGAAATTGTTTTAAAATCGAGTTGTAAATATTTATAGATGTTTGTTATGGTAAATTGTAGCTTTATATTGATATGTTCATAATTGTTGTAGGAATGGTTAGAGTGCTAGTACATGCTTCTTTTGGTGGGCAATATTTGAACGAGAACGGGAAATATAGTTGGATACCATCCAATTCCAAGTCTATGAATATCCTTCTTGATGATGAAGATACATCATTGAAGAAGAGGTTAAGGGATAAATTGTATGAGAAGACCGGAGTGGACAAATGTCACGCCCCAATTTCAGCGAACCGAAACTAGGGACGCGAACGTTTAAGAAGTTACAAAACTGAAACCTGTTTTCGTTAAATCATTTTAAAAGTCAGTTTAGTTCCACAAAAGAATATTATTTACATCTCAAAAAATAAAAGTCTCACACGTGGACAAAACGAGATACACGTCTCTAGACTCAAAACACCCAGCAACCCGCTTCAGGCTCTTCAAGCTTCAGAAGCTCACCTAGTCCAGACTACGAACGGTACCTATAGGAAAAGCAGCTAGGGGTGAGCGTTCGCTCACCACCACAGATAACATACTGACTATGGCATAATTAGTAGACAAAGCCGATGGCACCAACAACGACTCAAAGACACACACACGACCAGTACTTTCCTCAACTGACTCAACACTCGGATACGTTAAGTAGACCCCACACTACGATCGACGACCTCCTCCAAGACACGACTGACCACGCAATACCAAACAAGATCACAAAGGATCGCAAACCAGCTGCTCAGTAACCAAAACTCGGTATCCTGCCCTTTCCGATCCCAGTCGGTACAGGCGGTCGACCTGTCGCGCAACTTCCCCCGATCCCAGTCGGGGGGCTAACCCACAACCTCTCCGCTTCACCCGATCCCAGTCGGGTGGTTAGCCACACCCGCGCGTCCTTCCCCCGATCCCAGTTGGGGAGCTAGCCCACAACCCCTCCGCTTCTCCCGATCCCAGTCGGGAGGCTAGCTACACCACACAACCTCCGCCAGTAACCAGTAACCAATCACAATCACAAACAAGTTCAAAAAGACAGTAACGACACCGGTGACAGCTTCACAGGCACTCAAGGCCAACAAAACACCGACAACCAAACCCAGGTTCAACAAACAGGCACTCAAGGCCACTCAAGACACCTCAACAGTAAACCTCGGACTCAACAGTCCCACAGGCACTCACGGCCTCCCAAGACACCAAAATGACAATACGGGCTCTCATGGCCACCCAAGACTCAGCAATAACCAACACGGCTCTCAAGGCCACCCAAACTCGACAATAAACAACACGGGCTCTCAAGGCCACCCAAACTCGACAATAAACAACACGGGCTCTCAAGGCCACCCAAACCCAACAACAAAATAACGCACAACAACCTCCGGCATAAACTATGCCTCCAACAGTCCTAAGATTGCTAGTTTCACAAACAACCTCCGGGCATGGTCATATGCCTCCAGTACTCCTAATATCGATAAGTTCACAAACAACCTCCGGGCATGGTCATATGCCTCCAGTAAATAAATTACGCTAAGTTCTCTGCTCCTACGACACTACTAAGTGTCACATGCATTTCCAGTAACTACCAAGTTCTCGTAGCATGCCTTTCTAATATTCAAATAAACCTATTCGACCCACGACACCCCGGTGTCACATGCAATTCTACTATTAACTTTCCCTAGTCAGGGCCGAGATCCGGCTACTTTTCCCTACCTCGTAAGCAACTCCAAAAGCGCTCCACTAAACCCGAGATGATCGCATTCACTCGCCGAGCCTCCCTTTGCCTCGGTCCGCAACACGATCTAAAAGAACACAGATTCAACTCACTTTTAAACTAGTACGAACAGGCCAAACTTAAATAAACTCAACGCCCAAACGTAACCCCGACAACGTCGATAAAAGGACCCTTAAAGGCCCGATTCGCCCGACATGGCGAATCTGCCCGGGTTTTGTAAATTGCTTTCCGGGCTCCCCCTCGATCGAAGCCGGACTCTAAATTCAACACGAAGCCCCAAATTAATAACGGTTCCGCCGTTAAGTTAACGGCTACAGTTTGTCCGGTTTAGATTCGACAATTGTCGTTTACACTCGAGCGGGATAAAAGTCGGGTTACGACGGATCGGGTTCGAGCACCCGCGCACCGAACCCAGGTTTGATCTAAACCCAGTTTAAACCCCTTTTTAACTTAAAACCGTCGTCGAACTCCCTTGCTTTAATTAATTCCGTCTTTGATTTTAAAACAAACGGTTTCCTTCTGCTCGTTTCCAAACTCGAGATTTTTGGTCCAAAACCCTTATAAAGCCGATCGGCTTCGTTTCCCTTTTTCGATTTAATCTTAACTATCGACTTTCGTTTTAAAACCCGTTAAACTTAACCGATCTAGTTTTTATCAAGAAGCGTTTTACGTCCAAATTACACAGATCGCCCTTTTGTTTTAATTCCGATTTTTATTTTAAAACTGATTTTCCTTTTTAATCACAAAACCGACATCTTTTGTGTTTTCCTTTTTGGGATTGATTTTCAAAAGTTCCATTCACAACAACACTTTGAATCCGAAATCGTTTTATTTCCATTTCCAAATCTGGAGTTACAGGCTCGGGACAAAACAAACAACAACGAAAACGAACGGTACAGAAATTAAACCGGCCGCCAGCGAAGACGTCGCCGGCGACTAAACCCCCAAGAACGAACCTCACTGTGGAGGGAAGGGCGGTGCACGGCGGTGGTGGCTCGACTGAGCCTTCCGGTGGTGGGACGGCGACGGAAGAAGACGGTCGGCGGCGGAGACGGCCAGGATGGCACCGGCGGTGCACGTCCTTCTTCATGGCGGCCTCCACGTTCTCGGTCTCGGGGCCGAGCACAACGCCCTCGGTGACCTCGCCCACGGCGGTGGCTCCGGCGGTCACGGGCGTGGAGCGAAAGGACGGCGGCGGCTCGGTGAGGGACGGGATCTGAGAGGGAGGTGGAAGAGGGGCTCGACGGCGGTGGCTACGGGTGTGGGAGAGCGGTGGCCGGACAGATAAGGAGGAGATGGTGGCGGCTGGTGGTCGGACGGAGAGGGAAGGGAGACGGGGGCGGCGTGGGGACGTGAGGGAAGAGGAAGGTCGACGTGGGGGTGACGGGACGGCGAGGGCGAGAGCTGGCCGGGTACCTCACCGGCGACGGCGTGAGGAGGAGGGAGATGAGGATTCGACAAAGAAGAAGGGGAACTCGGGAGAGGGTCGGCAGAAACGAAGGAGGAGGAGAAGAAATTATGGTTTCTAAACCCTAATTTTTTGTTTTATAGGGGAGCTGGCAGGTGGGCGGGCCTGGCTTCTTGGGCCACTGAGGAGAGACGGGCCGCACGGCCCAACCGCGACCAACAGGGCCGGGTTGGCCTGACCGGGTCCGCGGGTCTGGTCGGGTCTGCCCGGTCCAATTCCTTTCTTTTCTTTTCTTTTCTTTTCTTTTCTTTCCCCTTAGCAAACGATCACCAATTTCAACTCGATTTTCCCACCTCGACGTTTCAAGACGATAAAATTTAATATTTTGCTTCTTTTAATTTAGCCGGTCTTTACAACAAAAATGAAAATGAATTGAAAGTGAGCTACTTAGTACCGGACTTTCCTGACGATGTTGGAGGAATGGATCCGGTTATTTTAGAAGACGATGAAACTGTTCTTGGTTTTGTTGTGGAATATGGACTTGGGACCCGAAACAACGTACTGCGTGTGGAGGTGATTAACAAACATACCGGTGGTAGGGAAATGGAAATGAATCCTCCTGCTGCTCCCGGTGTACGTGATGAGTACTTTGGCAGGGAAATGTGTAGTCCAATAAATACGGTGGAATCCATTGATTTTATGAGTGTTAACAACGGTGGGCAACGCGTGCATCTCCCACGTCAAGCTGGTAGTAGGGGTAGAACTGATGTAGAAGCAGTAGCGACTCCAGCGGGGTCAAATCATACTCCCCCACAGTTAAGTGTTGAAGATGATTATGTTGATGATGATTATATTTATGATAGGCAAGGCGGGGTAGAAGAGATTCTAGAACAGTTTAGTTCTGATGATGATGATGATGATGATGATGATGATGATGATGATATGGAAGAGGTGGAAGAGGGTGTGGAAGTTGATGAGGAAGAAGTGGCAGTGGATGAGGATGTGGGATTGGAAGATATGGCAAACGAACAAGAGTATCCAGAACAAGAACAATCCAGATCAAGTTTTGATCCTGCAGACCACTTTTATCCGACGGAAGTGCTTGATGCCGAAGCAAACTCGATCGGTTTCCAAGATGGGTCAGGTTTAGCAGTTGGTGATACATTTGAGACGAAAGAAGAGTTTCAGACGTTTTTGTCACATATTGCTGTGAAGGACGGGTTCGATTATCGTGCTGAAAAATCTAACAAGACGGTGTTTGTTGCAAAATGTGCTAACCAACCTTGTGGATGGAGAGTGCAGACCGCCAAAATTGGAACCACAAGGCAGTTCTCCGTCAGAACATATTACAATACTCACCATTGCTCTGCCAATGCGACGAAGCTCCACCGCCGGCAAACAACTACTAAATATGTTGCTGAATACGTGAGGAAAAAATGTGCTGGTCAAAAGACGACACCGTGTCCAACACTAATTCAAGTATTTCTGAAAAATGACACTGAGTCAAGCACCGAGATACCATACTGGCAAGCTTGGAAGGCCAGACGACTTGCCAACTTTTATCTTAGAGGGGATCCCGAGAAAAGTTATGCACTCCTTCCGGCTTATTTGGAGATGGTTGTACAGAATAATCCAGGAACAATCACTCATCTAAAGGTGGATGAAGAAAGCAGGTTCAAATATGTATTTATAGCATATGCTGCATGTATTCGAGGATGGAAGACAATGAGAAAAGTCGTTGCGGTTGATGGCACCTTCTTGAAGACACGGTTCAAAGGAGTAATGCTTATTGCAACCGCACAAGATGGTCATCATCAGCAATATCCTATTGCTTGGGGAATTGTAGACACAGAGAATGATGCGTCATGGACATGGTTTTTTGAGAAGTTACAGCAATTTATACCAGATGAAGATGAATTGGTAATTCTTTCTGATAGGAATTAGAGTATCATCAATGGGAGGTTGAAGATCTACCCCAGAGCAGATCATGGACATTGTAGGTGGCATCTCGGACGAAATGTACGACTTCATTCCAAAAAAAAGGCTGGTGATGCAGAAGGTCTTCTAAATGCTTTCAAAAAATGCGCTGAAGCGTACCGGGTATCTGAGTTCAACAGACTGTACGAAATTATGACTGGATCCTACCCATCGGTCATCGAGTATCTTGAAGAAACAAATATTGCGGTTCATCAGTGGGCTAGAGCACACTTCAGAGGTGATCGGTACAATATCAGGACAACAAATGGAGTGGAGTCGATAAACGCAGCATTGAAAGAGCCAAGAGAGTGGTCTGTCATTGCATTGCTTGATGCTATGCAGGAGAAAGTTTCAGAGTGGTTCAATAGACGTCGCCATCACATTGCATGTATACCTCCAGGTACACAGATAACTCAATATGTAGAGAAAGTCCTTCGGGTAAGGACACGAGTCCCTGCCACCTTGAAAGTGAAACAGCTCAACGCGTCAGAGTTTCAGGTTGTTGGTAACAAACATGTGACCATAGTTAATTTACTTGAGAAGCGGTGTGAATGTCGTGTGTTCGACTTGGATAAATTGCCTTGTGTACATGCAATAGCAGCTGCCAAGTTGAAGAACCTTGATTGTTATCAGTTCTGCTCCGACTATTACTCACTGAATTTATGGAGAATGGCTTATTTTGAAACCCTTTATCCCGTACCAGCAGAACGAGATTGGGTTTCTCTTAGCTCCGAACCAGTTATGAAGGTTATCCCTCCAAAAGTACCACTAAAGCGCGGTAGACCACAAGTCAAGAGACTCCCATCCGCCGGTGAGCCACGTCGGCCACCAAGAATAAGAAAATGTGGATTATGTGGTGAAATTGGTCATACAAGGACAACATGTGAAATGGCAATTATTATGTAATAAGGCCAATTTTTATGTAATTGGATTGGGATGGGATGTATCCTGTATTTTATGGTTGAACAATTTGTACTTGTTGAGGAACTTGGAATTGGGATGTATGTTGTAGTTTATGAACAATCAATTTGGGCTTGTTATATGAAGAATTGCTTGTTATTTCCGGGGAAATGCTGAATTTGCTGAATATGAATATGAACATTTGTTTCTTATATGTCTTTTGAATAGTTAAATTCCGGGGAAATGCTGAATTTGCTGTGTGGTGTTCCAGATACTCAAGACAGTAACCAGCCTAGCAGTCCAAATCGGAATAATGTGTCTAGACTGGCAGTCCAAATTGGAATACTGTTTCTAGAATGGAGTGTAGAACGCTAATAACAATTTCAGACTTTCATGAGAACCTGGACAGTAACAACTAGAAAAGACATACAAACTGAAAATTTTAGTGAAAATCTATAAAAGTTCTTCTAGATCTAGAACATATTTTCTAGAGCAACAGATTATAGACAAAATGAGAACAGAATTGTTGCTTCCTAGAAACACGAGTACAAGGTACAGAACACTAGAAATTTGGTTCATTCATTTGTTGCATACAATATTTGTTTTTTTACCAATTGTATTAAAGTTTGTATATCCTTCCAAAATAAATAAAAGCAACAATATAAATGAATTAAAATGGTTTGTTACAAAAAATTTAAATCTAAAATACGACTTCCATCCTAAAAAAAATAATATACAAAAGCACTTCAAGAAAAATTATCTGACTGTGGAAGTTCAGGACCATGTTGTCATTGTTAAGTTTGCATGTTCTACATTCTCTTATATTCTATTCAATTTGTTACTTATATGTCTTTAGAATATTTAATTTCCGGGGAAATGCTGAATTTGCTGTGTGGTGTTCCAGATACTCAAGACAGTAACCAGCCTAGCAGTCCAACTCGGAATAATGTGTCTAGACTGGCAGTCCAAATTGGAATACTGTTTTCTAGAATGGAGTGTAGAACGCTAATAACAATTTTAGACTTTCATGAAAACCTGGACAGTAACAACTAGAACAGACATACAAACTGCAAAATTTAGTGAAAATCTATAAAAGTTCTTCTAGATCTAGAACATATTTTCTAGAGCAGCAGATTATAGACAAAATGAGAACAGAATTGTTGCTTCCCAGAAACACGAGTACAAGGTACAGAACACTAGAAATTGGGTTCATTCATTTGTTGCATACAATATTTGTTTTTTTACCAATTGTATTAAAGTTTAGATATCCTTCCAAAATAATTAAAATAAGAAAATGGGTGACTATTAAAATGGTTTATTAAAGGCAATATTAAACTAAACACATTAAAATGGTTTTTAAACTAAATAGTAAGGCAAACAGACGTTAGTTTAAGTTTTACATCCAGCCGGTAGTTAGTTTTTTGACAGAATCCATTACTTTGGTAACGAAAATATAATTCAACCCAATCCACATGTTTTCAAACAGATTTTATTTGAACATTAAGGCGCGAACGCGAAAATTGTGTTCTTCATGAAGAAGTCGAACGCGAACGCAAAGAAGAAGGTCCTTTGCCACTGTGGATTTGAAACTCCTGTACGAACCTCAACCACGAAGATGAATCCAGGACGAAGGTTCGTTGGGTGTGTTAATTTCATGGTAAGTCAAAAGCTTAGGGTTTTTCTTTTTTGATTTCGAAATTCCAGCTGAACTGAAATTAGGGTGATCTGATTTGGGAAATCCTGCTCAAATTATAGTTTGTTGTTGATTTGGCAAGTCCTGCTGTGATTAGGTATTCCTAATTTAGGAATTGCTGCTGAAATTAAGGTTTCCTTTTTTATTGATGTGGGAATTGAAATTTATGCTGAAATTAGGGTTTGTTCTGTTTTTTTGGTAGACTGAGGGAACCAAAAAATGCGATTTTTTTCGCTGGATTGATGGACCCAAAGTCGAATGTGGGACAAAGTCAGCTGGGAAGGCAGAGCAATTCAACAAAATATTAGACGATAGAGGGCCAATTTACCCAATTGCCGTTTTAGAAGATAGAGTTGCAAGGATGGAAGATGGGGAATTGCAATTGCGTGAGACACTGAAAGTTTGTGAACATACAATTGCAAGGATGGAAGCTGAGCTTTCTATTGTGTTTGAACAACAACAACAAGATGAGGAAAGGATTCTGAAGCTACAATTGGATTTGGATGCTCAAAGAGATAAAGGTAAAACAGTGATTATGTTAGTTGTTGTAGGATTTGTTATCAGTTTTTGGATAAGTAGGTTAGTATGAATGTATGAATGAATGTACTTGGATACGTAGCTAGGCCATATTAAGGGTTGCTTGTAACCAGACTGGCAGTTCAGATTGGAAAATGTTTTCCGGACTGGATTATAATTCTGATATTACAAACAACCAGATTGGCAGGTCAGGTTGGAAAATGTTTTCAACATAATTACATGTACTAAAACTAAATTGTAAATCATACATAAGGCATAAACTAGAATTCATATTCATATTTGGACAAAGGCCATTTGATAAGGCCTACAAAACAGGGATAGTTCATAGATAACAAAAAAAAACATTACTTCAAAGTCAAACTTCCACACTGAAAAAAAAACATTCCAAAAGCAACAAACATGGAACATTTGTTTCTTCCCAAAAGGAGGAGGCCCTGCCCCTGCAAACCCTGAACTGAACTGGCATATATAAATATAAAAAACTAACTAACTAACTTCTTATACAAGAAGTTAGTTAATCCCATGAAGGCCAGTTCGAGCCGACACTTTTAGAAGGGTCGGCGGCCGGTAGGTTTGCAGGTACAAACAGGGCATCATACGGGTCGTCTTCTTCATCTTCCGGTCAGCCTGGGGCTGGTGCTGGTACTGGTGCTGGTGCTGGTGCTGGTGCTGGTACTGGTGCTGGTACTGGTGCTGGTGTTGGTGCTGCTGGTGCTGGTACTGGTGTTGCTGGTGCTGCTGGTGCTGGTGCTGGGTCCTTCGCCTTCGCCTCCTTCTTGTTCCCCTCCTTGTCCTTCGCCTTCGCCTCCTTTTTGTTCCCCTCTTCCTTGTCCTCCTTCTCCTGCTCCTTTTCGTCCTCCGAGTCCTCCTCCTCTTCGTCCTCGTCGTCGTCGGAGTCCTTCTCCTCCACAACCGACCACGGGTCCTCCTCTGAGTCGTCCTCCGAGTCGTCGGAGTCCTTCTCTCGTACCTCTGGGTCCTCGTCAGGGTCCCCCTCCTCCTCAGCCCCGGAGAAGGGCTCGTCCTCAGGGGCGTCCGAGTCAGACTCCCAACGCTTCCGTTTCGGAGTCGTCGGAGTCACTGCTGCTGATGTTGGTGGCAGCAGACGGGGGAGAGTTATGGGGGTATAGGCTAGGTTTTGATTCGTCAAACAACCAACCCTCTGGCGAGTTGGGTGGTGGGGATGGTGGTGGTGGAGAGTCCATGGATGGAACTTGGAAGATGGGGGGAGTTGGTTGAAAACGAAAACGAAGAGGAAGAAGAAGAAGAGACCTTTTACCAAGCAGAATGGATTTTCAGTGTGGCTTGCATGGGTTCTAGATTGGTTTCTTATATAGGCTAGGAAAAGCAGTTACATGATTACCAAAATTTATTTTGACATGACAAGTTGGGTTAAAGTAGTTATTACAAGTGATAATTACACCCATCTTCCAAAAGACTCTTCGGTTCATGTATAGGCATGGCCCTATAACTGTAATTACTTTGACAAGACACAACTGTTCACAATCCAATTACAACCGCTTGTCACATAGATTCATTAATTTGAAATGATTATTCTAGAATTTAAATTCATTCTAGAAATATATATTCTAGAATTCACATACATACTTGTCATATACCTTCTAGACTTCCAAACCATTCTAGAAACATATGTTCTAGACGGGCAGTTCAGATTGGAAATATGTTCCTAGAATGGAACAGAATTAGACTCTGACCGTAAATCTGTCCTCATATGTTCAGTTTCCAAATAAACCTAACGTACAAAATAATATAAAACCAATTAACAATACAATCCATCCAACATAAGGCTAACATTAAATTTAAAACCAATCTTGTTCACCAAAATAATAAAAATCACATCAAAGTGTACAATTCAAATTACAATCCACCTCAAATATTCAAATTATAAGTCATTGAAACAGTAAAGTTTTATCCTCGATGATCATATGAAAACTCATTCATGTTTGTAATCTAAGAACTTCTCGAATTGTGTTGCTATGTCCACACACATCTTCAAGCGGTAAACAGAGACATACTGTGGACGCATGTAAATAGGGATCGGAAATGATTGGAGCTCCAGCTCGCAATACTTCAGCGCATAAACACCCGAGTCTCCTCTGCACAATAAATGCAAATTACTGACTACTAAGTAAGGGTAACAGTTATAGAACAATAAAATGTTATAACATGTAAAGCTGTAGAAGATTCCATACCTAAGCTCCGCTTGTTGCAAATCAGACCGCCTTTCACACGTCCATTTGGTGCCCGAATGCAGTAATTCCGCGTGAAAGTTCTTGGCAGCAATGAGAATTTGTGGGAACATCACCACAAAAGGTTCCATCACTGCATAAAGGGAATTATCCGGAACTGTTCTATAGCAGTCATACATGATGAGCTTGCAGAGAGTTACGTCCGCCTCCACCATAACCCAATGTTGTGATACTTCGTCCACCAGCAAAGGAAAAAATATTCTGTCACAACCTGCCCATTCCTTACCAGCAAAGATCAGAAGATCGCCCCTAACGTATTCCATTAAGCGATCTGCTACTTGGGGGTTCTCACTTTGAGCCCATGCCATGTGCCCTTCCTTAACGGCATCTGCAAATTCTGCGTCCAACACCACAGCATTCTGTGCATAGAGCTTCTTGCAACGCCCCTGCCGCTTTCTAATTCCAAACAGGCAATCATTCATGTGCTGCATACATGAAAGTAATTTTATTAAATTTATATTACATTGAAAACAATGCAAATAATTAAGGTTCCACTTTACCCTTGCATTCAGCTTTTCGTTTGACCCGCTGAGAGTTGTGTAGTAAGACAAGCTGACCTCTCCGTAAGGTGTTTTGGGGATTTCCTCTAAGGGTATCTTCTTCCTCTTCAGTTTTGCGATCACATCCTTATACACCTGGGTTGTGGATTGATCAGGCATAAGGAGAGGGTTCAAATTCTCTAAGTTCCCTTTAAGTCTCCTCTTCTTCTCCTTCGTTGCTTCGCTGTCCCGCTCGTGTATAACAGAAGCCGAGACTTTCGTCGAGCTTGATTATTCTCTCTTCCGCTTGCTTGTGCCAGGATTCTTTGTGGCAGCCCCCCTTCTCTTTGTGGCCCTTGTGGCAGGCTTCTTTGTGTTAGACTTCACCTTTTTTGCAAGACGCTTACTTCTAGTAACTTTAGCTGGAATTTCCTTGGCCTTTTCAACAGCAGCCGACTCATGGACCTCTTGGTTCACCTCAACTACTTCCTTCTCCACGGACTGTTCCTTTTCATTCACATCTTCCCCTTCATTGCCTTCCTCTTCTTCATTAACTTCTTCATTCACTTCTTCATTAACTTCTTCATTCACATTTCCTTGTTTGTTCAATTCCACTACAGCGGGCACATCTTCTTGTCCAACTGCCACTCCTTCTTCTTCTTCTTCTTGTTTGTTCACTTCCTCTTCAACGGCTGCTCCAATTTTTAAAACATCAACTTCCTCTCCATCCTCTCCACCATTGGGAACTCCCACTTCTTGTTGGTTCTCATCCATTTCCTCTTCGGGAACTTCTTCTCCTTGGTTCACTTCAACTCCAGTGGCCACACCTTCTTGGTTCAACTCCTTCTCACCAACATCCCCCGTCACATTATCGAACATGTCCATCTCATCTTCTTGGTTCTTCTGTTTGTCCTGCCCAGGAAATGATGCTTCAGAACCTGCTCCGAAGTGGTTTGATGGACTGTCTTCATGTTGTCGGGCTGACAGAGCTCCCACGATCGCCTCAAATTGTGTCTTCTGCACTTCCAACACACTTTTCACATCAGCCTGCACTGACAGGACCTGGCTCTTTAGCAGCTCAATTTGCTCCATGACAGCCTTGTAAAGTCCATCATCGGACTGTGGGTGTGACGCAGGAACCTGAACCTCCTCTGGTGCTGCTGGTGGAGTTGGCGGTGCCACATGGACGGTCTGATCTTCTGGAAATGAAACAACAAAGCCTTGCTCCATCTTTTCCACCATGTTGTCCAACAACGGATTCGGATGTTCTTCTTCTTTGTTCACGAATTCTTCCATCCAAGGCTGCTTCTTTTCTTCCTCAGTGGGGACCAACAGACTTACGATTTCCTAAGCACAAAAACGAATAAAATTTAATACGTGGAATTTATATGAAAACGCATATATTATATGAAAATTAAATTCCTAACCTCCGGTGAGCTTTTTAAGAGTGCTTCCCTAACAGCACTGTAGGACGGATTTCTACTCCACGTTGTCTTCCATTTTAGAATTCTAGGCAAGTCTACGCCGAAGTCTTCACGAATTGTTGCGAACTTCGTTGCTAATGATGGTATGCATTCAAATGAAAGTATCTACGACAAAAGATACAAATCATAAGAGACATCATGTACACTATGATATTAAAAAAATATTTGTATGAAGGATTAGTTACTTACTGTGAGAGGAAGGAAGAAGCCGGCATATGTCATACTACTCTCATTTCTTGGGTTCTTCTGAGCCACCAACATTTTATTTCTCAACTTCTTTGCTTTTATCTGTTTTAGTAGATAACTGAAGGACAGAGTACCCCAAGGGTATGCGTAGAACATCTTCAAGTTATCCACTAAAGCCAAATACTTGCGATCCAGCTTATGGAAGCGTCTGTCCAATGGCATCAATACTCCCCTGATGATCAACAGCAAGTAAACCCTAATAATATCCCAATTAGGCTTCGTAGAAGGCCTAACCTCCATTTGTTCGCCAACCAACTGGGTCAATTTCTTCTCTAAGGTCAACATACTAGCATCTAGTGTCGGGAAGTGTTTCGAGGACAAAACTTTGGACTTCATTTGTTTTTTAAAAAAATTATCATCGGGAAAAGCTTCACACTTCAGCCCCGATATTAAACAGAATTCCTTTAAAGAAAATCTGACCGGTCTTCCTTGGACCAAGAACCAGATTTCGGACGACCGGTCCAAGTCAATTTGTCGAACTAACAGAGACCAAGGAATTTGACAAGAATTGTCACCACTCGGTTGGATGTCCATCAAATGACCAAATGGAGCTTTTTTAAGGGTACGAAGGTGGATTTCATCATCACTTAACCTCTCAAGTTCTCCTTTGATGAACTTAAAAGTTCCCCCTACATGACTCTTCACTGATACCTTGCAATCGAAATGTTCACTCTCGGCCAAAATAGGTTTAAACTCCGGCATCTCAATTTGGACTAATCGTGCATTATCTAGGCTTGCACTTGAACTTTCACCCTCATCATAACTTGGAATTTCTCCGTCGAAGGAACTTGACCTAGAACTTTCATTTTCTTCACCATATGAGTTTTGCCTACTCTTTAGGGATGATAAATTTGCCTGGTAGGGTGCAAACAAGTAATTACAATAACAGAAAACAATTCATTTCAAATTGTCCTGCAAAACTATAAACACACTTCATTTCAAATTGAACTTTAATTCACAGATTGCCAACCATAACCGCCATAGATTTAATGACCTAACAATTCATTCTAGAATATCAACTCCCAGATTGCGAGCCAGAACAACCCCTGATTTTACGACCTACATATCCCCTAAACCGTATCTAAGCATAACGAATAAATCCCCCTAAATTTATACATTCAAACAGGAATTCAACGTAGCTACACGACAATTAAACACAATTTCACCCAAAATTCAGCCTATCTAAGCACAACCAGGGAATGGAAACCGAGAACAGTTAGGGCTTACTTACCATCTCAGCTCCGACAATACTTGTAGCTCGTGGAGAATGGCCGGAAACTGGAACTCGATCCTTCGACCTTGCTGGAGAAGAACGGAGACGATTCCTTGCTGGAGATCAGTTGGGTCGAAGGTTTCTGGGTTTTGGGGGGGTGTTTGGAGTCGAACAAGAAGAAGAAGAAAATAGAATTGAATGAGGGAAAAACGACACAGCTTAACATAAGTTGTTTCACTTTGAAGTTGAAGCTGACTAGGATAATTTGAAGAGCTGACAAGGATAGTTTGAAGCTGACAAGGCAATGTTGTTGAAGTGCTAAAAGGGCACAAATGTAATCTCATGCATTTTACTGATAAAAAGAAAATCAAAAATAAAAGAAATAAGTTCAGCTAAATTACGGGGTCTGCCACCGTAAGACTTTGCTAGAATAAGGCCATTTGGGTAATATGGCCGGGTTTGAACGCGGAATTTACCCTCTTGAAATTTATCCGAAACGGAACCGTTGAAAATAAACATATAAATATATAAATATAAGTATAATTTCATATAAATATATTAAATTTATTTTATTTTTTATTAATTATATTAATTCTTATTAAATTACACTAATATTCTCACTCAAGTTATTTTTAAGGGGAGTAATGCTATAATTATGTATATAAGTAAGGAAGATATACACAGTCCGATGAAAACACTAAAAAAACGGCAAATATCACAGACTTTAGACTTGGTACACCCTTAATAATACCGACTTCTGGTCAAAAAATATGGTGCAAAAAAGTGTGACCCGGAACGTGCACGAAAAAATGCAACAAAACATGCACACCAAAAGTGCAGCAAGTGCACGCCGACGCTGCAACAAGTACAGTTATTTGACCCGAAAATACCACTACCAAAATCAAAACCTAAAAAAAGAACAAAAATCTAGAAACGAGACCATGTCTCCTAAGATCCAACACACCGACCATCTCGGTATTTATCCATCTTACTTTGATCACCGGTATCCGAAGAACAATGCCGGAGAAACGAAGACTCACACATAACATTCCAACTCTACTTCTATAGTGCCCTCTTCACACTCAGAGTATAAATATGAGACTTCCTCAATAGACTCTCTGACCTAAACTGTAAAATAAGGAGCAACAAAGAGATTGAAGGAGCCAAAACTTGAAGAGGAAGAAAAAGGCATGTGACGAATGGGCAAGAACCAAGTATTTGTGACCAACGAAATAGAACCTCTAGAAAAAGATGGAGAAAGCGAAAATATTGGCCTCCGCCGACAACAACCGAGGCAGATCCTCAACCGTTACCAACGGGACAAGAGATCAAAGGAGGGGGAAAGGGGCTGTCAGGTTTTTTTTTTGCATGCTAAAAGAGGGGGGAGTATAGCTCGCAAGAGATCTAAATTCTAAAAGCTAGATATTCTCACTTCAGTTTATTTAAATGATAAGTGATAAAAGCTTTCATCAAGAAGTTAATTTTTCAGAATTTTTGCACCGTCATAAATAAAAGAAATTTGATCTGAAAAAACCACGAGTAAGACTTTATAAAAAAAAATTCTCGTTTTCAAACCGTAGCCGCCTCCCCACAAACACACTTCTTCCTCCACTTATCGTTGGCAACGCCATAATCTCCGACCATGGACGTCGTTGGTTGTTAGGCTCTCGTCTTCTCCCCATTCTTCCCTTTATTTTTCTCTCTCCCCTTCCATGTTTTTAGCTTAGTTGGGTTTGGTCGTTTGTTCCCTTCAGATCTAGATCGTGGGAGGGTAGGAGCTTGTTTGCAACTCTACTTCTAGGGCAACGTTGTGGTGATGGTGCCTGAACAAGCTCGCTCCTATATGGCTCCGGTGTTGGACCTCTGTTTTGGAAGCTTGTCGTAGGTGCAACTGGTCGTGTGGCCCGTTTCCTCTCCCAGCCGTCTCCTCCTTATCTAAGGTGGACCAGTTGCGTTCCGATCCAGTTAGGGTCATGTTTGGCGATTCTTTTTTGGTCCGGTGATGACCTTCTAA
Source organism: Erodium maritimum (assembly GCA_963921825.1). Classification (NCBI taxonomy): domain Eukaryota; kingdom Viridiplantae; phylum Streptophyta; class Magnoliopsida; order Geraniales; family Geraniaceae; genus Erodium; species Erodium maritimum. Next base: position 24,033,257 of record OY997590.1, read on the forward strand.
GGAAGCCTCTCCTTCTCGGGGTAGATGGTTTGTTCCAGCTATTAGACCATCGGTGTTCCCGTCAGTTCTGCAAAGCTTTGGCAACACTACTCCGACCTCGTGCTTCGTTGATGGTACGATAGTCGACTTCGGTAGAATTGGTCATCCTGGACTAAGATATGCCCCTTGGACCTTCTCTAGTGTTGTCTTTGGGTGGCCAGGTCTTTGTAGGAGAAGTCGATGAACCAGGTTCCGTTTGGTTTTTTACAGCTCTAATCGCGTCTGGACTTGCCTCAGGAGTTTTGTTCGATCCTCTAGGCTGAGGTGGAGGTGAGGCCTTTGGTGCGGCATGACTCTTCTCTATTAGCTATGGCATCAGATATGTCCGGGTTCGGGTTGGCTCGTGCACGGTATAACTATAGGACTTCCCCAAAGGTTCCTTACTTGGTGTTGGCCGACGAGGGGTTACCGATCACGATTTCAGAACGCTCAGCTCGAGTTCCAACCTCGAATCCCCAGAAATGGTGACGGTGTTGTTGCTTTCTTGAAGGTGTCTCGAGTCTTCGGTGAGTTTTTCTGGGTTGGTCTAGCATGCGCGTGTGGTGGCCCTCAACGTGTGGTAGTGGGTATCCCGGTGAGGGCTCCGGTGCTTTTGTCTCTTGTGGAGGTGAGGCCTTTGGTGGGGTGTCGCGCTTCTATGCTGGCTTTGGTGTCAGATCTGTCTGGGTTGGGGTTGGCTCGTAATCGGTATAATTACAGGCCTTCCCCTTCGACTCTCGCTTGGTGTTGGCCGTCGAGGGGTTACCAATTTTGGTATTGGAACGCTTAGTTCGATTTCCAAAATCGGATCCTCGGAACTTGATGACTTTGTGTTACTGCCTGCTTGAAGGTATGAGCTCGTTCGTGGTAGAAATACTGGTCCTCCCCTTTTGGGCCTTTACTTGGTGTTGACCGGAATTGGGTATCGGAGGACTGTGTTTAAGCCCCAACGTCTGGTAACCTCTTTTCCCTCTATGTTTTGCTTTCTTCTCCTTGTCTTTCCTTCCTCTCTTATCAATTGGTCTTTGTTACTTTTCGTTCCCGATGTAGTTCGAGCTCGTCGGTTGAAGTTGTTGGCCGCCAGCGAGGGTTAAGGATTTACTGCCTTCTGAGAAGCCATTCGAATGATTGAGTGGGGTAAAAGGAGTTCTGTGAGTTTTTATCGGGTATATTCTCGTTTTGGGTTCATGAAGTTGTTCAGCTCCGACAAGGGTAGAGTTAAGTTTTTATCGGTTTGTTGGCTTTGCTGCTGGAAGTCCTCTATATTTGTGCTTCAAGTTGGTTATATATGGATGTTTGTAAGTCCTTTTTTCCTCAATTTGTGCTTCATAGTTGTTATATATGGGTATTAGACCCTGTTTTTATGTTTGTTGGCTTCTTGTATGAGGCGTGTGATTTTTAGTTTTGGTTGAATTTCATGTGTTGTATTTCTTGGTGGGTGGTTTCTTCTTGTTGATTGCATTCTCTTGATAGGTATTTTTTGGTTTCAGTTATGCCATAAATGAAGGTTGCGTAATTTTTGGGCTTTTGGTGGTCTGTAGTAAGACTTTTTGTACTCCTCTCTTTCCTCGTGTGAGATTTTATTTAATATATGTCTTGCTGATAAAAAAATATAACTTACAAGACACATAGATATTTTTGTTCCAACTTCTTAAATTTTTATAAGAATATGTTTTGTCATTTGTTTTATTAAAATAAAAGTTAAGCATAATCAAGTGAGAGAAATTAAATATCTATATAGTCAATTGAGAAATATAATAAATATGGTGTACTTTATGTTATTATCCTACAACATTTTTATCATAAAATCGGTGAATTTTATTATGGAAATTAAAAAAGAAGACAAGACATGGTTTTGGACATACTCAAAATGCATATTCTATAAATAAAAAACCCAATTAATCTAGGTGATAAACTAGAAGACTTATCCCTATTCTCATGACTAGTCCCTACTATCACTTCTCTTAGATCTATTCGGATGGACTTGTGGTGCCTCAAATGCTCGCCTACCCCGATAGAGACCTCATTGAATGAAGAGACCCAGGTAGCCTAGAAGTTCTTCAGAAGAAGGAGGAGACTTGGGATCGGGTTATACCATATCATATTGGGGACTGGACGTGTCTCCTTAATAGTGTCCCACTATCCCGTCTGGTACTCATTGGAACTAGAAAGTTTGCATAGCAAACCTCGCCTTGTTGTTTGGGCCCACAAGAACCCCATCTATTGGACCACAATAGCACACCCCGCCCTGCCTCTGCTCTCCCCGGTTTATCGTAGTCGTTCGTGAGGTGAACGCCCTCCCTGTTCAGGGCCTTGATCATCACATCAATGAAACCGAACTCCTTCGTGTAGACGTCGACATCCACGTCCTGGCCCCAAAATAGGACGACCCCCCCCCCCCCCCTTGTGCCTTCTACCGGCACCCACGTGCCCCCATGGAAGCCTAGGTTGCGGCGAAACACAGCGGTGCAATCATTTTCTTTCATCGTCTCAGAGAGAAAGAGGAGGTGGGGGAGTGTTGATGAATGAGGTCTTTATATGTTTACATGGAGAGGTGTTGCGATCTCGTGGCAATTCCAAGCCAAGACGTAGAGCAAGAGCTGGGGTGGAGGCAAAGGAGGTGGATACAACAATGATGGAATCAAAGGAAGTGGAGGCTAAGTAGGAGAAGGAGCAGAGACGAAGGTGGAGAGGGAATATGGGATGGGGGTTGAGATGGCGAAGGCGTATATAGAGAGGATGGCCGGGGAGATATGTCAGGAGGGGAAAGCCAGGGCGAGGCACCGGGAGAATAAAGATTGGATGAGACATCGGGATGATAACGCTTGGACGATGTACCAGGAGGAGAACGCCGAGTACGGCATGATTGGTTAGGGTTGGTTAGGGCTGGTTAGGAGAGGAATGGGCTTCATTTGAGAGCTAAAGGTTAATAGTGAAATATTATCCTACAACTAGTATTGAGCTTCTAGGAGACAAGCGAGGGGCAACAAGCACCCTTTTCCCCAATGAGCATCATGGAGGTCAATGAGGGGTTTACGGTTACTAACGCCTCACTGGTCGCATTGTGGCGTTGGTTCCACCAAATACCGGCACAATCTTCCTTAACTATCTCGGGAGCCAACATTCTCGCGTTTTTGGATCCCTATATTATCAATCTAGGGAGGACGACACATGGTAGATCCTCAAAGTAGTACTTCGCCCACCTCAACACCTTTCTTCCGGAAATGGGCTAGCTTTGTCCTAGCTCACCATTTGGAGTAGAAGTATGAGTTGCCTCACCGGCTATTGTAGTATCCCTCTCCTGACACCAACCTTGGAGCATTTTGGTAAATGCGTATTGTTTTATTTACTTTTCTTTCAATCCCACGATGTTCGGGCGTTTTAGTTATTTATTTTTTTCTTTCCTTTGGTTTCAATACTCTATGCCGCCCTTGTCTGTGTCATTGTCAATAACAAAGTCATTACCATTGTCCTTTCAACTCACACGTTCTGGCTCCAGGATTTTTAATTGATTCAGAAACCAAATCTATTTCCCAAAACACCAGTTTGACCGGAAGTTTCGAAATATAAGCTATTTCCCTACACCTTGACCAACCTCTAGGAAGCACAGTGTATGTGACAGTCGAAGAAGAAATCTTTGTCTTCTTTCCTTTCGACCGCCTAGGGGACTTAACAAATGGCCTTGAATCCAATCTGTAATGCATGTTGGATGGAAAGGACCAAACTCGATCATCTCCTTGAGAGCAGATTGACTTGAAGATGAGGCTTTCAAATTAGCCTCATTCCCAAACGCCTCAACAGCACCATGGCCCTAGGAACTCATGACTGAATACGTGCAAACCATGTTCTCCGCCTCAACGATCGAAGCAACACATTTGAATACTCGACAATACTCAAGTCTGGCTCAGAGTATCCCATCAATCTCGGACCCAAGGAACTTAGCCCGACCTTGACCGGTGATGACGTCTTGCTCTGGCCACCCCCTGAAAATAGATATATCCTTCAAACTGCAGTAGATCAAAGGAATTTAGTCCACCGATAAGGCTCATTTGACATCGAACTTGTCATAGATCAAGAGATGCACCCGGTTGCCCATGTCTCGAACAATCACTTCACCAGAAACCAATCGAATGAGAGTCCCTTTGATCGAAGCCAGGTTTTCGGATCCATGAGCCAACACCAAAACTCTTGGCTTTGCCCAACACTGATGCTCTATTTGTTGGATCCCAAGACAAACGGGGCTCGATCCCTTTTCCCCAAATCTCGGGCCACCATAAGTTTGAGACCATACACTATGAAGCCATTGAACGAACTTACCATGGTATCCTTGTCCTGTGGATGAACAAACAAAAATCCAAAAAAAACGCATGTTCCGATTCGGACGTTGGATCAGCTCTACTTTGAGAACACGAGCTGGCCGACCGAAGCGCTCTCGGACCTAGTCCTCCGTTGATTGGTAAGGGAGGTTTCAATCTCTCAACGTATATGATTAGAGTATCACTTATTAATTGGTTTTACATAAGATTTATCAACCAAGTCTTGGTGATACTTCATTCAGTTACAATATGTCAAGGTTTCAAATAACTTAAAAATAAATACTCAAGTTCAAATTCAATTGGTTTCGTTTATTTTTCTTTATAAATCTTTGGTAAAATAATACTTGAATTTATGAAATTAGTCAATTGTAAGCTTAAGTTTAGCTTCCCTCAACTAGTTAATACACTTCTTATAATGACTATTTTTAAGCATGTATGAAAACTTTTATGAATAGAAAACTTAAACATATATATTGATAGGTAAAAGTTAGAAAGGAAAAGGGCGAGCTTGTTTCTAGTTTGTAGACATCTAATGCCGACTTTATAACAAAATGCTTGAATATATCAGGGATAATTTGTGGGAGGTCAGTGCCTCGGTTATAGTAGCAGACGGGAGGGCCACGAGGTTCATTTCCTACCTCGATCTAAAAGTACTCGAGATATCTGATAAGAAGCGTTTTAAGGGATACCGAGCGTCCAGAGAGAACACTAGAAAACGGGGGAATCATAATGTTACATTTACACCAACCTCGGTGGGCGAGATGTGTGTCCCCACACACACCTCAGGTGTCAAACTCCTGATCCAGTGGATATCGAGTTTGCACTTGTAAAATGGTCATGATCCAACGGACGGGGATGGAGCATCCTTGCACGGAGTGGTGGAGGCGGCGCAGGATGTAGCGTAGGCGACGGAAGTGGATACCACCAAGGTAGTAGGCGGGCTCGCGACGGAGGCACCAAAGGAGGCGGAGGCGGCGCATGTGGTAGACGGGCTCGTAGAAGATGCGCTAGTGGCGGCGGTGGCTTAGAAGGCGAAGGCGACAACATTGGTGGCGGCCTGACGGGATAGTGGATCTCAGGCAGTGAGATTCCGTGGAGGGTAACAGGTGGATCGGGACTGATCGTGACGTTGGAGGGACTGGTGTTGCCAAGTGTATTGAGGCGGGGGAGATATGTGGGAACCATGGAAAATGGCGGAGGAGAAGACTCGGATAGAGATTGTGGATCCAAAGGACGAAACAGTGAAGACATTGGGGATTAACGCGGTGGTGGTGAGAAAAAAAGGTGGAGGTGATCGGAGATGGTCTAGAACCGACTGCCGAATTAAAGAGACATACTTCTTTAAGAGACGATTAGACATATTGTTACCCATAATGACTTAAATATGAAGATTTTTTAATTAACTTCATATAAAAAAAAACTAGTAATATAGAAAAATGAACAACCATTTAATTAAAAAAGAAAGCGGACAGATTACAATCATGATTAGCAGCTAATTAAACTTGTCTACCCGTCGTCATTGTGTTTGGCATTTTCATTGTACAAGTTGTCCCCAAGATCAGAGATTCGTTTAGGCGTCGACACCAACATCAGTAGCCGAGGATTACGACTCTGCCAAACGTTAAATCTTAATGTCATGTCGTACCGTGTCACCCTAGCGCACCCTGAATCGACGTTTGGCGTTGCACCATAGAGTTTTTGACGAATATTACCTTCGTCTCTGTTTTTTGGTTTTCTTGTACAACGTAGTTCGCGAAAACGGATCGCCCCACAGTTTGTCCTCTCTAACGGCACGCCTCCAGCGCTCCTTAAACCTTCGAAACTCCCAACTAGACTGTCTCCTTATCTCCATCCGCACATCAATCTTGGCCTTCCTTCTCTTCTTGGCCTTCAACTCTTTCTTCATAGCACTCCCTAGCGTCTGTATCCCCTGATGCACCACAAACTCGCTGTCCACCACCCCCACCTTCCTCGTCCGATCCCCCTGCGCGCAATACCCTAACCTCATGTCCACTCCCCACCCATGGACTAGGTCGTTCTGTATTAGATGCCAAGCACAATACCACGCCGACCTCGAGAACACTGGAGCCATACCTTCCACGAAGCCGGTGCAGGGCGGTCCCTGGCTGTCCTCGTCACATTTGGTACTGCCTCTCTGCTCGTAGACCCGCGTATGGAACTCCTTCATTCTCGCCCGGATAGTGATCCTGTGATGGATGATCGTCGAGTTCGGGTCCAGAGCCGGTTGGGATATCTCCAGACCGGCTGACCGCACGATCTCCAGGTACCGGCCCGGGTGGAACCGGTCCACGCCCAGATCCTCGTCCCACAGGAACAAGTAATCGTAGATGGACACCACGTCCGGGTGGAGGAACCGTTTGGCGAACCACCATTTGGTCTGGTTCTGGGCGACAATGTGGATGACCTTGTTGCTCCACGGAAGGGCTTTCATCCAGGCGTCCAAGGTGGAGTCGTAGTGGAAGAGGATGACGGTGAAGTTCTCCGCGAGGAACTTGGTGACGATGCTGTCGATGTTGTCCTTCTGCCTGATGCCGGCGGGGATGGCGAGCAGGTTGCGGCCACCGGCGCCGGAGTCCATGGGGTCGAGGCGGTGGGTCCAGAGAGGCTTCATCTCGAAGTCGGAGCGCGGGACGATGATGCCGCGGGGGAGGTGGTGCAGCTTCCTGGGGACGGCGTGCTTGTCGGAATCGAAAGGGTCGAAAAAGTCCTCCATCTCGGTGTGCTTGTGCTGGTAATTTGTGATTCTGTATTCGATGTATATCATTACTGTAACCACAAATCCCATCAACACGATCCGCATCTTCATTTCATCTCCATTTTCGGATACAGCTGCAGAGGAAATTTGTGTCACCAAGTGAAAATGAACAAATAAAAAATCTGCAAGCGTTAACAAAAGATTCGTTATGTTTCATACCAGGGCAATTTGATTGATCATGAGAGTGGAGACGTACGCCGGTGGAATTTTTCGTGGAGACAGAATGGTGTCCGGCTGAAAGATGTAGTCTGGATCTATGTTTTTTCAAACACGTGAGTTCAGATGTTGGATCAAATGGGTGAGCTCAACTACTGTCTGAGAGAGAAGACAAGTCTTGATTCCACATAGATGAGCTAATGTCTGCACAAAATCAGGGGATACACAAATGAAATCATGACCATTTCATCGTGATTTAGATGCAAAACCAAATTGTCACACAATTAACATGGGATCTAGTCACTACAGAATTTAGAAAGGAAAAGAAAATTTAACTAGCTTGCCTTAAAATTCTTTTATTTGCAACTTTTGTGTAGGAGTGTCCAAAATTGACCCATAACTCAGTCTATCCGATCAATCCGTCCAATCCAGTTCCAATGGGTTTGCCCTCATGGGTTACGGAGACGGACCCGGGTTCAAAAATACCAAATCCGAAGTGAGCGCTCCGTATATCGGATCCGTGACATGATTTCCTATATAATCCAGACCACTCGGATATGGTACAAGTCCAAGGCCTAAGGACATACTCTTACAATTTTAATGACTTTTGCATATGAAGATGAAGATTGATGGCTTGAGATTTTGAAGATGATTGCCAATTTTGTAATAGAATATGTCGTAGTTTTGTGTTTTTTTTTATCGGCAAATCATATTTAAATTAAAACCTCTCACAAGGCGAAAGAGGAGTTACAAGAGCAGATCTGTCTACAGGCCCCAAAAGCCCAAAATTGGACGCAGCCAATTGTAAGGGCAAGGCAGAACAACAACTTAAGACACAAAGCAGCCTAGGGTATACAACCTAAAGAAGAAACAACTCTGAACCCAACAAGGAGAAATACAATCTATAAGCAAGAAGACAATAAGACTAAGAAACATCCGGAACAGCAACCCAAACAGAAACCATACAACCAGCTACCAAGAGAGCGAACAACAACAAGGAGAACCGTCCAACGACCACCCTCAGCCTTCCAAGCCGGTCGTAGCAAAACAATCATCCAAAAATCCAAGGCAAGACTTGAGCTGAGCGTTCTGAAACCGCAATCGGTAACTCCTCGCCGGCCAACACCTAACGAGGACCCAAGGGAGAAGGCCTGTAATAATACCGAGCTTGTATCGACATGAATCCAGAAAAACTGATACCAAAGTTAACCGAAAAGCGCAACTCCAAAACGAAAGTCCAACCAGCAACCCTTTAAGAACCGCACACCTATATGTCAGTCTCTAAAACTCGCCGTCAATCCTCCAAAACAATTCCGGCCAACACCAAAAAAATCCCCAAAAGGGAAGGACCAGTATTTCTACCGAGGGCGAGACCAGACAACCTAGCTAGCAGAGGAAATCATCACTACCGGGAATCCAGGGGTGAAACTCGAGCTGAGCGTTCCGCTACCGGGATCGGTAGCCCCTCGCTGGCCAGCACCAAACGAGGACCCAAAGGAAAAGTCCTGTAATTATACCGAGAACAAGCCCACCCGGGCCCTGGAAGATCTAATACCTAAGCCAGCAAAGGAAAAGACGCAACACCTAGAGCGGTCTTCCAAGCCACGAACAGTTGCTGCCACGCGCACCCACGAACCTCCACTTTCGCCGGAGAATCCCCAAAAAAGGGACTCGAGAACTCAAGAAGTCTCCCCCAAGAAAAGGGGGAGACAACCTGAGCAGAGACACCACAAGTCTCTGACCAATCCGACATGGTGTAGGTGAAAGGAACAAAGAACACACACAAGCAACCAACAGGATCGAAGCCGAAATGAGGGAGGAACTGATCAAACCTTGTCGGAGTCGACGGGCGCTTAGAGAGAAGATGACCAAGTCCACCAAAGAAGAAGATCTCGTAGCAGAGATCAGTGGAAATGTAGTTGAAACCAGGGAAATTGAAGCTGGAAGTGCAAAAATGCTAATTGCAATCTGATCTGGGCCTCATAAGGATTGTTCCTTAAAGAAGCTAAGCCCACAGCTCGAAATAGGGCCTCGGCCCGTATGAAACGGGCCCAGCCCGATAGCGTCTGCCCTACCCGCTGAAGACGCAACCTTCGACACCGGTTGATGACCTGGTCCAATCAGCACCAACCCCGCCGCCATGTGCTCGTACCCGAATCGACGATGCCGGAGCACACACGAGGCGACGCCCTAACTTTGGACCTGCAAGATAGGTCCAGATCCGGAGTCTAGAAAGGGAGCGGGCGGTGGCACGCCGCTAGAACGCGCCGAGTCGCAGAGATCCCGGAGCTTCCACGAACAGCTGTAGAGGAACAGATCCGTCGCCGATGAGCAAAGGGAGAAGACCTAAGAAGTTGAGCAGATCCGTCGCCGACGAGCAAAGGGGGCAGACCCGAGAAGATGAACTTCTCCAGCAAAGAGGGGCAGCGCTGCTCCGAACTGCACAAGAGGAAGCTGAAGGCGATGACAGGCAAGGAGATAAAGGGTAGGAGAAGAAGAGGGGGGAGAAGAGGTTACCACCGACGGCGTCACTGGTCGGAGGCCAAGACGCCGCCGGCGGGAGAAGGAGCAAGGAAGAGCTACAGTAGAAGGCGTCTAGGTATTAGTAGAGAGCGTATTCTTTCGCATAACATTTCAATTCTGAAGGAGTTGTTAATAGAGTTTTGGTTCGTAGTTTTGTGTTGAACTCATCTTTTGTAATCGTCACCTTTATTAGGTCAACTTTAACTCCCTATATGACGTTTGTAATCCTTGAACCTCTGATAAAGTTTAAACAGGATATGAAGTTTTCCATCATTAAGAAGTGACCAAATTGAGAGCTTCTAAGCACTCTTTAATGACTTTTTAATGGTTTTTTTGATAATGAAAAAAATATTTGAAAGTATATGCACTACTACTTACGGTTAATGTTATCAATTGTTATCAAATTCGGATGGGTTGGTTCAACCCGGTGAACCGGCCCATATTCCGAACGGGCGGGTTCAAAGGTCATTTATTGGGCCCAGTACCGTGAGTGGGTTAAATTTTTTGAACCCGATCACTCTGGATCGGTTCAAAATTTTGGCCACGGGGCCGGGGCCCGGCCCATAGACACCCCTACTTTTATATGTTTCTTTTTCTTCTCACCTCCCTACTAGTATTTTTTTTAGATACTCCATGGTGTTGATTTGTTTCGTTAAGATAGCAAGAAGTAGAAAAATATTTAGGGTATTGATTTACAAATAAAAAAGAATAGGATTACAAGTTAAAATTATCTCAATAATTTATAAATAGTATTTTTTTCAAAGAACCATAAAATCATATCTACTCAATCACATATATTGTGTGGTTATTGCTTTTTGACCGATAGATTATTTTTTTGAAACGAGTATATGGAGTATTGTATTAGTGTAAACTGTAATCCTTACAGGTTAAGGCATAACTGTCTAGGATTCCAGATATTTGTCCCAGTCGACCGTAGTCCACCAGGCGCTCATGGATGCGTAGAAAAAGTCTGCTTCTGCTCGCGGATCTTAACTCAAGAGTTCTCCTTACCGACATTTCAAAAGAAATAAACCTCAAATCCATAAACCAAGATAACCAAGGACCTAATCGACCTATGAGTAAGAGAAACAACAAACTGAAAATAAATGGGAGTTGTGCTTTGACTGCGGCTTTCCCGAGACTCCTCAGCACTGGTAGTCCCGGGTCTATGGGTATAGGTCCAGGGGAGACCTTCCCACCCCCGCCGGGTCCTATCATTTTCCTCGTGGAGGGTCAATTCCCTCCACCTGCAATTCCTGGATGCGCTTCAGTGTAGCCTTCTTTTCCCTTTCTTCCTGACTATTTTCTGTTTCATTTACCCCCTCCTCTTGTGGCTGCATTGTGTGAGGTCAGGACACCAGTTCAGTGAGCTCCCCGAGCTCTTCAATCCTCCAGGTGAGTGCGATACCGGCCCCATCAGTAGGGTTTGTCGATTGTGTGGCCTTCTCCACATTGGTGTCCCCTTTTGTTTCACCCCTCTTTTTTCAAGGTCGGGGTCCGATTGTCGGGTTGTACTTCAGTATACCTCTGAGGTACACTGGCAAGTGATCCTGGTTGTAGTGAGGGGGTGGTACCCTAGCGTTTATCGGGCGACCTATCTTCTCATGCGTTGGTCGCGATGTCGTCCCCCTACCTCGGTGTGGGGTACCCGAGGATTTGGCCATGCCGGGGATTGGGGAAACTCGTTCAGACTCTCCTCCCTGAGCCCGACTTGGGCAGTGGCCTTCGGTGTGATACATGGAGAGTTCCCGATCGGGACAGTACCTGTTGGAGAGGAATCAACCGGTTTTCGCTGCATGGGGTTGGCACATGTAGGTTCAGAAACCCTATAGGCACCCCAGCGTTCGCCAATGGGTCTCGAGAAGGGTGGCGGGGGTCGTGCGTACCAGGGGCCATGATCCCAGCCTCCGGTTTGGTGTCCGCTCGGGACCGAACGATGATACCCTCCAACCCCGGCGTCGGTGACCGGTAAGGTTCGATAATAGGGGCGGTATGGCATCCGAGAATGTCCGTACTTGGGTCATGCCGGGGCCGGATGGATGTACCACGTATGATCACGCCCGGAAGGGAGGGTTGGACGATGACGCAGGACGTGGTGGCGGGGGAAGGAGGATTGCGGGTGCCATCCTAGGGTTCGTCGTGCAAAGGGTCGCTGATGGGGGGAGGAATCGGTCGCACAAAAGGATAGGGGATGCATGGCTAGTCGGGATGCATGATGATCGGGTGATGAAGGCCGCAGAGCGAAGAATCGAGAGAGCAGGGTAGCTGTGGCATCGCCCCCGGCGAGAAAAAACCAACCCTAATAGGGTTCAAGTGTTAACCCTAAAAGAGTTCTCCGAGAGCTCTTGGTTCTAACAAAAATTGTGCAATATAATATAATTGATGTGGTTATTTTAATTCAATATTTTGACCGATAGATAAAACCCATACACCATATACAAAATTAAAATTAAAGCATTTGACCAATCAAAACCTGGTGAAAATATTATGGATACGAACGTGACGTTGTTAGAGAAGATGGGTGGAAATTTACTTGCTTAGGAGCCGCCACCACCGGGATGGGTGATTGTGAATGTTGACAGTGCTTTAGCGAACGTCAAACTCGAATTCGCTAAAAGGTTAGCGAATGTCGTCGCCTACTTGTTAGATAGGGCAAAGTGTTCTACTTCTATCCCTACGAGGTCAGGTTTTATTGTATCTTATACACTGCATTGTATTATAGTTTTGAGAAATTAATCAAATTTCTTTGGGACCCTTTCAAAAAAAACCTGGTGAAAATGATAATCCAGTCAATATGCATGTTTAATTTCATACTTCAAACCAATAACAAGTTATTTCTTTTCTTAGCAAACAATTATCTCTATGAGACGTCTATTTTTTTTAAACCATTTTGCGCCCTGACATCCAGACATCTCTTACAATTTTGAGAGTTGCAGAACTTGCTTAAGAACTACAAGCAAGAAACAACAGAGGTTTTGCTGTTGGAAAATTCCATCAGGTAACATCTCATCTTTTAGATGCACCCTCTCTTTACTTCCATTTATATCGAGCTTACGATTTTACTATAAACAAATTGCCATCCAATCTAATCAAAATCCATGTGCCTAGCCATTCAAGACTCTTAGAACTTGCTTAAGAACTAGAAGCAAGTAATACAGCATAGGTTAAATGTAGGAAGATTGTATCAGGTATCATCTCAAGCTTTTGGATGCTCCTCTTCTTTACTTCCATGTTTATGTCACGACAGTTCCTCTGCTCGCGCCATTTTCCATTTCGAATTTCTGTTTTTACCGTTACATTTCAAACGGTGTCGTTTTATTTAGTAAACCGCGTGTCAGCGCGTGAGTACTGTGCATCTTCCCCAGCTGAAGGTTGCGTGATGCCACGCGACAGTGGTCCCAATGGCTGTGTTAGCTACGATCGTGGGTGTAGCAGGCTGAAGGTGTCATATAGCATGGGAAGGACGACCTTATCGTTTTGTCTAGAATTTGGTATTATCGTTTTATATTTTTTAGGGTTTAGCTTTCTTTTGCTCTGTTCTTCAATCATCGGACAAATTGTAAGCTTTCCCTGAGAAATCAATACCAATTTGCTTCGAATTCCTGGTCTAAAGTTCATTTCCAGTTTCGATATTCATCCATATCGTTACAAGTGGTATCAGTCGCCTCTAATCCCGCAGCCTGTCATGGAAGTTCAACCCTCCACGGAGCAACCGTCTGAAGCTCAAGCTTCCGAGGTACAAAATGAAACCTCTGAGCTCCGAGCTGCTTACCGTAGAGCACAGCATGAGAATGATGCTTTGAAAGCAGACATGGAAGAAATGAGGAATCCATGGCCTTGTTGATGGAGAAGAGGGCTCAAAGCCAGCAACGAGAAGAACCTCTAAGACCTCAGCGTTTGAGGGCAAACAACACACAGGCCATACCCATCACCCCTCAATGCCTTACATATTCCCCACACCCAAACCAACCACCAGATCCCATGTCTCAGCAAATACCCACAAACCAAGGCCAATCTGATGTTTCCTCTTGGGTTCCTCAAACACAAAACCCAGTGAATCGTCCTATGCTACAAGACCCAACCCCAACCCCCACACCTCAACCAATACACATGGGAACATTACCTCAAACAATCCCAGTCCCTATACAAAACCAGCCACAAATCTTCCAAACACAACCCATTCAACAACCACAAAAAATTTCATTCCTAACCCTTACATGTTTCCCCAACAATTTGTTCCCTCAGTACATGACTCAACAACCACAAATGGACCAACAACAATGCCCCACTTTACCACAAATATTCACCCCTATACCCATACACCAACAACCTATGCTGCATCAAGTGTATCCTCCCAATACATTGCCTGAGTTTACCTTCAAAACACCAAATCTGGTATTTCCTGTCTTTGATGGCAAGGGGGTTCGTAACTGGATCGGGAAATGCAACGTTTACTTCCAGTATTGTGCTATACCAGAGGAGCATAAGGTGAGAGTTGCTTCACTTCACCTTGCTGGTTCTTCATAATACTGGTATGCTGAGTATTCTTTGGGGAGAGGAATGATTACTTGGGATAGATTTTGTGAGGATTTGTCGAGAAAGTTTGAAGATGTTGGCCATTCTGATATTGATAGTGAATTCAAAAAGCTCAAAAAAGAGGGTTCTTTGGCTGATTATGATGATAAGTTCGAAGAACTAAGATTTCTAGTCTTGAGTAAGGCACCTCATTCTACTGAGGCTTACTTTGTATCTAACTATATTGCTGGACTAGACCCTAGATTGGAAGTAGAAGTCCTCATGTATGAGCCACAAACCCTATCTCAGGCTATGCATTTGGCAAAGAGGGAGGAACATAGAGCCAAAGTTAAAGCTTCTTATCAGGTTCAACCTACCCCAGCACCTCATATTTACAGGCCAAGACCCCAACAGGCTCCCCAACTTATTCAAAGACACCAACATCACTCCACTGTGCCTTTCACTAAAGTGCATCCCACAAACCTTGATGATCAAAGGAGAAAGGGCCTCTGTTATACTTGTCCATCTAAATACACTAAGGATCATGTGTGCCCCAATAAGCACAAGTTGTTTCAGATCACTTCTGAAATGGTGGAGGAAGAACTAGGTGATCATTATGGGGAAGAGCGGGCTATTGAGGAAATTCTGCAGACTGATTTATGTATCTTGTCTCATGAAGCTTTTGACCATATGGTGCACATCAACAAGGCTAAATCCATTAGGATCATTGGTGAGGTAAAATCTACTGCAATATCTATTTTGGTTGATACTGGTGCTACAAAATCCTTCCTTGATATATCAACTGCTAGTAAATTATGCCTGGCATTATATTCTGGTCCAACTACCATAGTGAAAATGGGAAATGGGAATCAACAGCTTTGCAATACTGTTACTAAGATCTCTTGGAGAATTCAGAATATTACTTTAACTTGGGAATTTCTAGTGATGCCTCTGGGGGTTTTTCATATGGTTTTAGGAGTTGATTGGCTTGAGACTGTAAGCCCTATTGAACTAGATTATGTGAGGAGGTCTGTTACAATTTCTGTGGGAAATAAAAAGTTTACTTTGCTAGAAGAACCTCCTTCCAACAGGTGCTCTTTGGCAACATTTGAGGTATTGAGAAATGAAGTATTGGCAGGTGACCATTATTTTTTGGCCAAATTTTTTTACTTACTGAGGCAGATCATGAGCACCAGATTGTCCATCCTTCCTTGCAAGCAGTCCTGGATCTTTTTCCATCTGTTTTTGAACCCCCAACCACATTACTTCCCAAGAGATTTTGTGATCATAGGATTCCCCTATTGCCTGGCAGTACCCCCCGCCCCCCATCAATCAGGCCTTATAAACACTCCTATGATCAGAAAAATGAACTGGAAACACTAGTCTCTTATATGTTGAACTCTGGAGTCATACAACACAGTACTAGCCCTTACTCATTCCATGTACTGCTGGTTAAGAAGAAAGATGACACTTCAAGAATGTGCATAGATTTCAGACAGCTGAACAACCAAACTGTGAAGGACAAATTTCCTATTCGTACAATTGAGGAGCTTCTAGATGAGCTATCTGGCTGCAAATTCTTTTCGAAAATTAACTTAAGGTCAGGGTATCATCAAGTAAGATTGGCTGAGGGAGAAGAAATGAAAACTGCCTTCAGAACACGTGAAGGGCATTATGAGTTCAGGGTAATGCCCTTTGGGTTGTCTAATGCCCCATCTACATTCCAGGCCTTGATGAATCATGTGTTAAAGGATTTTTTAAGGAAGTTTGTTCTAGTATTTTTCGATGACATTTTGATCTATAGTAAATCTTGGGAATAGCACATGTGGCATGTAGAACTGGTATTACAAAGACTCCAAGACCAGAAGCTAGTTGCTAAAAGATCTAAGTGTGAATTTGGTAGCCAGTCCATTGAATACTTGGGGCATGTCATTTCAGCTGAAGGAGTAGCTACAGATCCTGCCAAAGTGGAGGCTATGCAGTCTTGGCCAGACCCTAAGAATTTGAAAGCACTAAGGGGTTTCTTGGGACTGACTGGTTATTACAGGAGGTTTGTCAAAGACTATGACACAATTGCTAGGCCACTCACTAACTTGCTGAAGAATGACTGTTTTGCTTGGACCCCTGAAGCCCAAATAAGCTTTGAGAAGCTTAAACTAGCTATGGCCGCTACACCTGTACTCAGGCTGCCTGATTTTTCTCTACCATTTGTGATAGAAGCAGGTGCATGTGACAAGGGCATAGGGGGTGTTTTAATGCAAGAGGGCAGACCAACAGCATTTTTGAGCAAGGCTCTGGGTCCTAAATCACTGGCTATGTCAACATATGAAAAGGAACTCTTGGCTGTGATAACTTGCATCCAAAAGTGGAGACACTATTTCTCCTCTAGTAGTGTCATTCTGAGAACTGATCACCAAAGCCTCAAATTCCTGTTAGAACAAAAGCTGACCACTTCCTTTCAACATAAGTGGCTAGCAAAACTCATGGGATTGGACTACAAAATTGAATATAAAAAAGGCAAGGACAATATTGCTGCTGATGCCTTATCAAGAATACCAGAGGCAAGCTTGAATGATTTAACCACTTTGGTGCCTGCTTGGATGAATGAGGTCCTCTCCAGTTATGAGGATGATCTATTACAGTTGTCAATAGCCCCAGATGATGTGGAGGGATATTCTATGAAGCAAGGGTTGATTTTTTGCAAAGGCAAGATTTATTTGGGCAGTTCTTCTGACATCAGAACTAAGGTACTGACTAGTTTACATGAGGCCCCTGTGGGAGGCCACTCTGGCATTACAGTGACTACTAGGAGAGTTAAGCAACACTTCTTCTGGCCCAATATGCACAAGGATATACACAAATTTGTTACTGAGTGTGACATTTGTCAAAAGTGCAAAGCTGAACATACACCATATGCTGGCCTGTTACAGCCACTTCTTATTCCATCTCAGCCTTGGAGTGATATTGCCATGGATTTTGTGGAAGGCCTTCCCTCTTCTAACTCCAAGAACTGCATCCTAGTGGTGGTTGACAGGTACACCAAATATGCTCACTTCTTGGCTCTGAGCCACCCTTTTACTGCTTCCCAAGTTGCTGAGATTTTCTTTGATCATATTTTCAAATTACATGGGTTGCCAAATGCAATGGTATCAGATAGGGATAAGATTTTCCTAAGCAATTTCTGGAAGGAACTATTCAAAAAATTGGAGGTCAGGCTGAACATGACCACCACTTATCACCCTCAGTCTGATGGTCAATGTGAAAGAGTGAACCAATGCCTAGAACACTACCTCAGAACTATGACTCACCAATTTCCTAAGAGATGGACCAAGTGGCTTTCATTTGCTGAGTTCTGGTACAACACTTGCCACCATTCTTCCTTACAAATGACCCCATTTGAGGCCTTACATGGATTCCCTCCTCCCACATTAAGCTTGGGACCAATATAGTCATCTATTGAGGCTGTGGAAGGTTTTATCAGATCCAGAGAAGAACTGTCACAAATTCTCAAGGAGAATCTGACACTGGCACAAAATAGGATGAAACATTATGCAGATAAAGGAAGGACTGAGAGGGAATTTGCTATTGGGGATTGGGTGTACTTGAGGTTGCAGCCTTATAGACAGACTTCAGTCAACTTGAGATCAAATTTAAAGCTGTCTCCCAGATTTTTTGGCCCATTCGAAGTTTTGGAGAAGATAGGGTCAGTGGCTTATAGGCTGAAGCTACCAGTGGACTCTAAAATCCACCCAGTGTTCCATGTGTCTCTTCTCAAAAAACAATTGAGCCACATGAACAGACTTGCTCCACATTTGCCTGCTGTGACTAAGGAAGGGCACCTGAAACTCCAACCATTGGCCCTATTGCAGAAGAGATTGATACCCAGGAACAATGCTGCTGTGGTTCAATACCTCATCCAGTGGGATCATTCTACTCCAGAGGATGCAGTCTGGGAAGATGCTTCAACCATTGCTGCTCAATTCTATGATTGGGTGGCCAAAATGCTGGCTTGAGGACAAGCCACTTCTGAGGAGAGGGTATTTGTCACGACAGTTCCTCTGCTCGCGCCATTTTCCATTTCGAATTTCTGTTTTTACCGTTACATTTCAAACAGTGTCGTTTTGTTTAGTAAACCGCGTGTCAGCGCGTGAGTACTGTGCATCTTCCCCAGCTGAAGGTCGCGTGATGCCACGCGACAGTGGTCCCAATGGTTGTGTCAGCTACGATCGTGGGTGTAGCAGGCTGAAGGTGTCATATAGCATGGGAAGGACGACCTTATCGTTTTGTCTAGAATTTGGTATTATCGTTTTGTATTTTTTAGGGTTTAGCTTTCTTTTGCTCTGTTCTTCAATCATCGGACAAATTGTAAGCTTTCCCTGAGAAATCAATACCAATTTGCTTCGAATTCCTGGTCTAAAGTTCATTTCCAGTTTTGATATTCATCCATATCGTTACAGTTTAGAATGAAATAAGCCCCAAGTCGAAAAGCACTAGTTCCTACCCTCAAATTTACAGTTTGGGCTGAGAGCTCACCTGAAAAGAGTGAAGATCATCACCTTCTATTGGGATCAAGACACTCAGGTAAAATAACTACCAGCACAATGAGTACTTATGTACATTAAAACTTACACAGAATAGTAAAATTCCATAAAAGCTCATTATGTTGGTAAAGACATGGCTTGACACAATCAAATATCACAGCAATCAAGTTACATGACATACTCCAAGGCAGAAACAGAATACTCTAAGGCAAATTAAATACTATTTCTTCCCCTTGATTTCTAATACAAAATTCTATGACAACAAGTTCACTCTTTTTTATTATTGAACACTAAAACGAACTTCCTGTTTGTATTTTTCTTCAAGAAAGCAAAAAAGCATCGGAAATGATAAATATCAAACCAGAGCCAGGATCATTTTTGTTGTGTTCTTCAGGGAAACGATATGTCAATGACTGGATAGAAACTGAATTTCGTTCTGTTAGCATTGAATTCCATAGAAGATGACAGCATGGGTTCCTGCAGACAAATTCATAACCAGTATCTCAAGAACCTAAAAGGAAAAAGTGAAATCTTTTAATGAGCGAAAGTCTATGAACCTAACCTGTGATATCTTCTTATGAAAAATTCTTGCTACTCTTCGACTATTGAGGCAGTAAACTTCATTAGCCATAGTGATTTCTTGATGAATTTTAGCGAGTAGTTGACTGTATGTGATATCTGGGTTTTCATTTATCACTTTGGTGAAAGTATACGTCATGGCACCATTCATAGTTTTCCCCTCAAAAGCCTGCATATAATAATGAATAAGATGATCCAAGACAGAAAGAATGTACCAACTTCACAAGAACAAATTATACAGATTCATAACTGTCTGACTATTTTCGTCTTCCCCAAATCCTAGGGAACATCACCAGAATGTCAGTCGCACTACACCACCAGACCATCGAATCATTGAGTTATTGCTGTTCATTACAAATATAGTATGTACACGAGTAACACTACTTACAGAGGTATCAGCAGCCATTTCAGTATCTCTACATGCACTGAAACTAATAGCCAAGCCTCCACTTGTACCTTTATATGCATCTCTTGTTAGAGGGCTGTTATCTTCCCACCTATTTCTGTTGAAATATATAGTACAAAAGAGAAGTATATAGTTAAACAATATTGCTAGACAAGTAATGAATCAAAGAAATTACTTCAATTACAATATTATCAGGTTTGTTGCATATAATCCTAAGATAAGTTAGGAAAGGGTTTGTTTTGACTCGTACAACACAGACAAATTTAAGGTGTTATTTTATTATTCTAATATTATTTTTGGTGTTGATGAGGAGCAAAAGTGTTTTAATCATAAACTGTAAGGGATACACTTACTCACTATGGTTGTATACAGATGATAGATCCAGTATGGTTCCGCTATGACAAGCATCCACAATAGCATGAAGCGTAACACCTGCTGTAAGCGGCCTGACAATTATGTCATTAATATCATTATCAAGTATCATCCCCTGCTCCATAAAATCAACCGGGCATATGGTTTCATCAAATCCATCACGCTCATCCCCATTAAATTCTGGCTGTCTCAAGCCATGTCCCGAGAAGAAGAAGACTAGAGAGTCCCCACACTGGCAGTCATGTACAAGCCAATGCAATGAGTCCTGAATGTTCTTCTTTGTTGGAAAAATTGAATTATTCTTCCCTTCTTCTGCAATTTAATTTGATGCTAGCTCTTAGTAAAAGTACTGAACACAAACACTTCAATATAATGATAAGTTTCACATAAAACTAATGATCAAAACGTGAACTGAACATTGTATATATGTTTTGAAGACCCTCAGTAACTAATAATTGGCTCTGTAGTAGACAGTTCTCATGAAACTTTTATTTTGGAGAAAGGAGCAGTGGTACTAGGAGAGTTTAAGGTAGATTCACGAATCTGCCCAAAGTTTTGAATGGAGCTATCTTGAAACTTCACCTAATATTTGGAGTACTTAAGACACATAAATTGTTATGTTCAGAATGCTTTTATCTCAGTATGATGGAGACCATATAATTACTTGTTTTACACAAAAGTTTCACTAGTAGGGCAAGATATGCCCATGTGATGTATCCAGTTTGTTTCATGTTCCATAATGTTACAGTGAAACAAATTTATTAACATAGTACATATTCTGGTTAAGCTCTACAATACACACAACACTGTAGGCATGCCGTGAATCATGAAAGATTCTTTAAGTAGGAAAAACTAACAATCATTAAGGATGGGGATTAGGTTGGGGACTTTCAGGGATAACATTTTATTCTTTATCTCTAATATATATGAGATTAAGTGCCCTGAACAAATGGCCAGTCCATGTTTGGAGAATATATGATATTTTTAATCATCTATATATGATTTATATGATCATTCCAATGCATGTATTGAACATCTAAGGACCAAGATCAAAGAAACATGCAGAGTATACCTGTGAGGATCCGAATACCATCTTCTGGAAACTGAAAGCGACTCATGAGCAATTCTTTCATGTTCTTCACATCAGCAACTGTGCCCTTCAGCTTGTACTTGCGCCTTTTGCTATAAGTCACCCCACAAAGAACCGCACGCTGTTTTGGTCGTGCCATTACAGATGGCGTAGGAGAGAAGGTCCAATATGGCATCAGACTTGGTGAAGTAGCACCCAACATAGGCGACAAGTGTATTGAAGATTGTTTGTCACTGGATGAAACATAAGTAATACGGCCTGGGCTAGACGTTCCTGATGTTGTGTTTTGGATCTTGCCACATAGTCTTGACACCTTCTCGCGACGTCCACCCTGTTCTGCACTACTTAAACCAGCAGCGACTGCCACCTGATTTTTTGTAATGCTGTGAGATATCCTCTGTGCTTTACTGAAGTGGTCGTTTCTTGTGATTCTAATCAAGGTTTGGCAAAATGAGCAATGAATCATTGTGGAAAACCACGTTATTGATAGCTGATTTTGACATTGCGGGCAAGTGATTCTTCGGTCCATACCTGCCTGCGGCATTTCTTGGTCACTAGGCTCAGAAATAAATAGAGACTCTATTGAACCTTCAAGAGGGCAAAGCAATAAGTGAAACTAATATTTGACAATATAGGATTTCGCTACTTATATACCCTCTTCTTTGCTTACTTTTAGCATGTTTAGTTTATGCATAATTAACATTAATTCATGTATTTGCACACAAGATTTTAGAATATGAAGAATTTAATCAACCACGTTATAAAATTAGAACAGTATTGTATACCAGTTCAATGGAACGGAATAAAGTGCTTTAAGTTCTGCTTTCCTGCTGGTAAAGCTCAATTCTCTCTTCACCTGAAGGCTCTGCCTACCACTTCAAGAATCTGAGCAGATCTGTTAAATCAGAATATTTAATAGAAACTCTCCGAATAACTGTATATGTATATAATAATTCGGCCAATGGACCACACCTTAATTAAACACGCGCAAACTAGAACAATTAACAAGACCCGTTAAATTGGAATATAATAAATCTTTCCAATATTAAATAGGTAGATTATTTCCTTGAGGAACTTTCAAAATTGAAGGGTACACCTTTTTAGATTAGTGGCTAACAAAGGATAAGCTTAGAGACTTCTATTCTTATACCACAATATGCTCGTTCTTAAATTGCTTGCCTACTGTAATAAAGAATCAACATCATATTTGGCAATGTTGGAGTTATGAAACGAACACGGAGACAATCAGCAAAGTAGGCCTTCATTTCCTTGTGGGGGAACCGAAAGAGCATACAGTGACAATGAATCACACACCAGCCTAAGACATTATCGATCATACCAAATTGATGTCAACTCATAACAACTCTCCATGACTGAAACCACTATGCGTCGTTATGTGATCAGAATCCAAAGTTTAAAGTGAGCTATACTCATTTCATCAGTAACCATTTTACGAATACAAATTTCAATGAGCAGAAATCAAGGTCTATAAAGTCGAATATAATCATTTTCTCAGTAACCAAACAGATTTGGAAATGTAAGAAAGCAGAAGCACACCTTATGTTTAAGAAGCAGCGTCATGGTGAGATGAGACCAAGCAAGAGTTTCCGAACTATCGGCAAGGCGTCTCAGCCCCGAACTGCCTCTTCCTCAACTTTTCCCTGTGCAGATCTAAGAAGATCGGTGCCGCTGTAAGCGAGCTCTAGCTGAAGGAGCTCCACTGCGTCGGAGGCACGATGATCGGGAGTAAGTCAACATGGCGGTAAAGAGGGAGCTTTGAGTGAAGAGAGTAAGTCAACGCCACGGTAAAATTGGGTAGTAAAAGTTTGGGATAACACCAGAAAACAACTACTATCGTTTGACTTCTTAGTACAAATCACAACTATAGACTTTCTTATCGTCCATAGTACACAGTCCCGTTAGTTAAATTACCATAAACCATGAATTTCGTCCAAAAACACGGGATATTCTGTGTTTTTTGGATAGAATATTCCGTGTTTTGAACAGAATATTCCGGGTTTTTGGACAGAATTCATGGTTTGTGGTAATTTAACTAACGGGACTGTGTACTATGGACGATAAGAAAGTCTATAGTTATGATTTGTACTAGGAAGCCAAACGATAGTTGTTTTTCTGGTGTTATCCCTAAAAGTTAAGGATAAAAAAGAGTGTCGCGTGGCAACTCAGCGGGCCCACATGGACAAATATTAACATTCATTATCCATATCCGAATGCATTTTACTTGTTTCTAATATTCGAATGAACATTTTACACGTCAAACAAAACGACATCGTTCCCTTCTCCGCATTTCACTTCCACGCATACGGACATACCAATCACACCAGAGTCGAGCAAGCACGCGTCTTTGGGTCCCACATCGCCGGCAACAAAAATTTCCGTCCGTTCACGCCATGCGCGTTATAGTTACCCGCCATGACTTTATCCACAAGGGTCGCCCCGGGATATCCCGGGTATGACCCGGAACCGAATATCCCGGTACATGCCGAGACCGCCTCGAGAGGGGCTGCGGCTGGGCCCTGAAAGTAGCCATTGTTAAACGGGTTGGTGACGGTGTTTGCAAGAACCGTAGCGAGATTAATGATCATTCCGTCGACACCAACGTCTCCATTTGGCGCTGCAAGGGGAGGCGTCTGCGGACCATAAATGGGCTGGTGGAACGGCCATGCGCAATAACCGGGGCACCGGATCGCCGAGTTCCCCGCCCACACAAAAGGAAACCGGGTCTTCCCGTCTTGCGAGGGAGTCGACCCGTGGGACCCGCACCGGTTCATACAGAACCCCTCCACGGAGACGTCTTTCGCCGTTAAGACAACGTTGATGGCGTTCCTCCGCCCGGATTTCGCGGCGAGCGCGCCGAGGTAGGAGCTCTTGAGGCTCTTCCCTAGATGGTACCTCTCGTGCAGGACCTGTTTACGGAGGAGGAGCCTGGTCGCGCCGCGCTGGTACCTCTCCGTCGTCCTCCACCATGACGCGGCGGAAGGTGGCGGCGAATCGACGGCGCTGATCGAGTTGACGAAATCGACAATGACAGAGCGCTGGGCGGGGGTGAATTTACCGTACCAGATCAGGTTGACGGTGATGTTTCCCTTGAGGAGAGCGCCGTTGTGGTACTTGAGCACCAGAGGCTGCTCCTGAACCAGAGCCGCGAGCTTCCTGGCCGAGCCCAAGCAAGTTCCGATTGAACAGAGGAGGAAGAGGATGATCGAATGGTTGTGATTAGAAGCCATTTCCGAGGCCAATTCAGAGCGGATTGAAATCTGAACTTAATAGTGTGTAGGAGGAGAAATGGTATTTATAGGGGCGATTTTAAAAGAGAGACTTTGAACAGGCAGCAGATGTGTCTAAATAACAGAAGGCCACATGGAAATATTCTGTTGGTGTAATGTTTTGGTGAATGGGACCGTCCTTTGTGGGTGACGTGTCCACCTATGGAGGGTCAGGGTACGGTTTTGAATGTTCTCACGGTAACAGTGTAGACCAGCCAATTTATGTGTGCTAGCTAGTGAATACTGAATAGATAAGAGCCTGGTAGAATGTCTCCATCTTAAGAAAACTTACCAACATTAAGATCGTATGTTACAATTGTAACGATGATTAATTGACGTCAAAAACATAATCACTAAACCCGATATAGATATACATACTCAAATACTAGTAATAGAGATACAACACGAATCAATAGGATTATTAAGACTATAGAACCAACATTTATAATCTTACTTACATCAGATTAATTTGTAACCACGAATTAAATTAAATTTCCAAGGAGAGTGAGTTTTTCTCTATTTCCAATGATAGTGGATATTGAAAGTGTGACCGACCCACCGAGTTAAGGCTTCATTATCGTCGGACAAACCTTGTAAATATAAGAATATTGCTGGATCGCATATTGGAGACTAAAAAACGCGCGACACCAGTGTTAGGCGGTGCCGTCAGTATTGAGTGGTTGATGCATGTATGTATGTCGTGCCTTGGATTGTTCGCCAATGTTTTTGGCCAATCTCGTACTAATCGATGAGCCAAATATAAACAATTCCTAACAGTGGCCTTTGTTATTATATGTTACGAAATATGTAATGCCGTAACTTCCTTACACAATACATTTACGTTGTATAATTTAAGTTATCCATCATATTCTTGCACCATATAATCAACAGTAATTATTTTTCAATCATATATGAAACCTCAGTAATCCTCCGAATTACATATGAGATAACCAACTCAGATTGATTTGCAAGCGATTTTCAAGAAATACTTTTTATGATTGATTATCGTCTTACAATCATACCCTATGAGAAATAATCTGAAACTCAACATCGTAGTGAAAATACATAATCGAAATTCAAAATTAGTAATTTGTCTAAGAATGGACCTCATCCTACGTACAGATCATCATCCCAACTATCAGTAAACAATCCAATTCTAGTTACAAGAACAGGAACTCCCATATCTACAGCAATGATCACCAAACAAAACATGCCGTGAGAGATTGTTGCTTACATTTGTTGTTTACTATCACTTGCTTACATTTGCTGTTTACTATCACCAGCAACTGCCGATTATAATGGAGTCGATGCACTTCTTCATATTTGTTGACTTGCAATCCATCAAAGAAACTCTAGGTTGTATGATATATTCAATCCCCAATGCAGACATAACCAGATGGCCTTGGCCACAACATTTCTATCTATATGGCTACACACCCGAGCCGGTTTACAACTTTCAAGTCTAACAGACACTCTGGAATCTACTTTCATTGTCAATCCACTGATACAGCATATAAACACCCATACAAGGTAAAAGTCCAGTATGATAGTCCTTCGATATAATCGAACTTAACTTCAACTGGGTAAATTATAACTTCAAAGGATGTAGGGATCAGAACAAGTTATACATACTGAGTCCACCGACTGCCCCAAAGGGTTCAACATCATAAGTGCATCATCCATCAGTAAAGAGGAACCTCGAAAGATTTTATTACCAGAATCCCACATAATATTTAAAATACAAAACAGTATTACAGCAGGAGATTGTGTGTCTTATACAGACTTGTACACTTCAATTTTTATCCGCTAAACACTCGGTGCCATCGTAGAAAAGAAAGAGCCTACAAATTCCTCCCTTTTCCCCTTATTCAGAACATCCATTTCACATTTCTTCCTAAAGTTTTATAAACACCAATCTCATCCTCAGAAGCTTAGTATCTATCTTACTAGTTACAATCATAAACCCCTAAACAGTTGAGTACAATATAGAAGTGGTCAAACCATCTTTCTCTATAAGTTGAAGAAACAGCTATTTCAAGATTTCAACCCGCTCTGGTAGCAACATAGGGAGAATCAATCAAGTCATTTCTCCACAAAGATTAGTTCTCAAGACGCTTACTAATATATCTCCAAGATGTGCGCAATATGGAACAATCAGAGACAGACTGACCTTAGTAATATGAATCCGATCCTCTGCTTGCATACACGTCATTCATGCGCCGGCTAGGGTAGGAGGAACCTGCACCTACCTGATCAAAAGAAAACACCACCTCTATGAAAAAGTTCATGAACAAAATCTTGAATGGCAGTAATTTTTAAGACTGCTTGTGAACCATACATCTGATCGGGTAGAAACATAATCTCTGGACGACACATAATCCCTGTCATAGCTAGAATACATCATTTCATCATCTCCTCTTCTGACCTCATCTGCAAAGATCAAACAAAAAAAACATTCAGAACAAGAAGCATCAAGCAACATTCAAAATAAGGTTAATTACGGCCGTCTACACTGAGC
The DNA here is from genome assembly GCA_963921825.1 of Erodium maritimum. Taxonomy (NCBI): domain Eukaryota; kingdom Viridiplantae; phylum Streptophyta; class Magnoliopsida; order Geraniales; family Geraniaceae; genus Erodium; species Erodium maritimum. Next base: position 24,060,354 of record OY997590.1, read on the forward strand.
TGAGGCTCAGTTTCACATAACTACACCCAAGTTTAGAATTTCTTTGGCGACTCCCCCAACTTTCATTTTGTTGCATTGTTACATAATCTGTTTAGAATATTATTTAGTTTACTGTTTATCTTTCTGAAATAACTAAACGGACCTCAAATTCAAAGCTTAACCTGAAACCCTCTAACCCTAAATCCCAACTCCCTAAACCTATTCCTAAACTGGAAACCTTCTAACCCTAAAATTAAAATGAACCCAAACCCTCAAAATAAAATAATTTTACCCTTCAAAAAGTTAATAACTAAAACAATAAAATTAAAATTGAAAATCAAGGAGGATTCCGGGTTCATCTGTGTTTCCGGTTTCATTTCCACCTCGTGTGAGCATTACTGGTGGAGCATTTCTGTCGAGCTAAGAAATTGGATTTGGGGAGGCAAAACCATATCTGCAAGCGAGGCCGTCCTCTTCGAATCTGATCTTCCCTACCAGCCTCCACAATATCTTCTGCTTCTCCATGAATACACCCCTTCCCTGGACAAGATAGAGGTCTCCGGCACTTTTGGGGTTTGACTGCCCAGATCTGAAACCTGGGTTTAGCTCTCTTCCAGGTCAAAGACACGAAGCACGTGTTCGAAGCGAAGACGATTATGGTCTTGGAAAAGACGCCAGAGAATACACCAGGATCTGGTCCAGCCGTTTGCCCGTTGAAGTCGCCTGAGGTAACGAGGTTGAAGACGATGATTTTTATTTATTATTTTCAATATTTATTTCTAATTCTTAAAAAAAAATCAATTCTTAAATTCAAATTTTAAATTTATTTTAAGTTTTTACTATTTTCAAAATATGAATTCAATTTTGTTTTGTAATCTTAAATATTATTTACAATTTTTTTCTATTTTTAAATTTAAAATTGAATTTGTATTTTTAAAATATGTTTTTCAATTTTATTTTAGAGGTTAAGGTTTAGGGTTGGAGGGTTTAGTGTTGCGGTTTCACTTTTAGAGATTAGTGTTAGGGGTTTGTAAGGGTATAAGGTTTGAGGTTATGGTTTCAATCATAGGGAATAAAGTTAGGGGCTTGGGGTTTGAATTTGAGGGCAATTTCATCATTTTAGAAAATGATGCTAACTGATACTCTAACAGATTTTGTAACGGTGCAACAAAATGAAGGATGGAGGAGTTGCCAAAGTAATTCTAAACTTGGGTGTCGTTATGTGAAACCAACCATAGTTAAAGTACATCTACCTGGGAAGAAATCATAATATTAATTTGATATACCTCTTCTATATCCCACAGTTGATGTTCTTTGGTCATACAGTCCTTCAGAATGCCGAGCAGAACTGCGACCACGTTCATGGTAGTCTACACGAGAGCTCCGTCCTTGCCTGAAAGGATAACTAAGAGTAAGTCAAGCGAAGAAAAGGCATAGTAGAATTACACGAAACCTATCAACGCATGGACCTTGTAGGGCCGCTTCCGTAGGAAACATCATTGTATGGAATACTGTAACTGCTATCCTCATAGTCATATCGGGTCCTTGACTGCCTGGTCGAAGGTTCAGCATAACGGGGATGAACTTCCTCCTGATGAAAACCAAAATAGAGTTAGTCAAGGCAATATCAAGTACACGACTCTAGCAATATGTGAGTAAAAATCTCCAAAAGATCACATACGGCTTCATAATGGCAACGCTTTGAGCCAGAAATAGGAACATAATCACGACTATAACCATCACGATAGGGGCGCTCGATATATCTCTCATAGCTATAATCATCATACTGAGGTGATCTACGAGCAGCAGCACGAGATATACTTTTAGGACTTTCCAGGTAGTCTACTCCACGTGGAGGGTAAGCATCTCTATAAGGCCGTCTCTCACTAGAAACTCTAGTCTTTCCGTAGGCAAAAACTTCAAAAGGCAAGATAACAAGGATTAGCAAAGAGAAAAATGACCAGAGAGATGACAGGCTATTAAGGCAGGATTGAATGGCATACCAGGAGACCTTCTAGCATATGATCTCTCTGCTGAAGAGTATTGTCTTCTATATGATACCACATCTGTCACTATATGATCGCCTTAAGTCATCATCATACCCATTATAACTGTGAGTGCTTCTGCCGCTACATTCTGTTATACTACGAGATTCCATGTAAGAGCTTGTCTTGGCATCCCATCCACCATGTCCAACTGGATAACCTCCTCTCGCATTTTTTGCCAACTTACCTCTCTGGCGTGGCCTAGACAGCCTTGCTCTAACCTTCATAGAAAGGGGAACCAATTTTTGTAAGCCCTATGCTACTAACATTTCCAATACATCTAAAAATGACATCTCAAAGAGACTTTGGCATGACCTGGAATAATATGGTTGTAGTAATGAAAGCCTAAAAGGCTATGCTATGTAACCAAAATGTTGAATTAAAATTCTATAAAGATACATAAAAGAGCATGCAATGTATTTAGCATTCAACATTCAACAGCAAAAGGGAATTTACCTTTCAATCTCCATCTCCAAGCTCAGCATTGTTAATTCCGTCAACACAAGCCACTGCAGCATCGTGAGTATCGAAAGTAACAAAACCAAAATCATCTCTTTTAGCAGCTGGCATATTGCGAGCAAGTTCAACCTTTTCAATCCTCCCGAAATTTTCCAGACACTCTTGGACATGATCCTCATCCCAGGTAGGTGGCAAACCATCAAGAAATATTGTCCTAACCTGGAAAAGGAGGGCAGATAAATTGTTTAGTGCCACTCTTCATCACTTCAAATCAAATTGATCAGCAAAGTAGTGTTCATAGCCATATCCCTTCTCTAGTTTAAAGTATAAGAAATCAAGTTCAAATGTTCATCATCTAGGGTAACTTAATGTTATCATATAACTCAAAGTTAACATAATTGTACTTTACAAGCACTAGAGTATTGAACGTAAACTACCCAAGATTATGTCACTAACTGCAGATGTGCACAGGAAACAAAATACACAAGATCACACAGTATTAATGTATTATGTACATACATGTGACATAATCTCATCATCGGGCTCAATGAAAGTGTCAGCAAATGCAACCCTCGCTGTTCGATCTGTACCAAAGACAGCATCTGTCTTCTGCAAGAGCTTGCATGCTTCCAGGGCATCTGCCCTACAAGAGAAGTCCAAGAAAGCAAACCCCCGATTCATCCCCTCATTTCTAGTATCTTCGACTAATATCAAATCTTCGTAGTCATCAATGCCATAATATGATAGCCTGCTCTTCAGCTACAACATCAGAGTTTATAAATTAAAATGCAACCATACTTTCACAACTCCTTTTTCAGTCACAGTATACAAGTGTAGCTTCAGATTTCCACAAAATTAACTTAATCCCAAAACACTCACAGTATCCCTTGTCCATGTCCTGCATATGTTGCCAACAAAGAGTGTGTCACTATCCTGACTAGGAGCCACCCCACACTGTTTCCCATTAATCTGACAGATACAGAACCCAATCAAATCATGTTGACAATATGAAATCAAGGAATACTTTAGTTGCTTTATGATTGTCTGATAATATGAATACAATGCTGATATTCACGCATTTTCAAAGCAACAACAACGACAAATAAGTTTTTTCTTTCCCTTGCTCTTTGATAATAAATATCTCCATGTGCAAATAATTGGGAGAGAAGACAGAGACATGCTTCATAGCTTTAAAACCAGTCCAATATTCATCCATTCAGCACTCTTAAAATCACAAAAATCATTTGACAGCGGAAGAAGAGTATTTTAGAAGAAAGAGAAAAAGGGGCAAAGTGGAATACCACTGGACGCCTGATTTCATTAACAGCACGTCTAGCTTGCTCAATAGTTGCAAACCGTACAAAAGCAAAGCCCTTGTTCTTCTGAGTCATCGGGTTTTTCATAAGTCTCACTTCAGTAATATCACCCACCATGTTAAATACCTCCCTCAGGTCCTCCTCAGTGGCATCTCGATCCAATCCCCCAATGAAGACCTCAAATTCCTTTTTTTTGCGCCTTTCTTTGGCCATGTCATGATGTTCTTCCTCATACCCATCCCGCCGTTCATGAACACCCTCCTCACCTGCCTCTTCCTCTTCTTCAATCTCCACCTCCTCCTCAACTTCCACCATGTCATCTCCTTCCATTCTCACCCCATCCTCTTCTCCACCTGGATGACACTCTTCATTACGCGTAGTACCACGGCAGTGCACATAAGTCTCAAATTGTTGATCACTATCTTCACGCCCCAGCCTTTCAGCTCTGCTTGCCTCTATAGGAACAAATTCCCTCTGCTCCCTTACCTCTGATACAATTGAGGAGCAAGGATCCCCTTAGAAAGCTAAAACTCTTGCCATTGAAAACTCAAGAAACCCAGCACAGTCTAAACAATGTTAATACTTCTCAAGACAACCAAACTTCAACCTAACAGAATGTGTCTTTGAAACAAGTTTAAGCTACCACCACCTAATCCAAAGACAAATCCTAAAAAAGGGGGAAAGAAACCTAATCCCATGTCCACACACTTGGGATTTCTGATTATTCTGTAAGAAACATAAATTTCTTTAAAATGTGAAGTCTGTTCTCTTTCACTTTCTCAGCAGCCATACAAGAACCTAACCTAAGCTATTTCATAAGTAATCACGAGATTTTCCTAAAAGTAAATTATAAATAGAACAGAAGCAACAGTGGCGGTTGACTTCCGAGTTCCTGAATTCAATTGCTTCCCCTTTACACATTCTCGGGAACAAACAGAAACTTAACAAGAGGATTGAGGAACTATATACACACACGGACCAACCTTTTCGAAGGAGAGGAGAAGAGGGTTCGCGGGGAGCGTCGCCGTGACGGCGAGGTGAAGAGCCACCATGAGGCGGCAGTTTCCTCCTCGGAGGTGCGGCTGGCGGGAGCCGCTTGGCGGCGCGTGTAGACATGTTTCTATTAATGGCGGTGGCGGAGAGGTAGTAATTTCTCGGCTTCCTGCCAAAAAGAGAAAGAGAAACAAAAGTGTAATGAAGCTGTTATCGTCTGATTCATGTAGCTCACGGTTGATGACTGGGGTGCGCTTGTGTGCGGTTGACTTGATCTTTTCCTTAACACCCAACCGTTCAATATCGTAAGGAAAATCTAGACCGTTGGATCTATAAATTCAGAGAAATTTACTCACAATGTTTTTCTGTTTCATTAAAATCACATAGTTTTTTTTCTTCTTTTGAAACGTGGATTGTAAATTTATTATTGGAAATGCTTCAAAACACAATCAAGTGCATCAGGAATAAAGCGAAGGGGACGAAGACCTTTCAAAGTAGTTCGGATACAGTTCCTTTACGGAAGGTTTTTCTTAATCTTAACTTATAATTCAGGCGTGAAAACACACAGGAACAAGTGGACGTTCGGCCGGAATCACACGCATGCGGCGATGTTTTTTGGCTGGAAAATCTGCAACAGAATCCAATGGTTAATGAACGAGATTCGCGCGATTTCATTCCTTCTTCTATAAATAATGTTGAATCAGATCCCTTGATATCTAGTTTGATTGGAGAATTGGGGGAATTCGATTTTGAAGTCGAAGAATGCGTTGTTTTTGGCTGCGACTGAGGGTCAGAAGCCAAAATCGCACGATTCAGTTAATGTAGATGTGAGTCTGACTCAAGTGCAGACCCAGTTACCCTTAACGATTGGGCCTGTGGTGAATGGATCTAGTCCAGGTGTTGGGCTTGCGGATGAGGAGCGTACAAATATTATCGTGATAGATCCATGTTTGGTTGAAACTGGAAGACGGGTCGGGGATTGTAGGGATAGTCCATGGAAGGAAATTCTTCTCAGCCCCTAACTTGTAGGCCTCCGAGTAGTAAATCAAGGCACTCGAGTATAGAGAGAGTTATCTCAGTTCCTGCTGCAACGGTGGATAAGGAGAAAGTGGTGGTTCATTTTGAGCAGGCATTTTTTGCTATACCGCATGTATTTAAACAAGTCAAAGGGAACAGGAGGAAACACTCGCAGTCGGTTTCCTACAGCATACAAACTCGAACCAAAACTCAGTGCGAACACGAACTTTTAGAAGCGCAGCGTAGAAAAGAGATATGGAGAAAGTTTGTTCCTATAGGTACATTGTAGTGAATGTTCTTCTGAAATCTTTTCATGTGGTGTTTGTTAGGTTCAGCTGTTTATGTTTCGTCGTTTTTCGTTGAAAGAGTGTTTTTATTTTGCGACGTCCTGCTATTGGGAGACACGTCTCTATATTTGTAATTTATCTCAAATTTAAAAGATTATTAAATTCATTGCTTATCAAAAAAAGTGCATCCGGAAATAAGGAATCTGGACCATGACTGGACAGACACAGAACGGGTCTCCCGAGCTAACCAGTGGGCTGCTCCGTTCACTGTATTAGGAATATACTCGAGTTTAACATTCTCGAGAGAAAGGAGTATGGATCAGCATTCATCAATGATTCGACCCGCAGGGGAGAATAGAGGTGTACTCCCCTGAATCAGATGCACCACATATTGCGCATCGCTTCGTATCAACACCCTTGACAGATTATGTGTCTGAACCCACTGGAGAGCTTGCAATGTTGCTTGTGATTCCGCGAACTCGACCCTAAGATGTCCGTGAACTTTTCCATTTCGACCTTCCATTATATTCCTTTGGTCATATCCACAGACCCACCCCCAACCTATTTGTCATGTATCAACAAAGATAGCGTCATCTACATTTATCGTTACCCGTGACGAGGGTGGTGGGAGCCAGCCCCTCTGCTTGTTCTGATTGGATGTAGCTTTGTTAGGCCGTCCCAGATGAGCCTCAGTCCAACTATGTTGATTACTTTGAATTGTGACGATAATATTTGGAGGCTCCGTTCGGGTGTGGTCCCATACTAGTCCGTTATGGCTTTCCAAATATCCCAAACGGTCATTGCTACTTTGTTTTTGATGGCCATATCCGACAGTGTCATGATGAGTGTTAACCAAGTATCGAGAGTATAATGGAGAAGGATTGGGGCCTGTAAGTTGGCCAAAGCCCAAACCCTTTTCGCAAAGGTACAGTACAGAAGGTGTGAGGTTGGCTCGCGCTCCTCTTGACATAAAGGGAAGATTTCCGAAATTGGAACATGTTTTGTCTTGAGATTAGTTGCTACCTGAAGAGTACCCAAAAGAGCCTGTCATAAGAAGATTTTAATACGAAGTTGTATATCCAAATCCCATAAACTTGTCCAGACCGTAACTCCCCATGTATGATGCCACCTCCCATTTTCTCGTGACAGTGTCATGTATTCCTCCTTACATGTGTAAACCCCACACACATTGTGGGTCCAATAGCATTTATCAATATGGTTAGATCTGGAGATGGAGGGGGGGTGCCTGCAAGATTTCATCGACTATCCCCTGAGGGAAATTCCGGTACATTCTATTCGTCCCCCTGACTTGTGATAAGATCAGAAACCATCGTATATGGTGTTACGGTCGTATGTATAAAGATAATGGGGATGTTCCCAAACAACGACGGTGTGCCCTCATCTAAAGTAGACCTCCCATCCCCAATGGTCCGACGCAAACCTTGACAAAGTAGGTTTTGGGTAGCCCGTACTCCTGTCCAAATATGACTCGGATTGTTTCCCCTACCTACAATCAGAAAATTGCCCTTCGGGTAGTATCAGGCTTTAAAGATCCGAGCAACCAAACAATATGGTTGGGTAAGGAGTTTCCAACCCATTTTTGCCAACAAAGCAATATTTATATCCCTAAAGGCCACGCCTCCTTTATTTGGTTTGCAGAGATTCAACCAATCTTTCCAGATAATCGGTTTCTTTGATCGAGTAGTACCCGCCCACCAATACTGAGACAAAGTAATATGTGTTGGGTTAATGAATCCATGCGGAAGTAAAAACACACTTATAGCATAGATAGGAAGCACATGTAAAATCAAATCGTTGTAAAATATAATTATTTTATTCAATGCAGCCCTACAGTACAAGAAAATAATTGAACTTTTCATACACAAGAGAAGAAAACAAAGATTAATTACGTTAAGCGAGGTCATTCACAATAATTAAGTTTATATTGCTAAATATTCCAAAGATAACAAAAAAATCGAGGACTTTGACTTAGGATTAGACTATGGCGTCGCTTCTCTTTAATGACTGTTAACTCTCTTATCTCATTGCTGATTGTCAAGCTAGGACAGGTACGCCTCACTACTCTATTGTTTATCCACCTGGTTGTGTTTTAGTGTTACCCCGTAACTCCGATGAGGCTTCCAGCTTGGAACAATTTTCATGGATTGGCGGCGGATAAGAATCGACAACAACTAAAAGATATGATCGGAAGTCATAGGTCGGACATGGTCTTCCTCACTGATACATACCAATCGGATGATCAGAATTCGGCTTCAAAGCTCGAGGTTCTCCGTCGAAGTTTCAGTTACCATGGTGGGACAGGGCTGTCGTTAGTGGGATAGAAGGGTGGTATTGCCTTTCTATGGGGGATCTGTCGGGTGGTGGTAGAGTCACAGGAACAAACACATATCAACACACATTTGTGGATAGGGTAGGAAAGGGTAATCCGTTTCACAGACGTGTATGGGAACCATCTAAGGCACTGAAGACGGGGTTTTAGCATACCCTCTTTAACGTGCTTTCGTACACAGTCGTTCAAGTAATATAGATAATTCGGTAATGTACTAGTCAAACACTATGAACAATCGGACAATGATTATATTCAAAACGACCTATAAATACGTGCAAATATGTAGTAAAGAAGAGGGGGAGATGTGTAGGAAATTTTAATAAAGTAAATAAATAAACACAGAATGAAATAAATGACAACTTAATTGGGGCAAGTAACAATGAACAATTTAAATAAAGACAAGCCACGAATACAACATATGGTCTTGGAATATACATTCATATGCTCATGATCTCATATCCTAAATCACAAGATTTTATCAAAATCGCATGACCAACATTTAAGATAATGCATTAACTATAACAAAAAATTATTAATTTATAGAATAAGATTTTGTAACCTTAATGATTCAAAAAAGATTTGCAGATTATTTTAGGATTGATTAGTTTGAATGTTTTTATAATTACACAAAAACAAATGAGTAAAAATAATGCATGTTTCACCGCATCAATGTTTATCAGCATCATAACATCACCAATACGGATAAAATTGGATTAAACATCTCTATTGTACCAAACACAAGGAACTGATATCCCAAGTGGTCCGAAAGATTAAGGTTTCTAGATAACCCAAAAAGAAAATGCATTCTCATAGGATGATGCTATATCTAGGATCAGTCTATGCAGCAACTGATGGCTTAGAAGCCACAGAAAGCTTAGACCTCCTCTTTGCCAAGCTCTCACTGCGGCGATCACGCTGCTCCTTCAGCCTGCTGGCAAGGAGTTTCTGGTACTCAGCAGCCTCAGATTTAGCCTTTGCAATTCTCTTTTTCTTGTCTGCAATTCTGGCGCGCTTCCTCTGAAGAGTAAGCGGAGTCACAAGCCTCTGGATCTTTGGAGCTTTACTAACCTTCTTTCCTGTAACCAAAACAAAGAACGACTTCATGAAGACTATAAATTTGAGTGCTGGACTTATGTGGCTACAAAGAGGAAATAAAATGTACCATTTTTTGTAGTGAAAGTTCTGCGGTATGTGTTAACATACTTCCTGACATCATCCTCCTTTGAAAGATTGAAAAGCTTTCTGATCTTGGAGGCCCTCTTTGGACCCCTCATCCTTGGCTTCTCAGTGTCGGTCAATCCGGGGAGATCATTCTCACCCTTCTTCACAATAACCAAGTTCAAAACAGATAGATCTTGGCTGACAATGCAACCTCTAACAGACTTCCTCCTTCTCTCTCCATTGCGCCTTCCATAACCACGGAAACAGGGAGTGCCTGTCCCAATATACATAATAAGAGCTCAACAACCTATGAGAATATGTATATAGATACTATAATTCTTGAAAGCAATGGCCTTGTAAAAATATCATACAATAAGAAATGGTTTGGGAGTCAAAATAATATCTATAAGACTTCACCTAGGTTTCAGAATTCTAGAATAGTAAGAAAGAGTGATATTCCAAGGGTAACAACAAAATTATCTCACTTTACATAGGATTAAACAACACGGGCAAAACAACTGAAAATGCTAGGATACAAGGAGGAAAGTCTTGAAATTTGACTTACCTCTGTGAAGCAAAAGGCGAACACGGCCAGGAGTGAGCACACCCTGCTTCATGGGGAAGCCTTGTTTGTCACATCCTCCCATGATCTTGAAGACATAACCTTTGAACTCCTGCAACAAATTGACCCATAACATGAATATATCAATGGAACTAGACTATTACATTATCCAGCAAACAGTAAGGTAAGCACACCTCTCCTAGAGCATCTCCGCTGACCTCCTGAGACAGCCTCTTGTCATAAAAGGCTCGCCTGCAACACAATTAAAGAATCCAAATGTCAAAATTTACAAATTAGGAGATCATTTAGGTACTGCTCTGACAACTAGCGAAATTAAATTGCATCATGGTTTCAACACATCTAGATATCCCAAGTAATCTTGACAGGAGGATGATCATAGCATTGAGAAAGTTACATCTCTTTTACAGGATTGGATTAAATTAAATCAACTAGAAGTTGTACAGAGCTAGTGAATTTATGAATTACTCAATAACCCAAGAAACTTAAGTTGTACATGGCTAATAAAGGTATAGCCATGACAACTCAGCTACATAGAACAGCTATCGAGCAACAATTTTATGACATAAATCTTACAAATTCAGCAACACGCATACGCTATTAAAACAGGTACCAGATTCACAATTTCCATATGTAGTCACATTAATATGCTAAAAAATATACAACAACCAAAAATGATGGACACAAATCAGTCGTTTGGTTCCTCAGAAAATATGGATGAATATCAACAGCATCACAGTTGATATTCATGACTTCAAGAGACCAAATAACCAAGATAAAATGATCATAATCTGATAAATAAAAACCGAGAAAACTAACAAAAATTAGGTGAAATTTGGCAACAACAAAAAAAACTTACAGCTTCTGGTCGTCATCGATCTCGAGCTTCTTCTGGCACCCAGTGGTTGGATTTGCGATGTTGAACTGAAGATAAAAAGCAAAAAAAAAAAAAACAGAGATCAACACGAAAAATGGTAATCGAAATACTAGCATATGAGCGTTAGGTATGTTTTCAATATCTGGTGCCGAGACGAGACAAACCTTCATGTTGGGTTGAATCCACAAGCCTTAGCTCTCGCCGCGAGATAGAATGCAGAGAAAGAAGAGAGAGCTTACACTGAATATTTATCATATCAAATGCTAGGGTTTTGATGCGTCAATCTTGTATTGGTCAAGCTGACTAGTACGTCCGGTCGTTTCGTCCAGTTGGTTTGGGTTTGATACCCTTGGGCCTTTGGTCAACCTTATCTGGTCGCTTCTTAAAAATGGCCCAATTGGATTCACTAAACAAACATTAGTAAAAATAAGAGAAATGTTTAGCTGACTACTCTGTAATAATTGTATTTTCTAATGTGTGTGGTACCTTCAACTTTTTTTTCTATATTGGAAATTTTTTATTTTTTAATTTAGTCATTTTTGTTAGTTTCTATCCAAAACACCTAAAACTCCATAATATCCCTTACTAACAATTATAATTTCAAAATCATATCATTGATTTTCAATCCATCATACCCATTTCATTCAAGTACCCTAAACTTCGTCGGAAACGACTATTGCAACCAGAAGATTATCGTCGGAAATCAACCCATCCACCACCATTTCCCGACCCTCTATCTTATCCCAGGTAATCCTACCATCACCAAAAGTTCCTTAATAAAAAACTCATAAATCACAATCTCTATAAAGACCTTTAGATCATCAATACTTCAACTCTACAAGAATTGAAAAAGGATACAATCATGCAAATGATGGAGCTCAATTATGGAACTTGGAGGTGGTTGGACATGGGGCAATGGTGCGAGATTTGTAGGGTAAGATTATTGTAATGCGAAAAAGCGACCGACATGTCTTGGACATGTTGTTTCCGGTAAAATATGAGAATTTTGTCGAGTCGTAGTGTTGCAATCATAAAGATGCACGACACTAGCAATGGGACATGGCTTTGATAAAGGGAGATCGTTGGTTCCAATATTGTTCTTGTGATAATTGTATGATTGATATTGAAACATTTAAGATAAGGTACAATATGTACTTGCTTGGGCTTACTTTGAAATTATACCTATGTGATGTAGCAAGATTACAATAACTACTCTATACACAACCTATTGAGCATTTCGGTTATGGACATTAAACACCGTCATTTTTTTTTATAAGAAATTGATATTATAAATCATGAACTATGAAGTATAGTATAATAATAAGACAAGAGATGCTCACAAAAATAACATGACAAGAGGAGAGAACCTCTCAAGTGAACCAAGAGGTCTAAGACATGCCTCAACCTCTAACAATAAGAGGCATCGCCTATATTAACATAACCTACAACAGGGAACAATGTATAAACCCATATTTAACAAACTTTAAGGAAACAATGAAACTAGAGAGATCTATAACCTAAATTTATCAGATTTGAATTACAAACAAGACAAAAAAAACAAAGGTCTAAGAACCCTAAAACACCAATCATGAAGCACCAACAATTAGAGATAGTTCCAATCAAAATCGGTCGATGACTATTAATCAGATCAACTGACCATTACATGAAGAATAACTCGGCTCATTAGTGCCACCAACCCCTGGCAATAGAGAAAAGGGTGGACATCAAAATATCGACGACCAACACCGCTAAACGCCAATGACATGTAAGGTGGAAGAGACCACACTGGTGATCACTGAACCCTAAAATCGATATCCCTACATTCTTCAACCAACGGAACAAATGACCTAAACCGCTCACCGGAGGCAAACACCTTATACAGATCCCCAACTACCAAGTGGTTGGGAACAAATGAAGATCAATACATGCTAAGGATAAAGGGAAATGGGGGGATTCTCAAATCCAAAGATAAGAGAGGAGAGGTGGAAACTCCAAGGACTAGATGTTTATACACCATCGTTAAGAGGAGATGTGAGAGGCTTATCAGCACAAACTATGTAATCAACCTTAAGGTTCATGGCTACTGCCATATCCATAAAGCTTCAAGTTGTTTGGGTTGTTGATGCTTCCAAGCCCTCTCACAACTCTTTGAATATAATGTATAAAATGTTGATTTGTGTGGGCTTAGAGGCCAAACCCATTAATTTATGGTGCACTTGTTGTACTATACCCATTATATAAATGAATAATGAAGGCTTGGGTTTCCAAATGTCATGTCATTAACTGGTAAAAGCTAACTATCTAGATGTAGACGTATAAAGGTTGACTTAATATCATGTTGATTCGCTGAGAAGGGATGAGAAGACAAACAGTTGGACACTCTGATTTCCACGCGTGGAACACGTAGACTTATTGTAGACATAGGGTCACCTATCAACCTCTATCGACAGAATTGTAGGTAATGCGTATTTATTTTTGTCCTCTGAATCACGCTTCCATCCATTTCGTTTTGCCTTGTTTTTTATTTTTGGGTAATTATAATTTTGTATATTTAATGGTTGTAAGTGTATAAATTAGTAAGTTTTGATTGATTTTATTAAAGATAATGTAATGTAATGCTCTTAATAAAAAAATTAAAATATGTAGGTCTAATATGTTTTTTTTTAACGGGAAAGAAGTATTGTATTACAGTATCATATCAACCTTACAAGGGAGGACATAACAGTCCCGGAAACCATATTTCTGTCCCAACCGGCCATAGCCCGTCAGGCGCTCATGGGTCCATACGTGAAGTCTGTTTTGTCTCGCAAATCCAAACTGAAGAGTTCCTCGATCCAACGCTTCAACAAAATAATAAACCACAGCCCTAATCCTATCTAGCCAAAATATTATTCGACCTAAAACATGAAAAACAAGGAGTAACTTAGCCTTTAGTGCAGATTCCCCGAGACCTCCCGGCTGTAGTTGTCTCGGGCCTGTGGGTATAGGCCCCCGACGGTCCTCCCCACCCCCGCATTGAGAGTTCATTCGTCCCTCAAGGGGCTATAGCCCCCGGGATCATAACCATGTCCTGAGCATGTCTGGTAGTCTCCAAGGACTCTAGTGTGTCCAGCTCACCAGCAGGCGCTTTTGGCTCCTTCCTTTTCTTGGTCTTCCGAGGGAGGGGGCCAATGCCCGGATTGTACCTCAATATTCCTCAACGAACCAGCGGTATCTCCCCCAAAGTATAACGGTTCACCAGGGGCCTAAGTCGACCGGGGGGCCTTGGTACAAGAGAGTCCTCCCTCGGGGCGATCACCGTCGTCGTACTAGCTGTATGGGGATTCGGAGCGAGGCGCCTGGGTGACGGAATTAGTGGCCACGAAGCCCGACTTGGCCCACCTCGACCCCTAAGGTTTGCATGCCACCTAGGGTTTACGTGCCTCTTGTATGACGACGACTACCGAACTGGAGAGACAGGTGACGGCGCCTTCATGCCCGGACCGAGGAGAAGACGCTCGTGCAGATGGGTCGGCATCGCCAACGGAAGGGGCGCGCTCCGATTAGTCTCGGCTCAGTGCCAAACCTCTTCCGGACATCGATACCCTATCCAGTAACCCACCTCCGTCCGGGGATCCATTGATCGGTTATCCATAAACCGGTGAGGCCACGGGGGCCTGTGTGCCCGCCCTTGCATGGGCCAGTTGCACCGTCGGTGCATGGCCATTGGCCACGTGGCCAAACCGGGGGAAAGGGATGGGGCCAGATGTGGAACCACTGGTGGCAGCGGTACCAATCCCCGATGAGGGTAACGCTCCTCGTTTTGACGGCGGTACATCGTTGGGAAATGAGGAGGGGGGAGACAGGAGCCGCGTGTAAACAGAGAGAGGTATTGGACGGCGACAGGGGACTGATGGGCGACAATGGCGACGTGGGGCGGTGGACGATCGGGGACGACCTACACGTGGTAGACGACGACCTACGCGTGGCAACCGACCGTCTGGCCTTACCACAACAATTCTATAAATACCAAACACATTACCGAAATTCCTAACACACAAACAAATGATAGACAAGGTAGAAGAAAACATAAGTCCTCGCTTCCTGTATGAGCATCGACCCTTGAAAAGTGAGTATATGGTCCTCTCTTATAGGTTTTATGTCCTGTAGGGAGATGGGGCCAAACAAATGAAATGAAGAGGTGGATCCAACTCAGTCGTAACAATCTTTGTCGTACCCAACTTTTTTGTCGGTTGCACCCATCTCGTTATCGTGGACCAATGGCCTGTCTAATTTCTCGTATCATGTATTTCCATCAACTCCTCCAACACCACCCATCCCGCCGCATCCACCACCACCTCATCTGTTCCTCAACTCTTCCAACATCACCTCTCCCGCCGCATCCACCACAACCTTCATCTATTCCATTAATACCCCCACCACAACCTCTCCATTCGCCTCCACCACAACCTTCACCCGTTCCATCAATACCTTCACTACAACTCGTCCCGCCGCATCTACCATCACCTTCATATTTTCCATCAACACCTCTATTACTACCTTCATCCTCAGTGACCCGTGCTAAAAGCCATAATTGGCCTAAAGAAAGTTTTGTATGCGTGGTAATTGATTTGTTGAAAGCACTTGGAGAGCAAATAATGAAGTAACTTGAAACCATTGTATAACAATTGTGTTTTTTTTGCAACGTAATGAATGAACCATTGTTTTTATGTTAGACTGCTTTTTATACTACTGAAATAACACACACATATATATATAGGCATATTGTACAGAGGACATAGGATCAAATATTCGCCTATTCAATAGAGATAATATAATATCCAAAACTTATTTTATTTGGTCTGCTAAGAAATTATTGTAACTGTTATGATGTTCAAGTTTTTTTTTGCGGCCAACTTGTTGCGTCGATTGCTACCGCACGATGATGTAGGTCTCTCTTCTTTACGTGGCGTTTGTATTGTAAGGTTTTCTCTTTCTCGATCCGGAGCAAATTACATGTTTGGAAGTATTCCGTGTATATTTTCCTCAACCGTGATTCTACATAAAGAACTTTCTAGACTCTTCGTTTGAGGAGGATACTATTTTTACAAGAAGAGGTTATGCGGGGAGAGAATGAGAGGGATAGGGGGAGGGGTGAATGGGTAGAAAGTTTGAGTCAGCGTCGAGTATTTCTGTTAATAAATAGAACCTTGTTCATAGAATCAAATAAATAAATTTACTCGTGTCAGTGTTGAAAAGACACAACATAATTAATGATGCCTTTTCCATATCAACTCACTTAAATTACAATTATTTGAAAGTAGATGATATGGTGCAGTAAATAAACATCATCAATGTTGGTTTGGTGGGATTGACTTGAACAAAATACTAGTTTATTGATAATGTTAATTCCATAGTAATCCTCAAAATTAATAACCCCTAACCCCCCTCCTCATATCTTACTTTGCATCTACCTCGATAGTTGTATGAATGCCTATTGGTACCCATAAAATGGTATCCGCATACATACTTCATAATTGTACCCCTTTCCATGATAACCATAATCTACTTTAGTTCCATGCCATAACATAAACAGGCAGTAAATAAATTTTAAGTTGGTTTCTGTTTGGTTACTAAAGAATGCACCTAAAGTACTATTTATGTTACGGTGTCACGCCCCAATTTCTGCGAACCGAACTCGGGACGCGAACGTTTAAAAAATTACAATACTGAAACTTGTTTCGTTAAATCACTTTAAAAGTCAGTTTAGTTCCACAAAAGAATATTATTTACATCTCAAAAAAAAATATTAGTCCCACACTTGGACAAAACGAGGTACACGTCACTAGACTCAAAACACCCAGCAACCCGCTTCAAGCTCTTCAGGCTTCAGAAGCTCACCTAGTCCAAACTGCGAACGGTACCTGTAGAAAAAACAGCTAGGGGTGAGCGTTCGCTCACCACCACAGATAAAGGACTGACTACGACATACTTAGCAGACAAAGCCGGTGACACCAACAACGACTCAAAAGACACACACACGACCAAGACTTTCCTCAACTGACTCAACATCCGGACACGTGATGTAGACCCCACACTACGATTGACGACCTCCTCCAAGACACGACTGACAACCACACAATACCAAACAAGATCACAAAGGATCGCAAACCAGCTGCTCAACAACCAATCTCTGTCTCTCGCCCTTTACCGATCACAGACGTGGTCAGGCGGTCGAGCTGTCGCGCAACTTCTCCGCTTCACCGACCAGTCGGGAGGCTAACCCACAACCTTTCCGCTTCACCGATCCCAGTCGGGTGGTTAGCCACACCCGCGCGTCCTTCCCCCGATCCCAGTCGGGGAGCTAGCCCATAACCCCCCCCCCCCCCCCCCCCCCCCCGCTTCTCCCGATCCCAGTCGGGAGGCTAGCTACACCACACAACCTCCACCAGTATCAAGTAACCAATCACAATCACAAACAAGTCCAAACAGACAGTAACGACACCGGTGACAACTCCACAGGCACTCAAGGCCAACAAGACACCAACAACCAAACACAGGTTCAATAACCCTACGACACTCACGGCCACCCAAAACACCGAAACGACAACACGGGCTCTCATGGCCACTCGAGACTCAGCAATAAATAATACGGGCTCTCAAGGCCACCCAAGACTCAGTAGTAAATAACACGGGCTCTCAAGGCCACCCAAACTCAACAATAAATAATACGGGCTCTCAAGGCCACCCAACTCAACAGTAAATAACACACAACAACCTCCAACATAAACGATGCCTCCAACAGTCCTCAGATCACTAGTTTCACAAACAACCTCCGGGCATGGTCATATGCCTCCAGTAAATCAGTTATCGTTAAGTTCTCTACTCCTACGACACTACTAAAAGTCACATGCATTTCCAATAATTACTAAGTTCCCGTAACATGCTTTTCTAGTATTCGATAACCTAAATAACCCACGACACCCCGGTGTCACATGCAATTCTAAAGTTAACTTTCCCTAGTCAGGGCCGAGATCCGGCTACTTTTCCCTACCTCGTAAACAACTCCACAAGTGCTCCACTAAACCCGAGATGATCCCAGTCACTCGTCGAACCTCCCTTTGCCTCGGTCCGCAGCACGATCTAAAAGAATACAAATTCAACGCACTTTTAAACTAGTAGGAATAAACCGAAAATTAATAAACTTAACGCCCAAACGTAACCCCGACACTGTCGATCACTCCCAAACTTCCCAATTACTCGACATTGTCGATAAAGGACCCGCAAAGGCCCGATTCGCCCGACATGGCGAATCTGCCCGGGTTTTGTAAATTACCTTCCGGGGCTCCCTTTCGATCGAAGCCGGACTCTAAATTTAACACGAAGCCCCAAATTAATAACGGTTCCGCCGTTAAGTTAACGGTTACGATTTTTCCAGTTTAAAATCCGACAGTTGTCTTTTACACTCGAGCGGGCTAACAGTAAGGTTACGACGGATCGGGTTCGAGCACCCGCGCCCGAACTCAGATTTGATCTAAACCCAGTTAAAAACCCCTTTTTATCTTAAACCATCTTTGAAACTCCTTGCTTTAATTAATTCCGACTTTGATTTTAAAACAAAACGATTTCCTTCTGCTCGTTTCCAAACTCGAGATTTTTGGTCCAAAACCCTTCTAAAGCCGATTTGATTTCGTTTTCCCCCTTTTCGATTTAACTTAACTCACGTTTCATTTTAACGACGGACTTTCGTTTTAAAACCCGTTTAATCTAATCAAATCTAGTTTTATCAATAACCATTTTACGTCCAAAATACAAAGATCACACTTTTGTTTCAATTCCGATTTTGGTTTTAAAACTCACTTAAATCCTTATACACATTTAAACAGATCCAAAACGTATTGAAACATAATAACGATATCTTAAATTTTTTGTTCTTCTTTACAATTCCAGATTTACACAAATTACAATAATCCTTTAAACAAAACCGAATTCACGTTTTTTTTGTTATGTTCCTTTTCATTTCGGGAGTTCCGTTCCATCCCGACCAGATCTGAACGAACTCGGGAAAGGGAAAGCAAAAGAAGAAGAACGAGGTCGGGTTGGGTCCGGCCGACCACCGGCGACGCCATTATCGGCCGAGGTTCCACGGACCGAGAACTCACCGTACCGAACGGTGGCAGGGAAGACGGTGGAGAGCGGCGGTGGGAGCGGAGGTGGACGGCGGTGGACGGCGGTGGACGGCGGTGTACGGCGGTGGACGGCGGGGAGTTCGCCTCGGGTCCGGACGACTCGGTCCCGTTCCGGATCTGACGAGCTCACCGGCGACGGCGGGAGCTCGGTGGCGAGTGAGGGCTCGGGACGGGGAGGTCGGAGACCGGAAGAGGGGCGGTGGCGTGAGGTCGGCCGGAACCGGTGGTGGACGGAGACGGAGAGGATGGGTCGGGAGATGAAGGAGGAGAGAGAGGCAGGGAGGTCGGGGACGGTGGTTGCGTGGGCTGGCCGGAGCGGTAACGGGGTCGGGATGGAGGAGAAGAGGATGAGACGAGGGTGGTGAGGGAGGTGGCGGCCGGAAAACGGTTGTGGACGGAGAGGGTTCGGCGAGGGAGGTGAGGGAGATGAGAGACGGCTGGAACGAGAGAGAAGAGAGGGATGAGGGTGGCTGCGTGCAAATGATGCTGAAACCCTAGGGTTTCAGCCTTGGGTGTGGGTTTTGGGTCGGCCACTTCGGGCCTCAAAGGACAAACGGGCCCAAGGCCCAGGCGAGAGGAGGGGGGGCCTGCACCAGGCTGGCCGAGTCTGGCCTTTTTTTTTGCCACTTGTTTCAAAACCTACCCTAAGGTTTTCGGTTTGCAATTTAATACCCTTATGAAGCGAAGCGTGTTTTACATAAGGCATTTTACATAAAAGTAAATATAAAAACGCCTTACACGTATGTAATTAATTACCGTGCATAAGTTAGGTTGGTCACATATGATAAGTTTTTTTTATAAGGGAAAAGTTTATTGAGCAATTTTTCTACAAGACTATAGAATAAAGCAAGAAAAGATCATGAAGAAGACCTTTTCTTCATGCCATTACAATTACACAGAGCAAATTATGACAAAAAACAAGCGGGATGCAAACCAAACACCTTGTCTACTTCCTATTTGGGTTCAAACAAGTAAACCGGTTAGAGACCGAAATAAGGGTTAAAGCTTTTTCTGTAATCGGATCAAGGTAATCCTCGTCCTTACTGTGCATTAGTATGTTATGTGTATATCTCTGATGCTTGCGAGTCGTTATAGGATAATTATTTCACAAACTATGCAAATTTCCATTAAATAAAATCGATAAATTATGGGATTTAAAAAAAATTAAGATCTCAATGCCATTGACATGCCTATCTCTGAGTTACGTCAGTCTTTCAAGTCTACCTGCCTCATAGGCTAATACTACGTCTGTAATATATTTTGCACATGGATTAGTCTTATCATGAAGTATTAAAAAATAACAGCCTACCTACCTAATAGGTTGATACTATATCTGAAATATATTTTACATGGATTAGTCTTATCATGAAGTATTAAAATTAGCACTACAATGTAAGCAACACGTGGAGTGATTTCACATTCATCCTAATCAATCACTTTACAGATATGTTGCCATATCTTTTATAAGACTCGATTTGCTTGACATTCTTAAGCACGGTGAGCTTATTAGACAATATGGAAATATGGTTAGATAACCTCACATGTTACAGACGCTTAGTAGGTGTCAGTTTTTTATTTATCATATTTCAATAGTGAAATTTAAATTATGGTTGATATATTGTGTCAAACAATATTACTATCTAAAACACGACGTCTCTTTAACTACAACAACCTACCAACGATCCTAACATATCAGCCATACATGTCATTATGTTTATTTACTCCACCCGTAACTACTACAACCGTTTTAACTATTTTCCGAGTTCCAAATACTCAATACTGTGTCTAATTCACCGTGTTTTATAAATACTAATTATGTAATACACATTAATAATTATGTCATTCTTTGTGTGACTGAAGTACAATGCGGTGTTTGGTGTAATATCTTAGCATTCATGGTGAATGTAACATATTAGGAGTAGGCGACTTTGATGATTATTCAAGGTTGTTAGAATACAACTATAATTGAGTCTTCAACTATCAGCTTGAGATTTTAGTTGAGTTGGTTCTCTAATAGGGTATTAGAGCTTGAATCCTCACGGACCCGGGTTCAAATCCCACTATCTACAAAAAATTCTAATTTCTTCTCAATTTATCAAATTTGCTCTAAAATGGGCCAGCCTTTATATCACTCTTCTCGATGGGCTTATCTCCTCTTTTATATAATTCACCTTCAAACCCGTAAACGAGTTTGTCCGTTAGGGCGCGTGTTAGAATATAACTATAATTGGGCCTTCAACTATCAGCTTGAGCTTTTAGTTGTGTTGGTTCTCTAGTAAAGGTTTTAAGGATATGAGTGCTTCTCAGGATAATGTTGTATAAGATATTGAAACACAAATACTTTGCTACATACTAAACGAAATTTGGTGTGAACGTTGCGAATATTCTGTGTAAAAATAATAATTACTGAATGCGATAACTTGTAACCAACCCCATCCCCAAAGCGACATCGTTTCATCAAACAAGAAAGAACGTAATCCCAAAATGACATCTTCCATTCCCCCTTCTTTTTTCCACTAGACAACAATATATTAATCTGGATTCGAATCCTCAAACAAAACGCTTTGCTTCAACACACTTGAGTTCCAAGCAATATTGTATAGAACATTGTTTCAAGCTAACCATATCGACCGTAGATGTGTCGCCGCCTCTCCACATTCTCTTCCTTGACCGGACCTCGAGTTTGTAATCCTTGTAGATGGCATATTTGAAGCTTCTAATCTCCTTCCCCATCAAACACAACGGTTATGGAAGTATATGGATTGAAAAAGAAAGTTATAGAAGAGAGATGAGCATGGTTATTGGTGACTGACGCTTTATGGTTTTAGCACAAAAGGGCACAACAAGCGTGCCAGCCGACAAGTAGTATTTCTGGAATTTAAGTTCTGAGTTTATCGGACTCAAGGGAACCCACGACAATCGATTTCTATTTCAACTCGTTATTAAGTTGTTTCGTTTAAAAATATGATTTTGATTCAATTATGATGCAAAATATAAAACAAGTTAAATGTAAATCAAGTATTCAGGTAAATTAGACAAGATTAGAATCAGAGAAAAAGCAATCCAAGGTATGGATTCATAGAGATCATTCCTACACAATGAACAACGATAATTATTGTGAAGTTGACTATTATAGGGGAAACTAATTATCTCTTTAAACTAGTCCTAACTTCGCTCGAATGTTTCAGACCCTAATGAAATCTAACCACCTAGTTCTCCCGAATCTAGATGTAGGAAGACCCAAAACACTACGTTCTTTGATAATTTCCAACTTTCAAAATAATTCTATAGCTATTGCAATTGGGTTAACCTCGATATGCATAGTCTAGATTTAAACCCAACTTATTATTGATTTTAGACTAATTAAGATCCTCACCTGATAAGTATTAGACCCTAATTCACATCATATATCAATCCTACATGGAGATAAAGCATTAATATTAAATGAAAACTAAACCATAACCTAGATTAAACATTCACAATATTGTAACATTCAATAAATGACAATTCAAATCTCTAATCCCCCACAACCCTAGATTATGGAGTTTAGTTACTCGTGGAGAAGGAAGAAGAATATGTAGAATAGCAAACATAAACATGTTGGGTCTCGAGGTAGGGTTGGAGATGAACCAACTCGCAGCGGAAAATCAATGAAAACCAAGAGACGATTAAAACCATGAAACAACTAACAAAGAATGGATTCACAAGAGAAAAATTCAGCACTAGTTCTTACCAAAACAAGAACACCGGTTAACGAATGATTGGCTTGAGTCTCCAAGACGCCTACGTATCCACATGGGAATCAAAGCCACGTAGTTCTTCTCTTTGAGGACTCAAGAACACAAACATGGAGGTGGAAACTAGCCAAACCCGAAATGGCCATGGAAGAGGGAGAGAAAATGTGTTTCCTATTCTTGTCTTGAGTTTGTTATGTTGGAAAAAGATGACTTAAACATAACAAAACCCATACTTGTCCAATTAAAGGCATGTGACAAGTATGGTGTCAAGTAAGGTGTAAATAGGACAAAGTATGGCAAGACAAGATTGGGTTAGGTGGTGAATCACCAACACCTTAATCTTTGTCTTGCTTACTTAGTACTAATTAATCAAGACTTGATTAATTAGTTGCATGGGCCTTGGTTGCATGGGCCTTTCATGGGCCTCTTGGAACATGGCCCGTGGCCATTTCCAACGAGGTCCCATGATTCGCTCATCGCCTCCAAGCCTTCCATACCGGAAATGTCCAACATTATCCGACGCGATCAATCCCAAGACTCCAAGCCTTGTCTCGATCCGTAAAGTCCTATTCACTTACGGGCACATGACCCAAAACCCAGTTTTGGTCATGTCCCGAGACAACTCCCTTTTGGCCATTCTCCATAAATGTGTCAATGAGTTTCATCCTCCGGTGTGACCCTTAGGTTTATGCATGTCAATAGATCAACGTAAAATCCCATTTTACTTGATCCTATTTAAGTGGCAACTAACGAGACTTTGGTATTGCCTGACACTGCATAGCGAATCGACCCTGTCAATTCTAACCTTTCCGTCGTCCCTGTCATTATCCTTTTATCTCCGATATCCTGATTGAGATAAGGCATAGAGCCGTCATCCTTATTATTCTCAATCACTGTTCCTTGATATGTGAGATGACTGAAGATATGATACCCAGTATCATGTGCATGGCCATGCTATTCTTTCAGTCACTCTCGATCAAGCGGCCGAGAACCGATATCTTTCCCATACCTCAGTATGAGGGATAAATCCCTTAGCCGCCTTTCGTGTCACTCATGTAGCCCGTCCCCAAGCCAATCATGGTCGTTATGGAAGCCCTGTTACGGACAACGTTAGGCTCAGGTCAAACTCAGTTGTTGACTACATAGCGATCACAAAGACTCCTTGGTCTAAGGATACATGACAAGCTACAACACTGAATATGTTCATGACTTAATCTATGGCACATATTCAGGGCGGGTCGTCCAATATCATGTCCCACATGATATCTATGATCAGACTCCGGAATCCCATTCCAATGACTAACAGAACGTAAGCCATAAAGAGCCATCTTTCATACTAGTCGCTTCTAGTGAAGCTTTGTTGACTAGGGACCCATCGAGTGTGATCTATCTCGATCTATGGTTCTATTCGCATGGTGGGCATATATCAGAGCACACGTCGATATATTACTCCAACACATAAGTAATATAAAGCCGCTTTAATTTTATTGCTAACGATGATATATAAATTTGGACATTTAGGATTGAACTACGGGCACTAAGACTAACAAAACATTCATTGTATTGAGGAGGGGATAGTTAAATGAATTCACTTCGATTTGGTATCTTACGGGCGAAAATCGGAGTTCGGATATGGGAGTTATGTCATTCGCAAGATCAGCCAGCCTATAGGATTCTTTAGTCCGATTTTACCCCCCTTTTAACCCCTTTCCGGTCAAAGAACATACAAAACACAATGAGAGACAAAGTATGAGTAATGAAAGAAAAATACATCAAATCACACAGCCCCGAGACTAAAAAACTCAAGAATTTGGGCTAAAATCATCCAAAACTGATGCACTTTATGCCCACATCAGTGACTGAGAGTAAAAAGAAAGAGGGGTTGACTAAAAAAATATGTTAGGGTTAGCTTCGCACATGATCATTTTCCATCAAAAAATGAATAGAAAAAACTAATTGTCATATTGTTTTAATAGTTTAGATACCTTTCAAGTGAATTTGATAATTAAGATATTTTGAATGAAAATAGGGTATAGTTTTTTTTATAGAATAAATATGAATTTTTATTAATTCGGGAAACAAAAGAACAAACTGATCATACAAACGTTGGAAATGATTGTTAAGGACGAGATACCAGAAACATTAATCCTATACTAGAATACCCGGTACTACCAGGCAAAACATTAGGGGGTGGTTCACTATTCACTCGTTGATTGGTGAGGTTCATCCGAAAAGCTTTCCCCATCTCGACTTGAACATGACTATATTGTCGGGGCAGTTGTCTAAGGAGTATACCGGGTAAATGAGGAGGATGGGGGACGTATAATATCCTTCCCTCATGGGCCGGGGTGTGGCTCCTTTGGGACACCCTGTGGTGCCTAAGGTTCTCATGGGAACCAGCGAGACTGCTTGACTGACCTCGTTTCTGGCCCATCAGGGCCAATTTTCTTGGATGTGAGATGGTCGTATCTGTCATAGAGGCGAGTCTCGGACACTCATGTCCCTGCAGATAAAGGGTGATCGTGGATCACTTCTTAATGCCCGTCGTGGCGTCCTCCATTTTCGAATCATCATTCCAAACCCTAAAACTGTGGGTAGATCCTCTTGGGTCTCAGGTTCCATGTGTTGGGTACATGCGGGGACGTATATCCACCGTGATATGGATGCAAAAGACCATGATCCGATTCTGTGGTAATTGCAGATCGTTCTGCAATGATCCTCCGATGCCAACTTCATCCTCCACCACCAACTCTTGTTGATGAATTGGTCTCCATGGATGTATTCCCAGAAGGTACGGGGCACGATCGTTTGATGGAGGACCAGTTGGATTGATGCCTTATGATCCAAGTTGGGTGGCCCACATGGATCTCATACGGCGGCAGGGGTATGGCTAAGTCCGGTCTCCTCACTAGTGGGCGGGCAACAGTGGATCAATCAGGTAAGGTCGTCCATTTGGATGACATCGAGTCGACTAGGTTGCGCTAGTAGGAAGCCATTGGAAGGTCGTGATTGCTTCCTCCATGGCGTAGGGCCTCTGGATCAACGCCATCACCCTAGGGGCAGTCTTGGGCAGGAGGTTCCTTGTCGAGGGATAATTCAGGCCGACGAGGAGGATGTGGCGACACGAGATCGACGTTGAGGTAACTATAGCGTCCAATAGTGGATTAAGCTAGTCGTGGTGTGGAGGGGTGGCACATGGCGTGACGAGGGCAAGGGGCGTGCACAATAGTGGTGAGGCCATGGTGACTGGATCACAACGGAGGTGAAAATCGAAGGGAGAGAGATTTAAGAAAAAAGTAAAAAGTTGAGTACTGCTATTAATGTAAAATTGGATTTAATTTTTGAGTAAGATTAATTTTTATAGAGGAATAACTTGTATATTTATTAACAGAGATCACCCGATAGGGTGTCCCTCAAAACTAACAGAATTTTCATTATACGTCAATCAATAGTGTCCCAATTACAAGCATTTCGAGCTAAAACATGTGCTACTCTGTTTGCTCATCTACAAACAAACCTAAGCCCGAACTCTAGAAGCGCTCTTAGTATGTCTTTGCACTCCTTTACCAATAAGCCAAAAGGTGAAATAAGTTATGAATTACTATTCACCGCTTGAATAATTCCAAGGCAGTCACTTTCAATCGATCCAGTTGCCCATCCCTCCTCGTACGCCCAGATTAGAGCCTTATTAATAGATATAATTTCTATCACTTCTAACTCGTCAGTACTTGGGATCACAAAGCATTTTTCCAACATGGCCATCCCGTTACCCCTCCCCCTCGGCCTGGTCCTAGAACGGATCCGTCCACATTTATTTTTACTTGACCCTGCACCGGTTTGCACCAAACCCGATCTCCTGGGACAAGTTTATGAGCCACGTCCTGAACCACCTTTTTGCTTTAAGCTTTAGACCATTTTTTCAAATAATCTAAGGCCTTCCTCCAGATCTCCTCCCCATCTTTCTTCGATTGATTTCAAACCATATCATTGTGTCCTCTCCAAATAGACCACCACACCATCATAACCTTTTTTACGAGTCTTGCATGCCTCAGCCCCCCGCAACTATGGAGCCAGTCTCGGGGCAACACATTAGTGCTCTATAAACCAGCCCCAACTTACCACACACTTGAGCCACCACCAGACTATAAAATAAGATATAACTCTCCGATTTTGACTGCCCACACTTACTACATGCATGATCCATAGGAACAAAACGACCATTTAAATTCAAGTTTAGTTAGGAGAGAACCTGAAAGTATACGCTAGGGCAGATGCTTGACTTTCGGAGGAACTCCTGCGTTCCACACCAACCTCTAGAATAGGTCCCTATCTCTTTCATTCCACCTGCCTTTGTTTCTCTGAATATAACGATAAACATCCCTGATCTGGAATAAGTCGTCCCCTAGACCTCCCTTAGTACCAGACATCCTCAATGGGGACGATCGGTAACGATAACCGCATAATGTCTATCACCTTCTGTTCACTGAACACCTCCTAAATTAAACTTCTATCCCAACGCTGCCTATCCTCCAACATATAGCCCCCACCAAACTGTCCTCCCTACCGATCGGTGGTTCCATAATCCAACCTGTCTCTATCGACAACCACACATATTCCATGATAGGCGTACTCCGTCCATTTCCAATTATTCTCCTTGCCCCCTACCGAACAAACCCTTGTCCAATCATAATGCTAGACCAATTATAACTGCTACCACTCCGCTGTGTAGCATGTAAGAAGTGTTTGCCTGAATATTATTTAGCTTGTAAGACTCTTGCAACTAAACTGTCCGGGTTTTGAAGTAATCGCCACCCTTGTTTAGCTAAAAGAGCCAAGTTGAAATCCTTCAAGTGCTTAAAACCCAAACCTCTTTGTAATTTATGCCGACACAGTTTATCCCAACACTTCCATTTTATACCCTTACCCGTTCTAGCGTCATGACTCCACCAATATCTATTAATACTCACTTCCATCTCTTGAATCAACCTAGTTGGAATCTTATACACCCCATTGTATAAATTGGGAGTGCCTAAATAACATCTTTTAGGAGGACCTCCTTTCCAACTTTACTCAGAAATAGTTCATCCCAACACTTCATCCTTCTAACTATACACTCCTTCATGAAAATAAAACTTTGATACTCACTTCTCTGAAGGAACGAAGGTAGACCCAAATAAAGACCCGTGTGCATCACCTCTTGCATCCCTAGGTAGTTTTTGATTGTCTGCTTTGTTGCTTCATCAGTGTTAGGACTGAACACGATATAAGACTTCTCCACATTTATTTTTTGACCCGACGTCATCTCTTACTAACTCAGTAGATTTTTTCAAGCTACTGCTTCTGCCACTGAAGCCTTGGAGAAAAAGAAACTATCATATGCAAAAAACAAATAGGTTATGGAAGGGGCATGATAAGCCACCCTGCATCCTTATAACAATCCCTCCCTCTCCTAGTACTGCATCAACCTCGAGAGACCCTCAACATAGATAATAAACAAATAGGGCGAGAGAGAACCCCTTTTTATCCCCCTCGAACCGAATCAACCCTATCCTCATTCCCTTTACAACTACCCACATCTTGGTCGACCTTACACAAGTCATAATTAATGCCACCCACTTATCAGCAAAACCCATCTGCAATAATACCCTTTTCAGATACGCCCACTCCACCCAATCATACGATTTACTCATGTCGACTTTCATCTCCATCAGACCATTATTATCCTGCTCCCGACCTCTCAAGTGGTGTAACATCTCACCCGATAAAGTAATTATATCTGTTATTAAACTTCCTGACATAAAAATGCTTTGCGATTCCGAGATAACTTTCCCCAAAAGACCCTTCATCCGATTCACTATAACCTACATAACAACTTTACATAACACATTACATAACACAATAGGCCGAAAATCACTTACCCTTTTTGGTTTCGCAACTGTGGGGATTGAAACTAGATGAGTATTGTTACCTTCTATGAACACCTCCTTACCATATCCCCCATGTCCGAGCCAATCCTGCTCCAATAGTGCTGATAGAAGCCCAGATTGAACCCGTCTGACCCTGTCGATTTCAATGCCTCCATATTGAAAATGGCCTTATGAATCTCCTCGTTCATGATCGGACTCAAGAGTCTGCCATTGTCCTCTTGGGTTATAGAGCACGGTACCAATATAATACCACATCATCCCCCACTTCATCCGCTTTAAAAAAGTCATTAAAATGATCCTCTACAACTGAATCCATCCCTTACCCTACTCAGTCCAACCTCCTGTAGCATTTTTGAGCCAAATAATTTTATTCCTCCTTCCTCGAGACGAAGCCTTAACATAAACGTATCGAGTGTTCAAATCACATTCTTTCAATCAAAATTGTTTAGCCATTTTTTTTCCAAGACATATATTTTACAGTCCGTAAGAGATTGACCTCCCTCTTCAAGAACTGAATCCTGTTCTCTATTTGATTTTTTTAGCGAAAGGTGCAATTCATTGATTTAAGTTATAATACATTCGAGTGCATTGAGAATAAATCCCTGACCACGAAGAACAGACAAAAAGGTGTCGCAGTTCTTCTCATAGTATAACTGTCCATAGCGATATTGAATAGAGTTCCATAAAGGCGACTTATAACTAAAACTAGGCGAAGTTGACTACGGCTGCTCAAGGTCTTGCCTAAACGCTGCATGCATAGTAGAATATGACCGAACCTGCTATCATCCACTTTTAAAGTATGGAGAAACTGACTACGACTGCTCAAGGTATTGCTTAAACGCTGTATACTCTGGAGAGTGCGATCGAACCTGCTATCATCAGTTTCAGAGGGAGACATAGCTCTTACCAAGGACCCCTCCCAAGGCCAGCCCCTAGAGCACTGAAATCCTTTCGTCATTGACCCTGTAAAGACGAAGTCAGATAAAATGAAAAAGACCCACTAGATTAGCCAGATCCATAACCGAGAGATGGGTCGAGGGCGGTGCGGTGGTGGAGGGCATGGAGGAGGCGGTTTAAGAGACGACGACGGTCTCAGAGACGGCAGCGGCGACGACTTCAGAGAGTGCGGTGGTGAAGGCCAGGGAGGACGTGCCAGTGACGGCTTTAGTGAAAACCATCGGAGTTGCAGAGGTGGTGCCGAACAGAGTCGGGAGACACGTCGTTGATGACGGGAGGGAGCCAACATCGCGATAACTAGAGACGGATAGAAGAGAGCCCCAGCCGAAACACCCTAACAAAATTTTTAATAACTAACGCAGATGGGTAATTACCGAAAACAAATCTATAGAATACGACTAAGATGAAAATAGACATGACAAAAGACACAGCAGTAATCATGATTGCCGTGGCTTAAGTGGCTAGGTCAGACCTTTTTTCCCATCAACCTATATCCCGTTCTCTGTTAATTAAGATACTTTAAATGATATTTTCTCTTTTTTTATTTATATATAAACAAGGAAATAGAAGCAGTTTAAAAACCGAAATTAAATAGTAAATTAATTAAAAATAACTTTCCTATCTATAAAATCGGAACCGCATTTCACCGTTCAAATCCTTCTCGTTCGATTTTTGTTTCTCTCCTGAAAATCTCTGTCCCGAAACCAGAAATCGATCGATCGGCAATGGCGTCGCGTGAGGACAACGTATACATGGCCAAGCTTGCCGAGCAGGCTGAGCGGTACGAGGAGATGGTGGAGTTCATGGAAAAGGTCGCCGCCGCCGTGACCCAGACGGAGGAGCTTACCGTCGAGGAGCGCAACCTCCTCTCTGTCGCCTACAAGAACGTTATTGGCGCCCGCCGCGCTTCCTGGAGGATCGTCTCCTCCATCGAGCAGAAGGAGGAGAGCCGCGGCAACGCCGAACACGTGTCCACAATCCAGCAGTACCGCACCAAGATCGAGACCGAGCTCTCCAACATCTGTGGTGGTATCCTGAAGGTCCTCGAAGAGAAGCTCGTGCCCTCGGCCTCTTCCGGCGACTCCAAGGTCTTCTACTTGAAGATGAAGGGCGATTACCACAGGTACCTCGCCGAGTTCAAGACCGCCAACGAGCGCAAGGAGGCTGCTGAAAACACGCTCTCCGCCTACAAATCGGCTCAGGTATCGGTTTGTTGTTCATTTCTGACAATTTGTATGCGATTTATTTTAATTTTGTGCATTGATTTGCAATGTGGTTGTTTGGATCTGATTTGAGATGGAAAAAGTTAGGGGTTGAGCATAGTTTCTCGACCTAGCATTTTCGTTAGTTTAGAAGAGATTAAAATTGGGAAATTAGATTCACTACACGAATCGTTGTACTGGTGGATTTTTTGGTGCACAGTTGTTACTAGCTTTGATTAAGACTTTCATTTCATGTTTCATTTTTTTTTTCTGCAGGCTGTTACTTATATTTGCATCTAATGTTCTGACTGTATTTTGCAAATCAGAGTCAATGCTACCTGTTTGTGAATCTTCTTATGATTATGTCACAAATTTAAACTTTGAATCTCTCCAGGATGATATTGACTTGATACTCAAATGTTTATGTTTTGATTTGTGACGCTGTCATGTTGTTGAGTAAACAGCTATTATGGGAAATTATGTACTGCTTTGTTGTTTCTTCTTATAAATAACCTATTGGACCCAATTTATACATGTCCCTGCCTTCCATTGTTGCTAATATTCTTGTTGGGGCTGTATGGATTTTGTACGAATTATTGATAGATGCTTGACCTTATATAGCTTTAGGTAGTTTATGAATGAATATATATCTATGACGACGAAGAGTATTGTCCTGATCACTGATGTTGCATTCTTTTGTGGGTACTAATTGGCTGCTAGAGTTTGGTAGGCCTTTTTGGTAGCAATGAAATCATCTTACTTCTATTTCCCTTGGTCTGGTGCAGATTCTAGTCATTTACTTGTGAGTTGGATGGATGTTTCTCTTACTCATAATATTGTTGCTATCATCCAATTTTAACTTTCTTGCTGTAATCTTGGTTCTTAGGACATTGCAAATGCTGAACTGGCCCCTACTCACCCTATCAGGCTAGGGTTGGCTCTCAACTTCTCTGTGTTCTACTATGAGATTCTGAACTCTCCCGACCGCGCCTGCAGTCTCGCAAAACAGGTTATAAAACTGATCTATGAAGTTCTAGTCTGCCTGTAAATGGTCTTGCTATTTTTATCTGAATTTTGATGTAATTTGATAATCAACTACGAACTTGATTGCCATATAATTAGGATATTTGTATTATTTAGTTTCTGGAATTCTTAGCATTTCAAGTTTGCAATTATTTTGGTTCTGACTAGAACACTTAATAGAATATGATACATAGTTGGTCTGTCTGCTATCAATTTTCACTGAGTTGGACCTGTAATAGCTTTATCTTCTTATTTCTCCATCTTGACTGGTCGATATGCATATGTGTTTTGTTTTCATCAGGCTTTTGATGAGGCCATTGCTGAGCTGGATACCCTAGGAGAGGATTCATACAAAGATAGCACTCTGATCATGCAACTTCTCCGTGACAATCTCACTCTCTGGACCTCAGATATGCAGGTGTGCACATTGTTTTTCATTGTCGACTTCATTTGGCTGTTACTATGTTGTGATAGGTTTCTGATTCGTAACTTACTGTCATGTATTTAGGATGACGGAACAGATGAGATCAAGGAAGCATCCTCCAAGGCCGAGGCAGACAAGTAGTAGTAGAGTCACTTTATCATTTGATGTAGTATTTATGCTTCTCCCTATGGTTGTTTTTGACCTAAGAAGTTACTTATTTCCACTACATACTTGATGTTGGTATTTATTTTTCTTTCTATTGGAGTAGATTGCAATCAGAAGGCACTATATTTTCTCTTAACTGTTGGCTTCTGTGCTAGATCTTAAAATAAAATGGTGTTTCTGATTGATTACAATTGGTTTCTTGGTGTCAGTGATTGGTAGCACAATATTGGTATGGTATCTGTTTTCTTCTTCCATCTGAAAACTGCAGGAGCTCATCAATCCAGTAGATTCAGCTAAACCTGAAACCCCAAGATTACGACTTTTTGATCAATTCAAAAGAGCGTTTCTTGAGTTTAATTATCGTGTCTGTTCATGTGCCTTGCCAATACTGACGTAACTATTTTACTAAAACAGATATGAGGTGGCTTCTTGATAATATATGTTTTGTCACCTAAGCTGTTTAATCCTAGTCACACTGTTTTTTTCTGTCCTTGAAACCACCCCACCACTGAACATGAAGCAGGAGGTGACAACAAGAACAGAACCAGTACCAGCTCCATATCCAAAAGGTAAACCCAAGATCTTTATTTGCTCATCAGGGGGCTCATGTTCGGGAAGCTGAGGGGAGTCCAGAACGCCAAGATCCTTGCTTGCCTCGAAGCTTGACGATCCTGACCGAACTTTGCCTGGCAATTTATGTGTGAATTCTGATACATT
Organism: Erodium maritimum; assembly: GCA_963921825.1. Taxonomy (NCBI): domain Eukaryota; kingdom Viridiplantae; phylum Streptophyta; class Magnoliopsida; order Geraniales; family Geraniaceae; genus Erodium; species Erodium maritimum. Next base: position 24,093,738 of record OY997590.1, read on the forward strand.
GAATTTTGACAGGAAGCTGAGACTCACCAGAGAACCTGGTATTTCTCCAGAGAGCTTGTTATGAGACAAATCCAGAGTTTCCAAGCTTGTCATGCCAGATAGATTCTTCTTGATAGGCCCTGAGAGATTGTTCTCCTTTAGGTTCAGAATGTGAAGAAGCTTCAGATTCCCCAAATCAGACCAGATTGGTCTAGTGAGCATGTTGTTGCCAAGGCTCAAGGCAAGCTCCATATCTTTTTGTACTGCAATTCCGGTCCACTGTTGGTGACATTATTATGTTACCCTCTATCAGGCTTTCCAGGATCTCGCCTGTGAAAGAATTAATTGACAGATCGAGGTAAAACAGATCTCTGAGGAATTTTCCTTCCCAAGTTGTTCCATGACAAGTCCAGGAGCTGCAATTTACTGCAATGGCTCAATCATTGAGGAACACGCCCTTTGAGTTGACAGTTGGGCGGGATGAGGTTCTTGAACTTCAGGACCACATTTCCAGGCATTTCTTCACCCTGAAAGTTACCAGAAGGGACAATCATGGTCAAGTTCTGACACCATTGTATGACCTCAAGTGTTGCTGATATGTTCCTGAGACCAGAGCTCCAGAGGGAGAGAAAGGTCAGGGATTGGAGGTAGGTGAAGTTACTGGGAATGGTACTGCTAAACCTGTTACGTGCCAGACTCAGTATGCTCAGGCGAAAACACTAGAACAGACCAACAGAAAAGGAACAATGGAGATTATTTGAACCAAGATTCAAGGAGATCAAATGTGCCATTGCAGCAGAACAGTTCAGATTTAGTGCACCGTTCAGTGAATTGTAGCTCAAATCAAGGACTGAAAGAGACGGAGAATTGGCCAAGGAAGGAGGTAATGTCCCTGTAAAGTTGTTTGAACCAGCAGAGAAGCGCTCAAGCCTTGTAAGCTTCCCAAAAACATCTGGAAGAATCCCATGAAACCAGTTAGATGAAATATCAACCTTAAGATGCAAGTCTAGAAGGATTACCAATTCCATAGCTCAGTGTTCCAGAAAGCATGTTGCCTTGAAGGTGCAAGTTTTGAAGACGGAAGAGACTCTTGGGCAAGGTTCCTGACAGATTGTTCACATCAAGATACAGATGTTGCAGAGAAGTGTACTTCTCCAAACTTGCAGGAATCTCTCCGGATAAATTGTTGCTGCCTAGATCAAGAACTTGGATCCGAGATGAGCTTTCACAGAGAGAAGATGCATCTATCAACCCATCAAAGCTGTTCTTCGAAATGTCAAGAAGCTGAATTGAAGGCAAAAAGCTATCAGATAGACTGAGACTGTAAAACCATTGTTGCTCAAGTCAAGAACCTCCAACTTTTGGAGATGAAACAAATGTAAAGAGGCTGTTTTTTGGACCCAATCATTACGAACTAAACCCCCGTGATCTGAGGTATAGGAGAACTAGAATGAACAACAAGGTAAAATAGATTCAATTTTACGCTTGTAGTGTTTTTTGAACGATAATTGTAACCAATATACTAAAAGCAAATAAAATCTCGACGCAAAGCGGAATGATCAAAGAGTGATAAAGCAGACAAATAAGATAATAAAACTGAATGATCCCAACATCGCGAGACCAAAAACGATAATAAAAGAAGAAAAATGTTCAAATACTGAAATGCTTCAAGTGGGTGTTGGGAGAGGGCACTGCGATAACGGCCGAAGCAACCAGTACAACTACTTCCAACGGTGAGCTAGGACAAAGCGGACCCATTCCTGGAAAAGGTCTCAGATAACTCTGGGAAGTGCTCTATGAGAATAATGCGTTAGCGGTCGAGGCCACCGAAACAACTGTTGAAACCCGAGAGCAGAGGCGGAGCTAGCTTTTTAAGTGTGTGTGTGTGTGTGTGGGGGGGGGGGGGGGGGGGGGCACCGAAACTTTTCACTGTCAATACGTGACTGTAAAAAAAATTGAGGGGGGGCACAACTACGAAATTAGAAGGAATTAAGAGGTATTTTTGAAAAAAAATCGAAAAACATACAAGAAATTTTCAAAATTTTTTTTGAGGGGGGGGGGGGGGCACGTGCCCCCTGGACACCATGCGGCTCTGCCACTGCCCGAGAGTGAAGGCTTGGCCAGCGCTGTAATCAGAGACTGGAATGGGTCAACTGGACTACCCAGTCTCCTGAGGAATCAGTTGACGTCGCCCCCCTCCCCCCCTCTAATGACGCCCATTTAAAATGTAAAGTTGTTGGTTCTTGATCTGGTAGAAGAATGTTGTGGCGGTACTTGGTAGAACCGATGCCACCCTATGATAGAGTGGATCCTACATCGACCCCATGAATACTCATTGGGCAATGGCGAGGGTTCTTGCTGCCCCTCGCTGGTATTCTCATTGCCTCATCCAGATCCGTAATGCCCTATGACCTCGTGATCATGTCAACACTACGCCCATTCCCTTTGTCACAATCCGGTCGTTCCATGCCTTGCTCCGGCCTACGCACACTAGTTGACTTCCATATCTGAGTTTTACATAAATAGAGGAAAATTTCCTCTTCCCAAGTCCGGTTTATAGGAGGAAAAAAGCAACTATAGGTCTTATAAATAGGGATGAACGAAATTAGAGAAGAACAACTTGACTTTTCCGATACACTGAGTCTTTTAGAGAGCTTAAAAGGAGAATAATGGAGAGAACTCGTGAAATTAAAGATTGAAGCTTGAAGAACCACCTTAATATGATTATATTGGTAAACTGTATCTTAACTTCTTATCAACACTATGAACGCAATTGTCTTTTTCTTCTTTTATATGTTTTCTTCTTCCTTCTTCATGAGTGACTAAACCCCATAATCTAAGGTTACAAGGGATTTAGAGATTTGAATTGCCATGTATTAAATGTTATAATGTTGTGAATGTTGAATCTAGGTTAAGGTTTATTGTTGATTTTCTCTTAATGCTCTATCTCCGTGTAGGCTTGATAGATGATATGAATTAGGGTCTAATACTCGTGAGATGAGGATCATAGTTAGTGTAAAATCAATAATTCGTTGGGTTTAAATCTAGACCATGGATAGCTACGTTAACACAATTGCAATAACCATAGATTTATTTTGAAAGCTAGAAATTATCAAGGAGCGTAATGCTTTAGGTCTTCCTACATCTGGATTCGAGAGAATTAGGTGGTAAGATTCGATTAGGATCCTAAAGAATCGACCGAAGTTAGGACAAGCTTGGAGATAGTTCGTTGCCCTTATATTAGTCAACTTCACAATAATTATCGATGTTCAATACGTGGGAATGATCTCTATAAACCCATACCCCGGATTGCTTTTTCTGTGATTCTAAACTTGTCTTATTCACCAGTTTACTTGAGTTTGCTTTTAATTACTTGTTTACATCACATGTTTCAAAACCACAACCACCTTATTTTTAACGAAACAACTTAATAACAACTTCAAATAGAAATTGCTTGTCTTGTGCTTCCTTGGGTACGATAACCGAAACTTAGAATCCAAAAATACTACTTGACGATCGATACGCTTGTCGTGCATTTTCTGTGTTAAAAGAACAGAGTGTCAAGTTAATGGCGTCATTGTCGTGGGAGAGGGCCGGACTGGCCTTGGAACCGGGTCGGAGAGGGAACTGGATTTTCCTTAAAAACTGAACCAAAGAGGGGGGTGGACCACTCTAGTGGATAGATCTCTGAATTCCATTAGATTTGACATATTATATAAATGAATCAGAGTTCGTATGAGGAGGTTATGCCCTTCGAAAGATCAACTAGACTACAATACTCCTTAAACCGATTTTGCTCCATTTTGTCATCTTTTTGATCCACAAACCTACAATTCACCAAAAACACGAAATACCCATAAAATAGTAGAGAATGATTTAGAAGCGGGGATAAAATTCCATTTAAACTCGATAAAATATAGCACTTTAGGTGCTAAGATGTGTCTGCATAAGTGGAAAAGATCGACCGCAATCCACTCGTGATCTCCCCATCGTCATGCGCCACCCCAACCACCGTGAGGGCGGTGAGGCACAACCTTAGACCCAAGTAGTAGAAACTCGATCCCACTTTGCGTAACCGCCACCTCGGGACCACCCAATCGTCATCGCGATTAACTACACCACGATAGTTTGCATCACCCACATGCAAAGGTAACCGTGCGCCCAAGCAACTCATCTCACCAATCGACGCATGGATATCTCCCCCATGCCTTGAGCCACCCGAGAGCATTTATCCCATCGCCAGAGCTGGGTACGGAGCCCCACGCAGTACACATTGTCAGCGAACCACACATGATCGAGAGAGTGCCGATCGCACTCTCCGCCTCACCCTTGCCTCTTGACCCCATCCAATGATCATGGACCACTCCTATCCACTATCCCTACCACCCCGAAATGGCCGTGAACGTTGTGGAAAGCCGCAAGGAACACCGCCGCCGTTCTGGCCGCACCCACTAGAGATTGGACAGAGAGTCGGACACGCCAAAAATGAGTCTCCCCTCCCGCAAGGCCACCAAGCTCGTCTTCGTCATCCCTGGGACCTTGAAGAATCAAGTCATGGCACTCAAACACCAAAACCACAAAATGGCTGTGCACAAACGTACGATATTGCCAACCCGAAGAGAGAGCGTCACCCTCGTTTTTGGGGATTATGTATTTAATTTATACATGATACTATGATGAACAATTTAAGTAAGAATTATACATTTTCAGCGCTTATTTGTTTTTTATCGTACTATTATTTTGATTTATAATTTTTCACTTTTACCGTACAACTATAACATTGATTGATGAGTTGCAAAAACACTAAATATCTATTCTACAATTTCTTTTTCCTCTATCTTAATTGTTAGTAGTAATTCCGACATTCATAGCATAACTACTAGTTACTAATTGTTTATTTTTAGCATAAGAAAGAATTCATATTATTCCATGAAAACAATCATTACATAAAACAGGCTCTCAAGAACGAGTGAAATTTTGGTTGTACGAGTCCAGTTGTACGAGTGAAATTCCCGAGGATCAGTGCTTGGGGAAGGGGGAAGGGACCAGTTGAATGCCCCCTACCCGCATAGGTCACTCCACCTATCATCTCGCCTGACCCGAAGAAATTCCTATCCACCTTCATTCGGGAAGCGACAATGGCTCGGGAAAGATAGGTTCGACGTGCCCGATGAACGCCTTGCCACCCGTCCTAGCATAGGTTTGTTGGGCAAATGGAATAGGCAAAAAAATTTTCCCCATAAAAAAACTGCACAAGGCGGAACCCTAGGAACAATATCCATCACATCCATGACCATAGTGGACATAAACCGACACCTTTTATAGAGGGAAAGCAACACGGGAGCTCTGGGCACGCCACCACCGCGAAAGCGAACTTTCCATCAGCTGACCACCTCCCTCTCGGACGATGGTCAGTCGGAGGGGACCCTAATCGATCATCGACGAGGGCTGAAAAATATCCCCGTCGGGAATAATGATAGGTGCTACGTGTCACGCCCCAATTTCAGTAAACCGAACTCAGGACGCGAACGTTTAAAACAATAAAACATTTGAAAACCTTTATCATAAATCACTTTAAAATCACCATTTGTTCAACAAAAATAATCATTTAATCATTTACAATTTAAAGGTACGTCCCAACAATTGGACAAAAAGCAAGGTACACGTCGCTAGACTCAAAGTAAACCCAGAATCTCGCTCCTAGCTCTTCAAGCTTCAGAAGCTCACCTAGTCCAACCTGCGACCGGTACCTGTAGGAAAAGCAGCTAGGGGTGAGCGTTCGCTCACCACCACGGATAACAGACTGACTACGGCATACTTAGCAGACAAAGCCGGTAACACCCAAAACCAAACCCAACACCGGGAATACCATCCCCAAACTCAAGTAACTCAACTGACACACAACCCGTTACCTTTCTCAACAGACTCAACACTCGGACTCGTAATGTAGACCCAACACAACGATCACGACCTCTTCCAAGGACTCAAAAGACCACCACGCAACACCCAAGATCACAAAGGATCGCACACCAAACAAGATCACAAAGGATCGCATACCAGACAAGATCACAAAGGATCGCATACCAGCTGCTCAGTAATCTCCCTCACGCCCTTTACCGATCCCAGTCAGGCCAGGCGGTCGACCTGTTGCATTTTCCTCGACACAAAGTCGCATCAGGTGTCGACCTGTCACACTCACAACCCCAAACCACACACGCGCGGCCAGGACCCCTTTCTTGTCGGGCGGGCCCCCTACCCCGTCTGAACATGCAGACGTGTGTGCTCGAGGACCCCCATTTCATGAAGCGGGCCCCCAACCTCAGGTAACCACAATCACAATCACAGCCAAAGCTCAACAAACAGCAACAACACCAGTCCAACACTCCACGACACTCATGGCCACCTAAGACACATCAACAGTCAAGACTCGGGTTCGACAACCCCACGGGCACTCACGACCACCCAAAACACCAACGGTAAAACACGGGTTCAACAACCCCCCCCCCCCCCCCCCCCCCCCCCCCCACGGGCACTCATGGCCACCCAAGACACACCAATAGTAATTCACGGGCTCAACAACCCCACGGGCACTCATGGCCACCCAAGACTCCAACAGTACAACACGGGCTCTCATGGCCATCCAAGACACCAACAATAAACACGGGCTCTCATGGCCACCCAAGACATTTTCAATAAAACACGGGCTCTCATGGCCACCCAAGACATACCAACAGTAACTCATGGGCTCAACAACCCCACGGGCACTCATGGCCACCCAAGACACACCAGCAGTAAAGACACGGGTTCAACAACCCCACGGGCACTCATGGCCACCCAAGACACACCCACAGTAAAGACACGGGTTCAACAACCCCACGGGCACTCATGGCCACCCAAGACACCAACGGTAAAACACGGGCTCTCATGGCCACCCAAGACACAACAGTAAAGTACGGGCTCTCATGGCCACCCAAGACACAACAGTAAAGTACGGGCTCTCATGGCCACCCAAGACACAAATTACACAAACAACCTCCGGGCATAACCAATGCCTCCAGCAGTCCTAATATCAACAGTTTCACAATCAACCTCCGAGCATGGTCATATGCCTCCAGTACTCCTAATCTCGATAAGTTCACAATCAACCTCCGGGCATGGTCATATGCCTCCAGTAATTCTAACATCGATAAGTTCTCTGCTCCTACGACACTACTAAGTGTCACATGCATTTTCAATATTCGCTACGTTCCCGTATCATGCCTTTCTAATATTCGATAAACCTACTTAACCCACGACACCCCGGTGTCACATGCAATTCTACTGTTAACTTTCCCTAGTCAGGGCCGAGATCCGGCTACTTTTCCCTACCTCGTATGCTTTCTCCAAAAGCGCACAAATAAGCTCTGGCGTGATCTCGGTCACTCGCCTAGCTTTCCCTTTCCTTGGTCTGCAGCACGATCTAACAAGAACACAATTTTAAACGCTTTTAAGCTTGCAGGCATAATGCTGAATTTTAATAAACCTGACGCCCAAAAGTAACCCCGACAATGTCGATCACTCCCAAACTCCCCAATTACTCGACATTGTCGATATTGGACCCGGAAAGGCCCGATTCGCCCGACATGGCGAATCTGCCCGGGTTTTGAAAACGCATTTCCGGGGCTCCGAAAATTCCCGTTTTCGTTTCTACGGTCTTAGAATAATTCAAAGGTTCCTAGGCACTCGACGGAATCGAATTCCGACTTCTTAGCCAATTATTTAACGTTTAAAGTTTCTAAGCCCGATAATTACAACTTTTCCAATTTAAATCCAAATTTCAATTCGGTTGTGGATAAATGATCCGGGGAACGTTCTAAACCACCCGAACACAAAACCCGATCACCCGAGCACGTGGGCCCCACCCGGCCAAGCTTGGCAAAATTCCCTTTTTGCCCCAAAACGTTCCTAACGAACCCCAAACCTCAACCATTCATCTTTAAACCAATTCTAACCAAAACCCAACCATATTTGAATCGTTTAAAATCAAACCCTAAAATTCAAACTTAACAAAACGAAAATCGGTTAGGTGCTCACCGTAGAGAATGACAGTGTGAGCTTGAATCTTCTATCGTTGAGACGATCCAACGGTTTGATCGACGGGACTCACCAAAACCTTCAACTTCTCCTTCTCTTTTCTCTCCTTCTTCTAACTCACCTTTCTCTCTCCAAAACTCCATTTTTTTCAATAATGAACGTGTAACACTCTTCCTCTTTCCTTTTGTTTTAGTTTAAAAACAACTAACCATCATATTCATGACATGTGTCATGTGGGTCCACCTTTATTTTGGTTTAAAAACAACTAACCACCATTTTCTTGACATGTGTCAAGTGGGTCCCACCCCTTTTGGAAAATATCTTCTAGATATTTTTCAGTTAGATTCGCGAAATTTGGCCGTCTCGGGCCCGAACGGGCACTTTTTCCAAGAAATTACGAAACTTCACGGGCCACAAGGAAACGGCTCAACTAAGACTGCTGCGACGACGGCTAAGCTTTTTGGATCCAAAACGGTCCTCAAATGGACCAAAACGTGCTCGGTTGACTTTTCCAACGAAAAGTCAACATTTCCCAAATTGGTCAGAAAGTTGCCCTGAGTCCCCCGGAACTCACTTTGGTCAATAACGGGGTCAACTTAAGTCCGGTATGACCCTCGGGGTCAATCTTAGGTTTAATTAAGTGTTTGCTAATTTTTTTTAAATTTTCCTGTTTTTCGCAGATTTGACTGGCGTTAACCGGGAGTGGTTATTACATTACGGGGTTGGGGGATTAGGCTTTACAGTCCCCTAATAGAGCACGGGGCCTATCTGGGCGGGACACGTCCCTTGGGGTGATCGTCTTTGCCCCTCTACAAGCCAGGATAACCACCCTCACCGTTTTTTTAGCTTCATGGCATTGCGTCAAAGCGCGTACCTTCTTATCCATGTGCATCATATCACTTTCTCGTTTCTAGAGAGGGGGATTCTGATCTTTCCCTTGGATTGTTTCGGGTTATATCCCAACATTTTATTTGGTTTTCTTGGTACTGGATATATGTTTTTGGTTTTCCTTAACTAATCGAACTCATACCCTTTTAAAAAAAAAGATACTTAATTTGATAGTTTTAAGTTTTAGATAATTAAATCCACATAATTAATATCTTAAGAAGAATTCTTATATTTAATCCAAAAAATATCCCTCGCTAGCAACTAGGGTGCATAACAAGAAAAACTTTGCATTAATAAGTATCTAAGTTTCACATCCATAGGTCTATGCATCTTAAGAGTATTTTTGGCGTGCGGTTTACTCACACGGTTTATAGTTCATGGTTTAGTTAATTGAAACCGCACGAGACGTATACCAATCGGATTCGTGAACCGCAACTCGCGGAATCGCGACAGGCCAATAATGATGCTCCACGTGGTGCTGGCGTGGCAAGGAGACCGTTGCCAATAGCTATTTTTAATTAAAAAAATCTGAGATACATTAATTAAAAATATTAATTTTTTCCATCTATAAATACTTCCCATCTGATTCATTCAACCACCAACAATTTCTTTTCATCTCAAACATTTGTCTTTCAAATTCCACTACCCATAATTTTTTTTGTTTGAGTTATGGATGATTTAGAAGCCACCGTTCGTGAAATAAGGGAACAAATCCAATGAAGGACTGAGAGAGAGATAGAGAGAGTGCATTCAAAGTTCGAAGGAATAAGGCAAATGCTCGAAAGTGGGGAACCTTCCTAAAGACAGATTAGCAGAGGTCGTGTCGAAGGCCACGACAAACCAATGCATGATTATTTTGTCGAGAACCCCACCTATGTGCCCGAGATGTTTAGGCATGAATACCGTATGAAACGACCACTTTTTATTCGGGTGATGTAAAAGGTATCGGAGCATGAAGATTACTTTGTTCAGAAGCTGGACGTTGTTGGACCGAGATTCGAATGCTAGCGTACGAGTGCTCGGCCAATTCATTGGACGAATCCCTACGACTTGGGGTAAGTACCATACTCGAATGTGTACGATGAGTTTACAAGGCCGTTTTTGAGGTTTTTATGGATGAGTATGAGCGTAAAATAAATGAGGAGGACTTGACCCGATTATTGGAATCGAGATACATGCGACAGTTCCCCAGGATGATTGAGAGTGGAAGAATTACCTAACCGCATTGCAAGGAGCCTTTGGCTAGGGAGATCACCACAGGCGTCCAACCGTAATGCTGGAAGCTGTAGTGTCCCATGCTTTGTAGATTTGGCATTCATTTTCCGGAATGATTGGCTTGAACAATGACATCAACACCGACCACTTATTCGAAGACGCTCTTTCCGTCTGTGACTGTATCGTGGAGTACGAGATAAACATCCATCGATATGACTGACCTTATATCTTGGTTGACATCATTTACCCATCATGAAGTCCGTTTGTGAAGTCGATTCACCATCCCACTACACGCAAACACAAATTGTTTATTAATGTCTAAGAAGGTGCCCAAAAAAATATTGAACGAGCTATTGGAGTCCTCCAAGAACGGTGAAACATAATTTCCCCGCCCGCTCGTGTTTGGAGTAGGAGGACTTAGGCTGAGATCATGAACAATTGTATCATTCTACACAACATGATTGTATAGGATGAACGTGATCGGTACGAACAAGGAGCTGAAGAATGGTATTACGACGCCCCTCCAGAAATACCTGATTAGACACCACTTGAATGATGACAGTAGGGAAGGCCCTTAACCTACCAGCAACACGTGGCTGTTCGAAACGAGGTAAGAAATGATAACACCCACCGGAAACTCTAAGATGACTTTATTGAGCACATATGGGATAACTTTGGAGCGAATTATGAATCAAACGAGTAAGAAAACTCCACCCTCCATGTTTTTTCTATGCAACAACTGTATTGTCAATCAATGTAGTTAATGTATTTTATACAATCAACATCCAATCAACACTGTGAGTCCCAACTATGAATCCTATTATGAACCTAGTGAATCCGAACCTCTTTATATGAACGACCAGATGTTGATGCTTATTGGAATTCTTTATCAGTCAAGGGTGATCCTCACTATGTCCTATGGTTTAATTTGAGATCACTGACGAACTTTCTTAAAAGTTGGAGAGTGGAGACTTTTGGTTCTCTAGAGAAGGATATTTCTGAACTCAATGCTACAATCCATTCTTTGGATATTATTGTGGAGTCAAGGCCAATAACCCCACTGTAAAATAGTCAGAGGGCACTGGCCTCAGCCCTATTGATCATAAAACTTAAGGCTCAAGTAAAGTTTTTGAGGAAAAAATCCAAGCTACATTGGATTGTTGATGGGGATAGATGTTCCAAGTTTTATCACATTATAGCTAATTCGAGGAAATAGAAGAACAAGATCTCTTTCATTTAAGAGGAGGATGTGGTCTATTAAACTCCCTCAGAGATCAAGACTTGTGCTGCTAGGCACTTCCAGAACAGATTTTTGTTGGCTCCTCAGTCTAGTATTGATCTTTCAGGCCTTCCTTTCAATTCTCTGACAGAATCTCAAGCTACTGATTTGGAGAGGCCCTTTACAGAAGAATAAATTCTCGATGCTTTAAACGATTGTGAGGGATACAAATCACCAGGCCCTGATGGTTTCTCCATGTTGTTCTTTTAAAAGGGATGACAGTTAATCAAATCTGATGTTATTGCCTTCTATAATCATTTTCACAAATTTGGGGCTTTAGGGAAAGGTATTAATTCTTCTTTCATTACTTTAATCCCTAAAGTCCCTTCACCTCTTCATTTTGGGGTTTCAGGCCTATTAGCCTGGTTGGTGCTTCCTACAAGGTCATCTCAAAAGTATTGGCTGCTAGACTCATATATGTGATGCAAGATCTGGTTAGTGATGTACAAAGTGGTTTTTATAGCTGGGAGGCAGATCCTTGATGGGATCTTGATTGCTTTAAAACTATTGGATTCTGTCATAAAATCTAAGGAGGAGATTATTCCTTTTAAGGTGGTTTTGAAAAGGCATATGACCATGTTAATTGGAGTTATTTATTCAAATTGTGGGGTTTCATGGGGTTTGGAAACATGTGTAGATTTTTACATCAAGGCTTGGGTGTCTGTATTGATTAATGGCTCTCCATCCTTAGACTTTGCTATGCAGAGAGGTTTGAGGCAAGGGTGTTCACTCTCTCCATTATTATAAACCCTAGTGGCTGAAGGTCTTCACCAAATTCTTTCCAAAGGAGAACAATTATGGATGTTTCAAGGAATAGCAGCATGTTTAAATGGGCCCTTTTGTCAGTCATCTTCAATTTACTGATGACACATTGTTGTGTATTAAGGCTTCTCCTACTGGTCTGTCCAATCTTAAGCATTCCCTTCTTACCTTCCAAAGTATTACAAGTTTGAAGATCAATTTCCTTAAGTCCAAAGCAGTTCTCTTGAATGCTAATGTCATGTCAGAAGAACAAGTGGCTTCTATTCTTGGTTCTGAGATTACCTATCTGTCAATGGATTACTTGAGCTTCAAGTTAGGGGCTAATCCAAAGAGATATGACACTTGGAAGTCTATCATCTCAAAATTCAAAAACAAGCTCTCTCTTTGAAAATCTAATCTGTTAACTTTTGGTGGTAGGATTACACTAATTAAATTCACTCTATCAGCTCTCCCTTTGTATCATATGTCCTTGTTTAAAGATCTAGTGGGATTCATTAAGGATATGGAGAAGTGGATGAGAAGGTTCCTTTGGAATGAGAAAGTCACAAGGAAAGCACTACACAAGGTGAACTGAGATCTTATTTGTAGGCCGAAGGAACAGGGGGGCTTAGGCATTAAGAAATTGAAGTTTATGAACAATGCATTGTTGGCTAAGTGGTGGTGGTAATTTGCCTTAGAAACTGATTCACTTTGGAAGAGGGTGGTTTATGATAAGTTAGGTTGGGATTACAAAGACTGGGATCTCTCTAATATTTCCCTCACTGATAGTCAGAGTTTTATAGCACATTTCTCATTCTTATTGGGGGATACTCATTTCAGTAGTGTCTTTGGGAGTTCTGGTTTGGAATTGAAGCTTGGAAATGGACAGAGAATTTATTTTTGGGAAGACATTTGGTTGACTGATGCTCCTCTTAAGGAGAGGTTTCCTAGACTCTTCCTTCTCATCTCTCAAAGGCATGTCCAAGTTCATTTTTTTTGGAGATCAAATGAATGGTTTCTTCAGTTCAGAAGGAGAATTGGAGGCTGGGAATGGGGGAAGCTCAAGGAACTAGGAAAATTACTCATCAATACCTCTATTTTGCCTCATTTGGAGGACAAAGTTACTTGGAAATCCAATCAGATTGGTTTTAAAGTTCATATCATGTACAATCACCTCACTGATTCCTCCTATATCTGTAATTGGAGCAAGTTCCTTTGGCAACCTATTTTGCCACCAAAGGTTGCAACGTTTACTTAGTTGACATGCTTGGGGGATGTCCCTACTAAGTTTTTCCCACAGGCTAGAGGACTGCGTCTTTCCCTTAATGAGACTCTTTGTCCTCTGTACAGTAGGAGTTTTGAGGATCTCCACCATCTTTTTATTTTCTGTTACTGGTCTTAGAGAATCTGGTCTGACATTTTTAAATGGTGGGGAATACAGTGGTGCATCCCTGAAGATTTTATCAGTTTCATCATGTCTTAGAATGATCCATGTATCAAAAACAAAGCTTGGAAGACCATCTTCTCTATTACTCTTTGGAAAATCTGGTTGGCAAGAAACAAATTGATTTCTCAGAATGTGTTTCTCAGTTCATCTGAAGTTGTTAGTGTAACACAAAATAGTTCATATGCCTTGGAATGGGCTCATTTCAAGAGGCATTATGCTTTCCCTTTTCAGTAGTGGATTTCCTCTCCTCATTTGTGCATTAGAAGGGCCAAATTTAGGAATATGTAGAGATTACTTCCTTGATCATTTGGCTCCTGCTTTGTCTGTTACTAATTGCTGATTAGGTGCCTCTTTTTCGGGTGTTTAAGGTCCAGTGGTTGGGGGTTGATTCGGGTTTTCTGTGGCTCCTTACTGCTACGGTTCTGGAGTTGGTATGGGGTAGTTTAATACTTGCTTATTTCTTCTTTTCTAGTTTGGTGTTGTTGTATTGTCTGTTGCAATTGTTGCTGTGGTGTATGTTGCTTTACTTGGATAGTGTGGCTTGGGTTACAAGTTTTATCTTTGGTTTTGAGTCCCTAGTTAGGTAGCTCTTGTTTGTTAGGGAGGATCACTCCTTTTTTCTCTTAATTATGTTTTCGAATTTTGAGATATAAGTAATATATTTGCTTCTCCAAAAAAATATGAACTTCACCACTATACATGCTTTAATTGTTAGTCATACTAAGTAATCGTTGAATGAGTCTAAAATGACATAAATTATTCTAATTCTAAAGTTGTAGCAGTTAACATTTTATTTTATCAGCAATTTTATTGAATTAATCTAGATCTTTGGAGTAAATTAACACCGTACTCTTAATTCTTTGAATAAATTTGTATCATTTATTATTCTGACTTATATATATGCAATCATCCAAATAAAACAAATTGGTTAAAACAAAATTAGTCCTGCCTGTCGAAAATGCATGTACAATAACTAAAAATATTGTCTCGGTACAGTTTCTAAGATTTAATCAATGCAAAACCTGGTTTATCACCAAACCTGTAGCTGTGAAGAATGCATGTACAAGAAATAACTATATTGTCTCGATACAATTTCTAAGATTTAATTAAAGCCCCCGTTTTAATTCCAAATGTAGTGGTTGTTCTTTTAACTGATTATTCCAAATGTCATTCAGACAATTATGTAATTATAAAGAAGATTAATTGAATGTATCTTGAACAAGTAAGGACTAAAAGTTGTTCAATAATAAAAGTGTCAGAGGTGACCAATTAAACAATACATAATTTTATATTAAATTCTGTGCATACAGCCATACAACAATAGTAACATTGCCTTTAAATTTTGAATGTATCTTGAACAAGTAAGGACAAAAAATTGTTCAATAAAAAAGTGTCAGGTACATAATTATATTGAATTTTGAGTTTAGTTCAAAATATCTCACATGGAGACTCTTGATAGTTGAGATGGTCCCTTAAGGATTTGTCTTTATAATTTAAAAACATCAAAATAATTTATATAGCTTATTTTTTTTCAAAACAATACCCTTAAATGAAAATACTGTTTAATTTAAATATAAAAAAGTTTCAGAATTCAAATTTAAATACTAAAATTTTAAAATAATAATATTACAATTTAAATAATAATTTTTATTTACAAATTTTTTCATTTAAAACAAGGAAAGTTTTAAAAAAAACCTTCTCCCATGGCTCGATGGATCTGCCAACCATTCGGGTCCCTCCAAATCCTTTGACCCGTATACTCAAGACATGAAATTGTGTCCGACTATGAGCCTAGGTCTACTGGACACTAACACTCCTATTGAAATCCACACCCAAGCGGGGTCTGCTGTGCAGACACGCTAGGGCCAATGAGCCGGATTTCGAGCAACGGGGTGGTGTGGGGACACACACCCGCCCTTCTCAAGTCGATGCAAGGACGACAACCTGTTTCCCCTTCCTTTGGTGTTCTCCCTAAATTCCCGCTTTCCCCTCTAACACTATGTATCAAATGGTACGAACACTTTTAGGTCGAGTGAAGGAGTAACTATTATAGGTTGCACTTGCGCAACAACCAACATAGAGATCCCTCGTCGTGGAAATCAACTACTCTTAATTATTTTTAAAATAATCATCATTACTATATTGTACTTTTCAATTTATAATTTATAAAATAACCTAATATGCTCAAAAAGAAAAACATGGAAAGTTTTTCATTGGTGTCCATTGTAAGACACACAGTCTCCTTTTAACACGTACTAAACAATATATATACATATATAGGTAACCTATATATATAGGTAACCTTTATATATATAGTTTATGCAAACTCTTCTTATGGTACAAATTTGCGAACCAATTTGGTTCATTGGATATAAGCCACATGGCAGCATCCTAGATAGTGAGCATTTTTTTTTCAATCTCGCTAATTTATTCATTACCGTTTCGTTTCAATTCCGATTTTTTTCATTCTTACACCATTATTTTTTCGAAGGGCTATCCATAGAGATGCATATTGAATATATTTGAAGCACAAAAAATAAAAATAGGATAAGTCCAACGTAATTGTAAATCGGATGAACACAGTTTGTAAATCTGATGTAAATATGTAAAAATGAGATTTACAATTACGTTGGACTTATCCTATTTTTATTTTTTGTGCTTCAAATATATTCAATATGCATCTCTATTGATAGCTCTTGGAAAAATAAAAATGATGGTGAAAGAATAAAAAAATTGGAATTGAAACGAAGTGGGAATGAATAAATTAGCGAAATTGAAAAAAAAAATGTCCACTATCTTGGATGCTGCCACGTGGCTTATATTTAATGAACCAAATTGGTTCTCAAGTTTGTACCGGAAGAAGAGTTTGTACCCGAAAGCTTTCATATATATATATATATATATATATATATTGAGCATTTATTTATTTCTTGCTTTTACAAAACATATTTACTTAAATTGATCATTACTTATCTGGCAAGTGATAAATACACCCTCTGGCCACTTGGAATATGACGACTATAAATTGAGAAAGAAAAGTGTACAATTCACTCATCAACAAAATCATTTCTTTGTTCTTTTATCTACATCACATTATTTTTGACCTTTTCCTAACATGGTATGGAAAACTTAAATATGTATTTGGGTTTCACTACACACTCTTTCATTTTCTCTGTAATTTTATGCTAGCTAGCATGTAATTTTAATATCTAATTTATGTGATATTATTGAAACATGTATGTGTATAGGTTACGTTTCTAATCCTTAGTTCAGGCTGAACTGGCTTCAAGCACTGCTCAGACCTACTATTGATCATTTTCTTAATTATACATAACCATGTATATATTAATGTTAATGTGCAGGCTTCACCTAGGTTTTGTCATATCAAGGATTTGCTTGTCAGCATTCTCATTATTTGTTTTATTAGATTAGGGTTAGGAATTCAACTAAGCGTTCTTGATTATGGCGCAGTTGGAGATGGCGAAACCGATGATTCCCCGATAATGAAATTTTCACGAGCGTTATATATGTAGACCATGTTATAGTCGATAATAGGGATAATCACAAAACTTAGGGTAAACTATGCGTGCTTTGCAAAAACGTACGATGATCTATTTTCCGTCTGCAAATCCACTAACAAGGTTATTTTTGTTGTTGCGAAAAATTCAAAAATACCCTTATAAAAGTGCATACATAACGGTTCCAAATTGCAAAACACGTATACATGGGAGTTACAAATAACAAAACACATAATGCAAATAACATAACTATTATTTGTAGAAAATAGTTGATTTCATGTGACAGTCACATAACTAAATTCCGTTAAAGATAACGGGTTTGCAGATAGAAAATATTTCACCGTAAATTTTGTAAAACACATATAATTTACCGTAAATTTTTGCAATAATATATGAATAATATTATATATTTTCACATCCAGCGTTGTTGTAGTCTTTGTTTCTATAAGTATATATATGTACACTAACTTCATTAAAAGTTATATGCTATATTGGAATATAAAGGCATTTTTGAAAGCATGGCAAGAGTTATGTAACTCAGCGGATTCGTCAACTTTAGAAATCCCAACGGATAAAACATTCCTACTGCAGCCATTGGAGTTTGAAGGTCCTTGTAAGTCCACCGACATCAACTTGCAGGTAAAATGTGAACTCCACTACATTTGTAATTTAGATATTGATCACCATAATTAATTGATTTACAAGAAAATCCAATTATGAAGGAGTTTTCAAGAAAGTGGCATTCGATTTGAATTTCAAATAAAATCTTAGGCACTTCACAAATAAGCCACTAATGATTTAATTATCATAAAAATAAGGGATGATTACAAAAATTTAATGTGAATTATGTGTGTTTTACAAAAACTCACCGCGAACTATTTTTCGCATTCAAATCCGTCATCTTTAACGGAATGTAGTAATGTGACATCAACTAATTTTGCAAATGACATTTTCCCTTTTTTATTATATGTGTTTCGTTATTTGTAATCCTCATGTATACATATTTTGTAATTTCGAACCCTTATGTATGCATTTTTATAGCGGTACTTTCAACTTTTTGCAAAAAAATATTAACCTCGTTATAGGATTTGCAGACTTAAAATAGTTCACCGTGAATTCTTGCAAAAAAATAAAAATAGTTCATCATGAGTTTTTGCAAAACCCACATAGTTCACTAGAAGTTTTTGCAATCATCCTTAAAAATAACGGTAAATGTGAAGGTATAAGACATTATTGCGTGCATTTCGAATCATGCTTAATTTTGTTATTTTCATATGTTTTTGGTGAAAATTAAAGAGGATGGAAATTAATTAAATAACAGGTTCATGGGAGTGTGATAGCACCTGAGAAAGTTGAGGATTGGACTCAAAGTGCAGATGATTCCTGGATAAGATTTTCAAAAGTGTCGGGGCTTATAGTCGACGGGAATGGAGTAATCAACGGAAGGGGTCAGGAATGGTGGCGCCGACTTTCACTTGCCAACAAGATAAGCAAACCTAGGGTAGTTCATTAAACAACTTATTACACACCACTGATTTAACATAATTATATGTGATTAAAATGTATTAATTATAATATCGACAGGCTTTGTTCTTCGAAGCTTGTGACAATCTGCAATTACGTGGACTAAATCATGTAGACAGTCCTGGAGCGCACATCAGCATACATGAATGTCATGGCGCAACTCTATCGAGTCTACGCATCCAAGCTCCTCAAAACAGTCCCAACACTGATGGAGTCATTATTTCTGCATCATCTGACGTTCAAATATATCAATCTTCCATTGGAACTGGTACTTATTCTTTACATCTTTTGTATTAATTAATATGAAAAATATATAATTTTTTAATGAAAAATAGTATGTGTGTGTATACCATTACACAGGTGATGATTGTATTGCCATCAAGGGTGGATCCTCCTTCATCAACGTTTCTGGTATTGACTGCGGACCTGGCCATGGCATAAGGCAAGAAAGCTTGATTCTATTACCCAAATATTATATTTATCTATATGATCTATTAGAAAACCAACTCAACTAAAAATTCAAATTAATAGTTGAAGGTTTAATTATAGTTTTATATTATAATATGACCACCTGATCATATTACGTATATATTCTCATACTTACAGTATAGGAAGTCTAGGATTAGATGGAGAATCTGACTTAGTAGAGGAGGTGTATGTGCAAAATTGCAACATCACCGGAGCTGAGAATGGAGTGCGGATCAAAACATGGGAGGTATGTATATATTCAATCTGTATGCAATATTGAATACAAGGAATCGTATAATATATATATATATATATATATATATATATATATATATATATATATATATATATATATATATATATATTTGTGGAGTGTCACAATTGAGTTTCATTATTTTCAGGGAGGCTCCGGACATGCGAGGAAGATTACATTCGAAAACATCAACCTTGTGGAGACTAAGAACCCTATCATTATAGATCAACATTATGTTGATGAAGGCACCAAGGTAGGCTCATATAACCAGGTTGGGAGTGGCGATGGAGTGAAAGTGAGCGACGTGACATACAGGTATGTGCAAGGAACTTCAGCTTCGGAGGTGGCCATAAAATTTGATTGCGCCAACATTGGATGCACAAACATTGTGACCGACAATATCCAGATAAACTCAGCCAATCCAGAAGAGAGTGTTTCTGCTTCTTGCACCAATGCCCAAGGAACATCCTCATCTACTACTCCTGATATTCCCTGGCAATGATCCTTTACATAATTCATTCATCACATCCATACTCCAATTTGTTACTTGAGAATGAAGTTGATACATTGTCACGTAGTTAGTTCTTGTTAGCACGTTCCTTTTTTTTTCCAATAAGTATCAATCGAGATATGATTATGTTATCATAGCCATAAAATGCAATTAGAAGTATATAGTTGCACTTCAAAAGATGATAATGGAAAATATAATGGATCTATATATATATATATATATATATATATATAATAAAGTCATACAAACTCTTTTTTAAATGTAATATTACCTTCTACAACAGAGTATGGTATCATCAACTAATTGAACAAAGTTAACCTAAGTAAATGATTAAAGAGTGCAAGTATCAAAGCTAAAGTCTACTACAAACCATTTTATACTATAAATTGAGAACCATGTCTTTAGGGTTGATAAAACTGCATCCTATAATCGATAAAACTGTTTTATCAACTCTCAAACATTATGGTAGAAGACAATTTAAAATGTGCTACAATATCGTCTCTTAAGATTCATTATAGCGCAAGTGTTTGGGATACGCTATATCAAAAAGGTAGCGTTGTGCTATAATCGCCGTTTAAGTAACAATGATCTAAGAATTAATGAGACACTAAATTTATTTTAGCATCTCTTTAGTGCTGACAAAAGGACGCTACGTTGTACCGTTGCTCAAGATTATTTTATAGCGTCTTTGAAGTTAATACATAAGAGATGCTATATTAAATATGTACTGTCTTTGAAGTTAATACTTAAGGGACTCTATATTAAATATATATAGCGTCTCTTAATTTAAATCTAAAAAGACGCTATATTTATAATATAGCGTTTCTTAAGTCCTAAATTAAGAGGCGTTGCATTTAAAGGTAGCGCCTCTTAAGAAAATTCTCAAGAGATGACGTCTCTTTTTGGTCTTGAGAGACGCTAGATACAAAATGTAGTGTCTCCTTAGTGTTCTGCAGAATAAAAAGAAACAATTGTGCCCATTCCCATTCCACCTGATATTCGCATTATACATCAGTTCAACAACTTTTTTTTTGATAAGCTAGAAAAATTTATTATAACTGATTCTAGAAAGAATCAGAAAGCCCTGAATCAAGAAGAAACAGGGTAGCAACCAACGATAACAAAGGGGCTCCAGCAAGGGGAGTCAAAGGCTAAGCCTTTTCCAAAAAAGGAAAATAAGGATCAAAAAGAAAAAAGAAAAAAAACCCACCAACGATGAGCCGTCACAATCTTCTTCTTGACAACCAATTCACGAATTGCAGTCCATGCATCAGTACCATGAGACGAAGTTGTGACTTGAGTTTTTCCTTTGCCGATTTGCTCAACCTGCTTCCCAACATCGACTGGCAGAACATATCTCTTTTGATCCGAAACAAAAGGTTTACACGTCAAAGTGTAAAATTCCGTTAGATGCTTTGGGGGACGACTCACCCGCTTCTTGACTAGAGCGTCCTTCCACGGGGAATGTTCCTGTTGCGTAGGTTGGCCTCCAGTCGCACCAATAACCTGTAAAGGCTGGACTTGAGTGATCCTAGAAGCAAGCCCACCTGATTCCAAAGCTGACCCAGATGAATGTCCAAGCCCAACAACATTAAGGACTGCAGCACCAACGGCGTTTTCTGCAACTTAATCCCTAATCAACACCCCGCCAACGACGGAGTCATCCAACGCCTTGGACGAGATCGTATCAAGATCTGATGCTTCATGCACATGATCGAATCCAATCTCAACCAGAGGATTTGAATCCGCTTGAACATCGACAACCAAAGGAGTTGAAACCATTTCTGTACCGACGTCAGCGTCGGCATCGGCAACAACCTCCGACGAGTCCCCGGAATGGCCTACCCCTTCATCCTCCTCAACAACTTTCTCCAGAGAGCCCTGAACAGCCTCTGTTCGCTGAACTGGTCCTTGGATCAGACCACCAGAAACAGAGCACACCCATGGCGTACCATCAGTCGCCGGAGCTGTTGATGACCGGCGATGCCAAGCCGTAGCAACAAAAAGCACGTACCCGTCAACTTTAAACTCATTCAAAACCTTAATTGCCTTAGCCGCTGCACCTTCTGAATCAAAGCAAACAAAACTGAAGTATCGATGACTTCGACTCGGACGTTTGGGAACTTTAACGAACACAATCGTACCGAATGGACTGAAGACATTAAGAGTCCATTCTTCCGACGCTTCGAAAGTTAACCCATTAACAAAAACCTCATCCTTTTGTTCTACGAATTTACCGTTCCTCCGAGGACGGTGAATAACCTGTGGGACAATGACCGCCTGTGTAGTTCTTCTTGACTCCTCTCAGCCGAAAGTGTTGTAACAGGTGTTGCAACCCGATCAGAAGCATCAGGATCGGATGCTGCAACCCGAGCAGACCCCTCACCAGACGATCGCCTCCTCCGTCGTTTGGTACTTCGACCATGAGCATGAACATTAGCAACCGGAAGGAGAGTCTCCTTGCCGGAGCTAACAGGTGTAATAACCACTCCCGGTCAACGCCAGTCAAACCTGCGAAAAACAGGAAAAATTTAAAATTTTTTAAGACTGACAGTTAAGTGAACCTAAAATGACCCTTAGTGTCATACCGGACTTAATTTGACCCCGTTATTGACCAAAGTGAGTTCCGGGGGACTCAGGGCAACTTTCTGATCAATTTGGGAAATGTTGACTTTTCGCTGGAAAAGTCAACCGAGCGACGTTGTGGTCCATTCGAGGACCGTTTTGGATCCGAAAAGCTTAGCCATCGTCGCAGCGGTCTTAGTTGAGCCGTTTCCTTGTAGCCCTTCAAGTTTCGTAATTTCTTGGGAAAAGTGTCCGTTCGGGGCCCGAAAAGTCCGTTTTTTCGCGAAACTGATTGGAAAATATCAACTAGATATTTTCCAAAAGGTGT
Source organism: Erodium maritimum (assembly GCA_963921825.1). Taxonomy (NCBI): domain Eukaryota; kingdom Viridiplantae; phylum Streptophyta; class Magnoliopsida; order Geraniales; family Geraniaceae; genus Erodium; species Erodium maritimum. The sequence continues at coordinate 24,116,527 of OY997590.1, forward strand.
GGGACCCACCTTGCCACTTGTCCAATCAGTGGTGGTGTTAGTTTTGGGGGGAAAATGAGTGGATGGGAGGTGTGGCCGAACATGTGGGTTAAAGAAGAGAAAAATGGGTTTTGTTGTCAGTTTATTTAAATTAGAAAGAGAGTTAGAGAGAGAAGGAGAAGAAGAAGAAGAGAGAAGGAGAAAGGGGTTAGGGTTTGGAGGAGAATCAATCCCTTGGATCGTCTTGAAGCAAAGAGCAATCACGTTCCCCTCATCCTCATCTACGGTAATACCCAAACCGATTCTCGTTTTGATTATTTTGGAAAGCTAGGGTTTTGTTAAAATGAATGATTTAGGGTTGTGTGGAGGTTGGGGAGGTGTTGGAGGCGTTTAGCTTGGTATCAGAGCTCGAGGTTTCACACCTCAGATTGTACGTCAATTAGGTGGGGAGAGTCGAGTCAGTGTAGACCCGTAGCGTTATGAGTCCTGGTTAAGATTGTGTGTGTGTGTGTAGTGTGTTATTGCTGGCTTGTTGATTGTTGTTGCCGCGTGAAACATTTTTAAGCTGTCGCGGGTCGACTCAGGAGCGCTCCTATAGTCGAACGTGACGGTGCTGATATCAAGTCGGTACAACGTAGTTCGGGGACGCCTGGACCGGGTTGTAACTGCGTGATGTCAAGAAATGAGGTTTTAATGAAGTGGAGGAAGCTTTTAAAATTTGATTGTTTTGATGTTGTTTGACGCCATGAGCGTTGTGTTTGACTTTGATTGGCCCTGTGGGCGTGTTGTGATTGTTGTTGATTGTCCCGGTGGGCGTGTTGTGGAGTTTTGGTTGGCCCGGTGGGCGGGTGTCGTCGTTGTTGTGTTGTTGTTGGCCTTGTCGGTTTGTGTTTTGGTTGAGGTTGGGGAGACTTGTGTTTGGTCTTGTTAGGGTGTACGTGTGTTGGTAAATTGTGGGTCGAGCGTGTGTGCAATTTAAGGCGTTTTTTTGGGATAAAACGGGGTAAGGTTCGAGTCTGAAACAAGGGGAAAAAGGCCCAGTAGCGTTGCGAAGGCCTGGGCCGCGGTCTAGTGGCTAGGGCTTTAGCAAAACAGAGGGTCAGGAGGGTCTGGAGGGCGGCCTGGTGGCCGAGGCCCGTGGCCTAGGGGGCGGCCTGGTGGCCGAGGCTTTAGCAGATCAGAGAAATCCAAGGCTTTATCTTTTGTTTCATTGTGCGGTTAGGCTTGTCGTTACGTGACTTGGTGCGCGTTTTTGCGATCTATTTGAGGTCTCCTTACGTATTATTTGTAATTGAAGTATTAATAGTATGAGCATTGGTGTAAGCTCAGTTGAGAGCGTGATCCCCGTCTTGAAGTTTCCCTACGTGATCGGGTTTGTGTTCGCAGTTGTGGGTTGTAGAGACCGTAGGCCTGGTGCACGGTTGGGTTGTTGTTGAGTTTTTCGCTTACGTATTAGTATACTTAAGGCTCTAATAGCGCGAGCCGTTGTGTCTTACTGATTTGAGGACGTGTTTCCCGTGTCGAGGTTAATCTTCCTCGAGCGAGTACTTGAGGTGTTGTTAGCATGGACGGTGGGATGTTTGGCTTCAGTTTTGTGTTGGTGTTTTGCCCTGACTAGAGTGGTAAGTTTTTGGTGCGTTACTAGTATGCCATAATCGAGCGGGTGTCCGTGGAGGTGAGCATAACGCTCATCCCCTTTACTACTTTTCCCGCAAGGGACGAGTAGCGAACACTGGCTTGGTTGCGGAAAGTTATAAGTAAATGCATAAAGGACTGGATGAGGGCTTGGTGTACGTTTGTGGGGTTAAAATTTGAGGCTTCGCTTACGCGTTATTATAATTAAAGTATGATTAGCGTGAACGGTGTGGCGTTTAGTAGCAAGTACGTTGGGGTAGACGTAGACCGTGTGAACGTTAATGTATTCGAGCTTGTTGTCTTGTTTGAGTTCACAAATTGAACGTTTGCGTGTATCCGTGCAGAGGATACCTGCTGATGGCTCGTGGCAGACGAGGAAGAGCAGCAGTGGCACGGGGACGAGCGCCCGTGCGAGGCAGGCGGGGACGGTCAGCGGGGACACCAGGATGGGTGCCCACCGTTGAGCCCGCCGAGTACGCCGAGGCGCAGGGTACTCATGTCGGTGAGGACGGGAGGAGCGATGCGGGACCTTCTACGGGCACGCCCAGTATCCCGCCGGTCGCAGACCCACCCGTTATGACTGCACTGGATGAGCTGACCAGGACAGTCCAGAGTTTAGTGGCGATCATCGCTAGTCGAGAGTCGGCTTCGCCAGCCCCGGAGGCAGCCGCGGTCCTAGTGAGGCCCGGTCAGACAGAGGATCACACGTCCCGAGCACTACTAGACTTCCTGAAGCTCGGGATACCTACATTTGTCGGGGAGCCGAACCCCGACCTAACCGAGAGGTGGATAGAGCAGGTCACGCGGGACCTGGATACATCAGGTATCGAAGACGGTCGCCGCAGAGTGTCCTTCGCCGCCCATCAGCTGAGAGACAGCGCCTACCACTGGTGGGGGCGTGTGAAGGACATGGTTGGATATGACTACAGCATCTTCCAGGATGTGTTTATGGCGCAGTACTTTCCCGACTCGGCTCGGCTGGAGAAAAATCGACAGTTCTTAGATCTGGAGCAGGGAGGATTGACAGTGGCGGAATACGAGGCCAGATTCACGGCCTTGACTAGATTCGCGCTGGAGATGGTGACTACTGAGCAGAACCGTTGTCTGCGGTTCCAGGGGGGACTGAGACCGGTGATTCGGGACAAGGTCCTCGCCTTGAGATTGCGGAAGTATACTTATCTTGTGGACACCGCAGCGACGGTGGAGCAGAGCATCCGGGATGCGGACAGGACCCGTGAGGTCCGACAGCAGCCGACCAGCTTTGCAGGGCCGTCCGAGTCACGAGACCCGCAGAGGCAGAGGACCACGGGATCCTTCCGACCACAGACTCATCAGGATGGATCGAGACAGCGGGGGTCGGTGGCGTCAGTGGGGCCAGTCGCTTCGGAGAGACGGCTGGGATGCTATAGCTGCGGGCAGCCAGACCACATGCAGCGAGAGTGTCCGATGAACACGGGGCCGAGGGCCGACGAGACCAGGTGTCACCGGTGCGGCCGCGTTGGGCACACTATCGGCCAGTGCTATGAGCCGTTGGAGGCAACGACAGTGCGACAATCACAGTAGTCACGCCCTTGTCAGAGCCAACGGTCGAGGTCTTCGCAGCCGTCGACGAGCGGGCCAGCTCCGAGACAGCAGCGGAGCTATGGTTATCCAGCAGTTAGTGCGCCGAGCCAGAGAAAGCAGGCGCCAGCGGGGAGAATGTACGCGGTTACCGATTCCCGGGCCCCAGGATCCCCTACCTACCGCGAGACCTATCAGGGTACGTGTTTATTGTACCTTTTATGATCGTTATTCTAATTTCGTGGACGAAATTCCTTTAAGGGGGGTAGATTGTAATAACCACTCACGGTCAACGCCAGTCAAACCTGCGAAAAAAAGGAAAAATTTAAATTTTTTTAAGACTGACAGTTAAGTGAACCTAAAATGACCCTTAGTGTCATACCGGACTTAATTTGACCCCGTTATTGACCAAAGTGAGTTCCGGGGGACTCAGGGCAACTTTCTGATCAATTTGGGAAATGTTGACTTTTCGCTGGAAAAGTCAACCGAGCGACGTTGTGGTCCATTCGAGGACCGTTTTGGATCCGAAAAGCTTAGCCGTCGTCGCAACGGTCTTAGATGAGCCGTTTCCTTGTAGCCTGTCAAGTTTCGTAATTTCTTGGGAAAAGTGCCCGTTCGGGGCCCGAAACGTCCGTTTTTTCGCGAAACTGATTGGAAAATATCAACTAGATATTTTCCAAAAGGTGTGGGACCCACCTTGCCACTTGTCCAATTAGTGGTGGTGTTAGTTTTGGGGGGAAAATGAGTGGATGGGAGGTGTGGCCGAACATGTGGGTTAAAGAAGAGAAAAATGGGTTTTGTTGTTAGTTTATTTAAATTAGAAAGAGAGTTAGAGAGAGAAGGAGAAGAAGAGAGAAGAGAGAAGGAGAAAGGGTTAGGGTTTGGAGGAGAATCAAGCCCTTGGATCGTCTTGAAGCAAAGAGCAATCCCGTTCCCCTCATCCTCCTCTACGGTAATACCCAAACCGATTCTCGTTTTGATTATTTTGGAAAGCTAGGGTTTTGTTAAAATGAATGATTTAGGGTTGTGTGGAGGTTGGGGAGGTGTTGGAGACGTTTGAGAGGTGTTTGGGGGTTTAATTGGACGTTTTCCGGTGACCGGAGACTCGGGAGGAGCTCCGACCACCGTGGGTGGTGGCCGGCCGGCCATGAGGTGGTTGGCCGGAGCTGGTAGCAGCCACCACATGGTGGCCGAGCCCTTCCCCTTAAACCCTAGGGCTCGGCCAAGTAGTGTGGGTGGGGCCCACGTGCTCGGGTGCTCGGGTTTTATCGTTCGGGTGGTTTAAACGTTCCCCGGACCATTTACCCTTAATCGAATCAAATTTTGGAATTTAATTGGAGAAGTTGTAATTTATCGGGTTTAGAAACTTTAAACGTCATTTAATTGACTCGTAAGTCGGAATTAAATTCGGTCAAGTACATTGGGACCCTTGAATTATTCTAAGACCGTAGAAACGAAAACGGGAACTTTTGGAGCCCCGGAAGGGCATTTACTAAACCCGGGCAGATTCGCCATGTCGGGCGAATCGGGCCTTGACGGGTCTCTTATCGACAATGTCGAGTAATTGGGAAGTTTGGGAGTGATCGACATTGTCGGGGTTAAGTTTGGGCATCGAGTTTAATGATTTTCAGTTTATTCCTGCAAGTTGTTAAGTGTCTTTAATTTGTGTTGTTTTAGATCGTGCCACGGACCGAGGCAAGGGAAAGCTGGGTGAGTGACTGAGATCATCACCAGAGCTCGTGGTTGGGTTTTGGGAGAACACGCACGAGGTAGGGAAAAGTAGCCGGATCTCGTCCCTGACTGGGGAAAGTTAACAGTAGAATTGCATGTGACACCGGGGTGTCGTGGGTTGAATATGTTTATTTAAATGTTAGAAAAGCATGATACGGGATTGTAGCGTTTATTAGAAAAGCATGTTACGGGAACTTAGTAATTATGAGAAAAGCATGTGACACTTAGTAGTGTCGTAGGAGCAGAGAACTTAGCGTTATTGAATTACTGGAGGCATATGACCATGCCCGGAGGTTGTTTGTGAACTTATCGATATTAGGAGTACTGGAGGCATATGACCATGCCCGGAGGTTGATTGAGAAACTGTTGATATTAGGACTGTTGGAGGCTTTGGTTAAGCCGGAGGTTGATTGATCTTTTGGTCTTTGGTGGCCTTGAGAGCCCGTGTATTATTATCGAGTCTTGGGTGGCCTTGAGAGCCCGTATTATTATTGTTGAGTCTTGGGTGGCCATGAGAGCCCATGTTATTATTCGTGTTTGGGTGGCCATGAGAGCCCGTACTTTACTGTTGATGTTTTAGCTGGCTAACGAGTTAGAGTCTCGGTAAGTTGCAAGCGTGTTTTATTGTTGAGTTTTGGGTGGCCATGAGTGCCCGTGGGGTTGTTGAACCCGTGTCTTTACCTTTGGTGTTTTGGGCGGTCTTGAGAGTCCGTGTACTAAGGTTGGTGTCTTTTGCTGGCCTGACCGAGTTAGAGTCTCGGGAGGGGGTTGCAAGCTTTCTTTAGCTGGCTTACGAGTTAGAGTCTCGGTAAGTTGCAAGCGTGTTTTTTGGTTGGTGTCTTGGGAGGCCGTGAGTGCCTGTGGGGCTGTTGAGTCCGAGTTTTACTGTTGGTGTCTTGGTGGCCATGAGTGCCTGTGAGTGTTGAACCTGTGTTGTTACTGGTATTTGAACTTGCTTGTGATTGTGATTGTGTTTGTGGTTACCTGAGTTTGGGGGCCCGCTTCATGAAACGGGGGTCCACGAGCACACGCGTCTGCATGTTCAGACGGGGTAGGGGGCCCGCCCGCCAATAAAGGGGTCCTGGCCGCGCGTGTGTGGTTTGGGTTTGTAAGCATACGTTGGCTGGCTTACGGGTTAGAGTCCCGGTAAGTTGCACGCTTTCTTTGGCTGGCTTACGAGTTAGAGTCTCGGTAAGTGCAAGCATTTTCCGGCTGGCTTACGAGGTAGAGTCTCGGTAAGTTGCAGCATTCTTGGGTTGGCCTGACCGGGTTAGAGTCCCGGGAGGGCGTGAGCATTCTTGGCAGCTGGTTTGCGATCCTTTGTGATCTTGTTTGGTGTGCGATCCTTCGTGATCTTGTTTGGGGTGTGATCCTTTGTGATGCTGTTTGGTGTTGAGTAACTTTCTTTTGAGTCCTTGGAAGAGGTCGTCAATGGTTGTGTCGGGTCTACTTTACGTGTCAGGGTGTCGATTTGGTCAGGGAAGGCAACAGTGGGTGTATGTTCAGTTAGAGTACTTGGGTTGGGGATGGTGTTCCCCGTTGTTGAGTTGTTGTTGGTGTTACTTGCTTTGTCTGCTAATTATGTCGTAGTCAGTCTGTTATCCGTGGTGGTGAGCGAACGCTCACCCCTAGCTGCTTTTCCTACAGGTACTGTTCGTGGGACGGACTAGATGAGCTCTCGAAGCTTATGGAGCTAGGAGCGGAGTCCGGGTTTTGTCTTTTGAGTCTAGTGACGGATACCTTGTACTTTTGTCCACTTGTTGGGACGTGTTTTAAACTGTAATTATTATTTTGTTGAACAAATGGTACTTTTAAAGTGTTTATTCAAAACAGGTTTCAAACGGTTTTATTATTTTAAATGTTCGCGTCCCTAGTTCGGTTTTACTGAAATTGGGGCGTGACAACAGGTGATTCATTGTTGCCAGGTGCTGTCTCCATTGCCGGAACAGTTTTCACACCGGTACGTCGTCCCTTCTTTTATTGCCCCTTCTTATGCACACCCTGTTTACATTTGTCTCGATATGAGTCCACGAACCCTGCATCTGATTGAGCAATGATAGAACTGTATTGCTCAAAACTCGTCAACAGTACCGAGCAAAATGAAGCAAAAGAGAGCAGCTGCGTTTCTCTCATGTGCGTAGCGGATCACTGCAATACCCTGAGAATGGTTGAACAAACCAATCATAACCTCTGTGATTGAAACAAAAGCACATCACAGCTACTCTGTTTCAATCACCCAACAACCATTCACAACACGATGGCAATCCGGAGAATTGATCACCTGCTAAGGTAGAACCCACAACAAAACCAGCAAACTTTCACCGTTGCTACACCGGCGATGGCCACGCTTTGCGAGACTACGTTGATTCAACCTCAGCACTGATACGGCGGCGCAACAACCCACTGAATTACAGCTCTTACCAGCATGGAGAGCTCCGATCCTTGGTTGCTAACTCACCGGACGTTGGAGAGGACCAGCGCGGCTCAACCTCAGCCCAGCTGCCCCGACCCTCCGATTTACTGAAGCACACACGAGGACGACGAGCGGGAACAGCGACTAACCGACCCTCGTCCAGTACGAAGCACAGCCGCCTCGACCCTCCGACTTACCCTTACCGGAAGGATGAAGCCGGTAGAACGCGTGACGACGACTGACAGCGAGCGACGACGCACAAGCGATGCGATACCTAATTCGCTGCGCGTGAGGCGCGTTTCATACGGGACTTCTCAGTTCATTATTTCGTCCTCAACAACTTAGTCATTATCCAAAATTCAAGAAACAGATTCAAAATAAAAATATGTAACCAAATAATTGGGGATCATTTTGAGACCTTGTTATAGGAAAGAAAAACTAAAACAACAACATAAACGACATCTATTGAACGCCAGACCTCTACACCAAAAATCTCCTACGCCAACAACACAACGAATGAATGTTAGAATATTAAAATAATATGTCTTAGTGGAGGCCATTCATGTATGAGACGTCATCATGATGAAAGTAGGGCTTCACACTTCTCCATAAAGTTAGCTTTTAGAAGCTATTTCCATGCATTGGTGGTCCTACATTTCCATCAGATTTGCATGTCCCATGCCATCATTTTGAGCTCTATGATGGCTAGAGCTAGTGCACTATATAAGGATGGGTTTGGTCCCTAAGCCCACACAACTTAATACTCTACACTCTCCATAAGTTCATAGTGAGCATTTCGATTTTGGATGAGGTACACCATCATAAGGAGAGTTGTGCAAGGGCTTAGAAGCACCAACACCCCAAGGTATCTCTACCTTCATGGCTATGGCGGGAGGTTAGTCGATCTACACGTTTCCGCACTTGTCAATTTAGTTTTGCTTTATTTGGTTGTTGAAAGCATGCTAGATCGCATATTAGACTCACATTTGGTATCAGAGCATCGTTAAACCTTTGCCTAGCCTTTTTATGGTGTGTTTTAAGCTTTGGCCGAATTTGCATGTGCTTCCCCGTTTTTATTGGTTGCATGTTTATTTATTTTGATGCTATAAACTTGTTAAGCATAAAATTCTGGAAATTTTGGCTTTTGAACCAACTAAAACGGAGTTGTATAGCAAAAGTTATGGCTAAAATGGTGAAAACCCGTAGCTTAAAATAGTTTCAGCAAATAAGAGTTGCTAGAGGTAGAAGATGATCGAAACTACGTCGTTTTGGTCATCTCTTTAAAGAAACAAAAGGGGATTTAAAATCTGTTTGTTGTGGGATTCGAACCTGGGTTATTTACTCATTGGTTGCATGCTACAACCACTAAGCTAAATGTCTTTTTGTTAACCTTGTGCTTTAATTTGTTCACATGTATGTCTGTTCTGTTTGCATGATTGTGAACCTTTAGTTATTGGAATTTAATCTATTTTGGTAGATTAAATATTTGTTCATGCAATTATTTTGATGCATGTTAATGGTGTAATATTTACACACGATGTATCTTAAATGTCTTAGTGATCCATATAAATTGTATTAATTACGGCTTAGCCACAACAACCCTAGTTAAGTAAAATATGAGGATTTGGATTACGTTTAGTAAATAAGACATTTATTAAGATTAATTATTTTGTGCACAATATGTTAGTGATCCATGAAATTTAATTAGTTAGGGCTTAGCCACAGCAACCCTAGTTAAGATTTTTGGATCACATTTAGTAAAACATATTTATTGAGGCTTAGCCACAACAACCTCATTTTTGGTGCACAAATTAGAAATGTCTAGTGGATTAGTAGAGCTTCAATGAATTGAGGCTTAGCCACATCAACCTTAAGTTCATGAAGTCATACATATAGTTAAAATCCACATTTAGTTAAGGACATTTCGATTGTAATTAATTGTTTGATCAATTAGGATAAAATGTCAAATTGCTTTTCCTAAGTCGCCCACATGTATTAGGAACTACATGATGATTTGATAGTTTTATCGATAAAGGACAACATAAATCTATTTGAATTAAAATTTAGCCCACAGACAATTTTATGTCATTGATTTATGTTTGATATGTTTGGCATTGGCGAAACATATATTTAGTTGGTGTAGTCTCTATTTTGATAAACAAGTATGATTGTTATGCAGCGTCTCAACCTATTACTGTCTCTGATAATAATGTTCCTGAATTAACGGGTGAAAACTATAAAGTTTGGAGGGAAATGGTCCTTTTCCATTTGGGATTCAAGGACACTGATTATGCCATTAGGATGGATGAACCACCTTCAGTTCAGGGTATCATTACTTCAGCTGAGATTTCACTTTATGAACGATGGGAGCGATCTAATCGCCTTTGTGTAATGTTCATAAAGTCGAAGATCTCTACTGGTATTCGTGGTTCAATCGAGCATCATCAAAATGTCCGAGAATTGTTGAAGTCCATTGATGAACAATTTGAGACTTCGGATAAGGCCCTTGTTGGTACCCTCATTAAGAAACTTTCATCCATGAAGTTTACCAGCACTCGCGGTGTACGTGATTACATCATGAGGATGCGAGACATTGCAGCTCAACTAAAGACACTTAAAATGGAAATGCCAGATGATTTTCTTGTGCATCACATTTTGAATTCTCTACCGCAAGCATATGCACCCTTTAAGATCTCCTATAACACACATAAGGATAAATGATCTATGAATGAGTTATTGACCATGTGTGTTCAAGAGGAGGGGAGACTGCTAGCGGATCAGGCAGAGAGTTCACAAAGTGTGAATTTAGTTATGCACAAAAGGAAAAATCAAGCCAAGGGAAAGGGGAAAGGTAGAGTACCACCTCGTACGAACATACGGTGGGAACCCTCGTTTCACTTCTGTAAAAAGAGTGGACATATTAAGAGGGATTGTCCTAAGTTTGTCAAATGGCTTGAGAAGAAAGGTACTTTCATTGGCTTTCCTATTTCGTTAGTGTGCTTTGAATCTAATATGGCTGAAATATGTCATGACACATGGTGGATTGATTCTGGTTGTACAATCCATGTTACAAATGTGTTGCAGGACTTGCAAAACCCGATGAAGCCATTAGGAAGTGAGCAACTTATCGATTCGGGAAACAAGATAAGCTCACATGTGGAGGCTATTGGGGATTGCATTTTGGTTTTGAGTAGTGGTCATGTTTTGAACTTGGAAAAGACCTTTTTTGTTCCTAAGTTTTCTAAGAAACTTATTTCAGTATCAAGACTTGTACCTTTTGGATATTCCTTTCATATTTCAGATGAACCCCTTCAGTTATTTTATAAATCTGAACTTGTTGGGAATGGTACAATGTCTAATGGTCTTTTTCGTATTGATTTACAAAACAATGATTGCTATAATGCAACACATGCTGGTATAAAGCGTTGTGTCATGAATGAGGACTCTTATATGTTGTGGCACCGGAGATTGGGACATATCTCCATTGATAGGATTAAGAGATTGGTAAAAGATGGAGTACTTAGTACTTTAGATTTTACTGATTTTGAAATCTGTGTTGATTGCATTAAGGGAAAGCAAACAAACAAATCAAAGAAAGGTGGCAAGAGAAGTTCAGACATATTGGAGATCATACATACGGATATATGTAGTCCAGATATGGATTCGTATGGTCAGAAACATTTCATCACCTTTATAGATGATTACTCACGATATATGTATCTCTACATACTTCATAATAAGAATGATGCATTAGATGCATTTAAGGCATTCAAGGCCGAAGTAGAGAAACAATGCGGTAAGCAAATTAAGATCGTGAGGTCGGATCGTGGTGGTGAATATTATGGTAGATACACTGAGGATGGACAAGCGGTCGGTCCGTTTGCAAGGTTCCTTCAAGAACATGGGATATTTGCTCAGTATACTATGTCCGGTTCGCCTGACCAAAATGGTGTAGCAGAAAAAAGGAACCGGACCTTAATGGACATGGTTCGGAGCATGTTGTGTAGCTCCGGTCTTCCCAAGTCCTTATGGATAGAAGCTCTTAAGACGGATGCATACATATTGAACAGAGTTCCAACCAACGCTGTTTTGAAAACGCCATTTGAGTTGTTTAAAGGTTGAAAACCGAGTTTGGGTCATGTACGCATTTGGGGATGCTCGTCTGAAATAAGAGTCTATAATCCATTAGAGAAGAAGCTTGATCCCCAGACCATTAGTGGGTATTTCGTTGGATATGCTGCACGGTCCAATGGATACAGGTTTTATTGTCCATCCTATCACACTAGATTTGTGGAATCAAGGAATGCTAAATTTCTTGAGAATGACTTGATGAGTGGGAGGGATCGATCTCAATATAGTTTTTCTGAGAAAGATCATTTAGTTAATCAACCTCCCGTTATAACTAATCAAGTGATTGTCTTAAATGATACACCTGAAGTGTATGCTGAACAGCAAGCTAATCAAGATCCAATAGCAGCTGATGGCAATCAAGGAATTCCACAAATTGTTGACGATCCAGTAGATTAAGTTGTTCAGGATTTACCTGAAAACATTGCGGAACCGGTTGTACAACATGATCCTTGTGAGATTGTTGATCAACCATTAAGGAGATCTACTAGAATAAAGAAGTCGGCAGTTCCTAGTGATTATGTAGTGTATTTACAAGAACATGAGTACAATATTGGAGCCGTAGATGATCCTGAAACGTTTTCACAAGCGATGAGTTGTGAAAAGTCAAATTTATGGTACAATGCTATGAAGGATGAGATGAATTCCATGAGTTCTAATAGAGTTTGGGATCTTGTCGAGTTGCCATTTGGTGCAAAACCCATTGGGTGCAAATGGGTCTTTAAAACAAAGAAAGACTCATGGCAACATCGAGAGACATAAGGCTAGACTCGTGGCTAAAGGATTAACTCAAAGGGAAGGAATCGATTACAGTGAAACATTTTCACCTGTATCTAAGAAAGATTCTCTTCGTATTATTTTAGCATTGGTTGTGCATTTTGACTTGGAACTTCATCAGATGGATGTGAAAACCGCATTTCTCAATGGTGATATAGAGGAGGAGGTATACATGACTCAACCTGAAGGTTTTACCTCTAGTGCTGGTGATCATTTGGTGTGCAAACTTAAGAAATCCATATATGGGTTAAAACAAGCCTCCCGTCAGTGGTACTTAAAGTTTCATGATATTATCTCTTTATTCGGATTCGAAGAGAATATCATGGATCAATGTATATACCAGAAGGTCAGTGGGAGCAAAACTTGTTTTCTCATTTTGTATGTGGATGATATACTACTTGCAACCAATGATAAGGGACTACTTTGGGAGGTGAAACAATTTCTTTCTAAGAACTTTGATATGAAGTGTCACGCCCCAATTTCAGTAAACCGAACTCGGGACGCGAACATTTAAAATAATAAACACTTTGAAACCTTTTCCATTTAAACATTTTAAAATACCAGTTTAGTTCAACAAAATAATATTTACAACTCAAAAAATCAGTCCCAACAAGTGGACAAAAACATGGTATACGTCGCTAGACTCAAATAAACCCAGAAACCCGCTTCTAGCTCTTCAAGCTTCAGAAGCTCACCTAGTCCAGCCTGCGAACGGTACCTGTAGGAAAAGCAGCTCGGGGTGAGCGTTCGCTCACCACCACGGATAACAGACTGACTACGGCATAATTTGCAGACAATGCCAGTAACACCAACACAAACTCAACACCGGGGAACACCATCCCCAACCCAAGTACTCCGACTGAACACACATCCACTGTTACCTTCCTTGACCAACTCAACACCCTGACACGTAAAGTAGACCCGACACAACGATCACGACCCCTCCCAAGGACTCAAAAGACCACCACGCAACACCAAAGATCACAAGGATCGCACACCAAACAAGATCAAAAAGGATCGCATACCAGCTGCCAACTGCTCAGTGCCAAGAACGCTCGCAACCTCCCGAGACTCTAACTCGGTCATGCCAGCCAAAGAACGCTCGCAACCTCCCGAGACTCTAACTCGGTCAGGCCAGCCGAAGAACGCTCGCAACATCCCGAGACTCTAACTCGGTCAGGCCAGCCGAAGAATGCTCGCAACTTACCGAGACTCTAACTCGTAAGCCCGCCAAAGAATGCTCACAAACCCAAACCACACACGCGCGGCCAGGACCCCTTTATTGACGGGCGGGCCCCCTACCCCGTCTGAACATGCAAACGCGTGTGCTCGTGGACCCCCGTTTCATGAAACGGGCCCCCAACCTCAGGTAACCACAATCACAATCACAACCACAAACAAAGTTCAACAACAGCAACAACACAAGTTCAGCACTCCACGGGCACTCATGGCCACCCAAGACACCAACCGTAAGACACGGGTTCAACAACCCCACGGGCACTCATGGCCACCCAAGACACCAACAGTAAAGACACGGGTTCAACAACCCCACGGGCACTCATGGCCACCCAAGACACACGAATAGTAACACGGGCTCTCATGGCCACCCAAGACATCAACAATAAGGCACGAGCTCTCATGGCCACCCAAGACACCAACAATAAAGACACGGGTTCAACAACCCCACAGGCACTCATGGCCACCCAAAACACCAAAGGTAAAGACACGGGTTCAACAACCCCACGAGCACTCATGGCCACCCAAAACACCAACAGTAAAACACGGGCTCTCAAGGCCACCCAAGACACAACAGTAAAGTACGGGCTCTCAAGGCCACCCAAGACACAACTACACACAATCAACCTCCGGCATAAACAATGCCTCCAACAGTTCTAAATTCAACAGTTTCACAAACAACCTCCGGGCATGGTCATATGCCTCCAGTACTCCTAATGTCGATAAGTTCGAAATCAATAAGTTCATTGCTCCTACGACACTACTAAGTGTCACATGCTTTTCTAATATTCGCTAAGTTCCCGTATCATGCCTTTCTAATAATCGACAAACCTACTTAACCCACGACACCCCGGTGTCACATGCAATTCTACTGTTAACTTTCCCTAGTCAGGGCCGAGATTCGGCTACTTTTCCCTACCTCGTGCGTGTTCTCCAAAAGCGCCCAAATAAGCCCCGGCGTGATCTCAGTCACTCGCCTAGCTTCCCTTTGCCTCGGTCCGCAGCACGATCTAAAAGAACACAATTTTAAGGCACCTTTAAACTCGCAGGAATAAACTGAAATTCGATAAACTTAACGCCCAAACGTAACCCCGACAATGTCGATCACTCCCAAACTTCTCGATTACTCGACATTGTCGATAAAGGACCCGTAAAGGCCCGATTCGCCCGACATGGCGAATCTGCCCGGGTTTTGGAAATGCCCTTCCGGGGCTCCAAAAATTCCCGTTTTCGTTTCTACGGTCTTAGAATAATTCAAGGGTCCCAATGCACTTGACGGAATCGAATTCCGACTTCCGAGTCATTTAATTAACATTTCAAGTTTCTAAACCCGAAATTCCAACTTTCACAATTTAATTCCAAATTCCGATCCGGGTATGGATTAACTACTTGGGGATCGTCCTAAACCACCCGAACACGAAAACCCGATACTCGGGCACGTGGGCCCCACCCGTCCACAATTAGGACAATTTCCTTTTCGCCCCAAAACGTTCCTAACGAACCCCAAACCTCAACCATTCATCTTTAAACCAATCTTAAACAAAACCCAACCTTAATCAAACCGTTTAAACTCAAACCCTAACATTCAAACGTTCCAAAATGAAAATCGGTTAGGTTCTTACCGTAGAGGAAGACGATGTGAGCTCGAATCTACTATCGTTGAGACAAACCCATGGCTCGATGCTCGTGAATAGTGACCACAAACCCCAACTCCTTCTCTTTTCTCTCTTCTTCTCCTTCTCCTTCTCTCTCTAAAAACGAACTCTCTTTTTCCATTTTCTTTTCATTTTTTTACAATGTATGGACGTGTAGTCATCTTCTTCCCTTTTGTTTTATTTAAAAAAAACATTAAACTAATACTTAATTACAAACTAACACCTAAAGTAGTCTTCCTTGTCTTGTCCCACACCTAACACCACCACTTGCTTTACAAGTGGCAAGGTGGGTCCCACACCTTTTTGGGAAATATCTAAAAGATATTTTGCAATCAGATTCGCGAAAATCGGACGTTTCGGGCTCTGAACGGGCACTTTTTCCAAGAAATTACGAAACTTCGCGGGCTACAAGGAAACGGCCCAACTAAGACCGCTGCGACGACGGCTAAGCTTTTTGGATCCAAAACGGGCCTCGAACGGACCAAAACGTCGCTCAGTTGACTTTTTCAACGAAAAGTCAACATTTCCCAAATTGGTCAGAAAGTTGCCCTGAGTCCCCCGTAACTCACTTTGGTCGATATCGGAGTCAACTTAAGTCCGATATGACCCTTGGGGTCAAATTTGGGTTCATTTAAGTGTCTGTCCAAATTTTTTAAATTTTCCTGTTTTTCGTAGGTTTGACTGGCGTTGACCGGGAGTGGTTATTACATGAAGGATATGGGTGAAACCTCTTATGTTATTGGCATTAAGATCATAAGAGACAGACATAAGGGTGTTCTCGGTTTGTCTCAAGAGTCCTATATCAATAAAGTCTTAGAAAGGTTTCAGATGGAAAATTGTTCACCAAGTGTAGCTCCCATTGTGAAAGGGGATAAGTTCACATTGAGCCAATGCCCGAAGAATGAATTCGAAAAGGAACGAATGGACCAAATTCCCTATGCTTCGGTTGTTGGAAGCTTGATGTATGCTTAGGTTTGTACTAGACCTGACATAGCATTTGTAGTTGGAATGTTGGGTCGATATCAGAGTAATCCAGGTGAGTACCACTGGAAAGCTGCAAAGAAAGTCATGAGGTACCTTCAAGGCACTAAGGACTACATGCTTATGTATAGACGAACTCATAACTTGGAAGTAATTGGCTATTGTGATTCGGACTACGCTGGTTGTGTTGATTCATGGAAATCAACATCAGGATACATTTTTATGTTAGCCGGTGGAGCCGTATCTTGGAGGAGCGTAAAGCAAAGCCTAATTGCTACTTCCACTATGGAGGCCGAGTTCGTATCTTGTTTTGAGGCTACGTCGCATGGTGTATGGATGAAGAGTTTCATTTCAGGGCTTAGAATTATGGATCCTACATCTAAGCCCATAAGGATATACTGTGACAATTCAGCTGTGGTCTTTATGGCTAAAAACCACAAGAGTTGTAGTCGAAGTAAGCATATTGACATTAAGTATTTAGCCTTAAGAGATCGTGTTAAGGATCAATCAGTGGTGATCGAACACGTGAGTACTGAATTGATGATTGATGATCCGTTGACAAAAGGCATGCCACCACTTAAGTTTAAGGATCATGTGGACAGTATGGGACTTGGTTCCGTTATGTGATTTTTCGTTGTAAGAACGATCGAAACTCTGTTTTTGGATATTTCTCATTTTTGTTTTTGTGTACACATTTGGTTGAGAAATATCACTTTTGGTTGGACCATAATGAACATAAGGTTTATTCATTAAGTTTATGGGAAGCGTTAAAGAAGAGATGATGCATTGTGATAGTTGGAAGATAACTCTCGTTACTAAGAGGGATTATTGCCATTATTCGTGTATTATGTTTTCATGCTTTGGCAAAAGATGGAATATGGACCAAGTGGGAGAATGTTAGAATATTAAAATAATATGTCTTAGTGGAGGCCATTCATGTATGAGACGTCATCATGATGAAAGTAGGCCTTCACACTTCTCCATAAAGTTAGCTTTTAGAAGCTATTGCCATGCATTGGTGGTCCTATATTTCCATCAGATTTGCATGTCCCATGCCATCATTTTGAGCTCTATGATGGCTAGAGCTAGTGCACTATATAAGGATGGGTTTGGTCCCTAAGCCCACACAACTTAATACTCTACACTCTCCATAAGTTCATAGTGATCATTTCGATTTTGGATGAGGTACACCATCATAAGGAGAGTTGTGCAAGGGCTTAGAAGCACCAACACCCCAAGGTATCTCTACCTTCATGGCTATGACGGGAGGTTAGTCGATCTACACGTTTCTGCACTTGTCGATTTAGTTTTGCTTTATTTGGTTGTTGAAAGCATGCTAGATCGCATATTAGACTCACAATGAATTGCAGAAGAGTCTTAAGAAAATAGTCCCTCTCAACACCACATACTGCTTTTACTACTCCAAAAGAGTGGTGTTGTAACTTAATGAACACCGAGCCCATACCATCAAGTCGCCCTTTGAACACCAAAGCATTCCTCTTCAACCACACATATCACAAAACCAAATAACCCATCTTCACCCATAAAGTGACCACCTCTTATTCCTCATACCTTTCCCACATAAAATACTATGTTTTAAAGGTAAAACTGAGATCCAAAGAATGCGAGCCTAAGAAAAGGTAACATGGTTCTCATCCAACAAGAGTTCATAAGCTAAAGCAGAGGAAAAAACCTTTTGAGTTCTTCGTCCAAACAATCTTGTCTTTAACATACAGTTTGATATACATTAAGCAAAAAAGTTGCATCAATTCCTCGGCTAATTCACCTTCTCTGCCCAAAAAAGACGTCTGTAATCGATGTTCTACACGCCATCGCGCCAGAGATCGTCAACCCTTTTGCGTTTGGAAGTCGTAAACGAATAAAATAATGGCAACAAGAAATTGGAAACCCATCTCTTCATACCACACATCCCCCCCCCCCCCGCAAAAAAAAATAGTAATACGAATTTGATCGCCAATGTTCTGATGCATACATTGACCTCTAAAACTTCGTTCTCTACCCATCAAGATAATATGTCCAAACATAAAATAATTTCCAAGCTTGTCTATTGCTACCAAATACCAATCTCTCTAATAGCACAAATGATTCTTCTCCATATGCATTTCTCTTCAATTGCAAACCTCCAAAACCATTTAGATAACAAGTTGGAGTTCACACTTTCAATCTCCCAATCCCGAGATAACCTTCATTTCTTGGTTTGCAAAAGGGGAACCATTTAACCTTGCACATAATTCTACGAGAAACACCGCAATGACATAAAAATCTTCTGCACCGAGCTTCTAGAATATGAACGACATTCTTTGGAACCTTAAAAAGGGTCATGTAGAAAATTGGTAAAGCTAACAATGTCAACTTTATGAATACCAACTAACCAACTAAATTCAAAGTTTTCGATCTCCATTATGCCAAAAGCATTTTTAAACTTCTGAATCACTCGCTCCCAAAATGACAGTTTTTTCGGATTTGCACCCAATTGAAGCCGAAATAGAACTCCCCTACTTTGCACCCCAAATATTAAGTTACCAGTGCATCTAATAACACAATATCATTCAAAAAGATAACTTTCTATTTACAAAAGTTTACTTTCAGTCTAGAGCACCACTTGATAAACAACCGATTATTCTTCAAACAAATCCTTTGTGTTTTAGACACTACACTAGGTTTGCGCTTCTACGCTTTTGCTCTAGAGCTCTTAACAAGAAGTAAGGTATCGTTTGACAATTGGAAATGAGACACGATGGGGCATTCTTTTCCAAATTGGATACTCTCAAAATCTCCCAGACGCAATCCCTCTTTTAGAATCTGATGTAGACCTTCTACTATAATTAAGAACAAAAAAGGCGACAAAGGATAGCCTTGACGGAAACCGTTCTAAATTTCAAAGTCTTTACTTGGAGAGCCATTGATTAGATCGGAAAATGATCCTTGAAGCATGGTAATATTCATCCCCTCCATCGACCACCAAAACCCATCATATGCATAACATCTTCCACATAATCCCACCGAACCTTACTATAAGTTTTCTTGAAATACAGTTTTAGTATAATAGCCTCAGTCTTAGCCTTTTTAATCATATCTAAAACCTTAGAAGCTATTAGAACTCCATTAACGAGCTAACGACCCGCTACAAAACCATTTTGACAATCACTAATGATGTCATGCAAAACTTTCTTCAATCTATTTGCCGAAACCTTTTCTAGGATCTTATACGAAGTTATAATCAGACTTCTAGGTCTAAAATCCTACATTGATTTAGTATTTTTCACTTTGGGAATCATGGGAATAAATGTTGAACTTAAACCTTTTCCAATTACCTCTGAAGCATGGAAATTAAGCAAAAAAAAAATGCTTTATTTCTTCCTTTACTAGGTCATAACATTCTTTAAAAAACAACAAAAGGAAGCCGTATGGGTTTGGAGAATTATCACTCCTACAATGGTTTGCGGCTTCCCGAACTATAAGAAGAGAATTTCTAGATCAAACTTTGACATTCAAATAGTCTGCTGAAAGGCAAATGAGGGAAACACATGCTACTAACAAGCTTGACACGACATGAAACTTGATCTCTTTCAAATCAGTTAAAATTTGAGGCACATATTCTTATGCTTGTGAGTTTATTTCTCAAAGTATTGAAGTTAATTATATGGTGGAAATACTTGGAACATTTATCACCCTCACGAAACCACTTTACCCAAGCCCTTTAGCGCCAAAAACTAGACAAAACATTATGCTTTAAAGTGAGATGAACCATGATCAATGAACGCTGAATGCACTCCATATGCTCAGACATTTTGCCTTATTTTGCTTGAAGAAAGCACTTTTAACGTAGTTTTTTTTCTTTTTTGATTCTCCGACTCTTATGATTTTTGGCAACATCAGTAATTAGATCAATGGTGAGAGCTCCAAAAAGGCATTGAACTAGAGAGGCAAGCCCTGGGACTATGAGCTGCACTTAAGGAGAACAATTCTTAGTTTTTGGCCAAAATTCTATGCAATTCGACGACATGGAATTGGATCTCGATGTAGTGTAGACGCCATCAACGACGTGGACCGAGATGTAGAGCTGTATAGATGCCTTAGAAAAGTTTTGGTTGTATCAATACTGGTGTAGGTCGATAGCATCGAGCAATAACTCAACCCCGTGGAGTAGACTCGACTCCGTCAAAACCCCTTCTCCACATCATCGAGCACTCATGTGAACTCCTAGGCCAACTAATAAAAAGGTTTAACGCGAGGACTCCACCTCACTACGTAGGTCCGTCGAGCCTGTGTTAAACACAAGTATGAAAGTGAGAGTTGGTCGAAAATTTGAAGGTTCAAACATCATACGTTATGAGAAATAAAGGTTCTATACAAGAATAAACAATGTCTAGCTACCAGCTCTTTCCTTCTTGTAATCTTACTCTTAAATCAACAACATATATTAAGGAATCATTATTCATTAAATCACATTTCTTTCATCATAAAATAAATTATTCATTTTTTATATTAAATATAACGTTCAAGGGTCAAGCCTCCATGTGAGAGGTCTTGAGTTCGACCTAGTCTGAGCAAACAATTACTCTTGGTGCAAGTTTATGTGAACTTATTGTTATGCAATATATTGCGCCTCCTGAAGTCTATCTAACGAGTCTAGAATTTGTTGTCTTGTGCATTCAACTATTTATATGTGTATCTTTTTGTTGATATATAAATATATAGCACAATGTTTCTTATAAAAAATAATAAAGAAAATCAATACGTTTTTTCCCTTTATTGTTTAAAATGATCCTCTCATACTATCTTAATATGCTTTATGTATTATAGTTGTAATAACAAAACCAATTATATAGCCTCTAGTTTTTAATTAAATGTATAATTTTATATTTGTATTCAACTACCAAAATTAAAAGTTTAGGTTTATAATCGAACACATCATATGAAAGTAATTTTCAATTTTAGGGATATTTTCATCTCACTACCCTAACTATGTGGTTTTTTCATCTCACTACCCTAACTATTTTTTGTGGCACCTCACTACCCTAGAATGCCTTTTTTTTTTTCACTTTAATACCCTAACTATTTTTTGTGACACCTCACTGCCCTAGAATGCATTTTTTTGTAGCTCACTACCCTAGAATGCATTTTTGTGACATTAAAAACTGATTTTTTAAAGAAATTTTGAAAACCAATGGCATGCTTTTGAAAATTTGATTGTTAGTGAGGGGTATTATGGATTTTTTAAAGTGTTTTCATCCAAAAATGGATGGCAAATTAACGACGGGTATGGAAGTGAAAAAAAATGCATTCTAGGGTAGTGAGGTGCTACAAAAAATAATTAGGGTAGTGAGATGAAAAAAACCACATAGTTAGGATAGTGAGATAAAAATAACCCTAAATTTTATAGATGACCTCAATGTCACTTCTAGTATCAAAACCATTTTAATACGACAAAATCATCTCTAAAAGGTAATAGTACATTTTTCTTATCAGCAAAGTAAATTTAAATTAAACATCTTTTGAGGATAATGAGGAGTTACAACAACCAACCTATCACAACACCCAAAGATGACCAAAGTCAGAAACCACGCTACTTCACGTAGGAAGCCACCACAAACCAACCGCTTTATGCAGGAAGCCACCACTAAAATAAGGTCTAAAACCTAGATTTAACAAACATTAAGCGCTAAATGAGAAAGGATCTGAAGCATTCAGGTTTAACCAACATGAAGCACAAAGAGAAAAGACTTCCAACAGATGTTGGAGCTCGAACTCAGTCCTCCAAAACCCAATTCCGGACAACACCGAGAAAATACCCTAAAGGGGAGGACCGGTATTTCTACCGAGAACGAACTCAGACCTCCTAGCAGGCAGCAACAAGTCAATCTTTCGAAAATCCAAGCCAAGAACTCGAGCTGAGCGATCCGAAACCGACATTCGTAATCCCTCGCCGGACAACACCTAGCGAGGACCCAAAGGGGAAGGTCTGTAATGATACCAAGCACGATCCAACCCGAATCCGAACATAACTGATACTAAAGCCAACCGAGAAACGCAACGCAACGCCATACCGAAAACCAAACCAGCAACCCTTCAAGAACTGCACCCCTAACTGCCAGTCTTTGTGTCACGCCCCGATTTCAGCGAACCGAACTCGGGACGCGAACTTTTAAAAACATGAACACTTGAAACCTGTTTTCAATAAAAGCTTTGACATTTCCATTTACTTCTCAAAATAATAGCATTTACAATACAAAAACGTCCCAACAAGTGGACAGGGTACAACATCCGTCACTAGACTCAACAAAAGTAAAGACCAGACTCCGCTCCAAGCTCCATGAACTTCAAGAGCTAACCTAGTCCGTCCGGTGATCAGTACCTGTAGGAAAAGCAGCTAGGGGTGAGCGTTCGCTCACCTCCACGGATAACAGACTGACTATGGCATAATTAGCAGAAAAAGCCAGTAACACTAAAACCAAACCCAACACCGGGACTACAGTCCCCAACTCAAGTACTCAACTGACCCACAACCCGTCACCTTCCTCAACAGACTCGACACTCGATAAAAACAGTGTAGACCCAATACAACTATCGACGACCTCCTCAAGGACTCGAACGAAACGACACAACACCAAACAAGATCACAAAGGATCGCACACCAGCTGCTCAGTAACCAATCTCAATCAGGTCAGGGTTCGACCTATCGCAATTCCTCGACACGAAGTCGGATCAGGCTGTCGACCTTTCAAACTCGCAATTCCTCGACACTAAGTCGGATCAGGCTGTCGACCTTTAAAACTCGCAATTCCTCGACACTAAGTCGGATCAGGCTGTCGACCTTTAAAACTCGCAATTCATCGACACTAAGTCGGATCAGGCTGTCGACCTTTAGAACTCGCAATTCATCGACACTAAGTCGGATCAGGCTGTCGACCTTTAGAACTCGCCACCCCAGGTAACCACAATCACAATCACAGGCAAGTTCAATCACACAGGCACTCAAGGCCACTCAAGACACCTCAACAGTCAAGACTCGGGTTCAACAACCCCACGGGCACTCGCTGCCACTCAAGACACCAAATTAAATACACGGCTCTCATGGCCACCCCGACTCAACAATTAAATACGGGCTCTCAAGGCCACCCAAACTCAACAATTAAATACGGGCTCTCAAGGCCACCCAAACTCAACAATTAAATAAAGCGCACGACAACCTCCGGCATACTCGATGCCTCCAACAGTCCTAAAATCGCTAGTTTCACAAACAACCTCCGGGCATGGTCATATGCCTCCAGTAATTCAATTATCGCTAAGTTCTCTATTCCTACGACACTACTAAGTGTCACATGCCTTTCTCTTAAACGCTACAATCCCGTATCATGCTTTTCTAATAATTAAATAAATCTACTCAACCCACGACACCCCGGTGTCACATGCAATTCTACCATTAACTTTCCCTAATCAGGGCCGAGATCCGGCTACTTTTCCCTACCTCGTATACAATCCCAAAAGCGCTCCAACAACACCCGAAGCACACTCAGTCACTCGCCGAGCTTCCCCTTGCCTCGGTCCGTAGCACGATCGTAGAGGAGAACGAGGGGAACGGGATTGCTCTTTGCTTTGACTCGATCCAAGGGCTCGATCACAAACCCTAGCTCAACCTCCCTTCTTCTCTCTTCTTCTCCTTCTCCTTCTCTCTCTAAAACCTCTCTTCTAATTTCTAATTTAATTAAACTAACAACAAAACTAACTTTCTCCCCCTTTAACCAATATGGTCGGCCAACACTTCCCAACCACACCTTTTCCCTCCAAAAATACACCACCATATAATTGACAAGTGTCAAGGTGGGTCCCAACCTTTTGGAAAATATCTAGTTGATATTTTCCAATCAGATTCGCGAAAAACGGACGTTTCGGGCCCCGAACGGGCACTTTTTCCAAAAATATTTTAAACTGGACGGGCTTCAAGGAAACGGCCCAACTAAGACCGCTACGACGACGGCTAAGCTTTTCGGGTCCAAAACGGTCCTCGAATGGACCAAAACGTCGCTCGGGTGACTTTTCCAGCGAAAAATCAATCTTTCCCAAAATGACCAGGAAGTTGCCCTGAGTCCCCCGTAACTCATTTTAGTCGATAACGGGGTCAACTTAAGTCCGGCATGACCCTCGGGGTCAATTTAAGTTAAGTTAAGTGTCTGTCTTAAAATTTTTAAATTTTCCTGTTTTTCGCAGGTTTGACTGACGTTGACCAGAAGTGGTTATTACAGTCTACCCCCCTTAAAGAAATTTCGTCCGCGAAATTTAAAACAGACGTACCTCGGGAGTCGAACAGGCCGGGATACTTCGCGCGAACCTCGTCCTCGCGTTCCCACGTCGACTCAGCTCCGTGATGTTTCCACTGCACTCGGACCAAGCGGATAATCTTGCCTCCCCGCAGAATCTGCTGCCGTGTGTCCATGATCCGAACCGGCTACTCCTCATAGGAGACATCATCAGCCACCTCGATATCAGTCCACTCGATGACGTGGGAGGGGTCTGCGTTGTACTGCCGCAACTGGGATACGTGGAAGACGTTATGTACTCTCCCAAGCTGCGGTGGCAACGCCAGACGATAAGCCACGACTCCCACTCTGTCTAAGATCTGGAACGGGCCTATGTACCTCGGAGCCAACTTTCCCCCGCTGCGCCTGAACCGCACCAGCCCCTTCCTCGGGCTCACCTTCAGGAACACGTGATCCCCGACTGCAAACTCAAGAGGTCGACGTCGCCTGTCTGCATAACTCTTCTGCCGGCTCTGCGCGGTCCTCAACCGATCGCGGATCAATGTGACCTTCTCCGTCGTCTCTCTGACAAGATCTGGCCCCAGCAGACTCTTGTCCCCCACCTCTGCCCAGCATACTGGTGACCGACACGGCCTACCATACAACGCTTCGAACGGTGCCATCCCGATACTGGCCTGGAAGCTGTTGTTGTAGGCGAACTCGGCCAATGGCAGGTGGGTCTCCCAAGATCCCCTGAAATCCAGCACACATGCTCGCAGCATGTCCTCCAAGATCTGAATGGTACGCTCAGACTGACCGTCTGTCTGAGGATGATGTGCTGTGCTGAGTAGGACCTCTGTCCCCAGTGCCTTCTGCAGACTCGGCCAGAACCTGGACGTGAAGCGGGGATCCCTGTCAGACACTATCGACACCGGGACCCCGTGGAGGCGCACTATCTCCTGGATATACAGACTGCTCAACTTGTCGACCGGGTCTGTCATCCTCATAGCCAGAAAATGGGCCGACTTGGTCAACCGGTCGACTACCACCCACACGGCGTCGTTTCCCTTGGGCGATCTCGGTAGTCCACACACGAAATCCATCGTAATGTGCTCCCACTTCCACTGAGCAATCGGTAGTGGCTGTAACAATCCCGCGGGACGCTGATGCTCTGCCTTCACCTGCTGACAGACAAGGCATCTCGACACAAACTCTGCGACTGCTCTCCTCATGCCGCGCCACCAGTAGTGCCTCCTGAGGTCACGGTACATCTTGGTGCCCCCCAGATGCACTGCGAGACGCGAATGGTGTGCCTCTCGTAACACGGCATCTCTATAGTTAACTGGTACGAACAGCCCCCCGCGGTACCGTAGTCCCCAATCAGTACTGTCCTGCCAGCCCACCACCTCGTCACCCCTGACGACTCTCTCGCGGATCTCTGATGCTTCGACGTCCTCCCTCTGCGCCTCCAACACTTGGGCAAGCAGTGAGGGCTGAGCCACTAGGGAGCACATGGCAACACCGCCAGTAACCTCCTCTAGCTCAAGCCCGAATGTGCTCAGCTCCCCCATCATGTCCCACTCTCGGACAGATATGCTGGCGAGGCTCGGAGCCGACTTCCTACTCAAGGCGTCGGCGACAACGTTCGCCTTGCCTGGGTGGTAGTGTAGCTCGAAGTCGTACTCCTCGAGTAGTTCCATCCACCGTCGCTGACGCATGTTCAGGTCTCGCTGGGAAAATATGTACTTGAGGCTCTTGTGATCCGAGAACACCTGAAACCCCTCGCCGTACAGGTAATATCGCCAGCTCTTTAGCGCAAACACGACTGCTACTAGCTCCAAGTCGTGGGTAGGATAGTTGCGCTCGTGTATCTTCAACTGCCTGGAGCCATAAGCCACAACTCTGCCCGACTGCATCAGCACGCAACCCAGTCCCTCTCCGGATGCATCGCAGTAAACATCATAGCCAATCCCTCGCTCGGGCACCACTAACACTGGAGCTGTAGTCAGTCGAGTCTTCAATTCCGCGAACGCACGCTCACAGTCATCTGTCCACACGAACCCAACACCCTTGCGCGTTAACAGAGTCATCGGTGCGGCTAGTCGTGCAAAATCCTGGACAAATCGCCTATAGTAGCCTGCCAATCCCAGAAAGCTGCGGATCTCGAAAACACTCGTGGGCCGTGCCCACTTCGAGACCGCGTCGATCTTCGACGGATCGACCAGGATACCGTCACGGGATACGATGTGGCCGAGGAATCTCACCTCAGAGAGCCAGAACTCGCACTTCTCCCAGTTGGCATATAGCTGGTGCTCGCGCAGTAGGGTCAGAACAACCCTCAGATGTGCCTCATGCGCCGCCTCGTTCTGCGAATATATTAGGATATCGTCCACGAACACCACCACAAACTGATCCAGGTACGGCCGGAAGATGCTGTTCATCAGGTCCATGAACGCTGCTGGCGCGTTCGTCAGTCCGAATGGCATCACCAGGAACTCGTAATGCCCATAGCGTGTCCGGAATGCAGTCTTTGCGACGTCCCCCTCACGGACTCGCAACTGATAATAACCGGATCGCAGATCGATCTTCGAGAAGTGAGTCGCCCCTCTCAACTGGTCAAACAAGTCATCGATCCTCGGCATCGGGTACCGGTTCTTCACCGTAACCCGGTTCAGCTTCCGGTAATCTATACACATCCGTAGCTCTCCACTCTTCTTCTTCACGAAGAGTGCTGGTGCTCCCCACGGCGATGCACTCGGACGGATAAACCCCTTCTGCTGAAGCTCCTCCAGTTGACGCTTCAGCTCAGTCAACTCTGCCGGCGCAAACCTGTAAGGCGCCATCGATATCGCCGCCGTTCCCGGCACTAGGTCAATCCCGAACTCCACCTCACGAATCGGTGGCAGCCCGCTCAACTCCTCAGGAAAGACCTCGGGGAACTCGCATACCACTCTCGGTAACTCTCGGCTCTGCACAGCCGGTACTTCCTCCTCTGCAGACAACGCCGACAGGAGGACCCCACTCTTACTCCCCAGCACGCACGTCACCTTCGTACCGCCCACTGTCACTGTCACTCGTCGTCTGTAGCAATCGATGTTGGCTCGGTACCTCGACAACCAATCCATACCCAAAATCACATCAAAGGTAGTCATCCCCAACACGAGAAGGTCACCAGGGCAAGGACAGTCTGCGACTCTAATCTCGCAGGCACGACATACTCTAGTCAACGATACACCACCCCCAACTGGGGTGTCCAGGCATAGGGGTGGACTCAACGGCTCTAAGCTCAACCCCAACCTCTCAGCACAACCCGACGAAATAAAAGAGTGCGATGCCCCGGTATCAAACAAGAACAAAGCCCATAAATGATACAACAAACACGTACCCTGGATGGTCTCACGGTACGTGCTAGGTCCTGGGGCTCTGGAGTCGGTGACTGCATATACTCTCCCCTGCGAGGCCTGCTGCCTCTGACCCTGCGCACTGGCTGCTGGATACCCGTGACTCTGCTGCTGTCTCGGAATTGGTGCGCTCGTAGACGGCCGTGATGATCTCGGCTGCTGACCCTGTCGAGGGCGACCTCTGGGCGACTGTACTGTCCGCGACTGCTGCGGTCGCTGCACTGATGTCTCCCCCAACTGCTCTCGGCACCATGCCATAGTGTGACCGGCCCGGCCGCATCGGTAACAGCTGATCTCGTCAGCCCTCGACCCCGAGCCCTGGCCTGTCCGGCTAGTAGCTGGTACTACCGCGGTTCCTCCCCTCGTCGGACAGTCTCGCTGTAAGTGGTCTGGTTGCCCGCAGTGATAGCATGACGGCCTCCTCTCTGAGGCGACTGGCCCCACTGATGCCACTGACCCCTGCTGTCTCGATCCACTCTGATGAGGCGGTGGTCGGAAGGATCCCGCGGTCCTCTGCCTCCGCGAGTCTCGTGAGTCTGACGGCCCTGCCCAACTGATCGGCCGAGGTCGGACCTCACGGCTCCTGACTGCATCCCTGGCGCCCTGCTCTACTGTAGCTGCGGTGTCCACGAGGTCGGTATACTTCCGTATCCTCAAGGCGAGAACCTGGTTCCGGATGCCCAGCCTCAGTCCGTCCTGGAACCGCAGGCAACGGTTCGCCTCGCTCGTCACCATCTCAGGCGCGAATCTGGCCAAGGCTGTGAACCTGGCTTCGTACTCTCCTACCGTCATCCCCCCTTGCTCCAGGTCTAAGAACTGCCGATGTCGCTCCAGCCGAGCCGACTCGGGGAAGTACTGTGCCATGAATACCTCCTGGAATACGCTGTAGTCGTATCCGACCGTGTCCTTCACCCGCCCCCACCAGTGGTAGGCGCTGTCTCTCAGCTGATGGGCCGCGAAGGACACTCTCCGACGGCCATCCTCGACACCCGATGTGTCCAAGTCTCGTGTGACCTGCTCTATCCATCGCTCAGCCAGGTCGGGATTCGGCTCCCCGACAAAAACAGGTATCCCGAGCTTCAGGAAATCTAGTAGCGCTCGGGAGGTAAGATCCTCTGTCTGAGCGGCCCTCACCGGGACTGCGGCTGCCTCTGGTGCTGGCGAAGCCGACTCTCGGCTGGCGATGATCGCCACCAAACTCTGAACGGTCCTGGTAAGCTCATCCAGGGCAGTCATCACTGGAGGGTCCGCGACTGGCGGAACACTGGGGGTGCCTGCAGACGGCCCCGCATCACTCCTCCTGTCTTCTCCGACAGGAGTACCCTGTGCCTCCGCATAGTCGGCGGGCTCGACGGTCGGCACCCTCCCTGGTGCCCCTGCTGACCGTCCCCGCCGGCCTCGCGTGGGTGCCTGGCCCCGCGTTCCTGATGGTCGTCCCCGCTTACCGCGAGCCATAAACAGTATCCTCTGCACGGATACACGCAAACGTTCAGTTTGCGAACTTAAATAAAAACGACAGTACAAACGCACTAACGTCCACCCTCTTAAGCTTACACTAACGTGCTTATCACTAAAGCGCTACACCGCTCAAGCTAAACGTACTTTATATACTAGCATTAGTAAACGAGACCACAACGAGACCGCACCGACGTGCACCAAACAAGCGACGGCAAACCAACCCACACAACACGACGACCCCCGTTCACCGGGCCAATCAAAAATCAAACATATGCCCATAGGGCCAATCAAGTTCAAGACATGCCAACAGGGCCAATAATTTTAAAACCTTCACCCTTTCATTTTAAAACTTCGTTCCTTGACATCACGTAGTTACAACCCGGTTCAGGCGTCCCCGAACCACGTTGTACCGACTTGACATCAACACCGTCACGTTCGACTACAGGAGCGCTCCTGAGTCGACCCGCGACAGTTAAAAAAACAGTTCACGCAATCACACACAATCAGTATGCCAGCAACAAAATACTGTAACATACGCACAAACAAAAAGAAGACTCAAGACATGACGGGTCTACACTGACTCGACTCCCCCCCTAAGTGACGGACAGTCCGAGGTTTGAAACCTCGAGCTCTGATACCAAGCTGTCACGCCCCGATTTCAGCGAACCGAACTCGGGACGCGAACTTTTAAAAACATGAACACTTGAAACCTGTTTTCAATAAAAGCTTTGACATTTCCATTTACTTCTCAAAATAATAGCATTTACAATACAAAAACGTCCCAACAAGTGGACAGGGTACAACATCCGTCACTAGACTCAACAAAAGTAAAGACCAGACTCCGCTCCAAGCTCCATGAACTTCAAGAGCTAACCTAGTCCGTCCGGTGATCAGTACCTGTAGGAAAAGCAGCTAGGGGTGAGCGTTCGCTCACCTCCACGGATAACAGACTGACTATGGCATAATTAGCAGAAAAAGCCAGTAACACTAAAACCAAACCCAACACCGGGACTACAGTCCCCAACTCAAGTACTCAACTGACCCACAACCCGTCACCTTCCTCAACAGACTCGACACTCGATAAAAACAGTGTAGACCCAATACAACTATCGACGACCTCCTCAAGGACTCGAACGAAACGACACAACACCAAACAAGATCACAAAGGATCGCACACCAGCTGCTCAGTAACCAATCTCAATCAGGTCAGGGTTCGACCTATCGCAATTCCTCGACACGAAGTCGGATCAGGCTGTCGACCTTTCAAACTCGCAATTCCTCGACACTAAGTCGGATCAGGCTGTCGACCTTTAAAACTCGCAATTCCTCGACACTAAGTCGGATCAGGCTGTCGACCTTTAAAACTCGCAATTCATCGACACTAAGTCGGATCAGGCTGTCGACCTTTAGAACTCGCAATTCATCGACACTAAGTCGGATCAGGCTGTCGACCTTTAGAACTCGCCACCCCAGGTAACCACAATCACAATCACAGGCAAGTTCAATCACACAGGCACTCAAGGCCACTCAAGACACCTCAACAGTCAAGACTCGGGTTCAACAACCCCACGGGCACTCGCTGCCACTCAAGACACCAAATTAAATACACGGCTCTCATGGCCACCCCGACTCAACAATTAAATACGGGCTCTCAAGGCCACCCAAACTCAACAATTAAATACGGGCTCTCAAGGCCACCCAAACTCAACAATTAAATAAAGCGCACGACAACCTCCGGCATACTCGATGCCTCCAACAGTCCTAAAATCGCTAGTTTCACAAACAACCTCCGGGCATGGTCATATGCCTCCAGTAATTCAATTATCGCTAAGTTCTCTATTCCTACGACACTACTAAGTGTCACATGCCTTTCTCTTAAACGCTACAATCCCGTATCATGCTTTTCTAATAATTAAATAAATCTACTCAACCCACGACACCCCGGTGTCACATGCAATTCTACCATTAACTTTCCCTAATCAGGGCCGAGATCCGGCTACTTTTCCCTACCTCGTATACAATCCCAAAAGCGCTCCAACAACACCCGAAGCACACTCAGTCACTCGCCGAGCTTCCCCTTGCCTCGGTCCGTAGCACGATCGTAGAGGAGAACGAGGGGAACGGGATTGCTCTTTGCTTTGACTCGATCCAAGGGCTCGATCACAAACCCTAGCTCAACCTCCCTTCTTCTCTCTTCTTCTCCTTCTCCTTCTCTCTCTAAAACCTCTCTTCTAATTTCTAATTTAATTAAACTAACAACAAAACTAACTTTCTCCCCCTTTAACCAATATGGTCGGCCAACACTTCCCAACCACACCTTTTCCCTCCAAAAATACACCACCATATAATTGACAAGTGTCAAGGTGGGTCCCAACCTTTTGGAAAATATCTAGTTGATATTTTCCAATCAGATTCGCGAAAAACGGACGTTTCGGGCCCCGAACGGGCACTTTTTCCAAAAATATTTTAAACTGGACGGGCTTCAAGGAAACGGCCCAACTAAGACCGCTACGACGACGGCTAAGCTTTTCGGGTCCAAAACGGTCCTCGAATGGACCAAAACGTCGCTCGGGTGACTTTTCCAGCGAAAAATCAATCTTTCCCAAAATGACCAGGAAGTTGCCCTGAGTCCCCCGTAACTCATTTTAGTCGATAACGGGGTCAACTTAAGTCCGGCATGACCCTCGGGGTCAATTTAAGTTAAGTTAAGTGTCTGTCTTAAAATTTTTAAATTTTCCTGTTTTTCGCAGGTTTGACTGACGTTGACCAGAAGTGGTTATTACACTTTGAAGCTCACACTCAATCCTCCAATGGCAATTCCGTTCAACACCAAGAAAATTCCCAAAAGAGAAAGACCAGTATTTCTACCAAGAGCGAGTCCAGACAACCTAACAATACATAAATATATTTTGTGTCATAGAAAAAAAAATATCTTTTGTGTACGTATCCTAAGTTGGTATGAGAGTGTATTCTTAATATACAAAAGTTGGAAAGGAACCTGAAATTGAGGAGGATTTAAGAATATTTATAATTTTTTGTAACATGAGTTGTAAAGATAGAAAATATTTTTCACTATTAGATTTTATATAAATCATTTTTTTATTTAAAAAAATAAGTTTATTCTTAAAAAAAATCAGATTTTATTTTATTAAATTAGTTTTTAATTCATAAACTAATATTTTATTTATAAAAATTATATTATATTTTTAAAAATTTATTTTATATTTAAAAAAATCATATTATATTTTTAAAAATTTATTTTATATTTAAAAAAATCATATTTTATTTTTATAAAATCAATTTTTATTTTAAAAAATCAGTTTTTATTTTCAAAAAATTATTTTTTAAAACAGTTTTTTCTAAAGAAGTGACGTATTTGAAAACTATTTAAAAATAAAACTGATTTCTTAAAATAAAAATTGATTTAAAAAAAATCTGATTTCTAAAAATAAAAACTAATTTTTAAAAATAAAATCTGATTTTTTAAAAATAATAGCTATTTTTTTATAAAAAAATTGATTTTTAAAAATAAAAGCTGATTTTTTAAATAAAAATAAATTTTAAAAACTAAATTCTGATTTTTTTAAATAAAATATTAATTTTTTAAATAAAAACTAATTTTAAAAAATAAAATCTGATTTTTTAAGAATAAAGTGATTTTAAAAAAATAAAAAAATGATTAATATAAAGTAAATAAAAAGAATTTTTGAAAACCAATGACATGGTTTTGAAAATTTGAGTGTTAGTGAGGGATACTTTGAACTGTTTACCATTTTCCATCCAAAAATGGATGTCAAGTTGACGGCGGGTATGAAAGTGCAACTAAAAGTTTCGTTAGGGTAGTGAGGTGCAACAAAATTTGGTTAGAGTAGTGATATGAAACACAAGTATTTTTAGGATAGTGAGGTAAAATTTACCCAAATATAAATAAATTTTCAATTTGGTTTTAAATGATGGACGAGTGCGTATCTTTCGGACGTGAGACTTTAGCGCATCTTTTTACGTCCAAATTAAATTGAGAAATTTCATAATAATTGTTTTTTATTTATGTGTGAGACACCAAATGAATAGTTAGTTACATGTGTATAAATTGATAATTCATTTTATTTGAATATCTGTTTAAAACTCGTTCTAGTTAAAAACCAAAAGAAAATTAATACGACATTTTCACGTCACAGTATCATATGCTTACATATATTGACTAAATTTTATGTAGGTGACGTATCAGTGAATTCAATGAATGCATGGAATATTCTTAATGACATGAAAGTTTGGGTTGAACTTGAAACTCAGAAACAGTAACTGAGATAATTAATTGAAAAGATTGAATCTGTATATTTGTTCATGACTATTTCTTTTTACTTTAAAATTAATTACTACAAAATATATATTAAAATTTAAATCTTGAATCATATTTTATTTATAGATTGAGTCATCATAATTTAAGCATGAGATCTCAAGTGTGAGAAAAAAGACATAAGTTGTTCTATACATGTAGTTTTATACTTCTTGAGAATTTGTTTTTTCTCAAAGCTTAGAGCCTTTGTCAAATACTTACCTCATATAATAATCGTTGATACAATAGTCTAATGCAGAGTCATATTCTCTTAATGTTATTAAACATATTGGAAACCAAGAAAATACACATTTCCAAACAAATAAGTTACAAAAAAATTGTTTGAATTTGTCCACACATCTCTCGCAAATAACGGGTAGTTGTCCATAAACCTAATATAGAACACATCATTACTACATCACTTTACCTTAAACCAATTCAATCAACCTGACTTTAGGAAATTGAACATGTATGTACTATTGATACTCACTTAAACCATGCTATTCTTTAACTAAAAAAAAAAAACTCATCCTAGCTCTTGTCTCACAATTAAATATAAGTTCTACTACACAAACACCAAATATACGGTATAAATAGATACCTTCCACAAGTCTTTATAGAGATTTCCAGATTAAAATTAGACATAGTAGTTTAATCAACCAGCAACAGACATAATATTACTTTTAATAGACTTATTAAAACATATCATTAACGTTAAAAAGAACACATTTGTAACTAATTCACTTTCCCGTTACAGCTTACGGCCACGTTAACATCATCCGTGACAACTTCTGCAGCTGCCGCCACCTCTGCTGCAGCCTCCTCTTTGCAGTTCATGGCGGCGGCGTTATTAGTATCATCGGCACCAGCAGCAACAATGGCCGCCACCACCGCTTTCCAGTTGCATGACATGGTGTCACCACCACCGTCAGCTATGGCAGCCTCCGCAGCCGCCTTCCAGTTCAAGCTCGCGCCCATCTGCTCGTCGCATTTCACGGTATCATCGCGATTACTACGATCATCTTGAGCTATGCCGTTGGAGGTGAACATGGCCTTGTGAATATCATCGGCTATGGCCTTAGCGTCCCGCGAGATCCCATCGATGCCCATCCTTGAAAAGCCTGCGCAGTACAGTCCGTTGACGCCTTTGAAGTGCTTTGGCTTTGGCTTCTTCGGCATGCTCCTCCCGTCGAGTACACGATCCTCGTCCTGCATGTCGCATGCACGTTTTATCAAGTTTGCTAGACGAACTCAACTGTTTTTTTTAAATAAAATCTTAAATTTGATAATTAACCTACTTTGATATTTAGCCACTTATCATTCAAGCTCTTGTAGCCGGTTGCAAAGACAATGGCATCGAAGTGTTTTTTAGTGCCATTTTCGAACTCAACTTCATTTCCATCAATCCTCGTTATTCCTGGGAAAACCTATATCAATGATAGTAACGATCAAACACAATATTGTTGTAACTTGATCATCTAAAAATCTATATTGGAATATAAAGAACTGATGGAAAATATTAATGGGCTTTCTTGGGTTATATCTCACCAAGTCTAGAGTCTGTAATGTTATACTACACTTGTCTGACAAGTGGATATATAATATATGTGACACCTACCTTCTCTCGGACAATGAAAAATGTTGGTCCGTATGTGAAAAAACTAATCTGTAATTAGCTGTTAAGTAATTAACCTGAATTTCACCACTTTTAATTTTGCCGACAGTGCCAAC
Organism: Erodium maritimum; assembly: GCA_963921825.1. Lineage (NCBI taxonomy): Eukaryota > Viridiplantae > Streptophyta > Magnoliopsida > Geraniales > Geraniaceae > Erodium > Erodium maritimum. The sequence continues at coordinate 24,151,809 of OY997590.1, forward strand.
ATCTATGACCGGAGATCTTCCTTTTGCCTCCTTAAGATAGAAAGGGCCACCGGCAGGCCTGACGATACTCAGATACTGCATGCCCCACTGCACCATGTCCCGCGTAAGCACATGAAACTACATGCAAGAAACAAAAATTAATGTCGTCGATTGTTAGGTTAATGCATAGCTTGAAGAACTCTATATATATAGATATGATGTTATTGTTACCGAATTTTTTATCACAATGGACGTGTTAGCTTTGAAGTTATAGAGATCGTAACCAATCTCCATGCCAGAGTTCCCACAACCTACGACCAAGACTTCTTTGCCCTCGTACTTGAACCCATTCTTGTAGTCATTAGAATGGACCACGTCACCTCCGAAACCCTCCAAACCTGGGACCCGCGGAATGTATCCGACGTCGTTTTCTCCGCTGGCGACCACCAAAAACTGCGAAACATAAGTCTCCATCTCGCCACTCTCACCATTCCTAGCCTCGACCCTCCACTTCTTGCTCACTTCGTCAAAGGTTGCCAACTCCACAGTCCGATGAAACCTAGGTTTGAGGTCGAACTCACACACGTAAGCGTCGAGATAGTCAATGAAAGTGTCTTTGGGCATGAAAGTTGGGGTTGAAGGGGTGTGGGGCTTGAAGGGTAGGGCACAAAAGTCCTTGTCGAGATGGAGGTGAAGCCTGTCGTAGGATCTCTTCTTCCAAAGGGACCCACAACAGTCTTCTTTCTCGACAATTATGTTTGGAATTGAAAAATGGTTCAAACAAGCTGAGGTTGCTAGGCCGGAAGGACCTGCACCAACAATCATCACCACAACTTCCTCCATTTTTGTGTGCTTCACAATGGTTCTGCAGATGTAGAGACTTGGTTTGTGAAATCTTAGAAGCAATAACACCATCTTTATATAGAGGTGGAGGGAAGTTTAATATAATTGATATTCCTTAATTTTCTCAAATCATTTATCAGTTTTGGGTTTTCTGTTATATATTTTTTTAATAGATTTGTTATGAATGATAAATTGATCACCACCTTTGCATACAGGTGGATCGAAGGTTAATATAATATATTTTTGTTCTTTTCAGTCAATCAAATCAATTATCACCTTTGTTGTCTGTTATGTCTAAACTTTTATAAATCTATTCTTAGTAATTGACTTATGTATAAAACTGTGAATTTCATAAAGTAAAAAAATTATTTGTATATTATGATAAGTGCAAATTCTAGACTTCTCATATCAAAAGTTGATCTCTGATGACACAAGCCAAACCATTAAGTTTAGTTGTATAAAACATTCCTTCCAAAATAATATTTTGGTTTATTTTATTTTGTATGGAATTGATTTGAGTATTTGGTTTATTGCTTAAGGACATGAGACACCATTCAGACAATTTTGTTTAGCATAACCATTTAGACAATTTAAGTATAGACCATACTTTTGAAAGCCTACAGATAAATTTTAGATAATTGAATTGTTGGTTAAAAAGAAACATTATGTAACTGCAAATTTTTATAAAAAATATATTTTTTTTCAAACATGCCTATATAGTTTATACGTTAGTAGGAATAATGTTTTTCACTCAAATCTTTGGATTTTGTTTCCTGTAAATGAAAGCTAGGCAAAACATGTTACTTAATTGTTTTGAACTCCCAACCAGAATCAATATAAATTAGTGTGGGACGTCTTTCATAATGTATTGATGATAAATTAGAACATGTTGGATACACGCTAAATAAATTCGACCCAAACTAACTATCGAACAAAACAAATGAACATCAAAACAAACGTTACAGGTCAACACAACAAACAACTGAGACAAATATAAACCAAAACATAAACCTAAATCGTATTTGTTAGGGTTGAGAGCTCTCAATGCTAGCCACTACATACGCTTATGTCGTCGTCAAAGATATAGCCGCACACAGTCATGTCGCCACACAATCTTTATATAGAAGTTGCAGTGTTAAAAATTTATGTCAGGGTATCAAAATGAAATTAAACGTTTAGCAGGGTATTAAAATGAAATTTTCATTATATTATAATACTTACGACATAAAATAGATTATCCAAAAAAACTCTCTAGCTCTACGAGAGAAAACAACCCACGACAGGCGGTTCTCTCTTTAAAGCCATACATTAAATCTTTAGTTTTAGAATCTAATATATTATAATCAGTTTGAATGTTATAGATAACATAGAAAAAGAAAATAAATATCATTTAGAATATCAATAGCGGAAAAAATATGACAAACATCATCTCTTAAATGTCACGATCTAACAAAAATTCAGTTTGTGTCACAAAACACCATAAATTCATTGTGGAATTGTGCTAAATTTGTATGAGAGTGTGTACTCTTAATGACTTAAAACTTGGATAAGAAGATAAAGTTGATGATGATCAAACCTTCTTTGAGACCGATATTAGGAATGTTCATAATTTTTTTGCAACATGAATGATATGTCACACCTCAAGGAACACACGCGTTGGGGACATAAAAAATCATTTTATCAATAGAATATTATCAAAACATTTGAACTAATATATACAAGTCTCTACTGGATTCAAATAATAGACGAATATGTATCTTTTATAAGTTTTGTACGTCCAGAATAAAGTTAGAAAGTTCAAATTAAATGTTTTCACCGTAATCATGGATAAAAAAACGAGTCGTTAATCTATAAAGATAGATTGATAATTTATTTCATTCGAATATCTTGTTAAAACTCCTTTCACTTAAAAACCAATTAATAGGTAGTGGTCTAAAAATATCCATTAAATATCCATATTATATACAAATATAAAAGTCGGAGCAAGTATGCAAAAATAAAAAACTATGTAAAGTCCATTAAAAAACCCTATGTAAAGCCGAATTACACTTTTGATCTCATCTCTTTAACTTCTTGATCTTGAAACTGGTGTTTATTTCGTTCATCTTGATCCATAAGTATTTTATTTACGTGCCTACGTATCACTGTACACCTATTTTAAAATATGATTAATGTTATTGTCTCGTTTTGGAAAGAAACTTATCGGGAGAAGCTTATTTCATTATTACTATAATGATAATAACATATGCTTATGCATGTTCACATAATTCTATGCAAAGAGGTGTACATAGGAGTTGGAGAATTCCCTGAATGCACTCTATATTCTTAATGACATAAAAGTTTGAGTTGAACTTGAAATTTAGGAAGAGTTATTAAGAGAACTGGTTAGGGAGGATCGAATCTATGTACTGATTCATGATTACTTCTTTTTCATTTAGAATTCGATTTAAATAATTAATTATTAAAAATTATATATGTAGATTCAAGTGTTGAATATAATTTTTTTTAATTAGTATACAAAAGACGAAGCTTATCTTTGAGCTCGTGAAACTTATTGTAGTATGTCATAAGTTTTGATCAACCACCACTTTGAAGGCAACTAAAGTCAGCAATTAGTTCAAGAGGAGCTACCTTTGTATGTAGCACCACATAAGTTTTTCACTTAGGAAGAGCTACTTAAACTAGTGCCTCCTAATTATTTCTTACGTAGTGCTACTTTGAGTAACACCTTTTTAAAGTGAAAACTTATGAGGCTTTACGTTGACCGAGCGTCGTTAAAGAAACTTGGATACACTGCATTAAGTAGCACGTCCTAAGTGAAAATATTATGTGATACTACATATAAATGTAACCCTGCTTAAGTTGTTATCTACAGTAATGGAACCACCAACCATCCTCCGAAATTTTATTCCGTTAGTTTTCATAAACTTCTAGGAATTCATGTGTTCAAATAATACATTTCATGGATCAGAATGGAAATGTTGTTGAGGAAAAATATCTATATCAATGGATTAATTTAATTTACTTGCCCAAATCAACAATATATATTAATGATTTAATATAAATTACAATCATAATGCTTTGTCATAAAATAAATTTATTCATTCATGTTATATCAAAATATAAATTATTATAAAAATCAAAGCTTAATGTATTTATTATTATAATAACCACTCCTGGTCAACGCCAGTCAAATCTGCGAAAAACAGGAAAATTTAAAAAAAAATTAGCAGACACTTGATTAAACCTAAATCTGACCCTGAGAGTCATACCGGACTTAAGTTGACCCCGATATTGACCGAAGTGAGTTCCAGGGGACTCATGGCAACTTTCTGATCAATTTGGGAAATGTTGACTTTTCGCTGGAAAAGTCAACCGAGCGACGTTTTGATCCATTCGAGGATCGTTTTGGATCCAAAAATCTTAGCCGTCATCGCATCGGTCTTAGTTGAGCCGTTTTCTTTTAGCCCGTGAAGTTTCGTAATTTCTTGGAAAAAGTGTCCGTTCAGGGCCCGAAACGTCCGAATTTCGCGAATCTGATTAGAAAATATCTAGAAGATATTTTCCATAAAGGTGTGGGACCCACTTGACACTTGTCAAATAAGTGGTGGTGTTAGGTTTATTGGACAAAACAAGACAAGACTATTGATGGTTAGTTTTGCAATTTAAGTATTATATTTGATTTTTTAAAACAAAACAAAAGGATGCCAAATGAGATGTCTCGGCAAAGTTAGAAGAAAATGAGAGTTTTAGAGAGAGAAAGGGGAGAGAGGAAAGAGAAGGAAAAAAGGGAGAAAAAGAGAAGAAAGTTTGGGGGTTTTGCCATTTCTCGATCATCCGACCGGTGGATCGTCTCAACGATAGAAGAATCGAGTTCACACCGTCATTCTCTACGGTGAGCACCTAACCGATTTTCGTTTTTTTAATTTCGAATTTTAGAATTTGAGTTTAAACGATTCAAATATGGTTGAGTTTTGGTTAGAATTGTTTTAAAGATGAATGGTTGAGGTTTGGGGTTCGTTAGGAACGTTTTGGGGCAAAAAGGGAATTTTGCCATTGTGGCCGTGTAGGGCCCACATGCCCGGGTATCGGGTTTTCGTGTTCGGGTGGTTTAGGACGTTCTCTAAGTCGTTAATCCACACCCGGATCGAAATTTGGAGTTAAATTGTGAAAGTTGGAATTTCGGGTTTAGAAACTTTAAACGTTAATTAAATGACTCGGAAGTCGGAATTCGATTCCGTCGAGTGCCTAGGAACCCTTGAATTATTCTAATACCGTAGAAACGAAAACGGGAATTTTCGTAGCCACGGAAGGGCGTTTCCAAAACCCGGGCAGATTCGCCATGTCGGGCGAATCGGGTTTTTCCGAGTCCTTTATCGACAATGTCGAGTAATCGGAAAGTTTGGGAGTGATCGACATTGTCGGGGTTACGTTTGGGCGTTAAGTTTAGTGAATTTCAGTTTATTCCTGCGAGTTTAAAAGTGCCTTAAAATTGTGTTCTTTTAGATCGTGCTGCAGACCGAGGGAAAGGAAAGCTTGGCGAGTGACTGAGATCACGCCGGAGCTTGTTGGTTGGCTTTTGGAGAACATATACGAGGTAGGGAAAAGTAGCCGGATCTCGGCCCTGACTAGGGAAAGTTAACAGTAGAAATGCATGTGACACTGGGGTGTCGTGGGTTATCGAATATTAGAAAGGCATGATACGAGAACGTAGCGAATATTGGAAATGCATGTGACACTTAGTAGTGTCGTAGGAGCAGAGAACTTAGCGTTATTAGAATTACTGGAGGCATATGACCATGCCCGGAGGTTGATTGTGAACTTATCGAGATTAGGAGTACTGGAGGCATATGACCATGCCCGGAGGTTGATTGTGAAACTGTTGATATTAGGACTGTTGGAGGCATTGGTTATGCCGGAGGTTGATTGTGTATTTTGTGTCTTGGGTGGCCATGAGAGCCCGTACTTTACTGTTGTGTCTTAGGTGGCCATGAGAGCCCGTACTTTACTGTTGTGTCTTAGGTGGCCATGAGAGCCCGTACTTTACTGTTGTGTCTTGGGTGGCCATGAGTGCCTGTGGGGTTGTTGAACCCGTGTCTTTACTGTTGGTGTGTCTTGGGTGGCTGTGAGTGCCGTGGGGTTGTTGAGCCCGTGATTTACTGTTGGTGTGTCCTGGGTGGCCGTGAGTGCCATGGGGTTGTTGAGCCCTTGAGTTACTGTTGGTGTGTCTTGGGAGGCCGTGAGTGCCCGTGGGGTTGTTGAGCCCGTGAGTTATGGTTGGTGTGTCTTGGGAGGCCATGAGTGCCCGTGGGGTTGTTGAGTCCGTGTTTTACTGTTGGTGTCTTGTGGCCATGAGTGTCTGTGGAGTGTTGAACTTGTGTTGTTGTTGTTTGTTGAACTTGCTTGTGATTGTGATTATGGTTACGTGAGTTTGACAGGTCGAATGCCTGGCCCGACTTTGTGTCGGGGAAGCGCGTGAGTGTGAGAGGTTACTGAGACAGGTCGACCGCCTGGCCTGAGTGGTTCGGAAAAGCGCGTGAGTGAGACAGGTCGACCGCCTGGCCTGAGTGGTTCGGCAAAGCGCGTGAGTGAGACAGGTCGACCGCCTGGCCTGAGTGGTTCGACAAAGCGCGTGAGTGAGAGAGGTTACTGAGACAGGTCGACCGCCTGGCCTGAGTGGTTCGGCAAAGCGCGTGAGTGAGGGAGGTTACTGAGCAGCTGGCGTGCGATCCTTTGTGATCTTGTTTGGTGTGCGATCCTTCGTGATCTTGGGTGTTGCGTGGTTGTCTGTCGTGTCTTTGGAGGAGGTCGTCAATCGTTGTGTCAGGTCTACTTTACGTGTTAGAGTGTTGAGTCGGTCGAGGAAGGTAACAGTGGGTGTGTGCCAGTCGGAGTACTTGGGTTGGGGATAGTGTTCCCCGGTGTTGAGTTTGTTGTTGGTTTATCGGTATTGTCTACTAATTATGCCGTAGTCAGTCTGTTATCCGTGGTGGTGAGCGAACGCTCACCCCTAGCTGCTTTTCCTACAGGTACCGGTCGCAGGTTGGACTAGGTGAGCTTCTGAAGCTTGAAGAGCTAAGGAGCGGGATTCTGGGTTTATTTTGAGTCTAGCGACGGATACCATACTTTTGGCCACTTGTTGGGACGTGTTTTAAGTTGTAAATAATATTTTGTTGAACAAACGCTGATTTTGAAGTGATTTATGTAAAAGGTTTCAAAATGTTTTATTGTTTCTAAATGTTCGCGTCCCGAGTTCGGTTTACTGAAATTGGGGCGTGACAATTATGTTCAATGAATAAAATTAACAGTTAATGCTGGTCAACTTAGAGATACTCTAAAATTCTCTCTTGCAAATCGAGATCTTCTCCTTCCCGAGGAAACCCTACCCATCTATGGAGTTACCTACCTCTATCGTCGACTTGATCGCCGCTAGTCCTATCGTCGGTCTTGTCCTATCGCAGTCAGCCCTAGTGCAGTCCCTCCCACGTACGCCTCCGCCTCGTCCCTCGTCAGTCGTGAAATATGCTAATAAACCGAGGCGCAGTAGAAACCCTATAGAATCCTCGACTACGACACCTAAATGAGCGAACCGCTCGGCCGATCCAGGTTGGAAAACTTGGTAATCGGCCAGCCCTCGGATAGTGAGAAAGCCGATACCCCGACCCTGCTTGAGAACAAAGATGGACATGGAACTGGAGCCGGAACTGAGTCTGGTGTTGGAGAAGGAGCCGAAGGAGTAAAGAGGGGATCCACTGGGGATCCCTGGGACGACCAGGACATGGCGGGCAAGCTGGCCCGCATAGAGGAATGAAAGAGATTTAGTGCTCTAGAAACTGGCCTTGTGAGGGATCCCTGTTCAAAGCTCTGCCTCCCCTTGAAACCAATTATTGATGGTTCAGTTTAATACAAAAAATAGAGCATGAAGGCTACACCTTGAGTAGCGACCATTGGTTTCGTCATAAGTTAGTTTTATTTTTCGTACGCCTTTATGGCACTTTCGAAATCGGTTGCACCAGATTACTTGTCTCAGAGTTTTTTTGTAAAGAGATATACTGGGGCACTTTACAGTGTAATGAATCTTTTATATTTCGTGGTCAAGGAATTTCTCCTAATGCACTTCTTAATTTGTAGCTGATATGTATAATTAATGAGATTGCAACTTTCATCCCAAAAATAAAATAAAAGGTTTATTTTTAAGATCTAACATATTATATAATCTTTTTGAATTATATAAATAACCTAAAAAACTAATATTATTTATAATATCAAAGGCAAATCAATATAACAAATGTCATCTCTAAAAGGTAACGATCAAACACAAATTCATTTTGTATCATAATTCATAAAATACCATAAATTTATTGTGGAAGTGTGCTAAATTGGTATGAGAGTGTATCTTTAACAACATAAAAGTTGGGGAAGAAGATAAAATTAAGAACTGTTTAACGAAAAAAAAATTATGCTGATTTTAAGCATGCTTATAACTTTTTAACAGTATGAAAGATATGTCACCACTCATCACTCCAAGAACACATGTGTTGAGGACATAGAAAATATGTTTAACTATGAGATATTACCAAAACATTTAAACTAATATACGAAGTCTATAACATTATTTTTGTGGGTTTACCAAAACATTTAAACTAATATATAAAGTCTATAACATTATTTTGGGGGTTTTTTGCCCTGCTAGGGTTTGCGCCACCAATGGAGGACAAACCTAGGTTTTCAGTCCCTCATTGCCGCGTCTCACCCCGACGCCGCCTCCACCTCTCCCGGTGTAGGTTCGGTCTCTCCTCTCTGCCGCCATGGCATTCTCCCTATTCTTATGCTTTATCTGATGCTGTTCGGCCTGGGTTAGAGGAGTTTCCCTCTGTACGGGGCGTGCTGTCTAATCCTTTTTCGCCGGAAATTCGTTGGATATCCCCACCTCCTTGGCCTCCACCAACGCACGCGAATAGGGTACAGTTTTGCACCCCTATTCTATGCCCCTATTGCAAATTGATCTGGCACCAGATCAATCTATCTCGGATCCTCGCTCATAAGCAACCCTTGTCGTCCCTAAAGCCACCACCGACCCGTCCATCTCCTTGGCCTCCACCGCCGAACCATCCTGGACCCCTCTCTCGATTCTGGACCAAGCTAATCGAGTGGGTCTTTATTATTTCACTAATTTTGTCTTTGCGGGGTCAAATACTAGCACGCAAAGAGTCAGAGACTTTTCCGGGGAGGGAACTCTGATTCACGTATATCCTCCCACCACTACTAGAGAAATCCTTGTCCATTACTGTTGCGATAGTTTTTCGGAGCAGGACCTTCAGTACCATCTTCACACTCGCTTTTTTGTTGACCCGTATGACATCCAAACACCGTCGGTGGCGGTTGATTCACGTATATTCCCACCACTACTGGAGAAATCCTTGGCCATTACCGCTGCGACATTTTTTCGGAGCATGACCTCCGATACCATGTTCACACTCGTTTTTGTTGGCCATTATGGCATCCAAACACCGTTAGTGGCAGTTATAGTAGAAAAAGGATTGGTGAACTTCGGTTCCGTACTGTCCTTCTTAAGTGATCAGGGAGCTTATTATTTGACGCACGTCAATGTAATAGGTATAAAGGTTTAATGAAATTTTCTCATTTCGTTTAAAAAATAATATATAAAGTCTATACAAGGTTCAAATGATAGTCCAGATTTTTCATATGTTTTTCTACGCTCAAACTAAATTGAGAAAATACATATTAATTATTTTATTTACTGCATTCATGAGAAAAAAAAAGAGTTGTTAATCTATAAAGACAAGATTCATAATTATTTTATTTGATTATCTTGTTAAAAGCTTGTTCACTTAAAAACCAATTAATATGTGGTAGTCTAAAAATATCCATTAAATATTAATTACTAACCCATGTTATATACAAATATAAAGTCATAGCTTGTATATAAAACTTACAACTATTGAAAGTTGAATTACATATTTGAGCTCTTTTCCTTAACTTTTTTATCTTAATTTTTGTTTATTTCCTTCATCTTGACCCATAAACATTCCATTTGCATGCCTGTGTATTAGTGTACCTACTTTTATATTTGATTAATGTTATTGTCTCGTTTCGAAAGAAAGTTACTAGGAGAACTTTATTACATTATTACTACGATCATAATATCACGTGTTTATGCGTGCTCACATGGATATATGGTGCTCCTAGATCCAATCTTGCTTACAAGCATGGATCTTGTCGAGGATTAAAGGGTAGGGCCTAAAAGTCTTGTCGAGATGAAGTAGAAGCATGTCGTAGGATCTCTTCTTCCAGAATGTCCCACAATAACATTTTTTCCTAACAACGATGTGTGGAATTAAAAGATGGTCCAGACAAGTTAAAGTTACAAGGCTGAAAGGACCTACACCAATAATAATCACTGCAACTTCTTCCACCTTCAAAACCTCATCATGTTCTTAATAATTTAAATATTTTTGAGATGGTAAATAAATACTTGGTTTGTGAAGAATTAAACGCAATAACTGTTGGGTTATTTTTATAATCTAACGTGTGGGCTTACAAATTGGACAAGTATATTTGGGTCAATGATTCGTATTGGGCTACTAGTTGGGAAACCCGATTTAAAACATTAATGAGTATGGGCTTTGTAATGTGTGATACCCATATAAAACTGATTAGAGTAATGAGCTTTATTCAGATTCTATATATATAGGCATATTAGGGTTTGGTCCCCAAGTTCAATCAGCCGTCTCTCTTTTCTCCTCCATCCTCATCTGTAGAGCGAGAGCATATTAGGAGAGCATAAGGGATTGAACTGTGGAAGGCTAAACCGATTTTGTTCTCGTCATAAACATGGAATCATCAGGTACGTTTTCTATGTTGTTTTATATTTAAATCCTGATTGTTTGACTAAGCGTTGAATTCTTAAGGGATTCGATTAGGGTTCTAACAATAACAACACCTTTACATATATACATATTGGAGTTTAATATAATTGATATTAGTTATCTAAATTTTTCAAATCATTTATCATCTTGATTATCTACTATTAGTGATTTACTATAGGGTATGGTGAGTGCCTCCACCTCTTCCGGCTCCTCTAGGGTAGCTTTGGCGCAACAGTCGCCGCTCATTCTTGAGCCGTTCGGTGGGGCTGAAGGAGCAAGCAAGTCAGTTGAGAGTTCGTCAGAGTACTACGAGACGACTTTGGAAGGGAAATAGGTTAAAGTGGAGATGATTGCTCCAGTTATCTGTAGATAGGAAGGAAGTCATTTTGTTCCGGTGGTTCCATCATGTAGTAATACATAGAAGGGGGATAGGTTGGAGATTAAGGAGGTTTCGAAGGTAGAGGAGCATCAAGTCGATTCCTCAGTCGAGAAAGCCAAGCTTTTTATTACTAATCTACCAAACTATGGGAATCGTTTGTGGGTGAGATCTCTTATTTAGTCAGTGGTGGATGTGCAAAGGGTTTTCGTGAGTTCTCGTCCTAATCCTGGTGAGAGAAAATTTGGTTTTGCATTGTTCAATTCTGCAAAGGAAGCTGATATGGTAATCGGGAAATTTAATGGGAAAGTCTTCTCAGACCATAAATTGTTCGTGACCTTTGCATGGCCTGAATCGTTAAGGAAAAGGTTAGGGCGACCTACCCAGCCTCAATTTTCAAAACCTAAGCAAAATTGAGTTCCAAAGCTACAGAAGGTCCTAAAGGTCATTTCAGATGACTCTGGGAAGAAAGTTTCGAGATCTTCATATTTGGTTGGTTCGATAGTAGTATCAATACAACCATTTCTCTCTTCTAAGGTATTGGGGGTAGCGATTTTGGATATTCCAGGCTCTGTGCTGCAAGTGGTTATCGCAAAAGAAATTACCAATCCCTTATTGGTGAAATACTTGGGAAACAGAGTCTTTTAGTTCTATTCCCCTGATCAAACGGTGACAAAAAAAATTTAAATTCGAGACTGGGGATGGTGCAAGTCCTTTTTCTCCTTCTTTTCCTCCTTATGAGATTGGTTACTTAGGCTTGGGGTAGTTGAGGGAGTGCCGCTGGTGGCCTGGAGTAGGCAGACCTTTAACACAATTGGTAGTTCTACAGGATCGTGTTTTTGGATCCTAAGGACGAACAAGACCTTAAACTGGACTATAATTTCTTATTAGTTCATTGTGGAGATTGGTTTGTTAAAACATTAGTGGAGTTGCGAGTCCTTGATTCAGTATATCAGATTCAACTTAGTTCGATCGAGGTTCAAAAGGTTCCTTCGAATCCTTCATCGGTTTTATCGGATTCATCCAATGTGGGCGCAGTTCAAGGTCGGGATCGGATAGACTCTCATATCCAAGATCTCGGGCTGAGAGATCAAATTGTTTCCCTCTGGTTTTTGTGGAAAAGGCTAAGGGTAATGGGGCATCGATCTCTATACATCACTATATGGTGATAGACCTTAAATCTAACGCTTTCCAAGTCCAACCTTTCTTGCGTGCTCTCCAAGTAAGAGGTGAATCCAGTTCTAGTCAGCTTCGGGCCAGACCCAAGTTTAGGCATTCTCCTATGACTCCAATATATCACACGTATAACGCAAAGAGACATTACATAAGAAGAGAAAGAAGCTTGAGAAACGATAGTTGGCAATACGTGAAAGGGGTCGGCCAGAAAGCGCTGAAATTCGATGGGGTGACTGATCAGTTTGATGTGTTAGCTTTCAAACGAGAAGATGTGTGATCCGTGGCTCAGGTGATGGTGTTGTGGTGGAGTGAGAGACGCAGTAATCAAGACCACTATCCTTTCTATGCCCTCAGTCAATGGAGGTCTCGATGGTTCTGTTTCATGAATTGGGACCGACCATTCGGTGGTTATCTTTTCGCTTATGGGAAGTCATTTTTTTAAAAGGGAATTTTCGGTTGTACAAGCCAATTGTATTTCTTTGAGGGCAGACTCGAGCCTTAGAGCAATATCTGAGATCTCATGGTGCGCGCAGCGGTTAGTGTTCGAGCGTGCATGGAGGGCATCTAGGAGCCTTCGTGGTGTTTGGTCCTTGTTGAAGGCCCGTTTTTTTTAGCTTTGTTGCTCAGATGATTTTCGGCATGGTCCGTGTTTTGTTACTTTTGTGAAGGTCTTTGGATGATCCACTATATTGTGTTAAATCCCTCTTCTTTGTAATTTTTCTCGAATTACAAAGTTGTAATAATACTTCGCTTATAAAAAAATGATTTACTAATCATATACATAGAGGTGGATTGGAGTTCACTATAATTAGTAATAGTTCTTTATTTTTTTAAATCAGTTAATAATAGAGTTCAATAATTATCACATGATAAATCTGTATGTATAACCAATGCAGTACTCATCTAATATGTACACTTACATCTATTGGTATGAGAGAAGTATACAACTAATATAAGATAAATCTGATCCGCCCCTCAAGTTGAAGTCTATAGAAGACGAAGCTTGTGTTTGAACTTAATGTAGTGTCTCCACTTCTTCCTCTCTCTATCAAAACTTTTCATATCGATATTTCTTATGAAACCTAGGTTTTAAGTCAAACTCACACATGTAAGCGTCACGATACTTTAATAGAAGTGCTTTTTGGCATAAAAGTTGGATTTGACAGAGTGTGAGGCTTAAAGGGTAGGTCATAAAAATCCTTGTCGAGATGAAGTAGAATCATGTCGTAGGATATATTCCTCTAGAAAGACCCACAACAATATTCTTCCTTGATAACAACGTTTGTAATTGAGAGATGGTTCAAACATGTTGAGGTGGCTAGACCGAAAGAACCTACACCTATAATCATCACCGCAACTTTTTTTGATTCATTTTTTCAATTCAGTTAATAACATAGTTGAATAGTTTATATGTGTTTTTAATATAAAAAAAAGTGTATGTTTTTTTTTATAATGTTTATGTATGTTGATATTGGTAGATGTACATGATACATGTGTATGTATAACCTATGCACAACTCATTTAATAGGTGCAAATAAATATACTGGTATAAGAGAAGTATACAACTAATATAAAGTATATTTGATACTTCCCTTTAAGCTGAAGTCGTCTGAAGACGAAGTTTGTATTTCAACTTGCTAAACATCATGTAGTGTATCCTAATTTTGGATCAACCACCACATTGAAGGCCATCAAAGTAACCAATTAGTTTATGATATGCTACATTTGTATGTATCACCGCCTAAGTTTTTCACTGTAGTGAGTTTAAATAAGAATATCAATGAAAAAAATTTGGACAAAATATCTATATAAATGAGTAAATTTAATTTACTTGTTCACATTAATAACATATATTAATGAATTATCATAAATTACTATCACATTTTTTTGGTAATAAAATAAATTATTCATTCATCTTATATTAAATATAAATTATTTAAAAAAATACATACTTCTCTTCCCTTTATTGCTTCCATCGAATCATAATTGTATATTTATCTATAACCCGTTTAGTCTTAGAATATAACATATTATATAATAATTTTTAATTTTATAGAAAACCTACAAAAAAACATATATCATTTATAATATCAAAAACATATCAATATGAAAAATGTCGTCTATGAAATGTAACGATCTAACATAAATTTATTTTGTACCAAAATACACCACAAACTCATTATGGAAGTGTGCTAAATTGATATGAGAGTGTATCTTAATGACATAAGAGTTTGGGAGTAAGCTAAAGTGAAGGATGATTGAACATATATTTAAGGTTGATTTTAAGAACGTTTATAAATTTTTGCAACATGAAAGATGTGTCACTACACGCGGAATACATGCGTTGAAGATGTAGGAAATCGTTTTCATTATGAGATATTATCAAACTATTTAAATTAATATATAAGAGTATGTATTGAGTTCAAATGATAGACTAACATGTATCTTTCCCATGTTTTTCTAGGTGTACATTATATACAAATATAATTTATGAAAACATATTTGAGCTTTTTTTTTTAAATTTCTTGATCTTGTTTCTGAAGTTTATTTCTTTCATCTTGACCCATTAATGTACCAACTTTTAAATTTGATTAATGGTATTGTCTCATTTTGAAGAAAAAAAACTCACTACTAGAAACTTATCACATCATTACTATAATCATAATATCTTATGTTTATGTAGGATCACATAATTCTATGTATGTAGGTAGACATAGGGATTGGTGAATTCCTTGAATACACTCTGTGTCCTTAATGACATGAAAGTTTGGGTTAAACTTGAAATTTAGGAAGAGTTATTAAGAGAAATAGTTCGGGAGAGTAGAATTCTTTTATTGATTCACGATTACTTATTCTCCATTTAGAATTCCTATTAAATAATTAATTATTAAAAATCATATATGGAAATTTAAATGTTGAATCTTATTATTATTATTATTAAATATGGTTGAATCATTATAATTTAAGCATTAGATCTCAATGGAAAGAAGTTAACTGTTATTGTATATATGTTGTTTTCATATTTCTTGAGAACTTATGTTTTTAAAAAATGTGAGACTTTGTAAAATACTTATTTCTACATAATAAATCATATACATACAAAAACAAAATATAATTAGAATAGACATATAAAAAATTTATATCATCTTTAAATTATACAAAATATATTTACTTCCGTAATCTATTCCACGTCATTTTCTTTGCTAAGGACAACTAAAAAATACGGAGTACAAGTCTTCATCTCACCATTCTTGGCATCTTCTCTCCACTTCTTCCTCTCTCTCCGTCAAAGGTTGCCAATTGAATAGTTTGATGAAACCTAGGTTTCAAGCCGAACTCACGCACGTGAGAGTCAAGATACTTAATTGAAGTGCCTTTTGGCATGATAATTTGATTTGATGGAGTGTGAGGCTTAATGGGTAGGGCCAAAACGTCCTTATCGATATGAAGTAGAAGCCTATTGTAGGATCACTTCTTCTAGATAGGCCCACAAAAACAATTTTTTTTTCCTTCTTGACAACGTTGTTTGGAGCTCAAAAATTGTTAAGACAAGCTGAGGTTACAAGGCCGAAAGGACCTAATCCAACAACCATCACTACAACTTCTTCCACCTTCAAAATATCTTTGTGTTTTTCACAATTTAAATATTTTGGAGATGGTAAATAAAGACTTGGTTTGTGAAGAATTAGAAGCGTTAATACCACCTTTGCATAGAGGTGGATTGTAATAACCACTCCCGGTCACTCTCAGTCAAACCTGCGAAAACAGGAAAATTTAAAAATTTTAAGACAGACACTTAACTTAACTCAAATTGACCCCGAGGGTCATACCGGACTTAAGTTGACCCCGTTATCGACTAAAATGAGTTACGGGGGACTCAGGGCAACTTTCTGGTCAATTTGGGAAAGATTGATTTTTCGCTGGAAAAGTCACCCGAGCGACGTTTTGGGTCCATTCGAGGACCGTTTTGGACCCGAAAAGCTTAACCGTCGTCGTAGCGGTCTTAGTTGGGCCGTTTCCTTGAAGCCCGTCCAGTTTAAAATTTTCTTGGGAAAAGTGTCCGTTCGGGGCCCGAAACGTCCTTTTTTTCGCGAATCTGATTGGAAAATATCAACTAGATATTTTCCAAAAGGTGTGGGACCCACCTCGACACATGTCAACTACTTGGTGGAGTTAGTTTTGGGGGGAAAATGGATGGTTGTGGTGTGTTGGCCGAAACACATGGTTAAAGGGGGGAAAGTTGTGTTTTGTGTTAGTTATTTTAATTAGAAAAAAAAAGAGAGAAAAAAAAAGGGGAACTTTGTTCTTGGTCTTGAGTAGCGGCTTCATCTTGATTGGGGAGAGCAGAGAAGAAAAGAACAAATCTTGTTCTTTGAGAGGGGGCGGCAGCAAATCAGGATCCTTTTAGGTTGGTTGTTCAACAAAAAGAATCATTTTGTTTGGTCCCATGTGCTGCGGGGGTTTTGGACAAAGAGACAGAGTGATGGGCGTGTGGTACTCCATGAATCAAACCATCAATTGATGGTCTTGATTTCTTCTTCTATGTTGTTGTGGCAGAGGCATTAAAGGCACATGAGCATTAGTTGTCCATGATATTCCATGAAGAAGCAGTATCAATGAGTCTTGATTTCTAAGGTAAGTCGCGACACAGAAAATAATCCTTTTTGTGTGTCTATTAAGGTGCCACGGGTTATATTAGAATTCAAGGGGTTTTGTGGATATATCTATGTTGAAGACTAGCATTTGGTGTTGAGGTTAAAACATGATATAGCGAGACATAGATTGCTCTTGGGTTATTACCGACTTGTATTGAGAGGTAAGGGAAAGGGAGGTTCGTTAGGAACGTTTTGGGGCAAAAAGGGAATTTTGCCATTGTGGCCGGGTGGGGCCCATGTGCTCGGGTGCTCGGGTTTTATCGTTCGGGTGGTTTAAAACGTTCCCCGGACCATTTACCCTTAATCGAATCGAAATTTGGAATTAAATTGGAGAAGTTGTAATTATCGGGTTTAGAAACTTTAAACGTCATTTAAGTGACTCGGAAGTCGGAATTAAATTCGGTCAAGTACATTGGAACCCTTGAATTATTCTAAGACCGTAGAAACGAAAACGGGGGCTTTTGGAGCCCCGGAAGGCAATTAACAAAACCCGGGCAGATTCGCCATGTTGGGCGAATCGGGACTTTAAGGGCCCTTTATCGACAATGTCGAGTAATTGGGAAGTTTGGGAGTGATCGAATTTATCGGGGTTGCGTTTGGGCGTTAAGTCCACTAATTTTCGGTTTATTCGTACTAGTTTAAAGGTACTTTGAAATTGTGCTCTTTTAGATCGTGCTGCGGACCGAGGCAAAGGGAAGCTCGGCGAGTGACTGGGTCTACTTCGGGTTTTGTTGGAGCGCTTTTGGATTTATATACGAGGTAGGGAAAAGTAGCCGGATCTCGGCCCTGATTAGGGAAAGTTAATAGTAGAATTGCATGTGACACCGGGGTGTCGTGGGTTGAGTAGATTTATTTAATTATTAGAAAGGCATGATACGGGATTGTAGCGTTTAAGAGAAAAGCATGTGACACTTAGTAGTGTCGTAGGAACAGAGAACTTAGCGATAATTGAATTACTGGAGGCATATGACCATGCCCGGAGGTTGTTTGTGAAACTAGTGATTTTAGGACCGTTGGAGGCATCGAGTATGCCGGAGGTTGTCGTGCGTTTTATTTAATTGTTGAGTTTGGGTGGCCTTGAGAGCCCGTGTTTAATTGTTGAGTTTGGGTGGCCTTGAGAGCCCGTATTTAATTGTTGAGTCGGGGTGGCCATGAGAGCCGTGTATTTAATTTGGTGTCTTGAGTGGCAGTGAGTGCCCGTGGGGTTGTTGAACCCGAGTCTTGACTGTTGAGGTGTCTTGAGTGGCCTTGAGTGCCTGTGTGATTGAACTTGCCTGTGATTGTGATTGTGGTTACCTGGGGTGGCGAGTTCTAAAGGTCGACAGCCTGATCCGACTTAGTGTCGATGAATTGCGAGTTTTAAAGGTCGACAGCCTGATCCGACTTAGTGTCGATGAATTGCGAGTTCTAAAGGTCGACAGCCTGATCCGACTTAGTGTCGATGAATTGCGAGTTTTAAAGGTCGACAGCCTGATCCGACTTAGTGTCGATGAATTGCGAGTTTTAAAGGTCGACAGCCTGATCCGACTTAGTGTCGATGAATTGCGAGTTCTAAAGGTCGACAGCCTGATCCGACTTAGTGTCGATGAATTGCGAGTTTTAAAGGTCGACAGCCTGATCCGACTTAGTGTCGATGAATTGCGAGTTCTAAAGGTCGACAGCCTGATCCGACTTAGTGTCGATGAATTGCGAGTTTTAAAGGTCGACAGCCTGATCCGACTTAGTGTCGAGGAATTGCGAGTTTGAAAGGTCGACAGCCTGATCCGACTTCGTGTCGAGGAATTGCGATAGGTCGAACCCTGACCTGATTGAGATTGGTTACTGAGCAGCTGGTGTGCGATCCTTTGTGATCTTGTTTGGTGTTGTGTCGTTTCGTTCGAGTCCTTGAGGAGGTCGTCGATAGTTGTATCGGGTCTACACTGTTTTTATCGAGTGTCGATTCTGTTGAGGAAGGTGACGGGTTGTGGGTCAGTTGAGTACTTGAGTTGGGGATTGTAGTCCCGGCGTTGGGTTTGGTTTTAGTGTTACTGGCTTTTTCTGCTAATTATGCCATAGTCAGTCTGTTATCCGTGGAGGTGAGCGAACGCTCACCCCTAGCTGCTTTTCCTACAGGTACTGATCACCGGACGGACTAGGTTAGCTCTTGAAGTTCATGGAGCTTGGAGCGGAGTCTGGTCTTTACTTTTTGTTGAGTCTAGTAACGGATGTTGTACCTTGTCCACTTGTTGGGACGTTTTTGTTTTGTAAATACTATTATTTTGAGAAGTAAATGGAAATGTCAAAGCTTTTATTGAAAACAGGTTTCAAGTGTTCATGTTTTTAAACGTTCGCGTCCCTAGTTCGGTTTACTGAAATTGGGGCGTGACATGGATTGTAGTTTAATATAATTCATATTAGTTTTTCTTTTAACTTCCTCGAATAATTTCTTACCTTAATTATCTACTATTAGTGATTTATTTATCACCACCCTTACATAAAGGTGGATTCGATTTTATTATAATTGATAACAGTTCTATAATTGTTTTTTAATCAGTTAACAAAAGAGTTGAATAGTTATTGTATATTGATAATTGGAGATGTACATGATAAATATGTATGTATATTACTTATAGAATACTCTTCTAATAGGTACAAGTATATATACTGGTATGAGAGAAGAATACAACACATGCAGAACTTATGTTTTGATTCGCTAAAGACCTTTGGCACTGCTATCTTTATGGCTAGGTCTTGATCGGTTACAAAGTATAATGGTTGCTTGTTTTTCATTTTTTTTTGAGAAAACACGTTGAACATCCATGTAAACGATTCAGTGTCCTCGTGCGTAACTAGGCCGATCCCAAACGTCACTGTTTTTTGTAGTTGTCGACACCCGTGAATGGACATATTGGCATCGAATACCTGATACATGCAATAATTATTAAAAAAATCAGTTAACAAACTATGAACATATTAAAAAAAAACTTACATGTTTGTTCTGTATGTTGAATCAAATGTGACACAATTCCCATACAGCTCGTAGTTTTTAACTGATATTTCACCACACAAGAAGATTTTGGTGAGCCTTCCCATTGTGTCCTCGTCATACCCATAAAAAATGAACTAGTAGCTTCCCGCTTTGCACGAAACTCATTCAAGATGATATGCACATCACTGTTCCCGATTAATGCCTTTAGGTACCTCACATAATTAATGAAGTCTCTCTTAGTTGCATCCACTTTGTCAACACCCCCACATTGTTCACTCATTAGTATGTGAGCATCAAATGGTCCAATACCAGACTTCTGATAGTGATCCAACCATTGTACATGATTTTCACCGACATGTATATTACATCGCAACTGATAGACATGTGCTCTCCCAACTAATGGATGATTGTGGTATTCTATGAACTTGGTCACTTTGTATGTTTCGGTATCAGGTATACGTGTGAAACGTATCATAGACTCACAGTTTGTCCTTGTCAATAATCGTTTCCGCTTTTTCTTTTCACTTGATTCAGGGGTGTCATGTTTCTCGCGTATGGATCCTTCGTTTGAGCAGACCATATGCTTAATCTTAATTTTGTTCCCTTTTCCAAATTTACCAGAGTGTCTCCTCGTGTTGAACCCACCTATTTTTCCATAATTCGTATAAAATTATATACTGTGATTTAAAGTATTGAATATTTGTCCCACATATGGCGTCCGGTCAGTTCCGCATGATGGTACGTGTGTCAGTGCACCTCCTTGTGATATCAATATATCGTCTCCAACATCAACTAGATTATCCATTTCTGCATTATTTGTCCCAACATTATTCACACTCAAAATTAGTATTCATACACAATGTCATATTATGTAACTTGACACATAAATTATGTAAATGTGTCAATTATAAGTAAAAATGTGAAAAAATAATGATACTTATTTTAGTATTTCAAATTACTTCTCATTTAGTTAAAATTAGTATTCATTCACAATGTCATATTATGTAATTTGACAAATAAATTATGTAAATGTGTCAAATATAAGTAAAACTGTATAAAAATAATATAAATTATTTTAGTATTTCAAATTACTTCTCAGGTAATATAAATATGTAATAGTTTATGGTTTCAAACTCAAGTGCACTAGTTCATGCATCCAAATCCAAATGCATTTGTCCCAACATCATGCATACTCAATAGTATTATTCATGCATAATGTCATATTATGTTAATTGATTTTTTTTATGTAATTGCAACGTCTATATGTAAAAAGGTGAAAAAATAATGTAATGTCCATCTCTTAATTCAAATTACATATTATTAAATGATCATATACGCACCGTATTACAAACATCACGTTTACTATTTCACAATCTAATAAATGTAAGTATTCTATCTTTTACAATAAAGTCCTATTATGTAACTTGACTCATGCATTATGTAAATGTTTCAAATTTAAGTGAAACGGTGTAAAAAAAATGTAACTTATTTTAGTATTTCAAATTACTTTTCGTTTAGTCAATATATATTCATCATACACACAGTAATTTGCAATCTTGCATAACCTTTATAGTATTCATACAACAAAAATCATGTAACATAGATACGTAATAGTTCATGTTTTCAAACCCAAGTGCAGTGGTTCATGCATCTAAATACAAATGCATTGTGTATCAGATTACCACCGAGATGTAATACCACTTATATCAAACAAAAAAACATACGAACACAATATAAGATGACTTACACTCACTGTGCTGATTGATACAGATACACGTAATGGAGCAGCGAGAGACGACTGTGATCAAACTTGTATGAGATTTTTGTTGTTTATGTGCGTTGCTGA
The DNA here is from genome assembly GCA_963921825.1 of Erodium maritimum. NCBI lineage: Eukaryota > Viridiplantae > Streptophyta > Magnoliopsida > Geraniales > Geraniaceae > Erodium > Erodium maritimum. Next base: position 24,173,542 of record OY997590.1, read on the forward strand.
ATGTCTCTTTCGTGTTGTCTGTCCTTTATCCTAGACGTTACAGCCTATGTTTGGTATGAATTGCGATATACTCCTCATATTCAGGAATCAATCACAGATACGAACGTTACAATATTGAATCATAAAAAGACAATTACATAATTGCCCTGCAATGCGCGTATGACCCATTTCTTGCTGCACAATCGTAAATACAAATCCAATCGTCGATTCTTATTAATCTATGATTAATACTAATCCGCAAGTTCATATTCTATTTAAGGTTTGTACCCAAAACCCTTCCTATATGTATATATAGGGTGGTTATCTAGTACAAACGCCTTTTATTGTGCAAACTACGAACGCACGAGAGCCACATGATGCGGTCAAAGTGACGTCAGCAGAGCGCCCCAGATGCTGACACGTGGACGCACGCGATACTGGTGCGTGCACACAGTGATGATAGTTACATAGCACGGTGCTGATAGTTTAGTACAAAATGTGCTGATAGGTTGCTATCAGCACATTTGTACTGAACCTATCAGCACATTTTGTAATAACCTATCCGTACCGTGTTATGTAAACTATCAGCATTGTGTGCGCGCGCACAAGCAGCGCGCGCACCCACGTGTCAGCTTCTTGTGCGTTCGTAGTTTGCACAATAAGGTGCGGTGTTTTTATATATAATTGTCCACGTGTCAGCATCTGGGGCGCTCTACTGACATCACTTTGGGCGGATCATGTGGCTTTCGTGCGTTCGTAGTTTGCACAATAAGCCCCTGTTTGTACTTGATACAAGTTCTATATAATATATATATATATATACGGGTGCAATCAGGTGCGAACCAGGGGTTACGGTGCGAACCTACGAACCTTCTTGTGTAGTGTATCTGGTTTGCGGAAATAGTGTTCTCGGTTTGCGGTGTTTTCGCAAACCATATTTTTCTCAAGATAAAATGCTTTTTTTCAAACTGTTTTTCCGCAAACTGGGATACTTATTTCCGCAAACCATATTCGCTATTTCCGCAAATCGGATACACTATTTTCGCAAACCATATATTTTCTCAAGATAAAAATGCTGTTTTTCAAACTTTTTTTTCCGCAAACTGGGATGCTTATTTCTGCAAACCATGTTCGCTATTTCCACAAGCCAGATTTGAGGTTCGCAGGTTCGCACCGTAAGGGAGGTTCGCACGTGATTGTCTCCCTATATATATATAGGGATGGTATCCAATACAAACCCCTCTTATCGTACAAACTAAGAACTAATCTAAGCCGCTGGATGCAGCCAAGATGAAGTCATTATAGCGTGCACGATGCTGATACATGGCCTTATTCGCGCACACCTTTGATTGCGCCCAGCGCATGTTGATCACGCGCGTGCGCCCATGGTACCAGTACTCTGTATTTATAAGGTACCAGCACTGTGTATGCAAGGTACTAGCACTGTGCTATGTAAGGTACCAGTACCGTGTTAGGTAAGGTACCAACACTTTGCATAGTATCAGCACTCTGTATGTGGGTATCAGCACTTTGTATATGGGTATCAGCACTCTGTATGTAGGTATCAACACTGTCACGCCCCAAATTCAGTAGAACCGAACCCGGAACGCGAACGTTTAAGACAATAAACCATTTTTTAACCTTTTAAATAAATCACTGTAAAACCACCATTTTGTTCATCAAAATAATAATTTACAACTCAAAAGTACGTCCCAACAAGCGGACAAAATACAAGGCGTACGTCGCTAGACTCAAAAGGAAACCCGGACTCCCGCTCCTATCTCTTCAAGCTTCGAGAGCTCACCTAGTCCGTCCCGCGACCAGTACCTGTAGGAAAAGCAGCTAGGGGTGAGCGTTCGCTCACCACCACGGACAACAAACTGACCACGGCATACTAGCAGACAATGCTGGTAACACCAACAACAACCCAACACCGGGGACTACTATCCCCAACTCAAGTGACCCGACTAACACACACACTGTTACTTTCCTCAACCGACCCAACACTCGGACACGTAATGTAGACCCGACACAACGATTACGACTTCCTCTAAAGACACGACAGATAACCACGTCACACCCAAGATCACAAAGGATCGCACACCAAACAAGATCACAAAGGATCGCACTCCAGCTACTCAGTCCCCACGCACTTTTCCCAACACGACGGTTGGATCAGGCGGTCGACCTGTCGCACTTTTCCAGACACGTAGTCGGATCAAGCGGTCGACCTGTCACCACCACGCACGCGTTGCCGGAACCCCTTTAATCTCAGGCGGGCCCCTACCTCGTCTGAACATGCATACGCACGCGATCACGGGACCCCCTTTATTATGAGGCGGGCCCCCAACCTCGGGTAACCACAATCACAACCACAAGCAAAGTTCAACCGACAACAACAACACAGGTTTAACACTTCACAGGCACTCATGGCCACCCAAGACACCAACGGTAAAACACGGGTTCAACAACCCCACGGGCACTCATGGCCACCCAAGACACCAACGGTAAAACACGGGTTCAACAACCCCACGGGCACTCACGGCCACCCAAGACACCAACGGTAAAACACGGGTTCAACAACCCCACGGGCACTCACGGCCACCCAAGACACCAACGGTAAAACACGGGTTCAACAACCCCACGGGCACTCACGGCCACCCAAGACACACCAACAGTAAAATACGGGCTCTCATGGCCACCCAAGACACAAACAGTAAAGTACGGGCTCTCATGGCCACCCAAGACACAAACTAAACAATCAACCTCCGGGCATAACCCAATGCCTCCAGTAATTCTAATATCGATAAGTTCACTGCTCCTACGACACTACTAAGTGTCACATGCATTTCTATTGTTCGATACGTTCCCGTATCATACGACACCACCCGGTGTCGCCTGCCTTTCTATTGTTCGATAAACTTACTTAACCCACGACACCCAAGTGTCACATGCATTTCTACTGTTAACTTTCCCTAGTCAGGGCCGAGATCCGGCTACTTTTCCCTACCTCGTACGCTTTCCCCAAAAGCTCACAATCAAGCTCCGGCGTGATCTCGATCACTCGCCTAGCTTTCCCTTTCCTCTGTCGGTGGCACGATCTAATAAGAACACAATTTAAAACACTTTTAAGCTTGCAGGCATAAACTGAATTTTAATAAACTTGACGCCCAAAAGTAACCCCGACAATGTCGATCACTCCCAAACTTCCCAATTACTCGACATTGTCGATAATGGACCCGGAAAGGCCCGTTTCGCCCGACCCGGCGAATCTGCCCGGGATTGGAAAACGTCCTTCCGGGGCTCTGAAAATTCCCGTTTTCGTTTCTACGGTCTTAGAATAATTCAAGGGTTCCTAAGCACTCGACGGAATCGCTTTCCGACTTCCGAGTAATTTAATTCGCGTTTAAAGTTTTTAAACCCGTCAATTACAACTTTCACAATTTAATTCCAAAATTCGTTCCGGGTGTGGATTAACGACTTGGGGATCGTCCTAAACCACCCGAACACGAAAAACCCGAGGCCCGAAAACGTGGGCCCCACACGGCCACAACGGAAAACATTTCTTTTCGCCCCAAAACGTTCCTAACGAATCCCAAACCTCAACCCAACCTTAATCAAACCATTTAAACTCAGACCCTAAAATTCAAACGTTCCAAAATGAAAATCGGTTAGGTTCTCACCGTAGGGAATGACGATGGGAGCTCGATTCTTCAACCGTTGAGACGATCCGTCAGTCGGATTGTCGGGAAATCACAAAACTCCAACATTTTCTCTCCTTTTTCTCTCGTCTCTTATCTCTCTCCACTTTCTCTCTCTACTTCTCTCCCTTTTTTCTAAATGGCCGAGACCTCACTCTTGTTTGCCTTTTGTTTGTTTCAAAATTACACCACTTTTCCCATAATTACAAAACTACAATCATATTTCATTTCTTTAGTTTTGTACAAAAAACCTAACACCACCACATTGGTGACATGTGGCAAGTTGGTCCCACCCCTTTTTGGAAAATATTTTCTAGATATTTTTCAGTCAGAATCGCGAAATTCGGCTGTTTCGGGCCCCGAACGGGCACTTTTTCCAAGAAATTACGAAACTTCACGGGCTACAAGGAAACGGCTCAACTAAGATCGCTGCGACGACGGCTAAGCTTTTTGGATCCAAAACGAACCTCGAATGGACCAAAACGTCGCTCGGTTGACTTTTTCGGCAAAAAGTCAACATTTCCCAAATTGGTCAGAAAGTTTCCCTGAGTCCCCCGGAACTCACTTTGGTCGATATCGAGGTCAAATTAAGTCCGGTATGACCCTCGGGGTCAAATTTAGGTTCAATTAAGTGTCTGTCCAAAATTTTTAAATTTTCCTGTTTTTCGCAGATTTGACTGGCGTTGACCGGGAGTGGTTGTTACAAACACTCTGTATGTAGGTAAGGTACTAGCATTTGGTGTGCGCATTTGCACGCGGAGTACCCACGTGTTAGCATCTTGCGCGTCTTGATGACGTCATCACGCACGCATCTTGTAGCTCAGATTAGTCTGTAGTTTACACAATAAGGGGTGGTTTGTATTTGATACATGTAATATATATATATATATATATATATATATATATATATATATATATATATATATATATATATATGGTAGCTATCCAGTAAAAATCACCCTTATCGTGCAAACTACAAACCAATCTAAGCCACAGGATGCGGTCAAAGTGACGTCAGTAGAGTGCGCACGATGCTGACATATGGCCACTTTGCGCGCGCCTCTGCCCACACAGTAGCGCGTGTTGACCATGCGCGCGCGGGTGCTGATAGTTTACAGGCACGGTGCTGATAGTTTAGTACAAATGTAAACTATCAGCATTTTTTGTACTAAACTATCAGCACCGTGCTATTCAAACTATTAGTACTTTGCGCGCGCGCACCAGTAGCGCGCGCGGCCACGTGTCAGCACCTGGTGAGTTCGTAGTTTGCACAATAAGGTGCGGTGTTTTATATATTTAATTGTCTACATGTCAGCATCTGGTGCGCTCTGCTGACATCACTTTTGGGGGATACTATGGCTCAATTTGGTTCGTAGTTTGCACAATAAGGGGTGGTTTGTACTTGATACCAACCCTATATATATATATATATATATAAACACTTTCAAGTGTTACCCATATGCTAAAATGTTATTTGTTAATCGATTTTGAATCAATGGTTATGATATCAATGGCATTTAATCGTAAATACATAGATATTATCATTTTTTTGTAATTCCGATATGTCTAAGGTTTATTTGGTCTTTCCTCCATTTGTTTTAACCTAACCTAATCAACCAAATAGATCGTCATTATCAAACATGCTTACCTATTTTCCTCCCCTCCCCTCCCGAGCCAGACTAGCGCCACCTTCAGATCTGAGCTTAGCCTCCGGTGAGTTCGCACGGATCCTCCCCTCCGTCTCTCGTGCATCATAGCCCCTCCATCTCTCGTGCATCATAGCCCCTCCATCTCCCATTCTCCATGGAAAAATCTTGCCCCTTCAGTCGTGCCAGCCAGTGAGCCACCGCGCTTCGGCCTCGGATCTCGCCGTGAACGGCAATTGAAAAGACAGGAACACCTCGGCGTACCCAGCCTTGCCCAGATCTGAAACGGGAAGGGTTTCTCGTCTCTACTGGATCTGCAGCTCCGCCTCACCGCGCCGCCGCATTACTGGGTGAAGCCATCGTCTTCGCGCATAAAGAGCCACCTTCAAGATGCCATCCTCGCACACAGAACCACCGTCTAGCCATCGTCCCTTGCTGGTACAGGTCCAGATCCATCGTCCCTAGCTACTACACACCGAACTCCGTCTTCATCTTCTCCGGCGTGTTGAGGTCATCATCGTGGAAAGCCTCTGCCGCATTGAAACCAGATATGACGATGTCGACCGGAGAAGACGCATCCCCCGAGCACACCGCCGCAGCACGCTACCGTCATTAGTCCCTTGTCCCCTGTCCAGAGCATGTCGCTGTGAAGTTCCACCACCGTGTGTGGCTTATCGTTACCGACAGAATCTTGGCTTTGCTCCCTATTATTACTATTTGTTCTTTATTAGCTTTAAATTGCTGCTCTTATTTTATTTGAGTTTAAACATAAAATCAGTACATTTAGATCTATATTGTTGTTTAACTGTTCAATTATATCTATTGTTTCTTTGATCTGTTATTGTAATTTTGATTTTCTTATGTTTGTGATCGGTTGTATTTTCACTTTGATCGGTTGTAAAGATCTGAGAATTTTTTTAATAGTTAGGGTTGTAATCTGTAACATTTTATGTAGTGATCTATAACTTTTTGTATTGTAGTATAGGTTTTTAGTTCTGTAATTTGTTGTGTTGGATTATGTAATAAATTGTGTTAACTTATGTAATTTTTGGTTTTTGTTGTTTAGATTTGCTTATGGTAGAGTTCATTGTATTATTGTGTAACTTTTCGTATAATATTATGAAACAATATAGTTTAGATTCTGTAACTATAATTGGTATAGTTTTTTGCAGTGTAGTTTTTTTGTAATACCTCATAAAATTGTATAATTTGGATTATTAGGAGTGATCACAATATTTCTGTAATCTTTAGAGTAAATTTGTATAATATCTGATTTATAATTTTGTAACACATATTATCATCATTTAAAATCCCGAACATCTCCTTAAATTTTGAAATATGACTTAAAAAATTATGTAACATTGATTCAAAATTATGTAATATTCGATAAAAAACTATGTAAAATCCGATACAAAATTTTGTAATATTAGACATAATATTCTGTAACTGTAATTACGAAATATTAAAAATTAATCAAAATTTTAAATTAATTTAAAAAAATATATTTAAAAAATCAGATGTCGACAATAAAAAATATACAGTAAATAGTAAAGGATCTATAATTACCAAACTATCTTTTTAGTGATTTTTCTATTTAATTTATGTATAATTAAGCATGAAAATATATAACCATTGAATTTTAAAAATTAATGGTCTAGATTTTGGTAACAACTAACATAATAAGCTATGATAACACTAGAAAGTGCCCCTATATATCTATATTAGGTTTTTATTGATGGTTGTATAGAAGTATTTAATACTAGATTGACACATCCGACTCTCACTAATGTATACACTCCATATTAATGGGAGTATTCTCTAGAATCTTGACAATGGGAACATTCTAGTTGGGGTCTTATTTGTCAAAGTTGTCCTCAAAATTTATATCCAAATCCGATGAGGCAAGAGAATCTGAATTGTTGGAATCTTCATACTAAGAGTTGGACTAAGAGGGGTAAATAATGTGATTCACATCAATGGTTGGAACTGATGAAGAATCAATTGTTGCAACCCAAACTGAAGATTTCTCTACCAAAATTTTCTGGACATCCTTGAAATCCCTCCCAAATTTGAACTGTAAACAAGTACATAGGAAACATCCCCATACACCTTAGCCTTAGATTGTGGATCAATGTAAACGAAAATATTAAATTGGGAGAGACAAGCCTCAAAGGTTTCTTCTTATCAATCATGGTAGGGGATATCATGAATAGAGAATCTGATGAATTTCGCTTTTATTTTTGCATATTTTTTTCTTTGTCTGGGATAAAAGTGAACCATTTCTGAAGCTAAATGCCATCATCCCTCATCATCTCCTTATCGAACTATTGGTCAGGAAAATGGACAAGCAATGCTCTATTGGCCAATTATTTGAGTTGTACTTCACATACCCCTTCAAGAAAATTTCTCTCATTATTGACTCCACCTTTAGGTTGAGATGAGTAACACCAAGATGGAAGTTCTGCGAAAAATCAGTTTCACCTGCCACAACAAAGCCACTAAGAAATTTTTTCCCCCTCAAATACCAAGTCTATTATCCCTCCCAGTTCCCCCATGCTTGACCGGTTTCATGTTCTTATCAAAGAACACTTTTGAGCAACTTTGTGGAACTTATAAGTAACATTTCCCAAAATCTACATGTTCTTTATGTTCCGGAGGTAACTTGCGTTAACAGGGACAATATTAATGCAACTCATGAGGTTACTAAGCAGGCTGCTCTTGCTTGAATAGATCTTATGGCTTGATTTCCAGTCTTCTTGTTGTTCGAAAAAATGATCATTTAATATAAAAAAATGATCATATTTCAAAGAATAATGTTTTATACCATCGTCATCATAAATAAATGTCCATTAACTTTTCTTCAAAAAAACGTCAATTAAATTATTTAGTTGATCAATTTTGAAAAGAGGGGGACAATTTTAATTGAGGAAATTCCTATTTACAACTAATTCTCATACTATACATATATATTATTACTCTCACCTTTGTTTTTTCTGTTGCATTGTCCGATAATTTTACAAATCTCTTTTTTAGAATGGGTACTAATAACTTCATTCATATACGGTAGCCAATTATAAAAATAAGGGGAAAGTCCTTACGGCCGAGATTGTAATCCTAGATCCCCACCATAGGTAGGTGTACTGACGCTCTAAGCTATAAAAACATAATCATATTTAGAAAACTAGGAAGCATTAGTTGCACACAACTGTCAAGCATGATTAAGAAGGTACAAGGAGTTATATACCCACTAGGTGGTGGTCTTGAACCGTTAGGGAATTTTGCGTGGCCCCAACCCGAGGAAGATAAGCTAGAGAGACTGGCTCATTCCAGGGCCCAATGGTCTTCCATCCCCCATCAAACCCTATCTTTCGAGATTAATGGCCCTCGGTGAGGATGCTTGACAAACCTCATAGGTGTTAGTTCTTCCTCCTCTTGGGTCCCCACTGGATCCGGATCCTTGTCTAGGAATCCAAACTCCTGCTTCTTCATCTGGTCCTTGAATGCCTAGGAATGCTTGGCTTTATCTCGTGTTAGGTCATTGGCGTTTATCATATTTCATGGGAAAAGAGGGGAGGGTAGATCCAGTGAGGGCCATTTCTGTTTCTCTCGTGATAGGGGCGGTAGATGACCCCTAGAGCACACTGAATAGGGGATGAAACTAATGGTGGTGGCAGGTGGGTGATTGAGGTTGATGCAGAGTCAGCGGTGGTAGTGGAAGGGGCGTTGGAGATGGTGGTTGGGGAGTTGGAACAGGGGGGAAAGCTAAAGAATGTAGAGGTAGAAACGTCTACCCAGGCTCCTGACTCATGTTAGGTAGGATATAAATCTAGGTGACTTGCGAGGTCTCCCCCGGCCTCACCATTCCCATACAACCTGCTTTTGCAGCCTCGAGTTGCCCAATAGGGACTGTAATTGGAGTTAAGGTACCAGTCAAATTCTTGTGCACGCATGTCAATAGTGTCTCTGACGCAAAGGAGGAGGTCGTGGTGAGTAGAACCCCTAGAGGGATCCTGGATTGAGGTGGTTGAAGCAAGGACCGTGGAGAAGGATCTACCATGTTCATAGTAAACGTCCTTCGAGACACGGCCTCTAAAGTTTACTCCCAATCCATTTGCAAGAATCCTTCCACCGAGAGCCCCGATTGGGCCTAGTAGAGCGATCGTACCGGATAGCCCCCCTGTTATACCCTCGAGATGACCTTCATGAAACTGTGGTAGGTATGACCCAGACTGCCACGCCGCAACCAAATGTCCGGAGTTTTTCGTAATGCAACCGGACAGTAAGTGGGGTTGGATACCGCTCGAAACCCAGTGAACTTGGGCCTGAAGCGGCTAAGTGATGTAAATATCTACCAAGAGCCCCGAAAATGCCTTTCATCCTCGACGTTGGGGTAGATCCCATAAGGGTTCCTTTACTCCCAAAGCGTTCCCGGTAAGGGTTCACATATGAGATGTGCGGGCTTCCACGGTAATATCAAACACACTTACTGCTATCTGGATACTCCGCCGAAACATCAAGGACTCCAGCTGATTGCGAGGAGGGAAGGGGCTTAAAAAGGCGGACAGAACTGTGAAAGGTCCATGTCTCCTGGTTGCGGATTCCATCCATCATCTCCTAAGAGAGGAAGAAGAAGCCGAAGATTATGTTTGTGAGTAGTTGCACCACAAGGACCTATTACCTAGGTTGCTTCCATGAGTCCACACAAGGCCCTCAAATTGAAGCGCTTCTCGAAAAGAATCTTATCGGCAAGGGCAAGACGGTATCGTGCGTCGTCCATGGTTCGAACCGCCAATATAGGGAAAAATATGACCTCGTCGTCCTTCTCCTCATCACCAGCAAGCGATTCTACGTTCAGTCTGTCCTAAAGGAGTATCAGCTCTGTCGGTGCGAGATCCGTGGAGAGAGATGTTTCTACCGTAAGGCCGGCTCCAAAGATGGAAGGGATAACTTCAAAAAGTCGCATACAACGATACGCGTTTATCACTTACATACTCACTTCTATTTTTATTTCATATGTCACCTCATACTATCCATTTTTTTATCACCGTTTGATTTTCTATCCAAAACTCTGTTAATATTTTCTGAAATGACGAAAACACCCTCACCCCTGTAACCTAATATCAACCTTGACTTTCAAATAATTACAAAACTGCCATTATACATATTTAATTGATAACTTTAATAATTGATATAAAAAACTAATAACTTTTATAATTGATTTAAAAAAATTAATTATTTTTTATTTTTCAGAAATTCATTTTTCTTATTAACAGAATTTAATTTTAAACTATTTTTCATTTTCTATATAAAATTAAATTTTATTTTTTTTAAACTCACTATTCTTTAAAAATTATATATCCTATTTTTTAAATACCATTATTCTTTGTTTTTAATTTTATTTTTCATTTTTTTTATTTTCACAAATTTCTTTTACATATTAACGAAAAGTTTAAGAAAAATAGTTGAAAAAAATAAAGTTCACGTTTCTCATTAGTTTATTTATTTATTTTTATTTTCACTAATTTTTTTAATATTTCAATTTTTTTTGTGATTAGAATATATATTTAATTTTCATAAATTAACTTTCTTAATATTATTGTGCCATAAATATTTTTTTTATTTTTCTTCAATTTGAATATTATTTTATTTTTCTACTTTTATTTATTTGTATACAATTATTATTAATCGACAATTTTATATACATTTAATTACTTTCAAAAAAAAATTCTTTTCATTACTGTTTCTAGTTTTATAAAAAAAATTATTTATGGCAGAATAATATTAAGAAAGTTAGTTTATGAAAATTAAATATATATTTTTATCACAGAAAATTTGAAATATTAAAAAAATTAGTGAAAATAAAAATAAATAAATAAACTAATGAGAAACATGAACTTTATTTTTTTCAATTATTTTTCTTAAATTTTTCGTTAATATGTAAAAGAAATTTGTGAAAATAGAAAAAAAATGAAAATTAAAATTAAAAACAAAGAATAATGTTATTTAAAAAATAGGATATATATTTTAAAGAATAATGAGTTTCAAAAAAAATAAAATTTGATTTGATATAGAAAATGAAAAATAGTTTGAAATTATATTCTGTTAATAAGAAAAATGAATTTATGAAAAATAAAAAATAATTAATTTTTTTAAATCAATTATAAAAGTTATTAGTTTTTTATATCAATTATAAAAGTTATCAATTAAATATGTATAATGGCAGTTTTGTAATTATTTGAAAGTCAAGGTTTATATTAGGTTATAGGGGTGAGGGTGTTTTCGTCATTTCAAAAAATATTAACAGAGTTTTGGATTGAAAATCAAACGGTGATAAAAAAAAATGGACAGTATGAGGTGTCGTATGAAATAAAAATAAAAGTGGGTATGTAAGCGATAAACGCGTTTAGTTGTATGCGGCTTTTTGAAGTTCTCCCAAGATGGAACCTTGAGTTTAAAGAAAAAGTGAGGGAAGAGATGTTGATTGGGAGGGAGGAGGGGAATGTGCCTTCACTCGGCTGCGAGATGACGAGGGCGACAACACACCAATATTCTTACGAAATCCTAAAAATTATGTTATACCTCTAGAGAGAAGAGACAAAGGAGAAGTGATACAAATCAAATTGGCATCAACTATTTTAGTTTAGAGTCACGTGATATATGGGTGATATTTTATTTTGAGGAATTTGTCTTGTTCTTTTTTGACTAAAAAGTGCCAATTTTATTAAATAGTACAAGTAAAGAATTCTCGAAGGGCTCAGCACACATAACTCAAAGACAAAGTAAACGTCAGAAACAATATTGAACTCACCATATAGGCATGAAGGAAACATGGGAGTTGGAAAATGGAACTGGAAGTCCCTCTCAAAGTAGTGCCTAAACGTTGCATATGAGGGACAAAGCGACCGAACTTGAACTCATCATCAGTTTTATTGGAAGGATATATGTTATTCAGGTTCCCTCCCAAGAAAATTCCCTGAATCTCTTCTCACTAGTCATTGGCCCTAAAAATAAGAAATCATATAAAATAAAAAACACCCAATCGATTAGCCTGATCCAAAATCGAGAGAGGGATCAAGGAGGGTGGCACGGTGGAGGCCAAGGAGATGGACGTGTCGATGATGGCTTTAGAGACGGAGGGGTTTTTTAAGGAGAGATGACCGATCCAGATTGTTCCAGTGCAAGCTGAATCTGCAGTAGGTACAGAAAACGGGAGTTCATTGAATTTGTAGGATCTTCGCATGTATCGGTGGAGGCCAAGAAAGTAGAGGCATCGATAGCGCCCCCCTTGGTTGTTCCAGAGACGGCGGGGATGAATTTATATGCAACACTTGTGTACTTGATGGTATTATTCGGGGATGAATAAAATTATAAGTTTCAATTTATTTTTATTTATGTTATTATTAATTATTTTTATCAAATTTATTTCAATTTCATATAACATTTACTATTTCAATAAAGAATGTAATAAAATCATCAAAGTATCAATTCAGCATCCACCCACAATACAAATCCCTATATTGTTCTTACCACTGTGGAGCACAATTCATTTTTAGGCCTGCAAACCACTATTTTGCATAGTCAGTATATAGTTCTCGCATACAATTTGTTCCATTGTACATGCTCTTAGAGCACCCACAGTCGTGGGCGGTAAGCCGCTGGCGAGGAGAAACCGCCGGCGAGGAGGAGGCGGGGAGCTGGCGAGGAAGAGGCGAGGAGCTCGCTGACGAGGAGTGCTGGCTAGGAGCTTAAGGCCGGCACTTATCGCCGGCGAAGAGCAAAATGTGAATAAAAAGGGCACTTATCGCCGGCGGGGAGCACTTACCACTGTAGCTCGCTGGCTGGGAGTGCTGGCTAGAAGATTAAAAATAAATATTTTAAATCATCTCGCCAGCGCCATCTCGCCGGCTGTCGACGAGATGATTGTGGATGCTCTTAGTACCCTAAGAGGAGTCCGTAGATGAGATCTTCCCTATATATATTTAAAAAAAAAAGGTTTTATGTGCTAACTACATGTAGTGGTGCGAACTACGAACCAATCATAGCCTTTAAGTGATGCCACACGGCAGCATGCAGGATAACGTCAATTTTTTTGTCAAATTCACTAATTTAAAAATTCTCGCTTCGTTTCAATTGCAATTTGTTTTGTTCTTGCACCAATATTGTTATTTTTCCAAGGTCTATCTAACGAGATGCATATTGAATATATTTTGAGCGTGAAAAATCAAAGTAGGATAAGTTCAACGTTGTTGTGAATCGAATGAACACAATTTGTAAATCTGCAAAAATAAAATGTAATCCCCTAAAATGGTATGTGAATCATAAAATTGGTGTGTGATTCCTAAAAATGGTTTTGTAAATCCATAAACATGTTTTGTAATCTCGTTTTGTGAACCCATCTTAAACATGCTGGCGCAAGAACAAAGTCAAATGGAACGAGAGTGACGCTTGTCAAACCATTTCCTTTGGATTTACAAACCACTCTTAGAAATTTACAATCTATTTCCATACTATTTACAAATTGGTGCGCAGTTCGCACCGTAAGTACGGTTGACACGGGAAACCTTCCCTAAATATACAATAAGCTTGTTTTTTTATCAGCAATTTTGTTTTGTTTTATAAACTAAGCTTTTAAAGCAAAGGAAAAGGCAAAGGAAAACCCCTCAACGTATGAGATTTACAAACAAAGGCAATCCTAAATGAGGTTCTTAGCACAAGTAGACTTGCAGAGAATAACCTAAACAGAACCAAGAAATGGTCTAACAATCATATACCTAGATATTACAACCATGAAACAAACCCTAATCAAAAGGAATAAACAGGTCTAAAATCTAGATATTACAACAAGAAGCAAACCGAATAACTAACCCTACAAGGGTGAAACCAAGGGACCACAATACGACCTAAAAGTCATATTTTCCTACCATGAAGCTCATAAAACGATAAGCTAGCAAAAAACTAAAACCTCGCAAGGGACAAATAAAACAAACAAAAAAATATAGTACCTCGATACTACCACCATGACACACAACTAGAAAGCAACCAATACCAAACAAATCCACATGTATTTCATGACTCCATTCAGAACACTTCATACTCAAACCACGACTTGTATAGAACCATCTAACTTATCGGTACCACTAACTCAGAAAGTTAAATGATAACTGATACATTGACGATAAATACCGTTACACTAAAGTTGTTGACATGTTATAGAATCTACTTGCATGAATGACTTGATAATAAGATAGGGGGTTCTCTGAAACATGGTCACACTGTTTCATCTCTTTCTCTCTTTTACGTAGAATTAGCACTCGCGGTGCTATCGCTGACTTTGGGATATGTAGTTGGATTGGTGAATAGGATGCCACCACAGTAACCTACTACTCCACGTATACTTATTATCTTATTAAGTAGAAGTGTGCTATACACAAGAAACGCACCATTAATTATTACCACCATTTTCTCCACCAAACTCAATCCACAAAACTTGCTTTTATATTGAGAGTGTGCCTTCCACAACCATAAAATCTTACTTTTATAGTTTGTCTCAACTTCACAATTAATTAAAGTCCAAAACATTTCAAATATAGTATGATTTCCCTGATCATGAGCTTGTTTAAAGTTAGAGGACTGAAACAGTGACCTGATAATATATTTTTACTGATATGGATTCATTCTATATATAGTCACACACTCAGACAATGCTTTATCATATACATCGACGTTGTGTATTTCATGTGTAATAATTATCTTTATGTTTTGCTTTAATACTACGAGTTTCACTTTTTTTAATTATAATTAAAATCATAATATTAAAGCGATTAAAATCTCGGTTCAAACCTTGATAACCAAAATATAAAACACAAATAATAAAACTAAACGGTCCAAAACAACGTGCAGTCGTGCACAAAATAATAAACATAGACCGAAATGCTTCATGATATATGGAGAGGAATATTGCAATAGCAACCAAAAACACCAGCACAACTATTCTAATCCAAACGGTGTGTTTCATAAGTGATGGCAAGGGATTTATAATCGAACTTGAGGAAAATGTATCATTTAAAATCATATACATGGTTTGATTTTTTTTTTTTGAGAAGAAATGATGATATTATTAAATTAAAGTAACCTGGTGCCCACAAGCGTATGATTCACCGTACATAAACCAAACTAACATAATTGGAAAGACAAGTACAGAATAATTAAATGTGCTCTTACACATAATTGCGGTCGGGGGGGGGGGGGGGGGGGGGGACTGCGGTAGCATCCGAGGACACCGATACAGTATACTCCAACCAAAAGAAACTGATCGAGCAGATCAGAGGATAAGCAAACAGTGGTGGACCGATTACTCCCTCGGTATGACAGTGTGCGTCGTCCTCCATTGAATGATAATGGTAGGGCTCCTGAACGCGAGATTGGTGACCCCGAAGTGGTAGAGAAGTAATTCATCAGATGTTGGTGATACCAATGCCACCTATACACCAGGGAGAAGGTACAGCCGACCAAACCCTCCCTAGCCACTTGAGTACTCATTCCTGGAGGCGAGGATGCTTGAAGCCCCCCGCCGCTGCAGATGACGCCTCATTTGACACCGCCGAGTCTTCATCCTCCTCGGGATCCTCCCCCCTTATTATCCTCTTGTTTCCAGATAGTGATGGTGTCGGATCCCTTGGCAACCAGCCCCTTCGCCCCTCATCCTCTTCTACTTCCCTCTGACCCCACCACCCTGTCCCTTCCTTCCTTGATGGTGTCCTTGGTGCGTCCTTAGAATGACCCCCTTTTTCTGATCCCCCTAAATAAGTCCAGTTCGTCTCAGGTGTGGCCTTTCCATGCTTTGCTTTCTCTAGTGCTGACCTCGGGTCCCCTGGTGCTTTCAGTGAGGACCCCCTGACTCCCCCAACAACCGCGCAGACCGGGAATAGGTGACCCGCACAACAACATCCAAAACAATGCTCAGGAAGATGTTCGTACGAAATATACAGACGTGTTCGTACCTGAGAGACGGAAAGTCGGAACCAGAGTTGGCTCTGCAGCGGAACCCTGATATCTGCCCTGATCATGACCTTCATAAAATCTCCCCGGCAAAGGCCATCCTTGTCCACATCCACGCCTTGGCATACTCCCAGTGTATTGCCTACCCTGAATCCCACATCCCTCGTCCAAGCCCCTATTGGCAAATTCGACACTTTCGCCCAGACCGAAAAATGATGGAATTGTAGGTCCTTGACCTGCATATGGGCCCTCAGGTCCGTAAACAGAACCAGAGAGTCCCAGAAGGACCAGGGTTCACCCAGCAGAACCCTCTCCCTCTCCTTAGCTGTCTTGAAGAAAAAGGCGACCAAGCCACCTTCCAATGGTTTAGCCTCGACCTTCATACCACATACATCCTCCATTCGTGCCACCACCGACTTCCAGAAGATCCTCCTAGAGGTCAGGACCTTGGCTGCCAGTGCAAATTTATACGAACTCCATCGACTAGTGACCTCCTGGACCGGCACAACTACCTCTTTAATCCTCATCGCGCCCAATTGGCAGTCCAATGCAACCTGGTCCCCCCGAGAATCCCCAACTCCCGACGCTGAACCTCTCCAGAATTCCGGACCTCTCTGACCCGACCGGGCTTCACGGACCATCAGGTTTGGGACCCGTCCGTACCCCTGATCAGCTCCACCTACCTCCCCGACCTGTGGTCCAGCTCCGACCCGCAAGCCCATAGACCCGGCCGGTTGAGCACGACCCGAGCCGAACCGGGCAGCCCACTCGGCCACGTCGCCTACCCCTCCACGGGTCCAGCTCGTATGTGGTCCTGACCCAGCCCGAGACCCACCCCCAGCCCACCTAGCATCGCCCATGAAGCCCCGGCCCAGGCCCACTTCCACGGCCCGATCAGTAGAAACCCTAGCCTCCTCCACCGCTGGTTCCTTCCCCTTCCTTCGACGCCAAGTAACTGCTTCCCGCGCCTCCTCCGGCATGAATTCCGGCCCCGAAGAGATCTGGATCGGCAGCAATCCCTCACCCTCCCTCGCCGGCTGCGCAGGAACCCGTCCACCCGTGCCAACAGGTCCCGTTTCTTCTCGTCGAACTACCCCGGTGCCCAAACGTCGAGGTCTCGGACCTCTCGCCTGCGTACGGCGAAGGGTCGCCGGTCTTGATCGGACCCGACCACCCACTACCCAACCAGGCTCCTCCTCACGACTGGCCGAGAAGCACATCGACGATCCCGAAGCTCGGGCCGTCAACACCCCCGTCGAGATCACCGGGGTAGCTTCCCGCTCCGATTCCTCCTCCGGCCACAGGGAACCCGTGTCCTCCGATCCCTCCTCCAGCTCGACCTCCTCCCGATCCTCCACCGGCCACGACTCATCCATGACCGGCATCTCACCCGTCGCTACAAGACCCGACCTCTCCACACCAGACGCCCGGATCCCGTCTCCACCGACGAAATCCCCGGCCCCAGCCTCCTGCCCCGATAGACAGGGTCCCCAGTGAACCCCGTCGTCGGTACCGACGTCCCCGCCTTCCATTGTGCTCGAAATCTCCATGGATGGCGGCGAAAATCGCAAAACGTTCCCTAAACCCTAGCAGAGAGGTTTAGAAAGGCTGCGTATTACCAAAATCTATATACATGGTTTGATACCGTAACAATATGTTAAAAAAAACATTTTTATTGAATATAGGTATTTGAAATAATCCTGAAAACCTGGCAATTTAAGGATCAATATGATAGGGAACTTTGAAACAGATTTACAAAACGTTTATGCTTAATTATAGTTATACAACAATATATATGTATGAGGTCACATTTGTAATCCACCAGAGCTAATCAACTTGGTGAGCCCAAAAGTTATGGCCATGGCCATCCAGCCTCCGATGAGCACCCGAGCGGAGGACTTAGCGATAGGAGTCCCTCCGAGCACCGCCCCTAAGCATCCGAAGCCTGCGAGCGCCAAGGTGGAGAGTGCAGCGACCACCGCCAGCCTGACCCTATGATGATGTATAAAGGCAGCGCCGAGGAGTGGAACCACTGCGCCTACGGAGAAGGCAAGGGCCGATGCAAAAGCTGCCTGCAATGGATTAGGGAGCTGCTCTTTCTCTCTCCCTTGCCCGCTGTTGAGCTGCGCGAGCTCTATGTCGAGCTGGGTGTAGACGGAGACGAACTCGCCGATGGCCATGCTACAAGCGCCTGCTATGAGACCTGCAAAACCCGCGAGGAGCATCACTTTGACGTCCTTCTTCACCGCTCCAACGCCCATCATGAGGGATGCGACTGAGACCAGGCCATCGTTGGCTCCCAACACGGCTGCTCGAAGCCATTGCGCCCTCTCCGAGTAGTTGAAGCCGCCGTCTATGGATTCTACGTCTTTCACTGATGCTACTTCTTGAGTCCTCGCGGCAGCCATCAAATAATTAAGGCAAAGGGAAAGTAATTAAGGTATTGATCAGAGAGGAAAGGATTTTGCTTCACGTCCCGATCCCATGTAATGTATTTATATGCAAGAATATTGAGTAATATTATAGTGGACACTCAGAAGCCATAGCAACAGTAACCAGTATACAGAATAGACTACTGAGCTGATATCTATAATCTATTGTGTGGGTCGATTTTGTCTCGTCGATTTCCATTGATTAAATCAAAATGTGATGAAAAGTGATGGAATTCTCTCTTTTCTGTCGATAAATATATGTTTCTCTCTCCCTCCACATTTTTCTTCTTTCTCTTTCCTGTCGGTCTTTCTCCTCTGGACTGGTTAGCGTCGACATCCAGACGACACACAACCATATCTTTTTTGTCAAATAGACCCTAAGGAATCGATCTTCCACAACAGTGCTCGGAAAACCACGGTTCTTAATCTATTTTGAATTTTGTTTTTACGATTCTAACTTGGGTTTACCTTTCGTTGAGTTCTCAACTATGACTTTTACATTTTTTGTACGGACTATCGGGACGTTAGTTTTGGATGGAAAAAGACAGAAATGTCCTCAACAAAAGTCAATAACTTGAAGTTGGGCTTGACCTTTTTGTACACTTCCCAACTATAATCTTTCCATTTTTTACACGTAATAAAAAAATTTGATGAGGGCTTTTTGGACTTTTCTCATCCAAAAGTAACAGTCCTGTTAATTTTCACGACAAACGATAGTCCGTGCAAAAAACATATAAAGGTCATAGTTGGAAAATGCAACAAAGGTAATCCCAGATTAGGATCACAAAATTAAAGCTTAAAATAAGTTAGGAAACATGATTCCCCCTTACAACTTTTTATACTCCACAAGTTTCGGTCTTTTTCTCTTCTTCTCGTTGAAGGTCAAGAGGACAAAAAATTTGGGTAAACCCTAACCGTTGCTATTGAATAATGCATAAAACAGTCAACAGATTTGAAAGCCTTTTGCAATATGGATTGGTGAATAAAGGGGCACTTATAAAGCAAGTTATTGGACATTAAGCTTCCCATTGTTCATTACCCACAAGATGTATAGTAAATGTAGCAGTGTGCCATTTTTAATATGCAAACTAAAGCCAGCCTGAAAGTAGCAGATCCTCCTCTTTTTAATATAATATAGATCCATAATAGGAACGTTTTTAAAAAATCTTATTAGACAAGATTATATTGTAACTTGTAAGAAGTTGAGAGGGGGGGCGATCACAGTTCAATCCCTTTTCCAATTATTACAACGTGCAATATCATCAGTAAAATCTTGAATTCATTATATTCTTTTTTAATTAGGTGGGGTATGGAAGGCTCTGGCTTTCGAAACCATTAACGTAAATATATTAATTTCTTGCTTTGGTGTTTTGGCTTTTTGTCTTGTGCTCAGTGGCCTTACTAGTTTAGTTGACTGCCTTTATTGTAACAAAACCTAGTGTAAGACCTGTTACTTGGACCGATACAGTGAGGCCAAGTTCTAAAGTAGTGAAAATTATAGTATGATTCAGGTTACTGAACAGTAAGCAAAATGGAGCAAGATATTACATTTTACGGTGGTCGGTCTCATCCGTACCCTAAAACAAGGTTTCAGCTATTCTATGCACATAAAATACCATTGGTTCCAATACCTTGAAACTCAATAAAACACAAAACAAGGTGATCGATGTCTTGTGAAGCTGACAAAAAAAAACAAGAAAACAAAATGATACGTGATAGTGATAGACAGATTTCATTGATTAATGAAGTTCGTGTAATATCTCCGATCTAAATTAGTGTGAACCTTGTTACCGTGTCTGCAGGATTCACGAAATAACACATATATGTTAGTCATTTTTGTTTGTACACCAAAAGACCAATTTATCACAATGAAATCAGACTTTCTTATCTATATATTTTCAAGGGAAAACCCTTTATAGTCTTGTTGTATTTTGATCAATTTTTAAATCGTAACTCGATCATATCTATCAATTTTCTTATATAGAAGGGAAAACTACCGATACCTACCCAAAACCATGCCCATTTAACTGATGCTTACCTAAAATTTAAAGTTAACTGATGCATACCCTGAAGTTTCGAAAATGTAACTCCAAACCCCTCTGTCAGCTAAAATGACAAAAATACCCTCAACTACACTTCAATAATTATGTTAAAAAAATTATTTAAAAATTACTTTTGTTATATATATATATATATTTACTTATTAAATGACTTCATTTTTATTTAAAAAATCACTTCATTTATATTTAAAAAATATATTTAAAAAAATCACTGAGGGTATTTTCGTCATTTTAGCTGACAAAAGGGGTTTTTAGTTACAAGTCGTAACTTCAGGGTATGCATCAGTTAACTTTAAACTTCAGAGTAAACATCAGTTAAATGGGCATGGTTTTGGGTAGCTATTGGTAGTTTTCCCTATATAGAAACAAGTGACAAATTAATTTTCAAAATGTATCAAAATATCTGAAGTGTGACTGACTCCGTGAAATACCAGTCACATGTTTACACGTGCCTCTAAAACATTCCTGAAATGACATGAGTAAACTTGATGTCATAATGTAGACCTTTCGTTTATTTTCAAATCATAACTCTGGCGTATCAACTTTCCATGTTACTCACTAAACGACCGTTAAACTTGAGGATGGAAAATGACAATTGTTGTGAGTCAACGTTATGATATGATAACCAACCTTTGCTTAGTTATGATTTGGTAATAAACGAAAGGTCAAAATTATGATATCGAGTTACCCCTACTTTCAATAATCTATAGACAAATCAACTTTAACTCCTGGATATATGCATATGTATGTAGACATATATGGATCACTGACCAATACAAACCATTTATTATCGAGTAAATTACAATCTAATAAGAGCTTTTAAATCACAAAATTTAATGGTCCAAATGATATCAACACACGAAGTCAATTTTGTAAATAACACTAACTTTTTCACCTTTTGACCACTACTGTAGCGTGTGTTGACCACGATTGTGCGTACAAAAGGTTCCAACGGCTTTGTATGTAAAGTTCCAACACCTTGCGCAATAGGGTCCAACAACATGTAAGGTTCCAACACTTTTTTTCATGTAAGATTTCAACACCTTTGCATGTAAGGTTCCAACACGTTTGTATGTATTTTTGCTGGAACCTTATGTGTAATAATATTGGAACCTGTAGTGTATTGACATTTGAACTTTGCGTATATATGTTTGTACTACAGTCCTGGTCAACATGCGCTACGATTACGGGCAACGGCGCTTGAAGTGCGAAAAAGTCAAAATTTTGCCTTTTGATCTCTTCGTTCGTTGTTTAGATCTTGGAACTTACAATGATTTGTAGTTTTCACGAAACGGACAATTAGTATTTGATAGTGATATAGGATCACTGTCGAGATTCCAAAAAACGTTAGGCGCTAGTCGGATGCTTATGACTTTCGGGGATTAATAGGATTTGTATTTTTCTACTTTTTGAATTTCTTAACAAATATGTTATTATATATGAATAAAATTGAATTTTATTATGAATAATAATAATAATAATAATAATATGAAATTATTACTAATAAATATTCAATATGAAAACATAAAAATCGGATCAGTGTTGTCAAAATCCCAGTGTAGGCATCGATTTATCCCCATATAGAGGTGATTAATCCCCTACTAGTCCTTGATTTTTACAACCGAGATTTGTTAAAATCCGCTCGGTGTTCTAAAAATCTTCGTTTACGTGCCGATTAATCCCAGCCTCGGGTCGGCTTTTAGAACATTGATCTATATCCAATACAAATAGCATCTTATCGTACAAACTACAACCCAATAAGAGCCCTTGGATTCGTGAAATCTAATGATCCAGATGGTGCCAGCACGTGGTGACAATTTTTTAAATAACGCAAACCTTCTCATCCTTTTGATCACATTATAGCAAGTGTTGACTACGCCTGTAGCGCACAAAAGGTATACATGTAAGGTATTAGCTCCCTTATATGTAAGTTACCAATACTTCGCTTATAGGTAAGGTACATATACCATTTTCTATGTAAAGTACCAACATCTTTGCATGTAAGGTGCCAACACCTTTGTATGACATGAGGTCCAATCCTTTGCACAAATGCATTATAGTCGTGGTCAACACGTGCTATAATAGCGTGAAAAAGACAAAATTCGTCTTTTGATCTCCCCCGTCTATAGTTTAGATTTAACAGGATGCAATGGTTATTAGTATGCACGATAATAATGGTTTATACTGGATATAGTCTCTCTATATGTAGGAGCATAATCCGTTGTAAACAAATACTTATGTTATAAATTGTAAAATCATCTCCCACCATCCAAGGAGATGAAATTTACGGTCCAAATATGCTTCAAATGTCAAGTACATGCACCATAATTAAAATAAAGTAATAGTTGTTGTGATTATACAAAGGCAGAGAACACGAGCGTCTTTTAACTTTTATGTTTCACCTAAACCTTAGCCTCTTAACCCTTTATCTCTTCCCTATGCTTTGAGTCGAACATCTCTTTCTTTCTTTGCTCTATTTCCTCTCTCAAACAATCACGAGGACGCGAGAGCCTAGAACGCCTTAGAGTTGAAACTCGGCGCAAACCAATTTGGAGAAGACAACCGAACAGATGCGCGTTTGATCTCATTTGTCTTCGATCGGTTCCGTGGAGAAAGACCTGGAGACATCGAGTTTTGTTCGATTCGTCGGCAAAGCCTCAGATACCACGATGCATTTGATTTGGAGTTCCATCCTTACGACAAGGAATGTTTGCAACCGTTGTTGCTATGTCCTAAATCGTCGTTTCAAGCAATGAATCCTCACGTTTGGTTTGGAGATTTAACGTTATGACTGTATCTGATTCAATGGCTTCGACCTCCGTAGATGATTTCAACAAGTATTTATTTGGGTAGGATGAAAGACATCTTACTAAATTAGTTTGGTGGACACTAAAACTATTTATTCTTGCTCATATATAAAAACTATATGAATGATTGAAATAGCATACAAAAAATAAGAAGTTAGCAATATTTGAAAGCTTCTGGTGTACTTTTATCATTATTATGTAACTTTTCTCTTCATAGTCTTTTTGTTTAATTCTCGAAAGATACACGTGATATGCACGTGCTCCAAAATATTATTTCTCGTTAATTTTTATATTTATATTTGTATAAATAAAAAATAGACATTGTAAGTATTTATAAAACACATATAGTAAATCGCAAGTTTTTGTAATTGTCGTATGGCTATACTAAAATAATATTATTATTAAAAATGGATTTAGATGAATTTGTGGTATAGATGGATTTTTATTAATTTATAATTTGTATAAAAAAATTTAAGAAATAAAGTTCTTTATTTAACTATCTTCTATCAAAATATATCGTAGAGGTTCAGGGATACCTACCCTTGACCACTCAAATTCAAACAAAGAACGGTCTTCCCTAGCGAGCTAGTGAGCTGTCATGTTCGTTGAATGCCTTACAAACTCGACACAAACATCGAAGTGCATAGATAATAAACTGATACAATCTGATATAATCAAACTCAACGATGACTGAAAATAGCACTTTTTTACAGATTAAGTCCACCACAGTCTTGCAGTCATTATGGATATGGGCTCGAGTCATCTGATTAGTCTCGAGCCAAACCAATGCTTCCCGGATCCCCATTGCTTTGACGATAATGAGGTGTAAGGCTCCCCCTAAGAGTCGGGTGTAGAATCCCTACGCCATCTCGATAGATTCCCGACATATCATCCCTATGTCACTTTGCCCCGTATCGTCAAATACCGTCCTATCGACATCAATTGCACACTCCCCCTCCCCCGGTTTAGCCTAAGATGTCATTATCGACGTTGTATGTTCTTCCCTGAGAAGCCTTTCCTTCCGTTCCTGAGCCATAAGCCACATATTATATCCTTCATGTACTTGGATTACTATTGGATCAATTGACCTTGCCTCTACCTTCCATACCCAATCCTTCATGCGTCCTCACACCTCCCATAAAACATTGGCCCGTACTACCACAACTTTAGGGTCATCCCTATTCATCCTCTCTCCCCCACCAAGCCCGAAAAGTCAACACTAGTCGTTCCAAAATAGACTTTCCCCATCGCTCTAGAACCTTCTCAGCTAATGGACATAATACCAACACATGCATCTCGTCCTCCCTCTCTTGTCCGCACATCAGGCAGGCTTTAGGGATAGCCACTTGTCTTCTCCGTAAGTTATAGGTCACTAGAAAGCAATCAGAGGAGCACCTCCAGAAGAAGTTCACAATTTTTGGTTGGTTTCAAACCCCCCACAAAACAGATCAAAATTCCTTATCCTCCTCACCTTGGTCTTGATGTCAGGATGTCTGGATATGCTGATGCGTTGATTTAACTGAGTAGTCTCCTTGCTCTTCAAGGTTCCAGAATTAAGCGTCTTGGGATTGGGTATACCCCAATTGTAAATTCAAAACCCGTTGAACCTCCTCCTCCACCAAACACTATCTCAACTTCTCCACATCCCACACCCTTCCCTTGTTTTCATAAGGTCCTGAACCCGTAAATCCTTCATACCCATGTGGAGAATACGCACATAAGGATCATCCTCTGAAAGTCATGACCAATTCGTCACTCTCGTGTATGCCCCAAAGGAAATCAGACATCTCGCCCCACTTCGAATTGGGGATTCAACCCCCAGGAGACTACTCCATGTATAACTTGGATTATTTGTTGTGACCCAGGCCTGCAAGAAAGTCAATCTCGAGTAGTACATGTCCCTGAGAACCCAATTAACCAGACTATCCTCATATAATATTAGGCGACATGCTTATATTCCTAGTAGAGTCGTATTGAAATCCTTTAAATTACGAAACCCCAACCCGACCTTACACTTTGGACTGTTACAATATAATTTATACTTTTGGGATGTATAAATTTAAAACTAGAGTTCAAACCTAAGATTGAGAAGGACCATTTGTAAGATTGAGAGTAGTTTAAATTTTGAGATTGTGTTTTTTTAGTCTAAAGGGGACTTTTTTATTTATAGAATACAAAAATAAGATTAAACATAGTCTCGGACAGGCTCGAGATGCTTACCATGTACCTACAATCACTGTTTTTCTATGTAGTTAAGAAATTCAATATAACGCGTGAAAATATCATACTAACGATGACTGCTCCAGGTGTGTACTTGGCCACTTTGTCCATCTCGACTCGAGCTTTGCTTTTCTTGAGTAACACCTTGGTCCTTGAATGAGAACCCTTAAGTGGAAGAGGGGAGTACTTCATAGTCGAGTAGCTGCGGGTGATTAGTCCTTGCAAAAAAAAAGTGAAACAAGGATTCGTATGTAAAGACCGAGAAAAATTTAACGTTTAAATTATCAAATAATAACGTCGAGGTTGGGAACGAGTTTGTTTTGTGTAAAAAAAAAACTGGGCTGGTTCGTTCTTTGGGCCTGGCCCAACCAGTTGGCCCAAACCTTGGGTATAAATACCCACTCTTAGGGTTTTAACCCTAATTTTGTTTCTGCCTCTTCTCTCACCTCTCAGCCGACCTCCCTCTTCCCTCACGCCCAAGCCGACCTCCCTCCCTCATCTTCGTTTCTCTCTCGACGCCGGTCGCCGGCGCCACCGCTCCCGAGTCCGGCCACAGCCCCCTCTCACCCACTCATCTCTCTCCCGCACCTCTCGGCCTTCTCCGTCCATCCACGGCGCCAGCACCGAGCCCCCTCCTCCTCTCCGTCCAGCCACGGCGCCACCACCGAGCCACTCGTCGTCTCCGATCTGGAGAGGACCGGCCGCGACCACCATCGCCGCCGCCCGAGCTCCGTCGCGCCTCCACGGACTCGCCGTCGCCGTGCACGGCCAGAGCCGAGACGGACTCGCCGTCGCCGTCCCCGAGCTCCTCTCGCCTCTCTCTCCCGAGCCTCCATCGCCGGCCTCACTCAGATCTGAGCCGCCGCCGCCGTCCTCGATGGTAGCGAGGCCGGAGCTACCTCGCCGTCGCCGGCCACGGCCTCGAACCTGAGCCACGTCGTCCTAGATCTGAGACGGGCGAGAGGCCACCGAGCTCCGCCGTGCTCCGCCGCCCTTACTTCCCTACGGTGAGCCACCGCCGTGAGTCTCCGGCCGGCTTTATCGCCGTCGAGGGTCGTCGGATTTTCTGACCGAGCCCTCCCTCTCCCTTTCGTTGTTTTTTTTGAGCTTCTGTGAATCTGGTTTTTGGTGTAACAAACAAAGAAAAGAAATAAAACATGTTTGATTTAAAAGTTGTTCTTTTTTTGGTTTTGGATCTGAATCTAGTTGTGTGGAACGAAACCAAAGCGTTGGAATCAAAATCAAGGGTTTTTGGGAAAGAAAAGATTGTAAAACGAAACATCAGATTTAAGGAAAAAGGATTTAAAATAAAAAGGAATTAAAATCAATTTAGTTTTAAAAACGGTTTTAAATCGAGGAGTTTGAGAATCTAATTTGTAAACGGGATTTAGGGACGGCTGTTCAAAAACCGAACTTAATTCATTTTGGGCTCAAGGGTTCGGAACAGAAACAGATTTGAAATAAAAGGGAATTTGATTTGAAACAAAAACCGTTCTGTTTTGAATAAAGGGTTGTTAATCGGAATTAGGAACGAATCTGGAACTCTGGTTAAAATGGACTGCTAACTGGGTTAAAAAGGGAACAAAAGCGGGCCGCTGAATCGGACCTCGGGATTCGTGCATTGGGACCGTGCCTCGCATGCACCGGTTTCGGTGCTCGGGTACTCAAACCCGATTCTCCGTGACCCCGCTTTTATCCCGCTCGAGTGTAAAGGACAACTGTCGGTTTTGAACTGGTTTAATCGTGACCTTTAAATTAACCTGGGAACCGCCTCTAATTATGGCTTTCGTGTTATCTTTAGCGTCCGGCTTCGATCGAAGTGAAGCCCGGGGGTAGCGAGCCAGAACGTCAGCAGCTAGGAAGCGTAGCGAGTGTTCTTCGGTTGAGATAGGGAAAAGTAACCGGATCTCGGCCCTGACTAGGGAAAGTTAACAGTAGAATTGCATGTGACACCGGGGTGTCGTGGGTTGAGTAGGTTTATTTAAATATTAGAAATGCATGATACGGAATCGTAGCAATTATTAGAAAAACGTGATACGGGATTGTAGCGTTTAAGAGAAAAGCATGTGACACTTAGTAGTGTCGTAGGAACAGAGAACTTAGCGATAATTGAATTACTTGAGGCATATGACCATGCCCAGAGGTTGTTTGTGAACTTATCGATATTAGGAGTACTGGAGGCATATGACCATGCCCGGAGGTTGATTGAGAAACGGTTGATATTAGGACTGTTAGAGGCTTGGGTTAAGCCGGAGGTTGATTGTTTATTTGTGTTTGGGTGGCCTTGAGAGCCCGTGTTGTTATTGTTGAGTTTTGGGTGGCCTTGAGAGCCCGTATTATTATTGTTGAGTCTTGGGTGGCCATGAGAGCCCGTGTTGTTATTCGTGTTTGGGTGGCCATGAGAGCCCGTACTTTACTGTTGGTGTTTTAGCTGGCTTACGAGTTAGAGTCTTGGTAAGTTGCAAGCGTGTTTCATTGTCGAGTTTGGGTGTCCATGAGTGCCCATGGGGTTGTTGAACACGTGTCTTTACCTTTGGTGTTTGGGCGGTCTTGAGAGTCCATGTACTAAGGTTGGTGTCTTTGGCTGGCCTGACCGAGTTAGAGTCTCGGGGGGGTTGCAAGCTTTCTTTAGCTGGCTTACGAGTTAGAGTCTCGGTAAGTTGCAAGCGTGTTTTACTGTTGGTGTGTCTTGGGAGGCCGTGAGTGCCTGTGGGGCTGTTGAGTCCGTGTCTTACTGTTGGTGTGTCTTGGGAGGCCGTGAGTGCCTGTGGGGCCGTTGAGTCCGAGTTTTACTGTTGGTGTCTTGGTGGCCATGAGTGCCTATGAGTGTTGAACCTGTGTTGTTACTGGTTGTTGAACTTGCTTGTGATTGTGATTGTGATTGTGTTTGTGGTTACCTGAGGTTGGGGGCCCGCTTCATGAAACGGGGGTCCACGATCACACGCGTCTGCATGTTCAGACGGGGTAGGGGGCCCGCCCGCCAATAAAGGGGTCCTGGCCGCGCGTGTGTGGTTTGGGTTTGTGAGCATACTTTGGCTGGCTTACGGGTTAGAGTCCCGGTAAGTTGCACGCATTCTTTCGCTGGCTTACGAGTTAGAGTCTCGGTAAGTGCAAGCATTTTCCGGCTGGCTTACGGGTTAGAGTCCCGGTAAGTTGCAGCATTCTTGGGTTGGCCTGACCGGGTTAGAGTCCTGGGAGGGCGTGAGCATTCTTGGCAGCTGGTTTGCGATCCTTTGCGATCTTGTTTGGTGTGCGATCCTTTGTGATCTTGTTTGGTGTGTGATCCTTTGTGATGTTGTTTGGTGTTGCGTAACTTTATTTTGAGTCCTTGGAAGAGGTCGTCAATGGTTGTGTCGGGTCTACTTTACGTGTTAGGGTGTTGAGATTGGTCAAGGGAGGCAACAGTGGGTGTATGTTCAGTCAGAGTACTTGGGTTGGGGATGGTGTTCCCCGTTGTTGAGTTGTTGTTGGTGTTACTTGTTTTGTCTGCTAATTATGCCGTAGTCAGTCTGTTATCCGTGGTGGTGAGCGAACGCTCACCCCTAGCTGCTTTTCCTACAGGTACTGTTCGTGGGACGAACTAGGTGAGCTCTCGAAGCTTGTGGAGCTAGGAGCGGAGTCCGGGTCTTGTCTTTTGAGTCTAGTGACGGATACCTTGTACTTTTGTCCACTTGTTGGGACGTGTTTTAAACTGTAATTATTATTTTGTTGAACTAAACTGGTATTTTAAAGTGATTCAATGAAAACAGGTTTCAAGTGTTTGTATGTTTTTAAAACGTTCGCGTCCCGAGTTCGGTTTACTGAAATTGGGGCGTGACATCTCGGGTTTGTGTTTAAGATTGGTAAATTAAGTTTAAATTAGAGATTTAAAATTAATCTTAACACCGTTGTATTTAATTAATCAAATAAGTACACATTCTAATCTAGTGAACAAAATACCAGTCAGTAGAGGTGGTTGCCTCCGCCGCCTCCAGTTCTGATATAATTAACTATGGTTGTAAATAACGTTAGGCGCTAGTCGGACGGTGAGGACTCCTAGGCGTTAGGCGGGGATTAGTCGAGGTCTAGGCGGATTTAATTTTTTAATCTTTTTAATTATTATTAAATATATATTACACAAA
Organism: Erodium maritimum; assembly: GCA_963921825.1. Classification (NCBI taxonomy): domain Eukaryota; kingdom Viridiplantae; phylum Streptophyta; class Magnoliopsida; order Geraniales; family Geraniaceae; genus Erodium; species Erodium maritimum. Next base: position 24,203,506 of record OY997590.1, read on the forward strand.
TATAATAAAAAATTCAAAATATATATTATATTTATATAATATAAAAAATATCAAGTGTCAAAATACAAAAAAAAAAAACTAAACCTAATAATGCTCTCATTTTGACTTTACTCTAAATTTTATTACAAATTTAAATTATAATGATAAACCACCAAAGAGAGATACGTCCCATATTTTTTTATCAAGAAATTCAAGACCATTACAAACATATTGTGTCTCTCACCTTTTCATCTCTGTTTTAAAGGTCTAATTTCACAAATCAGAGTCTCAAGTTTCGGACTAATCGGACGAAACGATGAGTCAGATGGTTTTCAGATTTTGAGGCCTAAGTGAAGCGGTAAGTATATATTCTATAAAATAACTAATAGAACTTATAGTACATAGTAATAGAATTCTGTATTGCAGTTCTTTCTCTTTATTATATATGACATATATTTCTTTCATTATTTCTTTAATTTGAATTTCATATTAAATAAAATAAAGATATATTAATATAGAAAATTGAGAATAATCAATATAAAGGATTCCAATTCTATAATAATATTTCATTAGTGCATTATCAATTTTTATTATTCGAATCTGATTTAATATTTATTTTTTCTTGGTTAAAAAGAATATTGTGAAAGGCGATTTAATTGAAATACTAATTGAATTAATAAAATACCTAATTTAATGGGTAATGGAAATTAGTTGAATAAATTCAATATCTCAATCGTTGGTCTTATTATAATTATTGTTTATTCCAGAAGTTGGACCCCTCCCTCCCGTTTTTCGTTTTCTTTATTTGGTTGGGGCGGGCATTTTTATTGAATTTTCATGTGTTTTGGGGTCCGAAACGAAAGCACTTGTGTGTGGTAATTTCATTTTTCTTTTGCGTCGTGAACGATTAGATTCAAGAGATGAGAGAATTCAGAATAGCCACAAGAAAGACTAATTCAATCCATAACGATGTACCAGAAAATAGAATATTAAACTTTGACCGATGTACCTTGCGGCTCGTACTGTTTGTTGACCATAATTGATGAATCCAGTTATCATAGGGAGCATATTTTGAATATCTATGAATAATTTTATATTTCTTTTTCTTGTTTAAGACAAGCCACGAATAGAGAGTCTCATATTCTTTTTTTATTCCATTTCTATTACACTATTTCAGCGAAAGGAGTTGAGAAGAAGTTGTTAATAATAGATTACCGAGAGAAATCGGTAAAAGAAATTTCCACCCAAGATTTAAGAGTTGGTCCATTCTTAGCCTAGGTAAAGTCCATCTTGTTGTGATAGAAATGAACAAGAAAAAAAAGTTTTAGCTAATGTAATAAAAAGCACAATTGTTGTTCGAAAAACAGCACCCGCTTCATGTATTTCAACTAATTGAGGAAAGTCTATGCACGGAATAGATAGATTCCAACCACCTAAGTAAAGAATGGTTACAAATAAGGAAGAGACTAATAAATTGAAATAGGAAGTAACGTAAAATAAACCAAATTTTATGCCCGAATATTCGGTTTGATAACCTGCTACTAATTCTTCCTCTGCTTCTGGTAAATCGAGGCCGGGGTTTTCGAGGAATCCAAATAACCTCTGGGTTTTTTCAGATTTGGCGAGCATCGGGAATAACTAGTGAATTGCAACTCTATTGTGCCGCAATGGGTGCATTGGTCTTTGCAACCTTAATGCTTTTTGCTAGTTGGTTCCATTATCACAAAGCTGCCCCAAAATTGGCTTGGTTCCAAGATGTAGAATCTATGTTGAATCACCATTTAGCAGGGATACTAGGTCTTGGGTCTCTTTCTTGGGCGGGGCATCAAGTACATGTGTCTTTACCAATTAACCAATTTCTAAATGCTGGAGTATGTCCTAAAGAGATCCTACTTCCTCATAGTTTATCTTGAATCGGGATCTTTTGGCTCAACTTTATCCCAGTTTTGTCAAGGGAGCAACCCCACTCTTTACCTTGAATTGGTCAAAATATGCGGAATTTCTTACTTTTCGTAGAGGATTAGATCCAGTAACTAATGGTCTCTGGCTGACCGATATTGCACACCATCATTTAGCTATTGCAATTCTTTTTCCAGATAGCAGGTCACATGTATTGGACCAACTGGGGCATTGGCCATGTTCTAAAAGATATCATGGACTTAGGCGGACCACATGTATTGGACCAACTGGGGCATTGGCCATGTTCTATAAGATATCATGAACTTAGGCGGACTAGACGAAGACTTTTACCACAGTGTAATTAACAAACGTCTCGTCTCAGCCTCCTCTTCTATTCTAATAGAATTAACAAGACACCATTGCATAACTCTTCTAACAGAATATCACTGCCTAGCTGTACGAGGCTCCACAGTACATGCCCCTGGGAGCTAAAGGTTGAAGATACTGGTGACCAGCTTTAATACTCTCACAACTTCTAGCAACCTTTAAGAAACATAAATGTATATCCGACACTCAAAAGCTTGAAACCGATAAGCACAAGTTTGAGTTATAAGTGACAGTCTTGAAGCTTTTTTTATTGTTCTTCATATACTAAGTGGATCTTACCAAGCTTAGTAGATCGAGATCTAGACCTAGAAAAAACAGAGGGCTGAACCCAAATCCATAGGAGTAGGAAAAAGAGAAGCAAGCAAACACATGATAAATAAAATCCCACTTATCAGAATAACATCTTGATCCTCTTATTGATCTTGACTCAAGGTCTTCACTGTTCAAAAATGCTTAGCACTGGAAAACATACAAGCAACAGAATGGAGCAACTACAGGAAAGAAATGCAGAAGGTAATGCCCCGGAAGAATCAACACTCCAGTTACTTCAGTTTTGTCATGAGTTTTGGAGCAACCTGCATATCATGAAACACAAGTTTTAGAGACAGACAAGAGCCGAATTATTCCCCCTCCCAATTGAAAGATATTACTTACACATTTGTCAACACAGGACCAATAATCAAAATATTGTCCAGTGCAATGCTTGTGCCCGGTATCATCATCTTGGATTCTCTTAACGCATGCCTGCAACAAGGAAATACACATTGTTAACGATTCCGACCTTGCATGCATTTAGATTTCTTTTCCCATTCTTATGTGTTTTTTGCGGTTCCCTAAACAAATCTAGGGATTAAAGGGACTTATGATGACTTTCGAAATGGAAACTACTTATTATATCTATATGGTGCATGATGTAACCCGACACCCAGCAAAACAGATGCAATGATAACAGAAAAAAAAATGAAAGTTCCCGTCCAAACCAATATTTATAGGAAGCAGATTCATAAGGAATTACATTTTTTTTACTTGAACACCGTTTCTTTAAAAATTATTTACACAGTTCAAACAAATTTTTATGAAGACTTATATTCTTATCCCAATTTATACAAGTCATATACATCCATACTCATGTTTTCAACAATAAATTGAATCTAAAGCTCATCATGTATATAACTACATTTTCTGACATCTTCCTCTAAAGTCAACCAATTTTATAAACCATTAAGGAAAACAATTTCCAAGTACAATAAACTAGCTCGCTTGACTTAGTAACCTCCTGAAATGCTACATATAAAAAAAATCAACTTGCTAAGTAATAATATAATGTTCAGAAACAAGAATTTGTTTTCACAGATACATACAGGTCATATAACCTGGACAGATTCTGATAATCATAACTAAATGATCAATGTGCACATAGAATGAAAAGGTGCAAAACAATTGGTAGAGTTTCAGAATTGAATGTCTTGCATCTTAATTTCTGAAACTTACCTGATATTCAATTAAAGGCTTCACACATTTTGGCTTGCAAGAGTCTTCAAGGTACTTCTTGGGATCAACAGGCTCGTCATCCGCCCTACATAAGAAGAAAATATAAGAACAAGGGATAGAATACATACAAAATCTTAGAAATAGATAAGATACGATTCCAATACCTAGAGAAAAGTGATTAGCAACACAATAAGGTAGCTTCCAGTTAGTCAGTTAGACACAACAGAAAAATATAACCTCCATGTTACAAGACATAAAACAGACATAGATCTCAGAACACAGATATGCAGCTTCATCTATGATAATCAGGCATAAACGCAAACATTCAGTTTCAATTAAACCTTGTTTGTGCAGATTGCAGAATATCAGCTTCAACTACTCAACTACAATATAACGTGACATACTTCAAATTGACCTCCTCTTTTATTACATCATATTTGTTTTGAAGAAATACAAATTACAAAAAAATCTATACATCAAAATAGAAGTAAACTAACCATGAAAGTTTAATAATGACTTGTAATAGAACAGGTAATAATTACTTACATATCAAATGGATACTAGTCAAACAGCAAAGAGGTTGTTATGCCTAGCTGTCACCTGAAAGATATCGATCAATCGTCACAAAACCAACCATCAGGGCTAATTTAAGGGGAGAAAATGAAATGCTTATTGTAAGCTAAGATTAATGATATTAACAATGACAAATATGCAGATTGGATCAAAGTTATGATTGTATTTTTTATAAGAGAAACAGTTCTTCTCAAAGATTGGTACATTCTATTAATTAAGAAGTCAACAAAATCACATAGCAACCGAGAAAATACAACCTGTGATTGTCAACAATTTCCACAAATACCTGAAAACTATAACTACAGACAATCAAATCAACCAGTCATCATATCAGGTCAAACCCAACCAAGCCCTAACTTCGCATGAAACCCCAATCCCCAACTCCACGATTAATCAAATAAATTACTCTATCACATTTATAGCTCCACAACCCCCATCTCATACCCCTTATTCCAATCACTCCTTGAATACCAACACGGAATTGCAAAACCAAAGACAACAATCACCCAGAAAAGTTAAGAAATTTAAATTCCGACCAAGCTCTCTACTTGATTTCCAAAGATGATCAAACACGTTTTCGCGGAGTAATCCCACACACTATCAATCGGAAAAACAGACCCTTCTGGAAAAAAATCGAAATTGTTTACATGATTTTCAGTTACCAGATATCAGCGTCCACGGAACAGATCGAAATGAGAGTGGAAAGAGAGATCGGGAAAGAGAAAGGTCGTACCTTTTCGCAGCTAGAGACGAGAGAAGATTCGTTCGTATGGAGGCGAGATGTAGAGACCAACAATAAAGAGCTTGTGTTTTCGTTTCACTGGGCTGACACTTGCGGTTACCCTGCGCGTGGTGCGTATGGCGCACCATAACATTTCCCATATAATAAATGGGCCTACAATGCATGGGCCGAAGCCCATTACATTGCCCGTATAAATCTCCGAGATCTCTCCGTCTCGGACGGAGCTCTAGGACACTGGCTGACAGAGTAGGATCCATTTCCAGATCATTTCAGGTGAGTTCTTTGTTCCCCAATCTCTGGATTTACTACGCACTAGCGATTCCTGCGAATTCGGTTTGAATTGGAGGTTCATTGTTGTAGAATTTGATTCCAGTTTTCTACATTTTTTTTTCTTAGCAACCAAACGGGATTTACGTTTCTGGTTTTGTTTCGGGGTCACAATGTGGGTAGATCTGGTATGGATTTGTTCTAGAATTTGAGTTTAGTTGCTGAGATTGTTTTTCAGGTAGGTTGGTGTTTGATTTCAGTTTCAAATCCGGAATTTCGGGATCAACTATAAGCACTGTGTTTATGTGAGAATGTATGCGGTTGCTTGGTGTGGTTATTGATTTGATTTGTTAAGTTGATGTGCTCCAGGTGTTTGAGGCAACCTGTTCCGTGGATGATCTTAGTTGGAGATTGTTAGACTCTGAGTAAACTAAAATGGTATGTATTCATCACTCTTATTAATCAGGCATCTATGATTATGTTTATGGTTTAGTTCGATTACTAAATTGTTAAAGTTGTAGTACTTAGGAAATAAACAACAATGCTCCATAAAAGGACATTAAGAATTTAGAGTTTAATTGATGCATCTGGTTGGTGTGTTTCTCTCATTGCTTGCATGATCGGATTTCAGAGCCCCTGGTGCATACTTGAGGACTCAGCGTGTATACTGTCATGGTAGTATGTAGTTGTGGTTGAGTCAGTTACCACGATCATTTTGTAATGTGGGTCTTCATTTAGGATCACTTGATTATGGTCCACATCAGAGCGTGAAGTTTTGGGACGTTAAAATATGTTAATAATTATGATTTAAATAAAAATGATTATTCATCCTGAAGCAAAAATGTTATGTAACAACTGGCCAAGGGGTACCAATGGAAGTTATTTTTCTGTTGTCAGTAAGAAACTTCCAGCTACAGCTGGCCAAGGGGTACCAATGGGAGTTGCCTCTGTTTTGGACTTATAACACGTTGGGTACATTTGCACTCCTAAACTTTTAGTAGCATCATAAAACACTATAAGGTCTAGTTAATAGATTAAAACAACTATCTTTTTAACTGCCCGACCCGACTAACATTTGATGTCTTGCACTTGTGTTTTCGTGAGTCTTCTTTAGGTGGTCATCTTGTCTACTATCATGTTATGAATCATAAGTTACATTTTTGGTGGAAACTGCTAGTCGCAAGAGATAATACATTTTTTTTCTTTTCCTTTCCATATAGGTTGTCCTTGCAGCTTCTATTATAAGCAAGTCTGGAAAAGGTGAGTATTTCACTCCATACTTTGATTGGTATTCTGCCACTTCAACTTTCCCTTATTGTATTTGATCTGATTCTCATGGGAATGCATTAGTTTTTTTGTTGTTGTTGTATTAAGGCGTAGTATACTATTATGCTATTGTTTGATAAAAGTAAGCATCCTCAAGTACCAAATATGGGCTATTGAATTGCATGGGAAGATTGTATATATCGATGTATAACTATAAAGATGATTTTTTTGGTATATAGTTGACACATAATATTTGTTTGCAGTCCTTGTCTCCAGACAGTTTGTGGACATGTCTCGGATAAGAATCGAGGGTCTTCTTGCTGCTTTCCCCAAGTTAGTTGGCAGTGGAAAGCAGCATACCTATGTGGAGACTGAAAACGTGCGCTATGTATATCAACCCATTGAGCTTCTGTACTTGATGCTTGTTACAAATAAACAAAGCAACATTCTTGAAGATTTGGAGACTCTGAGAACGCTTTCCAAGCTTGTATCCTTCTTCTCTATGATTGTCATTTATATTCGTTAATTTAGTATGAATTAGGCTTTTAATCTGCACAGAACTATTGTTTTAGTAGCATATTGCTTTTTCTTGTTATAGATTTTTTTGCAACTATAACTAGCTTATACAGCAAGGAGGTGGGACCAAATATTCTTGCTCTGTGTGCTTCATATGCTCGCTTCTCCTCTTCTTGTAAATGTAAATTATCTGAAGGCCTCTTTCCATTTACATAATACTAGTTTACCTTAACAATTCTAGGTGCCTGAATACTCCTATTCTCTGGATGAAGAGGGTATTTGCAAGACAGCCTTTGAGCTGATTTTTGCATTTGATGAAGTCATATCTCTTGGGCACAAGGAAAATGTTACTGTTGCCCAAGTTAAGCAGTACTGTGAGATGGAGAGTCATGAAGAGAAGTTGCATAAGCTTGTAATGCAGAGCAAAATCGATGAAACGAAGGATATTATGAAGCGGAAAGCCAGTGAGATAGATAAAAGCAAGGTAATTTTCAACTCCCTGGAAATTATATGTAGTCTGAGTTATTCATCACACCTCAATTGAATATTTTTTTCTCATTCTGCAGATTGACAAGAACAGAGGCGATAAAGGTGGGTTTATGTCATCACAATCAATGGGCTCTATGGGTTCTGGAAGACTTGAGAGTAGCTTCAGTGAAATGGGCCTTTCTGGCGGCAGCAGTGGTGGCGGTTTTGGAAGTGGTTCTGGGTTTGGGGGATTAACCACCGATCTTGATTCTTACTCCAGCAAGCCAAAAGGTTGGTGGTCTTCCATATGGACAATTTTAATGCTTATGCATTTGATATGATGGCAAAGTATTTGTTATATGGTATATCATTACCATGAGTGCTCATGTTAAGAAGGTTATTTATTTTATGCCACCTTCCGTACCACATTCATTGTCATACAAAGTAAGTTGATAAAGGTGTCATTGTAAATGATACCTGAATGCATATCTAATATCAATGCATGGACCAGAATGTACATAAATGCATACTTGCTAACTAAAACGTGCATGCACATTAATTGATTTGTATAAATGCTGTGTATGGAGGTAGGTTTAGTTTTACAAGAATGTTGTCCTTCGTCAAAGACAACTATATTCCACTTCTTGCATAATGGCTATATCAGTGGGTGATTTTGGATTGGAGAGAAGTTTCTGAGTACTTGTTTTTTTGTATTATTAGGTCGTCCATCTGCATCTGCCACTGCTCCACCAAAAGGACTTGGTATGCAACTTGGCAAATCCCAGAAGGCAAATCAGTTCTTGGAATCCTTGAAAGCTGAAGGTGAAGTGATTCTAGAGGATGTGCAACCAAAAGCAGGTCAGATCAGATCAGCTACTCTACCACTGACTGATCCTGTCACTTTGACTGTTGAGGAAAAACTCAATGTATCTCTTAGGCGTGACGGTGGTCTCAGTAACTTTGATGTCCAAGGGACCTTGTCTCTTCAAATTCTTAACCAAGAAGATGGACTCATTCAAGTTCAGGTAGTTCTTCTCTACTCGTGCATACAGACAGTCCATAGTAAAGTGGCTATTTGGTATTTGTAGCCAGAAATTACTCTTTGTAATATGTAGTTTAGGCATTTTCCTTCTCTGTATGGGCGTTTATAAAGTTCCTTCTCCTTCCTGGAATTTGAACTATGCAATCCTTATTAGTGCATTGGAATTTGGATAGCACATAATTCCGTACACAAAGTTTTTATTATTTTACAGCAAGTGCTACTAATTTGAGTATTATACAATTGATTAGGAACTGTGAAATGTATGATTCTTATTCCATGACCATCAAGAACGTCATACTTATAGCAACATGTTTTCTAGAACAGTAATATTTGAATGCCTGCATGCAGTTGTGAATCTTAGTCATAAGCATTAGGTGTCAGTTTGCTAATGATTTCGTTCTCAACACTCATAAGTGTGCCACACTATGATAATCTCGTTCTTTGGTTTCAGATCGAAGCAGGCGGGAACCCAAGCATCATTTTCAAAACCCACCCTAACATGAACAAGGAGTTATTTACCTCTGGAAATATTCTTGGTCTCAAGGACCCTAGAAGGCCATTTCCCACTGGTCAAGCTGGTGAGGCTGGTGTTGGTCTCTTGAAGTGGAGAATGCAAAGTTCGGATGAGTCAATGGTGCCTTTGTCAAGTGGGTGCAAATCTTATGTATCATACTCCTTCTAGTGTATGACTTGTGTTATTTGCATTACCCACTTAATTGATGAGTATGTGTTACAGTCAACTGCTGGCCCTCTGTTTCTGGAAATGAAACCTACGTTAGCATTGAATATGAAGCTTCATCAATGTTTGATCTTCGAAATGTCGTGATATCGGTACCTCTCCCTGCTCTTCGAGAAGCTCCAAATGTAAGGCAGATTGATGGAGAATGGAGGTGTGATTTTAAACTCAACCATTGATTCTATTTTACTTCAATCTTTGATTTCTTGCTCCTGTTTGACTTAGTATGGTTCATGTATTTTTTTTTTTTCATTTTCGTGCCAAGGGAACAATTGCTTTTCAGACTTTGGTGCCCATACATACAAGCAATCAGTTACTATCTTTCAATGTGACTAGTTCCCATTTACCAAACTCAGTTTTTTGTCTCTATTCGGTTGTACAGGTATGACCCCAGGAACTCTGTTTTGGAGTGGTCAATTGTCCTCATAGATAACTCGAACCGCAGGTACTGTGGATTTTCTGTTTCTTTTTAATTTGTTGTGCTATCATTCTCTGTAAAAAGCTTACGGACAATATGTTCCTTTGCAGTGGATCGATGGAATTTGTTGTTCCTCCGGCTGATTCTTCGGCCTTCTTTCCCATATCCGTACAGTTTTCAGCTACCAGCACCTTCAGTGAACTGAAGGTTTGTTTTCCCTCGTATTTCGCAAGCACATATGCTTATAAAGTTATTACTGCTTTAACTATCTTTTGAATGGTTTCATGTTGTGTCACTAACCTATGGAACTGTACATGATTTAGTAGCCCTGCATTAGTTTCAGTAACAATTGATATATCGTGCTCTTTTGAAATCAATTGTGCATACCATATCCTAAATATCCACAAACCATCCTGGATAATGTATCCTCAACATGTCCAAATAAAGTATCTTAACCCCCTCGTTTTTTTTACTCGGGACTGTGCTCTAAAATTAATTACTCTTTTATTGCAGGTTGTCAATGTTTTGCCACTGGAAGGTGGAGCAGCTCCAAAGTTTGCTCAGAGGACGATTTTGGTAACGGAGAATTACCAAGTGATGTGAATGTATGTGAACAATATATAGTGTGTGATTTGGTAATTGTAGAGATCATACTATCTTTCTACAGATGGAAATGCCACTCGGAAAAGTGTTAATGCTGTGCTCAAATTGCTGTTGCTTACTGATACAAAACAAATTGTTTTACAAGTATTTCTATTTTCAGATGCGGGGATATACATACGCATGTCAAGAAAATCTCCTGATCTGATTCGGACAGAGTTGTAATTTGATTCCACTTGGATCTATGTTCAACGAAGTTAGCCCTATATTTTGCACGCGGAGAACTTTCTACAAGGGTATAAGAGTCTTGCCGGATCAATGATGTTTCATTGCATTGAGAGATCATTTAAATCGAAGTTCAAAAGTTGAGGTACGACAACCAAAAATCATTCATTCCACTCATCCTGTAGACTTGAGCATCAGCAACCAAGTAGTGCGCAAGTAGGGGGCTTGTACCGCCAGGCTAATGCCTGCGGTGCAGGACCCAGCCTTTGGGTCATGGCCCGGGCACGGTACCCTTCATGGGCCAGTAGCGTCAAGTCTCTCCATTTATGCTTCTTTTTTTAAAGAATAAACTTCAATGATGTACCCTCAAACAATTAAAGATGCATGTATTTCATTCATATAAAAAAGAGTTATTATACTGTATAGTCCTGGAAAGTTTTCTTACAAATAACCCTAAGACAAAAAGTACTGTTACAAACGGTGTTGAAGAAACCATTATAGGCAAACTAAATTTAAACTATAACGAAATTGACGAATATTGTTCAAGGTTTTGTCTAAACGATGTATATTCCGTAGAGTGCGGTCGAACTTGCATTCATTAGTTTTAGAAGGAGACAGCTCTTATCAGGGACCTCTCCCAGGGTCAGTCTTTAGAACATTGAATTCTTTTCATTCCTCTTAACGAGACTGTTTTTCAACCCTCGCTTATTTTAAAAACGTGTTTATATATTTCGTTTATTATATAAAAAAAAGTGATTTCCGATAATTTTCAAAAATTTACATTAATTTGGATGACAACCCCCAAAAAATAACGGTGATTTTTTTGTTAATTATTTAAAATGTATAAACTATCTTTCTAACACCTCAAATCCTAAATCTCTATTTTGTTTGTCTAACTATCTGAAGTGGGTATAGTATACAGTGGATTTTTTCACATTTTATTTGTCACAGTTCTTTCCAAAAATACAAACCTTTCCATATCTGTATCCACCTACACTTCAAATGTATGTACAAACTTAGGACCAAAATACTCATACTCTACTTCCAAAATTTTAAAGCAATGTTTTGGTATTAGAGCACAAACAACGGGTCGGCCCTGAGGCCTGACCTTCGTTTTTGCGGGCCGCGGACCGTCTCATTGTGGGACGGCTTTTACGCGGCCCGCGACCCGCAAAAACGCGGCCCGGGACTCAGGCCTCGCCCCTCGTCCCTCGCACGCGGGCCGGGCACGCGTCCCTCGCCATGCGTCCCTCGCTCGCCTCCCGTCCACTCGCGTGGCGACACGTGTCCCTACAATGAAAAAAAATCCGACCGTTTGAAAACGGTCGGTAACGGGTATTTTTTAAAAAAAATTAAATCTAAAACAATTTAAACCCTATAAATACCCCAACCCCAACCTCATTTTTTTCACACTCATTCTCCAATTTCACTCTCCCATTCCCACATTCTACTCTATCATTTCAAATATTCTCGTGAAAAATGTCGGGCGACGCAAGGTCTCGTGCACAATCAGCTGGTGACGAAGTAGGATTCACCCCCGACGAACTAGCACGGGATTTGCAAGACATTCTATCGGACCCTCGTGAGAACTCCGCTTCCACGGCATACTCGCAACCGGGTTCGAGCTCAGGTAATTGCAAACTATTTTTTTTTATTGTATTTTTTAAATTCATTTATTGTATTTATTTAATTCATTTATTGTATTTTTTAATCCATTTATTGAAATTTTTTAATTTATTTATTGTATTTTTTAATTCATTTATTGTATTTTTTGCGTTCATTTATTGTACTTTTTTTAATTAATTTATTGTATTTTTTAATTAATTTATTGTATTTTTTAAAATTCATTTATTGTCTTGTTGTTTAATTCATTAAACCAATTTATTTATAATACTTGTGTAATAAAAGTTTTGTAATTTCATATTTCCAAGGTCAATTCCGTCCACAACAATTCCAAATGGCACCACAATTTGGAATGCCGCCACAAGGGTTCCAGATGCCACAAGGGTTCCAGCTTCCACCACAATTCTACAACTACCCCGAGCACCCACTACCCGACGTAGGCGTCACCCGACCATCCTCTGCCGGACCTTCCCAACGACAACGACGATCCCGAGCAGCACAGCGGGATCCGAGGTTATGAACCAAGGAGGAAGACCTACACCTCATAGAGTGCTGGCTCAATACTACAAAAGACGCGATTAAGGGAAACTCTCAAGCCGGAAACACATTCTGGTGCACTATTGAGAGGAAGTTCAACACGACCGGAGGTCACCGCCAACGCGACTGGATTTCTATCAAAAAACATTGGGCCAGATGCCAGTCGCAGACAAGGAGGTTCCTCGGTTATCTGAAGACCTCCAAGGCCGAGTACCACAGCGGCTGGAACCACGAGCAGCACATGCAAAATGCGAAGTATATGTGGGCGGCTGTACGGAAGGAAGACAGACTGAGTGACCACCCAGCACATTTCGACATGGATCATTGGGTTAGGGAGCTTGAGGGAAATAACAAGTTCGCTGCCGAGGAAGGCACAATGGGTAATGTCCGCCAACAACGACAACGCTTGGATGAGGATGGGGCTTATATCTCAACCTCACCCACAAGCACAGGGGACGATTACACACCTCTTAGTGGCGAGTCCCAACAACCAGAATGGGGAGCTTCCGATCACAATGAGGGGAGTGAGGTCCCTTTCAGCGACACACCCCCCTCCCTTGAGGTCGATGCAAGTCCCCCTCAGCCAACTCGCTGAACGCGGCCGCAAGGAAAGAAGGCAGTGAAGGCATCAAAAAAGGCGATCGTCCTGATGGCCCAAATGGTTGCCTTCGCGGAGATGGAACGTACAAGGCAGGAAGGCAAGGTAGAAAGGACACGCATGATACACAAGATAACCGAAAAGTGGGAAGCAGACATGGCCTTCTACATGTCATTGAGGCAAACTGATACCTCCAACTACACCAAAGAAGATTTGGAAGACAACAAGTCGTGCAAGGCCCAAGTGTGAAGAGTCTTGGATGCGCTTGAAGGTGAAATTGAAGATCTTCGACGACAACAACCACCGGATGACGACCCACCACAATGATTCTTGAGCATGTATTTTTTTTGTTGTTGTATTAAAAGGGGATGAATAAAAGTTCAAGTTCATTTTTATTCGTGTTAAATTTATTTATTATTTTTTATTGTCATTAATTATTTTTTTCATATTTGTTTATATTTTATATAATTTAAACGGTTTCTGGTAAATAATTAAATAAAATAGTAAAATATCAATTAATTAACAACTCAGCATCCAGTCAGCACAAGGGACTCATCCCTAGGGACTCACTGTGAGCCTCATTGCAAAACACCCACTATTCTGAGTCCCTAGTCCCTCGATTTTGTCCAGTCAGCACAAGGGACTCAAGACTAGGGACTCACCAAGGGCCTTTCCATTGTACATGCTCTTCTGGTCCCTTCGACTCTTGTTTGTCCTTTTTTTATGTTACGTTCCAACTAAAGCATTGATTGTATACCTCATACTCACTTTTGTAAACATCAATGATGGTTCATGAAAATCGAAAGAAAAAAAATCCAGACAAAAATAGAGAAAACCAAAGAAATGCATAACAGATGATTGTAGATTTTTTTTTAAAAGCCAACTAATAAAACATGAACGCTACGAGCTATTTTTGAGTTTTAATACAAAGCTTTTCTCTAGAACATTTCTTCTTTCTCGCAAACCTTAGCACTTTTTTCAGTCTTTGATAGCTTACCGAGCTTTTTGGGTCGTATGGGAAGTTGTTGATGGTTCTTTCCTCCCCTCCACCCTTCACTACTCTGGTTTTCCTCTTCATATAGTTGCTCTATTTATCCCCTCTCCTTCCTTTCTCTGCCTTGCCTCTTTACTTTACTGTTTTACTCTTTAGATATAGGATTTTCTTCTCAGATTGGTCGTTCCCTTGTTGATCCAAAGTGTTTTTTTATTATAGAAAATAAAATATTTAATGAAGCATCAAGAAAAATTACAAAGATAGGCCCCTAAAGCTCAAGAAGAGACGGGAACAAAGTAGATAGCAGAAAAAAGAAAAACGAGAGCAACAAATCAATTGACCCCAACAGGCCGAAGAGGCCCATTACAATAAGTAGGAGTCAAAATTGCTTTAATCTTTCTGAAGTCTTATTCAGCCGATCCTCTAAGAGAGTGATACTCTCCCCAATCCGTCAACGGTAAAAAACGAAGAGAGCCCCAAGAAGACATCCGAAGGAGGAGTATCGCCAAAATCAACTATGAGCGACGAAAGATACCGGTCGTCTAGAGGAACAAGGGCTTGATCCAATCCTTCATACAGGTCTGTTAGAGAGACAGTGTTCGACCCATCTGCATCTGCAATCATATCCGCCCATCTGTTTGACTTGCTTCCAGATGAATCCTCAGGCCTATCAAAAGCAGTAGTGACAAGCTGAGGGGCTACCTGGTCGACTAGAGAGGAAGGAGAAATAGCAATGACGGGAAACTGCAAAGAGGTAGGGTTCACTTGAGGGGAACGATTCAGAGAGTTTCCCTAAGCTTTAGAGCACAAAGCTAACATCCCAAACTGACTAAGAAAAAGGATGGAGTCGACCAAAGCCATCTCGAGAAACACATCGACACGAAGGCCTGGTCCACGAGCGTCGACCACACGCCTTCCTAATGTGACAGTTGACATCAAACACATGCACCAAAGCTAAAGCCCGAGACAATTGAATCGGAGAAAGAGAACTCGGGTGAATGGTAACTAGCTGGCCGAGCATCCCAACTAGCCCAATAATGGAATCCGTGTTCAAGCACACTACCGAGAGACCAATGACTTCCACCCAGAGAAGACGTCCTTCATACAGAACACGACGGACACAGTCAGATAAGTCGAAGAACCAAAATTGCAACACCTTCCACCCATTGTGCTAAAGAGGACCAAATGTCATGATCCTCACAAGACAATACAAGAGAAAAGCCTGAGATCCCAAGTTTAGAGGATCAATCCCCGAGATCTCAACCAACCTAAGACCACTATTAATGTAACAGGCTTAGACCGAGGTGCCAGTTATACTGGTAACACTAAAGGTCGGTAACTTCCCAAACCTACGAGTCAAGGATAACATGCAGAGAGACGCTAGGTTTGTAGAAGTAACTTTGATCCTTTAGAGGAGTGGTGCAAAGAACAACGTCTGTAAGAGAGGAAGGACCAACATGATTAGGCCCCATCACGACGGATGGCGAGACCCGAGCGAACCCAACTACCACCCCTTCTAAAAAGCGATGGGGCGAAGAACACCCAACAAGTCTGGTGAACCTTTTCCCTACCTCAATTTGAATCCCATACTCCCATAAAAGGGACCCATTCGAAGCAGCTACAACATGACCAAGGTCCTCAGTATGTGCAAAGTACATAAAAGCAAAGTGGGTGCCTTTGGAGGCGAGTATCGACCCAGCATCAATAGCAGTTAAGGGAATAAAGCTGGAGAAGAGGTCTTTAGCTGATTAGTAGAAGTGAATTTGGGAATGTTATCAACAAACATTGGGAAGTCTTTCGCACTTGGAGCAACAAATGTTGCTCCAAAGTGTTGCCTTCGCATTTTTCCTTTTCCCATCTCATTTCTCAACCTCTGAAGATCTGAAAGGTTAGTGAAAAACTCTTCTCCATGGATCTCCATGGGTGTTGGACCCGGTGGAATATTTTTATGGTAGCTAAGCTATGGCGATGGTGGTTAACTTTGGTCGTGGTGGTTTCGGTCTTCGCCTTGTGTCGTTGGTGCTTGTCGGGTTCGGTTACATTTTTTATCTTTCAGGCAACGAAATCATGATCTTAGGATTTCTCTCTTTTCGGTGGTGTTGGCCAGGGTGGGATACCTCTTTGGTGATGAGATTAGTGTGGCGACGACGTTTTAGGCGTTGGATTAGTGACTGTTATGGTAAGCTTCCACCCTTTCTTTTCCTTTGCAGTTCACCATTTCCCCTACCTTAGTGGTGGTCGAGGACACCTGTTACGGTGCTGTTTGCCCATTTTGATCTCGTTGTGTTCTATTGTTTTCGGGGTTCAGGGTCTCTGGTGGAGCTCTTCGTCGTTTTAGGAGGTTTCGGCTGAGAGGGTATAACGGCTTCGGCATTTACAAGCTGAGGTTGGGACTTTAGGGTGTGATCAGTTTTTGGTTGAGCCTAATTTCACGCCCAACACTGTTTTAGGCATGCGGCCTTAGTTTCTACTTGTTTTTCATGGTTGTTGAATATAAGAATTATACCTTATTTTCATTTTCACTTGTTAATCTACTTGCTTTAAGTTTGTAAAATCTGGGTATAGGCTTTGTTATACCCTTGCCTTGTTTCATTGTATTTTTTTTATGGTTAGCCTTATTTTCCTTGTATACTCGAGGACATTAGTGTGTAAAATCTAGGTATAGGCTTTGTTATACCCTTGCCTTGTTTCATTGTATTTTTTTTATGGTTAGCCTTATTTTCCTTGTTTACTTAAGGACATTTCCATCTTCTTTTCCTACTACTCTACTTTAAATCATGAGATTTATAAAATATCGTTTTTCATGAAAAAAATTGAACATGAAAACTGAAGAAATGGAGTTTTTTGTGGTTGTTATTAGAGGACCAACTCAACTAAAAGCTTAAACTAAGCTCAAGCTGATAGTTGAAGGCCCAATTATAGTTATATTCTAACACGCTCCCTCACGGACAAGCTCATTTACGGGTTTGGAGGTGAATTATTTAGAAGAGGAGATGAACCCATTGAGAAGAGTGATAAGGGCTGGCCCATTTTTATGCAAATTTAATACATATAGAAGAAATTAGAAATTTTTGTAGAGAGTGGGGTTTGAACCTGGGTCCGTGAGGTGCCAAGCTCTGATACCATATTATAGAACCAACTCAACTAAAAGCTTAAGCCGATAGTTGAAGGCCTAATTATAGTTATATTCTAACACGGGCCCTCACGGACAAGCCCGTTTACGGGTTTGGAGGTGAATTATATATAAGAGAAGATAAGCCCATCGAGAAGTGAGATATAAGAGAGGGCCCATTTGGGGGAAATTTGATAAATTAAGAAGAAATTAGAATGTTTTTGTAGAGAATGGGGTTTGAACCCGGTCCGTGAGGTACCAAGCTCTGATACCATATTAGAGGACCAACTCAACTAAAATCTCAAGCTGATAGTTGAAGGCCCAATTATAGTTATATTCTAACATGCGTCCTCACGGACAAACCCGTTTACGGGTTTAGAGGTGAATTATTTAGAAGAGGAGATGAGCCCATTGAGAAGAGTGATAAGAGCTGGCCCATTTTGATAAATAAAGAAGAAATTAGAAATTTTTGAAGAGAGTGAGGTTTGAACCCGGGTCCGTGAGGAATGAAGTTCTAATACCATATTAGGGAACCAACTCAACTAAAAGCTCAAGCTAAGCTCAAGCTGATAGTTGAAGGTTCAATTATAGTTATATTCTAGGGAAAACCCTGAATCCTAACTGTGTTGGAAATGTGTTTTTCACGTCCTAACTGAGGGTCACCTATTGTTACATGTCTTATACCAAAGGTGGTTCTTTTTTACAAAACATGAAAAATGACACCAAAAAAGTGGTATAATGTTCGCATTCGATGGTTTTTCCTCTTAATCTTTGTATAATTTGCGTTTATCAGTGCACTACAAGAGGTAGGTGATATAAATTTACCAAAAAAAACTTTTTTGTGTAATTTTTCATGTTTTGTCAAAAAAAATCACCTTTTGTATAGGACATGTGACAAAACGTGACCTTTGGTATTGGGCATGTGACAAAAGGTGACCTTTGGTATAGGACATGTAACAAAAGGTGACCCTCAGTTAGGACGTGAAAAAACATTTCCAACACAGTTAGGATCCAACGTTATCTCTATATTCTAACATGCGCCCTCACAGACAAGCCCGTTTACGGGTTTGGAGGTGAATTATTTAGAAGATGAGATAAGCTCATTGAGAAGAATGATAAGGGCTGGCCCATTTTGGGCAAATTAGATAAATAGAGAAGAAATTAGAATTTTTGTAGATGGTGGGGTTTGAACCCGGGTCTGTGAGGAGTCAGGCTCTGATACCATATTAGAGAACCAACTCAACTAAAAACTCAAGCTGATAGTTGAAGGTCAAATTATAGTTATATTCTAACACGCACGCTCACACACAAGCCCGTTTACGGGTTTGGAGGTGAATTATTTAGAAGATGAGATAAGCTCATTGAGAAGAATGATAAGGACTGGCCCATTTTGGGAAAATTAAATAAATAAGAAGAAATTAGAATTTTTGTAGATAGTGGGGTTCGAACCCGGGTCCATGAGGAGTCAGGCTCTGATACCATATTAGAGAACCAACTCAACTAAAAACTCAAGCTGATAGTTGAAGGCCCAATTATAGTTATATTCTAACAATTGTGTTGTGGTTCTTGTTCCTCTAGTTTGTTGATTATTGTTTGTGAGGTTCCTCTCATTGAGATTGATTCGTCTCTTCGTTTGCAAAGAACATATTCGACCATGAAAAAAAATAGATGCAAGTATATATCCACTCGCCTACAAAGAACCCTTAAACTTATTTTGTTTGTATCAAGCAGAGTTACTTTGCTCTTAGTTTGGCATCAAAAATTACATCAAACATGGGTGTGCATCACCGCCGCCACATACTTGGCCTTAAGTGGAACTAGAATTACTGACAACAAACAGATTTGGGAACTAGGAAGTTCGGTACGGAGAGGAGTGACATTTGTTTGATTTTTTAGTGATCATCGAAGGGTAAAATAGTCTTTTTACAGGTAATTTTGAAATGTAACATAAATGATTGTTTTTTAATAATAAACGAAAAGTATAAACACGTTTTTGAAGAATGTATTATTGAGATTATATTTTTTAAAATAATATAATTTTTAATAATACACATCAATTTAATGGAACATGTGGTATATTGTGGTACTGCCATATGCTTAGCCATCATGATTTACTTTTTGAAACAATACTATAAATTTTTTTGAGCTGATGTGGAAGCTTTATTAATGAAACAAGATAAACAAAAACATGAGGATGGAAATGAAAAGGGAGAGACAATGTTCGAAGCCGTAGGTAATGAATACTAGCCATATAACAAAGTATTCGGCTATATTAGGGAGGAAAAGTAAGAGGCGATCTTCTGCTTGTTGGATGGTAGTGAAAACAATACTTTGCTCATTTCCTGAATCGGCCTGGAAATGTCCGTGATAATAGACTAGGGGCGGTTTAGGAAAACACAGGCGACTAAGGAGAACGCTAGGAAATGGGGGAACCAGGTTGTTGAACTTGCACCGACTTTTACATGAAGGGATATGCGTCCCCATACATACCCTGTATCATGGGGGGCTCATTTTCCCTAACGAAGCTGCTTGGCAGACCTCGCTTCATCTTGTTCCAGGATGACTTGTACTTTGACCGGTGTGGGTACATCCAGGATCCTTTTCTTTTGAACCAGCGGGGAGGCTATCAGTCTTGCATCCGAGAGGTTGAAATTGATGGCCCCTTTCCGTATCTAACGAGTGGTAGGGCAATAGTAGTGGGTGCAGGGGCTTGCATTTCCCCCTTTCTAAACATGAACATCTCTTGGTTAGGTAGGAGGTGTTGTGTCGTTTCTTCTAGGGTTGCTTCTACTCCCCGAGCTCTTGAATGAGACGGGTTGGAGGGAAGGGAGTGGACTGTAAAACCCATTATGTTTAAAAGAGTATTAAAGTGCGATCTGGTACTTGGGGGGTTGTTTTTGCAATCAAGTTTGGTTGGAGAAGAAAAATAAAATAAAATAAAAAGCATTTCTGGGCTGGACTAGGCTGTCAGACCCGAACTGGGCCTGACCCGCGCTGAACCAAGCCCAAATTATTTCGAGCCCAAACCCTAGTGTTAAAAGAACACAGCGCTGCTTCAGAATCCTTTTAAGCGTATGCTTACCGAGGACTCTCTCTCTCGCGCGCAGCTTCTTCCTCGCGTACCCAAAACCCAGAAATCGTCGCCGCCGCCCTGCGTCGCCGTCGCACCTCCTCCGTCCTCAACTTCTTCTTCTTCAGCTCCTCTCCATCTTCCCTCTCCTTCATCTACTTCCATCCTCAAACAAACCCAGCGCCCTGAAACCCTATTTCCCCTCCGCCCTCACGACCGTTCAAAACCCTCGTCGGGGTTGATTCGAAGACGTCTGTGCCTGATTCAGGCATCTTCGTCAACGGTGAGTCGTTCCTCACCAGTTCCACCTTCCTCACCCTCTTCTTCGTCGGACATCACGAGTTCCGGGTTCGTCTTGGCTTCGGACGGGACCGGAGAGCGTCGTCGGAGTGCTCAAGTTCCAGATCTGGAACTTGCACGTCGGCGAGCTCTTTGGCCGTCAGATCTGGCCGGGAGAGCTCGGGCCTCGCCCCAACCGACCTTCCTTTCGCTTTCTCGAGCTCCTGGCGTAACCGCCGCCGTCAAAACCGTCGTCGTCACCGGAGTCCGCCGGAACCGTAGCCCTGTCTACCTTCATTCACGCCTCAGGTAGGACGAGACCTCGTGTTAGGCTCGGGCCTGGATTCAGTTGGGCCTCGGGCCTGGACGGGTTTGGGCCTCGGGCCTGGACCAGTCTGGGCCTAGGTCTGACTGAATCTGAGTCCGGGTTCGACTCGGGTCTGGATCCGGGCCTGGGTCGGGCACGGGTCGGACCGGGTCTGGGCCTGGATCCGGGTCGGTTTCCGGGTTCAGGTCGGGTTCCGGGTCGGCCGGGTTGGACAGACTCTTTTAATTAAAATAAAACTGATTTAACGACACTTTGGACTAAATCGGACTTTTATTGGATTAAAGGGCGTAATTAAAGGAAAGGGCGAACTGTTAATTTAAAGAACTTGGTAATCTGGACCCGATCTGATTTTGGATCGTTTGTGTGTAAACCCAGACTCGGAGCTAGACTTCGCCCGAGAGCTTGGACTTCGCCCGAGCAGACGAAGACCACTCCGATACCCGTGTGAAGAACGGAGGAGCTACTGATCGTCTTTTCAGCAGAGTGTATTAGAGGAAGACCTCGAGGTAGGGAAAGCCTTAACTTCTTATTTAAACGCCTAGTATGCATGATTAGGATAATAAAATCGGAGAGGTCCTAGAATTGCCTATAGGATGCGAATAACTAGAATAATCGTATTTCAATTACTAATAAATGGATGAGTCTAGTATGCATGCTTAGGATGACGACGACTAGTGAAGCTTGCTTTCATTACTTGGGAATTGATTTACTGGTAGAGAGGCTGTGAAGAGCTCTCGGATTAGTTGTGTGCTAGGTTCACATGCTTGGTTGTTAGTATTATGATAAACTAAGGGTCTAATAAAACTAGTTAGTTTAATTGATTGAATGCTTAATTGACCGTTCACATGATGTTGATTGGGTGAGTGATTGTGTTGATATAATTGTTGGTTGAACGGATGATCGAGTATGACTGGTTGTGCCAAAGGGGTACAATCAGGTGATCGATGTACCGCTGGTTCGTGACAGGTAAGTTTACGGTAAGTGTGGAATGTTATTTGTTGTCTTTGCTGTGATGAAAGTGTGATTCGGGCATTGTTCATTGTTGGACAAATCTAGTGTTTGTTTATTTACTCTTATTCTTGAAATGTTTGTTTGTTGTTTGGTTCGGTACTACACCGGGGGGGGGGGTAATCCGGTGCCGTTATGGTGGTTGGAGTTGGACATATCCTACGGGATATTGAGTGATGTGAGGAGCCTATGGCTCGGCAGATCCTACGGGATATTGAGTGATGTGAGGAGCCTATGGCTCGGCAGATCCTACTGGATAATGATGGGATTACTTCACGTGAGATGGTTCTGAGGTTTCACCCAAGGATGTGCGTCCTACGGAAGCACTACCTTGGTTCCCAATGACTAGGGTCCTTTGGAGACATTTTCGAGAATATCGAAGATGAGCATCCCTATGAGATAGTGTCCGGTACTCCAATGTATATGTCTCCTTCGGACCGAGGGAAAATCTGAGGTGATATGAATACTCTAGTGGATCGGAATACGGGAACCGAGGTGACACTAGAATCTATTCATGGATCGGAGGCTTGAGAAAGCAGGTGGTTGGCGTAATATCAATTACTTCCATTTAATCGTTATGATACCTTATGTTAATTCTGTTATGGAACCTTTCAATTTAATGTTATTTTCAAGAGTACGAGTCTATCTTATTCCATCTTGTTTATATATTATTTCATCGTACTTATCTTATTCTGTCTGGTTACGCTTTATTCCATTGTGGTCGTATTTGTTGTTATTTAAATCATTCGTTTACACAGTACAGTGTTGATCCAAGGGTTGAATTGTTAAGGTTTTTCCTACTGAGCGTAAGCTCACCCCTTTGTTTCTCTTACTGTTTTACAGGAGTACCCGATGTCTAGAGAGGCGAGGCTTGGGAGCTTCAGTTATCTTGGGTTTTAGCTTTGACTTATGTTGGTCGTCGTACTAAACATTTATTTATTACTTTACTTGTTGAGCTGTGACTCACTGGAGATTCTAAACTTTTATTTGATGATTTGAGGAGATTTACTTGTCTATTTAAAGGTTTATAATTGTTATTTATTGTTTTTCTTTACAAATTCTATTCACGTCTCAAGTCCGGTCAAAACTGAATTTGGGGTGTGACAGAGTGGACACGAGTAGCCTTCTCCATGTATGTGTCAAGGGTCTTAGGCGGGAGGTGTTGTACCAGTTTTGGGGCTGGCAGTTCCAAAGGAGGAAAACATGTGTATCCAGTGCTGCAAATTTGTTTCCTAATTTGGAGATTTGTTTCCTAAATGTGAAGATATTAATGCGATAGAGTTCAATCTGTTTGAGAAAGTAAGATTCGTTTCCTAAACGTGAAGATACTCATGCATAAGAGTTCTATTTGTTTAAGGAAATAAGATTTGTTTGTTTCCCAAAAGTGAAGATATTTTGTGATAGTGATCTATTCGATTTACACTACACTAGCTTTGCTCTTCTCGGATGAGGCCCTTTCCATGACATCGTACAAGTTAAGTTCTTTTGCGACGGAATACCCATGGCATCGCAGAGGAGTCGGATCCCTTGGCGGTATCTCCGAGTATCAAGGATGGGGTCCGACCAATCCCTTCGTATACCTGCCTTGATATGGGGGATTTTCGGTACCATGAGGGACAAGTCAAACCGAGGTAGCCTTGGAGGGTGGGTGGGATCATTTCTTCAGCATTCGACCACTTGGTGGCCTATGCATCCATAGTAAAAACAGAAGTTCGGGAGTCGGGCATACTGAAATCGGACCCAGGTTGGTTTCTAGTGGTTCGGGACGGTATACGGCTCGTACGACGGAGAGGTGTGGCCAAATCCTTCTAGAAGCGGATCATCACTATCCCTCCCCATGCCATTCTGGCCTTGTCAGTCTTGACGTCGATACATCCTCTTGGCGTTTCTCCTAGTTGATGGCCCGTTTTTATTGTAAGACTGTCCATTAGGCTAGATACAAGTGCCCATAATTGGATCTGTGGGAATGGCAGAGTAGCTGGGTTGATTCCTGGTTGGAGGTCTTCCAGTATGAGTAGGGCTTTCTTGAATAATCATAGCTCCCCACATCTTATTCTATCTTTCTCTTCTTATGAGGTAAAATTGAATCCCGAAATACCCTACCCAATGTTCTTGATGACCAGGCTTTCGTGGTGATAGACCTTATTCATGACTCCTTCCACAATTTCCTAGTCATAGTGGCATGTGGTGAAAAGTCTTCCAACCAGGCCAACAGTTGTGTGGACTCGGATGCATTCGACCTCTGGATTCTTTAGGACGCATATGATATCGTCCTCCTCTTCGTCCATCTGGAGGGCATCAAAACTGTCTTGGAGGGTTAAGAGGGACTTCAGATGAGGACGGTCTGTCCCTCGGGTTCCTGGTGTAGGTCGAGGGAGCGGCTTGGTGTGGTTGATCGTGGGGTCGACCTATGGCCCTTGGTCGTCGTCATTTTCATCCCCCAAATCGGGGGTGGCGTTGGAAGGCTATCACCGTGCTGATCTGCCACAACAATTCCTGGTAGTAAATCTATCGGGATGGGAAGCATGTAGGCGTCCGGAGGCGTCATCGGTCCTTGTGGAAGGCATGGGATTTTGGGAAGCAACGCCAATGTTATAGTTCCTAGTCGGATTGTTGTTGTGGAAACGACGAGGCCTGTGGATGGTATTACTGGTTCTAGGATCGTGGGTGAAACAAGGACGCTGGAGATAGATCGTCCTGGACGGTGGTCGCGGGATGTAGTCAGAACTGGGACAACAAGCGGTCGGAGGAGGACCAGAACTGACGCTTGGCCTTCTTTTGGTAGCGCAGAGGCTTTATATTCTCATGGCTTGGCGCCAATGGCATGTAACGAGGCATTTCCTTCGAAAAAAGCGCACGGGGGACAATCTCGGGGTCCACACAAGACTGCACATGGTTGAGAGATGGTTGGTCAGGCTCTTCGAGGCGTAGTGGTGGTGTGGGGGCCATGGAAGCAGACAAAATGATGGATTGGTGGGGAGGACAATACGTATCTAGAAAGGCGAGCGATAAAACGAGTGACTGAATTCGTAGAGAAAGAGGAGGTGCAAAACCTTAAATGCACAAGTTTTAGTAAAAAATTCTAAAATTTTGATTAACACAAACTATATCGTAATTAATTATTGTTTAATCATAATTGTTATTAGTCTTTAAAATTCATTTTTCTATTTTTTTGGCCCATTAAAATCAGATTTTTTTTCAGGGATAAATCAGATGAAATTGGTTCAAAAACATGATTAGGGAACACTATTCAGTAAAATGAAACCAGTAAAGATTGTTTGGGTCAGATATGATTTGTTCTTCTTAGAGCACCCACAGTCGTGGGCGATAAGCTGCTGGCGAGGAGAAGTCGCCGGCGATGAACTGGCGAGGAGGTCGCTGGCGAGGTCTGCTGGCTACGTGCTTCTTGCTGGCAGCTCACGTCGGCGAGATGAGATGAGGATCTTAAAAAATATTATTTCTCCAATTAAAAATGCTTGGTTTCAATGCTATTTGTTTTGAAAATTAAACCCCACCTATATTATCCAACAAATATCTGTACGTCCAATCGAATAACCTTGATCGTCGATCACCATAACTACAACATTTATGATAAACCTAACCTAAAACCTTATATAAACCCACCCTCACAAACTAAAAATGCACACACTCTCTACTATTCATCCTTCTCATACACTATCGTCCCGACACTCATCCTTCTTTGTCCGTCATCATGGAATTCGATCCTGAGGACATGGAACTCGATTCTATGTTGAATGACATGCTCGACGACTGTTTGTCAACCGAGGAGATGTTGGACGACGCTTTGGTGGATTCTCCACCAAAGAAGCGCAAATACATTCGACGTGACCGGGAAGCCGCAAACGAACGGTTAATGAATGATTACTTCAACACCAACCCTGTGTACATCGAGGTACAGTTTCGGCGTCGGTTTAGAATGCCAAAGTCGGTGTTCCTCCGTATCGTTCATGCATTGGAGTAGCACGACGATTACTTCAAGGAAAGGTTTGATGCATTGGGTCAAGTTTCATTATCTCCTTATCAGAAATGTATTGCCGCCATCAGGCAATTATGTTACGGTATTGCAGCTGATGCGTTGGACGAGTATGTGAAGATAGGGGAAACAACGGCTTTG
Organism: Erodium maritimum; assembly: GCA_963921825.1. Classification (NCBI taxonomy): domain Eukaryota; kingdom Viridiplantae; phylum Streptophyta; class Magnoliopsida; order Geraniales; family Geraniaceae; genus Erodium; species Erodium maritimum. The sequence continues at coordinate 24,229,799 of OY997590.1, forward strand.
GAATGTTTGCGCACATTTTGCAGCGCACTGAATAAAATCTTTGGTGGTACATACCGGCGGAAGCCTACACAAGCTGATATGGACCACATTTTGGCGGTTAATGAAGCGCGCGGATTCTCGGGCATGCTTGGAAGTCTTGACTGCATGCACTGGGAGTGGAAGAACTGCCCAAAGGCCCTTCGAGGAGCACATTCCCGAAGGGACCACGACAATCGACCAACTGTTGTACTTGAGGCGGTTGCAACTCGTGACTTATGGATTTGGCACTCTTTCTTCGGCATGGCGGGGTCGAACAACGATTTGACGGTCCTGAACCATTCGAAGTTGTTCGCGGACGTTATCAACGGTTGGCAACCACCGGTTGCTTACACGATAAATCGTAACAACTACACGCTTCCTTATTATCTTGCTGACGGTATTTACCCTTCGTGGCCGGTGTTCGTAAAAACAATTCCATTACCGTCAACGCCGGAACAGAAGAAGTATGCTGAAGTCCAAGAAGCGTGCAGGAAGGATGTGGAACGAGCTTTCGGCGTACTACAAGCTCGGTTTCATATTATCAAACAACCGAGCCGGTTGTGGGCTCCCAAGTCAATCGGTTTGGTAATGAATGCGTGCATTATACTGCACAATATTATAGTTGAGGCTGAACGTCATACATACGACGGGTATCGTGAACAAACAGAAGAAGGTAGTCCAAGTCAACCACCCATTGCACGAGGAGGCTTCGTCCCGACCAATGTCATACTTGGAAACACTCAGAGAATGCAAAATGAACGTATGCATTCCCGTTTGAAGGACGATCTTGTCGAACATCTCTGGACTAAATTTGGAGACGCATAGTTCATCCACTGTCGTCTTTTGTGATCGAGATGTTAGTTTTCATTATTATGTGTTCGTTTCCTTTATTCGATGTTAGTTTCCTTGGTGTTAGTTTCTTTTTATCTATGTTCGTTTTCTTTTTATCTTTTTATCTAAGTTATCAATATTTGTTGTTTTCCATTTAAAATCTATTTTTAAAAAATACATTAAAAAAAATTGTTTTTTTATTCATCTCGCCGGCGCCTCCCTGCCAGCCCACTGCAGAACTCGCTAGCGGTGAGCCGACGAGATGACTGTGGATGCTCTTAACAATTCGGAAAGCACTCATGGATATGACACTACCAGCATCACAGACTATTTGGGGTGAGACATGATTTGTTCTTTTCAAGCAGTGGTCATGATCTGAATTTGAACACTTTCCGTAAAGTTAGAGAAGTGGGAAAGCTTAGAACTCCAACACCAAAGATATAAATCACTTGAATTTCATGTTTACCCCTATTCACATATTATATCTAAAATATTTATTTTGATTCATTCTATCACATCACATCTTTAATATGATGAAATGGTGTTGATGTGTTAATAGTCTCACAACATAAATGATCAACATTATATATTTTTAATGCCAAAATAAATAACATTACATTTTGGATATTAAATTGAACATACTTCCAAACAATACAACACGAGGGAAAATAATGTCATAGCCTTCAGTTGTGATCAATGATGTAAAAATCCCCGCTTGGAGGCGCCTAGGCCCCGTCTAGGCGCTGAAATGGGCTCTGCCGACCCGATTTATTCTCCTAGACGCTCCAGGCCGTTTGGGTGGAATATGACCGATTAATCCCCGATTCGGCCGATTAATCACCGCCTGGCCGATTAATTAAGCGGTCGGTCAGGCGTCGGGTCGGATTTATAGTTAAAAAACAGTTTCCAACCTTCTACAAACCAAGTGAAACCATAAAATTATGCTAGTTGATAGTCATACTTATTGATATTCTTTTAAGAATTGTATGATACTTTTAGTTTAATACAATATTTATGTTTTCTATTATATTTAATGTTCGATATTATTAATATTTTTTATATAGTATAATATAAATTTTGATAATATATAATAAAAAGTAATAAAATAATAATCCGATTAATCCCCGCCTAGCGCCTAGGGCCCCTTCCCGCCCGACTAGCGCCTAACGTTTTTTACAACCTTGGTTGTGATGCAGACAGAGTCAAATGACACCTAAAGACAGCTGCCGAACCTATCTTGAAAAAATCTGCTTTTTTGCTGATATTATCAACAGTGTCATCTCTTATACACTCATAGATGGAATGTCTGTCCCTTTCCTTCTGCAATACTCACATTTATGAATATATAATTACATTATGAGCACCAATTAATCACAGGCAGCTCAAAAGAGAGTATTGATAAGTTTTCCCTTTCATCATCCTCATGATCTTTTCGGTCAATCCAGGCAATGGAAAAAGCAGAGAAAATCCAGGCAAAAGACGATTGTTAATAGTTCCTTATGTAGTAATTGAAGCATGAGGATAAGTAAGAAAGTAGTAGATCAAATGGAGCTATCAACAACAGGCTAAAGATATCTTTTTATCAATGATAGTGCACTTTGATGACATTAGAATATCCCCTCATTGATTGAACCATTGATATTTGCTATAAAGTAACTATCTGATAAGGAATTTACAGACTACCCACTAATTAACTTGATATATTCAGTGTTTGTGAAAGAAACGCAAAGTTACTACAATAATTCACTGATTGAAAATCCAGGTATAAGACAATTGTATAAGAATAGTATACTAAAAAGGACCAGGAAAAGCTTACATCATTTAGCCAGTGTGTCTCTCCAATCACATCACCAAGACTCCAACCACCTTGACAATTCTACACCAAGAGCACAAGATAAGCTTATATAAGTAGATATTAGCAAGCAATATGTAGTACTTGCTTGTTTCTTGAGAATCATTACAAGATGAAAATCAGCCTTGATGGGTGGAAGCCGGTCATGGCAATGGTGCTGGCTCAGACCGGATATGCATGGATGACCATCTTCAACAAGTTGGCTGCAGATGATGGAATGAACATGAGAATCCTTGTCGCCTACTGCTTTATGTTTGCAACTGCCTTCACTGTCCCCCTAGCTCTCATCCTAGAAAGGTCAGTCATCCAATATTCATAACTTCATCTCTCCTTTTCATATCACCTGGGTTTAGTATATTGTTGAACAGGACAAACCAGAGAATACAACGGCCTTAACAATTTTTCTGTTGGTGTTAATATGCAGGAGAAGCAGACCGAAGCTTACATGGATGGTACTCTTCCAAGCTTCTCTTTGTGGATTGTTTGGGTAATATATGTTGGCCTATCTCTCCACATGTACAGCTACACATAAGTACTAAGCTTAAGTAATGATTGACCTGCAGGGGTTCATTGGCTCAAAACTTATATGTGGAAAGCTTATACTTGACAACAGCAACATTTGCTTCAGCCATGGTTAATCTCATTCCAGGAGTCACTTTCATCCTAACCCTTTTTTTCGGGTACTCTTACACAATTCTCTTCATTCATTATTTTTTTGATGAAACATCCTAGGTTGGATCATTTGGTTTTGTCACAACTTCATAATTGAAATCCCAGTTCAATCCCATAAATAAATTATACAACAAAATGTAGAGGGTAAACTTAAGTAGTAGTTTTTAATTATCTGACTGGCCCCCAAAAGGCAAGTCAGCACACCACTTCCATAAGCTGTGACATGCATTATTTTTTTCTAGGTTGGAGAAGCTAGCACTAACACTGCCGGGGATGGCAAAGGTTGTGGGAACATTGGTGGGTGTAGGTGGGGCAATGGTTTTCACTTTCTATGGAGGTGCGGAGATTGAGTCTCCACACATTGACCTTTTGCAGAATCTGCGCAATGATCACCAGCACGGAGGCCAAGCATCATCACATACAGACTTCGCCACAAGAATGTGGGGCTGCTTGGTAGCTTTGGGAAATTGCTTCTCTTATGCAATGTGGTTAATAATTCAGGTCAGTTGACAATTAATCTGCAGATCCGAAATCTAATCATCTCATTTTTTTGGTCCTTAAAATTGCTTTTCCCTAACGAAATATAGGATAAGATGAGTAGGAGGTACCCATGCCACTACTCAAGCACAGCCCTAATGACAACAATGGCATGCATCCAGTCAACAGTGATTGCCTTGTGCCTTGAGAGAAACTGGAGTGAATGGAAGTTGGGTTTCAGCATTAGGCTCCTAGCAGCATCATATATGGTATGATCCTCATTATGCATGGTATCTCTGATTTATGCCAAACCCGAGTCTAATTATTGGGCAGTGAACTTGTTGGTCATGTCAAAACATGTACTTGATACAGTGCAATTCACATGTGATTGCTATGTAGTTCACTACTTCGTACCTTTGATAGCAGAAATGAGCATTTGCTGATCTGAGGTTGATGTTGTGTACCATGTGTTGAAGGGGATTGTGACTTCTGGGCTGGTAGTGATCCTCATTGCTTGGACTGTGCAACGGCGAGGCCCACTGTTTGTTTCGATTTTCACACCTCTGTCACTTGTGATTGTAGCTATTGTCGGGTTCTTGATGCTGGACGAAAATCTGCATGTGGGGAGGTATCTCATATCAATTTCCATTTACAAACGATAAACTAGTAAACATGCATGTTATACGAATCAGAACGCATAAATTATTTCCATCTGAATTTTGATTTGCAAATGACAGCATTGTGGGAGGAGTGGTGATAGTGTGTGGATTATACATGGTGCTGTGGGGTAAAAGCAAGGAAATGACAGAAGAAAAAGAAGCTGAATCCACAGAAATGATAGTCAAGTCTTCTTCAGTAAACAACAACATTACAGGCAGTGCAGCAGATAGCCACTCAACATTGAATGTTGTTGTAGACAAAGACTCATCATCATCTAAGGAAAATGAACCCACAAAAGAGTAGATTCATAGAGCAGATTCCTTCTTGTATGTTTGATGCCAACAAAACAAAGTAAATAAATTTGATCCTAAATGTGATTAATTACTATAATAATACCATTACTAACTATCAAGTTTTCCTAAACCAAAACACTAAACCCTAATTGAAATTCAGCTCATTTACACTCAAACCCTCACTGAGCCTGACCTTAAGCCTGAGTTTGGAGGGAAAGGAATCATTTCACTCGAGCGAAATCGGAAACGCAGACCCATACACACTCATATTAACCCTGAAACCGACAGTAACGCAAATTTTGGTGAAGACAATTGAGAGAGAGCACGCTAATGGAATTCATCAGAAGCTAAGGAACTGAATCACAGGACGGTAATTTCATGCCCGCGTAGCCTTTGACGGAGAGAATGGTACGGAGCTCCGGTGGAGGATGCAGAGAACTCCGGTGAAGGCTTTACTCTTCTCTTTACTGGGTGGAGTGGAGAGACCGTTCATCCTTGGACATTTGAGCAAATAATGCAATTGTGAAGGACTAGGCTTGTAATTTTAATAGTACGTTGGCCAGGCCAGACTGCCAAGCGGCCCAAGCCCACTCATGAATACAAGACAAGCTCGGCCCTCTTTAGAACTAAGTTATTTTATATAACAATTATAGTTCTACTTATCACCAGTTAATCAGAGTGGCGCAGCGGAAGCGTGGTGGGCCCATAACCCACAGGTCCCTGGATCGAAACCAGGCTCTGATAATAAAATTATTTTATGTTCTTTTTCTTCTGTTGGCCCATAAACCGGTTTTGATGCATACAGCCCAAGCCCAATAAGCCGGTTATGATGCGTACAGCTCAAAGGCATTGTGGTCATTTGCCATATTCTGGTTTGTCGGTCCAAGTGTCCAACAATGACGTGATGTGAGCCTTACCTTAGCCCATAAATCTCTCACCTAAACCCATTGACCTTAAAACTCGGCCTTCATCTAACGGTCCAATTATTTCTCTAATTCGAAAATTGAAAAAAACAATCAATTTAAATTTTAGACTAATAGTAGCTGATGACTAATTAGATGTTTTGATACACGAATTAATTTAATTTTAGAAATATTATCTCTAAGTTGAAATAAGTTATTTTGACTCTTATTTGTGGATTATTAAAAACTTCACGAGCTTAACAAAATCTTAGTATTGATCTGAATAGGAGAAGAAGGGTCCACCAGTGGCTGTATCAATATTTACCACTACTCTAGTAGTGGTTGCTTAGAAGTTTCATTTCTAATTCATGTATTGTGAACCATGTGGAGGTGGCTGAAAAAGTCAAGGTCAAATCTACAAATTCACTAAATAACATTTTATATGTTTAATATGCAAAATTAGATTAGAGAGGGTCATGTCATGAAAGCAAAATAATTACTTAACTTGCATCAACCACTAAAAAGTCAATGGATATGTTCAAAAAGAGATCTAAATAGTTGCTACAGCTAAAAAAATAATTAAATCAATGATTAAATAAATTACTATTTAAACAAAATTACATACTTATTGATAGACAAAATGGGTAGCCGCCCTATACTTTGCCCTCTACGAAATTAGGGTTTGGTTTTGTTCAGAGAACTTGATGGCGTATAAGGCGGCTCGGTTCTTTAGTCCCTCTGGCGACCTCTCCCTATGGTATGCTGAACGTGCGGCGGTCGTGGAGGATGTGGACGGCGGCGGGGTGGGTGTGGACGTCGTGGCTGTGAAGGAATCGACGGTGATGGAGGTCGGTGTTCTGTCTGTGGACGTCGGGCAGGTGGTCGGAATGGGGGCAGCCCAGGGGAAAGTGGCTGGGCTGATCTCGCCGGCGATGGAGGACGAGACGGGGAAGAAGGTGGCGTCCGGCACGTTGCCGGAGCCGCTGACGCTGTGGGGTAGTTTATCCTCTCCCATGTGCTTCTCGGCCATGAGGAGTGGTGGATCTCCGCTGTTGGGGGGAGGTTGGTCGCACACCGCGGCGGCAGGGATTCGGCGGACGCCGGCGAGAGGTCCTAGACCTCGGGTTGTGAGGGGCGTGGGATTGAGACCGGCTACGGTCGTCGAACCGGACCAGTGGGGGTCGTTGATGGTGCTAGGGACGGAGGCAGTAGTGCCGGTGATGGAGGTATCACCGGACACGGAGGCTACGGAGGCGAAGGAGTCGGCGGCGGCGGTAGCTTGGCGAAGAAGCAAGGGCAAAAGGGTGCTACAAGAGAACCCTAATGGGTCGGAGCTGGGCCTGAGTGATGGGTTGGGTCGTACACATGGTTTCATGGATTCACAAGCAGCAGCGGCGGGGGGCTTCAAGCACCCTCGCCTGCAGGAATGAGTCTGAGGTGGCCCGGGGAGGGGTGGGTCAACTTTGATCCCTTCCCAGCGGATGGATGGCGTTGGCACCATCATCAGTTGATAATTGTCTCCCCTGCCAGTCCGGAGTCAGCACACCCGCGTTTAGGAGCCCTACCATTATCAGTTCAGGGAGGACGAACACGCTGACACACCGGGGGAGATGTAGGTCCACCAGTATTCAATTCAACTTGGTTGGCTCGCCTAGGCCCCTTTGGAAGAAGCATGCTGTATCGGTGTCTTTGGACGCTACCGCAGATTTCCCCTTCGTCCGCCCCCGATTACCAGAGCCGAATTTACTGTTTTGTTTTTCTTTTCTGTTTGTTAATTGGATTTACTTTTGTAGGTGGGGTACACTTGTGTACCTCCCAAACTCTCTTATCTTATAATATTATTGCCCTTGTTATTCTCAAAAAAAAGTTGATAGACAAAATGTATTTTTATTTTAAAATTTATAATATGTATTATTTAATTAATTATTGCTAGATATTATTTAGATTCACTTTTAAATTTTAGGATTAAGTTAGACTAAAAAATTAGATATTATTTGATTATTTTTTTTAAACTTGAGGATTTAAATGGTCAATATCTCTTAAAAAAAACACTAACTTTAGAGGCTTTCTTCCCCTTGGTTCTAGAACTGCATTTAATTTGAGTTTGGAATCCGGATGAGAGAGGCCGAAACACCAGTCTGAACGTGCTACTTTTTTTTCAGCTCAGAAATGAAAAGGTCTGTGCTTTTGTGTTAGATTTTGCCGTCTCAGCCCAAACTGGTTTGTTTTTGAGGTAAGGATCATCACCCATCTTTATTTTGTTCTCATGGTGAAAGGTGAAGATTTTCATGGAATTTTTGGGTTACCTAGATGGATTTTCCCCAGATAACCTCAAGGAAATCTCGGGTCTTGAGGTTTTGGTTTCTGGGTTGTCGAGGTTTTGCAGAAATTCATGGTCTTTCTATACATTTTGTATCTTCCTTTCAGCTGATTCTTAGTTGTTGTGTGGTGGAGCTGAAGAAAGATATGGGTTTTCAGTCACACATGTGGTTTAGCTGCGTACAGTGAATTAGAAGCTTAGTTTCAGCTGGTTTAGATTTCTATGGCATATATGCTAACTCAAGTGTTTATCTTTTAATAACTATGAACTTGGAGGTTACATTTGTTGGTGCATTGATGCTAGCTTTTGTGAAAACAAAAGTTGTTTGGATTTAGCTTGAAAGTAAGATAAGTTGGATGAGAAAAACTTAATTCATTGGATGCTTTTCTTTTGTTTTTATCAAGACCTTGTAAATTGTCAATTAGGCTTTTACATTTTGGGGGGATACTTGACCTTGTAAAGGCATAAACTGAAGAATTCCTATGACATTCACTGTAATGATTTTTTTCCCATTTTTGTTTTTGCTTGGAAAATTATCAATCCCTCCTCCATTTTAGTATATTGTTACAGTAACTGCTTGTATTTCCTTTGCTTGATATGGAAATGAAATAAATGATGTGGTGATTTAGTGTGATTTATAGAAGTTAGCTTTGTGGTTGAAAATAGGGTTACAATACCCAGAAAGGTTGTTTCTTACAAAAAGTTGAGCTATTTAGGCAACTTTAGAGCCCATGTGAACTGTGGAGCTGCTTTTTTCTACTTGCTTCCTTTTCTATCTCTTTTGTTGCCTTTTTATTTTCATACTTCCTTTTTATCTTTGTTTATACTAAAAAAATTTGAAGAAGTGATACACTTTATGTTTGTGGACAGTCATATATACACATAAGCAGTGGAATACAAATCAGCAAGACAATATTGATTCTGTGATTCACCACTGAAATGTCGTTCCGAAGCATAGTTCGAGATGTTAGGGATAGTCTTGGGAGCTTATCCAGAAGGAACTTTGATGTAAGGCTGAGTGGGCACCGTAGAGGAAAGTCTCAAGGTTCTTTGCATGATATGAGCGATGATCTTTGTGATGTGGTCCAAAACAGTAGATGGGCTAGTCTTCCCCCCGAGCTACTCTGTGATGTGATTAAGAGGCTGGAGGAAAGTGAGAGTACATGGCCTGCCCGAAAACATGTTGTTGCTTGTGCTGCTGTGTGCCGGTCTTGGATGATTATGTGCAAAGATATTGTCAAAGGTCCTGAGTTTTGTGGGAAGCTCACTTTTCCAGTCTCCCTGAAGCAGGTAGGTCATTTCATTTCAATTTCTGTATTGTGCATAGCTTTTATGTACGTTAATATTGTGAATCAATCTTGTACATTTTAATTTCAGCCCGGACCTCGCGATGGAACTATTCAATGCTTCATAAAAAGGGATAAATCTAATCTCACTTACCGCCTGTTTTTGTGTCTCAGTCCCGGTAAGTGATTTCACTTATGTTGTAAAATGGTATTATGGACTCATTATATGAACTATATTGTTTGATTCAGTATATATTCATCATAGTGCTCTCTTTTGTTTGTAATTTCAGCTTTGCTAGTTGAGAATGGGAAATTCCTTCTTTCAGCAAAACGAACCCGGCGAACTACCTGCACGGAGTATGTTATCTCTATGGATGCTGGCAACGTTTCAAGATCGAGCAGCACTTATATAGGAAAGCTGAGGTACTAAACAAAGAGAAAGTCAAAATGTGGTTTCTTTCAGTACAACTTTCTTCATCACACATATACTAGAGGAGATTGTTTCTAGGAAAAATTGCTCCTTAAGAAATACTGAATCAGGTGGAAAAAAAAAGGTTAGAATGAAAACTAAAAACCATCTATGTCCATCAGATTGAGTTTTTTAATGGCTGAGATGTTTCCCAACATAATCTCAACCCGTAAAATTGCAATCAGATGACTATGATTAGTTTCCAGTTTTCATATTCAACTTTCCAACCTTGGGGTTTTCACCAAATACAATCACAATCTTTTCCTAATGATTCATATTTGTTTCGTGTTACAGATCAAATTTCCTTGGCACAAAGTTCTTAATATATGACACCCAACCTCCCTACACCAGTGCTCATGTTCCTGCTCCGGGGAGAACAAGCCGAAGATTCTATTCCAAGAAAGTCTCCCCAAAAGTCCCTACCGGGAGCTACAACATAGCTCATATCACCTATGAACTGAACGTTCTAGGCACAAGAGGCCCGCGAAGAATGCATTGCACTATGCATTCTATACCCATGTCATCACTTGACACTAATGGCACAGTCCCTGGTCAACCCGAGCTCCTCCCCTGCCCACTAGAGGACTCATTCCGGAGTATCTCCTTCTCAAAATCTCTTGACCGCTCTGTTGAGTTCAGCAGCGCTAGGTTCTCTGAAATGGGCGCCTCATCCCGTTTTAGTGACGAGGACGGGAAATCAAGACCTTTGGTTCTGAAGAACAAGGCGCCAAGATGGCACGAACAGTTACAGTGCTGGTGCCTGAATTTTCGGGGGCGGGTGACTGTTGCATCAGTGAAGAACTTCCAGTTGATTGCGGCCACGCAGCCAGCTGCGGGCGCTCCATCTCAGGCACCTCCTGCGGACCATGATAAGGTGCTTCTGCAGTTTGGGAAGGTTGGTAAGGACATGTTCACCATGGATTACAGGTATCCCCTATCTGCATTTCAGGCTTTTGCTATATGCTTGAGCAGCTTTGACACCAAACTGGCTTGTGAATAAGGCTTTAGAGTGACGACTGATACTCTTTTAACATTGTAACATATTTGGGATAAGAAGTGGCAACCATTTTTAGGTGAGCTTCATGTTCAGTAGTTTTCTGGTACTGCCATCGGGGATATGAGATTGTTGATGATGTGAACCTCATAATTGTAATTGTGGCTGTTCAAAACAGTGTAGTTCAAGCTATCATTCACGAATTAAACATTGTATTTTCCTTCAATTTTAGATAAAAATTGAGTTCCCAAATATGATCTGACTGTTCAAATATATCAAAAATTGCATCCAGGAAATGTAATATACCTAAAGAAAAGATTGAGTTCACTTAGAAAAATCCATTACAGTACAACTTACTGGAAATGGCTGGTCAGTGATATAGAAAAACAAAAGCCCAACACTGAAATGAGCCATAAATTGCTAAAAAGGTCATATTCTTATGAGTCAATTAGCACTATTTTATCATAAAGATGTTGAAAAAATAAAGGGAACTTTTGTGATGTGTGGTTTAAAGAGAAAATGGCAACTTGATGGATACACCATGTCAGAGGATCAAGGAAAAAACAAAAGTCACTGGGTTTTGTTCATGTAGCCTAGAAGGGAATATACAGAAATTCCATTTCCAAGTCACATTGTCATGTGAAGTTAAATATAAAAACCTTGAGATTCATACAAAAATGAGGAAAATCCATATTAAAGGAAGATGAAAAGCGTTAGCTTTTCCTGCCCTAATCTGATTGTGTGAGATTTTCTGTTTCAGTAGTTGCTGGTGTTTTGTTTTTGGATGGATGTTTTCATGGAATATTTGATTTAGTCACATGGGTTTTCCTAGAAAAAATCATGGTTAGTCGAGATTTCCGATGTTTTGGTTTTTGTGGGAACGTAAAAATTATCGATTTATATCATTTTGTTCCTGTTTGGCTGTATGAGGATCTTTAATAGGTGTAATAGAGTTGTAATCAACTACAGTTTTAGCGTATGCACAATGGGAATAGGCCGGTCCAATTGAGTTGGATTTGTAGAAATTAGTGGCAATTAGATCCTGAATCGTGGGTCTAATGTTTTTGACGTCAGGTAAAATTATTGGGAATTTCTTATAAATAAAATTCTTTTCAACTTTTATTTCTTCGTAGATAAGAAGATACCATTAAGGCAATCTTAGTCACAGCTTCTTCGGAAACGAATGTGAAACCTTTCATTTTGTGTAGTTCTTCCTCAGCTTCTTCTTCAAGAACTCTGGTACCTCTTAATTTCTTATGTATATGGAGTTTTGTCAATTAACGACATTGGAAATTACATTTTATCGGTTGTTTCACCGTTAATTACACATATTGTTCAAGATTAGAACGACTAGTAGTAGTGTGTAGGTTACACCTTTCCCATCAACGCCGAATCGGACATCTCTATGCATCATATCAAGTAGGGTTCGTCAGATCTCACGTATTTATGCATCATATCAAGTAAGTTTTTCACCATTAAGGCAACCCTAGCTACAGTCAGAAGACGAATGTGAATCCTTTTACTCTGTTAGATAATCTCACTTGTTTTGTATCCTTTCTGTTCTCTACTTAAGAAAAATATTTATTTCAAATCAAAAGTCATGTCGTGTATTTGGTTGTACATCGTTAGAAACTGTTACATGTTCCACTTCCAATTACACATCAAAGTCCTTATTCACTACAATGCATCCAGTAGGGCTTGTCACGCACGAGGATCCACCAATGCTTCCATACAAACTCGTTTTCGTACTTCTCGACGCACTTCTTTTCCGCAGCAGCCATGACCTAGTGGTCGGAAACATCGGGTTGATAAATGAGCTTAAACTTTTACCAACACAAATGGAACTTCTTCACCTTCCGATTGGTGACGGTCCAATGGTACTTGCAGTTTTCGGCACACCGCTTTGTCGTTAGAGTTTGATGGGTCATGTGGGCAAGATTCGCCCTAATGTTATCCCAAAAGGCTTCGTCGGTATGTTCGGCTCCGTGCTCCGACAACTTGAGCCATACACATACTAATGTAACCTCCTCCGGCAACTCTAGTTCTGGTACATACGTATCATCCATGGGCGTGGATTAAGTCGGACATATAACACAAGTGATGGATTTTGTGTCACTAGTACGGGCAGGCCGTGATAGGCCGACGTTAAGCTTGATCCCGGGACCATGGTGGAGCCTTTGAATCGGGTGTTGTTGGCCAAAGTTGAGCTGGATCCCTAGACTGTGGTGGAGCCCTTGAATCGCGTGTTGTTGGTGTTGGATATTGATTTAGATAGAGAAACGGAAATGCAGTTTTTGCAGGGTTAGAGAAACGTCGGTGAGAATCGACAGGAAAGAATAATCGCCAGGGAAAATGTACGGGTAGCAGAAATGTCGGTGAGACTAAACAGGGTCAAAGAAACACATGTGACAATCCCCAGGCTCGAAGAAACGTTGGTGACAATCGTCGGGCTCGAAGAAACGCCAATGATTAATGCATAAGAATCAGTGGTGGCGTGAAGAAGAAGGAGACAAATTCAGTAATTTAAGCACTTTTGGCTTTACTGAATCGTCACGCATCATCCCACGATTCGTTGGGCTTGGATTATGTTGGTCCCGAATCCGCCAAATGGACTCTGCGCGTGGTCTATAAAGTCTTCGACGTCAAAACAGCGCTACCACATATTCAACTGTCCCCCGACTGCAAATCTAAGATTTGACGCCGAAAAGTTACGAAAAGGACCGATTCGATGGCGCGAACCGACTCGATCTCGACGCCACTATGGATACTCTTAGAGCATCCATACCGAAAATATATCAAAATTTTCTATTCTCGGTCCTATTCAATTTCAATTAGGTTAGGTCTTTTAGCTGTTTCGATTTAATTAGGGTCTATTCTGGACAAAATAAATTCCATATGATAAATGCGATGAAGAGGAAAATATTTTTATCACTATATCCAATTGAAAGTACAAAAGAGCAATGATAAAAACCGAAAACATGAAAATCTACAGGGGCAAAGTTGTTGTAGAGGCACCATTTCGGGCATTCCCAGACTATCGACTACCATTCATGCTTCAGGAAGGGGTGGCCGATATTATGCTGGTACTACCAACTAGCCTCCATTAGCACATCTGATCTGGTGGCTGTCAGATCAAGTGTTGTTCGAGACTCCAAAAACTCCAACTTAAACGCCTTCACCCATTGGTTTGTCTCCTGTCAGTGGTCTTTCAGACGCTTCTTAAAAAGGGGATACAGATGCGTAAATATTGCTTTCCATTCATCATGGCTAATTTGCCAGTACTTCGGAGTTATGTTCCCGTGCAACATCCACGCGAGGCAAAGGAAAGTTTACTCCTCTTCCTTCCATGTTAGCACCATCGGAGATTCGGTTAGCTGGCAGGGAGTCAGCACTAATACATAAACAGTGAATCGACAATAAGAAGACGGAGGATAAGAAACGTTTATAGAAAATAGACAAGGAGAGGATGAAGAAGAAAATGTGATATTTTTGTTGTTGAATAGGCAGATTCGTTGGGGGTGAAATTAACAAGGTATATTTCGGTGAAATCAATACAACAGATTCGTTGCATGGTAAGTTTGACCAAGACGGTGGAAAGAAACAATGGATATAGATAAGGGTAGATTCGGTAATTACTATTTTGACTTTTTTTTAAAGAAACTTCAAAATGTCATTATATCGAACAAGACGAGTTGAATGCCGAGTACAAAATCAAACAAATCAAGTTCGAAGTCTAGTACAAAGATGAACAAACAAACGTGCATCCACTTAAATTAAGTGTGATTCACAACTTAAAACATAGCGAACATGAGTGATTCGTGATTGGCCTTCTTGAGCGGACCTCAACCGGATGTGTTATGAGCAATGGCTTCGACTAGGGGAGTGCAAAATACCCACATCCCGGGATCCGTCCAATAACCCTCCCGATCCGAAATCCGAATAGTAGTAATTCGCGGATTATTGGTCAGATCTTGGATTTAAAATATCCAATCCACAATTTATAGGGTGGATTATGGATTGAGTGCTAAAACCTCACGGATGACCGATATGCCTGAACCCAACCTAATACCCCTAATCATAACTGTAGATTAGTGTATATCATACAACTATAATACAACCACTTTCCTAACACCCGAATTCAACCCAACCCAATTGCTTTATTTACCACCATTATTAATTTTATTTGAATTCTAATATTGGTTTGGTTCCTCTCAATTTCAACTTTCTCTCCAAAGAAGTCCAAACACTTCTCTCCGCCCTTACGAATTCCTCATGTATTTTCTCAAGCAAGCCCCCGAAGTCTCCACAACCAACCTCCAATTCAAGGGCTATTCTGGAGCCCTATAATTTATCCGGCATCCTGCAGCAATCGATCGATTTATTTGACGATAAACTCTCTTTTGTCCTGTAACAACATACTGACTTCTTCAGTGCGTCCAAGATAAGTGTAAATCTGTCTGTGTCTCCACCAATGATGAGATTTAGGTTCTATAGTCATATGGTGGAAATTTGTGTAAGGTTTTGAGTTGGCAGAAAAGACCATCTAGTTAGAGTGTTTGCTTTTCTTAGTTATATTTAAGGGTTGAAATTACTATCAGAAATTTGTGTAAGTTGGAGAGAGAGTGTTTGTAGTGGTAGGATTTACCCACGGCTCCACCGTCAGCTGAAAGGGATATTTTAGTTATTTGTTCTTTATTACATCAAAACCACTAATTATTAGCCTATCCACTAGAGATGCAATAGTAGGAGATAGCGGTTTGGAGAAGAGAGAAAACCAAAAAAAATCCAAACCACTACACAATGTTTTGTCATTGGAGATCCTCTTAGAGTTAGACTAATGATAATGTTGTACAGTTCAAGCTTGTTTTGGCTTCAGATATCGAGCTATAATGAAAGATTGGCTATAATGGAAGGTTTTTTTTATCAATTGTTTTGATTTAAAAGGGTGGCTAGGACTTCAATTTAGAAAAATGTTTTGTTACCACCTTTTATATTTGGATTTTCGGGTCGAGGTCAAATCCACCCGTAATCCATTCCAACGGATCCGTTTTGTAAAAGGCAGTCGTCTTTCCTCCTTTCTCTCAACTGTTTCTTATACAGTGTAATCCTAGCTAATGGTTGGCGCTTATGTCCTTCGTCTCTTCTATAATGCTCCCAACTCTCACAACAAGCTTCTCTTCCCTCCTACGCTTACTCATAGAGAAGAACTTGCTCTGTAGCATCTCCCCCTATGACCCGCCAATTCTCACCCGTGTTAAAAATCGAGATTGTTGTTACAGGATCTAGACAGTCGATCCACCGCCTTGCTAGCTTAACAACCCCTAGTCGGTCTACCGGTAAGTCCCGCCCGACTTGTGTAAATCAAGTCGAGAAGGTTGATTGTAACAGGCAATCGCCTAACCCAATTTTTACAACTTTACTTGAGAGCCATAAAAAGATGGTCATATGACATGTTGGCTCTTTCTAATACATGTTTAGGGTGAATAATAAATTATTAAACACATCAGGATAAACATGAAATATACTTTTGTTTCCATGTAATTAACTTGTTACAACGTCTTTCCTCTTTTAATTAAGAGTATTGCAACAATAAGAAGAAAAGACCGAAGTTTCTATTTTAGTGAAGAACATGAGTGCAAGTGAGAGACTGGCCAAAAGGGAGCCTCTCTCACACATCCAAATTCTCTATTAAAATGGAAACTCAGGGTCTTTTTTTCTACTACTGCAACACCATTAATCAAATGACCAAGGACATTGCAACAACTTAATTACATAAAAACAAAAACACATTTCACAATTAGCCCCGTGTGTTTGATTATCTACTCTATACCCTAAACACGTGTAAGAACAAGCCAACATATCATAAGGCCATCTGTTTTGTCACAAGGCCATGTGTAAGAACCACCATCCCGTGCTTGATTTAGAGAGCTTTACTTATATATCTACTATAATAAAAATACAAACTAAAACAGATCTGTAGCTTTAGCTTTACGTCTTTCAAAATAAACATTGAAATTAGAACAGATCCAAAAGAAAAACACTGAAAAACCAAGTTGTGAAGTAGTGCAATATTCAAATCCAAATAAGAACAATATGCATAGATCTCTTCTAACCATATATCATATAGCAGGAAAAAAAAGAAGAACAGGAATATATGGATAATTTAAGAATATTAATACATATAGAATAGAAATAACAAAATCCTAAAGAATATAAGAATGGAGGTTGGAAGAAGACGGATGGATTATGGATGTGGTGGTTGTGGCTTGAGGGTTTTGGGGAAGAGAAAGACAGATTTGGTTGAGGCCTGATATTGTGTAAGTGAAAAGAAATAGAACATTTGTATATATATAGGTCTGTGTGAGTATTTAGGGTTAGTCAATGAATTTGGTTGTTGGCCCACATATAAGTTGGGCTACTAAGCCCAATTTTAACTGACCCGAAACATAGCCCATAGCCCATTTTCTTTCCTCTTCTACCTACTAATTGTAGAGACGCTGCCAAACAGAGAAAGGAAGGCTCAAGAGAGATTCAGGAGTAACAAACTTTCAAGTATAATTTTGTTACAAAAATGTCATGTTTGAGTATCATATCAGCAAAATGATTAGTGAACCAATACTTGGTACACTTCAGAACAGGCGGAGTCTCTCAAAAAAAAAAAACAGGCTGAGCAATAATTGTGCTAAGATTAACATCCAGTAACACAGTTTGTCCACTTAAAAGACATGAGAAACAAAATCGAAATTGAGTTTACATCAATTTCCAAAAGAGCAGAATGGGGAGCAATATGTAAAGTTCTTTCTCTTAATTCATTGCATCATAATCATCCAACTTATCATTGTACTGCAGAACCTTTCTCTTAATCTTGGATGAATCTACCCATGTTAGCAAGTCGTCCATATTCCTCGTAACAAGAAAAGCCGGGTCTGTAACTGTGCCCTTGCTCCATGTATGTAGTTGCTTCTTTCAAGTGCTCTGCAAACTTTAACTTAACCAACAAAATCGATATCCCCCGTGTGCAAACAAATACAAATACACAAGGAGAATGAAAAGGCAGATTTGAGAGGAAGGACATGTCAAATGATACTAGAGCAGCAAGATGCTTCTACTTTGGATATAGCATTCGTTTACCTGCAAAATGATGATACTGATAAGCGATCACACAAAGCCAGGCTTTTCCTAGTTGGTATTACACCCATGTTGTACCTGAAAACAGACAAGGAACCATGAGCTGGGTCAACATCTGTTGCCATACTCGAAAGTAAAAAATATGAGATATTACAATTACCACCTCGGTCACCTTCAGATATCAATATCATGTATCCACGATGTAACAATCACGACCACAAAGGAACAAGGTTGTTTTGTGTCTAAAAATGACAATTGGGTTGTGCTGTTTAGGTTGGGGATGCCATTTTGCACGTATAGCAATGATAATTTTCAAACAGTTGATCTCCAACACCGGACAGATCAAATTCAAGATTAATACTAGCACACACAAGGGATAACAAAACAGGTTAACACAATGGAAGACCCGCGTAATCAAGTATAATGTCTAATATATGGGTTCACAGATAAAGGTATCACATTTTGACCAGGTACAACATCAAGCATCATTGGGAGTGTTTAACATGTAAACCAGGATAGGAAATATCAGAGAATGAGATAGAGATCCATAAGAAATGAGTGAAGGCTTCCCATGTCGTCCCTTCGCCAGCAACTACACTCTAAAATGCACATGGGAGCACAAGATTCAACGTGTATCATACAATCAACTCCTTAACCATAAGATACCTTCATGACCTAGTGTACATGTATAACTACAATAACAACATTCTTATTTACCAGACTATACTGTAATTTGATTCAAAAGCACTGGAAAATCTCTAACACACAAAGCTCTAAATCTCCAATAAAACACAATTAGAATCGTGTAGTAAATGGGTCGGTGTTGAGAGTGCGAGAGAGCTAAAGCATGCATCCTAGAGGGCCAAATCAATATAGAAAGATATAGAAATTCACCAATGAACATTAAAACAAGCTTTCAGATTGCTATTAAGACTAACTAGCAAAGTCAAAAATCAAGGATTTGCCTTCCAATTTAAGAGAAAGAAAACGTACAGCTTCTCTAGGAGTACATTGGTCATCTCAACCCGGAAGGGGTATGTTGACGAGCTTCTGGGTCATCCTGCACAAGGTCGAATACTTCTTGTAATCGTCTCAGCCAGTCACATGGTAACACTGCATCACCTGCGTTTCGCAATGTCAACCTTCTCTCTTCCATTCCAAAAAGTCCGCCTTTTTCAGCAGCTATTTCTTTTGGAACTTAAGCTTCCTCATCTTCCCTCTCCATCTCCTTCTTCTTCCCGGATTACCAAAACTGTCACGGTAGTGAGAGAAATCTAAAGCCCTAAACTTTTATGTGTTTTAATTATTAATCCCTAGCTGCATGTGATTTTGCATCAAGTATCATTAAATTATACATAATTCATCTATTTTTTATCATGTGATGGATATGTGACAATTTCAATTTTTTTGTAAAACCGAATTGTCATTCCAACATTGATCATATCAAAATTTACTACTTATATCGAATGATGTCACAACAAACAAATAATCTAGCACCAAAACTATCAAATCAAAACTCAGTGACAATCAAAACTCCAAAGAAGAACAACAAGTTTATTGGATCATGTGTAATGATGCGGTTTAAGATTCACAATGACGGTAAAGTAATAAATTTGAACCCCTTGTTAAAATTTTACTGGACTAATTAAATTCCGATTTACAACAGTAAATACTGGAGAAAATTAAAATTAATTTAACAAAATCAATTAATAATAAATAAAATAGCTAAATGGAAAGAAATAAAAGAACTAAATGAAAGGAAACTTCAACTTTTATTCATCTCCGAAATAATACGACCCCAAAAAGTACAAGTTGAAGCATACAATCCAAACCATACATCAGTCTCTCGAAAATATGTTTATATGTGCCTTCAACATACCACATAGTTCCCTCAACTCAGACAACATTAATACGTGTCGGTCCATCTCCGGGTCGGTGAACTTTGAAACATCTTGTGCTTGCATTTCGTTGTATTTGTCGAAGACTTCGTGCCATTTTGTGGTTAGCTCGATCACCCTTCGGTCCGCATGTAACTTCGCCTCTAAATTTAGCCGCTTAGACTCTAAATTTAGCCGCTCAGACTCTGCCTTTACTTGATCCAGGGCCGCCAGCGCATTGGCTAGATCCTGCATCCTCTTCCCCTTTCTCTTCGTGGATTTCTTGCTCAACAGTCGCTCTTCACGAGGAGGGACACTACGGTTAAGAGACCTCTCGCTTGGATCGATGGATACCCAATTCGATTGGAGCTCACCATCGAGAGGTGTAGTTACTTCATCAGCAGTGGGAGGACAAATGGGCGGGGATGAGCTGTAAACACCAGCGTCATGCAACCGTCGCCTTAGTGCGTTGACCCTTGCATTGAACCTTGGCATTTCTCTCTGTATTGCTCTCTTAACCCTTCGTTCGATTCTTTCCCCTATTACACGAAGGGCTTCGTATTCATCCATAATTCGAACAAATCTATTTTGTGGGAGATGAATTTGAGAAAAACGTTAAGAAATAAGAAGAAAATGTTAGTGATATGATGAATGGGAGAGAGTATTCATAGGTAAGAGAAAAATACATTTTAAGGTAACTATCTAATTTTTTTTTTGCCACATATGTTTTTATTTCAAATCACCGAGTACTTGTACAAATGGATTTGAAACTATAACATTATAGCAATTGATTGCTAAGTTTTCACTTGAGAAATCAACAGCTACAAAGATAAAATGGAGAGGAAATAGATCCAAAACGGCATGCTTGATTGCCAAACAAATCAAACAGAGATGGTCTCCCTTACATCAAATTTTCTCGGGAGCCAAACAGAGGCATGCGAAATTTGAAGCAAAACCGCGTGCAAGAGATGTACCTTGGAAATGCTCCGCAGCAGCGTCTCCTTCAAAGGGCTCTCACCACCAAACTCAAAGCAATGGGCGAGGAGAGGTAGGGTTTATCTTTGCGCCTCAGTTCTCATGGGCCTGGAACTGGGCCAGAACAGAACGGGTCATGATAATATATGGGCCCGGTGTGGGCATGCCCGGAACCCGACACCATTTAGGAAATAGGAAGGAACCAATGCTTTATGGCTCTGATTCTGAACATATAGAGACGAACAGTGAAGAAAATAGCAGTAGACCGATGGATTTCACAGAGCTCAGAGACGCCATGGCCACCAGATCGTACGGAAAGGTCGGCGATATCTGCGACGACCTCATTCTTCAGGCAACAACAATCTTCTTCTTTAGCTTCAACTTTTTTCCGAAAACCTAAATTGCTTTATCTCACAATTTTTGTTGTTGTGTTCATCAGGTTGCAACGGAGGGCATTGCTTTTCAGGACGAATGGCCGTACTCAGTTCACCTTCTGGGTCACATTTACGCTAATGATATGTAAGCTCTACTGTTAATTGCTTAGTCAGGTTGTTTTTGGTGTCATTGTTCATGGCGTGGAATTGTTTTCCTATTTTATGATTTGGCAAGGTGGAGTGTGTTTTATGAACCAATTTATATGTTTGGTTGCTGGGAAAACAATGGGGTTGGTGAGTGAACTGTAAGAAAGTGTTGAAAAAAGAAAGGAAATTGTAGAATTTCAGAAACCCAGGGAGCTGAGGTCGGTACCTGTTAAAATCATGGTGCTTTCTTATTTTTGGTTATCTGGACTTACTATCAGCTGGAAAATTAAATTACCCTATATACTTTAATTTGCTTGGAAAAGCATAGATCTGTGAAATTTATCTAACATTTAACTCAAAGATCAGAGCAGTTTCTAAAATCTAGATTTCTGAAGTTCAAGTCTTGCTATTTTGATTATGGAATGAACAATTAGCTTTCAGGTAAGGTTTGAGAGATTGTGTTCTTTCGTGGTATGGGATTTTCAGTGTGGTCAGGCTTATGGTTCTATCTGTGGACTCATTGACTTGCAGTAACGGTGCACGGTTTCTTTGGAAAACTATACCTGATGTGATCAAAGAGAGCCAGCCTGAGGTGGTTGCAGTTTGGAAAATTGGTCAGAGGCTATGGACACGGGATTATGCAGGTGTCCATGAGGCTATTCGTGGATTTGACTGGACCCAGGAAGTTCAAGATTTTGTCTTCGCATTCTCAGGCAAGTAATTCCATGCCTATCTCATGTACTGATGTTGTTTAATCTCTTAAGTGTTCTTTTGTTTATATTACTTATGAAGTTGGTCGGAATAGTTAATTTGATCGTTTCGGTCATTTGGATTACATTACTAAATATTGAAAATTTGGCTTCTAGGAATTTGTTTCATCATATATGGGTGCTATATTTTTTGGGCACTTTTGACAAATTGGAGAATAAAGTTACAAAGGATGATGGTGTATTCGATATCATGTGAATATACGTGTGGTTAGTGCATACTGAATCCAAACCGAATAAGATGCTGCAGAAATGCTGAACGCTTACTGGTTTAAATTCATATGCACAGCTCGTAATTAGAATTGAGTCAATTGACCTTATTTGAGGAAACTTAGGATGTTTTGGTTAATAATTTCTGGAACACAACATCCTTGGAACCTTGGTGACGAATGGCATATTGGCATGATATGTAAGAAGGGAAGCTATTTCATGTTGCAGTTTAATATCTATTCATTTGTTTTTTGATATTTACCATATGCAACTGTTCTAAAATAGTCCTAAGTTGTAGCATATTGCTCCCATTTTAGTCCTAATTCTATTATGCATTCTGTTCCACTTAATCCATTTTGTTACCCTGGAACTTAGGACTAAATGGATGTTTTTCTTAACGATAAGATTATTTCTATAACAAACAGTTTCTTTCAGCTATCACTGATTGTTTTCCATACTTTTTTTAGAGCTTTACACTAAGAAGATGTTCCAGCTGCTCTCATCTGCTTATTCAACAATAAGTATTCAAGACACTGCTCTCTTTCTGGGAATGAATGAGGATGATGCTACAAATTGTAAGCTTCAGTTTTCTTTATTTGACTTAAACAATTATCATCTACAAATGCATGGATTGTTTCTTTCTTTGTTCGCCCAATGATGGATGGTTAAACTTTCCTTAAAACAGGCATGTTCTAGTTCTGCTGCATGATCATAGGATATTTAAGGGCATGTGTACTTAATAAACGACCCGTGGAACAACTGGAACCCGAAAGATGGGTTAAAATTACAAATACTAGTATTTAAAAGATATGAAGCTTTGTAAGGACCTCTTAAGTAGACAGTTTGCTACAATTGATGCGCAAAAACAGAGATGAAATTCATGATTTACAATGAGTCTGGTTTGCTACAATTATGGATTGAAAAGTGAAGGACATCTGAAAGACTGATCGTGTTGCACACTTGATCATAACTTAACCGTATTGTTGATTAATAATATAAAAGTGTTGTTTTTATGCTAATGTCAATTTTAACATCCAACAAATGGAAACATCATGTCTTTGATACAAATTTCTGATTGATTTACATACTCAGCAATACGATTCTGGATTCAGGTCTACTACATGCCTTGTTTTTACTTCATCAACATGTAGCTTCATTATGAAACTCCTTTTCTACCCACCATGGTTTGGTGGAAGCTTCATGTGATGCTCATCGTATTATGTCTCGAGTGGTATTGATGATGGGGCTTTTGTGCAGATGTTGTGCAACAAGGTTGGACAGTGGACCCTACGTGTCGAATGTTGACTGTGAAGAAACAGTCTATCATGACGGAGCAGAAGCTAGATTCAAGCAAATTGCAGCGCTTAACAGAATATGTCTTCCACCTCGAGCATTAGCCGCTCCAATCCTTGTGAATGCCCCTTATCAACTTCATAGTAGATAATTCCAATGGTGACTGATGTTGTTGCATAAAATTAGCAAATGTGTCGAGGTTGAAGTGCTTCAGATTAACATATGGTTTTGTTATGCTGCCAGTGAGATTAATGGTAAGAATTAGCATGTCAGATCGAGACTTTTTTATGTTTTAATGTTCAGACTCTTCCTCTTTAAAGAAACTTCTTGTTTGCTCAAGAGGCACAATTGAACCATTCATCTCTGTACTCATTTTCCAAAGGAGGCTCAGGAACCAAACAGCCCATAAAAAAACATATTTACAATACAAGCTCTATACACCAAACTACATATATCTATACAAACACAACAGCTTCTCGATCATGCCTTGGTGGCAATACTGTAAATCTGATCGATGGAGCGGAACTTCATCTTCCTTCGCCGGAGCGGCTCATCCTCATCTTCGTCGTTGTCGTCATCAACAACCTTGGATATATCCCTCTTCTTCTTCTTCATATCCTCGGAGGAAACCTCGGATGCATCGAAAGTGTGGTGATCTGGTTTGTGGATGACGTTGGTACTGTTGCAAGCGCTGGAGTCCTCCTCGCTGAGCTGAAGCAGCTGCCTGGCGGCGTCGATCTCCATCTCCGAGAAGCTGACCCTCTTCTTGCTTCTCCCGTAACACGCTGGTTTCGCCATCCGATCTTTGGGGCTTAAACAAAAAGAAAGACGACTCACACAATAAAGCGTGTTTATATACCAGCAACACTTGCATGATTTGGTTGGACAAAGACGGCAACCAGAGGCGGTTCGTTTTATCCATATAAATTATCATTTATTTAATTACTTATAATATTTTATTTCCCATTAGTATTAATAATTTTATTACTGTTGGATGGAATAAAAATCTGCACTACACGGATTTCAAGACCATAGATATATACTTGGAGATTGACACCTATAGAGATATTATTGTTTTATGGAGTTTTTTAGTTTTATATTGATTTTGTTTTTTAATTCTAATAAAAAATTATTGTTATTATATTTCCTTGATTGGAAACATAAAGCTTGACAAGGTCTAGCATTTGATACGCGTCGCCAAACAGCGGGTCCTGGAAGGACGTGGAAGGTTCTGGAACTTTGTACAGATGAGCCAATTAATCTATTAGTTTTCTTTTCCGTAAAAGAATTTATAGATACACACTGAACTCCTAAGCGACGCCGTATCGTGTTGGGACGGCATATAGGCAAAACTGCCAACGGAAAGTTCTCCGGAAGCACCTGGCTAATTCTGGTACTCACATAGAGGCGCGTGATGGATCTACGGAGGAAAATGGACGTGACGCGCTGCAGGAGGGAATTAATTAATATTTATTAATAAATAGTACCGCAGCTGGTATTAACCAAGTTTTGATACCGCCACTCCATAATCAGTATGTGTTTGGTACAAAACGACATTAGATCTGGACTAGTTATGTTGGGCCGGTAATACTGTTGGACCCATCCAATTTCAATATTTAAGAAGGGAAATTGAATACGCAGCCGTCAATCCACAGGAGGAGAGGCTCCTTCCAGCGTACGGGTTAAGGACTCGACTCAAGCCAAACCCCAGCCTCAAGACATGTACAACGCGCCCACACGAGCATCGAATCGCGTTTACAGTCTGCGATTTAACGATTTGCGGGTCATGCGTTGAGGAATGCGTATTTTGTGAACCGCGAACGGTTAAATCGCGGTCGGAGTCGCGAACCGCGACTCGTGTACTGCTGATGCGGGTCGCCGGTTCACAGGTAGTCGTTTGTGTGCCAGTCATTAAGTATGCGACACAAGGCCAATCCGATGAAAAAAAAATTTGATCGTTGGCAACGGTCGGTAACGATATTTTTTTAATACAAAATACTCACAAATTCCATCTGTAAATACACCTCCCCTCATCCAATACTAACCAACAATATTCTCTCGAATTTCTCTTTCAAAATCAAAAAATTCTCTCATAAATTTCGATACAAAATGTATGACGAGGAGGGTCCATCGTATGAAGAGTTGACAGCCCAAATGCGTTTAGTGGAAGAAATGCTCCGGCAAAGGGTTGAGAGAGGCATAGAGAGAGCAATGCCAAGGATCATCGCACTGAGACAAAGGATCGAACGTGGGGAACCTTCCCGGCGATAGACTCACAAAGGTCGTCTCGAACCCCACGACTGCATAATAAAGGATTATTTTGCCGATCAGCCCACGTATGAGCCTGATATGTTTTGTCGTCGATTCTGTATGTGCCGATGTCACGCCCCAAATCCGGTTTTGACCGGACTCGAGACGTGAGTTAGAAATAATAATAAAGTAAGCAAATATTTAAATGAAATAAACTCCAACAATGGTTCAAACTGATAAATCCTGATAATAAGAGTCAAATACTCGAAATCCAAGTAATAAGAAGTTTGGTACAAAAAAGAAATTACGTCTCTAGACCATCCAAACTAGGACTCTCGCTAAGATTCCAAGCTCCGAGACATCCTCTAAATCAAATTGCGATCAAAACCTGCAGAACAGTAGAAAAGGGGTGAGTTTTCGCTCAGTAGGAAAAAGTAGTAAAAGGAGTGAGCAATTGCCCACCACCACGGATACCCGTCCGATTTTGGCATACTAGTAAGGCAACAACACGAATCATTTAAACGAGTAACCTAAAGACAACACTTGACCGCACTCGGAAGTAACCCGGAAATCAAACTCGATACTGAATCGACACTCATACATTTCTTCTCAACTATGCTCTTAGCACCCGTCACCTAAACAATTCTCAATGGACCACGACCTCGGTTATCTTACAACCGACCACGCGTGCGAACTCGCACAACAATACAGTGAACTCAAATATGAATGTATTCAAATCACATAGGATCACATAACAGGCATAAGTAACCACAACAAACCAAAACAGATCAACACACAAAGTAATATCATCAGCAACCACTTCCACGCATGGTATCCCAGAGCAATACGCCGGATTCCATAGCCCGGGTCACCATATCGTATCGAACTCGACATCGGCCTAGATATCTTCCCGGAACACACAGCGTCGGGGTGCAACTCATAACATACCGGACCGGAATCCTCCGTCGGTCGGGTATCTTCCCGTAGCACGGGGTACAAATCACATCACACATACCATAGCGGAACACTCAACATCGGCCTAGGTATCCTACACCGGAATCCTCTACGGTATAGACATTGCTCTGGAACACCATCCTCGGCTCTAGATATCCTGTACCTGAATCCTCTACAGCACAGATATCGCACCGGAACCCATCCTCGACCTAGATATCCTATACCGGAATCCTCTACGGTATAGATATCGTACCGAAACACCATCCTCAGCCTAGATATCCTATACCGGAATCCTCCACGGCATAAATATCGGACCGTAACACCATCCTCAGCCTAGATATCCTATACCAGAATCCTCCACGGTATAGATATCGGACCGAAACACCATCCTCAAACATATCATACCAAACATATCATACCAACATACCATACCGAACAAATCTTACCGAACACACCACATCGCTCTATCATTCACCCGATCATATCACAAGACAATAACTCACACTAACATTCACCACGTTCTCATAGCATATCCTGATCCTTAATTTAACAACAGAACATACCATTTATCGAACATTACAAGCTTCTAGTCACAACAAGCGCAACCAACACACAATCCTACGGGCACGACCTGGCCCACATGTGATTCTACAGCACAGCAAGTCCACACCTATGGGCACGACATGGCTCACAAGTGGTTCCATATTCAAGACTACCCTAGTTATTCACATCCTACATGTGATTCTACCATTATTCCAGTTACTTAAAATCCTATATGCAATTCTAGTAACTTTCCGTAATTAAACCAGTATTCGCTATTTTTCCTTACCTCAAAAGCAATCAAATCTAGCAGTGACGACATGGCTAGCTTCCTCCTTCCCCACGAACAAGCCGGACTCTAAGTTAACAACGTAACACAAAAAACTCAATACTAGTCCAACGTCGATTAAAACGGACAACACCCAAATTAACCCCCGATAAGACGCCTAATTAATCAAAACGGTTACCGGACGATGATTTGGAAGTAATAGTAAATTAACCGGGCGATACGTACAACGGCACCCGACCAAGTGGGCCTCACTTGGCCGTGGGTGTGCCGGACCGGACCCACCAAGGGCCGGTCTCGGCTCGAATCCCGAGGCATGGGTCCCGAGGCACGGACCACTCACCACCGTGGCTGGTCCTCCGGTGGCCAAAAAATTTCCAACTTCCTCCCAAAACGTCCTAAACGAGTTCTAGGTCCTCAATCCATCAAGTTCTAACCAAAAACATCACCAATTTGCTCCAATTTCACATTTCCCCCAATTCCAAAAGTTAGGGTTTCACCAAAGTCTTCTACTTTCACCCATTTTCTTCCATTACTACTTGATTCTACCAAGGTTTGATCATTTCCAACAAGACCCAATCCAATTTCATCTAAATCCAACTAGACCCACAATATCAAGTTCTTCAAAAGTGAAAATAAATGAGTTCTTACCGTAGGAAATGAAGAGATGAAGAGGAATATGGAAAAATTGAGGAGTTTTTGATGGTGGAATCAAAGGGAATTGATCTTCTTCTTCTCTTTCTTCTTCAATAATGGAGGCTCGCTCTCTTTTCTCTCTCTAAAATTCAGCCAAGTGAAGAAGAATGCTGAATTTTGGTGTCACATGTGGTCTTTAACCTAGAGAGGAAAGGTCCAAAAGCCCATTTCTCCTTATCTCACCATTTTGGGAAAAGTAAGGTTAAGAGTGTCTTTTTCACTCTTCTTTTCTCTCCTCCACCTATTTAATGCCAAGTGTCTATGTGGGTCCATCTCTACTCCCAAATATCCCAGCCCAATTTAATTAATTCGATAAAACCCTATTCCGACCCCGTATGACCCGAAATTGACTTTTTCGTAAAAACACTTATTTGAAAGGAAATGACCCAACTAAGCTAACTGTAACGAAGGCTAATCATTTTGGGTCCCGGATGAGTCCCAAATGACTCCCGGAGTCGACGGTTGACTTTTTCGGCGAAAAGTCAACTTTTCCCGATTTCGTCCCAAAGTTGCCCTAAGCTTTCCCGAACCTAACTTGATCGCTTTAGGGTTCTATTAAGGTCCTAAATGACCCTCGGAGTCGTCGGTTGACTTTTTCGGCGAAAAGTCAACTCTTCTCGATTTTTGCCGGTTCGACCGGTGTTGACCGGGGGTGGTTCTTACAGCCGACCACTTTTCAACGGGTGATGGACAAGGTAACGGAGCATGACGATTACTTCGTTCAGAAACGGGACGCTGTATGACGCTTGGGGTTATCAACGCACCAAAAATGCACCGCTGCGATACGGATGCTTGCGTATGGGTGCTCGACTGATTCTTTGGACGAATCCCAATGAATTGGGGTAAGTACCATACTCGAATGTGTAAGTAACTTTTGCAAGGACATTGTTGAGGTCTTCAGGGATGAGTACGAGCGTACACCAACACCAAAGGACTTGACCCGATTACTCGAATCGGGGTACAACCGAGGGTTCCTCGGCATGGTCGTCTTGACTGCATGCATTGGGAGTGGAAGATTGCCCAACTGCATCGCAAGGAGACCATGGTCAGTTAGATCACCACGGAGATTCCGAAGTTATGTTGTAAGTTGTAGCGTCCCGTGATTTATGGATTTGGCATTCCTTTTTTGGGATGGTTTGCTCGAACAACGACATCAACATCCTCAAAAATAGCCACTTATTCCACAACGAGATCAACCACCGTCGTTACGATTGACCTTATTATTCGGTGGACGGCATTAACCCATCATGGTGTCGGTTCGTGAAGTCTATTCGCCAACCCTATACTCGCAAATAGAATTTGTTTGCTAAAGTTTAAGAAGCTTGTCAGAAAGATATTGAACGTGTTTTTGGAGTCCTCCAAACACAGTGGTACATCATTTCCCGTCCCGCTCATTTTTGGAGCAAGTATACTTTGGCTGATATCATGCACACTTGTATCATTCTACACAACATGATTGTAGAGGATGAATGTGACCAGTACGAAGCAAGAGATGACGATTTGTTGTGTGATCGCACTCTAGAAATGCAAGTTGGACACCACCGGAAAGATGGCACCAAGGAGGGCTTTTGCAATACCAACAAGGCTTGGCTTCTCGACGTAGTGTCACAAGTGATCAGACCCATCAGCAACTACAAAATGAGCTTATTGAGCACATATGGGGTCGATTTGGAGTCCAATCAATTGTGTCAAGCGCAACTGCTTCGGCGTACTGCCTTGTGAGTGATAGCAGGTACTACATCAACTTCTCCCTTGTACGCTCGAACCGACCACGACGGCGTTGTTCTTGCTCTACACTGTACAATATTGGTGGGGGGCCAACGTTAGCCTGAGAAATTCCACTCTCGTTTTCGGACGCCATAACTATGGTTGAACACTAGTACTTTTGGGGAATGTAGTTGAATGTGTCATTCAAGAATGGTATTGGGGTGCCCTTTATAGGCAACCAAATCCGTCCATTGGAAATGAATGGACTCGCATTACGGTGACATGGAATAAAGGAAAAACAGGTACATGGAAATACAGTTACCAAGTTACTACATGTCGTTCTCCGTATAGAGTTCATGCCTGAATAAAGACCAAATGTGTTCAACATGATCACCCTTGAGATATTGGTGCAATGCTCGATCCTCTAATCGGCTTGACCTGTATCGGATGTCATCCTACTCTAGTATTGGTCGTCGGATTACTGGTAACATTGATTCTTCAGATTGGAGCCATTCAATGTCTCCTTATTGGGTGTCTCGTTCGTCGTCCATTATCATGATGTGCATAATAATGCATGACTGTATGGCCATCGCAAGTTTCTTATCATCCCAACCTCGAACAAGCTTATTGTTGATATGGAAACGAACTTGTAGTATCCCGAATGCCCTCTCCACATGTTTTCTTTCTACCTCCTGTTTCCTGGAGTGTAAGATGTGCTTCGGTAGTTGTGGTGTCGAGACAGACTTCACGAAGCACGCCCACGGTGGGTAAATTCCATTTGTTAGGTAGTTGGGAGTGTTGTGTGACATACTGTTGATCTGAAACTCGACGGAAGGTTGATCACCCTGAAATACATGCGTAAATATGGACGATTGGTTTAGGACATTGATGTCGTTGTTTGAACCCGGTATACCAAAGTAAGCGTGCCAAATCCAAGTGTCGGGCCCCGCAAGTGCTTCAAGCATCATCGTAGGTATAGAATGATCGTCCCGCTCATACACCCCCTGCTGGGCTTTTAGACGATTCCTCCACGCCCAATGCATACAATCGAGGCTGCCGATACAACCTGAAAAACCACGGGTTTCATTGATACGTGTAATGTAAGAAATGTCATTATTGTTGGGCTTCTGAAGATAGGTATCACCGAAGACGTTGATTATGACGTAGAAAAACTGGTGCATGCACTCGAGGGCAGTTGTCTCACCCATCTTCAAATACTCGTCCAAACTATTGGCCGATGAACCGTAACAAAACATCCGTATAACTATCGTACACTTTTGGATGGCTGAGAAACCGAGTCGGCCACGACAATATTCTCTTTGGAAGAAATACTAATCATACTCGGACACCTCGTCTACGATTTTCAAGAAAATTTATTTTCCCATTCTGAAACGCCGACGATTTTTTTTTGCATCATACGTCGAAGTATATGTAAAGTAGTCGAAAATAAGCCGCTCGTGAGCTCCTGCTCGGTCTTTGTGGACAACTTGCCTTTTCCAGCTTCTCTCGGACGGGGTTCGTCATACTTGCTTGGCCTCCCTAATTTGTGCTCGTATGGACTCCAACATCTGTTGCTCGGCTTCTCAAGTCGTTGCACGTAACGTTGCGTAGTCTATTTCGCTGAGGTTGTACGCATTACTGTTCGATGAATCCATGAATACAATACAATATAAGAACGAATAAGGAGAGAATTTTGTGGCTTTGTGAGAGAGTTGAAAGAAAATGTTTGGGATTTGTTGTGTGGGGATTCATGTATTTATAGATACAATATCATTATTTTTTTGCTTAAAAAATTTAGGATCAAATGAATCCACTGACCCATGCAACGTGACTGAATCGACGTGCCTTTTATGCTTTGCTTGCCGAAACGTCACCGCGTGTCGCGCTAGGATTCGTGTGGTCAGCACCGCTTCGTTCGATTCGACGGGCCTGCTAGTCTTCAGGTTCGTAAACCGTCTAAAGCGGATTCTCTGAATCGACTAGACACGAGACTCAGATTCGACAAATCGCCGAGAATTTTTTTTTACCGAATCGACGCACGATAGACGCCACTATGGGTAGCCTTATAAAGATCCTCTCATGGAATCTGAGATGATCTTCCTCCGTACAAAAACTGAGGGTTTCAAGATGTGTAGTCTCTAAACAATCTACAGATTTCGTCATGTTACAAGAATCTAAACTTAAGAATATTCCTGCTGATTTTCTAGGGTGTTGTGGTTTTAACTCTTTGTGGACTATGGATTTCATCCATTCTCTAGGGAATTCTGGGGATATCATTACAACTTGTAAGTCTGATGTATTCGAGCTATTGTGGGTTAAGAAGCTTAATCGTGCCCTGTACTGGTTTGAGGTTTACAAACCAATCATTTTCATCATATACATCTATTCTTCATGCTCTAGGAGTGATGGATCTATACTTTGGGATGAGCTGGTTCATCATTACCAATTTACTCAATTTATTGTTATTTGTGTTGGGGACTTCAAATGATATCCTGGTTTGGACCTGATTCCAAAGCCTCTAGGCTTGACAGATTTTTTGTTTCACCTGATGTGACCTCAAAGTTCCCAAACCTCACACGAACCTGTCCTCCCAAATGCATCTCTGCTCATAGAGCTATCCTACTCTCTTCTCCACTTGTTAATTGGGGCCTTATGCTAATTAAGTTTTTAAATTTTTGGCTGGATCACCCGATATTTTGCCCTGATGTGCTAGTATTATGAAGCTCTTCATAGGTGAAGGGTGAACCTCATTATAGAATCTGTTAAACTCAAAGCACTAAAGACTTTTTTGAAGGGGTGGATGACTGATATTTTTGGTAGTTTGGGGAAAGAGATGAGCTTCTGACCAAATCCATCAACCAGTTGGATGCACTTGTGGAATCCAGAGACCTTTCTCCATCTAAAGTTTGTAATAAAGCACTTTTTTCTGCAATTTTGATCAAAGATTAAAGGCACTAGCAAAAAAGTAGAAACAAAAATTTGAGGTGCTTTGGACCAAAGATAGTGACATATGTGCTCTAAATTCTACCATGTCATTGCTAATATGAGAACAATCTGATCCAAGATTACCATCATTAAGAAGGGAGAGTCCTTTTTTCATGCCCTAGCTCAGGTAAAAACTTGTGTTGCAAGTCATTTTGCTACGCTCCTCATCTAGCATTTATATTTCCCTTCTCCCTTTTAATTCCATGTCCTCTACACAAGCACTTTTCTTGGAGAGACTATTTACTGAATCAAAAGTACTTTCAGCTATCAACAATTATGATGGTTTATTACAATAAGTAAAAATCGTTCAAAAGGGGTGGTTTATTACAATTCTGATGTGTTGGATTTCTGTGAACACTTGTATAAATTTGGATGCTTGGGATATGCATCAATTTTTCATTCATCGCTCGCATCCCAAGGTTCCCTCTCCATTAGAATTTAGTGACTTTTGGCCTATAAGTCTGGTGGGAGCACTTTATAAGATCATTTGTAAGGTCTTGACAACTAGGTTGAAATCAGTTATGAATTACTTGGTGAATGATGTCAGTCTGACTTTATTGTAGAAAGACATTCTAAATGGGATACTGATTGCATCTGAATTACTTGACAAAATAAAGAGGCCAGGAGAAAGAGATCATCATTTTTAAAATATGTCTTTGATGATCATGTTGATTGGGATTACTTCTTAAAATTATTATCAACCATGGTCTTTGGAGATAAATGGAAGTTGTGGATGGAGTCTTGCTTCAAAGCCTGGATTTCTGTACTTACTAATTTGGAGATTTTGTGCTTCATAAAGGCCTTAGACAAGGCTACTCTTTGACCCCTCTACGTTTTGTACTATTTATTGGGGGATTGCATCAACTTACGGGGAAAGGCAAGACTTTTAGGATGTTTCAGGGAGTCAATTACGGTAACGAGCTTTCTATTTCTCATCTACAGTTTGCAAATGATACTCTCATCTTTCTTAAGGCTGGTGATACACAAATCATGGATCTAAAACATTCACTCAAGGCTTTTCAGTTGGCTACTGGTTTACAGATAATTTTCAAAAATCAAAGGTGGTTTTGTTGAATACTTCTTCCTTCATTGATTCACAAGTAGTTGACATTCTTGGATGTGTTTCGACTACCCTCTTCCCATGGATTATCTTGATTTTTGCTAGGCTCCAACCCTAAGAGGCTTAAGACTTGAGCCTAGAGGACTGATTATCTCCTTCAATGATTCTCTTTGCAAGTTCTGCAAATAATTAGTTCATTAGTTGTCATAGATCATGGCAGATTTGGCCTTCTCTTGGTCTGATCTCTACCACAAAAATATTCAATGGGATAATTTGATGTTCCTAACCTAGTGGGAAATCAGGAATGACCTGGTTTTCAAGAATGAAGTGATTTCTTGTCCTGCATAAAACCTAGAGGACAACTTTCTTACTCTTTCAATGTTTGGAAGTTAAGTCCTTGGTTGTGTTCCACGAGGAAGAAGCACTCATTATTTCCTCACTAATTTGGATCATTTTTTTGGTTTTTGTTTCCAGCACATCCGTGATTCCTTGGGCAACAAGGCACCTTTGGTCTGCAATTCTTCTTCAGTCCAGATCATTTAATTTTCTGTCTACTTGTGTTTTTGTGGCTTCTTTCCTTCATGTTAGAGAAGCTGATAAGCGTTGACTTGGAAGTGAGGTAACTTGATAGGAACTAAAAGTGAATTACTATTGGGCAGCAGATTCGGGTGTTGTAATAGGGTAGGAAAGAGTCTTAGCCAGTGTATTTGCTAATCTTACTTCTACTTGTAAATAAAAGAGTTTATTCTCCTATTTGATTCTTGTTGTCTAGGCTAAATTTGGTAATAACTATTCATTCAAAAAGCTTTTATCTGTTCCAGGCCATTATGGTGATAAGGAGGTTGATTTTCTGATTCAGATTATTTTGTTAAACATGTGTTTCTAATTCTAGCTGCACGAGTCTCTTTGTTTTATAATTATAACATAGCTCGAGTTGTCATAGTTGAGCAACCCAACTCTATGATTTACTCTAACATCTCAGCTTATATGTGATGGGTAAGGTGTCAATTCTGCCTCAGACATGCTTGCCCCAATGGTTCCTTTTGGAAATCGACACAACTCACGATATCAACATGTTACAAAATAGGGACTATTATATAAAAGTTTTTAAGTATTCACATTTTGCTGCTTGTAGCTTTACTGAGCTAAGCTTTATGTTTTGAAAATTATTTAAAAAGAATGTCTTGAATCTTTCTTTTTACACTACGTTGTATAAACATCTTTTGTTACAAATGGCAGCAAAAATGTAGGTTCGTAGGAAGATAGGGATCTTCTGATTCAATCTCCGGATAGAAAGTCATCCCATAGCCAATCACAGATTTATAAACTTGCATTTTTATTATCTGATCAGTCAATAGTCACACGGGGAGGAAATTTATTGCATAGATAACTAAACATGCGTGAATGCATCCAAAGAAATAATATAGGTATAGGACTGAGGGCTGAGGCTCAGCTGAAAACAAGACAACAATTACAGATATATCCGTTCTTTACATAAAGTATAAATATATTTATTTTGCACTCAAGGTGTAAGTGATTCTTCTTGCCTGCGCCTGAGGGTGTACATTTGATCACCCATCAGCAGATAACTCTCTATTCCGGATTGTTTGCCATTTCCAGGAATTCAAGCACTTCAGTCCTGCAATTCATGATCTTGCGAAACACTTCCCTCACCTGCCTCTCCAGTGGCTCCAATCCATTCTTCAAAGCTTCACAAACTTGTCCCAATTCCTCCACACCCTGTTTCAGCTCTGTCTTCTGTTCATCTGTTAATGGAAACTGAGCCGAATCTACTGTGTCCGTCATCATGTGTGAACATTTCTCAGCCTTGTAAATCTCCTTTAACAGCCCGGTAGAGTTACGCCGCTCCCGCTTCTTAGATTCTTCAATGATTCGCTCGTGAATCAACGGTAACGGGCCAGCCCATGAGAATTGCTTAAGGATTGAGAAATGTATGTTGAGCCCCTATCCTGACAAGGAATTTCAGCCACAAGAGCCCACAAAACAAACATGAGCAGATAACTCATTGTGAAAACTGTGACAGCAAGTCCATTTGTAGCGGCAATCTCATTTCCACGTGGTGGAACCAAGTTGCTTGCGATTGACTGGAGGTGCTTTGCAGCTGACCAAGAGCGTGATACACTCCATGAAAGAGAACGAGAATGCACGGGAGATCGAGGGTGATCTTTGTGGCGCCCAAAAGACCGATTCCTATGTGAAAATACTGACCCGGTATCTTTCTCCTCAAGCATCGCAAGGGTGAGGTTCACCAAAGCTTTCCTGGCCCGACGAAACTGGCCTTCGCCCATCCTCATTTGGTTATAATTCAAAGCACATAGAATAATCTCCAAATGTTTTTGCCACAGTCGCATCTTCTCAATCCCATCTCGGGTGGCATTGCAAATATCGAGCCCCTTCACACTCCTCTCAAAGAACTCAGAAGCAAAACGATCGAGAGGCGGTTTTGAGAGGTGCGCTTTGTTATTTAGCAAGATGATCCGAAACTCCTCTTGGCAGGAAACAAACTCATGGAGAAGTTTCCTTATCCATTCAATAGAGAGCAATTCCTCACTACTAGCAGTCAATAGTTCCTGAAATAGCTCTATAACCTGCTTCTGAAACGATTCAAGTTCCACATCCTGGGTGGTGGACTCGTGATTGAATTCAACGGAATGTACTTGATCACGCCTGAGGTTCCGGATTGAGCGGCCGATGGAGGCAAAAGGCGAAGAAGAACCCGGGTTATTCGTGCCCGACATTGTCAGTGTATTCAAAATAGTTTGTCTGTAGATGATCAAAACAACAAGATCACAAATAAATCAAGAAATCCAATTATTCAAATCAAACAGATTGACCATCCAAAACTCAAAACTCCCATTACAACTACATTCCCCAAACCATTAGCATAACATTCATAACACATTAAAACCCAGATTCACATCAGAACATTGATTGTCAAATCACCTGCAATTCTTAATATCTCAAACTTTCAGCAATACCCACATAAAAAATAAAAATAAAACTACT
The DNA here is from genome assembly GCA_963921825.1 of Erodium maritimum. NCBI lineage: Eukaryota > Viridiplantae > Streptophyta > Magnoliopsida > Geraniales > Geraniaceae > Erodium > Erodium maritimum. The sequence goes on from OY997590.1 coordinate 24,266,849, forward strand.
GTCTGATCAACTAGATCCTTACTGTGAACTTTTAGCAATAGCAGCATAAAAATGAACAAACTTTATAAAACCCAAATCTCTAAACCCAATAAGTACCAAAACCCTGCAACAATTCAAAAAGATTCAGCAAACAAAAACCCACCTAAAACCTAATAACTTAGCAGAACCTAGATCAACACATCCTGAGAAACCCTAAGCTCAAAATAATAAATAAAAAAGGGGAGAAATCGGCCTAACTAGCAAGAGTACCTGAATTCTGAGATGAGACAGTAGTATCAGCTATTCGCTTGGAGCATGACACCCATCAATGAAAGGAACAAAAATGGCGAAAAGAAGAGCATATTGCGTGCAGAGAGAGAGAGAGAGAGAGGAGCAGTTAGATGGAAACAGGAGGGACCATTGTCATCAGAGAAGAGAGGTGGATGTTGGATCTTGAAACCCTAGCGAAGGACGTGAAGCCCCGCCTTGGTAGACCCAACATTCAAGTCTGGTAATTGGGAATATTATTATTTGGAACGCAATCCCCAAAATTAAAATATACAAATAAAATATATTTTTTCCTCTAGTTCACTTTTCAGTACCCATACAGGTTGGTTGAGGTGACTTCGACCTTCTACAATGGAGTTTTCGTTGTCGAATTGTGCGTCGAAATCGATAATTTTTTTGTTTTTTCTATTCGTAAATTCGATTCAGTGTCTGTTGACACGTCGAATCGGGAAGACGTTTTAGACGGTCTACATATCTGTCGATCCGAGACAGAGTCTATTCTGTAAATTCGGAGTTGACCAAAAAAATCAGGAGACGTCACGTGGATATGTATCGGCGCATAGCATCTGACTTGGGCCGACAGTCCTGCCACGCATCCGTAGTCAGCAGATTCGGTTGACCAAAATAATTGATTTTTTTTAGATTTGAGAAAAAAATCTATAAATACCCTACTACAATTTTGAAGAGTGTATCCCAACACAAAAAATCTCACAAATTTGTTCTCTATAGTTTGTGCTCCCGTCTCGTCGTTATGGATTCATCGAGTAGTGAGGGGTATGATGACGACGAAATGGACTACGCAACGTTGCGTGCAAGGACCCGAGAAGCGGAGGAAGAGATGTTGGAGTCTATATGGCCAAAGGTCATGGAGGCAGAGGCACGTATGATGGTCCCCGTCCGGGGGAAGTAGAAAAGGAAATATATTTTCAGAGATCGCAGCGCTGCTCACAACCGGCTTATGTCCGACTACTTTGTAGCAACCCCGATGTACGATAAAAAAACATTTCGTCGGCATTTTAGAATGACGCAATATGTTTTTATGAAAATTTCATATGGCGTGTCCAATTACGATGACTACTTCAAACAAAAAAATTGATTGTCGTGGTCGGCCTGGGTTCTCAACCATACAAAAGTGTAATGCAGCTATATGAATGTTGTGCTACGGTGCTTCGGCTGACAGCCTGGAAGAGTATTTGAAGATGGCTGAGACAACAGCCCTCGAGTGCATGCACCAATTTTGCTTCGCCGTAATCAACGTGTTCGTTGAAACCTATCGTAGAAAGCTGAATAGAAATGACATTGCTTACATTATGCGTATCAATGAAATTCGTGGTTTTTCAGGTTGTACCAGTAGCCTCGATTGTATGCATAAGGCGTGGAAGAATTGTCCAAAAGCGCATCATGGGGTTTACGAGCGGGGCGATCATTCTGGACCCACGGTCATGCTTGTAGTAGTTGTTGGGCCCGATACCTGGATATGGCACGCATACTTTGTTATACTGGGATCGAACAACGATGTTAATGTGTTGAACCAATCGTCCATATTTGTGCATGTATATCGAGGTGATCAACCCATGGTCGTATATGAGGTCAATGGTATGTACTACAACACAGCTTACTACTTAACTAACGCAATTTACCCACCTTGGGCATGATTTGTGAAGTCTATCCATGTACCACAACTACCGATACACGTGTTATATGCAAGGAAACATAAGGATGCAAGGAAAGACGTGGAGAGGGCGTTCGGGATCCTACAAGCCCGTTTTCATATCATTAGTAGGCCTGCTTGAGGTTGGGACGACAGGAAATTGTCAATGATCATACGTGCGTGCATTATTATGCACAATATGATTGTGGACGATGAACGTGTCACCTTTCAGGGAGAAATAGAACGACTCTCATCTGAAGAACCAATCTTACCCTTCCATTGAGGGCCATTACTATGTTGCGATTACATCCGAAGTAAATCAAGCCAGCTAGAGAATCGGGCAGTGCACCAGTAGCTGAAGGGTGATCTGATTGAACATATTTGGTCTCTGTTCAGGGCAGAGGTCGTTATGGATGACGACAACTAGTAACTTGCTTATTTTATTTCCGTAGTTGAAATCAATGTATTTTCATTTAACTATAGTTCGACAACTTTACTATATTGTAAATAGTACCGTGTACCCCCTAATGCCCTCCGAGCCTATTCGATTGCTTATAAAAGGCGACTCATCCTCATTCTTTAAAGACACAAACAAACACCTTCCAAAAGTAGTATTGATCCAAATTTATGGACTCCGAGAATGAAAGAGGTGTTTCCCAGACTGATATGGGTCTGCCACCATTAGTGTACAAGATCGAGCGAGAACGTCTTCGTGGTCGGTTAGAGAAAACCAAGGCAAAGCTAATGAAGTATCAACTGTAATTGACCAGGAAATACGCCGAAGCCGATACGCTCGACACATCTAACTGGACCCCGCTAGAGAAGGCCAACCATGAGGCTCTTATGTTCGAGATGCTTCGCACTATGAACCACAACTAGCACGTTCAATGTTCTGTTTTTCTATCTTACTACTCGGTTTCGAACACGTTTGGTTTTATTTTGTACTCGAAAACCAACCCAGCGTTGTTCGAAATAAATGCAACCCTATCTTTGTGTAATCTTTGACCGATTCTACACTTGGTCACATGCACCGATTCTGCCACCATAATTTGTCTTAGAGCAATTCCACAATAATTTCGTATGGGCTGATTCTATCCCATTAGATATCAAACCCTACGATTCGGACTCACCTATTTAAAGCTTTCCAAATACAAAATCGGTCACAACTCTTCTTATTCACAAATCTCTCTAAAACAAAATCGGCAGCATCTTAATTTCTCCAACAACGAATCCATGGCACCCCTTTGGATGGACGTAGAAGAGAGGAGACTTGTTGTTGCCTGGATGATACACGGTAGTGCCACCAGAGAGTATTGGAACGATCTCTACGAGGACGGAAATCCATGGCAACATAACCTTATCCTCGGACCACGAAGCAGTTGAAGGATCACTTGAAAAAGACACGTCTCTAGGTCGTGCAATTCGAGTTTGCGTTCTTGCAAGCCCGACATGAGCTCGGTCTAACGGCCACTGATGCTGAGGTGGTCCTCGAGGCCAACCAGACGTATGCCTATAACGTCGCTCTCCCTTTCAACAAACATGAGTGGTGGGCTTGGTAGCAAGACAACTGGTAGGGTTGGATTTCTCGAGTGCGTGGCTGATGACGGGCCAAACGATCCCGTGGTCGGCTAGGCGAGGAAGCTGGGGGGGGGGGGGGGGGGGGGGGGGGGGGGATGGAGGGGGAGGAACTTGGGACAGTAAACGAGACGGTGTCCGAGAAGAGGATCGTCAATAACGACAATAGGAGATAGGACCGACGAAAGAGTCCATTTTTATCCGGACACGTACTTAGTTTTTAGGGAGACTCTAGAAACAACTGTTATTTAACTTCTCAGTGCAAATCATAACTGAAGACTAAAGTAGCTGCATGGTCATTTTGATTTACAACAAGGTCAACCACGTGGACTCTTTGTTTTAAAACTCACCTTAGGCCATTAAACGACACACATAGATTGATACACAATCTTAGGCAAAAAGCCCAAAAGCCCGCATAAGGAATAGCAGCTCTATTTACCAGGCTCTATACTCAAGTAAAATAAAATCTGGAATTCAGACACTATGAATAAAAACATCATAAAAGCATTCCCATACGACAAGTAGTTACTTATATGAATATGCTTCATCTCCTTTCATTGCCTTGGCCCTTGTGTATAAAGAACATTCATGTTTATTTGAATATAAACATGACAATTAACAAAGAAAAATTCTAAGGAAGTTGAACAACCTTCTTTCTTCTTTCCCTCTACCTACTAGCTGTCGAACTAAAAGAACCCTAAAGAACCAAAAACTATAAACGAAGCCCAAATTCATATCTTCTTTCACAAACTTTGCCTACTTCCTATCTGAAGGACTTGCTCTGATTCCGATCTCAACATGACCCAGGAAAATATAATAGAAATGAAATCACCTATCTGTATTCACTTCATTAAGTCGTTCTAGAATATTTGAAGCCACTCTATGAAGTTTCAGTTATGGCTTGAAGCTTGGGTACTGCATGAAAACACAAACAAAACGAGTTTGAATTATGACACAAACATACATTCAATAACTATAGTTCATACTGATGATATAGACTAAATGCTTACCAGCTCGTAGAATGAGTTGATCTCTTCCTCCGTGAGGCCTTCATCCTCTCCCGAACCTTCCTCCCACCCAAGGGAACGCAAAAATGCAGCCTCTTCTTCATCGGGTGGAAGAATTATAACAAGGTTTGAGTTTTCCTCCATGTTACACATGACTTCATGAGACAAGCCACATCCATTACCATTACTTGATAAATCCATAATGGAAAGATCAGCTGAAGGAGCATCTCTATCGGACAGAGTGTCAGGTTTGGTGGTAACTTCAAACCCAGCAGGGCTAGAACAAGAGACGGTAGTGGGAGAGGGTGCAGAAGATTTCTTCTTTATAGAGTTGAAGAAATCGTTTCTGCTTTTGGTTTGAGCTGATGGTTTCTTTTCAGCAGTTTTTGTAGTTGGCTTGTTCTCAACAGGGTTAAGAGTTGGATTGTTATTTAAGCTCCTGAAGGGAACAGAGCCAGCAGGTAATGATGGTGTACCTAAAGGTCTATTCATTACTCTACTTCCATTTGTAGGACTAAAACTTTCCATTGCACTTGAAGAGGTACCATCCGGTTTAAGAACCTGAAGCTTTCCTAGAGATGTTTTTGGAACATCAGATTTTGCAGGCCTACCACGTAAAGTGAGATTGGCCAAGTGTGAAGCGTGCTGCTGCCCAATCTCGGGTTTCCCCTTATCCAAAGGACCGAGGACCTAGAAATAAAAAAAAGCAATAAGGAGTCAATGCAAGATATTTTCTATGTTTACGAAAAATATAGAAAATACTTCCATGAATCTTTTGAATGTAATGCAAACAATGATCAAACAACAACACATAAGAACCTCATCAGTCACAAGCAATCTTGCATCCATCTGACTAACACCACAGAACACATGGCCTTTTGTTTACATTTGCATCAACGGTTTTATGGTGGGAAGGATGAACATATTGTAACTTAGACATCCCTTACTTACCAACCTTTACTAATTACTCAGTATAATCATAGTTTCATACTGCCTTTTTAATATCAATCTGTTTGGAGGAGTGACAATATCCTACTCTTACCAGGGTTTGACTAGTCTCCTCCTACATATAAATTTTGCATTGCAGCAAAATACATCATTCCACTAATACACAGAACTGAAACTCTCCACATTGAAGAGAGAAACAACAATGAGAACCAGAAAAGATTTATAAAGTACATGATTTCATGATACATAATGACATGGGCATTAATAGAAAGTTAGGAGGAGAGCGGCTTTACTTGAGTTTTAGCTAGAGATGGTGTCATGGGAATTAATTGCTTGGTCTGCTTCATAACCAGCTCTTCACGCCTTTGAGTTTCAGCAGCTAACTACAATGGCATATATGTAAAACCATATCAGCATCAAAGCATGTTCTATTAGTTATGCACATAATCAGAAATATGTTAACACAAGGAAAAAATATCGTACATGAGGAAAAAGTGATATTACCAATGGAGGTGTACCAGCACGAGACGGACTCTGAGCCACAGTTTCAGCCATATTGAGGGGAGTTGCCAAGTTTGGTAACGTAGAAGGTGAGCTTGCTGAAACAGTTTGTTGCGGTGGTACAACATTCACACCATTACTTCCAATAGCTCCGTGCACCTCTACTAAAGCTGAGGTCCAGCCATCACTGCCAATCAAAGCTGAACTGCCAACTGGTAGACTTCGAATGACAGAACTAAGGCTAGGAGATGGAACTCTTCCTATTTCAGAGCTAATCTTTCTTTCTTCAGCTCCAAGGGAGGGAAAGTCCATTTCAAATGCTGATTTATGCACACTTGTAGCACTGACTCCTATCAGAAGACTATCTCCGTTTCTGTGGTTGCTTTTATTGCCATTTTTGAAGTCACCAGGAACTATTGTGGGCCACGAGTCACCTCTTCTACCAATAAGACTAGACCGGGAACGTTGTATTACATCCTTCCCAAGCCTACTTGGCAACGGAGGATCTAGGTAGTCGTTATACCTCTGATCATGTTGGCTTCTACCAAAACTACTGTGAGTCCGTAACTGGGAAGACCCATTGCTACTAGAGCCATGGCGGAAGTAAGAGGAAGTAGTTTGACCTGATAAGCTTGAGTGCCTTATATCACGATCACCGATGGTAGCCGACCTATTTCCAACATGCTTTGACACAACATGATCCTCTATTCAAGTAGAAAGTTTTGTAAGAATAGGAGCACTTCGATGAACCATTTGGTTGGTCAAAAAAATAACATAAAAGCACACTCGGAGTAACCCCAAAAGTAAAAGTCACCCTTGACCCCCCGAAACCCCACCTCTTCCACAATTACACAGGTTAAATATCAAGAAAATCAATGAAGTCACATGTCATGAAGAAAAACACGACTTCTAGTTTCGAGATTATCAAATTTAGGATTTGTCTTTACAACAATAGTCAGTTAATGGGTTAATTCCTAGTGTGGAATGATGAGGACATTGCACACACACAACAGCAATGCTAATAAAACACGACTCAGATTACTAATTTCAATTAATTGATTCTCCTAAACTTCAGCAAAATGTATATGATACAATCAAACAACACCAAAGAGGTAAGTCAGAAGGAAACAAGATTACCTGAGTGCAAAAACGATGGAGCAGATTTGTTATTAGAACCAGTCCCAGTGCTAGTTTTCAACCATTCCGGTACCAATGCAGGCTCACTTCTTTCCATGGCTATCCTCAAACATGATCATGTAAAGAAAAACCAAAACCCATTCTAGCTCGTTTGATCTCCGAAACAAATATTTGATATGTTACTGATTTAGATACTCAACAAAACTAAACCAATCAAGTCCTACCTCAATTCACCTCAGCTGTCTCTAAACAACAACACTAAAGCTTCCCTTCCCTAACCTAAAAAAACTAGTCACTGCTTTTAACCTCAGCCAAAAATGTCCCAAATCCTAATGTTTCAAAACTGCCCTGTTCTATACACTATAAGTAGGGTTGTATGATCTCTTCTGTACACTATGTACTACAACTATCAGCCCTACCAAGCCACAAAGGGGCCGGACAATCACTTCATATACCCCAATAAAAAATATAATGTCAGCCAACAAATAAAGTGACTTCCATAGTCCCTAGTCACCAAAAGTGAGAGAAGACCTCCACCTCAGTAACAACTCAACTCTTTACCTCAAAATTCAATATTGTGAAGCCCCAAAAACCTATCTTCAGCAAAAACTCAGACCCATCAATCAAAGAGGTCCATAACCCTAAAACTGAATTCCCAACCCAAGTTCCCAAACCCTATGATTGAGATTCACCGGCTGAACTGAAACCCACGTAACAGAAAACAAATCCAAGCAGGCAAAAACCCTAATTTGGCGGCTCAGACTCGTCTAAATTGAGCGCAGACGATGCAGAAAATCAGAACTAGAAGCAGCCAATAAAGGTTGAGTTGTATTTCTGTATGTGTGTGTTTGGTGTACTGTATGTGAAGAAGAGGGTTTTAGAAAGGGACAGTGCTCTGTATAGGGTATCTATGGAGATGAAATAGGACAGAGGTAGAAGATGATTCGGATGGAATTCGAATCGGAATCGGAAGCGGAGACAGAGGTGGGGAAGGAGGAGAAGGGATTTTGTATTTGTAAGTATGTTTTGGGTTTTGTATGAATTGAAGAGGAAAAGTTTTCTTGCTGTAGAGTTAGTTGTTTGTGAGTCTGTGACTTTGATTTGGTATGATTTATTTATTTTTCCCTTATAAATATTTTTGAGTAATAATTTATTAAAAACAATTTGTATTTTAAAGGACGAGCACAAATTTTGTTATTTTAAAGATAATATAACCAAATTCTATTCATTTCAAAATTCAAGTTATTTGATGGTAGTTAAATCTATTTTATAACTGAAATGATAGACGTGGGAGTTTGAGAGACTAAAAAGAGTCGTTAGGGCTTCGTGTCGACGACGTCGTGTTCATTGTTCCACCAACAAGCCTCACGTTTCTCCTCTGGTAGCAGTTGCCAAAGCCCTGGTTCATCTCGCAGCCTGGTACGAGTCTCCTCTAGCGATTTTCAATCGGTTTTCAGCTTGTTCTTTTCTTTGCTCCCATCCTTTTAGATAGGTGTTCGTATTGCTTCTTGTTGGTTAGTGGTAATCCGTTGTTTTTTTAGAGGGCTTTGTGTGTGCCCTAGTTTTGCTGGACTCTGTTTCTAGTGCATCGGTCTTGTCATGGGAAAACGGCCTCTATCATGTCTTGGAATTGTCGTGGACTAGGCTCGGACAGGAACAAGCAACAACCGAGGGACCTGATTCAACGTCTGAAGTCGGACTTGTTATTTCTCACCGAAACTTTTCATAGGGAACATGCCAGGTCACGATCCCATCTTGCTTTAGTACGAAGGAATTTGGGAATCCATGGGGGTACCGGTTTGCCTACAGAAAATCAAAAGGGTTGTATCATCATGTTATGGTCGGAACGATGTAAAGTCACAATCTTGGACAAAGATCAATCCCATAATGACTCTCTGGTGTGGATAGAGAATGAAGCAGAATTTCGTTTCACTGGTATATACGGGGAACCGGCCCGGGAGCGTAGGCACCTGACTAGGGACCTCTTAAGTCGGTTAGTGCATAACCACCAAACTCCCGATTGAATTTTAATGGGTGACTTTAATGACTTTTTACATCCTAAAGAGAAGAGAGGAGGATTTTCACATCTCATATCTTTGATCCAACCATTTCTCCATATAATTAGTGATTAAATGTGGAGGACCTACCTTTGTAGGGTTACCAGTATAGTTGGACAAAAAGGAAAGACCCTCAAACACGACTAGAAGTTAGATTAGATAGAGGATTTATGTCACCCTTGGCCAGGGCCATGTTTAATACAGCGACCTTACGAAACGTGGGCTATACAACATCGGATCATGTGCCATTTCTATTCAAACTACAGGCTGAAACATCGGGTCCCCCAAAGAGGCATCTTCGTTTTGAGAATGGTTGGATCAAACACCCAAAATGCGGTCAAATTATTCAACAAGAGTGGGGACAACCTGGACATCGGCATATTCAATATCATATGGGGACAAACTAGGTATCGGGGCATTATCTTGCAAATCTGGAAATGTCAAGGAAAACTCCAAGGCCTAAATAACATAAGAGATAGAAACGGGGATCAGGTACCGGTTGGCTGTCTAGAAGAGGTATGAAATGTCCAAAAGGAAACTTTCTGGAAACAACGAGCCAAGCAACATTGGCTGGTTGAGGGGGATCGAAATACTAAATTTTTCCAAAGGGCCTCAACCAAACGTCAGAATAGGAACAAGTTTAGTAGCTTGAAATATGATACTAGGAGAGAAGTGGACTGGGACACGAGCATGCAAGATTTGCTTCTGAGCCATTTCGAGCATATTTTCACAACGGGGCATGAATGATATCATGAGCTCCCAGTACATATTCCTCTATTGATCACTGCGAACCATAATCAAATGTTGATAGGGAGGGTCATGTATGAGGAGGTTAGGACAACGGTATTTCAAATGGGTCCCAACAAATCCCTAGATTGGATGGCGTGAAACCTTTATTTTTCCAACATTAATAGGACACATTACGTCCTGAGGTCATAGGATTTGTTAGGGAAGCGGTTACCACATGTAATATCGATCGGGGTGTGAATAAGACCACGTTGGTCCTCATCCCCAAGACACAAGTACCTCGGCATATTAAGGACTTGCGACCTATCGTTCTTTGCAATGTCATTTTCCGTATTCTATCTAAGGTCCTAGCCAACAAGATCAAACCTCTTCTGGATTTGATTATCTTAGTCAATCAAGGGGATTTTGTCCCAGTTTGGGCAATTCAAGACAATATATTCATATCCTTTGAGGTAATTCACTCAATGCGATGGAAAACACAAGGCCATAATGGTTTTATGGCACTTAAACTGGACATGAGAAAAGCATAGGTAGAATGGCCATTCATATTATCAATGTTGGGATCTTTTGGGTTCGAACCTTAGTGGCGGTCCTTGGTTTTAACGTGTATGCGGTCTATTCAATATATAATCAACTCGAGAGGCAAAAGGACTTCACCGTTCACAACTGGACGGGGAATCAGACAGGGTGACCCTCTCTCACCATACCTATTTCTATTTTTCATGGAGCGTCTTTCATGAATGCTTGGTCAAGCTGAAAGGGGGGGAAAATTACACTGTGTTAAGTTTGCTCAGGGAGCCCCGACGGTGTCCCATATTTTCTTTGCAGATGAGTGTTATATCTTCTACTGGGCTAACAAACAAGAGGCTGAACATATTCAGTCAATTCTTACTCTTTTTGGAAGCATGTCGGGGACGTAATTAATAAGGACAAATCATCGATTTTCTTTAATACTAATACTACATCAGCTGACCGAGTTTTGTGTTGTACAACTTTGGGTATACGGGAAATTTCCTAGGCTTCAATGTATTTAGGGGTGCCAAATATGTTGGGTAGGAGGAAGAGCCAGAGTCTGCAATTTGTTTGTGACCGATTCCTCACAAAAATTTGGGCACGAGATGGCAAAATGATATCAGTAGGAGGAAAGGAGGTAATGGTGCGATCTGTATTACAGACTCTTCCAATTTATGTTATGAGTGTGTTTTCACTACCATAGGGTTCGATAAATCAGATACACATGGTACTAGCCAGATACTGGTGGGTGGGTACTCCAAGGAAAACAAAGGTAATTATTTGGTAAGACTGGGCTAAGCTTTTTCGTCCGAAGGAGGAAGAAGGTATGGCATTTAGGGACATGCACGATATGAACTTAGCTCTCCTAGCTAAAATGGGATGGAATTACTTATCTAAACCAGATACTTAGGTGGCGCGTATTTTTAAGGCTCTATATTATTTGACTAGGGATTTTCTCATGGTTGATGTAGGATAAAACCCGAGCCAATTATGGTCGAGAGTAGGGGCTACCTAATCCCTTCTCAAGGGATCAACATAACTATTAGGGATGGTCGATCAACTCTGGTTTAAGGGATTCTGTGGTTAAAGAAGCAAATCTTTAAAGCCCGGGCAACAAGGACGCAGCTATATAAAGTCCATGACCAGAAATGAAAATTGACCAAACACAACAAGAGCGCCTCCACTGCTTTATAAAGACCAAAACTGGTTAAGAACCGATAGCAATTCCGATACCTACCACCACAAGAACAAAGAAGCCACAACAGCTTGCGGTCAAAGAGAGGTCGAATGGTCAAATTTTCGTCCAGCCAACATCGGCAATGGAACCCAACGCCAAACACCGCTCCACCATACGCGTCTAGTACCACCAGTCATAGAGTATGAGCTGAAAAGCAGGGAGGAGGGCCAATAGGATGGCAAAGTTGAGGGGCTCCGGCTCATGTACAGAATTGACCAACCATTGGCCGTAAAGAAGATGATGGAACAGATCTGAAATACCGATAGAATCCGGTGAAAACAGTAGCAGGACCACCACGGAACTCAATCGTAGCCAGCAAGAACATGGGAAATCAGCCACACGATGCGATAGGAGTGGGTGAAAAGACGACGAAGTTAGAAGGGAGTAGAGAAAGTGAAGGTAGGAGAAGAAGGGAGAAAGAGCAGGAGGAGAAATCTCCACCGGCGACAACCTGGTTAGGGGCGGCCAGGCATGTCGCCGACGGCGACTGGAACCCTAGATCTAGGCTTAGGAAATGGAAAGTTTAGAGAGAGGGAAAGTTTGATTTGTTCACCGAAATAATCTATATTGTTGGATCAATTCAAGTGACTTTGTGTAACTAATAATTAATGCAGGTATTGTTGGAATATTTTGAAGGACCATCCGAAGTGGAAAGCGAAGTTTTTTCCCACTCCCACGACGACCCTCATAGAATTGAACCCTGATGTCGAAGTATATGTTGAAAGTGGAGCAAGTAAACGAACAAGGTTGGGAGATGATGACTCATACGTCTCTTCTGACTCGAACACGCCCACCGATGACGAGTTCACCTCCGTCGGAGTAGTCCGTCCTGAAGGTCAGAAGAAGGAGAATTCTAGACTCGGAGGTAAGGAAATGTGGTTTTCGACTTGAGTCAAATGCTTGGTCTTCAAACGATTGCTGAGATTTATCACAATGCCAAGGTTGAAAAGCGGTTGTTATTCGAGTCCAAACAAGAGCGCATCTGGGCGATGTACAACGTATCTCTAGAAAGGGATACCTACGCATCTCTAGAAAGGGACACCTCCAGAATGTCCGAAGCCGTCAAAGCAGCTCATGCAACCACAATCGCCCACCTTGGGAAAAAACTTGCAGATCTCTAGTTTCATTGGAGTGACATTCTTGTTGTAACTATTATCTTTTTAATAAACATTCATTTTTCGTTTCAATTTTTTTTGGAAACTTATCATCTTGAAAAACTCACCCGGACCCACCCGTGGTATCGGCGCAACCGACACTCCACCTCTACCCCTCCTCCTATAAATAATCCTCTTCCTTCTCACCTGTTTTTCTCTCTTCTTTTTCACCTCTCTGTTTTTAGTTCAACCCACCTTGTGGTGACATGACTTGAGAATGCGGAGGTTGGCGGTTAGTATTGGCCTAACCTTTACCAACAAAACCTAAGGATCGTCGATCATGATATCAACCCCTGGTCCCAAGCCCATCTTAAGGATCATTGGAGAAAAAATAGCAAGAAGGTGAAGAAATTTGACGATATCTACCAACGTCATGTCCAAAAACGCCTTCCCAACATGACCTATCACAAAATAATAGATACAACCTTTACCGAGTACCACATGACGTATCGTTTTCCATTCTTTTTTTTATCAGCAATTTTTTTTATATATAAAATCCCACAGTTTCAAAGTGAAACCGAAGGACAGGGCCGAGATCCCATTACAACCAAGAGAACATGCTAATAGCACTGTCTCAGAACAGACCTTGAACAGGAAAACAAACACACACGGCCTGAATCACCAGATATAACTACCATTAAGAACACATGAGTCTAACATCAAACATGTACCCAGAAAAACAGCCCCATACAAAGGGGAAAATGAACTAATGGTATCAGAACCTAAATTCTCACACATTACGCAAACAATGCCAACAAGGGCAAAACCAATCTAAAAAACAAGGCCTCAAAAATCTCAGATTAACCACCAAGAAGAACTAACAATTAACAAACTATAAAAAAGATCAACCTCAATTCGCACCTGCCCATATTCTCCACCTCCCAATTCCTCAGCACACAAAGAAAATGTGGCCAAGACTCCTAACCTCCACCCAGTAAAACCGGATCAAAAATACCAAACTACTACACCCAAATCTTCATAGTGCCATTAAGCTAATTACCAGTGTTGGTCAACACCAAGCAAAGGTCCTCAACCCCAGATGTGAGGCCGAGAAGAAGAAGAGAAGGGTATAATAGTTGGGGAAATTTGACTGGTTAAACGAAAGGAAGAGGAAAGTGACATTCAATAAATTCAATTGGTGGGATCTCATCAAAAATCAAGCGAAGTGACGATTCTACTACGCTAGGATAATTTAATTTTAATAAAATTATAATCGTACATATAATATCTTTCACTTTAATAAAACTGTATTTTTCTTTATTAAAGTATGAAATTAAATGATTTATAATTAATAAATTATATTTGAGTCAAACATATTTGATCTGTTGTATATGTTCTAAGCCCATTCTAAGTTTTTTTTAGTAGCAATGGAGATATTATTAAAACATTAAAGTATTCGCAAAGCTGCTAACACCAGAGAACCAAAGTAAATTACAATAGTAAGGAAAGACAAGAACTGAAGTGTAAATTTTTCTCTTAGACATAGGGGCGGTCGGAGGGGAGAACTGCGGTAGCATCCATAAACACCGATACAACATAATCCAACCAAAAAGCATTGATCGAGCAGAACAAGTGTAGATTTTGCAGTGGTGGACCGATACCTCCCCCGGGAAGTCAGCGTGTGTCGTCCTCCTTTGACTGATAATAGTAGGGCTCCTAAACGCGGGTGTGTTGACCCTGAACTGGTAGGGGAGAATCTTGTCGACTGTTGGCGGAACTGTCGCCACCATACGTCCAGAGAGGCGGTGCAGCCGACCGACCCCTCCCTGGACCCTAGGGACTCAATCCTGGAGGCGGGGGTGCTTGTGCCCCCCCGTCGCTGCTGTGTATGACGCCCCATCAGATGCCGTCGAACCCTCTGATTCCTCAGGCTCCTTTTCCCTCTCCAGTCGTTTCTTTCCAAAGAGTGATGTGTTAGGCTTCCTAGGATGTCATCCAATCGGTACATCCTCTTGATGGTCCTCCTGACCCCTGTGCCCCCCTTTTTCCTGGCTCCGCCGTGGTGTCATTGGGCTAAAAGGACGAGCCGCCATTCCAGATGCCCCTCCCAGATATGCCCAATTTCTCCCGGGGGTAGCCTTCCCATGTTTATCCTTTTCCAAGGCTGTTCTTGGGTCTGCGGGGGCCCTCAGAGATAGTCCTCTAACACTCCCCAAAATCGGGCAGGCCGGAAATAGATGCCCAGCACAACTACAACCAAAGCAGTGATCCGGGAGGTGTTCATACGATACATATAGAAGTGTACGTACCTGTGATTCTGAGAAGCGGAACCAAAGTTGGCTCTACAATGGAATCCGGATGTCAGCTTTGATTCTGATCTTCATGAAATCCCCCCAACAGAGGCCTGTCTTATCCACATCTACCGCCTGACAAACACTCAGTGTGTTCCCCACGCGGAAGCCAACTCCTTGTTCCAGGCCCCCACTGGTAGATTTGAAACCCTAGCCCAGACTGAGAAATGGTGGAAGCTGAGATCCCCTGCTTTCATATGAGCTCTCAAATCTGTGAATAGCACCAGGGAGTCCCAGAATGCCCAGGGTTATCCCAGAAGAACCCTCGATCTCTCCTTAGCCGTCTTGAAGAAAAAAGCTCGACCCAATCGGATCTGACCCAGGCTGATTGCTCGATCCAATCGGGCTGGCCCGTGGGTGGGAGACCCGACCCTACTCCGAACCGCCCAACCCGTACCTGGCGGCCCATGCCCCAATGTCGCCCGACCCGCCCCGTGTCCACCCTGTTTCAACTGCAGGCTAAACAGCCCGGGACTCATGCCGACCAGGCCCCATCCCGGCCCGGGGCATCCAAGCCGGCCCACTCTACCAGGCCCGACGGGCATCCGCTAGAAGACCCCGGCCCAGGCCCATGTCTTCTCGGTCTCGGTCCGGCCCATCTGTAGGAACCCTAGCGGTTTCCCGCCCCACCGCCTTCCCCTTTCTTCGCCTCCACGCCATCGCCTTCGGTGATTCCTCCTGCGCTGATACGGTGTCAAACGAGACCACGATCAGAAGGAGACCATCCCCCTCCCTTATCGTTTCCTCCGTGCTCTCTATCTCTTCCCCCGGGATTGAATTCCAACGAAACTCCGCCCCGATCGCCCCTAGTGCCGCCGATGTGCCGCTAATAACCTTCTTCGGCCGTGGTCCCTTCGCCGGAGATCGCCGTATAATACGCCGCGACACCATATGGAAGTGACCCGTCCCCGTTGTCACCGACCATCGTTCTCCACCCTCTGTGCCGAGAAGGTCATCAGGGTCTCACGCCCACAACGCGGCGTCAAAGCCTCTGCCGGCGTGAGAGAACCCCCTTCCATGGATTCGGCTGGCAGCGATAAACCCCCGTCTTCGCTTGCTTCCGTCCTCTGCAACATCAGCTCCGGACTGCTCGGCTCCCGGAAGAGCTCGGCATCGAAGCTCGCCTCTCCTCCATCCAGATCTCCAGTCGAGGCCATGGCACCGCGGTAGAAGATGGAAAAATCGAGAGAGAGGCTGCATAGTGATCAAATATATGATAATTGATTATAAGCCCATTCTAAGATGCTTGACAGCTTGACTCAATTGCCGAGACAAACTATAAATCAAATATTCAGCTTTACCACTGTTAATTTGTTCTAGTTTTTTCGTTTAAACATAAAAGATAATTCCCGCTCGAACCAAAAACAACTCTGGACTGGACCAGACTATGGGCTCATTATCAAACATTGATGTCATTTTGGGCTGTGAAGCCTGTTAGTGCAAAATGGTTAATGGGCCCAAATAGATTTGATGAAAAAAGGACCCACCGATCACCAGGCAGCCACGTGCCACATTGGCCAAAGTGGCCGCCAAAGCACGTGAGTAGTGAGTGATTGGCCGCCAGTCGCTTACAAAAGGCGCGTCAACCACCATCTGACATTCTTACCACCTATCCCTGGAGCGTCTATTTCACGGAAGCTAACCACGCGTAGGAATCCCTCATCGTTTCCCATCTTCTCTAATTCTCCGATGGCTTCTTCTCTCTGCACATAGCGTAGAAACGACTCGACGAATCCGCTGATAACAAGGGAAGGCCCGACCCTCCCTCTCTTCCATCTCTCGATCTCTTCACTCTGAGGAAACCCTAAGTTTTCCTCTGCATTTTGCTTGTTATTTTCCCGGACTCTGCTGGTAATTTCTCCTTACTTTTACAGTTATTATCCTTCGATTTTGGTTGCGTGTAGATAAAATGAAGACGCGGATCGAATTTTTTTAATTAATATTTGGTGATTAGTATAATGGATTTGGATCTAACTCGGTGTCGGATGAGCCAGATAGCATGTGGGTTGTATCTGAGCTTCCATGCTCTTTGCTATTATTTTATTAGCGTTATTCTTTGGCTACGCACGTTGTCTGGATTTATATGTGCAAATCTCAGCCTTTGTGTTGTTGTGATCGTCTCTGTATCGTTGCACTTTGTTTTCTTCAACTAGCTTATCCAATTGCTCGAGACAGGTAATAATGGCTTCTGTGGATTTTTGCTCTAAATTAGGCCAAAATGCTAGGAGAGCTTTGAATTTGTTATGCTTTTGTTGGATTAGCAATTGGATTTGTTAGTTTGTTTTCAGCAATTGGGTTTTGCTAAGTTTTCATTTTGTTTATATTTGTGCAATCTGCTGAGTGTTGGAGTAAAGTTGATGTTGTATTTTAGTTTGAATTATGGATGAGGTGGGATGGGTGGTTATGGCAAAATATTTTGTTAGAATTGGAATAGGTTCATTGCGTTAGAAGCTGAATTATGCCTTCATTGGTTCACTGGGACTTCCAAGCACGTTTTAATGTAGATGTCATGTGTGGTTGGCTGTTCAGGGTTGTTTGTTCTTTCTAAGTGATTTTGCAATGATTTCTGATTTATTGTTTTCAATATTTGTATTGATTTTTTCAAGAGAGGATCAATGTTGCTAGCTTTCCTCTTGCTTGTACCTCCGATCACACTTTTGATGAAGATAACAATTTTTGCTTGATTATGGAGGAACAATTTCTTATGGATTCTAAATTTTATTTTCTCTATCCCTTGTTGAATATCATTTTTGACAAATACTTGTCACTGCTATCTTGCATGAACGTGTGCGTGGACGATTTTTTTTAGATTTAATGTGTGCATTCCATTCTGCATCTGTGTGTTTATATTGTAATTCTTAAATATTTCCAATTGGTTCTTATAATTTTCTCTTAACAAAGTTTATGTCTTCCAGGATTTAGCATCAATTCCTCTGCTTTAATGTTACTATAGTTTGCAGTTTGCTTGCTTGCTTTAAGGCCCTTGGTTGTGTGTTATATGAAGGTAAAACTTGTCAGCCAAAAATTTGCGATCCCTAGAGGTTATGAAACTGAATGATTTTGTCTTTGTCTGCGTGTATGGGGAAACTATGGGTAGTTTGGCGAGCATATTCATAGAATATGCCTTTTTAGGAATATGCTTCCCAGCATGTTGTTTGTGTCAAGAGAGTACATCATGGATGGTGTTTGGTGTTTCTTTGTTATTGTTGTCACAAATTTCTACCATGTCAAGGCATCATTTGGCTTTTCTTTTCGTTCAAATACGAGTCTTAATGCTTACATCTCGCTTTTTTCTTCGGATGGAATAAATTATAGACATGGATGTATGCATATAGTCACTCTAGTTAGATCATTATCAGTGAGTTTGCTGCTTGCTGGCGAATATGGTTCATGTTTGTATCCTTGCCTTAACAGACTATAGTAGAAGCGCCATTCTGTATGATAGTTAGAGCTACAGACGATAACAAGGTCTATTTTTGGGCTGCATTTATATTTTACATCGAAGCAAATTTGCATTTGTTGTGATGCATAGGACATAGTTCATGCCCAATATTTTACCAAACTAAAAACTAGATTGCTGGTTAATGGCTGCATCCCTTCGTAAAGCTGTTTTCCTTTATAGTCAATTGGCATGGGGTGAAACATAAATAAGTGTGTAAGGGATGGTTATGTTTTGTACAAAAATTCTTAATATGTTTTTTTATTCTAATTTGTTACTGATTTTCGACAGCCTTACAGTGACTGCTCTGGATATTTGACATACATAATGTTAATTTTTCATTAATGCAGGTTTATATTAGAAATGGCAAAAGGTAGCAGAGGGCGGCGTAGGATGGCTTCCCGACAATGCCGGCATACCCCATACCCGTTGCCTTGTAATCATGAGACTTCAAAGAACATATGCCCAAAGAAATGTCCCAAAGGCCTAGATAAGAAAGACTGGAAAGATGCAACTTGTTCGGTATGCATCGAGTATCCTCACAATGCTGTTCTTCTTCTCTGTTCCTCCTATGACAAGGGTTGCCGTCCATATATGTGTGGGACTAGCTTTAGATATTCGAACTGCCTAGACCAATACAAGAAAGCCTACACTAAAGTGACCTCTCATAATGATGGACTAGCCCTAGAAGTACCTGACTCCAGCTTGCCCGTTGGGAAGTGTGAAGCAGCTGAACTTGCTTGCCCACTTTGTAGGGGGCAGGTTAAAGGATGGACTGTGGTTGAGCCTGCACGAGAGTATCTGAACATGAAGAAGAGAAGCTGCATGCATGAGAACTGCCCATTTGTTGGCTCCTACAAGGAGCTCAGGAAGCACGTGAGGGCAGAGCATCCCTCTGCACGACCACGGGATGTTGACCTAGCACTTGAGCAGAAATGGAGAAGGCTTGAGCGCGAGCATGAGCACAATGATGTGATCAGCACTATAAGGTCAACAATGCCAGGGGCTATGGTATTTGGAGATTATGTAATAGAAGGGAATAACTATGGTCTTGATTCAGAAGATGAGGATGATGACGCATTCAATGAAGATGCTGCAGGTGCCAATGGAGGTCTAGAGTTGGGTCTTGATAGCAATTTGATGAATGTCTTCTTTTTATTGCATGCATTTGGTCAGTCAGGAAATCCTGGGAGGGCATTTGGTCATGGTGCAGTTACAGCCCGTCACACTTCTCCTGTGGTAGTTTTAGATTCAACTGATGAAGATGATGACAGTGACAGTGATGATGGGAATGACAATGGTAGTAGTATGTCCCTGGCGAACCGGCTCCGGCGGCATGGTAGGGTGTTATTGGGACGATCCGGCCGGAGAAGAAGGCAAAGAGAAGAAAATGGAGGCCGGAGATAGCTCAAAAATGTTGTGAAAGAAAGGGGAGGGAAAACAAAATTTCCTTAGGTACATAGTTCTAGGAGGGCAAAAAAGAAATTAAGAAAGGTCAGGAAAAACATAGTTTGCTTTGCATTTACTTCATCATTTATATTACAAAGATTGGCTGGTGTAATTTTTTCCCACTTTGTGTAATTTGTCTGATGTAATTTCCTGAACATCCTTCCCCTTTTATCAGTTTCAATTCAGGAATGTTGAAATATGGTGAATATTTTCGCCATGTGAAGATGACAGATTTACAGTGTAGAGCATGTACACACCTGTTTGGTTTTTGTTCCTTTTTAACTACTCACTGCTGCATTTTGGTTTGAAAGAAATTACAGGTTAAGAGGGAACAAGAATGTAGATAAATGAACCACCTATTTTTTTTTTTACATTATGAAGCAAAAGTTGATGCAAGTACAGTTTGTGCACACTAACAAAGTCCTAAACCTAATTCATTGTGAGCTGGTCTTGTCCTCTAGAAGTTTCAGCTCCTGGCGCCAGCTTTCCAATTTAGTCATTTTCTCCAACTGTTCTGAAGCGGTTTTCTGTAGCTGATCTTCTGTAAACCGAACCTGCAGCGCAGAACCAATACTAAGATATCAAGGATGCACCAAGAGAACAATAGGTAGAAAAATGAAAGTTACCTTCTTTTTCAGTGCTCGTATTCTTTTATGGATGAGTAGAGTCAATAGAGCCGTGTCTCCTTCTATTGAGTCCGTAGTCGGAGGTGTGGATACTACAGTCAGAGCTAGCTCCTTCATCTGAGATTCCAATGACTGGACAGATGATGTTCTGCTATTTACATCTTTGCTATTGGTAGGTGCCTTTCCTTCCTGTTCATGCTCACAAGGCCCCAACTTCGTATCCTTTTTAAGACAAGCCTACATAGCAAATTAGTTAACTTAACCAAAGCTTGCTTGCCCAACTGGTCAAGCACTTGAACTTGGGTTCATGTGACCCGGGTTCAAGTCCCAGCAGTGGTACCTCAATCCTTATTTATTCCTAATTAATATTGGGCTTCTCTCTTGCCATTTAGGCCTCTCTCTCTCTCTGCCCTTCTTGGGCCTCTCTCAAGGTGGGGGTCAAAATATTTTGGGTGCTCCCTTACTTTTACATAAGTATAGGTTGAGACCAAATATTGTTTGATAAAGCAATCTTAAAAAGTTCTTTAAGAATAAAAAATGTTTGGTGCACCCTTGCTTCTACATAAGTAAGGTAGAGACCAAATGATCTTGATACACACTTTCGAGGATCAAAAAAAAAAACTAGCAGTTAAAGGATCAAGCAGATATATTCTCAAATAAATAACCCTTACTTTCATCTCAAACCAAAGAGGATTGCCCAACAAAATATTTCCCAATTGGATGCGAAATACCTATACCTGATATTGTAATTAATCAAGATCTGTGCACATCAGCTACATTTGTTAAGCACGCTATAAGAAAAATCATCAATATTACCAACTTTTAATTATGGTAGGTGAAGATTTTTCAGGGGATTAAAATGGAAGGTGCATACTTATTAGTGTAAATAATGTTTATTCATTATGAACTTAACACTAGCAAATAAAAACACCGAAGAGCATCCAACCTTGAAATATGATCTTCGAAACCTTGCCACTAGCACCTCATTCCATTTTGACACAAACTCAACTTAGAAACCTATCAGCTATATAGTATTTTAACAAGGAGCTGCATTGATTAGCGGATATATGCATGAACTACGACAAGATCACATGGATGCGAAATGAAAAGGCGTATGGTATCTGGTCATCAAGTACACTTCAGTGACAATTACCAAAATACTTCATTTAAAAAGGAACGAGGATAAATGGATAAAATCAAGAACATGACCTAATAACACATAGCAACATGCCTGTATCCGATTCTCCTTCTTTCTTTCATGTTTTTTAGTTGACTTTGTCTTGGGTTTTGTATCGAACTCCGGATCATAACCGGGAGGTACATTATGTGAAGCCATCTCCTTCTTCCACTGCAAGAGACAGAGATTATAACACCCAATTCAATATGACGATCTCAGCAAACAAAATCGTGTTTTCCATGGGTTATTAGCTAATATTTATAACATATAAATTGTTTGAATCAATATTCCCACCCTCCAAGGATAACCCAATTCAGCAACACAACAATTTGGCATGTAAGTTCTCAAGTACAACATTTGTATTAAAATGCCCTTCCAGTTTCTTCCAAATTGATAAGCTTCACTGAATTACGCAAAACCAATTTTTCATTCTACTAAGTTTTCGAGTGAACAAAACACCATCAATCTCATATTAGGAGTTAGGACCACAATGTCAAAGTTCCTCTATTTTCTAGGCAATCAAACACAGCACATAAACCCCCCAAACCCTAATCAACCTAAATTCCATTAACACTAAAACTCTCCACTAGACACCTACATTACAATTTTCTCATCGCCCACACAGTTATCATCACACGCCCAAATCAAGTAGTAAAAAAAGCTTAACCTTTCTTCTTTCTTACTGCACCCACAATTCAAAACAATCACATAAGCACACCCAGATCACATACCAGTGCGCCTTTGGGTTGGTAAATAGCGACTTCCTCTCGAGGAACGTAACCAGCCCGAATCCGGATGGGTTTCCGGAGCGTGCCATCGGGTCTCCGAGTCGGAGCCAGAATTCGCTCTCCTTCCTTTGGGGTTTTGCTGAGCTCCGCCTTATTTCTCAGCTGCTGGTCGCTTGGGTTCGATGGGCCGTTGCTGCTGGACATCGATTCGGTGCTCTGTACAGGTGGAAAGATACCGATTTTGCTGTTCCTTCAATGAAATTAGAATCGATGACTGTCCAATGATGCTGTAATTGTAAAGCCCTCAAATTGAGTCAAATATATATCGACAATTGTCCCCTAGTTCTTGGGGTTTTAGGTTTCAAAATACCATCAGAAGAAGAAAAACATATATATATTTTTTTGTTAAGATTACGCCTAAAACAAACACATATTTCCTTAGTTTTACTACAACACATCTAATCATCTTTTCTATATGTCATGTTATTTTTGTAACGTTACTATTAGTACAATCGTATTGTGACGATTTTTTTTCAAAAACATATTTATACTTTTCGTTTATTATAAAAAATAATGACTTATGTTTAATTTTTTTCTCCCGTTACTTCGGATGGAAAAAGAACATGTGCTTGACACATGATCTTTATATTTATCAAAATACCAAAATTGTCCCTATTTCTCTTATCTAAATGACATTCGAAAAAAAAATTGAATGCTTAGTACGACCATATCCAATATTTAGACTAGAGGAATAGGGACAATTTCAATATTTATGATAAATATAAAGACTATGTGTCGAGCACTTGTTCGTTTTTCATCCAAAGTAACAGGAAAAAAAACGTAAGTCACTACTTTTTTTACGATAAACCAAAGGTATAAGTATGTTTTTGAGAAAGAAAGATAACAACATCATGTTTATGCTAACAAAGGTCGTTCAAATGTATGTTTTTTAGGTTTCCTCAAAAAGTTATCTACAATTCGTTGCTGTAAAAAGAAAAAAAATAGTGGTAGGATATCTAAAGAATATATGAAAAATCATCAAAGACATGGTTGACATTTTCCATTAAAACTAGGTGGTTGTACCGTGTTAACGTGTGATGCTAGTTATAATAGGAAAACGAAATTATTTGTTAGATGATGCTTTTATCTAACTGATCAATTATCCTCCCACAAAGTCACTCAGTAACCAACACAACATCTTCGTGGTACAAAATAAAAGACTTCAATAACATGAAACAATCCTCTATACATAATATATAGTCATACAAATGAGAGTCGAAAAATGGAAACAACAACCCAAGATCATCATTCAGGCAATCAAAACACAAAACATACACTAAGGATATCATCAATTTGATTAGTATAACACTGCCACTTGATTGCGCTTTTACAAAAGGTCCAAAAAAAATGCCCGATATAATAAATTTTGAAATAAAATCCATTAAGCAACTTCAAGGGTTGCTCTTACCAAATAAAAGCATTAGATTTTGACTTCCAACATGATTTCCAATGATAATGTAATAAACTAAAATCAAGCTATGGTAAAATAAAAGTTACAAGTTTGAAATTTGAGCATACAAATTAAGTATTATTAGCACAAATAAATCTCAATTTCTAATCTTTATCATTACCTGCTACATAGAATGATAGTGTCTTGCTACATAGAATTTCATAATTGGAGACCCAAAACACAACACATAAACAAACATACTCTCCTTTCGACGGTGTTCATGGCTTCCACCCATGAATGCCGCTGGGACCTCTCCTCTTTTCCCTCTCTATTCATCCTCCGATTATCCTCGGTCCTTTGTGGCCCAAGCTTGATCTGTCGAGCTTCTTCCCCTATTGTGATTTCAGAGAAAACTCTAGCCCCCTCTTCTCTTTATGGGCGCAACGACAACTACTATGGCTCCGATCACAGTTGTACTCTTCCCTCTTGTCTCCGGTTCCCCCCCCCCCCCCCCCCCCCCTTCTTTCTCACCTCCGTCTGTAGTCAACATCCGCCACACACATTTGCCTAAGCACTACCTCTCATCCTCCTCCTTAATAATAAAACTATTTAAGTCATTAAGTTTTGGGTTATTTACGATTTGGTACCCAAATGTTTCGTCCACGAACGATTTGGTACCCTTATGTTTCAAATGACCAATTTGGTACCCAAATGTTCTGTCCACAAACATTTTGAGCTGATGGGGTCAACAAACTAACAGAATTATGTTAAAAGACCATTTTGCCCTTTGTCAATTTAGTTGACTTTTGACAAACATAACAGACCGTTTTACCCTTTGTTATTTAGTTGACTTTAAATATATTTATAATTACTTTTTAAATAATTTATAATAATATCATTATTTTTTTTCAAATAATTTATAATTTTATTTAATTCTTTTTTTAATATTTGTAATAAATTTAATTACTTTTGTAAAAAAAAAATTCATATATATTTATTTTAATTCATTTTGAGCTATTTAATTTATTTATTATTTTAAAATTAATTTTACAACTTTTTTGTTTATTTAATTTTTCTTAAATATTTAATTTTCTAATTTCCTTATTAAAAATATTTTAAATTTTAATTTTTTGTTAATTTGATAACATTTCATAATACAAATATTATTTTTATTTTCATAATTATTTTAAAATTTAAATAATTTTCATTAATTAAAATGTAAATTCAGTAGATATATTTTGTTTTTTTGTTTTTTTTTTCAATTTTCATAATAATTTTAATTATGAAAATTGTTCGTTTTTTTGCCTTGTTCGTCTTCTTCTTCCCCGAGCAGAAATCTCTCCGGCGAGGGGCCTCATCCCAAATCCGTTCAAAATTTGTTCAACCAAATTCGTGAATCCCAAACCATAAACCCCCCAAACCAAAACCTAATTGAAACCCCTAATACTCACACATCATATTTGAATAACAGAGAGCCACGACCTAAACCCAAACCTAGAAACGCAGAAACCAAACCCAGACTTGGCATGAACTCCAAACCCACGGACAATCACCACATGGCTTCGTGTTGCAGATCTGGGCTCTTCTTCCTCATGCAAATCGGAGCCGAATTCTTACCAGCGTCGACTTCCTCGCACCGATGTCGAGTTCCTCGCACCGGCGTCGAGAGATGAAGGTCAGAGGCGAGGTCGAGAAGGACGAAGAAGATGAGAGATGAAGATCGGAGGCGAGGTCGAGAGGACGAGGAAGATGAAGGGGTTAAAGCAGATGAATCGGTTAAACCGAGAGAGAGAGAGATTAGATCGAGAGAGTTAGGGTAGATGAATAGGTTAGGGTATATGTTTGTATATATTTATAATTCAGTTAATTGTTTAAATTAAGTATTCAAAAAAAATAATTTTTATTTATTAATTTTATTTTATTTTATTTATTTATTTATAACTAAGGGTATAATGGAACCTTTGTCTATAAAATTTATAAGCTTAAAATAAGAAAGGGTAAAATCGTCATTTCACACCCCACTTAACCGCACATGAGTAACTTAGAGGAATATTCTGTTAGTTTTCTAACGGAATATGCCACTTCCGTCCGTGGACAAATCATTTGGGGTACCAAATTGGTCATTTAAAACATAAGGGTACCAAATCATTCATGGACGATACATTTGTGTACCAAATTGTAAATAACCCTTAAGTTTTTATAATTGAAAAAAGCAACAAAAAAGAACTGATTTAACTTAGCACCGTCTTCCTTCAGTTCAGTTAGTCGGAGATGAGGAACTCGGATTTTTCGACTAAATCTCGGATTTTGGGTACTACATACATCAAGATCGGGTTTTTTCAGTTTTCCCATACAGCATCATCAAACAGGGGTTTGACCAAAGAAATCGAAAAAATCGGACCTTGAGGGTTTGACTAGAGAAATTAAAGAAGAGGAGGGTTGTCGCCGCCGCTGATCTTCTCACCGCCGCCACTCGAAACCCAGAAATACAAGAGTACGGGGAAGCAGATAAAAAGAACCCAAACACTCAGGCTAAATACGCAATCCCAATCCGATTCGAGGCTGTAGAACCTTGGTGGCGGAGAGGAAGGGATGTGTTGCCTCGTCGTCGTGGTGTCGCGGTGGTGGTGTGACCGATCTGGATTTCTTCGACAAAGTCTCTGTGGACGGAGGACCAGAAATCTGGGTCTCGTCGGCGTTGGGTTCCTTGGCCTCTTCCTCGCTATGGTCTCACTGGAAAAGCACGGACAAGAAGAAGATGACGCTTGAGATTCAGACCCAAGATAGAGCGAATAATATGCTTGAACGAAGAAGCACAACCTCTTCAAATGAACAACTGCAACAATGGCTATGGTAGAGGGTGGATCGATTTTCAGATCTTGAAATCAAAAGCAGGCCGGATAAAGGAGAAGTCATCGTATGTGGCACCACGTGGATAGAGAAGGCCACCTCGTCGTCTTTTCTATCGCTGGAGAGCTCATCGGGACAGCGGCATAGTAACGATGAAAAACGGAGGTAGATGATATTTGTGTTTATGAAAATAGATTTAAGGTTGAGATATACATATATACAAATTAGGTTTATTCTTTTCTATATATAAATTTCATTTGTAATTGTTTTATTATTATTTCTTAATTATATTTTTTATTGGTAGAGGGTAAGATTGTTATATTCCTAGTAAAATTCATAGGGTTCAAATAAGAGAGGGAAAAAACGTCATTTCACTCTCCAT
This sequence comes from Erodium maritimum, assembly GCA_963921825.1. NCBI lineage: Eukaryota > Viridiplantae > Streptophyta > Magnoliopsida > Geraniales > Geraniaceae > Erodium > Erodium maritimum. Next base: position 24,294,035 of record OY997590.1, read on the forward strand.
TAAGTGACACATGGTGTCACATGACTAACATAATGGAATATTCCGTTAGTCTTTTAACCCCAAATCGAAAAAAGGTTTGTGGACAAAATATAAAGGTAGCAAATGACCATTTCCAAACATGTGATACCTTAAGGTTCTCGAACAAAAGGGTACCAAAAAATATTTACCCCAAAAAACTGATCACCATAACTACACCTTTTTATTTAGTAAATCACCATAACTACACTTAGTCCCAACTTTTAACAAGTTATTGGGAAATTTTTCCAAAAAAAATGGAAAAATATGTTACAACTAGTGAGAACACCTGTAGTGGATCATTGTAGGGTCGACGCAGGCAGCTCGTTGTAGGAAAACGGTGTACCACACCTCGTCGCATGATCCTACAACGAATGGACGTTGTAGCGCCCAACGTCGGTCCAATTGCGACGCACCACATGGCAGCGCCAGATTTTTCAAAATCCCACAAATTTCTATATATAAACTATCAACCCAAAAAATAATTCACATCTCTTCTCTTTTACACCTCTTCTCTTCTACACCTCTTATCTTCTACACTTCTTATTTTTTACACCTTTTTTTTTTACAAAAAATGCTCTAGCTCCCTTCCATGAACGATGTCAACAAATACAAATTACTCTTATAGGATGTAGATTTGAATGAGTCAACCAACGTAGAAGGGCTTCAGTCTCACATGCGATCACTAACCTCGGTCATCGTGCCCTCCCAATCGACGCTATGACCATCCAACCAAGAACAAAATTCCCAATCGGTACCATGTCTAAGCCATCGAGGAGCCGGACGAAGAAATCAACATCAACTACACCTTCGAGGCTCAAATGGAGCATTGAGGAGGAGGTTCGGTTAACAAAGGCATGGCTCAACAATTCTATTGATAGCATTGGAGGAAAGTCGAAAAAGACCGATGCATATTGGACTTAATTCGGGGAAGAGGTCGGAAAGATGGGGAACCCAACTGACCCGACGAGCACGTGGAAGAATTTCAAGGACCATTGGCACCAAATTAACAAAAAATATGGTAAATTTTAGGGCAAATATGTGTAAATTACGGACGCGTGTCAAAGTAGGAGGAACGATGCTCAAATCATGGAAGGAGCCGAAATTGCTTACAAAAAAAAGAAGAAACACAAATTTTCTTTGAAACATGTTTGGAACTTAGTGAGGGAGCACCCTAAGTGGAGTGCCAAGAAGTTCCCTCAATGTCAAGTAGACATCGAGGAGTCGGAACCTGACATAGAAAATGAAGTAAGCACGCGTCCAAGGTTGGACGAAAATTGCAACTACACAATGACAAATGGAACCGAACACAAGTTGGCCTCACTTGTATGGGAGGAACGTCCGACCGGACTGAAAAAAGAAAAGGCTAAAGCCAAAGGGAAACAATAGACTATGGAGGCAGGCCACGATGATGGATTCGAAGTAGCTAAGTTTCTTCAAGGTCAAGCTGTGGAGCTGCGCATGATGACTGGGTGCAAAGACAAGACCATTAAAAGGTTGCTTGATTGGTACTCAACAATAACTAGCCAAGACACCTCGACGATGAGCCAGTCGAAACAAGATGCTCGTGCCATGCTTTTACAGAATAACGCAAAACAATTGGGACAAGTTTGATTTGGCATCACATTAATAAAAATAGATGTTATTTTCATTAATTGTTTTTTAATCCTCCATGCAAGAATTTTCAATGCCTATTTATTAATGAACAAATGATTTTTTGGATTTTTAATCAATTTCTTGGTTTGCGTGTACACACACTATTCGGGGAGTAGTGGTTGCTGTGTCTCCCATACCACGACACAACAGACTCTTCCCCTCCCTATATATACCACATCCCCGCTTCATTTATCCCACACCTTTCTCCAATTCTTTCCTCCTTCAAAGTTTCTAATTCTCTTTGTTTTTCCCCAAAGAATGAGTTCTTTGGCGGGTGGCCTCTTATGATTTGGCGAGGAAGAAACGCATTTGATGATCACTTGAACATTACGAGGTCGGAGGGAAGTACTGGGAGAAACTTTACCTCAATTTCTTAGCTTTGGGAGAAATAAAGTTTCCTGAACGGACGCAAAAAAAAAAATCAAGAATCATTAGGGTAATAATAGCCAGAAGTGCAAGCACTTTGATGAGATCTACCGGGAGCGTCTCAAATATCCAAAAGTTGTAACTGAGGAGGAGATCATTGCTGCAACCATATCCGACTACGAAGGCGAACACGAGAAATGGACAAAAAAAATGCTTGGTGACAGTTCCTCAAAGATCAACCGAAATGGCGTCTCTACGTTGGCACGATTGAAAAGTAGTTGGATTATCCTACGGTTTGTTTAAATGTCGTTTGCTTAATTATCTTATGTAGTTTTCATAAATATTGTGTTTCGTTAGTAGAAATAAATTAGTAGTTTGTATTAAGTTTCTTTTGAAAATATTAAAAATTGTTAAAACAACTAACCACTAACTGGTGGTTTATCACTACATAGCTAGTTGTAGGAACTAGTGGTTTGGGTGTCGTCGCAACACCTGCAACGCTTCCTCGGCATAAGAGGCGTTGCAGCACCGACCATTGCAGTTGAACGCCACAGTATACTGAAACGACAAGATGCGGAATCTCAGGCCCAATGGCTATTCACCGGCCCAATGGCAAAGCGATAGTGGCGACGACAGATTTCAGAAAAAAAACAAAAATTTCCTATAAATTGACTATTACCCCTACACAAAACTCACACCTCTATTCTCTTTTACATCTATTCTCTCTTTACACCTATTAACTTTCAAACTTCGTAGTTATTATTTCGATGGATCTTTATCCAACTATAGCAAAATTGTCTCAAATGACTCCCCGAGAAATGGAGCATGCGGCGGAAAAGAGGGTTGAACTAATGGCCAAACGAATTACCGATCAGATTTCGGAAATGATACATCAATATGAAGAAGATGAGGAGGCTGAGGGGATACAGTCGATGGTGGCACCAAAGTGGAGATGATAAAGTGAAATCGCGACGACGAACACGAGCGGTTGATAATTGACTACTTTGAGCCTACTCCGATCTACAACGAGCAACAATTTCGGCGTCGCTTCCAGATGTCGAGAGTATTGTTCCTACGAATTATTAATGTTTTGAGTGAGCGGTACACCTACTTTTGTCAACGACCCGATGCTATAGGGAAGCCCGAATTCTCTCCACACCGGAAGTGCACAAAAGCACTTCGACAACTCTATTATGGAGGTCCCGTTGATACCGTTGACGAGTACTTGTGAATGGCGAAGATCACTTCTTTGGATTGCGTACGAAAGTTCTACTTGGGCGTCCTCAAGATTTTTGGATGAACATATCTACGACGCTTGACCGAGGAAGATGTCCGCCGTTTACAAGAAATAAACAAAGCCCGCGGCTTCCCCGGGATGATAGGGAGTCTCGACTACATGCACTGAGATTGGAAGAAATGTCTGGTGGCATGCATTGCATAATTCTCTAGCAGGAACTACGAGAACATCCCCACAATCATGCTAGAAGTCGTTGCATCCCAAAACATGTGGATATGGCACACTTTTTTAGAACATCGGGCTCCAACAACGACATCAACGTGTTGAATACGTCAACATTGTTTTACCAGACATTTCGAGGCTTCACTCTAGATGTTAAGTTTAAGGTCAATGGGTCCGAGTACAAAACTCCTTATTACTTGACAGATGAAATTTATCCTCCTTGGGCAACATTTGTAAAAACAATACCAGCTCCACAAATGCTAAAGCAAAGATGTTTTGCTAGAAACCAAGAAGCGACGAGAAATGATATCGAGCGAGCATTTGGAGTTCTACAAGCTCGCTTTCATATCGTCACTCGTCCGAGCCAATTGTGGGATAGGAAATCACTCGTAGTGATCATGACTATTTGTATTGTTCTGCACAACATGGTCGTTGAGGATGAATAAAAGTCGTATTCCATGGATCTGTTTGCAGATATTGGTATCCCACCCATAGTACATCGCACAAGACCACCACCAGAGGTGAACATCACAAGTATCATGGGCCATAGAACAAGGATATGAGATCGAGGTGTTCGTCACTGTCTCCATAGTGACCTCATCGATCACATTTTGGTGAAATATGAAGATGTCCATCAGAATTAGAGTTAATATAATGTATTTCATAATTTCCAATTTTATTTGGGTTGTTTTGAAAATATTAAAAAAAATATACAAAAACACTCAGACAACTAATTCCTACAACCAACTAGTTGTTACTATTATAGAGCTAGTTGTAAAAACTAATTGTTTGAAGCAGAGAAAAAGTAAAAATATGCTACTACAACTCCTCCTTGCAACTAGAAAATGGTTAAATCATTGGAGTTACTTTAACTATTGATTTATTACTAACTAAGAGCATGTACATCAAGGGGAGCAGGAAGCAGGGAATAGGGAGCAGATCCATGTGCTGACTGTGATGGATTGTGGTCTTGCCCCCTTAAAACTGAGAGTGTTCCACATCAAGGAGGCATGTATGGGGATCATGGTTTGCAGAAGTGCTGAATGGATAATTAATTATGTTTTAGCTGAATTTATTAAATTCATATTTAAAACAATAACTACTAAATAAAATTGAAATAAAATACATAAAATTGAGTAATAGATAAATAAATTAACTAAAATGAAAACTAATTAATAAACTTGAGATTTCATTACTCCCCAAATATTACAATGCTTTCAGTACGTCACATTTATTGAAGGAATCATCTCAGTCGTCTGAATCTGAGTCGTTGTCTGTATCACGGTAATTCGCTCCAAACCGACTCCATATGTGCTCCATAAGGTCATATTAGAGTTTTCGATGGGTCGCATCATTGATGACGCTGATTCAAGCACACAACTCATCTTGGTATGGCAAGGGCCCTCCTTGATTCTATCGTTGAGGCGGTGTCAAATCCGGTAGTTCCGGAGAGGGCTCGAAATACAATTCGTCATCCTTGCTTCGTAGCGGTCGCCTTCATCCTCCACAATCATATTGTGTAGAATGATACCAGCATGCATCATGTCATCCAAAATCGTCTTCTTATAGACACGAGCGGGCCTTGAGATTATGTGCCACCGTGCTTGGAGGACTCCAAAAGACTGTTCAATATCTTTTCGAGCACCTTTTTGGCATTTGGAAAACAACTTATGTTTGCGAGTATGGGGATGACGAATCGACTTTACGAATCGACTCCATGTGGGGTAAATGTCGTCAACTAAATAATACGGGTGGTCGTAGCGACGCCCGTTGAGCTCGTCGAATAAGTCACGACCATGGAAAGCGTCGTCGAATAAGTGGCCGGCGTTGTGGACGTTGATGTCGTTGTTCGAGCCAGTCATCCCGAAAAACGCATGTCAAATCCACGTATCACGGGACGCAACCGTTTCTAGCATAATGGTTGGATTCTACTTCGCGGTCCGGACCCGGCCTCGCGAGGCACGGGTTCGTGCCTCGTGCTCCTCACACACTCCGCATCACATTGACCGCACCCCGATCCCCATGTTTCGTACTCCTGCCCCGACCTCGTGCCCTTCTCAATGTGTATGCTCTAATGGTTTACCACTGAATATACTTTGAGACGTGAAAAGGGGTGAAGTAAACCAATTTTCTTAATTAATTCCATCACCCATTAATTAGTTAGAAAATAAAAGCACTTAAGAAAAAGTCCCTCCTTCCCTTTCTGAAAAACATTTCAAATTTTGAAAAAAAGAAAACTTCAACACTACCGGACCTCTATTTCTCTTGGGCGCCTTCCTACCTTTTCTCCCTCAATAACGTCCTCATTTTCTCTACTTAAATTTTGATCACCCTGTCTCGTCTTCTCTCTCGTTAGAGAATTGAACCCACAGCTCAAATCTGTTGCAGTCTACGTTCCTTCTGGGAATGCGTTTCTCGAGCTTCTTAGATTTTGAAATGTAAGCTGGAAGTAACTTTCTTCCTTCTCTTAGTCCCTTGATTTGTGATGCTTGTATGCTTCAATCCAAGTATGATATCCAAACCTTCTTGTAGCATCTCTTCAGTTGTGGAATATCTGAAGCTTGCGTATCTCTTGAATGCCAATTCAACTTCCGAATTTCTCATATGGGTTTTGGTTCTGCGTTTTAACTGGGAAAAACCCCAGAAGAAGAAAATGTGCATTAGAAGGAGATGAACAAATCTCTGTGAAAAATTCTTGGTTTGTGCCCAAATGGTGACTTTTTTATCTGGGCTTTAATTGGAAACATGATTTTGTTGTTGTTAGATATGAGAGTTTTTTTTTTACATAGAATTGTGCATTTCACACCATTTTAATCTTCAATGGGTACCCAATTTGGCAAAGTTCGCTGGCATATTGTTTCAGGAAGCACAATTTCCAATTACCATGAAGTTTTTTATAAAGCTTCCTATGATATTTTTGCACATGTTTTGATGCCAGGGAAAGTAGAGAGAGAAATAGTCGATGATGGAACAATGTATCTCACTTATGTGGATCTTGTAGAAGGACAATGTTGCTTCCAACAATTGTGTATTGTTGATAAGCTTATTCATCTCAGATTGATTTAGCTCATGAAGCAATCCTTTCTTTTCCTTGACATTTCTCTTTGCTGCCTAGCTTATTATTTCATATGATATTGACACAACCTTCTGGATTGAGCTTAGACTCTTGACATGGTAAAACTTGACTTTCTATAATAATTCAACCCCGGGATTGTATTTACATTATCAGGAATCATTTCATTGGTTATATTCTGGCAATGTGCCATATTGTTTTTAATAATTTTACCGATTGATCATTACATGTTTGGTTCTTATTTGCAGAGGATGGACTCTCTCCCTAACTGTGTTGTTCAATACATCTTGTCGTACATCAGCAATGCCAGAGATGTAGCCAAATGCAAATGTGTCTCCAAACAATGGAAGGACTCACTGTCTTGCATAAGGAGTCTCTACTTCCCTTGCAACTCTTTTGACAACTATGGTGGAAAAGAAAGTCCTGAAAATGTCATCCTGAAGATGATCTCCTCCATTGTTGGACTAGAGAAGCTGGTTGTCTACACCCAATTCTCCATCTCTGGCCTTACTTCTTGGCTATCATATGCAAGCCAATCTCTTAAGAGCCTTGACCTTCGAATGGACAACCTTATTGAACACGATTCCTGTCAAGATAGCCTCTTCAAATTTGATTGCATCAGTTCTGCTGTGAATTTGAGTTCTTTGAAGCTCTGGGGAGTACTAATGAGCCATTACTCCAATCGGTATATCTTCCATAAACTTCAGAATCTTGAAATCGTTGGTGCAAGATTAAATGATCATGCATTGTCTACTGCACTTCAAGCATGCCCCAACTTGACCCACTTGGTGCTACTTTCCTGTGAAGGGCTCGGATCAGTGGAAATTTCATTGCCAAATTTAGAAAAATGCAGATTGAAATTTAAAGGTGTTGGTAACTGTTCGCTCACTCTCACTTCCCCGAAAATTGAATCCCTTGACATACAAGGTTGTAGTTGGATCAAGGTTCCCGAGACCAAGTGCTTGAGGGATCTTTCAATTGCCCGCAATTCTGGTAATTGGCTTTTGAGAAATGTCTACTTTAAAACTAGATAATGTACCTTCCAATTGCTCTATGCTCCCCCCTCATGATTCAAGGCGTAACTGTTCCTGACATTGTTTTCTGGTAAATGTTGACAGGAAGAATTTACATGGTTGATTTTGGAAAACTTGAGGCTCTTGAGTTTTTGTCGATGAAAGGGGTGCAGTGGTGTTGGGATGCAATAAGCAAAATGCTGAAATGCGCAAGTGAGGTGAGACATCTCTTCATGAAAGTGGAGTTCACAGGGGATGCTGGAAACCTACAGCCCTTCCCAGAGGTTGATCTCGTTGAGTTCTTCGATAGCCATCCCAAGCTGCAAAAGTTTGATATTCATGGAGCCATGTTTGCTGCTCTTTGCCAGAAGAACAGCCTGAGCAATGTGAGTATGCTAACAAAACCACATAAACACTTGGATTTACTGTTAACTATACACCTAATCTAAATGAATGAACTGTCCTCTTTTCAGCTGGATACTGGGTTTGTCATTCCATCCCTGGAGGAGGTGGAGCTTACAGTGAGGTCTCCATTAAATGCTGAACAAAAGCTGAGCACTCTCGAGTCGTTGGTTAAGTATGGGAAGAGACTGAAGATCATGGTGATTAAGATTCAAAATATGAGTAGCTTTAGTAGTGAATATGATTTTTTTGAAGAGATATGCAAGTTCAGGTATATGAACCGCAAGATTGTCAGAATAGATTGACACTCCCAGGGTTGACATTTTGTTTTTCCTTTACAGCATCCAATTTTGATTCTCTGGTAAATAAATAGCTCATTGTTGTTAATAAAATGCAGACGATGGTTTCTTAAGAGAGATTATGAAGCTCAAGATAGCAATGCATGTCTCCTCAATTAGTTTTTTTTGCATGAGACACAAAGCTGTAAATGATGGGTACTCCATTAATGGCATCAAAAACTCCTGCAACAACAAAAAGTAAAATGGGAAGTAAGAAGAAATGACAAGGTCTTCTTTTCTTTTCTTTCTATAATATCACGGTACATCAAGACAGAAGTAATCTAGATGAGCTTCTTCTTCTGGAAATAGCGTTTTAGATGCCATATCTGCCAAGCAGAGACTGAAATGCACACTCCCAAGGACATTATGCTGAACCAGGCCACTCTGGCATTTGTTTTCTCACTCACAATCCTCATATCCGCTTCTCTGCAAGGATAAATAAGTTATGTCAGCTTACTTGATGTTAGTGTAGAAGCATTTCAGGCCTTGCTATAAAAATTACCTGCTCTTGAGATAAAGTAGATTCTCATGTATTGCCTCCACTGCTCCTTCAAGCTTCCTTAGCTCAAGCTCAACGCCCTAATTCGGAGGCATATTGTTTATCAATGGTGATAAAGTCAAAGGATTCTAGCAGTATTGGGCATGCAATATCAGCTACAACTTTTTCAGCCTAAGAATTTTATATACAGTTCTGTTTCTAACTTAGGATCAAAGACCGGCTCTGCTAGTGTTGGTTCATCTCATTACTCACTCTATTAGCTAGCTATGCACTGAATTATAAATGGCTTAGTTCTAACCTCAATCTTCTCTTTCCTTGCGACCGATTCCCAATCCTTTGCTGCAATTCCGGTTTTCCAGTCAAGGTTAACACTTACATCTCCGTTTTCTGGATGACGACCATCCAACCAGAAACATGCCAGATAGTTGCCTGCCTCGGTAGTTGTGAAAGCAAACTGTCCATGTGTCACATTTTCCTTGTGATGAAGATTGTTCCCATATGGTGATGTCACCTAAAAAAGAACACAAGCTGCTATCAACATTGCAACCAAATAATGTACATATAAATTTATTTTATACTTATAAATTACACTGTTATGACATAAGAAGTGATTATAAGGAGATTCCCATCCTGAACTGTATCGGAAGTATGTTGAAGCAGGAAATCCAATCGTGCTACAAACTCAGAGAAAAACGGGACTGAATCCAAAAAGAAATTGAAAGAATTTACCAAATGACTAATAATCCATGCATCTATATATACAGCGATGAATTCATCAAAAGAAATTGTCCATTGCATGAACTGTGTAATTAACTAGAGAACATGAAATACGAGCACAAACACACAGCACACAGACAAAATTGACAATTATAGAAGTGAAGCCAAATTTATCATGCAATAAACAAGCATCAGCATATGGTGGTGCCACAGGGATACGCAATCGGTCAACAACATGTCAGACAGCAAAATAGAACCCCGTTCAACCCAAAGGAGTGTTTAGCAAAGATTAGGATTAGTGAAGTTATGCTTTGACTTCCTACTACTAGGTGCTAACCTACAAAGTGATGGTAACTGACTAATGTGAGGATATTATCGATATTTCATGCATTATTAACTTCCAAAGAAGGAAAGTGGACACTAATTTTGGGAAATCCAAAATTGGAAAGTATGACATTCACTTTGGGACAGAGGGAGTATGTATTTATTCAGATAAATAATATGATAACTACGTTACTTCATAAATCAAATTGTATCCCAAATGAATTGGTTTTCTTGCTGATAAAAAATATTGTATTTCAAATACAATGGTACAATCTGAACAACAATTGACAATAATGCACTACTTTAATTTATCATCAATGCAATCATGTTCAGATGCAATTTCACAAAATTCAAATGCAAACAAATTTTGTTTCTATATTCCACACATTCTTAGTAACCAAACGGAACTCATTCAAAGCATATCATATCAAGTTAATACACAATTCTTCAAACATGGCCCTGAAGGATAAAATTGTACCCCATTAATGGTCTACTTTAGGAAACCCAGAAAGGCTAAAATGGTGATCAACAGCAGGAACTGAAACTCAAATCCCACAATTACTTCACAACCCAATTAAGAAAAGGAACAGACCCGTCAAGAAATTTCACGAAACAGACCAAAACAACATCACATAAAAAAAACCCGGCTAATCTCAAAGACCCACATGGCAATCAAAATCAAACCCTTAAAAAAATCGCACCTTTCACCACATATCCGAATTGATTCAGAAGAAAGAGGAGGAGAAAGGGGTAAAATTGGAATCTGACCTTGACGGAGATGGTGGGGTTGAGTGTGGGATCGTCGGAGATGACGACGTAATCGGCCAAAACGACAACGTTGTTCTGGATTTCCTCGGAGACGCACTTGGTGCCAGACGGAGGCAGGTTGAGCCATATGGCGCTGGCCATCGGAACAAGGCAAGCGGCGAAGCAAACAAGGGCGAACGGTAATAATACATCACGGCGAACGATAGCAGCCTTCCCCATCGGAGCACTGCGTTTCGGTTTCTCTCTTTGAAAATGGAGGACAGAACAGCTCTTGGATCTGTGTCTCAGACGATCTCTTTCTCTTTGTTCAGCTTCGTTTTCTGGTCTTTAATTTTTACTTATCTTATCTTAAACAAACTTTTATTTATTTATTTTTGGTTAACTTAAACTTTAATATCCATTCTTCCATCTCATATATATATAATATAATAAATATTTTTCATGAATAAAAATAGTAACTTTTGTTTATATCTAAAATAAAGATAGAGACAACTCCACAAAACAACTATTGTTCGACTTTCGTTTTTACATTATAACTGTAAATTTTCTACTCGACCATATCACATCGTTGGGTGAATTTTTTGTCAAAAGCCATAATCTGCCGTGAGAATTTAGACGAATCGTTTGTTTGTTTTGGTGTGCCACGCACGTGCTTAGGTGGAAAAGATATAATACCAAAAATGCCCTCGATTCCAACTATGAAATAGGTTGAACGTTGAAGTTCTGTAATAACTTGACTTTTATGTTTGAGGTTTGGATCAACGTTCAACCTATTTCACAGTTGGAATCGAGGGCATTTTTGGTATTATATCTTTTCCACCTAAGCACGTGCGTGACACACCAAAAAAACAAACGATTCGTCAAAATTCTCACGGCAGATTATGGTTTTTGAAAAAAAATTCACCCAACGATGTGATATGGTCGATAATATAGTTTACTGTAATAACCACTCCCGGTCAACGCCAGTCAAATCTGCGAAAAACAGGAAAATTTAAAAAATTTCAACAGACACTTGATTGAACCTAAATTTGACCCCGAGGGTCATACCGGACTTAAGTTGACCCCGATATCGACCAAAGTGAGTTCCGGGGGACTCAGGGCAACTTTCTGATCAATTTGGGAAATGTTGACTTTTCGTTGGAAAAGTCAACCGAGCGACGTTTTGGTCCATTCGAGGACCGTTTTGGGTCCAAAAAGCTTAGCCGTCGTCGCAACGGTCTTAGTTGAGCCGTTTCCTTGTAGCCCGTCAAGTTTCGTAATTTCTTGGAAAAAGTGTCCGTTCGGGGCCCGAAATGTCCGAATTTCGCGAATCTGATTAGAAAATATCTAGTATATATTTTCTCAAAAAGGTGTGGGACCCACCTTGCCACTTGTCAAACAAGTGGTGGTGTTAGGTTTTGGGACAAGACAAGACAAGACTTTGATGGTTTGTTTTGCTTTTTAAAGTGTTAGTTTTTTTAATAAAACAAAAGGGAAATAAGATGATACACGTCCATTTCAAAAAAAGAAGAAGAAAAGGGTAGGTTTTAGAGAGAGAAAATGAGTTAGGAGAAAAGGAGAGAAAAGAGAAGAGGCTTGGGGAATTTGTGACGTTTCTCGATCATCCGACCGGTGGATCGTCTCAACGATAGAAGAATCGAGTTCACACCGTCATTCTCTACGGTGAGCACCTAACCTATTTTCGTTTTGGAAAGTTCGAATTTTAGGGCTTGAGTTTAAACGATTCAAATATGGTTGGGTTTTGTTTAAGTTTAGTTTAAAGATGATTGGTTGAGGTTTGGAGTTCGTTAGGAACGTTTTGGGGCGAAAAGGAAAATTTTCCCATTGTGGCCATGTGGGGCCCACATGCCCGGGTATCGGGTTTTTGTGTTCGGGTGGTTTAGAATGTTCTCCGGATCATTAATCAACGACCGGATCGAAATTTGGAATTAAATTGCAAAAGTTGCATTTATCGGGTTTAGAAACTTTAAACGTTAATTAAATGACTCGGAAGTCGGAATTCGATTCCGTCGAGTGCCCAGGAACCCTTGATTTATTCTAAGACCGTAGAAACGAAAACGAGAATTTTTGGAGCCCCGTAAGAGTATTTACAAAACCCGGGCAGATTCGCCATGTCGTGCGAATCAGGCCGTTACGGGCCCTTTATCGACAATGTCAAGTAATTGGGAAGTTTGGGAGTGATCGACATTGTCGGGGTTACGTTTGGGCGTTAAGTTTACTGAATTTCAGTTTTTTTCCTGCGAGTTTAAAAGTGCCTTAAAATTGTGTCCTTTTAGATCGTGACGCGGACCGAGGCAAGGGAAAGCTGGGTGAGTGACTGAGGTCATGCCGGATGTCGTTGGTTGGCTTTTGGAGAACACGCACGAGGTAGGGAAAAGTAGCCGGATCTCGGCCCTGACTAGGGAAAGTTAACAGTAGAATTGCATGTGACACCGGGGTGTCGTGGGTTAAGTAGGTTTATCGAATATTAGAAAGGCATGATACGGGAACGTAGCGAATATTGGAAATGCATGTGACACTTAGTAGTGTCGTAGGAGCAGAGAACTTAACGTTATTAGAATTACTGGAGGCATATGACCATGCCCGGAGGTTGATTGCGAACTTATCGAGATTAGGAGTACTGGAGGCATATGACCATGCCCGGAGGTTGTTTGTGAAACTGTTGATATTAGGACTGTTGGAGGCATTGGTTATGCCAAAGGTTGATTGTGTATTTTGTGTCTTGGGTGGCCATGAGAGCCCGTGTTTTACTGTTGTGTCTTGGGTGGCCATGAGAGCCCGTGTTTTACTGTTGTGTCTGGGTGGCCATGAGTGCCCATGGGGTTGATTGAACCCGTGTCTTTACTGTTGGTGTGTCTTGGGTGGCCGTGAGTGCCGTGGGGTTGTTGAGCCTATGAGTTATGGTTGGTGTGTCTTGGGAGGCCGTGAGTGCCCGTGGGGTTGTTGAGCCCGTGAGTTATGGTTGGTGTGTCTTGGGAGGCCGTGAGTGCCCGTGGGGTTGTTGAGTCCGTGTTTTACCGTTGGTGTCTTGGGTGGCCATGAGTGCCTGTGGAGTGTTGAACCGGTCTTGTTGCTGTTTGTTGAACATTTCTTGTGATTGTGATTGTGTTTACCCGAGGTTAGTGACCCGACTTCGTGTCGGGAAGTGGTGTGGAATTTGGCTGGCTTACCTGACAGGGATCGGTAAGTTGCGAGCGTTTTTTGGCTGGCCTGACCGAATTCGAGTCCCGGGAGGTTGCGAGCGTTCTTTGGCTGGCTTGACCGAGTTCGAGTCTCGGGAAGTTGCGAGCGTTCTTTGGCTAGCCTGACCGAGTTCGAGTCTCGGGAGGTTGTGAGCATTTTTAGGCGATGAGAGGGCAGCTCCCCTTACAACTAGCTATCGGAAAAGCAGCGTTGTATATATCGCCAACAGGAGCCTGACAGGGATCGCAAAGCGCGTGGGGCAGGCTCGAGCCCAACCGGTTAGCAACCGGCACTGAGCAGCTGACAGGAGTGCGATCCTTTGTGATCTTGTTTGGTGTGCGATCCTTTGTGATCTTGGGTGTTGCGTGGTGGTCTGTCGTGTCTTTGGAGGAGGTCGTCGATCGTTGTGTCGGGTCTACCTTACGTGTCCGAGTGTTGAGTCGGTTGAGGAAAGTATCAGTGTGTGGGTGTCGGTCGGGTTACTTGAGTTTGGGGATGGTGTTCCCGGTGTTGAGTTGGTTGTTGGTGTTACCGGCATTGTCTGCTAATTATGCCGTAGTCAGTCTGTTATCCGTGGTGGTGAGCGAACGCTCACCCTTAGCTGCTTTTCCTACAGGTACCAGTCGCAGGTTGGACTAGGTGAGTTTCCGAAGCTTGAAGAGCTGGGAGCGGGATTCTGGGTTTATTTTGAGTCTAGCGACGGATACCATACTTTTGTCCACTTGTTGGGACGTGTTTTAAGTTGTAAATATTATTTTGTTGAACAAACGGTGATCTTAAAGTGATTTAATGTAAAAGATTTCAAAATGTTTTATTGTTTTAAAATTTCACGTCCTGAGTTCGGTTTACTGAAATTGGGGCGTGACATTTACAGTTATATTGTGAAAACGAAAGTCGAACAATAGTTGTTTTGTGGAGTTTTCCCATAAAGATATAACTGAAACTAGGTTCAGATATCACATAATAAGGGAAGGTCCATAAAGAAAAAAAACAAGGAACCTCCAAGGCCCAGAAAGCTGCAGATATCTTCGACAGATTCAATCATCGAATTTAGTTGAAATTTCTAGTACAAAACATTATTTTCCTCTAAGAATTCAAGTTACTCTGAAAACAGAAGTTTTTTTTAGGGTATATGCAACATTGTCCATCAAAACATCGCAAGCTCCATATCATTCAATATGTAGTTTGAGTCTCTTTCGTTCCTTAAGCATTCTGTTTGGTTCCTTTGAAAAGGGTAGATGAAAAGTTCGGATATGACTCCCGAACTAATGTTCATTTTGACTCCCTATTATTGGTTGCTATACGGGGGTTTCAAGTGAAACAAAAAGGATGTTTCATATGTTATGTTTCCTTGCTGCTTAGGAAGGATTGAAATCGACTAATTCTGTGGATTCAAGTTGATTCATTTGTCGAAGTTGGTACTGATATGATGACTTAGTTAGTATCATCAATTACATTCAATATATGGTATTATCATACGTGGTGTATTTCTCCTGGAATTTTGTGACCCTTCTGTTGCACTGATGCCAATGGTCCTTGCAAGCACTCCACTCTCGAGGTAGATTGTATGCCTTTCTCGACGCCTGGAACTCGGCATGTACTTTTTTCCAGTACATGTTATCCCTCTAGTTCTTCCCGGTGATGGGGTCTAGAGAATTGTTGAGCCACGAGCGCGCCAATCTTTCCTCCTCCACGATGGACCACTTCAGCCGCGGAGGTGCTTTAGTCGCTGTAGATGCAGCCTTCTTCCCCTTCCCCTTCCTCCTCGATTGCGTGGCCGGAACGGGTTGAGAAGGTTGTGTGGTCGGAACGAATTGGGAAGGTTGAGAAGGTTGAACGTTGGGGAATTACGACTCTGGCCATTGTGAGTAGTGGATAGGGTTGTATGGGGGGGGGGGGGGGGCGATGATTAGCTCAAGTTGAGGAGGTTGGTGCATGACTCGATATTGGACATGACGTCTTCTTCGTTGTGTTGAGAGTCGGTGTCGTCGTCGTTCAATGAGTCGGATACGAATTGGAGGCGGCGACTCTCGTCCATTGGGAATCGAATGAAAAAAAACGAGAGAATTTGGAGAAGAATAAAAGGAGAAAGGGAGCTTTTGAAACAAGTGAAGGAGTGAGTTTTTGGGTTGGGGTGAATCTGTATTTATAAGAATTTTTTTTAAACCGGCGCCGACACGTGTCGGCTTCTCACTGCTCGTCGACTAGCCGTTGGGACTGCCACAACACATCGCGTCGTTGCAGGATCCTGCAACAACTCCCTGACACGCCTCCACTGACACGCCGCCCCTGATACGACGCCTTGACATGACGAGTCGTGGTAGCGCCTGCAACAACATGCCTGCTACGACCATTGGAGATGCTCTTACGGATTTCAAATCCACACCTACAGATCATCAACAACAGATGTCACGACATTTTCTTCTCCAAGTAAATACTAGGGAAAACTAAAAAAAAACGTTGGTTGGATATTTTGGGGTAATGACTAGTGTTTTGGCCTTTTTTGGTTCTTTTTACTTGCTCCTTAACAGAGTTTCTTGTCCTTGAACCAATTTTGCGCTTATCCAAAAAAAAACATACATAGAAGGGCTAAAATGCCCTAAGCTCTAGAATATCGTCTGGGCTGACTATAGCTAACCCGGCTCTCTTGGACCTGTAGAAAAAGCTTACTTTGGTTCATAGACACAACCTGAGACCATCTCCTTACCAACATTCCAAACAAACAAAACGAAAAATTAAAAGTCCAAACATCCAAAAGGAAAGCAATATCCAACCTAAAGCGATAATAATAAAACCCATAAGGCATGAAATAACACGTGACGTGCAGGTTTTTTCCGAGACTTCCCAGCACCGACCGTCCCGGGTCTCTTCATTGCTCCTACCGGGTCTCTTCATTGCTCCTGGCGAGGTTGTGGAGCCCCCGCTTGTTGATCCTCAAACTCCTCCTCGTCGGAGGGGATGGCCTCCACGGGAATCTCCAAAATTCCATCATCGTCTTCCCAATCATGCACGACGATGCGCTTCCCCACTTCATATTTGGGCAGGGCCTAGGTGCCCTTACCAGTGTCGGATCTGCCACAATCAGGGTCGAGTGGGTCTGTGGTGTGGTGGAGAAGGTCCCGATCACCCCTCAGGGTCTCGATGTAGCCTTTACGGCCTCTACATGTGGCAGACAGAGGTCCGGCCAGGCCGGCGCCTGCAACTCCACGGAGAGACGAGGCCTAGGGTCTTCATGTATGCATCCATCGGAACGGGAGGAGTCCCAAGACTACGTGGGTTGTGAGGGAGCTTCGGATGTCGGTGAGTCCGGGGAGGGAGGGACCGGAGAGAGATTCATGTCCGGTAAAAATGATGGGGGTATCGATTTGCAAGGGGGATTTGGATTGCATCCGGTATGGTGGTATCCGACACAGGGCGAGGGAGAGAAGCCATGGGGAAATGGAAGCTTGGCTGTTAAAAAATGGAGAAAGCGGGGATAGATGTTTTTGCAACCCTAAAAACAATCTTTTCGACTCTCAAATTATGTACTACTACTTCTGATATAGTTAGTGTGTGAAATGTGTACAATCTGACATATAATATTTTTGATAATATTATATAATTTAACATGTTCTAGCTCGAAACATAAGGATGTGGGTTATTGAGATAGGATATGAACTAAGACCGATGATGATCCTTTTCTTCACATATAAACTGATAGAGGCATGGTACATACCACTCATCTTGATGAGCTCGTTCACATAGAGCCGAAAAATTAAAATTAACACTTCAAGAGAAGATCTAATATTTAGCCTCTCATCAACACATTTGAGCTTACTCTATGTTAAATCTTTACTTACTAAATCACATTCAATAGAAACTAAAATCCTCAAGCTCGGACGTATTGACGAGAGAGGCTAATATTCCGCATCAACACGTCCAAGTAAAGATGAGGACTCATGAAAATGATATGATATTTAGCCTCTCTCATCATCAACACGTCCTAGCTTCAAGAGAAGATCTAATATTCACGGGAAACTAAATCATATCTATACTCTTTTTTTTCCGGAAACGATAGTTGTATCACTAATTCCATGCCTTTAAAGATTAAAAGCATGTAAAAGGATAGAGAGAGATACCCTCAGAACCAGTAGAAACCCAGAACAGAAGTATTACAAAAGCTACTCCAAGGAAGAGAGCTAATCGATGCTTGCAAGACAAGCAACACTTTACTTGCTAGTCAAGCAACCGAACAATCACATCTTTATTTACTCTATGAATGCATAAATAATGTATAGTTCATGTCATGAGTCCTTGCATAAACATGAACATGAGTTGGATATTGCAATCCCTATACATTTTCTTTGGTTCAAATCAGAGAGAATGCGGATTTCCCGAGACTCCCCAACACTGGTGGTCCCGGGTCTGTGGGTAAGTCCGTAGACGGACCCTCCCACCCCGTCGGGTCTTCTCATTCTTCCGAAGGAGGCTGAGACGCCTCCGTCTGTGGGCCCCGGACCAGAACGACGACATGAAATATGCCGAGGTCCTCATGTTGCATTATTTCGACGTCCCGTGGACGATCCCTTCGCCTGGTGTGCTAGTGGAGAGCATTTCCCCGTCGTCGACTTAGACCAGGTGCCCATGACTTGATCGATCGCAGGGGCTTGACCGTCGTAGGAGCAAGGACGACCGAGGAGAGCGACCGGGAGCCATGAAGAGCGACGACGAGGTAAGGGGCGGCGATCAGTTGTGTTATGACCGACTGCAGCAAAACCACCAGCGCCTTGATCCCGAAACGCGGAGACCAACCACGAGGACAGACGAACGAGATCGTCGACGGGGAAGGGAGGGGCAGGAGAGATCACAGACGAGGGACTTGAAACGGAGAGAATGGCGGCGACGACAGTAGCAACCACATCGGCACCGAAATCGATTTGGCGACGACAAGGAGGCAGGAACGCAGACCTGGATGCAAGGCAGCGTAGCAAAGAAGATAGTTGGCTGGAATGACGCAACAACGGAACCAACGCCAATCTGGAAGGATCGTCGACGATGAAGTGTACCCCGAGGGGTTATGGATGATCCTGGCTAGGGTAATCAGAATGCTTGGAAGCAGGGGGCTTCAATGATGAAAGCAGAGGGCTTCAATGGTGGAAGCTGGGGGCTTCAAGGGGGTGGGGGTGGGTGGGGTGGCTGCGTGATGTCTAAATATTATTATCGTAAAAGTTTAAACATATATATTTATTATATATAGTATATTGTATGTAACTATATATTAATATAATAAAAACGAGGTATATATATATATATATATATATATATATATATATATTAAAAACTATATTTTAATATAACAAAATGTTTATATTATATATTATGACCATTCATGTACATACAATTGAACTGAGTTAGGGGCTCAGCTAGAGAGTCCCGTGAAGATCAAGCAAGGGCTGGTAAACAGTTCCGTCATGTCCCAATAGTCGAACGAAGGGCCTCAGGGACGGCCTCAGGGACGGATGGGAGGAGTCCCTGAGGATACCTTGGCCACCCTTCACTACGAACGTACACATATTCGATTTTATATCAGAAGAAGAGCGTTACCCTTGAGTGACCCAGCAGTCTATTGGCCCTACCTTGAGTAGTGTCCGTTAGTACTTTATAGGTTTTGTTTGGTTTTTAGATTGTTCTATTACAATAATTTATGTCTTAGCTAGCCTTAATGGCACCTCGGCCCAATACGTCCTAGACGTTACCATAGTTTCAGGGTTATTGTTTTGTCCCGTCAAGGCCCCCAAACATGTACTAGCTCTTTTTAAAGGAATACAAGTTGCATCGTACTAAAAAAAACATATGATTTGGATGAATTAATTTGTCGTAATATAAATATGGATTGGAATTTTGAAATTTAGCTTATGAAATTGGAAATAAGTTGAATTGGTGTTAAATAATATATATATATATATAGAGAGGATAACAATCAGGTACAAACTTGTATCTTTCGTCAGAACATAGAACTTTCAATCTGGGCCCTTGGAATGTAGAATTAATGGCCCAGATTTAATGCATATCTTTTAATATCTTTTTAATTAATGCATATCTTGTAATTGATTTCGTAATCAATCACCACTCCCCTGAATTTCGGTGGTCATCCGATCTAGTTAATCAATGGCCCAGATTAGTTCTACGTTCTGACCGAAATAAGGTTTGTACTTGATTGTTCCCCTATATATATATATATATATATATATATATATATATATATAGTAGCTATCCAGTAAAAACCATCCTTATTGTGCAAACTACGAACCAATCTAAGCCACAGGATGCGGTCAAAGTGACGTTAGCAGAGCGCGCGCGATGCTGACACGTGGCAGATTCGTGCGCGCCTCTGCCCGCGCGCGTGAGCGTGTTGACCACGCGCGCGCATGGTGCTAATAGTTTGGCGCGCACAATGCTAATAGTTTAGCATAGTGCCAAACTATTAGCACTGTGCGCCCAAACTATTAGCACTATGCGCGCCACGTGTCAGCACTGTGCGCGCGCACCAGCAGCGCGCGCGTCCACGTGTCAGCACCTGGTGAGTTCGTAGTTTGCACAATAAGGGGTGGTTTGTATTTAATACCAACCCTATATATATATATATTGTGAAGACCGCTTCAAAAAAAAAAAGAAGCTGGACCGGGCTGGGCCAGACCCGACTAGCGACCTGGCCCAGATTGCCGACCCGGCCCAAGCCCAGGGTATAAAACCCTTTGTTTTAGGGTTTCAACCCATTTCCACCCTCTTCTCTTCTCTGTAGCGCAGCCTCCCCCGTTCCCGACCCTCTCCCTCTTCTGATTCGAAACCTCCCCTCCCACGACGACCACGCCGCCGGCCAGATCCTCTCCCTCACCGTCCGTCTGCAACTCCGACCACCCACTCCCTCACCTCTCGGCCATCTCCGTCCAACCACGACGGCCACCGCCCTCCCTTCTTCTCCGGCTCAAACCGCCGTCGTCCCTCCTCCCTCTCTCGATCTAGAACACATCGCCGGCCATCCTTATCCCTCCCCGTCTCTCTCTCCCGAGCTACCGGCGTCACAGGCCACACCTCTCCAGCTCCGACCCTCGCTTCCCCTTCCCTCTCCGTCCAGCCACCGCGCCACCACCGAGCCACCGCCGTCTTCTCCTCCCTTCGCCGTCGCCGTGAACGACCGGAGCCAGGTCGCTGGCGCGTTCGACAGATCCGGGACAGAGCCACCGGGGCCGTCCGGATCTGAAGCGAGGAAGCTCCCCGCCGTGCTCCCCACCTCCACGGCTGCAAACCCGACGCCTCCCACCGTCTTTTTTCTCTACGGTGAGGCCCCGGCCGACGTCGCCCTCGCCGGCGGCCGGTCGGTTCGAACCCGAAATTTTTTTCCCGTTGTCTTTCTTTTTCCGAACTGCTTTGGATCTGGTCGTTTTGGAACATCCTTGTTGTTTTGGACTCGAATTTTTGAGATGTAAAAGGGAAAATGAAAAGGATGTTGTTTTGACACAATTAGGGTTTGAGATCGGTTTTGGATGGAAATCGAACTCCTGTAGTTGAAAAGAATGGAACCCTAAATCGAAAAATCAGTTTTGTTTTAAAAAAAAAGGAGTTTAAAAATAAAATCAGATTTGGAAATAAAAAGGGAAGTAAAATCAGTTCGATTTAAAACGGAATTTGAGCAGTTAAACGAATCTGGAACTCTGGTTAAAAATGGACTGCTAATTGGGTTTAGAAAGGAACAAAAGCGGACCGCTGAATCGGACCTCGGGATTCGTGCATTGGGACCGTGCCTCGGAAACATGCACCGGTTTCGGTGCTCGGGTACTCAAACCCGATTCGCCGTGACCCCGCTTTTATCCCGCTCGAGTTTAAAGGACAACTGTCGGTTTTAAACTGGTTTAATCGTGACCTTTAAATTAACCTGGGAACCGCCTCTAATTATGGCTTTCGTGTTATCTTTAGCGTCCGGCTTCGATCGAAGTCAAGCTCGGAGGTAGCGAGCCAGAACGTCAGCAACTAGGAAACGTAGCGAGTGTTCTTCGCCTTGAGGTAGGGAAAAGTAGCCGGATCTCGGCCCTGACTAGGGAAAGTTAACAGTAGAATTGCATGTGACACCGGGGTGTCGTGGGTTGAGTAGGTTTATCTTTATAAATATTAGAAAAGCATGATACGGGATTGTAGCGTGTATGAGAAAAGCATGTGACACTTAGTAGTGTCGTAGGAGTAGAGAACTTAGCGATAATTGATTTACTGGAGGCATATGACCATGCCCGGAGGTTGTTTGTGAAACTAGTGATCTTAGGACTGTTGGAGGCATCGATTATGCCGGAGGTTGTTGTGTGTTATTTACTGTTGAGTTGGGTGGCCTTGAGAGCCCCTATTTTTTACTGTTGAGTTGGGTGGCCTTGAGAGCCCGTATTATTTATTGTTGAGTTCGGGTGGCCTTGAGAGTCCCTATTATTTACTGTTGAGTTGGGTGGCCTTGAGAGCCCGTATTATTTATTGTTGAGTTCGGGTGGCCTTGAGAGCCCGTATTATTTATTGTTGAGTTTGGGTGGCCTTGAGAGCCCGTGTTGTTTATTGTCGAGTTTGAGTGGCCTTGAGAGCCCGTGTTGTTTATTGTCGAGTTTGGGTGGCCTTGAGAGCCCGTGTTATTTATTGCTGAGTCTTGGGTGGCCTTGAGAGCCCGTGTTATTTATTGCCGAGTCTTGGGTGGCCTTGAGAGCCCGTATTATTTATTGTTGAGTTCGGGTGGCCTTGAGAGCCCGCATTATTTATTGTTGAGTTTGGGTGGCCTTGAGAGCCCGTGTTGTTTATTGTCGAGTTTGGGTGGCCTTGAGAGCCCGTGTTGTTTATTGTCGAGTTTGGGTGGCCTTGAGAGCCCGTGTTATTTATTGCTGAGTCTTGGGTGGCCTTGAGAGCCCGTGTTATTTATTGCTGAGTCTTGGGTGGCCATGAGAGCCCGTGTTGTCGTTTCGGTGTTTTGGGTGGCCGTGAGTGCCCGTGGGGTTGTTGAACCCGTGTCTTTACCTTTGGTGTTTTGGGAGGCCATGAGTGCCTGTGGGGCGTTTGAGTCCGTGTTTTACTGTCAGTGTGTCTTGGGAGGCAGTGAGTGCCTGTGGGGCTCTTGAGTCCGAGTTTTACTGTTGGTGTCTTGTGTGGCCATGAGTGCCTGTTGAGTGTTGAACCTGTGTTGTTGCTGTCTGTTGAACTTGCTTGTGATTGTGGTTACCTGAGTGAGAGAGGTTAGTGAGACAGGTCGACCGCCTGGCCTGAGTGGTTCGGCAAAGCGCGTGAGTAAGAGAGGTGAGTGAGACAGGTCGACCGCCTGGCCTGAGTGGTTCGGCAAAGCGCGTGAGTGAGACATGTCGACCGCCTGGCCTGAGTGGTTCGGCAAAGCGCGTGAGTGAGAGAGGTTACTGAGACAGGTCGACCGCCTGACCTGAGTGGCTCGGCAAAGCGCGTGATTGAGGGAGGTTACTGAGCAGCTGGTATGCGATCCTTTTTGATCTTGTTTGGTGTGCGATCCTTTGTGATCTTGGGTGTTGTGTGGGTTCAGCTTTTTCAGTCCTTGGAAGAGGTCGTGATCCTTTGTGATACCTTTAGTTGCGGATTTGTTATGTGATGGCATGAATTTGATTTTAACCTCCTAATTATCATCTGAAATGCAGGGAACCACCCCGTCTTTTTTGGAGTATCAATTTTGTTCAACATTCGCACACATTATGTTCCTGTTATGTCATCAGTGGAGTTGAGCAGCTTGCTCATATTGGGAATAAAGTTCTGCAACACTAAGTTTACAAGTTTGTAACACTAGCTGTAAAGTTCTATAACTTATTGTATTCTAGTAATATTTTGTAACAGTGGTATAAAGTTTTGTAACTTTGAGTGTAGTGTTTTGTAACATTGTGTATAAAGTTTTGTAACTTTGAGTGTAGTATTTTGTAACATTGTGTATAAAGTTTTGTAACTTTGAGTGTATATTGATGTAATTTATAGATATAAATCTGTAATTTTTAACGTATATCTATGTAACTTCAAGGTATATTTCTGAAACTTATTATATTCTGGCAACTCAAAGGGTACAAATTTGTAAAGTTTTGTAACATCGTATATAAAGTTTTTTATTCGATATAAATTGATGTATTTTATGATTTAAGAATCTGATTTAAAAAATGTAACATCTGATATAAACTTCTATAATATCATACATCATATAGTATATTCTCGAAATTTGAAATTTAAAATATAAAATAAAATATTAAAATAAAATATTAAAAAATCAGATCAGAATAGTAAAAAAAAAATCTGCAGTAATTTTTATAAGGATCTATAATTACCAAACTACCCTTGTAGTGATTAGGCTATTTAATTTATGGATAATTGTAGCTAAAAATCTATAACCATTAGATTTTCAAATTCAATGTCTAAATTTGTGTAACAAGTGACAACATAAGGGTTGATAACACTTGAAAGTGCCCATATATATATATATATATATATATAGGGGAGCTTTCAGGTATGAACCAATCTTTAGATACGAAATACGAATTAATCCAACTTTGAAATCGCAAATTGCCTGCGATTTCGCATGGCTGATTTTTTTTTCTTTTTTTTCACCAAGTATCTTATTTTGATCTTTCCTACTTCGTTTCAACTCCGATTTGATTTTTTCTTGCGCCAAAATTCTTCTTTTTTCAAGATCTATCTATCAAGTAACATATTGAATATGTTTTGAAGCAAAAAAAAAAACATGTACAAGCAAAAACACAAATTATTAACCGTGCATTATGTATGTGTTTGCAACTGCATTTGTATGAAGATTATCACTATGTCTTCGAGGATGAAAAAGGAGGGGTAGTCAACGCATGCGCTGTCTTCATTGACTCGGACAGTAGTGCGATCGACGAAGTGGCTAATAGCCCTCACAACGTCATCTTCAACTTGAGTAACTTCATCCGAATGTACACAAACATGGACACCTGCGTCATGATGGGTGTAGAGGGCCTGTCACTCGAATCATGATTAATGTAGTGGGAGAAGGTCTGCGGGGTAAAAGATGACAGTCTCTTTGGGACATCATCAAGCTTTCTTCCGTGGATGCTTACACAACACCTGGTATATACCCCACTCGAGAGACGAAGTTGGAGCAAGCAGTGACACTGAGAGAAGAGACTGCCGATGCCTTGATCTGGACTGTACTGACGTATGATTGGATCCCTATAGCTGCTGATCGAGGCTAGTGCTGAAATTAGAAACTTGCACCTTGGAGTAGGGACCATGTTCCTATAGATTTCACTTAGGCTCGCGTCCCACTTGCAGCTCCCCCCGTAGGACATCGTGCTTGCCGATGGCCTCACTAAAAAAAATCTACCAAATTACCGCACAGAGCGCATCAGCAATGACAAGCACGATGGCCTACGGGGGGAGCTGCTAGTGGGACGCGAGCCTAAGTGAAATCTACAGGAACATGGTCCCTACTACCTGGAGCAAGTTTCTCATTTCAGCACTGGCCCCGATCAACAGCTATAGGGATCCAATCATGCGCTAGTACGGTCCGGATCAAGGCATCGACAATCTCTTCTCTCATTGATTTCTCCAACTTAGTCTCTCGAGTGGGGTATACACCGGGTGCTATGTAGACATCCACAGAAAAAATCTTGATGATGTCCCAAAGAGACTGCCGTCTTTCACCCCACAGACCCTCTCCCACTACATTAATCAGTGACAAGTTCATGTGTGATGAAATCAATTGTCACGTGCACGAGGAAGAATTGTATCTCTTCAGAAACTCCGTCGCGCGGAGGTTAGTGGGCCAAGTTTCAGCTTCCTTCCTTGCCAACTCCACCGTACTCTTCACGTTGCTCGATCCTCTAAGGCACAAATGCCAAAACCTCCTAAATTGTCACGGGGTGGAGAGCCAACAATTCAACGACGTCGTGGGGATGCTGCGCGAGATGACGAGTGAGTTTGCTAGAATTCATGTCGCTAACTAAAGGAGGTTCCCCAAGGCACACATCAACACACCGACCGATATTTGATGCCATATATGACTCTTCCAGGTAATGTCAGCAATTGGGTTAAGTTGTTATCATCTTTAAGTTTCAAACTGTTAATTAGTTACTTGTAGTGTTCAAACTATCCTATCATGTTTTAAGATGTTATCACAAACTATCCTTATCTTGATGAATGTTAATAATTGTCCTAACTGCGTAATTATGACATAAAAACGCAACATATGTATGCAAGTTAAGAAATTACGCAGTTAGGACAATCATTAACATTCATCAAGATAAGGATAGTTTGTGATAACATCTTAAAACATGATAGATAGTTTGAACATTATAAGTGACTAATTAAGAGTTTGAAACTTAAAGATGATAACAACTTAACCCAATTGCTGACATTATCTGGAAGAGTCATATATGGCATCAAATATCGACCGATGTGTGGCTTGGGGAACCTCCTGTAGTTAGCGGCATGAATTCTAGCAAACTCATTCGTCATCTCGCGTAGCATTCCCACGCCGTCATTGAATTGTTGTCTCTCCACCCCGTGAAAATTTAGGAGGTTTTGACATTTGTGCCTCAAAGGATCGAGCAGTGTGAAGAGTATGGTGGAGTTGGCAAGGAAGGAAGCTGAAACTTGGCCCACTGGCCTTCGCACAACGGAGTTGCTAACGGGATACAATTCTTCATCGTGCATGTGACAATTGATTTCATCACACATGAACTTGTCACTGATTAATGTAGTGGGAAAGGGTCTGTGGGGTGAAAGACGGCAATCTCTTTGGGACATCATCAAGTTTTTTTTCTTCTGTGGATGCTTACACAGCACCTGGTGTATACCCCACTCGAGAGACGAAGTTGGAGCAAGCAGTGAGACTGAGAAAAGAGACTGTCGATGCCTTGATCCGGACCGTACTAACGTATGATTGGATCCCTATAGCCGTTGATCAAGGCCAATGCTGAAATGAGAAACTTGCTCCTAGGAGTAGGGACCATGTTCTTGTAGATTTCACTTAGGCTCGCGTCCCACTGGCAGCTCCCCTTGTAGGCCATCGTGCTTGTGATTTCCGATGCGCTCCGTGCGACAATTTGGTAGATTTTCTTTTTTAGTGAGGTTATCGGCAATCACAAGCACGATGACCTACGAGGGGAGCTGCCAGTGGGACGCGAGCCTAAGTGAAATCTACAGGAACATGGTCCCTATTCCCAGGAGCAAGTTTCTCATTTCAGCACTGGCCCCGATTAGCAGCTATATGGATCCAATCATACGTTAGTAGGTCCGGATTAAGGCATCGGCAGTCTCTTCTCTCAGTCTCACTGCTTGCTCCAACTTCGTCTCTCGAGTGGGGTATACACCAGGTGTAAGCATCCACAGAAGAAAGCCTGATGATGTCCCAAAGAGACTGCCGTCTTTCACCCCGCATACCTTCTCCCACTCATTAATCATGATTCGAGTGACAGACCCTCTACACCCATCATGACACAAGTGTCCATGTTTGTGTACATTCAGATGAAGTTACCTGGGTTGAAGATGACGTTGTGCGGGCTATTAGCTACTTCGTCGATCGCACTGCTGTTCGAGTCAATGAAGATAGCGCGTGCGCTGACTGTCCTTCCTTTTTCATCCTCGAAGACAAAGTGCTTCTCTTCCGTGAACCGATCAGAATAATTGCCCCAGAGCTACAAAAATAAAGATCAAAAGTCAGAGATATAGATAATGGCTAAAAGGCATAAATGTCTGCCATTTCTCATATATAGACAACTGAACATAAAAGGCCTAGGCTGGGCCAACAAGGCCCAAAACTGAAACTAAAGATAGAAATGGCCTATAGAAATATCTGAGAAGTGAAAAGGAATGTTACACTATAGGTTATCTACTAGATTGTTAAGGGTAATCTTGTCCTTGGCAATCAATGGATCATGAAGTGAGGTTTTCCCAAGAACATGACTTCTGGAGAATATCTGGAATTGTGTAGGGAAACTATCCAAACTAGAATAGAGCTATATTATAATAATCTCCAAACCAGTTAGTACATCAGACTGTCCAGAACTAGGTTTAGTTGGTTTTGTTTTCTTTTTGCAAGGAGTTTGAACTAGGATTCATATGTTTTAAAAGTCACAACTCTTGTACTTTTATCCAACA
Organism: Erodium maritimum; assembly: GCA_963921825.1. NCBI lineage: Eukaryota > Viridiplantae > Streptophyta > Magnoliopsida > Geraniales > Geraniaceae > Erodium > Erodium maritimum. The sequence continues at coordinate 24,321,990 of OY997590.1, forward strand.
CCTTTCCATTTATATCCGGACAATATGTAGTTAATGTTGGGCCTTGAGAACTAGATCTCGCCTTATTATTAATGTGCTATTGTGACTTGGGCTCCGCCCATTTCACTAGGTGACCAACCACTGGCCTAAACAATAATTTGTTTCTAAAACGTAGTCTCTTGGGTTTATGTGTTCTTGTCTAGTTGATTCGAGAACAAGTTGTTTATGGATTTCATTTTTATAACATTATCCAGTCATGTTGGGTTTAGCCTTGTTATTAAACCTAAGTTATTTTAATTCAGTAAATAAATCAATCTTAGGTAGTTTGTGGTCAATCTTACCATCACACAATAGCTACTTTGATGGGGTTATGGTTATAGGTTAGCTAGTATTTAGGATCTTATTTACTATTATCAGTATGATTGTAAATGTCATTAGGTGTTAGTCGGACAGCGAAGACCCCTAGGCGTTAGGTGGGACTAGTCGGGGACTAAGCAGATTTTTTAAAATTATTTATAAGTATTTATTAGACATATAAATATACATATTTAGTTACATATTTTATTTTTCTATTTTGGGTACAAATTTTAATAAAACATATCAAATACCCATTACTAAAATGGTTAATAATAATAATAAAATATATCACTTTGGACAAACCATATCTTCTCACTAGTAAAAAAACACTAGAAAAAACCATATCTTCTCCCTTATTAAAATATATTACTTTAAAGAAAGCCAATATAGAGCTCTCCTACCCTCTCTCCATCCCTAGCTGTCGCCTCTTGTGATCTCCGTTTCCTGTCGGCGACGCCATGGTCTCCGGCCAAGGACGTCGCCGGTAGGTCCTCTTGGTTCTTCGGCTCCGTTCCCCCCTCCCCCCTCTCGTACCCCCGTTTCCCTCTCTTTCATCTCAAGGTCGAACCGGTGCCGAACTCTCGAGTTCCGGTGTCTGTGTCCGTTTGATGCTGTTTTTGGTGCTAACGAACTCACAAGGTGGGTCTGAGAAGCGGTGGTGGGCAGCTCCAGCAACTCGTCACGTTGCAGATCCAGCCTGAACGGTTACCTTTAGCGAGGATCTGGAGCTCGCGTTTTCTGCATTCCTCAGGTCAAGGTCCCTTGTCTGACGGTGGCGACTCAGATTCGGCTAGGTTTTTTCTTTCGTTTTTTTACAGTTTTTTAATAACTGCACTTGGTGCAGATTTGGTGTGCACCAGTTGCACGGTTTGTGTGCACTATTTGCACGTTTGGTGTGCACTTGTTGCACTGTTGGGTGTGTCTGTTTGTGGCACGGTTCGGTGTGCACGTTGGTGCACTTTTGACGTGCACGTGGTTGCACGTTCTAGGGCGTCTTATGTGTGTTCTAGTAGGGAGTTTCGATAATATTATTTATAGGCCTGTTAGTTTGGAGTCTGTAATTTTATCGTTTGCTTGTATGCTTTCATCAGATTGTACTTATATCGTTGATTGATATATAAAATTGATGCCTCCCGCTTTTCGTCAAAAAAAAAAATACTTTTAATAACTGTCCCTCTTAAAATTTTCCCTCCCACGTATATCATTTCCCCCTCTTTCCAATATTGCTTTTCAGACTTTTAAGAAGCCAACATTGCAACACTCACGACTCACGAGACCATTAATTCCTTTAATGCACAAATTAGCTCTCGTCTACCCTATCTACCAGGGTCCCTTCTACCCTAGCCACCAGGGTCCTTCGCCGCCGCAGCCCACCACCGTCCCACCACCATGCTGTTCGTCCCCATCAACGCACGCCCCATCGATCGAGCCGTCTCCGTCACTCAGCACACACGTTTTCCTGTCGCAGCCATGGTTCCGCCGCCTCGCTGTCATCACTGTTCGAGCCCTAGAGGACCGTGGGCTCTGGAGCTCCTTGCCTGAACTTGTCTCGGCATGCACGGCCAGCCCAGGCCCCCAGCGGCCATGCCCGTCCGTGACGGGTGACCCATGCATGGAGCACCCCAGAATATGATGTGGTCGTTCCCATTCTGGATCGGAGTGCCGCAGATGGAATCGGATCGACCCGTTGAAGGTCGTCACTGGAATCAACACCTCCAACCGGACCGGTACCGGTGGCTGCACTGGGAAGGATTGCAAGGCCAGGATCTGGCTTCCGGCCTCCCACCGTCGTGCTTTGATCCATATCTATACCGGTGGGAACATGGACATAGTCTTCCATGACCGCCAGAATACCAGATAGGGTTTGGTCGCCCCACACGGCCAGTATATCCGGGGGAAGTCATAAACCCTAGGGTGTATGAAAACCCTAGGGTATTACCGAACCCTAGTTTGCATGCACACCGTATGCCTATTGCTAATCATACTGAATATGCAAACATGGAGAATCGTGATAGTCTTGCTCGTGACCGTGCCCTGAGCCCAGTGGGGGACAAACGGCATGGGGTGGCGTCTGGCCGCCCTAGACCACAGAGGAAGATTGGCACCAGGAAATGATCACCTTACCATAGGTTGGGAGACTTGAAGGACTGTACTTTGGCTCGCCGAGGGATCCTGAGGTTCACTACCGCCATTGGGCCCAGACCCAGGGTGATCAAGACGGGTTATAAGCCATCGACCCGGGAGACAACACAGGAGACACCACAGGAGCCATTGTTGGTGCCGTCCAACACTATGCAGGAACAGGAAATGGAAGTGAGCTTGGGGGTTCTCACCTCCCGGGGGGTGAATGATCCTCCAGGGCGGGGGTGGGAAGGATCGTCTGGGGCCTATACCCATAAACCCGGGACAACTGCAGCCGGGAGGTCTCGGGGAATCCACAGTAAAGGCTCCGTTTTAACCTATTTTTATTGTTTTAGGTCGAATAAGATTTTGGCTAGGTAGATTTTATATTGTTACGTTGGATCGAGGAACTCTTGTGTTCAGATCTGCGACAAAAAGCAGACTATATGTATGGAACCATGTGCGCCCGATGGGCTATGGCCGATTGGGACAAAATCTGGTATCCGGGACTGTTAGGTCCCGCCTTATAAGCACGATTTTATCGTAATACTACTTCTTTCCCGTTTCAAAAAAAAATTCCTTTAATGCTCATTTTACCTTCACGAAATCCATTATTTTATATTTTTTAACTTAATTCAAAAGAGAGATAAAGACAATCCTTTAATGTCCTTTCACCTACTTTCACCGTTTCACCTTCTCCATACTCATCATCCGTTCATTTTTTCTCACCTTCTCTCTAAACTTCATAACATCTTCATTTCTTCCCCTTCTTCTTTCATAACTACATCAACTTCATTTACATGAACGCGAGTCTTCATTAGTTGTTGTAAAATCTAAGCTCCAGCCGCCTGGATCCAGCCCGCTTAGTCGCCGATCCACCGGCATAGTCGGCTTGTACGCCTTAGCCCGCCCGACCAGCCCGAATCGCGGCGTTATTATCGTTTTGGGCGCCTGAGCAGTAGGAATGTAAGTGGTACTCTTTTGTTATATAATGTATTAATAATCAAAGCTCAATAGAGTGAGCATCACAATTCAGTAATCATGTAGTCCCCGAAGTTGTGTGTGGGTTGTGGGTTGTTGAAGCAATTCAAGAACAAAATTGTTTGTTTGTTTTATTTAGTTGTAACAAGTTAAACACAGAACAATACAAATAATTTTGCAGACGCATTTCTCATGTCAGATTAGTTTTCGAGAGACAACCAAATCTAGTGAGAAGGAAGGAGTAGACCCAAAGAAGCAGCAGGAGAAGGAGTGAAAGAGAGGACCACGGTCAGTTGACCAACACCAACAAATCTAGCGAGGTCAAAGTGAAGCCCAAGCCACAAATCTGACAACTCATCATGTGTTGCGTTGTAAAGGGTAAGGAGAAGGACAAGGCCGACGCTGAAACCTAAAGAGATGAGACAAGAATGGGGAGGCAGGAAGGAAGAGAGTCTAAAACGAGTAGATTAAATAAGCTTGTAAATGATAAGTTTTACCGTTATCGATACGCCGATCCCATTTTAACTCCGGCATCTCCAATATGAACACAAATCTTCATCTCTACTACTCTTTGCTTTTAGAATGAAAGGACAAATCAACAAATTTTAAAGAAACCAGAGAGATGGTTGTATATATATATATATATAGGGAAGCAATCACATGCGAACCCCTCTTAAAATGCGAACATGCGAACTCAACAACAACATGACACGTGTCGCGCATAGAAATGCTCATCTTTTTTTCCCCACCAAGTTTATTAATTTAATTTTTCCCGCTTCGTTTCAACTCAGATTTAATTTTTTTTTTGCACCAATATTCTTATTTTTTCAAGAGCTTTCTAACAAGTAGTGGATTGCATATATTTTGATGTGTTTTTGAATACGTGTGTGGATGTGTGAATATGAGTGCGAAAAAGTGTGATGTGTTTTGCAAATTTAGTGTATATGATTTGCGGATTTAGTGTATATGGTTTGCAGATTTAGTGTATATGGTTTGCGGATTTAGTGTACATGGTTTGCGAATTTAGTGTGTTTTGAAAATTTAGTGTATATGGTTTGCGGATTTGGTGTATATAGTTTGCGGATTTAGTGTAAATGGTTTGCGAATTTAGTGTATATGGTTTGCGAATTTATTTTTAGTTGACTACTATTAGATCTTCACGTTTATTTCTGAAGACATATTGTTGAATTGCAATGGAATAGGCCCATGGCATTGTTACTGTGTAATTAATATATCAACTAATAACCAATATACATATTGCATGAAATTAAAATAGAACCAAACATAATTTCTTAATGCAAACACTGAAACTTATTAATAAACTTTCTTGTGCAAACAATAATCAAAATTGAGAGATAACTTACTCAATTATCAAGTACCAGAAATTGAAAAGTGAAGAAGCTCTTCATCATTCATGGAAGAACCAACTTCTGAATATGTAATACATTATGTGGGTATGCATTAATTCACTTACATTCACCATGGTTGATAATAATTGAACCATTGTCACCCAAAGAAATACTTAACAGTTAACAATATATAAAGCAAGCAAATTTAGTGTGAAAATTACACTAAATTCGCAAACCATATACACTAAATTCGCAAACCATATACACTAAATCCGCAAACCATATACACTAAATTTGCAAAACACACTAAATTCGCAAACCATATACACTAAATCCGCAAACCATATACACTAAATCCGCAAACCACATACACTAAATCCGCAAACCACATACACTAAATTTGCAAAACACATCACACTTTTCGCACTCATATTCACACATCCACACACTTATTCAAAAACACATCAAAATATATGCAATCCACTACTTGTTAGAAAGCTCTTGAAAAAATAAGAATATTGGCGCAAGAAAAAATGAAATTGGAGTTGAAACGAAACGGGAAAAATCGAATTAATAAACTTGATTATAAAAAAAGGGGGGCATTTTCTGAGCGCGACACATGGCGCAATCTGGTTGAGTTCGCATCTTCACATCGTAACTCATGGTTCACACCTGATTGCTATATATATATATATATATATATATATATATATATATATCCCTCTCCCTCTCCCTCTCCCTCCCATGGTTAACCTGACCATGGTTGGGATGATACCGGTGCAAGCTGGCCAGGAAGGTATAGATCCTACCATTTACTTATTAATTCCTTGAGGTCATTTATGGCCCACACTCCCCTCATAAATCAAAGACTCTCACCTCATTCATTTGCCTCAAACTTTTACCTTATTCCATTTTCATGAAATCTCATTCTACAAACACACGGCCACTTTACTTTTACCCTTGATGAGAATAGTATGATATTAAATACCCCTACTACATGCCCCCACATCGCATCCCTACCGCTCGTTTATTCAGATCGTCTAATTAAAATAGGGTTATTAATATTATCATACGGGTACCCTAAAAATACTTGGTTTTCATCCGAGTATCCTAAAAATACTTTGTGACAGAATAGTACCCAAACGAAACATTGTGTTTCAAATTAATACCCGCCGTTAGTTTCTGTCTATTTTCCATCTATTTTCCCATCCAAACACTTAAAAAGTCTAAAATGCCCCTCACTAACAGTCAAATTTTCAAACACCTGCCATTGAATTTCAAAAATTTGTTTTCTATTTTAAAAAATCAGATAATATTTTACAAAAATCAGTTTTATTTTATAAAAAAATAGTTTTTCTTTTAAAAAATTTGTGTTTTATTTTTAAAAATCAATTTTATTTTTAAAAATCAGATTTTATTTTTAAAAAATGAGTTTTCTAATAAAAATCTATTTTTCTTTTAAATCATTTTTTTGTTAATAAAAATCAGTTGTTTTAATAAAAATTATTTTTTTTAAATAATTTTTTTATCTAAAAATCAGTTTTCAATTTTTTTTAATTCTCTTCTTTTTTCAAATCAATTTTTTTATTTTTTTTATTCACTCCATCTCATCCACCATAGAAGATGAACAATTTAGAATCCCTGCAACCCAATATCACAAAACAAAATTAGTCATCTCTGCAATTTCATGGTTTTAGAACCAGAGAAGAACAAATTCATGGTTTTAGAACAAATCCACAGCAAAATGCAATAATTTCCATGAACAAAATACAAGATCCCTAATATACACAACACATCTGGAAATAATTTACATATTCATCTTCTTCCCCATTGATTTACACACTCCAAAAAAAATCAAACCCTAAATCATAATTTACAGAAGAACAAAGGAGGTTGTGGTGATGGAATCAAACCCAACCCATTGATTTACACACTCCAAAAAAAATATTAAACCCTAAATCCTAATTTACAGAAGAACAAGGAAGAACAAATGAGGCTGTGGTGATGGAATCAAACCCAAGCCCTCCAAACCGAACTCTCGGCATGGAGGCGCGACTAGATCGACTTCCAGCCCATCCACACAGCGAGACTGTGCTTCTCGAACTCCTTCATCGCGCCGCCGCCGAGCACCACCAGATTAAGATGAGAGGGGTTGAGACGAGATAAGGGGTGTGCACCGGTGGCCGTGGCAGTGGTGGTCCGGCGTCGAGCACATCCTTTGCTTCTCTGAAATTGGGGGCTGAGTGTATATAAGAGAAAATGATTAGGTTATAAGGGGAAGAACATTGAGATGAGTTGGAGATACAAGGAGAAAGAGATTCAAAATGGGTTCTGAACATTGAAATGTGGATTTGAGATGAGTTGGAGAGATAAGGGGAAGAAGTACTAGTGGTTGTGCTACGTAGATGATAAGATTAGGTTTTATTTTTTAATTTTTTAATTTATAAATTAGTATATTTAGTTAGGATAAAAAAATACAGATTTTCTTAAAAACATATTGATTTTTATATTGATGTTTAAATAAAAACCGAAATTTTAAGGGGTACTTTGGGTATTTTTTTAAAAAATTGGGGTCATGTGCCTGACACATGACCATTTTCCATCCAAAATGGATGGAAAACTAACGGCGGGTACTGATTTGAAACACGATGTTTTGTTTGGTTACTTATTTGTCACAATGTATTTTTAGGGTAATCAAATGAAAACCAAGTATTTTTAGGGTACTCGGATGATAATAACCCAATAAAATATTGATCTAGTACATTTATTGCTCCAAGGTAACAAGTGTAATGTTTGCTAGACAATAAATGTTGACAAGACAATTCAAGCCAAAGCAATCATTGAGCAAATTCAAGGAGACACGTAATCTACACAATTGTTCAACAGTCGCGTGAACTGCAAGTCCCAACAAATTCCACCTCGGCCACGTGCGCGTGTCATTCACGCTCATGTAGATCCACTACTCATTTTATCTGTATCACTGTTCTGTTTGATCCGACAGATTTTCAAGTCATGTTCGTCATCCAAGCACTCCGGTACGTGTTATTGTTCTGTTACAACCGGAGATCCGAGCCGTTCCGACTGCCTATATTCTGTTGCTATTCTATTCTGACTAGAGAGCCTTTCCGCCGTTCCGACCGACGTTCCAAGTTTCTGTTACTGCTTTGTTTAGATCGAGGATCTATTTGAGTCGTTCTGATCGGAGAGCTATTTGTCGCCGTTCCGACCGACATTATGCTTTTGTGTTGTTGCTCTGTTCCGACCATAGAGCCATTTTCGTCGTTTCCACCGGCGTTACAAATTTTGTTGCTGCTCCATTCCGACCAGAGAGCCTTCACGTCGTTCCGACCGTCGTTTAAAAGTTTGTGTTGTTGTTCCGTTCCGACCAGAAAGCTATTTTAGCCGTTCCGACCGACTGTTTTCGTGTTGCTGCTCCTTCCGATCGGCTGTTCATGTGTTGCTACTCTGTTTCAACCAGATAGCCTTTCCGCAGTTCCGACAGGCGGTTCAAAGTTTGTGTTGCCGCTCCGTTCCGACCGGAGAGCCATTCCGGCCGTTCCGACTGGCATTCCAAGTTCGTGTTGTTGTTCCGTTCCGACCGGACAACCACTGCCGCTGTTCTGACCGACGTTTCAAGTTCGTGTTGTTGCTCCGTCCCAAGCGAGGATCCTTTCCAACCGTTCCAACCAACATCCCAAGTTTGTATTGTTGCTCCATTCCTACTAGAGAGCCACTGTAGTGCATCCTTTCCATTGCAATCTTTCAGTCTCTAGATGCTGCTCAGTCTACATAGTATTGTCGTCTTTTCTAAGCAATTGTTCGGTCTTCGTGTCTTGGCTAACCATTGTGATCTTTGCAGTACCATTTGTTCTTGTTGTGTTCGTGTATCGATCAACAAGTGTTCATGTTCCAATCCGGTCAACATACTGTTTCGACAGCTTATGTGTGACCACTCCGGAAGGGTATCCGTCTTCAACATCTTGTTCCGCTAGTCTATATGTGTGACCATTTTAGAAGGTTCCGTCCTTCGAGCAGTTCCATTTGCTCCATACATACACAGTTTCTAACTGTCGCTAAGGTCACCGAGACATTTTCAATGTTTAGCAAGAAGACCTCAAATCTCATGAAGCATCACATTACTCATCCATTTTTCAATTTCGACAATCGCAACACTCGAGCGAGCTCCTATCAGTGCCACCTAGAGCATCCACAAGAATATAATGTCGTGTTGAAAAAAAATCAAGTGAAGTTCAAAGTCAAGTCTGGTTTCATACTTCAGTTCTAGATCGATTCAACCTCAATTTTGGTTCATTTCCATATTGAGTTTGAGGGGGCGTATTAGAAAACATGAAGACACCATTGTTGACTTTACACCACACCATCAACAACTCTCCGTCTTCCTTGACTTAGCTCACCACTACCATCAACCTTGGTAGTAGCTTAATAGCGTAGCTCACAATATAGCCTACAAACCCTCCGCCTTCCTTGACTACGTATTATAATCTTAGTGTATAAATACTCACGCATTGTAAGCACAACATCAAGCAATATTATCAGTTTCATTCTCATTTCTACTTCTCAAATTAACACTTTCTCTTATGGAGACCATCCTGGCACTATAGGAGGGTTTCGATGCTTTGTCCGTGGAGGCGTAGGAGGATCGCGTCATCGTTGACTAATTGTTCATTTCTCATCCCTACGATCGCCCAACTATGAAGGGGTTGATTATGAAGACGTGGAATCATAGGGACCTCATCATCAAAGACCTAAGGATGGGGGGGGGGTATCCGACTTTTACTTCTCCTCCCAGGAGGAGAATGACCGGATTCGTAAGGGGGATCCTAGTCTTTCAAGCGCTCCCCACTCATCTTGGAGAAAACCCAACACGAGACGAACCCCGCCACACTTCTTTTCTCCGCATCCAACTGTGGACGTGGCTTTTTGACCTCCACGTCAACGGGCTCATGACGACGACCGGATTTCAGGCGGGGGAGCCCCTTAGGGGTGTTCCATTTACGCTAAGACGAACATCTCCGTCATGGCATGAGGCGCGATCCTGAAGGTCCAACTTTTGAAAGACCTGGCTACTCCCCTCCATCAATCTATATGTATGCTTATCCCAGGACATGCACGATCGAACAGGGCTTGTATCCAATACGAGCGACTCTCGAACTTCTGCTTCTCCTACGGTTTCATCTAGCACCTCAACCTCGAATTCCCTTTAGAACATCGCTTGGTCACACACGCCTCCCCGAGATTTGATATGCCCCTCATGGAGGAGGAGACGGTAGCTCTACGGATGGGTGTTCACCGAGACTAGACAGATCCCATCCAATCTCGGACGCTCACCCTCCCCCTATCACTACTGCTGAAAGGGATTTGACAGACGCATACGAACTGTGGGCTATGTCACTCTATCCGTCGGCATGGGGCTTCGCCTACGAATGTATCCGTCGGCATGGGGCTTCGCCTACGGATGCATCCGTCGGCCAGGTCTCGACGGTGAACTTTTTGAAAGAAGGACACTTGTATCCGTCTGTGAGGAGATATCCTCAGCTACGGATGGTATCCGTAGGTAAGTTTGACAACCATGCCTACGGATATCACCCGTAGGTCAGGTTTTCCAGTTGTCAAACGGATTGTATCCGTAGGTGATGTTTTTATTCTTTTCCTACGGATACTTCAACCACGGATATTATCTGTAGGTAAGGTGTGTGACTTGTCCTACGGATACCTTTCCCACGAATTGTATCCGTAGCTAGACATTTTACTGTTCCTACGGAAACCCTGGCTACGGATGATATCTGTGGCAAAGGTTTGACACTTTTGTTAGTCTTAGTGCCCGTAGTTCAATCCTAAATGTCCAAATGTATATATCATCGTTAGCAATAAAATTAAAGCGACTTTATATTACTTATGTGTTGGAGTAATATATCGATGTGTGCTCTGATCTATGCCCACCATGCGAATAGAACCATGGATTGAGATAGATCATACTCGATGGGTCCCTAGTCAACAAAGCTTCACTAGAAGCGACTAGTATGAAAGATGACTCTTTATGGCTTACGTTCTATTAGTCATTGGAATGGGATTCCGGAGTCTGATCATAGATATCATGTGGGACATGAAATTGGACGACCTGACATGAATATGTGCCATAGATCAAGTCATGAACATATTCATTGTCGTAGCTTGTCATGTATCCTTAGACTAAGGAGTCTTTGTAATCGCTATGTAGTCAACAACTGAGTTTGACCTGAGCCTAACGTTTTCCGTAACAGGGCTTCCATAACGGCAATGATTGGCTTGGGGACGCGCTACATGAGTGACACAAAAGACGGCTAAGGGATTTATCCCTCATACTGAGGTATGGGAAAGATATCGGTTCTCGGCCGCTTGATCGAGAGTGACTGAAAGAATAACATGGCCATGCACATGATACTGGGTATCATATATTCACTCATCTCACATATCAAGGAACAGTGATTGAGAATAATAAGCATGACGGCTCTATGCCTTATCCCAATCAGGATATCGGAGATAAAAGGATAATGACAGGGACGACGGAAAGGTTAGAATCGACAGGGTCGATTCGCTATGCAGTGTCAGGCAATACTAAAGTCTCGTTAGTTTCCACTTAAATAGGATCAAGTAAAATGGGATTTTACGTTGATCTATTGACATGCATAAACCTAAGGGTCACACCGAGGATGAAACTCATTGACACATTTATGGAGAATGGCCAAAAGGGAGTTGTCTCGGGACATGACCAAAACTGGGTTTTGGGTCATGTGCCCGTAAGTGAATAGGACTTTACGGATCGAGACGAGGCTTGGAGTCTTGGGATTGATCGCGTCGGATAATGTTGGACATTTCCGGTATGGAAGGCTTGGAGGCGATGAGCGAGTCACATGACCTCGTTGGAAATGGCCACGGGCCATGTTCCAAGAGGCCCATGAAAGGCCCATGCAACCAAGGCCCATGGAACTAATTAATCAAGTTTTGATTAATTAGTACTAAGTAAGCAAGACAAGGATTAAGGTGTTGGTGATTCACCACCTAACCCAATCTTGTCTTGCCATACTTTGTCCTATTTACACCTTACTTGTCACCATGCTTGTCCCATACCTTTAGTTGGACAAGTATGGGTTTTTTTTTTTGTTTAAGTCATCTTTTTTCAACATAACAAACACAAGACAAGAATAGAAAACACAACTTCTCCCTCCTCTCCATGGCTATTTCGGGTTTGGCTAGTTCCCACCTCCATTTTTGTGTTCTTGAGTCCTCAAAGAGAAGAACTACATGGCTTTGATTCCCATGTGGATACGTAGGCGTCTTGGAGCCTCAAGCCAATCATTCGTTACCCGGTGTTCTTGTTTTGGTAAGAACTAGTGCTGAATTTTTCTCTTATGAATCCATTCTTTGTTAGTTGTTTCATGGTTTTAATCTTCTCTTGGTTTTCATTGATTTTCCGCTGCGAGTTGGTTCATCTCCAACCCTACCTCGAGACCCAACAGTGGTATCAGAGCCGTGCTACCTTCGGGATTCACAAGACAGTGTTCAAAGTTTCGATTTTGCTTGAAAGTTTTGTTTTTGGCATGTTGTGTTGCTAAATTGTTTGATAACATGTTTTAAATTCTTGTTTATGGATTTAATGCATGTAAAATGAATTTTTAAAAATTACTTCAAATCTGGAAATTTTGAAAAAAAATTGATTTTTCGGGTCTCGGGAGCAGGACTCTCGGGGAGCCGAAACCGGGACCGAACGGGGCTTTGTTGGACGGAGCTAGGCCAAGCATGACCATTGGATGGTTTATATGCCAAGGATAAACCGTTTTGTTAGTTATGACGAGTTTGGAACCGTCATGACGAACTCGAAGATCAAATGTTCATAAGTTTCATTTTTGAACGGTTTCGATAAACCGAGCATCAAAAAATTTCGAAACTTGGCTATTAAATAAAACCGGAAAATCACATGATGTTTAATAACATGATTTTTGATAACACTATGTGTGATGTGATGTTGGCATGGTGTACATAATAGCCCCGAGCTCGATTTAATTATTTATCGTTTTTCACGGCCTGCGAGCCGTTAGAGTTAGCGTGTAATTATTCTTTCAAGGTGTGGTCGTCGAACCCCTTGTTTGTAATATTTATTTATTCCCGACATGCGAGTCGTGTATTAAATTGTAATATTTTACTCAAGACGAAGAAAGGGCGAAAATGTCATTTGGTGGCTTTTCGGGTGTTGGCATCGACTTGGAGTCGGTGGAGCTCAAGAAGCTAATGGGAGTTAGTTTAGGGGGCTATTATGTGCACATTTATCGCTTTATGCTTGGTTTAGTTTATGCATGACTAATTCTATGTGTTTTAGAATTGCATGCTTAACTTTATTTACCGAGCATATCACCTCACATGCAAAGATAAAATTGGAATTTTAATCCTTGTGTGTGAGCCCTTAGAATCGTCATTACATTGGATGTAGTTGACGGGTTCGAAGGAAGAATTACATTGGATGTAATTTGAGGCATCATTGCATTTGGAATGTAGTTGATGTGCTCATCGCATCTAGGATGTGTCAAAGTTTTAAACACAACCGGACAAGTAAAAACGGGCCATGTCCTATACCTCCCAATTATCAACACCTTACTACCTCCCCGTCCTATGGGTGTCGTGTGCATTAGCGGAGCATTCATGGGAAAGCGGGGTAGTAGGTTTGGATGACATATGTGGGTGTCGTGCACATTAGCGGAGCACCTACATAGTGACGTGCCATAGTTGAAAATTGGTGGACCCGACTACGATTCTCAGCCTGAGGTTGAGCTAGGGTAACTTATAGGGTAAGCCATGTACATAAGTACATACCCTAGCCAAGAGTAACATTGGATGTGATTGGATGGAGTCCTACCTACATAACTCGATTAAGTGGTGAGCATTAGTTCAGCTTAATCGAGTGAATCAAGGATCTTGGTTTCAGACTCTAAAGGTTTAGAATCGATTGTTGGTGTTTAAGCTTGATCTTAATAAAATTTATTCAGTTTACTGATTGAATTTTATCTATTGTAGATCAAATGGCAAATTCAGCGAACATTAATAGTTTGTCATTAAAAACCATTCTTGACAGGGTCAAGCTAAATGGGACAAACTATTTGGACTGGTACAAAATTTTGAGGATAGTCCTCAAGTCTGAACGCAAAGAATATGTCCTTGACAAGGCTGTCTCTAAGACCATATCAGAGTTACATAAAGTGTCATTAACTATTGAGAAGAATATATCAGGGATCTGGGATCCAAGGATATTCTGATGGTCAACAAGGGAATTGGAAGTGGCAAGGGCGAGGCCCATGCGCACTTGGCAGGAAAGATGAGACACCTGAGAATGTCTGCCTCTACTGCCAACAACCTGGTCGTTGGAACCGGGATTACAGGAAGTTCACGGCTGATCTGAAGAAGGGTAGTGGGACTGCGCCTTCATCAAATAGGCTGGATGATCTGAAGAAGGGCAGTAGGACTACGCCTTCATCAGGAAACCTGGGTGATCTAAGGAAGGGCGGTGGGACCATGTCTTCATCCGGTATTAACTTTATAGTGTTAGTCTTAGTGCCCGTAGTTCAATCCTAAATGTCCAAATGTATATATCATCGTTAGCAATAAAATTAAAGCGGCTTTATATTACTTATGTGTTGGAGTAATATATCGATGTGTGCTCTGATCTATGCCCACCATGCGAATAGAACCATAGATCGAGATAGATCACACTCGATGGGTCCCTAGTCAACAAAGCTTCACTAGAAGCGACTAGTATGAAAGATGGCTCTTTATGGCTTACGTTCTGTTAGTCATTGGAATGTGATTCCGGAGTCTGATCATAGATATCATGTGGGACATGATATTGGACGACCCGCCCTGAATATGTGCCATAGATTAAGTCATGAACATATTCAGTGTTGTAGCTTGTCATGTATCCTTAGACCAAGGAGTCTTTGTGATCGCTATGTAGTCAACAACTGAGTTTGACCTGAGCCTAACGTTGTCCGTAACAGGGCTTCCATAACGGCCAGGATTGGCTTGGGGACGGGCTACATGAGTGACACGAAAGACGGCTAAGGGATTTATCCCTCATACTAAGGTATGGGAAAGATATCGGTTCTCGGCCGCTTGATCGAGAGTGACTGGAAGAATAGCATGGCCATGCACATGATACTGGGTATCATATCTTCAGTCATCTCACATATCAAGGAACGGTGATTGAGAATAATAAGGATGACGGCTCTATGCCTTATCTCAATCAGGATATCGGAGATAAAAGGATAATGACAGGGACGACGGAAAGGTTAGAATCGACAGGGTCGATTCGCTATGCAGTGTCAGGCAGTACTAAAGTCTCGTTAGTTGCCACTTAAATAGGATCAAGTAAAATGGGATTTTACGTTGATCTATTGACATGCATAAACCTAAGGGTCACACCAGAGGATGAAACTCATTGACACATATATGGAGAATGGCCAAAAGGGAGTTGTCTCGGGATATGACCAAAACTGGGTTTTGGGTCATGTGCCCGTATGTGAATAGGACTTTACGGATCGAGACAAGGCTTGGAGTCTTGGGATTGATCGCGTCGGATAATGTTGGACATTTCCGGTATGGAAGGCTTGGAGGCGATGAGCGAATCACGGGACCTCGTTGGAAATGGTCATGGGCCATGTTCCAAGAGGCCCATGAAAGGCCCATGCAACCAAGGCCCATGGAACTAATTAATCAAGTCTTGATTAATTAGTACTAAGTAAGCAAGACAAGGATTAAGGTGTTGGTGATTCACCACCTAACCCAATCTTGTCTTGCCATACTTTGTCCTATTTACACCTTACTTGACACCATACTTGTCTCATGCCTTTAGTTGGACAAGTATGGGTTTTGTTATGTTTAAGTCATCTTTTTTCAACATAACAAACACAAGAAAAGAATAGGAAACACATTTTCTCTCCCTCTTCCATGGCCATTTCGGGTTTGGCTAGTTTCCACCTCCATGTTTGTGTTCTTGAGTCCTCAAAGAGAAGAACTACGTGGCTTTGATTCCCATGTGGATACGTAGGCGTCTTGGAGACTCAAGCCAATCATTCGTTAACCGGTGTTCTTGTTTCAGTAAGAACTAGTGCTGAATTTTTCTCTTGTGAATCCATTCTTTGTTAGTTGTTTCATGGTTTTAATCGTCTCTTGGTTTTCATTGATTTTCCGCTGCGAGTTGGTTCATCTCCAACCTTACCTCGAGACCCAACATATAGAGCTACATCTCTCTACTTCCAAAGATTCATGGGTATTAGATAACAGGACTGAATCTCACACATGCACTAATATATGGTGGCTGAAAGTAGGAGAGGTTTGGAAAGCACGAAGTGGACCTTAGAGTTGTGACAAGTTGGCAACTGCTGTAGGATCCATGAGTCTTGCTTTGCCAAGTGGCCTTGTCTTAGTATTGTATAATGTATATTGCATACCTACTTTTAGTATGAATATTATATCTGTATCCGTGTTTTACAAGGAAGGATATAATGTTAATATTGGAAATGGAGTTTTCAATGTTCTATGCAATGATATGTTTTATACCAGTAATGACTTGGTTGGAGGATTGTACATATTAGATATGGGTAACAATACCTCAAGTTCTATATATTACGTTAATACCAAGAGGTCTAAATCCAACGATTTAAACCTAACTCTGTTATGGCACTGTCATTTGGGCCGCATAAACAAGAAACGCCTATCATCACTTCAGAAGTGCGGGCTTTCAAGTTCATTCAAATTCCATTCGATCGATATGTGCAAGGTTTGTTTGATGGGAAAAATGACTAAAGTGCCCTTTATCGATTGCGATGAAAGAGCGGGTGAATTATTGGGGCTGATACACTCGAATGTGTGTAGACCAATAAGTTCACTTTCCAGGAGGGGTTTTAGCTACTTTATCACATTTACCGATGATTATAGTAAATATGGTTATGTCTATTCGGTGAGACATAAGTCTGAAGCTTTTGATAAATTCAAAGAGTTTAAGACTAAAGTAGAAAACCGGCTCGACAAAGGTATTAAGGCACTTTGATTGGATCGAGGTGGAAAATACTTGACCACAGAGTTATTAGATCATCTAAAAGAGAATGAGATCCTTTTGTAATGGACTCCTCCTGGGACACTGTAGTTGAAAGGTGTAGCCAAACGGAAAAATCGGACATTGTTAGACAATGGTCCGTTCCATGATTAGTTGGACTGATCTCCCAATCTGTTTCAAGGGTTATGCTCTAGAGACGACCGCATTCATAGTGAATCGGGCTTCGACGAAGGGTGTGGAAGGGACACCATTTTAAAAATGGTACGGGATGATGCCCACTTTGTCCTTCCTAAAGATTTATGGTTGCGAGGCTTATGTGAAACATTTGGTTTCGACTAAGGTCGAACCAAGATCTGAGATATGCACCTTCGTGTGGTATCCCAAAGCAACAAGGGGATACTACTTCTACAATCCCAGTGAGAACATGGTGTTCGTCGCTTGGGGTGGGGTCTTTATGGAAAAGGAGTTTTGTTTCCAAAAATGTCATTGGGAGGACTGTGCATCTCGAAGAAATTCAGGATGGTACAGATCCGTCTAAACCAATTGACAACCCAGTAGAAAGGAGCCAGAGATTGTCGTAGAGTAAGAACCAATTCCTGTTACAATTCCGGAAGCTCCAAGGCGATTTGAAAGGATCAATATTCCACCTCCAAGATACGGTATCCGGAGGTGACAATGAAGTCATGGTGGATCACGATGATCCAGCCACCTTTCAAGAAGTCGTGGATGGGCCCGACTCCGAGTTATGACTGGGAGCCATGAGGGAGGAAATGCAATCCATGTCGGACAACCGAGTCTGGGAACCGGTTGATCCCATCAATGGTGTGAGGACCATCAGATGCAAATGGATCTTCAAAGTGAAGATGGACATGGACGGCAACCCTCTGACCTACAAAGCTCAACTGTTGGCGAAAGGTTATAGGCAGATCCAATGGATTGACTATGAGGAAACCTTCTCCCTAGTGGCTATGGTCAAAATCGATCCAAATTCTTCTTGACATAACTGCGTATCATAATTACGAGATATGACAAGTGGATGTCAAAACCGTTTTCCTAAATGGAAATTTTGACTGAGTACGTTTGTATGTCTCGGCCCAAAGGTTTTGACGATCCGAAGAATAAGGGAAAGATTTATAAGTTGTTGAAATCCATTTATGGATTGAAACAAACTTCTCGGAGTTGGATCCTTCGTTTTGATGAAGTTGTAACTGGATTTGGCTTAATCAAGAACGAGGATGAATCTTGCGTTTATAAGAAGGCTAGTGGGAGCAAGATTACCTTTCTGGTTCTCATTGAAAACGACACCCCAACCTTGCACGAGACTAAAGCTTGGTTGAGGAAGTGTTTTTCAATAAAGGACTTAGGCGATGCTTCTTATATCTTAAGGATTAAGATATGTAGACATCGAACCAAGAGGGTCTTGGATTTAAGTCAGGAAACCTATGTGAACAATGCATTGAGTAGGTTCTTAATGCTCGATTCAAAGAAAGGACTCTTACCCACTAGTCATGGAATTCATCTCAGCAAGACTCAGTGTCTTAAGACACCTGATGAGCTGAAAAGGATGATGAGAATCCTATGCGCCTGGGGGCGGGATAGATCATATATGCCATGACATGTATGAGACCGGACGTCTCGTAAGCCTTATGTTGTACCAGTAGATACTAGTCTAACCCGGGGGAAAGATGATGTTGAACTAGTCGTCGAAGGATGAGTATACGCTAGTTTTCCAAGATAAATCCAGATGATTTTAGAAGTCAGTCAGGATATGTGTTTATGCTGAATGACAGAGCTTTAGCTGGGAGAGCGTAAAGCAAGATACCATTGCCGAATCTACGACAGAGGCCAAGTACATGGATGCTGCAGAGGCAGCTAAGGAGGCTATGTGGATTTGGAAATTCACGGCAGGGTTGGATGTAATTAAAAATCCATCCAGTCCGGTGAATCCATTTTGCGACAACACAAGGGCCATTGCGCAAGCTAAAAGCCCAGATCGCATAACAAATCCAAACTTGTACTACGGCGTATCCACCTAATCAGAGAAATACTGAACTGAGGTGAAGTGAAGATAACCTATATTGCAACATATGGTACCATAGCCAACCCTTTGACTAAGGCAGTGTCGCTGCCTAAACATGTTAGACATGTAAAGTCGATGGGGACATATTGGAGTTTAGATTGGAACTAGGGCAAGTGGGAGATTGTTAGTCTTAGTGCCCGTAGTTCAATCCTAAATGTCCAAATGTATATATCATCGTTAGCAATGAAGTTAAAGCGACTTTATATTACTTATGTGTTGGAGTAATATATCGATGTGTGCTCTGATCTATGCCCACCATGCGAATAGAACCATATATTGAGATAGATCACACTCGATGGGTCCCTAGTCAACAAAGCTTCACTAGAAGCGGCTAGTATGAAAGATGGCTCTTTATGGCTTACGTTCTATTAGTCATTGGAATGGGATTCCGGAGTCTGATCATAGATATCATGTGGGACATGATATTGGATGACCTGACATGAATATGTGCCATAGATCAAGTCATGAACATATTCATTGTCGTAGCTTGTCATGTATCCTTAGACCAAGGAGTCTTTGTGATCGCTATGTAGTCAAAAACTGAGTTTGACCTGAGCCTAACGTTGTCCGTACCAGGGCTTCCATAACGGCAAGGATTGGCTTGGGGAAGGGCTACATGAGTGACACAAAAGACGGCTAAGGGATTTATCCCTCATACTGAGGTATGGGAAAGATATCGGTTCTCGGCCGCTTGATCGAGAGTGACTGAAAGAATAGCATGGCCATGCACATGATACTGGGTATCATATATTCACTCATCTCACATATCAAGGAACAGTGATTGAGAATAATAAGGATGACGACTCTATGCCTTATCTCAATCAGGATATCGGAGATAAAAGGATAATGACAGGGACGACGGAAAGGTTAGAATCGACAGGGTCGATTCGTTATGCAGTGTCAAGCAATACAAAAGTCTCGTTAGGTGCCACTTATATCGGATCAACTAAAATGGGATTTTACGTTGATCTATTGACATGCATAAACCTAAGGGTCACACCGGAGGATGAAACTTATTGACACATTTATGGAGAATGGCCAAAAGGGAGTTGTCTCGGGACATGACCAAAACTGGGTTTTGGGTCATGTGCCCGTAAGTGAATAGGACTTTACGGATCGAGACAAGGCTTGGAGTCTTGGGATTGATCGCGTCGGATAATGTTGGACATTTCCGGTACGGAAGGCTTGGAGGCGATGAGCGAGTCACATGACCTCGTTGGAAATGGCCACGGGCCATGTTCCAAGAGGCCCATGAAAGGCCCATGCAACCAAGGCCCATGGAACTAATTAATCAAGTCTTGATTAATTAGTACTAAGTAAGCAAGACAAGGATTAAGGTATTGGTGATTCACCACCTAACCCAATCTTGTCTTGCCATACTTCGTCCTATTTACACCTTACTTGTCACCATGCTTGTCTCATGCCTTTAGTTGGACAAGTATGGGTTTTTTTTAATGTTTAAGTCATCTTTTTTCAACATAACAAACACAAGACAAGAATAGAAAACACAACTTCTCCCTCCTCTCCATGGCTATTTCGGGTTTGGCTAGTTCCCACCTCCATTTTTTTGTTCTTGAGTCCTCAAAGAGAAGAATTACGTGGCTTTGATTCCCATGTGGATACGTAGGCGTCTTGGAGACTCCAGCCAATCATTCGTTACCCGGTGTTCTTGTTTTGGTAAGAACTAGTGCTGAATTTTTCTCTTGTGAATCCATTCTTTGTTAGTTGTTTCATGGTTTTAATCGTCTCTTGGTTTTCATTGATTTTCTGCTGCGAGTTGGTTCATCTCCAACCCTACCTCGAGACCCAACAACTTTACCTATCGATGGTATCCGTAGGTAAAGTATAAAACCTTAGTCACGGATGGCATACGTAACGTAGCTTTGTGTCTTTACCTACGGGTCTTATCCGTAGGTAAAGTGTTAACCTTCACCTACGAATACGATTATTTGTGTATGTCGGCCAAAAATTATTACCAGAACAAAAAAAACATTTCTAATATGCTGCACCTAATCGTGCATATACCCTAAACTAGGTCTGGTACCTGTGCAAACCTGTAAACATGTATAAACTATTCTAAAAACTGTATTGCATCCATAAAATAAAAGTGTTCCAACATAAAACAACGTTCAAAGTCATGCAAACGTGTTTATACAAACATATTTAAAAGTTTTAAAAACTGAATAAAAGTTTGGGGGAAAATGTTACTACTCGGGGTTTGCTGTTGAAGAGTGTGGGCCAGAAGTCTATTGAACTGCAGAGAGTGGGGCTGATGACGGTACTGAAGACAGGGTCGTTGTGGAAGGGACGACAACTTGCTGGGACGCAACCATTGCCATCATTTGCTGAAACTTGGCATCCAGATCCTTGCGCTGCTCTTCCATCAGTTTGCGCTGCTCAGCAATCATGGCTTGACGCTGCTCCTCCAAACGTTGCGTAAACACGGCCTCTCGCTGAACAATGCGGGTCCTCAACTCTTCAAGCTCCTCAAAGGAGCTTGTAGACCACGCACTGGAGCATTGACCGTCGTGCCTATCCCTCACAGTTGGGATGATCACCGCATGACCGAAACCGAGTTGGAATCTACTCTTCTGAGGCTTCTTGACCATTTGCTGCATGCTGGGTAGCTCTTCCTCCACAGTCAACGGTGTAAAGACAGTAGGGGATGAATCCTCACACTCGGTCATCTGTGACTCGCACACCTTCTCCCGAGCCACTTCCACAATGATTTTGGCTTCTTCCTAATGAAAAATACAGCAGGATGTTTGCATTAGACAAATATCATAATAGTGTATGAATTTACGCCATAAATAAAAAATATGTAATCAAAAGATAATATTCTGCTTATCGCCTAAACAGAAACAAAAAATCAAGAAATTTACCACGCGTTTTATGTTGTGCTCGTTCTTGTCATTTTCCTTCGTGTAAGCCTCTATGTATGCGTCAAGGTTTGGAAACAGGGATTTTCGTGCAAGCCAAAGTTTGGCCCGTTTCTTGAATGCCATACTATCCCCGTGGTGAGCGTGGACGTTCTTTTTCCGATTTGCAGTCCCACAATCGCTCAATAACTGCAATTATGTGTTACCATAACGAACATGTAAAAAAATGAAAACATAAAACTAATTTTTTTGAAACAAAACTATTATAATGATGCTTTACAATCAAATTTGTTACCTTGAATTTAGTGGATACAAAGTGTTTGAGTAGCCACTCGAACTGCTTCGGACGTTCTTGAAACTCGAACGGTGTGGGCACTGCTTCACCCGGGTGCTTCTTCTTACATTTGAGGACCCACCTGTGTATCTCATACTTCCACTCCCTAAAACGGCTTCTGGCCGTTGAGAAGATTAACTGCAGCAGCTCCCCATGGTGCTCCCCATGACGGAATCAAACATACACTGCACAAAAGGCAAACAATCAAATATAAACTACGAAACCTAAATAAAAATTGTAATGAGAAGAAAAATTTAATAATATACTTACGATTAACTGGCGAAACGGAAACTCCTGATCATCTTTAAGCAAACTGTCGAAATTAGGGTTGTCCATTGGCATGTACGTACGAATGGTGGCGCCAATGACCCTCACAACATCCCCCCGGTCCAGCGTGCCGGTTACTTCCTTCCCGTTATGCCCCAATTTGAATTTCCCGCCATCGGCCATCTCCTTCAGGCAACGTTAGAGGTTTTTGTTCGTAACCGTTCCTCTTTTCCCCGTCTTTGCCTTCTTTTGAGGCCGAGACTCCTCTCCCTCCAACATTGCAGCTACATCATCATCGTCAACTACTTCCTGAGGACACCGGATGCTCCGTGCAGGCGGACTGTTGGTTGTTGTGGAGGCTGCCTCATCCACACTACTCGCAGGGGTCCGACAGTCTCTTATGCGCCGATTGGGAGTAGCGCAAGCAGTAGACTGTGAAGAGGCGATTTTATTGCCTCTCGATTCTGTTGGCTGTTGAGGGGTATGAGGTTTGAACATAAAATGGAGTCGGGTGAAGAACCAGGTACTGTTTTTCCTTCCCATCCTGCAAACTCACATAACAAATAAAGGTGGCATGAATAAGCAACAATTTATAGGTATATCAGTTAGAGAAACATTGTATATAAAATCATTATCTAAGTAACATTCTATCTAAAATCATTATCTAAGAAAGATTGTATCTACTAATGATCAATTTGGGACATTCTTACCAAACCATTACTACGTTAACAATTTGATATTCTACTTAGCAAGTTGAATCTCACTAACTGGTTGATCAACTTGAGGGGGAAAATTAGCAACAAATTGTGACTTACTCAACCACAACTTATGATCTATTCTTCCCTCTATCTATCATGTCATCTTTTTGTTATTAGTTAGAGATATTTGAGGTCATGTTGACTATTATCTCTAACTTACTTATCTTGTCTCTTGTATATATACCAAGACGTGATCAAATGTCAAATACACAATTTCATTCACAAAACACTACTCTAACATTTGAAGGGAATGAGGGAGGTCACTAGATATCTGACCGGAGGGAGAGTTGTTAAAGAATGAAGATCTCAGGGTAAAATTTTGATAGGCTAGGAGATCTCATGGAATGAAGATCTCAGGGTAAGTACAACATATTATAAAGATAAGCTAGGAGATTCAACTCATAAGAGCATCGCAAAAAGAAAAACAAAAAACAGAGATCTAGACTAGACTTGCAATCTAAATATCTAAAAACAAAAAGCAGAAGAACAACCCCAAGGTAGAAAACGAAATCAATTCAAACCCTAAATCAGGTCAAACCCTAAATCAATTCAAACCCTATATCAATTCAAACCCTAAATAAGTTCAAACCCTAAATCCATACAAACCCTAAATCAATTAAGACCCTAAACCAATACAAACCCTAAATCCCTAAAAATGAAGAGAAAACGAACTTGTCAGTGTAGCCTCGTAGATGTCATGAGTCGGAGATGAGGTCGGAGTCGGAGATGAGGTCGGAGTCGGAGTAGAGGTCAGAGACGGAGATGCGGTCGGAGACGGGGTGAGGTTGGCGATGTCGATGAGGTCGAAGTCGGATATGGGGTGGGCAATGAGGTCGGAGATGTCAAGAGTCGGAGATGAGGTCGAATTCGGAGATGAGTTTGGAGTCGGAGTAGAGGTCGGAGATGGTCAGAAATGGGGTGAGGTCGGCGATGAGGTTGGAGTCGGAGTTGAGGTCGGAGTCGGAGTTGAGGTCGGCGATGAGGTCCGTGAGGAAGATCGCGTGAGTGAGGGAGAGAGAGAGAGATCGAGTGAGGCAGAAATGAGAGGAAATTAGGGTTCGAGGGCATTATCTACTTAAATGTTTGCCGACGGATACATATCCTTCTGTAAACCTTCTTACATGACACGACGTCGTTTTTCCCACAACACTTAGCTAAAATTCGAGAAAGTTGCGGGCTTACCGAAGGATAAACATCCGTCTGTAGACACCCATTGACTGGTTTGACCAACTACACATCATCCTTCCCGACCCTCGTTGGATTCGTAATGGAACGTTACGTTCACGGGTCATGTATGCTACACATATTTTGAAATGACAGGTAGTAATATGAAAATCTCCTAGTTGGACTAAACACGTTCGTATTTCATAGTACAATATATATGCATTGAACATTGTAAAAATGATCATTTCAATCAGTATGTTCGTGTTTCGTTGTAATATTATGTAATCAACACCGTTCATGTTGTATGTAATGTGATAAACATTATCCTTATGCCCAAAATCCTATGATCGAACGGTTCAAACCTCCCGAACATTATGGTCAATAAGGTCGATGAAGTTTGGTCAAACAGCTTTACCTACGGATACGTTAAGCTCAGCTACAGATAGAGTATCCCTAGTGTAGGTTGAACTATTCCTACGGATCTAACCATATCCGTAGGTAAGGAATTTAATAAATATCAAATTGAAACATATGGTATCAATAATTAAATTATTCATCACAAATATGTTTTTAATATGATAAAACAATTAGTGATGTACTTAAGTTTCTAAAAACATGTTTTTTTGATGTATTGATCGAATAATTTGTAATCAAAACAGGGGAATTGCTCTCTGTTCTTGGGGGTTATATCCGTCGGTAAGGTGGTAATCCTTACCGACGGATGTAACCCTATCCATCGGGTTGCTGGACAGATATTTTGTCAACTACTTGCTTTTTCGTCTTTCAGAAACCACATGCAACACCTAAATATGTGGTACACAACTAACAGCGTGACAAAAAACTGTAGTAATAGTAGATTGTTGTACAATATGCTAAGTTGTTATGGTAGAGATTTAATCTGAGTCGTTCCTCTCGTCATTGTTGTATCCATGACCATCACAGTCATCTTCAGTATCTTCGCCGACGTCGTCGTTATCCGCAACATCCTCAACCTCTTGCAGTTCCCCAACCGAAGGAGGGATTTCATTTAGTTCGGCTACAACTTGGGAAGGTTCAGGCTAGATCTCTTGGTAAGGGGTGTCTACTTCATATGAAATTGCGGGCACAACCTTTTCGGAGATGAATAATCCTCTATGTGCGACCTTGTTCACGATCTTATACCCTCCACCTTTTTCGGGTCATCGACGTAGAATGTCTGTTACATGCACACAAACGTAGAATATTAATTATAAGTTAGGTTCGAAAGTCGACATACCAACCAATATATGTTAATGCAAATTAGAACTTTCCTATTTGGCTATGGTTGCGAGGCAGAAATCATCATCCTTATAAGCATTTTTGTTGGTATTTATCGATATCAAACCATTATCTACTGTCACGGTATTCAAATCATACCATCGGCATTTGAACAAAACTACCGGCATCCTTCCCGTGCAGACAAGCTCGACTACGTATAACAACCCACCGTAATACACAACATCGCCCTCTACTTCGAGCATCACTCCAAAATTCTGTGATGTTCTTCCCTTATCCCGTTCTTCGGATAGGAATTTCACACCGTGTACGTGGCATTGTGCATAAAAATTGACTCTCTGCACATAACGACTCAAAGCCTTCGCCGCCGCATATTGTTGATCTTGGTCGGAACAAGGATCCATATGGTAATTCAAAGAAAGAGTAATTACTAGAAACGCATGTGCAAGAGAATGGTTAAACCTACATACACCATTTAGGTTGTTTTGCACTTACATTTTCCTTGAACATTCTGCAGAATGTATCGATTCGATGATGTAAACTGGTTGATTGAAGGTATTCACTTTCGTAATCCGCAATAAAATCTGTCATCATGGTGCGGAAATCGTCATAATTCTGCATCACTGTCCAATGAGCAACTTTTTTTCCTCGTGGTTAATGTTGGCTCCCACACCTGAATTGATGGGATTACATGTTTGGAGACAATTGAAATACCCCATCTATCTGGCTTCTCGGCTTCGATGGTTTATTTATCGAGGTATAAATTGATGAAGGTCGCACATTGGTGATTAATGTATGATTCTGCGATGCAACCCTCTGGAAAACGGTGGTTGCGCACCCATTTTTTGTAATACCTCAATTCACGTTCCATAGAGAACATCCAAGTATAGTGGACTGGACCGCTTTGTAGAACTTGAGATGGAAGGTGTTTACATAAATGTACCATGATAGTTTGGAATGCCGGAGGAAATATCATCTCCAACTTACTGAGAATCAAGTAAATATCTTCTTGCATCTGCTTTAGTTTCTTTTTTGAAATCTCCCTTGCACAAAGAGATTGAAATAAATTTGCCAGCTCACAGATAACGGTCGCCACGTGAGGTGCCACATAAGGGCGTATAACGATAGGAAGTATACGTTGCAGCAACACATGATTGTCGTGAGTCTTTAAGCCGAAAAACTTCTTATCCTTCAAGCTGATTTTGTTTTTCAAGCATCATGCATAACCTGGCGGATACTATATATTCACAACCTTTTCAACCACTTCCCCATACTTCTCAGGCTTGATTGTGTAGTTGGCATAAGGTAAAAAAGTCGTCCTACCTCTTCTTTGAGGCCATAGATAATTGTGCACACCTATATCCTGCCACATTTGTCTGGCTTTCAAATCATCTTTCGTTTTTCCTGGTACGTGGAACAGGGTTCCAACAAGATTGTTGCAAATATTTTTCTCAATATACATCACGTCTAATGCGTGCCTTGTCCTCAAAGATGTCCAGTATGGGAGTTCCCAGAATATCGACTCATGTGTCCAACACAACCTATCTTCGCCGCCCTTGTTCTTCTTTACAAACTTTGGATGTAATGGCATTTTGGGAAACTAAATGCCCGATATTTCTTCATATATTTCATAGCCATTCTTTTGGGGACGATATTTCCTTTTCTCTTGTTTCCCGTTGATTTTTTTATTCTTACAAAGAGCGTGATTAGCTGGCAAGTCCTTCCTTGCTCCAACGTAGTAAGTCCTGTTGCGACTGTGACGCGATTCAAGGTCATCCAACCAAATTGGACATGCTTTGTACCCCTTTGTTTGTATGCCTCCCAACATTCCTAACCCGGGGAAGTCACTGATAGTCCATAATATTGTCGCTCGCATCTTGAAAGTTCGATTCTGGAAGGCATCATAGGTCACAACACCGTGTGCCCACAACTTTTGTAAATCATCAATCAAAGGTCTCATTAACTGATTCAGGCACTTAACTGGCGATTTAGGCCCAGATATCAATAGCGTTAAAATTTTAAAATCTTTCTTCATGCACGACTCTGACGGTAGATTATAAGGAATCACTACAACGGGCCACACATTATAAGGGACAACATTGGAACCAAATGGACTAAATCCGTCTGTTGCCAATGCAAGACACACATTGACAGGTTCATCTGCAAAGCGCGGCCAAGTCTTGTCGAAATCCAACCAGCCTTCCCCGCCAGCTAGATGCTTCAACTTATCCGAGTCGACTACTCTGTCCTTACTACGATGGCACTGCATTTTCTTTGCAATATCTGGCGAACTGTACAATTTCTGCAACTGTGGAATAATGGGGAAGTATCTCACAGTTTTCTTAGCCTTAGGTTTTCGCATGCCAACAATTTTCTCGTAGCGAGGTGAATCACATATATAACACATATCATCTTCCGCATGAGGTCCGTCAAATAAGGTACAACCATTTTCACAAGCATGGTAAGTTTTATAACCCATCCCCACACTCTTCAAAACCCTTTTCGCCTCTTTGAATGACTCAGGGTAGTGGACAATTGCTTTATGCAACACACAAGACGCTGTGAAAGCTTCATTGGACAATTGATATTTCTCCTTATGCGCCATCAACTCCATGATCACCGTCAACCTATCTGTTGGCGCGTCTTTATACAACTGTTTTCTATTCTCTTCCAAGTTCCAACATTTTAGTGTAGTTGTCTACTGCTTCCTGTGCAACCGTTCTTTCAACATCATCAATTTCATCGTCACCCTCCACGAGTTCATCCATCCGTCCTCCGCAACAAAATGGGAACACACCTTGCATATACTCCATGATTACTGAATCATTTTGGACCTGCTCTTCATTTACTACCACATTATTGTTACTTGATGTCCCTCCAGTTTCCCAATTACTGCTTCTACACATATTCCTTATGTCCGTCATCGAAGGCATGTGCACTTTTTCACTGTGAAAAATCCACACATCGTAACCCCTCATCATCCCGTTCCTTAACAAATGCATATATATATCGGGCACACATTGA
This sequence comes from Erodium maritimum, assembly GCA_963921825.1. Classification (NCBI taxonomy): domain Eukaryota; kingdom Viridiplantae; phylum Streptophyta; class Magnoliopsida; order Geraniales; family Geraniaceae; genus Erodium; species Erodium maritimum. The sequence goes on from OY997590.1 coordinate 24,350,637, forward strand.
TAGTATACATTAAGACAACAACCACACGGACACCTATGTCGTTCAATATTCGGTAAATTTCTCTTTATATATTCGATAAACAACCCTACCCCTTCTATATAACTTGAGTCGTACTTACTCAAACGCATCCAACTCTTATCAATATATTCCTGATAAACATTCAATAATACTTAATAATATTGGACCCAATACAAACACAAAAATAATATAAATAGTCATGAATCGAAATATTGAAAATTTGCTTACGTACCATTCTCGTGTTTGAAGCAAGCAACACCTATACTGACATGTGAGGAAGAGTTTTGTGCAAAAAAATTAGACGACAAAGGTGTTGAGAATGAGTTGGGAGAGAAAGAATGAGTTGGGGGAGGAAGAATGAGTTTGGGGAGGAAGAGTGAGAATTAGGGGAGGAAGAAGGGGTTTAGGAATGGAAAAATAGGTAAAGGGAAAGCAATTTGTGTGGATGAGATTAATACAGCTGTATGGATACCCCAACGGATAAAGACATCCGTCGGTAAGGATTAATCGATTAAATAAATTTGAAAAATGAGATTTGTTTGAAAAATATTAGTCCATTAACCCGACGGATAGGGTTACATCCGTCGTTCAGGATTACCACCTTACCGATGGATAAAACCCCAAAGAACAGAGAGCAATTCCCCTGTTTTGATTACAAAATATTCGATAAATACATCAAAAAAAACATTTTTTGGAAACTTAAGTAGATCAATAATTGTTTTATAATATCAAAAACATGTTTGTGATGAATAATTTAATTATTGATATCATATGTTTCAATTTGATATTTATTAAATTCTTTACCTACGGATAGGGTTAGATCCGTAGGTATAGTTAAACCTACATTAGGGTACTACATCCGCAGTTGAAGGTTCCTGTATCCGTAGGTAGATCTATTTGACCAAACTTCATCGACCTCATTGACCACAAAGTTCGGGAGGTTTGAACCGTTCGATCACAGGATTTTGGGCATAAGGATAATGTTGATCACATTACATACAACATGAACGACGTTGATTACATAATATTACAACGAAACACGGACGTACTGATTGAAATGATCATTTTTACAATGTTCAATGATTAGATACTGTACTATGAAATACGAACATGTGTAGTCCAACTAGGAGATTTTCATATTATTATGCATAGTTACAAAATATGTGTGTCATACATGACCCATGAAGTATACGTATACATGACCCATGAAGTATACGTTCCATTACGAAAACAACGAGGGTCGGGAAGGATGACGGTTAGTTGGTCAAAGCAGTCAGCGAGTGTTTACAGAAGGATGTGTATCCGTCGGTAAGCCCGAAACTTTCTTGAATTCTCGCTAAGTGCCGTGGGCAAAATGACGTCGTTCCCTTTAATACCCTGTACCAACGGATACGCATCCGTCGGTAAGCATAAAGCTATATATAACCCCCGAACCGTAATTTCCCTCATTTCTGCGCCTCCCTCTCTTTCAGACCGTTCCCCGAACCTTCTCCCTCTTCTCTATCGTCCTCCGGCTTCTCCATCGTGCTCCCGCTGCTCCGGCGTGCTCCCCCTACTCCAGCGTGCTCCCGCTGCTCCGGCGTTACATAAGGTAATTTAGGGTTTAATCACTTCAATAATGTTGTAGAAATTATTCAATTAGTTTATTGTTCATGTACATACTGTTGTAGAAATTTAGTGTTTAATCAAACATTTAGAAATAGTTTCAGAAATTTAGAAATAGAATAGTTTCAGAAATTTAGAATAGTTTCAGAAATTTAGAAATAGTTTCAAAAATTATTGAAGGTTTAGAAATAGTTTCAGAAATTTAGAAACATATCCTCCATTAGGGTTTTAAATTTGAGTTTGAGGGACTGCTCCTAAAGGTCCAGATAAATTGCTAGCCGGAATTAGGGTTTAGGTTTAATATAATACGATATGTTTATGGTGTAATATAAATTCAAATCTTTAGGGTTTGAACTTCGGAAATTTATGCAATAATTATTTTTGTTCGAACATGCATCGTAAACTTAGCATCCATAAGGAATTCTGCAATTATTAGGTTTGTATTATGCAAAACCTACAATATTAGAGTAACATTCTGAAAAACAAGTTCATGACTGCATGTATTAGGTTTTCATTTCGGTGGATGAAACCAATAGCAATAGTGTTGGGAAGAATAGCCTAACTGAGCTTGATCTCATTGCTGAAGAAGTGCTAGTAGTGAGGGATGCATATTGGGAGAAATCAATGAATTTAGTCATGAACAAATTGCCTAGGGGACTTTCTTCGCTTCGCGAGGAAGAGACTCACATGTATATTAGGCGTCTGATTTCAGCAGAAGGAGCTAGACTTAGAAAGCAAAGGGCAGAACGAGATAGGCTCGCCGCTGAGAGACAGTCTGCTGAAAGCGCAAGACGGACTCCGTCTGTGGGATCGACTTCCAAGCGCCCGTTCCGAGACTAGTTTACTACTTAGTATATGAACGATGTTTAAATTAGGTTATATTTAAGTTTGAATTGTATGACTCGGTAATTAATATCCCATGCTAATACATTTTATGAATGGTAATATATGTATGCTTATTATGTTTTGAGTAGCCGAGGTTGATTTAAATTTGTTTCTGGTATATTCATTTTGATATAGTATTAAGGTTTGCTTTCATTTAGTCATGGATGACAGAAGTAGCGTAGGGGAGAACATAGTCTCAGAGGACGAATATGATGGACCACAACACGTGGAGGTTGATTTGCATGGTGAGATGATGCGATTGTTCAACAGCATTCCAAGAGATTCGTTGCCACGCACGAGAGCGGTAGCAGCAGCTCAGATGAGGTTACGGGGCCTCATTAAGCGAGAGGGACAAAGGATTGCGGCTGAAAGAGCTGTTGAAAGAGAAAGGCTTGCTGCTGAAAGAGCCGCTGAACGAGCTGCTGCAAGAGCTAGGCTTGAGTAAAGAGCTAGGCGTGTTTATGCAAAGGTTGCTGGTATCTCGGAGTCTCGTACATCTTATGGAGCCACCTCCATGCGCGGCCCAAAGCATGATGCAAGGGTGTACGTGTAGTGGCTGAAAGACAACGCGGAGCGCGAGTTCGAAGACTAGACGCCCTAGCTAGAATATTATTGTATTAGTACTTAACTATTGTGTTAATTAAGGATAACTTTTTGTTTAAATATCACTTTATATGACCGTATTTTAATGTTTTAACGAATGTTTTACTTTTTCTTTACTTTATTAATTAAGTGTTAGTTTTTATGAATACTAGGGTGGGGCACCGCGCGATGCGCGGTGCTTGATGGTTGTACTGCCCTTTAATATTAAGAGATTATAATGTACATAAAATTATGGTTGTGCATCTGTTTGTGCTTTGATATGGTATCTCGGAGATCAAATGCTTCAATAAAAAGGATATTGTTTTTAAAAGAAAATATCCTTGTTCTACCCATCTGTGATGTTGATTTAGCCAAAAGATATTCCCCACAAATCCATACAAAGTTAGAATACCAGTCAAACCAAGTTGTTACATGACTGGCTGGACTATACATAAGTAAAATCAGTCACTAACACCCTAGTTCCTTAACATAATAATATCTTCCTCATGAATATAGAAATCCACAAAACATTGTCCCCAAACCTTAATCTATATATTGCCAAATACCAGTAATTTAACAACATGAAATGAGCCAAACAACCAAATACGGTAAAAAGAAAAATAGAATGAATAATAATGTGTTATAGCCATTGCTCAACATATATGTTATTTTTTTTATAATATATATTTACATTTTATAGAATAACAACTCATTTACAACATATTGTGTACCTATGTATATATATGTTATGGTTAATTACAATAAGAGAAGTTTAATTGCATTGGTCAAATGAATTTTTTAACCTTGACGTGTCCTTATGACGGTAAGCATATCATCGCATGCCAAAATATCACCCCAAACCGCCAATAAAATGACGTAGGTGTGGTTTTTATTATCGAGGATAACAAAACACCATACCTTTACACCCACAAAACAATCACAACTATGGATGCTCTGAGTCGAGAACAAAACACCCTACTCTTTACACCCATAACACAATCGCAACTACGGATATATATTTTTTGAAGTTAAAGCATTGACTTTGTAACACAAACCCACGAAAGACCTTTATTATTAGGAAGTAAAGAGCGTTTGTTATATATATATATATATATATATATATATATATATATATATATATATATATGGCCAACATAATTGGCCAAATAAATGAAATTATGTCCCATACCATACAAAGAAACTGAACAGATCTGGCTTCTCCAACACTGCATGAATCTCTCCCAGTCTGGTGAACAAACTGAAAGTGTAGTAATGAATACCATGCATGAGATGTAAAACAATATAGATACATATAGTGAGGTGCACCTGGAAAAAATGCTTATCAGACCCTTACCGTTAAACATTCAGGTTGTGTTTTGCATGGCCAAATTGCGATAAGCTTCATGATACACAACATTTTTTATGAGAGTTGGGTCCTCGAACTCTTCATCTGCATTGACAATCACAAGACCTTCTATTGATGTCACTCGCGACAATGCAACATATAATTGCCCGTGGGAGAAGACCTAATTTAATACAAATAAACGTTATTAACATTAAATTTAACTTGGGAAAGAAATTATTACGTAAAGACAATAATCGGGTACAAACCTGTTTCGGCAAGTAGACTCCTACATTTTTTAGTGATTGTCCTTGGCTCTTATTAATGGTCATGGTAAAGCAAGGTGTGACAGGCAATTGTCGGCGGTTTATCTTGAAAGGCCATTTTGAGTCTGTAGGACACATGATAATCTGTGGTATTGTCACTTCCTTACCCTTATGAGCCCCTGATAGAATTGTGCCACGAATAGACCAATCACCAAGAACAGTGACAACCAAACGTGTACCATTACATAGACCTTCGGTTTGATTCAAGTTTCTCAACAACATAACAGGGCACCCAATCTTAAGTTGTATGTGGTGGCATGGAACCCCGTTGAATGTGAGGCTATTTAGGAACTCAATTGGATATAACGAATCATCATCTTTAGTCGTCCCATCAGATTTGCACACTGTGTCGGAGCTGAGATATGATTTTGCTTCCCCAGGAATCATCTCTAGCATCAAATCATTAACAACCTTGACCATGTCATTTTTTGGTGTCGGAATAGCCCGCTCAGCAAGATATGCATGATCTGTGTACCGAGCTGAAAAAGCTGGGTAGACAGCATCAATTAGGCTTGCAATTTTGGTTGGTTCAACAGCTGGAGACATTGTAGCCGGGGTACGAATTAGCTCATCAACTGCATTCTCATAGTGAGTACCATTCCCAATTTCCAACATCCATTTGTCAAATGTAGCAATCCGTTCTGCATGTGCTTCATCGACGCCAGGCTGGAGTAATCGCATATTTTGAGAAAGCTCATAAAGATTGAACGATGGCCATAAATATGATGAGTTCAAAGAAGCGTCAATAATATCTGCCCTTGATCCCTTAGTAATGACAGGTAGGATTTGTCTAAAGTCACCGCCACACACAACAGTAATCCCACCAAAAGGCCTCTCAGAGCTATCTTCGTACCGAGTTTGTAGAATATCACGTAGGGTTCGGTCAAGGGCTTTAAAGCACATACGATTTGCCATGGGGGCCTCATCCCAAATGATTAACGACGTCTTTAGAAGCAAACCAGCAAGATTTGTCCCATGACGAATGTCACAAGTGGATTCTGCTGTTGGGTGAAGTGGAATACGAAAACGTGAATGAGCAGTTCGTCCATTAGGCAGTAGTAAGGCTGCTATTCCAGAGGTTGCTACAGGTAGGACAATCTTTCTCTCTGCTCGAAGCTTTGTCACAATTGTATTCCACAAGAAAGTTTTCCCAGTTCCTCCTCTGCCTTGAATGAAAAATAGTTTGCCCCTATCGTGTTCGACTGAATCGATGATAGCATTATAAGCGACAACCTGGTCTGAGTTCAGTGATGCTAATGATTGCATATGAATGGATAATTGTTGTTCTTTGTCGTAGTCAAGCTCTGCTGAGACCAAGCGGTTCCCTATTTGACGGAGATCATATGCGCGTGGTATTGGCATGCCGTTAAAATCTTTTAGTGACTTCCCATGCTTTTGGAGAAGGTGTTCAACCTCAACCAAGGCCAACGATTCAATTTGGTCATTAGTGATAATTAAATTGGCAAGTCGATATTTCTTACGCTGGGCATACGCAATATCCTCTGATAGAGCTTCAAGGTATGCGTTCCATATCTTAGGAGCATCTACAACTTGGCATGCACAAGCATTGTAACAAAAAGGCGGCGTAGTTCAAACCCGGATGCCTATTTGGATGCTTCTTCAAGGCATTGAAGCCATTCACCATCATCACCTAATAACCCGGAAGCTTGGCAAGAAGCTTTGAATGTTGGATACACAATCCCATTAAATGTTCGAACGTCCTCGAAAGAAGTACACCCGGTCACATGGTTAAGCAGCATTCTCAAGTAAAAACGCTCACCAGTGGCAGGGTGAGCGAAGTAGATACGACCCACATTGAGTCGTTGTTTGCGGCGAACCCATGTTTTTTTGGTTGCATCCCATCTATATGCTGATGGAAAAGTTGCATACGTTAGATGCCTTGTACGGGTGTTGTTCGATTGACCTCCATCCATTCAGTAAGCTTTGTTCTCTCAATCCCAGGTCTAGTTAAGACATCATCAACAGAACTATTTGAGTTAAATAAAACTGTCTGTTCCCCAGGTAGGTGACACTGTAATCGCTCAACTGCAGGGTGCCTGTGGTGGATGTCAAATTGGAAAATCCTCGAACATGCCTCGGCTGCTGATATGTACCTACAGTCAAGGTACAACTTAATCTCATCGCGACCCCGTGTAGGTCCAACCTGATCTCCAACTCGGTCAAATGTTGCAATCGCCCTGTCTGATCCCTTGTGTAGGTACTTGAATAAATATTTGATTGCTCGGGAGTGGTTGCAAATCTCGACATTAATGTGGGCGTTGTACTTAACAGACAGATCGCGATTATATGGGATGACAAAACGGTTGTCAAGAACGTGCCCTTTCTTTGTCACTGTGATAGAGGTATCTCGGCGCATATACACTGGGAAGCCGGAGTCATCCGTTGTAGTTGACTTGTTCCATGCTTTGGGAAAATGTTTTGAACAGATGCCGTTGACCATACACGGGGATGCTGGATTCGCCGAGCCACATGGACCATGGATCATGGTGTCCCGAACAATATTGTATGCAGGCAAATCTAAAGATGGATCAGGTATTTCAGCACTAACCATTGTGTCTATCTGGCTGCCAGATGGGTTCTTGTGACCAGGTTGCAAGAAAAGGAGGATATGAGCATGTGGGAGGCCCCTCTTTTGGAATTCAATTGTATATATCCCTGGGGAAAAAGGATAAACGCTTTGTTAGTGATACGTCTGTGATAAAAATGCATTTTGCGGAAATAAATGAGACATACATGCTAGTACTGGGCCAAACGGCTTGCCGGTCCGCAAATCTTTCATGAATTGCTTTAGTTTAATTTCAAAAACGCGAGCGTTGATGTCGTGGCGATTGGTATCCCCCTCCTGACCAATTAGGCTGAGCATCTTGTCGATTTCGGGCCACTTTGGGTTGCATGTGAAAGTTAAAAAAATATCAGGGTATCCGGCCCAACGACAGATAGCCATTGCGTCTTGATAGTTTTCGACTCGATAGCGGGGCCCTCCAGTGTGACTTGATGGTAGGATGATTGTGTGTCCAAGTTTCCTGGCATCAGTATCACCCCGGCAAGAAGCATCCATCAAACCGGTGTAGAGCTCGGCACGGAAGCGCTGCTGGCTGAGGCGTGCATAGCGAAAACGTATTTCTTCCAAGGCCATGTAAGCATCAACCATGTACTGTTGCAACAAACGGCCTGCGACAATTAGGGTGCGACCTTCATTTGCTCGTTGTTGGAAGCGAAAAGCATAGTATTCACGCATAGAAACACATTCCCTGGATTTCTTTAAACTGGCCGGAAGCACACGGGGTATGTCTTTGTGGAAGCCATCTTCACCGTAAGGGTGGATAAGGGGGTAAGCAAGGGACAAGAACTTTAGATGCATGTCGTTCATACGTTGGAGCCCAGATGAGCGATGATGGATAACCACATCTCGTTGGAATGAACCGTGGTCAGATTCTCCGATAATGAGCCCGGCAACTTCGTCATGTGATGGTTGGTCATATTGCTTACCGTCGGTATGTCGATTGTTGATTAGGCAGAGGCTAAATGGTTCGTCGGGGTTTGCTTCGTATCTATCCCTAGCGGATCGAAACGACGACACAAGCACGTTGTGTTCGTCTAACATATTACCAAGATCCTTAATGAGGTTGTCATCAATACTATCCCCAGGTGTGGTTCGACCAAGAGCAGCGCGCCTATTTTGAACTTCATGTTGTGTGTCAAAGATATAGAGTTGGGAAAATTGTGGCTGATTACCTTCAATAGGTAGCAGTGAACCTATGTTATGGTAGTTCTGGCCACAAACTCTGTACACATAGGGACTGCCTCCACGGTTTATTGAATTATCCACCCGAGCTCCAATGGATGTCATTGCAAACAATGCATTGCACGTCCTAATTTCAGTCCGAAAGCGAGCACCTCGGGGGTCTACATTCTTCTTTAGTAAACCCAAAAGCAATGGAGGGGGTTGGGGGATTAGAGGTAACCGAACACGACCCGCAGAGCAGCATAACATGAATATTGGCTCAGCAACGGTTCCTTGAGCAACACTCCGCTCCTCCAACCACATCATGGCCCCGCAAAAAGGACACATATAGGTTGGGGGTCCAAGAGTCCATGCAACGTCAACTAAACGCGAGACCGGAGGGAAGTAGGTTAGTTGTGAAGGATGTCATTTATGTCAGAACAAATATACGTAGGGAATAAAAGTAAAGTGTTGGACGGTACCCCGTTTGTGTTTGCTCCTGGTTCTACGGGTTGGAGGAGGTGCAGTTGTTCCTGAACCTGTTGGTATGTCAATGTTAGTGGAGTTATTAGGAATAACCCAAGATATAGGAAATGTAAGGTTGAAGGGTTGTAATAACTAATATGTGGGACGGTGTGTGTATACCTTGCGAGTTTCGTGGAAGTCTAACCGATGGTACAGTACGTGGTGGGTTGTTGGCACGGTCAGAAGCTGTGTTGGTATGACGGAGAGTAAAGGAAAATAATCTAAAATGAAAGACAATATAAGAAGTTTATCAGCATACCTTGTGGGTTTCGCGGGGATGTAGTCGGCGGGGAAGTAGTTGGGGTGATGTCGGCACGGGTAGAAGTTGCAATGGTGTATAATTTTGGTGATGTTACAAACTTGAAAATGTAAACCGTAGATAATATATGTGAAATGCAAGGTTTAAGGTTGGAACTATAAATATGTGGCATGTTTGCATGGTCAGAAGCTGCATTGGTAGGAAGGAGAGATAATGAATGTATTATAAAGTGAAAAACAATATAAGAAGGTTACCAGCATACCTTGTGGGTTTCGTGGTGATCTAGTCGGTGGGGAAGCAAGTGGGGTGATGTTCGCACGGGTTGATGCTGAAATGGAATGTAGGGTAGGTGAGGTTACAAACTTAAAAATGTAAACCGTAAATATTATATGGAAAATGCAAGGTGGTAGCGTGGTAACAATAAATTATTTGAATATTATTTGAATACATAACATACAAAACTCTGAAACGGTTCTAGAGGAACAAAGCTTTATTGGAGAAATCATATCATCACATAACCGGAGTCTGATATCAGGCGGTCCAGATTAACCATCCAATTCTCTATAGGAAAGGCAAGATTAATCCTTGGACATGAGTTTGGATGGCCATTGATTCTCCTGGATGACTCTTTTTGTTCAGGTTGGAATTTTTTTTGAAAAAAAATTTAAAACTGGAGGTCAACAAAATCATCTCACACACAAAAAATTGTTCTCCAAATTCTCAAAAATCAATGAAATCAAACCAACGAAACTCGAACGATAACGATAAAACTTGAATCTCAATTCTTAGCCATACAGAAAATGCTTATAAATTTCAGAATTCAACAAACATATTAGTAATTAAGAACAGAGGGCTAAAAATTACAAACAAAAAAGGTGACATCAATTTGAAAATCATAATTACTACTTCCTCAATTTGCAAAACAACGTTCAATCATTCAAGAACAAAATGATACCATTTTTTTAATTTTTTTAATTAAACAAACTAAAACAAAGGACATAGATTGTTCATTCTCTACGCGCCTTTTATTTGGTTACAGAGGTGGACATGGTTCAAATAGATGGGGAAAATGTTAATTCTGGTTAGCTGGTTTCACATTATGGTGATTGGGGGTTAGGCAAATAAAAGGCACGATTACAACACACGATTGGCGGTGAGAAACAGTCTTTCTCAACAGTTCGCAAATCCAACGTGCAATGTCTCACACCAACTCAAAGAGAACCCGAGCATAAACACAAGCCATAAGACACTCAAACACTTAAGAACTTCAGGTAACGATCTAGATATCCCATACCGGAAATTTCCGTCGGCACAGGTATTCTGCTGGGACGCTCTGTAAGTCGAACAGAGTCGGAACCACACACCAACATTATTTCTCAATTTCCTCCTTAGTAACCATTACCGGGACTAACCACAACAAAACTCAAACAATATCGAGTCAAGACCAACCACAACAAATCGATTATCCCTCGGACACTGAGGATTGCCAGATAACGATCTCGGCAACCCATAACAAAATCCGACGTTAGTGTAGACAACGGACCGTCACAAACAATCTCGATGTAGATACCTCTCATCAGAATCCTCAACGGTACCGGTATCACACCGGATAGAACGACCTCGGTTCAGACATGTTATACCGTCGGTATGGGCGTCGTACCGGAATACTCCGAAAGTCGGGCAAGGACAGAGCCATCCGTAGATGTACTTCTCAGTTTCTCTGTATTAATCGTTACAAGAATAGTTCACACTGAACGTCAGTAAGGTCAGGTCTCGACCTATCACACACAGAGCAAGAAAGTAACACACAGATGCTACCATCAAACCAAAGTTCTCATCACTACTGCAGGGTGTGGAACAACCGCTCACTTCATCACATCCCGTGGAAAGGTAGGCGTACCTCAATCAAGTAAATGGTACAATGTGTCAGCATCTAGTCGAAAGGCAGTATGCCTCAAAAGATAACTTAATCAAAAGCTCCTGTCATACCAAGCATGGTACACTTGTCCAACGTAGTAGCATGTCACATTGGGTAAACCTTATCAAGATTCTTAACCTGATACGGGTCGGTTACACATCAATCAACACAAACCTAACTCGCGGTAAACCATCAGACCTAAGGGCGATCAATCGAGAAGGTTATCCAACTCGCGGTTTCTCTCTTGACATCGATACCAGTTCTCAACCCCTGATCGATGGCCTTCTCACTGGCAATTAGTCGAAAGTAGGCGTCCTTCAAGACACCAAAACAGAAAGTACGATAATCACACTCGATCGCGAATCACAATTCAAGATCGATTGAGAAAGGTTATCCCAACCGGTGGTATTCCATATCTCGTTGACACTCGTTCACGAGCTATCGATCAACACGACTTATAGTCAAGTCCACCCAAGTCACCACTCCAGGAGTAATCAACACGCACTGAGACCTCGATAATTTGAACAGTTCGGAAACGGGCGCGGTTCCTTCAATCGTTCCTTGAATAATTCAAAATCAACAATCGGTTAACTCTTATCTTTCCCTGTGCCCATGCATGGCGCAAAACTCGACCTACCACACAACGCTTCGTTCGGTGCCATCTTGTTACTGGCCTGGAAGCTTGTGGTAGTCGCCCTCGGCTATCTGTTGCCGGATTCCAACGTGAGTTGCTCTCACTTTTATGGCGTAACCTTATTGTTATGCTTAGTCCTCGCGGAACGTTTGACGTTCATTCTTCTCCTGCTGACAAAGGTACACCTTGGTACTCGGTTTTCGTTTTCCGCTTTCTACTCCGATGAGAGTGTCGTATGATGTCCTTGTAACTCTCGGTGCCATCTATCTGTTCAGTGTGGCGCGAAGAATGTCACTCTTGTAATGCGTCTTCTTGCTGTTGTGCGACGACACGCTCGGACAGGTCCTCCGTCTTTCTGACTCTTCCGACTGACGTTCGGTGCGATCGCTCTGCTGGCGTGAACCTGCATGGTTCTAGGATGTCGGCGTACTCATCGGTCTTGGGTCAATCCCGATATTGACTTCGTGAATTGGTAGTAATTTGACCGTCTCTTCTGGGACGAACTTAGAGACTACCCTCTACACTATCCTTACATGTGCAACTCACACTTGTCCAAATATTCGTCCATCGACCGAGGTGTTAAGACACGAAGGTCGTTCTCAAAGGTTCGACTCTTAAGATTTCAAACTTTTAGTAGGGTTCGGTGATTGTGGGTTGTGGGCCCACTGCGCTTCCGCTGCGCTACTCTGATCTTATCGTCACTCGGTCACCTCTGATGACCGGTCGGACCGTTTATTGGTCAAGGCCATAGCCTTTCTCTGCTCGGGTGTTCGATACTGATAGTATTCCATGAACGTTTGACGTTTCCCAACTTGGTTTTTAAAGTTTGATCAACACGTTTGAAATAGGGAGGGGAACCTTCGGTGCATCAAGTTTTTTGGAACGAGACGGTTTGTTACCACACTTTCGTCTCCTACAAAAAGTAACCACAAAACGATACAATCACGTGTAATACTCAAGTGTCAACAGACACAACTCCAAAGATAAACAATACATAGGTACTCTAAGCGATCTCAAGATCGGTATCAAGTCCCTCAGCTCGGGGCCCGTCAATCGCGTACACTCGACCCCGTCGCATCGGCGGTCCTCCTCTCGTTGGGGGTGGAAGAATTGCTGCTGTGACAGCACGTTCTCTTATCGGCTCTCATAGGCCGGCCTGTGGAACGGTGAGTAGATCTATCACTCAACGGGCAGTCTCGGCCCAGATGTTCCAACTGTTTTCTCGAGGGCAAACTGTGCCACCAGTATCGTTCTTCTCCCTCAGTTGGAAGGTCGTGAAAAATATTCTCGAACGACTATCAGAATACTCAAAAAGTATTAAGGTTGTGGGTAATCCTCTCCAACCATACTACAACTGCCTCGGGGTCTGAACCTCCGAAAAAGGTAGGTGTACTCAACCTACGAAAATCTCTGAGTGCCTGGGCCGAGTAACCGTCCATCTGGCCTGGCATCTCGGTAGTGACTGTGTCAGCAGTAGGCATAGACTCTCGTGCCGGTGTTGCAGGCTCCTGCTGAGCGCTGCTAGGACTGCGCGAACCACCTCATCAATAGGGGTCGCCTGAGTCGACTCTACGACTAGAGGAGCTCTAGGTGGTGACCCCACCGGTCCATCCTCAAAACTCTGGTGCTCTGTGGAAGCAGCACCCTGGGCGTTCGCTGCCCTTGCCAGACCAACAGCTGGTGTCTGGCTCTGCCCCACAACCAGGCGGCTCCTGGTACCTCTCGGTGATATGAACACGTGACATCTCGTGTACTCGCTGTATTTGTAACATATAAGTTCATATCTCAGTTGAACACAATCGTTTCGATTCATCCTATCATGACGTTCTCATGCGTCTCATATGGACCCCACTTGGATCGATAGTAAGTAGTATGATCATACGTAGTATAGTCATATATAATATTTATATAGACACAGAATCCCGCACCTTGTGCGTCTCACAACATCAAACAGCAATGCACTCAAGCAAGTAGTTCAATCACGCAAGTAGTGCAATCAAGAAGTAGTTCAGTCAACTCCCACAGGAGGTATAACTTTAAACAATTGCACACTCGACATATCGGACCGGTGTCTACCTCGGTCGGATATCTTCCCAACACGTGGGGTTCCAATCAAATCAATCAACTCAATCAACTCCAACAGGAGGGTTAAATCTCAAGTAATACACACAAGGTACAAGGCAATAGGCATACCCTTCGATCAGGTATCTTCCCAAAACGCGGGGTCTAGTATCGTAACATGATACATCTCATCAAAACTTATCATTTCTTTCCTTTCCACAGATTCTCAACACTTTAACTTTTACCCAACCTTCATGTCGATCTCGCATCGTTACAACCCGATTCAGGCGTCCCCGAATCTCGTTGTAACAACTTGACATCCAACTATCACGCTCGACTACGGTGGCGCCCCTGAGTCAACCCGTGATAGTGCAAACATTTCGGTTCTATAGAAATTTCGGCATGACCTATTCGTGTTTTCCACTAACCCTCCGCTTATGCGGGACATTTACCAATCAAATTCATAAGGTATTTAGTACGCGGAGTTTTTATGCTCTTCAAAGTACACAACACAATCAATACACAGAGTTCTCATGCTCTTCAAAGTACACAACACAATCAATATGCGGAGTTCTCGTGCTCCCCCAAATTCTCAATACAATCGGTATGCGGAGTTCTCGTGCTCCCAAATACCACGGACCTCACGGTTATAGCACTATTTACCGACACTCGGTCGGGGGGAAGGCGCACCCTATCACGGTTCGTAGCTCGTTTTACCAACACTCTGTCGGAAGGTAGGTACACCTTGTCACTGGCATTAGCACGTTTTACCGACTCCTAGTCGGAAGGTAGGCACCCCTTATCACAGAATCTGAGCACATTCTACCAACACTCGGTCGGAAGGTAGGCACACCTTATTACAAAATCTGAGCACGTTTTACCGACTTCTAGTCGGATGGTAGGCACACCTCAATACTGACAATAGCACGTTTTACCGACTCTTAGTCGGATGGTAGGTACACCTTAACACGGAATCATAGCACATTTTACTGACTCCTAGCCGGAAGGTAGGTACACCTTATCTCATAATCGTAGCACGCTTCACCGACTTCTAGTCGGTAGGTGGGTACACCTCAACAAAAAACACCCATAAAAGAGGAACATATCAAAACAGTCTACCCACCTAATTGACATGCGGTCCGAGGTTTTGAAAACAATTTCAAAATGAAACCAGGCTCTGATACCAAATTGTCACGCCCCAAATCCGGTTTTGGCCGGACTCGAGACGTGCCTTGAGTTGAGAATAAAATAATAACATAAAAACGCAACCTTTCGACAATAGTAAGCCTCAAGTTTAATTCCAATCAAACATATCGATAAAATGGTTTCCGAAATTATAATAAGAGTCAAGATCCGAATAAGAAAAAAAAATGGGGTTCAATACAATGACTAAGGCGTCTCTAAACAAGCCCAGACTTTCCGAAAGCTCCCGAGCTTCGAGCCCACTACTCAACAATCACGCTTGTATAAACAACAGATAAAACAAATAGGGGCGAACTTACGCTCAGTAGGGAAAATCATAAACATGAAAGCCTCATTTTAGTAATAAAAGGGTTTTAGCACGGTCGCATAATAAGCAGTTAACACCTTTAACCAATAACATACTAAGAAAAGACTAAAGAGGAAAATAATACTCAATTCTTAAGAGTAACGGTATTATGAGAAATCAAAAGGAAAGTACTGCAAGTATTTGATAACCCTTAAAATGAGAGTAAGTAAGTATCACGCTAACAACTTCAATCCCAATACTCCGGAACACTAGGTTCTTGTGTCATGTCGGATCCCATACTCCGATCCACAATAGTCCTTGTGTTATGTCGGATTGTCCCTCGGTCCAAAGGACCATAGATCATCGGGAACCGAGGTAATGCTCCCGCAGGACGCACGCACTCGGGTGAATCTCAAGTAACCATTCTATCCTCCTACACCGGACTCCTCAAAGGTGTAGGTACCATACCGTGTCAACAATAATCATTATCCCGCAGGATCATTAACCAATGCCCCGCAGGGTCCATAACCCATATCCCACAGAATCACTAACCAATGCCCCGCAGGGTAAACCATTCCCCACACCGGAATTCTCAACGGTGGGGGTACCATACCAAATCACCATTAATCATTCCCATAAACCATCCCCACACCGGAATCCTCAACGGTGTGGGTACCCTGACCAGTATCCCGCATAATCTATCAAACAATGCCCCGCCGGGTCCACAATCAATATCCCGCAGGATCACTCAAACAATGCCCCGCAGGGTCCATAACCAATCATAGAAATACACATGTTCATCAATACACACCACACGGGACTCATACCCATAATTACACTTACCGGTACTTACCACTTGCTCTCCACCGGTCAATCGATCACCTGATCGTACCTCCTCGGCACAACCAGTCATACTCGATCAACCATTCAATCTCTTAAGCATTCAATCAACCAACCAAGGATTTAGGCATTCAAAATCAACATTCAAACATTCAAGCATGCATTCGATCATTCAAGCACTCAAGCATGTATTCGATCTAGTTTCATTAGACTCTTGATTAACTTAATAACTAGCAACCAAGCATGTGAAGCTAACACACAACTAATCCGAGGGCTCATCACGGCCTCTCTACCAGTAAATCAAATCTCAAGCATTGAAAGCGAGTTAACTAGTGATTTGCATCCTAATCATGCATTTCTAGACTCGCCCGGTTATTAGTAATTGAAAGACGCTTATTCTAGTGATTCACATCTTATATGCAATTCTAGGACCTTTCCGATTTTATTAACCTATTAGGCATACTAGTATTGAAATACTCGAGGAGTTAGGACTTTCCCTACCTTGTCGTCTTCCTTTAATAATACTCTGCTGTAAAGTCGATTAGCCCCTACTCCGTTCTTCACACGGGTTCCGGATTGGTCTTCGTCTTCTCGGGCGAAGTCCAAAATCTCGGGTGAAGATCAATCTGAGTTTAACAGATAAGGGTTACAATCAGTCCCAGTAGTCCAAAGTCCTTTGAAAAAGTCCAAACTGTCCTTTAAACTATTCAAATTTAATTAATCGGATTTTATTTTAAAACATTTAAATCTGTAAACCGGGTCGACCCGGATCCAAGCCCGAACCCGGTCCAGATGCGGTCTAGAACCCGTCCTGACCCGAGTCCGACCCAAACCCGGTTCCAGACCCGACGGACCTGGGCCAGGCCCGCACCCAGTCCGAACCCGAAGTTCAACCTGAGCCCAAGGCCCGAGTCCCGGCCCATGTCATCTCGGCCCAAAACCAACATGGCCCAAGGCCTGTAGCTCAGACGTGTAGAGCTCGACCTGGTTCGAGAGGGCTCCGGTGAGGTCTCCGAGGTCCCTCCGGCGACGTCTCCGACCTCGACAGGGCGGCGGTGGTGGCAGGGAAAGCCGGAGAGAGGACGGTCGAGCTGAGAGCGGCGTCAGGAAGAAGAGACGTCGGTTAACGCGCCATCCCGTGCTTTGCGTCTCAGATCTGACGAGAGGCGATGCTTTCGCCGGCGTCGTCCCGGTCGTACTCGCCCAAATCGAGTCCGGTCCGGCGAGCTTCAGGTGAGGTGAGGTGAGGAAGGAGAAGGGGGACGAGGAACAACTCAACCTAAGGCTGATTCCCTCTCGCCGGCGTCGTCCCGAACTCGGGAAGACGAGCCCAGTCGGCGACGTTCTCTGTACCTCTCCGTCGCTGGCTTTGCAAGATTCG
Source organism: Erodium maritimum (assembly GCA_963921825.1). Lineage (NCBI taxonomy): Eukaryota > Viridiplantae > Streptophyta > Magnoliopsida > Geraniales > Geraniaceae > Erodium > Erodium maritimum. Next base: position 24,368,247 of record OY997590.1, read on the forward strand.
CACGGAGACGAGGAAGGTGAGGGCGTGGTCGGAGAGGGCTGAGGGAGAGAGATCGAGGGCGAGGATGAGAGGCTGCGATTTTTGGGGCGAGGTCTCGAGAGAGAGAGGGAAGACGGCGTGTCTCGAACTTTGTGCGCGTTCAGTCGAAGAAGAAGAGGAATTGCGTAAGCTAGGGTTGGTTGAACACGTGGTGGGCTTGGGCCCAACAGTCATGCACGCGGTTTGGGCTGGCTTGGCCTGACTGAACGTCCGGGCCTGGCCTGGCTGGCCCAGCCTGGTCCATTTTTTTTTTCTTTTGATTTCTTTTTTTTTTGAATTAGATTCCAAAAATAAACCCGTCCATCAACCCGCGACGTTCCAACGAAGAATTTAAGGTGATAAATTTCTCGGGCTTTACAGCGGATCTCATGATTGGTTATTTCTCCAATTTGTTTGCTGCCTCTCATCCGAACCTTGAAGGTTTCCCCATACAGTTCCTCTTTTTTTTTTTTTTGGGGGGGGGGGGGGTCATGGATCAATATAATATAACACTCCTCCGGAGAGTCTTACCAAAGGAAGTCCGAGATGAGATCTTTAAGATGGGGGCTGACAAAGAAAGCTCTATGGTCGGATGGTCTGAACTCTCAGTTCTATCAATATTATTGGATATTGGTGCAGGATGAAGTCATTCGCTTTATTCAACAGGCGGTTCAAGATAGACTCTTTGATCCCTCCTTCAATACAACAAATGTTGTTCTCATCCCTAAAAAGCCTAACCTGATACTAATTATGGATCTTCGGCTTATCGCCATCTGCAACGTCATCTTAATTCTCTCCAAAAAAAATTCAAATCGACTAATGCCCCTCTTGCAGGATCTTATAGCGCCTATTTACCCTTGGAGAGCCCTCACATGATCCCTCCATGTTGTAGATAATCATCATAGAAGATATGTGCCTATATCGCCTGCATGTCCGATATGTAATCGACATTCGGAGTCTACTTGCCACTTAATCCTGCACCGCGGTTTCACCAAATGTCGTTATTCGTTATTTGGACGGTTACCCAATATACTCCCTCATGTGGATTTGGGAAGGCTGACACCTACTCACAGATGGAGTATCGGTGAAGCATCATGCCTGTTGGTTATGGGAGATATGGAAGACATGGAATGAAAAAGTATGGAAAGAATTCACCCCGTCAGAAATCAAGGTTCATGAACTGAGTATACATTTTCACATGGGATGAGAATTATGTTCCAGTTGATGACTAACTCATATAATTTTTCATCATTTGATTGAATGTGTGCTATAAATGGGGCAAGTGTGGCTTAGGCGGACTTAATATGAAATATTTGAAGTGATACCTTTTGGGAAGGTTAGTACCCTAACTAAAATTCTCATGAGGAGCCCTAAATGCAAAACTCTTAGATTTCTGAGGATGAGAAACACTACCAGCAGGCGAATTGCCATGAATTCTCAACTTGGCATCAAAATCATTCTCTATTTCCAACATCTCTTGTTCTTAAAAACCCATAAATTTTCTCTCTTCCCTGAACCCGAAAATTGAAGAACATACATAGAAATCAAAACCCAATTCCTCCTCCTAAAGGATCTCTCCCGATCCTAATGCATAGAAAATTCAAACCTAGATTTTCAAAATTACTAACCATGTGTACAAGAGAGAGTTAGAAAATTCAAACCCGACGCTTGTTAGCATATAAGCTAGCGGGGCGTCTTGGACCCCAAGTAATAAGTTTTAGGTAATTAGAGGTATTAGGTAATTTTTTATTTAAGGAAATAGCTTGGTAGGCAAGAAACCTTGTATAAGGTAGTCGATTATTGTCTTTTGTTTCCTTATTGTTTTGTTTCTACTTCTTGTACCTATCATGTGCTATATATACAAGAACACACTGAGGCACAATACAATGCACTCGGCACAATTAAACAATTAGTTTGTGTCTCTTTCTTCTCAATGCAAGTCAAAACCAATAAGTGGTATCAAAGTCCAACTCATCATTCGTCATGGACGATTCCGGCGAGAAGGTTAAGGCAAGCAACACTGGGAGTTCCTCTACCGCGGTTGGCTATGGACACGAGCTGGTAGTGACGAGGTCGTACCCTACAGTGTTAGCATGACTAACTTTCCCATCCTATCCCGTACCAACTACGATGATTGGGAAATCCTTATGGAGGTCAGGTTACAAGCGAGAGGCTTGTGGATGACAATTAAAGGCGGGGAGTATCTCACTAACGAGATTGGATATCACAACAATCGCTACGCTCGGTTCTGACCGAGATGATCTCAAAAATTGGGAATAAGATGGCACACGAGGCATGGGAGGAGATCAAGACTATTCGCATGGGCTCAAATCGAGCCCGCGACGCCAAGGCTCAAACACTCTGACGCGAGTTCGAGCTATTCAAACACAAGGACGGTGAAACTGTTGACGAGTTGGAAATGCGACTTACCGACATCATGGCCAATCTCGGTGTCCTTGGTGACGAGATACCAGAGAAGCAAGTGATGCAGAAGTTCCTTCGCATAGTTCCAAGGTGTTATTCGCAGCTCGCATTATCAATCGATAGCCTCGTTGACCCTGACACAATGAACATTGAGGAGTTGACAGGACGCTTCAAAGCAACGGAGGAGACGATGGAGAAGCCGAAGAAGGAGAGGAGGGAGTACTAAGCTCCTCCTCACAGAAGAAGAATGACGCAACCGCATGAGACGGCGAGACCATGGCGGTACAAAACCTTCACCCAAAGCACGGGGTAAACACCCCAATAACCGATTCAAGGGCGTTGTACGCGACAACGACGACAAGGTCAGTACTAAGAGCACCAAGAAGCCAGGAAAGTGTCGCTACTACAATATTGAAGGGCATTGGATCCGTGACTACCGAAAGAAGAAGAGGGATGAGGCTACTAATGAAGTTCACCTTGTTCAGACGAATGATGCAGAACCTGAGCTACTGATGGCTCATGCGACGTCAGCTACGACTACACTTGCCAAGGCGGAGAGCGCCAAGAAAGAGTGGGACGTACAACGCAACCATCAACCAAGGAGAATTCAACAAGCCAATGGCGATTTATCAAAGACCTAAGGTGACATAAGTGCGAGTCGGGCCAAGAGTAAGGAAACGTCTGAGGTACTTGCCCAAAGATCTAGGTAGACACCAACATGGGCGAAGGAGTGCCTAGAGCGTGGGAAACCTAGTGCCATGCTCGAGTACGAGAAAATGTCGGATAAGCATGTCAATATGTAAAGTTTTTTCCTCGATGCAACGACAAAGAAGATTGCCAACCACGTCGTGGAGAGGGGAAGAGTGGAACAATGAAGGATTGATCTTGCTACTCACGACGAGGTGCGCGCCGAGGTCACTCTTGAGGCGATCAATGACCAAAAGGATCCGGTGTTGTACATCAACAGGACAAGTAAGTTTGCTTCCAAATCATCGGCTACCCACCGCATTGGAGCATGCCTAGAGGTGGCGAAGGAGGACGAGGCGACATTACTGGGAGCGACCTGCATCTTTGACAAAACAACCATATGGGACTGGGGAGCAGGTGCTGTAGAGCAGGACTCGTTCTCAGTGGAGCACACCATAATGGCATTCACTCTGAAACAGAGTATGTTTCTCCGACAATACCACGTCACATTGGTACGACAGATAAGCCAAGTCAGGGAGGAGTGGGCGAGGTCTTTGTGTCCTCACTGACAAACATCACTCTAGATGCAGAGGTAATGGGCGAGGAGGCTCCTCGACGCTATTGCAAGCTTTCTCAAGGCAGTATGGTGAGAGGAATGTCGGTAATAGAACACGTCGAGCAAATTTGCGTCGATTGCTTGATCGGCAAACAGAGATGTTCGACATTCTCCAAAGAGGCTCACCATCGAGCTACGAACCGCCTCGACTTAGTTCATGGTGATTTATGTGGACCCATTACACCTCCAACACATGCAGAAATAAGGCGTTTTCAAGCATGTGTTGAAACTAAGACGGGAAGAAAGATCAAAGCACTGCGTACGATAGAGGCGGCGAGTTCACCTCCGTGGAATTTGGGGAGTATTGCGCTGAGCGTGGCGTGCAAAGACATTTAACGACTCCAATCTATTGTCGAACGGAGAAACCAATCTATGGTAGCGATGTCGAGGCGCCTACTAAAGACGAAGGGCCTGCCAAACGAGTTTTGGGGGGAGGTAGTTCACCCCACGACACTCCTCCTAAATTGCTCACCGACGAAGAGCCTTAACGACACCACGCCATATGAAGCATGACATAAGTAGAAACCGGCGATCGGATTCTTTCAATCGTTCGAGTGTATCGCTCACATCAAGGTGATGTGCCCAAACTTGAAGAAACTTGATGAACGCATATACGATGTAGGTGGGTGTTCCTCATGAAAGAGAAGGAACAATATGGAAGTGGTTTGTCCTGCACGCTAAACGAGTCCTACTATAGCTAGCTACAGAGAGTCTAGGCTAGATGGGATCGTTGGTTCCACATGGCCGCCGTTGGTGCACCGACTCGTGGTGCACCCCGTCCGTTAAATGAGGCTACAATCTACTTGGGATGTCGTGTTTCCTGAGCAAGGACTAGTCCTCCCCGTAGTGCTTGTTCGATATCACGTGTTCGAGTCTTCATCCGAGAGAAGACTCGCCCTCCACCACGACCACCCAAATATGGTGAGCAACTTCTACTCGGCGACCTGCTCGGCAAGGAGGTTGGTGTCGTCACACTCTACGTGGACAACAAATCAGCAATACAGTTGTGCAAAAATCCGGTCTTTCACGACCGAATCAAGCACATTGAGGTGCGTTACCATTTCATTAGGGAATGCGTCGAAGGTGGTAAGATCTTCGTTGGGTACATCAAGACCGATGATCAACTGGCAGGCGTAATGACAAAATCACTTGGCAGGGTGAAATTTCGAGACTAATGCTCGAAGATCGGCATGGGTGACACACGCCTAGCTTAAAGGAGAGATTTTTAGCATATAAGCTAGCCACGTGGGTGTCTTGGACACCAAGTAATTATTTTTAGGTAATTAAAGGTATTAGGTAATTTTTGGTTTTAATAAATAACTAGGAAGGGAAGAAACCTTGTATAGGGTAGTCGACATTGTCTTTGGTTTCCTTATTGTTTTGTTTCTACTTCTTGTACCTATCATGTGTTATGTACATACAAGAACACACCGAGGCACAATACAATGCACTCGACACAATTAAACAATTAGTTTGTCTCTCTTTGTTCCTAATACAAGTCAAAACCAATAAGTGGTATCATCAGAGCCAACTATGCTATGTGTAGGAGAGAGATTGACAAGCCTTTTAATTCTTCATCCGCTAAGAAGCTCTCGTCCGCCTCTTCATCACCTAAGAACTTCCACATCCAAGACGGCTTTCTAGTAGACCGACTTGGAGACATGAAACCAGGGTAGAGGTTTGTGGAATATCAGAAGAAAAGGTATGTAACATAAGGACAAGAAGAACCTGAGACGAATTAAAGAGGAGGATAAACGACTCAACCTCGAAACCTAAGAGGCAGGAAGATGAGCGAGAAGGAAGAAGGAAAAGAGCGAGAACGCTCCGGAGCATGAGAGAACGTTATTGAAAGAAGTGCCACGTGGAGGCAAAATCTCTCTCACGAAAGGAGAAAATAGCGTAAGGAGAATGCACGCAAAGAGGAAATCACATAGACGAAATCCCCACTTTTTACAGTCTTATAGATTATGAGGTATTTATTTATCAAATCATTTCTCTTTCTTTTAACTGGTATTATCATTTTGAATGTAATATGTCGATAAGGCATAGTGCATCGAGAAAAGTTTGGGGTCTTTTTTTTAGCATAAATCGAAAATTTCATTAGAACTAATGATTTTTTTTTTGGATAAGCGCAAATTTTTAATGAAAGGTCATTCTCCAAGGAGGAGAAAGCCCAAAAAAAAATAGAACATGATTACAAAAATCTCCGCAAGGGAGAAAACAGGGCACAACCTAGAGAAAAGAGTCAGATGGAGGCCAGAACCAAAACAACCACAAAAACCAGATGACTTACAACCAAAACCTAAACATCCTCGTACCACTCGTTGTCGGATGTCTGGTTTGGATCGTTGAAAGCCTTAAATTTTTCCCGATTTAAAGCCCAAGTCTTAGACCTGGTGGTCTGAATACGAGGAGCATCTAGAGGAGGTACCAAATTTTTATGTTGTGCCTTATGACCCTTTGGTTTGAGGATTGCGTCCATCCAACCGTCGAGAGACTGTAACACTCCATCGGACACGTTTGAGAGTTCCTTTATCGGAAGCTTCACATCGTGTAAGATGATTTCGTCTCCCTTAACTTGAGATCTCTTCAAACTTGAGGAGCTCGCTGCCTTCAAATCCACAGACTGATCAGGATCCAAATGTCCTTAGTGACCCTTACTCATAATATTAATGTAAAATGAGAAAGGCAAGTTAATGTCTCAGATAGAGCCGGGTGAACTGACCATTTGATCTAAATTCCCAGTTATTCTAGGTGACCATGGAGGTGGTGGATTCCTTTTGCAATGATGATGCATTGTTATGTGAGTTTGTGCATGTCCTGGTTCGACTTGAGCCTGTGTGTGCTGTATATCAAACACGTCGGTCTCATGGAAAAGACCCTTAAGGGTCGGTGGTGATTATTTCAGGCGGCTAAGGAGGTATATGGGACAATAAGGAGGCTTCAGGTCGAGTTGTGCCCGATCCTTACCTGCCTGGTTGTGCTTCCTCAGGCCCACCCCGTCGATCATCCTCACACTCATTGGATCTGGAGAGGCAGCTTCACATACCTCATCGCTTCTTCTCCCACACGTGTTGGCACTATCGAGATGAGTTATTCTTCCAATCCATGTTTCGTGTGCAGCTGGGGTACCGCCGAGGGAGCTTGGCCGAGGAGTCTAGGCTTGATGTGCTTTTTTTTTCTTGGACCTTGACTCTGGTTGAAGGTCTCCTCCGAGGGTTGTAAGTTACAAAGAAAGAGTAGTACATCCTCCTGTTTAGATATGAGATTTTATATCACCCCGTCCTCTAATGTCCTAGGTCCGTAATCCAAGCGGGGTGGTGGATCGGACCGAGGGGACACTTGCTCTCATCTCCAACGATGTGCTGGTGCGATAGGCAAGAGGTCATGTACCAAAGTAGGGTCGACGGGACGTAAAGGCTTCAATCACGATGGGCACCCGACACGTCATACACTACTGCAGAAATGGACTTGGCACACGGATAGAAAAGATCTGTCACTAAAGTTATGGAACCTTAGCCACGGATAGGGACATCCGTCATCCAGGTGATGACTTGCCTGACGGATAAGGCATCCGTAGCTGAGGTTTGCACACCTGACTGACGGATAAAGTATCCGTGGAAAAGTTCTCCCGTATCCGTCAGCCAGGTGAACCCTTGACTGACGGATACAACATCGGTAGGTAAGGTTCTCTCACCTGGCTGATGAATAAAATATATGTGGAAAAGGTCGCCTGTATCCGTCAGGTAGGTGAGAAAACCTTACCTACGGATGTTGTATCCGTCAGCCAAGTTTGAAAAGCTTAGCCACGGATATTATATCCGTCAAGCAAGTGGAAAACCTTACCCATGGATGTATTATCTGTCAGTCAAGTTATTTGTATCTGTTGGTAAAGTGAGCCAGTGTACAAACTATGTACGAAATCATTTATAGTTATCCAGATGAAAATATCGACATAATAAATGAACATGTATGATACAAGCGGTATATAAGCACAACAACAGTTCATAGATAATGTGTTTTGTAAAAGTACATTGTTTTAACAACCGATTAATCATCCGAAATCTTCAACAACAAAATACATAAACGCATAATAATAGAGTTACAAAGCAAGTAGATTTCTGATAACACGCTCTTGCATTGCTATCAAATCTTCCATCCATTCAACAACAATCTAAACCAAACATGTTTCTCTATAGCTTCAAGGTCATTCTCTTGAACCTCGTCCAACAAAGGAGGCCTCTGCAGCGGGCCTACACCATTAGGGGGTGGAGGAAGGTCATCACCTTTCTCACGCATCATGCGTTCAATGTAATCGAATCGTTGATGTCCTTCCTTCACTAGGCGGTCATACTGTTGCAGCCACGCTGGGCTAGCTGCAGCGTTGGCTCTATGTGGATCATGTATTGGTACTACTGTTCCTGCATTTTCACGACGACGCCACCTACGCTCGAGTCGTGAATTAAAATTTGGTTCCATCCTGACTCAAACAACAAATTACAATTATAACTAATCCCAGATAATTAAGTCAATGCATACGGAAGTAATCACATAGACTATAATAGGCAAGAATCATCCAGCGTGGCGCCTACGTGTCATGTTTTTTTTTACCCAGCTACTCACCTAATCTTACGTGGACAGCAGCCCCAAAAAAAGCTCACCCGACTACCCACCTCACGACCTTCTTCTCTGGTTATTGTTTTCAACCCTAGAACCGTTTCAATCGAATCAATTTCTCCATTCACCGCCCGGGATCATCGTGCTCCTGCCGGCGGATTTTCCTCCTCCTCTATCCTCAATCATGTCCGTTACTCTATCCTTGAAGGTTGCCCGTTACGATTCGGATTTGAAGACCAAGTATAAATTGTGCTCCACCTTTGTCTGCACCAACAACCCTCATCGCCTGAAGCTTCTACGTCTTCTCAATCTTGTCTGTGAGTTATGCTTCGCCTAAGCTTATAATTTTCCTTACTATTGTTTTTTTAGCCTACCCTGATTTATTTTTAGTCGGTTATGGTTTTGATTTTCTCCTGGAATTCGTTTTGAACGCTTTGTGTTTGTTTCAATTGTGTTCATAATCGTGTGTTGTAATCGTGCCTTTTATTTGCCTAACCCCCAATCACCATAAGGTGAAACCAGCTAACCAGAATTAACATTTTCCCCATCTATTTGAACCATGTCCACCTCTGTAACCAAATAAAAGGCGCGTAGAGAATGAACAATCTATGTCCTTTGTTTTAGTTTGTTTAATTAAAAAAATTAAAAAAATGGTATCATTTTGTTCTTGAATGATTGAACGTTGTTTTGCAAATTGAGGAAGTAGTAATTATGATTTTCAAATTGATGTCACCTTTTTTGTTTGTAATTTTTAGCCCTCTGTTCTTAATTACTAATATGTTTGTTGAATTCTGAAATTTATAAGCATTTTCTGTATGGCTAAGAATTGAGATTCAAGTTTTATCGTTATCGTTCGAGTTTCGTTGGTTTGATTTCATTGATTTTTGAGAATTTGGAGAACAATTTTTTGTGTGTGAGATGATTTTGTTGACCTCCAGTTTTAAATTTTTTTTCAAAAAAAATTCCAACCTGAACAAAAAGAGTCATCCAGGAGAATCAATGGCCATCCAAACTCATGTCCAAGGATTAATCTTGCCTTTCCTATAGAGAATTGGATGGTTAATCTGGACCGCCTGATATCAGACTCCGGTTATGTGATGATATGATTTCTCCAATAAAGCTTTGTTCCTCTAGAACCGTTTCAGAGTTTTGTATGTTATGTATTCAAATAATTGATTCAAATAAAGCACGAAGACATCGCACGTTGCCTAGCTGCTTCCACGTAAGTGCACCATGGGCCCTCACTTGTGAGTTTTGAGCAGACGTTTCCTGAGATAGGGTCAAAAGGAGCGCGTTCGTTATAAATTTCGGGGACGAAATTCCTTTAAGGGGGGAAGACTGTAAAGCCCGAGAAATTTATCACCTTAAATTCCTCGTTGGAACGTCGCGGGTTGATGGACGGGTTTATTTTTGGAATCTAATTCAAAAAAAAAAAAATCAAAAGAAAAAAAAAATGGACCAGGCTGGGCCAGCCAGGCCAGGCCCGGACGTTCAGTCAGGCCAAGCCAGCCCAAACCGCGTGCATGACTATCGGGCCCAAGCCCACCACGTGTTCAACCAACCCTAGCTTACGCAATTCCTCTTCTTCTTCGACTGAACGCGCACAAAGTTCGAGACACGCCGTCTTCCCTCTCTCTCTCGAGGCCTCGCCCCAAAAATTGCAGCCTCTCATCCTCACCCTCGATCTCTCTCCCTCACCCCTCTCCGACCACGCCCTCACCTTCCTCGTCTCCGTGCGAATCTTGCAAAGCCAGCGACGGAGAGGTACAGAGAACGTCGCCGACTGGGCTCGTCTTCCCGAGTTCGGGACGACGCCGGCGAGAGGGAATCAGCCTTAGGTTGAGCTGTTCCTCGTCCCCCTTCTCCTTCCTCACCTCACCTCACCTCACCTGAAGCTCGCCGGACCGGACTCGATTTGGGCGAGTACGACCGGGACGACGCCGGGGAAAGCATCGCCACAAGGTACAACCCCCCCCCCCGGACTCCAACTGAATGAAAACACTATTGAAATCCCTAATTATAATCCACCTAATACAACCCTCCCCATACAAATATTGAAGAAAATCCCACGATTGGAGACGCAGTCCCCGAAGTGGTTGCCCATAGAAACCCATAAGGGAGAAGGGTGAGGGATGGTCAAGATATATAATTGTAACATTAATAGAATGTGGGGAGACATCCTCCACAACCACCTCAAACCCTTCGATCCAAAGCAGTGCCAGTCCCATTCGCTCATTTGTAGCTGCTAATAAAGTACCCCCATGGAAGCCCAAGTTCTATTGCGAAAAAACCATACTTGATTTTGGAATCAGAGTCTCACAAAGGAACAAGACGTGAGGTCTGTGATTCACTAGAAGGGGCTTGAGATTCCGAGAGTGTGTATCTGATCCCATTCCTTGATCGTTTCAAGAAAGGATACGGAAATCAGGATAAAGATTGGGAGAAGCCGAGACGAAGGTGTGTGCAAAGGGTGATGGTGAAAGGGAGGATAGTAGTGGGGAGATAGGGATAGAGGCTTCGACCGACAAGTTTGCATTGCTTGTAGGCGAATGTCGCTCATAGTGCAGATTTCTAAGAGATCTACAGGAATCTCGAGGAGGGGTGGGGACAAGTCCCCTAAATACCTCATAACTCATCTTTTATACAGGAGATTAATTGTTATGAAATTAATTTGCTAACATTAATTTGTCCTCGCACCTAGTTATTAATAATAGATCATTGATGTGATTTTCACATTGGACGATGAAAATCAATATCGGGGAAGATATTGCAAGCACATGGCGTATCAAAACTCAGGGTTTATATATAATGATGAGAAGCAAACGTTCCCAAGACAGTCCGAGGTAGAGCACATGGTCCGAGGAAGGCAACGTGACTCGTTCCACCTTCTCCTCTCCAAACACGATGAAACGGTCCACTTGAGGTTTATTCTCCTCTAGACTATATTCATCCTTCCAGTCAACCGAAGTACAGTAAATCGCCCAATTTCAAAAGACACCATGATCATACTTTAGAAAGTGTGGGGAGGGAAGGTGAGCAGAGGGGAGCCTCCAGTTATAGGTTTCGGAAGAGTAAATCATTACTTCATATATGCCAGTATATGATGGGTTGAAGAAGGCGAAAACTTTGTAGTGAGACGAAACGTTCAAATCAAAGGCGAGGTAACAAGCCATAACCTAGAAATTTGTATATGGGTATTGCTGAGATAGGGGTGTGTACAGTTTGGTTGTGGGGTTGGAGACGTGAACCTGGTAATGATTACTATAAAGATAATCATCATCAGTCAAGGTTAGGGCATCCACAGTACTACCGCTGGCTGCTAGCGGGGAGTGGTCGGCGGGGAGCATTAAAATATTAGTTGTTTTCTTCCAAGCCAGCTCACCGCCTGCGCAAACCGCCAGCAACCTACAGTGGTTGGCGTTTTTGCCGGCGGGGAGCCACCAAATTCTTACTTTAAATTATATTAAATTAAAAAAAAACTAGTCTTTAAAATACTAATGTAAATTAAAAATATGCATTAATTTAAAACAAAATTACATGAAATTAAAACATAATAAAAGATAATAGAACAAAAAAGCTCTCGGTATTGGTCCTTTGGTGTTGGAGCAGTTTGACTCGCTTGATATTGAGGTTCCACAGAGATTGCCTGACGAGGATTTTAGTGTCAGTGAAGAGGAGGTGGTACCAGATCCGAATTCAGGGGTTGATCCTGGTTCGGGCTCTCTCTCGTGATTTCTGGTGATGAGTTTCCTCACGTGGAACGTGAGAGGTATGCATTCCGATTTTAAACGGAATAGCATTAAAGAGTTGATTACGCCAAATGTTGTTGATGTGGTTATGTTACAGGAAACGAAGTTGGGCACTGTTGACTCGAGTACCTTGACAAGTTGTGGTTTGGGTATCGGTTGGGGTTGTGATTGGGTCCCTGCTGTTGGTTCGGCTGGAGGAGTTCTGTTTCTTGGGAGGTTTGGTGCATTCTGTTGTTATGGTGTAGGTTGGTTGGCCCCTTTCCAAAATCTGTAGCAGATAACTTGTTGTGGTGGAGAGGTTTGGGTCCCAGAAGGTGGTGGACAGGGTGGACTCGGGTTGGGTACCTTGCTGTTTGGCTTTTTTGTAGGTTCGTAAAGGAGTAGCCTTCAATTTTGTAATGGTTTCAGTTGATGCTGTAGTGGCTAAAGTTAATCATCACTCTTTTGGCTTATTTTGGATATCGGGTATGTTTTGTCTTGGAATCTTTTTTGAGGAGTGGTCGAGGGACCCGGCTTGGTGTTTGAAGCAGAGCAAGATAGTGGGAGGGGGAGACGGGGCATCGGGTTTTTGAGGTTATGTGGTCTTTGGGGCTGTTTCTGGTGTTTGGAGCTGGACTTGTGTTTTTTTTTGTGCCTGTTTTTATGGTTGGGTTGTTATTATGGGTTGTTTTTGTTTTGGTTTTTCACTTGTTTGCTCTTAGTAGCCGTTGTGGTTTGGAGAAAAGGCCCTTGACTTAAGGGTTGTTTTCTTTTCTTCGATTATATATGCAATAGAACGAATGCCTAATAAAATCTCTCGCTTATCAAAAAAAGAAAAAGATAATAGAAGCTGACTAATCGAAATTTAAACTACGAAGAGATAGACTAAGCTAGGCGTCTCCAAATTTATTGCAAATGTGTTCGACGAGATCGTCCTTCAACTGGTAATGTATGTGTTCCTCTTGCATCCTCGCATTGTTTCCAAGTATAACTTGGGACAAGACGAAGCCTCCTCGTGCAAAATTTGGTTGACTTGGCCTACCTTCATCTATTTGTTCAATATAGCCGTCGTAGGTATGACGTTCAGCCTCGACTATCATATTGTGCATGATAACACATGCATCCATTACCAAGTCAATGTCATAGGGCATCCACAAGTGGCTCGGTCGAGTGATAATGTGAAACCGAGCTTGGAGTGCACCGGATGCTCATTCCACATCCTTCATGCGCGCTTCTTGGACTTCAGCAAACTTCTTCTGTTTCGGTCATTGAGGTAATGGAATTGTTTTCACAAAAACTGGCCACGAAGGGTATATGCCATCAACTAGATTAAACGGGAGTGTGTAGTGGTTACCATTTATCGTATATTCAACCGGTGGTTGCCAACCACTGATGGAATGGTTGAACACTGTTAAATCGTTGTTTGATCCCGCCATGCCAAAGAACGAGTGCCAAATCTATAAGTCATGAGTTGCAACCACCTCGAGAACAACGGTTGGTCGATTCCCGTGGTCCCTCCGTGAATATGCGCCTCGATGTGCCGTTGGACAATTCTTCCACTCCCAGTGCATATAGACAAGACTACCAAGCATGCCCGGGAACCCTCGCGCTTCATTAACCGCCAAAATATGGTCCATATCAGCCCGTGTAGGTTTACGCCGGTACGTAGGACCAAAGACTTTATTGATTGCACTGAAAAAGTTTCTCAAACATTCCAATGACGTTGTTTCGCCTATCTTCAAGTACTCGTCCAATCCATCAGCTGCAATTCCATAACATAACTGCCTAATGGCCACAATACATTTTTGATAAGGAGATAAGGAAACTTTACCCACAACATCCAACCTTGTCTTGAAATACACATCGTGATTCTCCAATGCATGAACAATTTGGAGGAACACAGCCTTCGGCATTCTAAATCGACGACGCAACTGCACCTCCGTGTACACAAGGTTCGTGTTGAAGTAGTCCATCATTAAACGTTCGTTTGCGACTTCCCGGTCACGTGCACTGTATTTTCGCTGACGTGGTGGAGAATAGACCAATGCGTCATCTAACAACCCCCCGCCCACGTCGGTGGACATGAATTCTTCGAGTACTTCGTCCAAAATGGCATTCAAATCCAAATCGTTGGGTAGGTTGGCCATTTCGACGAACAAATTTGTGAGAACAAGAATGCAATAGGGGACGATGATGTGAGAGAAAGATGATTTGTGATTTTCAATTGAATAATACATGTATTTATAATGTATTAGAGATAATAACATTTTATTTTTTTGTGTTATTTTCATAAAAAAAATTAGTTTGTCAAGAACTATTCATAGGCCATTTAGTTTTTTTTTTTGGATTTCTAGTCTTGGCGCCGGCGTTGAGCTCCCAGTAGCTGCTCCCCGCTAGCGACCCCCCGCCAGCTCCACGCTTCCTCCATGCCTGCTCCCCACCGGCAATTGCTCCCCGCCAGCTCCCAGCCCACCATTGTGGATGCCCTTAGGTTGTAAGACAAATACAGGTCGTTGCAAGAGTGTTGGTATGCCGCTTTAGCAGGAATTAAGGTAGTTTTTACAGGTGGTGTTGTGTCATCTAAAAGTAAAAGATCTCTGACGAAGAGATTGATGAACAAAGCTTTGAGGGGTTTGGGGAGAGAGGATTGAGGAGTGGTGGTGATGAGACGAAGTCAATGTTTCGATACCGACTTGAATTTGGCCACAGATTTTAAGGGTAGGCGGAGGAGAATCATGGTTAGGAGGTCGTCATTCTCGGAGATGAAAATATTCGCTGGACAAGGATTCTGGTTCAACGAGGTCGTCCTTGGCTTCTTCATGTCTGATTCGGAGGTTGATCGCTTCATGGGTTTTTGTTTCCTCTACTTCTTGAATAAGGGTTAGAGAGAGAGCAACTTGAGTAATCTGTACTTGTTGAATAAGGGTTGGGCATACATGTATATATAGAGAAAGAAACTTGAGGAAGAATAAGATAGTTTCAATTATTTCCCGATATAAGAATAGGAAACCTTATTCTATGCGGAGATGAAAACAACCGCGAACCGTGCGAGGTAATGTGTCCTCTACTTTTGAATTATGGTTCACGAACTTTCACTCCCTACTCCTTAGGGAAAATTTCCTGAATTATCTGGTTATTCTTTTTTAACATAAACATTCATTAATAAATTAACAATCTTTACACACAGGATAATAAACTTTAGACATCAATTATGAGACAAGTGTTGTACTCATTGGAAGTTCTCCGAAATACGCAGAACGCCTCGAAAAAAGCGATGAAGTGCGTACATAAACACAAACTATCAGATCAATCATTCTTTTCGATTCTCCAAATAGATTTGTCGATAGAGATGCCCAATCGGACACACCACCAAAGATGACAACCACCCCTACCAGAGATCCGATGATCCGGCCAGAAGGGACATACAAAATACAAGCAAAACAAAACAACAACGAAAATGAACTACTCGCGATCATCCTCCGATGACTGGGGTTGGAATCGAAATGAGGGGGAGAAATGGATGGTGCCGATGAATGTAGATTTGATTATCTTGAGGCGGGTGCACGAGTCTAGCTGGAAAAGCTCGATATGCAGGAGCACGACTGAGCGACTTGGACTGCGGAGCTCCGATGGAAGGTGAGAGCAGATATGACCGTCTGATCGGAGGAATGCGGCGGAGAGGCTCGGCCAGATTAGGTTGGGTCGTCGTCATGGGATATTAGGCCGGAGGGGGGTTGATCGCAGCCCACCTTTGGCGATGGGAGATGAGGCCGTGGGAAGGGGGATACGACCGTAGGAGGACTCATGTGTCATTGCATATATAGTAAACTAAATTACCCGAATCAATACAAATAAAACATATAAACTATCGAATACCGAACGAAATGTATAAAGTATCATACCAAGTTCGGACGATATTAACAAACATTTGGACGTTATTGGCAGAACATGACTATTAGAGAACCTACTCAACTAAAAGCTCAAGCTAATAGTTGCAGGCCCATTATATATATATTCTGACACGCGTCCTCATGGACAATTTGTTAACGGGTGTGGAGGTGAATTATTTAGAAGGAGATGAGTCCATTTGAGAAGAGATAAGAGCTAGTCCATTTAGGGCAAATTTTATGAATTGAGAATAAAAAAAAGTTATAGAAAATGGGGTTTGAACCGATGTCGTGAGGTGTCAAGCTCTGTAACTATATTAAAGGATCAACTAAACTAAAAGCTTAAGTTGATTAGTTGAAGGCCACGTAATACTTATTTTCTAACAAGGACAACATCGAAGATAACGTCGAAAATACATCGAAAATATCAATAAAACACGAAATCATACGTCTTGAACTATATAATAGAAAAACATGCCATTAATAAGATCCATGTTGGTTTTCAAATACATGTTGGGATTACGAAAAAAAGAGCAATAAAATCACTCCATCATGATACAGATTTTCAGGAATAAAATCGTACATCAAGATCTGAGTAAGAACATAAATGAGTTCCAGAGTACGAGTCACTTTAATTGCAGCAAAATATTTTGAGTGGGGAAGAAGAAACCATTAATTAAAGTCCATTTTCATGCAAGTTCTCATCTCATTCATGTGTTCAAGAGAAAGAGAAACAGAGAAATGTCAAATCTCTAAAATTGAGACCGCGTGAGTGACATCATCCTCTGTGCAAAATGAAACAACAAGAAGAAAAAATGTTATATATTTTCTTGGAGTAACAAGAGAAAATATAAATATAAAAGAGAAACTAGAAATGACTATCTTTATGTTGGCATTTTTGACCGATGTTTACCTTAAAATTAAAAAAAAATATTGATGCATACCCTAAAGTTACGAATTATAACTAAAAACTCCTTCTGTTAGTCCGATCCGTCAATTTACTGTTCATTTTTTTCAAAAATACCCATACTACCCCCAACTACCTATCAATATTACATAACCTGCCATTACTTTTCTTTAACCATTTATTTTTTTTCTTTATTCTTTTTCTTTATTTGTTTTATCTTTCTTTTTGATTTTGAACAAATCAATTTAAAAATCACATTTTCATTTCCAAAATCGTATTTACTTTTAAAAATATCATATTTTTATTTAAAAAATCAAAAAAATTATTTCAAAATCAGTTTTATAAATAAAACCTTATTCAATTTTTATTTATTTATTTTTCAAAATTCAGTTTTTATTTTTTAAAATTCATTTTTAAATTTTATTACCAGTTTTTATTTTTGAAATTCAATTTTATTGTAAAAAAATCATTTTTTATTTATAAAAAACCCATATTTTTATTTAAAAAATCAGTTTCCTGTTATTTGAAAATAAGTTCTTAAAAATCAGTTTTATTTTTAACTTTTCAGTTTTTATTTGAAAAAATAAAAAAATTATTCAAAATCAGTTTTAATTTTATTTTTCTTTTCAATTTCATCATGTTCTTCAATTCTTTTGATTTCAATTTTGAAAAAAAAAATGAAAGATGAAATCCAGAGTGACTGAAAGACGTAATCGACTGTTTCTTCCTTGCCTAAGTTGGATAATCCATCTCAAAGCCAGACTGAAGTAGCGGCAAGGGGAATAGATCTGGTTTGTAGGTGTGATGGAGCAGATCTCAAATCGTTAGGGAACTCGAGAGGAGACAAAGATGAAGTCGGAGCCACCGGCCAAGCCGGAGTTAGACCTCGTCGTGATGACCTCGTCAGAGCTAGACCTCTCTGTGGACTCCCCTTCTCCTCCGTGAAATCCCTCGCCGTGGACGCCCCTTCACCGTGAAAGGTCGTGAATGGTGGGGCTATGAAGGGTGGGGTTGTGGAGGGTTGGGATGCAACAAAGGGAGGCGATGGTATGTGGATGGTGACTGAGGCTCGATAGTGAGAGAAGAAGAGGAAGAAGAGGGGGTTGGGGGAGAGTGTTTGAGAGAGAGGGGGGTAGATTTAGGGTTTTGTTGTTTTTAACTTTACTTTTCATTTTTATTTAAATTTATTATGAAAATATAAATAATTTTTAATCAATTATTTTTTTAAAATTAAAATGATATTTTTATTTTAAATTTTTAATAAGAAATATTATCAAAACAATAAAACAATTTAAAATTTTAATTATAAGTATTTTAAAAAAATTAATGATATTTTTATGAACTAATTAAAGTTTTAATGAATTATTTAAGAATTAAATGGTAATTTGGGTATCTAAGGGTATTTTAGAAAAAAATTAAAAAATATGGATGGAAATAGACGGAGGGGTTTTTTGGTTACGAGTTGTAACTTAATGGTATGCATCGGTAGTTTTTGAACTTCAAGGTAATCATCGATTAAACGTGTCAACTTCAAGGTAGTCATTTGTAGTTTTCCCAAAATATAAAGTAAAGCTGAGAAAAAAAGAATAGAATATGAGTGGCAACGAGTAAGGTCTCTAGCCTAGAGTCTTATGTTTGGATAGAGATACGAGTAAGGGTGGATAAAAAACCGAAACTATTAAAATTAAAGAACATGTCGCCGCTCTACCGTCTATTATGCCGCCACTTGGTACTACTATTGTTGATTTTATCGGCCCGCCGCCCTCGTCCTCATGGGTCCCCTCATGTCTAACCCCTCGCAGACCGAGCCCGGTGTGGGGGATAAGACACGAAGAAGAAGGAGGCTGAAGCCACTTCAGTCATCTTCTTCCTCAGCCACCATCCCAGCGCAATCGCTCCTCCTCCCCTGAATCTCGACAGAATTGGTCATGTTCTTCATGGGAACCCTATCTCCCTCGTCAGCTTTTAAGCCACGACGGGGACGACCGACTAAGCGCATGGTTGCTTCCTCTCCAAGAAATCTCCACCCGTCGCGCCAACCTTAGCCCTACCACCACAAACCCAAGTCGGGAAGCCCATGGTGGCTTGGCTCCTAGGGTTGCTTCTTCGAATCTTGTTGCATCACCACCAGCCCATGGAGGTCTGGCTCCTAGGGCTGCTGCCCCGACTCCTACTGCATCACCGCCACCGCTGATACGGGATCTGGCGAAGGGGAAGGCCCCAATGGAAGAGCTACCGAAAACAGCGGCGGAAGCATCAAGGTTGGGTTGGTGCCTCCCTAATCGGGATTGAATCCCCCTCATACATGCCTGCTTGACAACACCGGCGGGTATGTGTCGTGGCCGACCGCTGAATCTGAGCCTAAACGAGCCCCCATCGCTTCCGGCTGTAGTGGAAATCGATATCCTGGCATCCCTCGCAGCTCTTCAAGACGGGTTATCCTCGTGCTCGATCGAGGATGAAGAAGAGGTTGAGGTCCTAGTTCCATTCTCACCTGTCATCTCTACAATCATTACTAGGAAACAGTGGGGCATGGTGGGTAAGCTATGGTCGCCGGCACCACCTCGGAAGGAGACCCTCCTTCGGATCATCATCACGGCATGAGTACAGGCAGCAGAGGTCCTCGTCGCCAAGGAATTGGGATCGGGCCTCTTTGGGTTGTACTTCCGATCAGCAGATGCTCTGGCATAGGTTCGAGGTAATGAACCATGGTGCTTTAATGGTTGAGCGCTGCTGTTAGGCGATTTGGATCCCTATGCTCGGGAACTGCTAAAGTTGGATCGCGTGTAGATGTGGGCGCATGTTCGAGGCCTGTCATCGATGTCCCGTACAAAGAAGATGGGGGATGACGATCGGGAATGCACTGGGGATCGCGGTCGATGTTCCGAGCGATAAGTGGGGGATACGTTGGGGAGGAATGTTGTGGGTCCAGTTCTAGCACCTCATCGAACGACCACTCCGGTGAGGTATGACGCTTCGCTTCAAGGAATTCCCGAACCCGATAAATGTAGAACTGGCCTATACCAAGCTCCCAATTTTTTGCTACAGCTGTGAGAGACATGGTCATGTTCTCAAGGACTGCTCATGGGAGACCCGAGGCACCCCAAGGTATGATTCGTCTCTCTTGGAATATCAGAAGAGCAAGCAGATGAAGCCCTACACCACGAATTGGACTGAGAACCCCAAACCAACCCACCCGTACATCTCATGGCTCATTTCCTCGAAAACTGTACCTAAGGGCTTGTTACCTCTATGAAGGATCCCCCGGATTTCCCTAAGCACTGTACATAACCGACAGGTGCCTCGGGTTAATACCGAGATAGTGATCGGTCAACCCCATGGCAGACCGGTCATTAAAGTTCCAGCACCCATTTCTAGGGGGTCTGTGGCTACTGCTGGAGTAGAGACCGGGACACTCAAGCAGTCGACAGCTTAAGCACCTCGACATGATAAGGAAAGGGCGGGGACATTTTTGTATTTTTCGCATATAAAATTTATACTGATAGGTCAATTAGGCTAATTCAAGACAAAATATTTGGGTCATATATGTGAAGACCACCTCGGTAAAATTAATTAAAAATATTAATTTTATTCGAATGGAACGGCGTGGTTGGAAAGCGAGTTAAAGTTTTGGAGCAAACCGCAATCGAAAAAGAAAAGAAAATCAATTTCAAAAAAAAGGAAAAGAGGCAGACTGGGGCGGGTCAGCGTTTGGGCCCAATCAACTGGACCGAGCCCAATACGCGACCAAGACCAAGACTGAACCAGCTTCAAGCCCAAGCCCGTTACTACCCTACTGTTCACACGTCTTCAACCCTCGTCCGCGCACGCTTTCCCAAACAACGTTGTCCTCTCCTCTCAGATCCCATTTCCTTTCTCCCGTCATCCTCTCACGAAACTGCGCCGCCCTCAGCAAGTTCCCCTCCCCCGTGTGTGAGAATCGAAGCACGCCAGTGCCAGAGACCCCTCGAACCGTTCGTCTTCTCCGATAGCGTTTCGAGCAGCGAGGCGATAGAGACGTACACGGTTCGAAACTCCACCGCCCATTTCTATTTCCCCGACTCCACCAGACCCCCCCTCTTTCTGGAAACGCCGAGGACGGGCTCGGACTGGACGACGCCGGCCAGAACTCCACTCTGGCAAATCTCGCTTCCTCGCCAGATCTGAGGCGGAGAGATCTAGAGTCGCGCGTCAGCAGCTGCCGCCACGGCCTTGGTCTCGCCAGAGCTCAACCGTCGCCGGACGTCCCTCCGAGCTCCTCGCCGTCGTTGCCACCGTCGCCGGCGGCCTGAGACATAACCCTCACCACCTCCTTCGTACTCGAACCGGCCTTGGGCCGGATTAGAATCGAGGACGGGTCGTGGCCCAGAAGTGAATACGGGCCTTTGGGCTGGGAAAACCCAAGCTGGGCCTGGATCATGCCTGGACTCGGGCCAGGCCCAGGTCCGAGAGGCTGGGTCTGGACTCGGGTCCGCACCTGGGTCGGAGTCGGGTCTGGGTCGGGTCTGGGGCCGGGTTCGGGCCGGTTCCGGGTCAGATCCGAGTTCTGGGTTCTGGATCCGGGTTGGGCCTTGATCCGGGTTGGATCTGGGTCGGATCCGGGTCTGGGCATATTTAATTAATTATTTAATTAATTTTAAATGGGAGTTTTAAACGGATTTAAACCGGAGGACTCAAAAGACTTAACTATTAAACTAAAGGACTGAACTGTTAAATTAGAGAACCGTTACGGACTGGACCGGGACTGATTACCGTCCTTTTGTTAAACCCAGGCTTGGACCTCGATCGTGGAGAATACCGGAGGTAGGCCCGGACGTCAACAGCTAGGAGACGCAGATGTTGGTTCTTCTTGAGGTAGGGAAAGTAGCGAATACCGGTTTAATTACGGAAAGTTACTAGTATGCATGCAAGGAAATAATAAAACTGGAACGAACATTTATATGATATAAATAACCGGACGAGTCTTAGTAACATGTAGGATGTGATTCATTAGTGTTAGCCGCTTTCAATACTTGGGAAATTGTCGTGCTGATATAATGGCCATGTCGAGCCGTAGGTTGTGTGATGATTGATTTTCCTGTTGTTGATTGAGATGCGTGCTGTGTGACCTAGTGTCGATAAGGATAAGAGTCAAGAACTAGTATATATGGTGAACATGCTGTTGCGATGTGTGGGAAAGTGTGATGTGACTGTTGCTTTGTGAACCCTTGGTTGTGATATGGTCGGGTGATTGATAGACCGACGTGTTGTGTATGTGTGGAATATTGTTGGGCTTGGTGAGCCGTGTTTGATCTGTGGAATTTCGATTTGTGATACTAGCTTGCTGAGGATTGTATTCCAGTGTGATGCCTACATCGAGGGGGAGTGCCAGTGTAGGACATCTGGGTCTACGGGTCGTAGTGGGCCGACGGGTCAGGCCGTATTGTGATTGGGGCCTAAGGGTCGTGTTGGGCCAACGAGTTGTGTTGGGCCTACTGGTCGTGTTGGGCCTACGGGTCGTATTGGGCCGACGGGTCATATCCTAGTGTATTGGGCCTACGGGTCGTTTTGGGCACTAGGTGTCGTGTTTCAGCCTCGATGATCTATCGTCCTTTGGAGACGTTTTTGAGGGTTCCGAAGATATGTGTCCTCTTAGGGATGTTTCCGTCATTCTCGATGTTATACGTCTCCGTGACGTTATGCGTCTCCTCTGGATCGAGAGGTAGTCCGATTGATGCTTGACCTATCAGTTTGTTATGATGGTATCGGGCTGTGTACAGCCGGCGGAGTTCGGGTATTGCGGTACGGGACGTGTGTGTTGTTTGTTTTTGTATTGGTTGCGTCTGCTGTTTGTTATTGTGTGAAAGTCGTCGTTAAGAGTATTGTAAGTTTGGATATAAACCCCGATTTGGTAGTTAGTCGTGTTGTACTAGTATGCCCTAATTGGACGGTTACTTGTGGTGGTGAGCCGATGTTCATTACCTTAACTACTTTTTCTACTGGGCGAAAGCTCACCCCTTACTTTGTGGTGTTTCAGGTGTTGAGCGGGATTTGTACTAGCAAGACACAACTGAGCTTAGGAGCTGGCGTGGTCTTGTCTAGTAGGTCTAGAGACGTGTAGTTATTTTCGAACTAAACTTGGTGTAATGAGTTTCATGAGTTGTTAACTCTTTCAATTGATCTATTAACACTTTTTGAGATATGTCTATCATAATTTACCGTTTCTATTTATTGTTTTAAGTTCACGTCTCGAGTCCGGTCAAAACTGGATTTGGTGCGTGACAATTTGGTATCAGAGCCTGGTTTCATTTTGAAATGAGTTTTCAAAACCTCGGACCGTACGTAAACTAGGTGGGTAGAGTTAGGTGGCTAAGGTCGTAGTGCTCGGTGACGCAAGTCGGAATTGCCCTTTGCGTAGAGTCGAAACGACAAGAGCCTCGTTGGTTAAAGTGCGTGGTTTAAGTTTCATCGTAATTGATTTATACCGTTTTTCTCTAGTTGTGGTACACCTTAACGGATCCATGATACCGATCGGTTGAGATCGAGGGTGGTTAACGAGCGATGCTCGGGCTGTTTATGACGAGTTGGTTGATAAATTGTTATGTGGGTTGCCACCTTGGTCGGCCGTTGTTTGATTGGTGAAACGTTCGACCTAAGTGCCGTGGAATTTTGGTGAACTTGTGTGTTTTGTGGTTATTGTTTGAGTTGAACCGTTTGCCAGGTATGGACTTAGCCGAGCGTTAATAGTGAGATTAACGAGACCCGAGGTGTAAAAGTAGAGATAAACTGCTACGTGCTATAATTGTGATTGAGTGTGGTGTGCAGGTAATTGGTTGTCCCGCATAAGCGGATGGTTAACTTAATTTACGAACGGGTCATGCCCGGTTTTCTGCAAAGACTGAAGTGTATGTACCATCACGATTCAGCTATAGGGGCTACTGTAGCTGGACGTGAATGGGGGGTATCAAGTGGTTACAACGGAGTTCTGGGACGCCGGAACCAGGTTGTAGCGACGCGATGTCAACATGAATGTTATGTCAAAAAAGTGGACGTGATAAGAAATTTAAACCTAAGTTGTTGTTTTTTCTTGTGTGTTGTGGTGCAATGACTGCATTGTGGAGTGGTTGACTGAGTGTAGTCTCGCTGTCTGAAACTTGTGATTATACTGCTGAGTGTGAAGTTGAGTGTATCCGCTGCTTGTATATATGATATGCGTGACGCACTAGTATGCGAACTTCTCTGCTGTGTGCCATTGGGTGATGATATTATACTGAGTATACTACTAGTACTATTACTGTTGTTGTGGACTATGTGGGGCACTAGTTATTCTAAGCGCGTTGTTCTTTTCGAGTTGGGAAACTGAACCCGTGCGTTATCCGTGCAGAGGTTTTACGGCATGGCACGAACTTACTTTTCATGAGGTACCAGAGGACGGCCCGCTAGAGGCCGAGGACGATCACCGACTGCTAGGTCAGCAGGGGCGACTAGTGTCCAGGGTGCGCCCGCTGAGGGGCACGAGAGGGCGGAGATAGCCCATGCGGCAGCTCTAGAGGAGCTAACCCGCACTGTTCAGGGCTTGGTGGCATACCTGGCACAAAGAGAGGCTACAGCTCCGACACCGAAGGCTGTGCTTGCTGCCACTACAGCCGCAACCTTGAGGCCTAGCCAGGTCGATAGTCACACCGCTCAGGCACTGCGAGACTTTCGCAAGCTGGGCACACCAGTGTTTTCCGGGAAGCCAGACCCCAAGGCAGCCGAGAGATGGCTGGAACGGGTGACCCGCAACTTGGACACTTCAGGAGTACTGGATGGCAGCATGAGAGTGTCCTTTGCAGCATTTCAGCTGGAGGGGGATGCTTATCATTGGTGGCAGCGCAAGCAGGCGCGCGTGGGGGATGACTTCTCGCTGTTTGGACAACGTTTCCTTGAGCAGTACTTTTCGCAGTCAGTATCAGATAACAGACATCAGCAGTTCCTACAGCTGCGCCAAGAGAGTATGACGGTCTCCGAGTACGAGTCGAGGTTCACCTTCTTGTCTCGGTTTTCTCGGGAGATGGTAGCAATAGAGGTTCTTCGTTGCTGACGATTTGAGGCAGGTCTCAGTCTCAAAATCGCGGATCGAGTCGCTGCTATGAGGACCCAAGTTTATTCAGACCTGGTGGACCAGGCACTGACGTGGAGCGATGATTCCGCGAGACGGCTAGAGTGTGGGAGGTCATGCAGAGGCCGACCAGCTTCCTGAGGCCATCTGAGGCCCTTGATCCGAGGAGGCAGAGGACCTCGGGATCATTCCAGCCCTAGACACAGTGGAGAGAGATGCGACCGGCCGGGTCAGTGGTTTCCGTCACACCTTCCCCGACAGAGCGAGCATGTTTTCGGTGTGGGCAGTAGGGCCACACGGTTCGAGATTGTCCTAGGGGAAGACCTGAGGGGAGACAGAGTGATGGGCCATTGTTATGCCACCAGTGCGGACGGCCTGGGCACTTCGCGGCTAGATGTCCTGATCGAGTTGGAGATATGTCGGTCCCGCGACCCCAGCAGTCGCAGACTGTACAGTCGCCTCAGTTCCAGCAGCGTCAGGCCCAGATGCAGAGAGCTCTGTGGCAGGCAGTGAGCGCGCCAGCACCGAGACAGCGAGCTGCGCAGCAGGTGGCACTTCCACCACCTCCGAGAGGCGGACATCCGTTGCGGCAGGGTCGGGTGTATGCTATCTTCGATTCACGGGCAGAGAGACAGGACTACGATCATGGGATCGCTCATGATGTCGAACACGCTACGGAGTAGAGGACATCGCGGAGCACGGGACTAGCGAAAGTCCGGGAGTGGTTTTGTTTTGACTTTAGAACCGTGCTTTTCTTTTTAGACTTGTGTTTGACTCGTTGTGTTTTATTACTTTTAGTTTGTTGCAACTTTTGATCTTGCATTTCGTTTAAGTCGTTATTCTGATATTTCTGAGTTCGCATCCCGAGTTTGGCCAAGTGACGTTGGGATCAGAGTTGGGCAACGGAAACGTGGTGTACTTATTTTGTTTGTTGTGTGCGTGATACTTGGTTAAGCAAAGTGAGTGGTTGAGGAGAAACGTATGTTGTTGGACCCATTTTAAGTACGGTGGGAGTTGTTCCGGTTTGTCACCTATATCGACGGGCGGTTCCGATATAGGATAACTCGACTAAACCGCATGTGTCGGTGCGACGTATCTACCGACAGAGAATTCCGGTATCGACTAGCTGGTTTAAGTGTTTCCGTGTACATGGGGGTTATTGGACTGGGAGTTTTAATCGGATGTTCCCGGAGTAAGGGTCTTTTGGAACGCGTTCGTTTAAATTTTGAGGACGAAATTCTTTTAAGGGGGGTAGACTGTGAAGAACACCTCGGTAAAATTAATTAAAATATTAATTTTATTCGAATGGAACGACATGGTTGGAAAGCGAGTTAAATTTTTGGAGCAAACCACAATCGAAAAAGAAAAGAAAATCAATTTCAAAAAAAAGGAAGAGAGGCAGACTAGGCCGGGTCAGCGTTTGGGCCCAGTCAACTGGACCGAGCCCAATACGCGACCAAGCCCAAGACCGAACTAACTTCAAGCCCAAGCCCGTTACTACCCTACTGTTCACGCGTCTTCAACCCTCGTTCACGCACGCTTTCCCAGACAACGCCGCCCTCTCCTCTCAGATCTCCTCTCTTCTCTCTCGTCATCCTCTCGCGAAACCGCGCCACCCTCATCAATTTCCCCTCCCCCGTGTGTGATAATCGAAGCACGCAAGCGCCGGAGACCCCTCGAATCGTTCGTCTTCTCCGATAGCGTTTCGAGCAGCGACGGCGGTAGAGGCGTACACGGTTCGCAACTCCGCCGCCCCTTTATGTTTCCCTGACTCCACCGGACCCCCCCTCTTTCTGGCGACGCCGAGGACGGGCTCGGACTGGACAACGCCGGCCAGAACTCCACGCCGGCAAATCTCGCTTCCTCGCCAGATCTGAGGCGGAGAGATCTAGAGTCCCACGTCCGCCGCCACGGCCTTGGTCTCGCCAGAGCTCAGCCGAGAGGGCGAGTCTGGACTCGGGTTCGGACCTGGGTCGGAGCCGGGTCTGGGTCGGGTCCAGGGCCGGGTTCGGGCCGGTTCCGGGTCAGATCCGGGTTCTGGGTTCTGGATATGGGTTGGGCTTGGATCCGGGTCGGATCCGGGTCTGGGAAGGTTTAATTAATTATTTAATTAATTTTAAATGGGACTTTAAAACGAATTTAAATCGGAGGACTCAAAGGACTTAACTGTTAAACTAAAGGATTGAACTGTTAAATTAGAGAACCGTTACGGACTGGACCGGGACTGATTACCGTCCTTTTGTTAAACCCAGGCTTGGACCTCGGTCGTGGAGAATACCGGAGGTAGGCCCGGACGTCAGCAGCTAGGAGACGCAGATGTTGGTTCTTCTTGAGGTAGGGAAAGTAGCGAATACCGGTTTAATTACGGAAAGTTACTAGTATGCATGCTAGGTAATAATAAAACTGGAACGAACGTTTATATGATATAAATAACCGAACGAGTCTTAGTAACATGTAGGATGTGATTCCTTAGTGTTAGCCGCTTTCAATACTTGGGAAATTGTCGTGCTGATATAATGGCCATGTCGAGCCGTATGTTGTGTGCTGATTGATTTGCCTGTTGTTGATTGAGATGCGTGTTGTGTGACCTAGTGTCGATAAGGATAAGAGTTAATAACTAGTATATATGGTGAACATGCTGTTGCGATGTGTGGGCAAGTGTGCCGTGACTGTTGCTTTGTGAACCCTTGGTTGTGATATGGTCGGGTGATTGATAGACTGATGTGTTGTGTATGTGTGGAAGATTGTTGGGCTTGGTGAGTCGTGTTTGATCTGTGGCATTTCGATTTGTGATACTAGCTTGTTGTGTGCTCCATAAGGATTGTATTCCGGTGCGATGCTTACATCGAGGGGGTGTGCCGGTGTAGGACATCTGGGCCTACGGGTCGTAGTGGGCCGACGGGTCGGGTCGTATTGTGATTGGGGCTTAAGGGTCATGTTGGGCCTATGGGTCGTATTGGGTCGATGGGCCATATCCAAGTGTGTTGGACCTACGGGTCGTGTTGGGCACTAGGTGCCGTGTTTCAGCCTTGATGATATATGTTCCTTTGGAGACGTTTCCCAGGGTCCCAACGATATGTGTCCTCATAGGGATGTTTCCGCCATTCTCGATTTTATACGTCTTAGTGACGTTATGTGTCTCCTCTGGATCGAGAGGTAGTCCGATTGATGCTTGACCTATCGGTTTGTTATGATGGTATCGGGATGTGTATAGCCTGCGGAGTTCGGGTATTGCGGTACGGGACGTGTGTACTGTTTGCTTTTGTATAGGTTGCGTCTGCTGTTTGTTATTGTGTTGTTGTATGAAAGTCGTCGTTAAGATTATTGTAAGTTTGGCTATGAACCCCAGTTTGGTAGTTAGTCGTGTTGTACTAGTATGCCCTAATTGGACGGTTACTCGTGGTGGTGAGCCGATGTTCATTACCTTAACTACCTTTTCTACTGGGCGAAAGCTCACCCCTTACTTTGTGGTGTTTCGGGTGTTGAGCGGGATTTGTGCTAGAAAGACACAGCTGAGCTTGAAGCTGGCGTGGTCTTGTCTAGTAGGTCTAGAGACGGGCAGTTATTTTCGAACTAAACTTGGTGCAATGAGTTTTATGAGCTGTTAACTCTTTCAATTGATTTATTAACACTTTTTGAGATTTGTCTATCATAATTTACCGTTTCTATTTATTGTTTTAAGTTCACGTCTCGTGTCCGGTCAAAACCGGATTTGGGGCGTGACAATATCTGAGTGCCAATATAATTATAGTCGGTTGATTTAAACCGGTTACCGACCAATCAGTCAACTGATCGGATTTTAACAAATTTTTCCGATGTGATTATGATGTTGGTATGAATTTTATTAGAACCGATACTACCAAATTGGTGTCCACCCCTAAACACGAGGAAGATAAAATAAAAAGATATTTTAATGGAAGTCCTTGTTTGGATGGTTTTTTAAGCGATTGATGAGACATATTTGGGAGGAAAAAGGTGATTTGTCGGGGTAAGATTATTTTTGTTGTTAGAATGGTTTTAGAATGAGGAGAGGTAGTTGTAACAGGAGAGGATAAGAGCATCCATAACCATCTCATCGGCAGCTGACGAGATGACGCTGGTGGGGAGGATTAAATAATATATTTTTTCCTTCCCAACCAGCTCACCGCCTGCGAGAGCTACAGTGGAGTTATTAAATGTATTTTTTTTATGTAAATCATCAAATTATATATTATATGTAAAATCAACACATGCATAAATAAAAAAAGCGTAAAGAAACAACAAAACAAGTCTTTAAATAAAAGGATACAAATAAGATAAACATCACAGATAAGAGTATCAGAAATGAGTTGAAGAAGAAGCTACAGATAAGAAGAACAATAACTAAATGAGCTAGAAATGAAATTAAAATCTAATGAACGATCATAAAAGCTAGGTGTCTCCTAATTTATTCCAAATGTGTTCGAAGATATCGTCCTTCATCCAGTAATGTATGCGTTCATTTTGCATCCTGGCAGTGTTTCCAAGTATGACAGGGGTCGGGACGAAGCCTCCTCATGCAATATGTGGTTGACTTGGCCCACCTTCATCTGTTTGTTCACGGTACCCGTCGTAGGTATGATTTTCGGTCTCTACTATCATATTGTGCAGTATAATGCATGCATTCATGACCAAACCGATGGACTAGGGAACCCACAAGCGTCTCGGTTGTTTGATAATGTGAAACCGAGCTTGGAGTACACCGAAATCTCGTTCCACATCCTTCCGGGACGCTTCTTGTACTTCCGCGAACTTCTTCTGTTTCGGGAGTTGAGGCAATGAAATTGTTTTCACAAACACTGGCCACGACGGGTATATGCCATCAGCAAGATAATACGGGAGTGTGTAGTGGTTACTATTTATCGTATACTCAACCGGTGGTTGCCAACCGTTGATAACGTCCACGAAAAGTCTGGAACGATTGAGCACCGTCAAATCGTTATTCGATCCCGCCATGCCAAAGAACGAGTGTCAAATCCATAAGTCACGAGTAGCAACCGCCTCGAGGACAGTGGTTGGTCGATTACCGTGGTCCCTTCGGGAATGTGATCCTCATAGTGCCTTTGGAATATTTTCCACTCCCAGTGCATGCAGTCAAGACTTCCAAGCATGCCCGGGAACCCTCGCGCTTCATTAACCGCCAAAATATGGCCCATATCAGCTTGTGTAGGCTTACGCCGATATGTAGGACCAAATACTTTATTCATTCCACTGCAAAAATTTCTCACGTATTCTAGAGACGTTGTTTCCCCTATCTTCAAGTACTCATCCAACCCATCAGCTGCAATTCCGTAACATAACTGCCTAATGGCGACAGTACATTTCTGATTAGGAGAAAATGAAACTTGGTTAGATGCATCTAACCTTGACTTGAAGTAATAATCGTGCTGCTCCAATGCATGTACGATACGGAGGAACACAGCCTTTGGCATTCTGAACCGACGCCGGAAATGCACCTTTGTGTACACAGGGTTCATGTTGAAGTAGTCCTTCATTAATCGTTCATTTGCGGCTACTCGGTCACGTGAAATGTATTTTCTCTTTCATGGTGGCGAATCGACCAAAGCGTCTTCTAACAACCCCCTTCGGTGGACAGGCATTCTTCGAGTACCTCGTCCAAAATGGAATTCAAATCCACATCGTTGGGTAGATTGACCATGTTGACGGACGAACAAGAATGCGGGTCGGGACGACGAATTGTGCGAATGATGATTATTGAGAGTAGATAGTTTGTGATTTTAGTTTGTGATTAGGGTGGGTTTTTATAAGGTTTTAGAGATAAGGGTATTTATGTGGTGTGTTATTTAAAAAAAAATAGTAGGTCAAGGTATTTCTATAGGGCATTTAGATCTTTTGGATAAAAATAGTTGTTGGCGTCGGCTAGAAGTGTCAGCGAGAAGCTCATCGCCAGCCATCCCTGCCAGCGAGCTCCCCGCCAGCTTCTCGCCGGCGTTTTCTCCCCGCCAACACCATAACGTCAACGACTGTGGATACTCTAAGGTTACATACTGTTAAAACCAACCATGGGCTCAAGGCAGTCAATAAAGTACATATCGGTGTTTTGGGCTTTACAGAGTAACATGGGCTAAAAAGAAAATGTTATGGGCTTAATAGGCCCACATTTGATTCAGAATATATTGATTTTTCTCAATCTCTTCTTTTCAGCCGAGCAAGCCATAACCCTTGACACGTAACAGGGCTTGTATCGAGGTAGTATGTAACGGCGGTGGTGCTTTTCCGATCATCATAATCTCTAGCAAGATCATTATCGCTATAACCCTGGAAGCTAGCTCCTGCATTGTCGATTTTTTTTATAGAAAGTCCAAAGATTTATATGATATTGTATTACTAAATAATTGGTTTGTGTTAACACGTTAATAAACCGTAGAGAGCAGTATGGAGTAGCATATCACTATTGTTGATTAGTTTTTTTTTTTAATCTGGCGGGCAAGCATTGTTGATACAGTTGTAGTGTTGTTGTAAGAAGCTTTAGTACTTGGAGCTGCTATATTGTGGAGTTGAGCCGATATAGAAGATGCCTCGTGATTTGTCTCGCTCCAAATCACCATCTCCTTCAGTTAGTTCCTTGTACGATAATTGAAATGGTTTGTTTTGAGTCTACTTGTGACATGTAAGATGTATTCTTATGAAACCTCAGATGGTAATATAAATATTGGAGTTAAAGTTTCAACCCATTGTATGCAGGACTCGGGATATTTCTTTGAGTTTGGTTTTACTTGGTATCATGTTTTTGTTGCTGAAATTTCGGTTACTACTGACAATTGTGTTATTTTATTTCTGTTTGATGGTATGAGTTTTGTTTGTGTCTTCCTGATCACACAGCTGACCAATGTTCTTACCACAAGTATTACTGCTTGTCCTAAAACCTGGAGATTATTTTTTTTGATAAATGATAAATTTATTAATCCCAAGGTGGGAAAAAAAGAGGGGACTACTAAAAAGCTATCTCATAAAACCTTCATAAGAAACTCAATCACAAAGTGATAGGAGAATCTTTCTAAAACATGAACAACAAAATAAGAAAAGGGACAACGGCCTAATACAGACTAATCGATAGAAGGAGGAACGGCTTCTATCTGTAGCAAAGTCCCTCTAGCGACAAAATGTCTCCAAACCTCATTTCTACGCTGAGCTTCAAGCAATTCCTTGTCACTCATACGAAGAGAACGAGTCGTCACTGTAAAGGTCTGCTGAGGTTTCTTCCTTCTTTTCCATTTGCTTTTCTTCAATGTTTCAGGAAACAACACAGGAAACTCATGATCGAAACGCGAATGAGAAGGAAGGGAGGATGCCGGTGGCACAGCCAACAAAGGTTTAGCATCCTTAAAAAAAGAATCGCTCACAGTATTTGCAGGCCCGATGACTTCAGCTCCTAAAACAAAAGGAGGTGAGAATGGAGTTGGGCTTGTACTTGTCTGACCCACAACAGCCAGGCCAGTCTCACCCTTATCAAACATTGGACCGGATTGACCAGGCCCAGGCCCAGGCCCAGACACATCCAGTCCAGTAGCGCCATCCTCACGCGAAATATGCGAATCACCAGCCATCCCCTCGCGCAGTCCAGTAATATCGTCCACGCGCGAATCACACTGTGCAACCAACGAATCAGTTAAAACAGGCCCAGTTGGAGGCCCATTCCCCACGTCCAAACCAGATGCAGCGTCTTCTCCACGGGATCGCCGATCGTTATCCGTAACAGAGTCAATCAAACACAAATCACGCAGATTTGATTTCTGCAAAGGAGTCGAGATCAACTAAGATCCGTGATTTACGGGATCACGGATCCCTTCTGATTCGCTAAGATTTTCCACGCGTTGAGAATCAACCACTCGCCGAGAAACGATGGCCGGAGCGATGCTCTGTTTTTCTGCGTTTTCCTTCCGGCCACGTGCAATGGCTACGAAGAGGGATTAACCATTGAACCTAAAGCCGTTGAGGCTGGATACAGCTTGTCGTGCATCATCACTGGAGCTAAACCGTACAAACCCAAAGAATTTTCAGGTACGATTCTGATGCGACGAAACAGAGGAAGTGGTGATCCGTCTGAACTCTCCAAAAACATTGCTTAACCAGTCAATCTTGGTGTGAGGAGGCAAGTTGTAGATGAATACCTCGTCATCTTGCAGGAAGAAGCCATCCTCTCCTTCACCAACCGACGTCGTTTGAGCGCCTTGACCTAGACCCTACGAAACCGTCACAAGAGGGTGCTCAGTCGCAACTGAAACAGCATTACCTGCCCCTGCAACAGGCGGCTGGACATCTCTCTCTCTCCTTCTCCTTACTTTGGATGTGGTCGGAGCTCCCCATTGTTAGCCGAAGCGTTGACGGGACCGACACCTGTTATCGACTTCGACGGTTTGGCATCCACCTTGACCGAGCGTTTGCTCGGAACCTTGGCCGGAGCGTTGACGGGACCGGCACCTGATACCGACTTCGACCGTTTGGCATCCACCTTGACCAAGCGTTTGCTCGGAACCTTGGCACCTTTCACCTTCTCGACCTGAACGTATTGTTCGTAAAGGGAGATCAAGGTGGAGCAGAACAGGGGAAACGAGAGCGTCATGTTTTTGTTCAAAGCTGAGCAGAACTGGAGATTATATCACTTGTATTGTAAGCAGCCATTGGTCTTTTCACGGGCATTTGACTTTTTTGGGGACATTTGCTTTTTAATGGAAAATCTTTGTTTTTTTTTTATCAGCAAAGCAGAAATTAAATTGAACCTCTTACGAGGATGATGAAGAGTTACATGAAAAGCCTAGCTACAGGCTTGAATACACCACACTTCCTGAAGAACGCAACCTTCAGAAAAAACTTGCAATACAGGGATACAACCCAGAAATACAAGATGAAAATGAATACAACCCAGAAATATCAGATGAAAATGAAAGGCCTAAAAACCGGAATCGCAACCTTGAAGCACTAAATGGATCCACCTTGAAGCTCAAAAGCAAACCACAACCTCCTGCAGAACCCTTCCCGAACTAAGTTGGATTTATAACCCCTCCAATCTCAACAAAGCCCTCTATCCCATACGAAACAGAGAGTTTGAAATGTCGGTGGCCAGCACCACTATCGACTGAGATCACACCAGTGGAAATCCACTGATGCCCAAAAACCCTAACTACTTAGCAAGAGGAATCCTAGGGCAGAAGCCACATGCCCTCGCCGGTGGCCAACACCAAGCCGACGATTTCGAGCCACAGAAGAGTGTCGAGGGCACTAGGAAGCTCTGGCAAAGTATATCGGAGAATGAGGAGAGGATAACCAAGCAAAGAAAGAGAAGGGAAGAGAACAAACCTTAGGAGCCAAGCTCCGACGAGCAGATCTGACCTTGAAGGTGAGTGAAAATCTCTGGCGAGCAGAAGGCAAGGGTCACTCAACCCTTCACCAGCGAGGCAGCAACCGAACTGGCCTAAACTCCTACGAGCGCCAGATCCAGCCGAATCAAGCCAAGGTCGATAAGAAGCTGACTAGAGAGGCCCGCTCCTCACCTAATCGACATCGGCGCCACCATGTTGTGGCCAACACCAACAACATCCACTTGAAGAGAGCCGACGGCAAAAGAGGTCACGAGCTCCACAAGAACGAGCCAACAATGAACCCAAAACCCTCGCCAACCCCTCGAGGACGACGATGAGATGGAGAATCCAGCCTGAGAGAGCCAGATCTACAACCCACCGACGTCGAGGAGAGTAGATCTGAAGAGGACCAGATCTGTCGAAGGGGAAGGGGGAAAACGGATGGAGAGGAAGAAAGGGAGGAGGAGAGACCAAGGAGAGAACCAACGGTGGCCGTGGCGACAGAAGCCACCGTGGCCACCGCCGGAAAACGAGAAGAGGAGGGGGGGGGTGCTTGTGGCGGAGCGGTGGTGAGTCGTTTTCTAGAGAGAAGATGGAAAGTCTCTCTCTAGAAAATGCTAATATCCAATGTTTTTAATGTTGCTGATATAATTTCCAAGTTATTATACAGACATAAGAGTCCATCTACAACTCCAAAACAAAGGTCCATAAACCTTCTAGTCCAAGTCTTAAATCAATAAAAGGGATGAAGAAGAGAAGAAAAGGTCTCAGTTACTTTAAATATATATCTCAAGTTCCTTTCCCCCTTTAAATTGAAGCATCACATATGATCCCTCAATGGTGCAATTGGGCTTGTCTTGGAAAGCCCAGTAGAGTTGGGCTTTTCCCTACACAGAGTAATGTTGATTTAGTCGATCAAAAGGGTCACTTCATTGTCTCCTAGAGGGGACCTGACCTGACTCACATATCCATCTATCATTATTAACACATCATTGTCCCCCAAAGTGGGTCCCAGTACTGATTCGACCAACGGTCTCCTCCCACGTGTCCGGACTTTTAAACATGTTGTGTCTTGTCTCTTGCTGCTATTTGTTATACGTAATCATAGGGCTCAGTCAGTCTTCTGCTATATAGCTGCATGATGAGATTGTGGGGCTCGGAATTGCTTTCTAAAAGCAGTCTAAAAGTGATTTTCGATATTTTTAAAAAAGAAGAAATTATAGCTCTATAAAATTTAATGATATTCCTATGCTATACTTGTGATTTAAGTCTCAGCTACCAAGTAGTACCAACCCATAAAGATATCAAATAAAATAAATTACAAAATTAAAATATTTGTTTGTTTGTATACAAGATATAAATGAGAGACTAGAAATTGCATGGCATGACTATATAGTGTCGGCTAGCCTAAAATGTCCAAAAGGGTAAACTACAAATGTATACCCTTAAGTATACACGTTTAACCGATGAATACCCTAAAATTTAAAGTTAACTGATGCATACCCTGAAGTTACAAGTTGTAACTCAAAACTCCTTCTGTCAGCTAAAATGACGAAAATACCCTCAGTGATTTTTTAAAATAATTTTTTAAAATATAAATGAAGTGATTTTTTAAATAAAAATGAAGTCATTTAATAAGTAAATATATATATAACAAAAGTAATTTTTAAATAAAAATTTTAACATAATTATTAAGGTGTAGTTGAGGGTATTTTCGTCATTTTAACTAACGGAGGGGTTTTAAGTTAGAACTCGTAACTTCAGGGTATGCATCAGTTAACTTTAAACTTCAGAGTATTCATCGGTTAAACGTGCATACTTAAGGGTATGCATTTGTAGTTTACCCATGTCCAGATACCCATCACGATTAAAACAAGCATAATTAATGTTGTTAAGAATCGGATCCTAAGGCAAAAAGTTCTCTCTTGTTATGTTGAATGTTTTTTCTTAGAAAATCCTAATCTTGATCCACTTATGGTGTTTTATTTTTTATTTTTGTCACTATCGTCGATAATGTTGTGCGTTTTGCTGGTCTTGTCCCGTCATCTCCCCTTACCATGTAGTTCTCTGTAGCTATATCCCTTCGTTCATCTTCTAAGGTTTCAAGCTCATTAAAGACACGACGTTGGAGGAAGCTGAAGCCAATCCTAGGCGACCCTCTTCCATTGCTTCTTCCAGCGCCACCATCCTCCGGATTACCCCCACCACCATCTTCCTCGGTGATTGTGGCGTTCTCCTCAGGGCTCACCACATTGTTTGCGCTGTTACTTTTGAAACCACGGAGGGTTCGTCTGGTATAAAATCTAGCTGTAACTTCGGCTCCACGCAACTCACCACCAACCCTTCCGCCTCTTCCTAAAGACGGTTATGAGTCTTTCCTTCCTCTACGTCGGGATCTTAGTCGTGGGAAGGCACCCATCAATGACGGCTGGAGAACGGAGTTGGAGGTGCCCTTGCATGCTAGCCTCTCGCTTCCCAATGTTGATCAGACTCCGGTGATCCCATCCTTACTAATTGTTCCTGCAAGTATGGTTCGATGGAGAGGAACGACGCTGCCGTCGGAGGGATCCCTAACTCTAGAGATGTTGTCGAGTTTTTTTGCGTCCACCATGGCCAACCTCCAAGATTGCCTCTCCTCATGCTTTCTCGAGGAGGAAGAGGAAATGGAGGTCCTAATTCCTTACTCACCGGTCGACCCATCAGTGTTGGCTCACCAATAATTTGGCATGGTGGGGAAGCTATGGGCTCTGAAGCCTCTTTAGAATGAAGTCCCGCAGCGTATCATCACCAACGCTTGGGAACGATCAGCGGTGGGTCTGATTTTCAAAGATATAGGCTCGGGAGCATTTGGGTTCTACTTCGAGTTGATAGAGGCTCGGGCATGGGTCCGAGGAAATGATCCATGGTGCTTCGATGGTCGTTCTATTCTGCTTGGGAAGATTGACCCATTGGCTAGGGAACTCTCTGGCCTAGATTGTCTGAAGCTTTGGGTCCATGCTCATGGGCTCCGCTCCACTGGTCCGGACGAGGTCGACTAGGGAGACGATTAACACGACATTTGGTATCTATATGGAAGTCTCATGCGATTAACGGGGCTTATGTTGGGGAAGGGCGGTGAAGGTTCGATTCTGGCATCCCGTGGAGCGTCCTCTTCGTCGCCACCTACTGTTGCTTTTTAGGGAGTTTCTGGACCGTGTTCGGGTTTCGCTTACTTACACGAAGCTCCCCACATTCTGCTTCAATTGTGGGAGGATCGGCCAGAGAGTTCGGGAGTGCGACTTGGAGGTGTGTGATACCCCGTGCTTTGATGCCTCGATGCTGGAATTTTAGAAGGATCGGAAGGCTAACCAGTATGCAACCGATTGGGATGATAAGGTGTCTCCGGACGTCCCACCAGGTTTCGGGCCCTTGTCTCTGAACACTATACCTAAGGGTGCCTCACGTCGAGGTAGTGGACCGATAGTATCCCTAAAACTACGGATAGGTATCCCTAGCCGGGAGAGGTGATCCCGATTGGAAAAACTTGGTGGTCGGCCAGCTCTCTAGTGGCAAGGAAACCGAAGTTTTAGGTTCCTTTCCGGTTGGAGCTAGAGGCGTGAAGAGGGGGTCAGCTGGAGAACCCCGCGATGATCAGGCGAGAGCTGGTAAACAACCTCGCCAAGAGGAATGTTATACCAATCTAGCTTTAGGGATTGGCTTCAAGAGGGGTCCTTGGTGAAAGCCATGCCTCCTACTATTGAGCAGTTCAGGTTGGGTCGCTTCACACCCCTTATGCAGTGTTTAGGAAATACCTTGAACATTCCTCCCAGTTTCGTTTTCCAACCTCATACCTTTCTTTCCTGCTTATGTGGCGAGTTCTATACCGTCTACGAAGGTTATTTTATCTTAGAGTTATGTGTTATGAGCCTTCCGAGGACTCTTTATTTATACTGGCTCTCATATTATTAATAAAATTTTACACCTTTTAGTCAAAATAATATATGGTTAAGAATCGTACAACTAGTGAGTAGTGATCATTAACTTTTGAAATCTTTGTTTCTTATGCAAAGACGTTTTGTTGTCTTCAACACTCAAAATATATATATTCTTCAATTTTAATATTCAAGTAAATAATTTTGCTACACTATGTTTAGATGTTTTTTTTATATAAAAAGGTCTCAAGTCTAAGCGACTAGACTTTTCTCTTTAGAAATTAGGCTTTCTCTCATCAGTCTCACAACCCCCATGTCATCATCCCCTTTCCACACACCACGTCCTTCTCGTATCATCGCCTCGACCGCGCTCCGGGTCTCTTCCCTCCACTCTGAGGAACCCATATCTCCCTCACCATCCACCCCCCCCCCCCCCCCACACGTACCCCATCCTTTTCGCTACGCCTAAGCAGCACGACCACTCCTCAAGGGACAGAGATGAAATCCCTCTTCACTGAGTTTTTTTTCTCACCAGCCATCCCCCATCACGTTAGGAACATACAAGCTTCCTTGCTGACACATGGGAAAAAGGAAGCCACAAGCCCAATGATTGTGTATCAGGGCAATCCGGCCATGTCATGGGCAGTCACGAGACCAAGACCACTGCTTCTGGATTCCCTCTCGGGGTCGACTATGGTGGGGGATATCCAGGGTCCCTGAGGAGCCATCCCAGAAGCTTCGGACATACGTTATGCAATGGTCAGCCAGATAATGGGAGATATTGCATGCAACTCGTGTACTCTTTGCGGGGTCATGAGGCAACAGTAGAAGGTTCTGGATTTGGAGGTCGAGTGCATCTTGAAGGAAGTCGTGGAATTTTGCTTGTTGAGTAGCAAGGCCATAGGTAGTATCTATCATTATGGTCATGGGGTTTCAACGGCTACTCGTTGATTATGGTACCCCTTCCCCCTTGCATGCAATTGAGTGCCATTCCATTCCAATTTATGGAGATTGAGGTTTGGGGTTTGGAGGTCGAGTGCCTCTTGAAGAAACTCGTGACCTTTTACTTCCCGAGCAGTAAGGCCATGGAGAATATCCATCATCATGGGCCGTGGGGTTTTAACGGCTACCCGTTGATTATGGTACCATTTCCCTCTTGCATGCAACCGAGTGACATCTTGTTCCAGTTTATGGATATTGGGGTTTGGGCTTTCAACGTCCCAGGGGCTGCCCAAACGGCCACGATCTGATCTATCCTAGCCAACATCTTGGGTACCGAGGTGCTTACGACGCCACTATCGACTCCTCGACGTTGTAACAATTATAACTGGTTTTGGTTTAGCTTGGGCGTTGATAGACCCCTTCGACGGAGGGTTCGCCTCCGCTTTCCCGGTCACATGGATCCCACAGCCATCGGCCTAGTACGAACGATTATCGGGTTTCTACGTCCAGCGCAGGAGACTCAACTACCGTTTCAGATGTGTCAAGCCCACTTTCCGAGATTGGGATGGGAGGAGGTCCGCTTTGATGACTCCCTCAAGGCTCTGCTGGGTGGCACCTGGGGAACGATAGACGCTACCAGTGGAGAATTCCTCGAATTTCCCCTCACTCTATAGGATAAGGGAGACGAAGAGAGGATGTCCAAGGTTCAGGTCCCTCCCCGGGCTTTTGGGCTCTTCCCCTTCCTGAGTTGGGGGAGTCTGACCCAAAAACTTGTGATTTGGCTAAGGAGCATCATGTGGGAATGACTCTAGGAATCAGGTGGCCGCATCCCAAATCGGATGATAGGACAGACGAGATCATAACGAGGCCCAACCCGAGATGGGGATAGAGATTCACCAACCGATGGGAAATCAAATTGAACCTCGCCAACATTTAGTTGAGTTGGGACCAAGGAAGCCTAAGGGGCGGGGTAAGGCGGGTCATTTCTACACCCAGACAAGCAAGCTGAAACAAGCTCTAGATTTATCGAGCCTCACCACCACGACCCACCAGCTGTAGCGTGACGGGGGAGATTGTTTTCTCTAAAGAGAGCTGCCAAACAGCCCCGCCAGGAGCCATGAGTTGGTCCCGAGACGGGGAGGTAGGTGGATGGTGGCCTACCCCCCATGACCCGAGACCGGGTACTCCGGACCAATCTCGGATGAGCGAGAGCACTCCCTCGTTTTACTTTTTTCTTAGTTGTTTACTATTTCTGTTTGGATCATCTTTTTTGTCAGTAGGATGTTGATTCTTGATGTTTTGGTCTAATATGCAAACTAGACTACTGTTACTGGTCCACGAGCACCAGAAATTCTACGGGATCTCGGACATGTTTTGGAACTCATAGTTTTTTACCCAAATTATATTATAGTCGATTGACACTATTAATAAAAATTCTCTATCGTCTGTATAGAAAAAAAAAGATTCTTGATATTCAACATCAAATCATTGTCGCATTAATACCACACTAAATATTTTTTAATTGCTAAAAAAAGAAGAAGTTATATACGCCTATTGAAAATAATACTGAATTTAAAAGTAGAATAAAAAAACATAATTATAAGGTTATCACCGGTGTTGCTCTACCATAAACAAAATAGAGCTAAATGTATGTCCAGGACACCAAAGCTAAAATGAAATATCGAACAAAACTTGTGCTTCTCACATTTTTTTCAGTCCATGTTCCAATATGTTAAGGGGCAAGCCTTTGGTAGAGCTGAGGAACTCTGATCCTCCACACAAACATAAACTTCAATGTTTCCTCAAGCTACTGAGATTCAAAATCATACTTCAAAAACCGATCCAAACTAAGCTCCATACAATTCCCCAAATGGGCATCGATTGAATCACTCAAACAAGCAAGATATGCAAGTATTACTATACGAGAATCTATTATTGAAGTGATGATATCTGTCAGTTCATAACAAAGATTTATTGGTAAAGAATCCGAATGAAGAATGAAAAACAAAAGGCTCTATACGAAACAAGGATAAAGGGGACAGACATGCATTCTTGATCATGCGCTATCGGGGAAAACTTTCTCCAAGAACTCAAAGAACCGCTTCGCATACAGTTTTGGTTCAACTGCGGAGATTAGCTGAGGGTCGGACTTCAATGACTTCCATGCATGCTCCACCTTCTTTTTCATGTTGTACAGCTGCAGAATATCGATTATTCCCATGTAGAGGACCACGTCGTAGAACTCAAAGAGCTCCACTTCTGTTGAATCGACTTCTTCCTGGCGAACCTTGCGATTAGCCTGAGCTGGCATGTTCACTCCTAATTGCACGGGCAGCCTGATAATTAATGAAAAAGGCTTCAGCAAACTAACAAAATGGCTTTTGAAGTTTGACTAAAATAAAACATAGTGGAAATGGTAGTTCACTACACTGAAATATGCATGTTTTATGAATCACTACCCTGTATTTCAAAATATAACATCTCACTGTCCTGAATTACCAGTTAGTTGCGCCCTCAATTTTAAATAACGGAAAATACAGACTAGGGAATTGCAAAACATGCATAGTTCAGGGTTGCGAATTGTCATTTCCCCTAAAACATATTGGCATATTTTCATATCACGGACCATTTTAGTAGTTATTCGTTCAGTTTATGCATGGAAGCGATAAAAATGAAACAAACTACCTTGCAGTGCCGGGCAATATGATATCGACTTCCTTTGCACCAACAGAAAAGGCTCGAAGGGCATTTCCTCTTATGTGAGGGTGCACCCTCACAACGCTTGGTTCATGGGTTACTAGGAGGAGACCTTTTGCAGGTATTGTAAGCTCCTCTCGTGGAGCCGCTTGATCTAATGAAAACATACCATTCATTAGATGAACTATTTAAAAGGGGCACAAAAGAGCGGGATTTTAAATACCAAAGCTTGCTTGTCAAACTGGTCAAACACTTAAACTTGAGTCCATGGGATCAGGTTCAGGTTCAAGTCCCAACAACAGTATCTCTAAAGCCTTATTCCTCTCCAACTTCGGGGCATCTTTGATCTCTCACCAACTCTAGTTGGTTCAAGTGGCAAAATAGACATCCCTTCTACATAAGGGGTGCTCTTGAGCCCAAATCTTGATACATATAAAATAACTGTTGATAAAAAAAATGATTTTAAATGAATATAAGTAATTAAAACTACTATATTTGCTTACTGAGAAACTTTCATGTTTCTCAGTAACTGTTGATAACAAAGCATGATTTTATAGGAATGGTTACCGTCGCTGCCTGAGAAACTTTCATGTTTGCTTGAACCGGAAGATTCTAAGAGGCATTTCAGATGCTCGGGAGCTCTAAAATGTAACCCCAAAAGAAGGCTGTAATCGATTATTTGTTGAGACTCTAAGAACAAGCAATCCCGAGAAATTTGTCTGCAAAAATAAAATAAAATCAGACTATATTCCATGGCTGAAACAAGTAAACATTTTTGAAATCAAATACTTACTCGAGAAGTGATTTTCGCAATAACTTGTCCATGTGAAGTTCATAAGTCAAATCAAGATCTTTCAATGTGGTTTTCTCGTGAATTTTATCTTTATGCGTAAATCTTCCAACAGTTGA
This sequence comes from Erodium maritimum, assembly GCA_963921825.1. Classification (NCBI taxonomy): domain Eukaryota; kingdom Viridiplantae; phylum Streptophyta; class Magnoliopsida; order Geraniales; family Geraniaceae; genus Erodium; species Erodium maritimum. Next base: position 24,411,008 of record OY997590.1, read on the forward strand.
TCCCTTTAGATCAAAAGGACGATGTATCCTTAACTCCGTGCAAAACATATTCCCCATCACCACAAACCGTACCTTTAAGCAAACAAAAAAACAAGGTTCAATGCATATGCATGGTATAAAGAAACTAAGGATGAATGATCGGATATAGTACATACCTTTCTTCCACCTCTCAATGTTATTCGATGAAGCCCAAAAAATTTCGTTATTAGAGTGTTCTCGTGTTCTTTAACATGGTTAAAATAGTTAGGTAGCATCTTGAGAAGAACCTATATGGGGCAAAATAAATGTATGATTATAGATATCAATGAGAATATTTCGAGATCACAATGATCATATGGGTTAAATTCCAAACCGTGAGCTCGGATGTTTTTACTGTCTTGATAACAAATTTATCATCATGAGAAAGATAGAAGATGCTCCCACTCTTCCCCGGTGAAGAAATTTCCTTCAAACCATCATCTCCACATATGGACATCATATAATCTGCAGCATCTAACTTGAACATCTCTCTTAAATCCCTGAAAATACAACAGATTAAAAGACACACAAAAATTGTTATACTAACCACATAGTTTTTACAAGTGAAGTACCTGAAGACCATAGGGCAATAGTCCTTCCAATAAAAATTAATGGAATAGTGTGGAGGTGTTAACTGCGAACCCTTTTTCGGGAAATACATTCTTATTCTTGCTCGATCTCCAAAATCCGAAGCTCTAATATCACGAACAGATACAGGAGTGATTTTGCCAACGGTATATCTAATACCAAGTTGCAAATTAAGCATCAAATAATAGCTTTGTTGGCCATCGTATTTGTTCACACAAGATATTTCCTTCACTTTTTTCAAACCAAGTTTATTGCGTTGTAGCAGAGCACTGTCCCTAATCCTCTCTTTGATCAAAACTCCTTGCGTGTATTCTCTTTCATAAACCACCGAACTACTTTCCCCTTCAGAGGGGCATGAAATCTTCTTGGAAAGATTGTTCTTCCCTCTTGGTCTTGAAGTCTTGCTCTCGGAATTCAATGAAGAGCTTGAAGTTGAGACAACTTCATCGTATCCAAGAGAGCTACACAGCTTTTTAAGGATAGGATCCTTGATCCCGGCTGGATAGAATGTTCCTTTACCGTCTTTCAGATCCTTAGACCAAATTCCAAAATAATATCCTCCATCAACAAACCTGTAAACTCCTGACCCGTGCCGTGAGCCCTTCAACCAAAGCCCATCAAAAAGATCACCTTTGGCCCATGTCATAACCCCTCTTCCACACATCTTACCAGCCTTCCAGTTTCCTATATATGTGTTCCCGTTATTCCAACAATACTTACCATTACCTTCATGCACTCCTTCCTTCCACGAGCCTTCATAGATATCCGAGTTCGAATACTCCTTTCTTCCTAGCCCGTGTGGGATGTTAATCCTCCAAGCCCCTGAGTAAACTGCACCTTGGGGTTCTCTGAAGGTGCCAAAACCATGAAGGAAATCTCCAGAGAAATCACCCTCATACTCTGCTCCTGATGGCCATGACATTTGTCCCTTTCCAGTCATTTTTCCTTCTTCCCAATCACCCTCGTAGACAGTTCCATCTGACCATGTGTACTTTCCCTTTCCATGAGGAGTAGTACCGTTAAGATCACCATTGTAAGTGTCTCCGTTCAGAAATGTCTTCCCATCAAACCTGGGAATACAAAGTACATGACCAATGATGAAAAAACTATTCCATGAACAAATATATATAGAACAAGAAAAAATTCTGAATACTGAATGTCACCTTTTAGAGTCCTCTGTGTCCAAGTACTCTGCAAATTTCATCTTTGATATCTGAGCTAGTGTTTTACACTAGTGCAATAAGGAACATCAATTTTCATCTCATATGTAAAAAACGACAGAAACCTGCATTAGGATTCAGGGCACTGTTACATTCTTTTCATCTAATTTAAGTAACTTTGTAAAGTGCTTAAGCCTTTCCATATTGCACTATCATTGTGATTAACAAGTAACTTAATAAAGAAAATCGCTTTGCTTTTTCTAACAAACCCACCAACTTTTTACCGAAAAAGAGTCAAGCAGCTCCTCTCAAGGTAATCAAGGGGAATGGCTATATAAAGCTAATAGTAGTTGCAATTAATTATACAATTCATGGTCACTATCTGAGAACATATTCCTTTTTCTAAGGAGCAGGTGATAGAAAGATCCAAGACATTAACAACTACCATTTCTTCATCCATGGTGATATTTAAAGGGAAAAATCATGCCTCACTAGAACCAATATGAGAACAAAGGGTTATAAACATATACTCTAGATTTCCATCATCACAAGCGGTGGACAGATGAGTGTTGATGAAACCCAGATAGAGATAATCCACAAAACACAAAAAAGCTTGAACCTTTTGAAAATCCATGAACTACCCTTCATCAATTTCCACAACTCTTAACGACCCTTTTTCCAATTACCATCAAATACCCACAAGAGGCACACGGAAGAACAAATTAAAGCAGTAAAATTTACCCATTTCCCATCATGGGTGAGTCAGAAAAGTTGCAGAATCAATTGTAAGACCTAACACACAGCAATGAACCCAAAACAACTTAGGTAAGGGAATGGCAAAACAATCACAAAAGCACACACCTGTTCATCATGGCCTGGTGGAAGGAACAATAAAGGCTGTGATTAGGAAGAAACCCAGAAGATATAGGTATTTATGTACACACAAGAGAACATGAAATGACTTTTTTTTGCAGATTTAGAGCCCACCAGAGAGGCAGCACAGAGAGCAGAGAGATGCTCGACTTGAGCCGATACTTGTTCACCTCTCTCTCTCTAGAAAATAAAAGCATGGCCCTTTGAGATTATTAAAGCGATTCCTGTATATGAAATGGAGAGAAGTTACTCTGGTCCTTGTTCACTCTGGCTGACAACCTGACATGACATTTAGGACTTTCATCTTCTCCTCCTCTCCTGTATGAAGAATCTTGCCACATCACCCATTTTCCATTTCCATTTTCCTCCCTGGACATCGGACCCGCGTTATCTTTTGTCCTCTTCGCCTCTTTCGGGAAGCAATCAATTGATTCGTATCATTTTCGGTTTGTGTTTTTATATAAATCATTACATATTAATACCATACTAATCATTGGATATCTCAACTTTCCCTTGTAATCCCTTTCCCGGACTTCTTCCCTTCCTCTAACCGAGATATGAGTGCGATAGCATTTTAAAAAGAGTTTGAATATTTAACCTTGTATCAAAGATATGCAAGACAAACACTATCACATAACAATTTTTTGCCGTCTCCTTCCTCTCCATGAGATGGCAAAAGGGGGTCCTATATTTATAGGGTTACTTTTTTTTTGAAACGTAAATATAGATATTTTATTAATCATGATCACAGTGAATCATAAATATAGATTGGGTCCCTGACCTTAGTTCTAGTATATGTTCGAGACCCCGTAAGGATCTTGACGAACTTGAACCCGTATTGGTAGTCTGTTTTGCACTGTAGCAATATAGAACCACAAATAAATACAAAAGCGAACATAATAACCTATAGAGCCTGCGATGCCAGTTTTTCGAAAACCCATAACTTTCGTTGTGGGGCGTTTTGGTATCGCTAGTCCATCGTCTTGAATCGTCGGGATGTTTAATTGTGATACGGAGAACGGGGCATGCGCCTGGTGCTCCGAATGTGACCTCACCGATACTTCTCGCAGAAGTAGATTGATCATCATCGAGTCGACCAACAAAAGTTTGTTCAGCGTCGAGATGCCCGACTTTTGGTGTCGTGGAGACAAACCTCAACCTATCGCCCCTCCTCCCGGATCCCAAATTCACCGTCCATATTGTTTTGAGATTCGTACCTGGTTTTCATCAGAAGGGGGGGGGGGGCATCTGAAGGCATCTTCGCTTGAGAGGATGATGGTCCGAGAGAGGTGGATCAACAATAGTATCAATGAAAGCAATCATGGTGGTTAGTAGTGGACGGCGGAGGCGGTGTAGGGAGGGAAAGGACAGAACCGTGGCGGCTAAGGTTTTTTCCCTTCTGCAGAACATTTTTCACGTCTCTCCTCTATTCTTTTCCTATATATCTATAGGGTTATGATTTCAAATTAAGAGTTAAATTTGTTAGTCGTTCGCAATTCTCTTTGAATGGGTACCTTTTTCATTAAAGCATATAAATTAATGGAAAGATCGTTAAAGTTGTAAGTATAGTTCGAGATCTTATTATAGATAAGTGTATCGACACTTTAAACTACAAAACTTAATCATATTAATCAATATAGGACACAATAGATTAACAGAACGGTTAGACATAATTAAACAAACACAAGGACATAAAAATCCTATTGGGTGATTGTCGCGCCCCAAATCCGGTTTTGGCCGGACTCGAGACGTGACCTGAAACAAACGAGATAAAAGTAGTAAAACTGTAATAAATTCTTTTAAGGCTGAAAGCGAGTCCAAAGTATTTCTCAATAATTCGATCTCTTATTTCAAATATAGTGTCAAAACTTGACAAGTAACATAGGGTAAATAAAGTTCAACAATGTGGACCAACACATCTCTACTACAACCCTCGAAACATCCGGAAGCTCCCGAGCCTCGAATTCCCCAGACCTCAAGTACACCTGTACACACAACAAATAAACAAATAGGGGTGAGCTTACGCTCAGTAGGGAAAATCGTAAACAACTTTAGCCTCCAAGTTTAATAATAAAACTGCTTTAGTTCGATGCCACAAGTGTTTAAAACCCTTAGAACAAAAGCTATAATAAACGAATAAAAAGCAACGAGAATAATAGCGCATTCTCAAGGATAGCGATGACTTCCCAGAGGACAAATAGAGAACATTATAATAAAATAGAAACCATCACAACTGGAAACGAGTAAACACTATTAATCAATGAAAAGCTATGGAATCCGTGTAGTGAAATAGTATCGCTTTTTCAACGATAACAATAACTTAAAAGATTCCATGAAAATACTAAAATGTAACGTAACGATTAAAATGGGATTAATTGATATCACGCCAACCACTTGCTTTCTCAAGCCTCCGATCCATGGATAGATTCTGGGATCACATTGGTTCCCATATACTGATCCACCAGAGTATCCATATCATATCAGATTTTCCCTCGGTCCAGAGGAGGCACATACGTCGGGGCATCGGAAACCATCCCCTAGGGACGCTCATCGTCGGGATTCTCAAAAATACCTCCAAAGGACCATATGTCATAGGGAACCAAGGTAGTGCTCCACTGGGACGCACGCCCTTGGGTGAAACCTCAGTAACCATCTCTCATGAAATAATTCACTCAATATCCCGCGGGATCTGCCGAGCCCTTAGGCCCCTCACATCACTCAATTAACCACTCAATAATCACTCAATATCCCGTAGGATATGTCGAGCTCTCAGGCTCCAATAAATAACCACTCAATAATCACTCAATATCCCGTAGGATCTGCCGAGCTCTCAGGCTCCAATAACCACTCAATAATCACTCAATATCCCGTAGGATCTGTCGAGCTCTCAGGCTCCAATAACCACTCAATAATCACTCTCTCTCTGTCAAACTCCAACCACCACAACGGCACCGGATTAACCCCCCCCCCCCCCCCCCCCCCCCGGGTGTAGTCAACATTTCAAGAATAAGAATAAATACACAAGCACTAAATCCATACAACAATGAACCTTTCTCAAATCACACTTTCATCAAGCAAAGACATCCAACCACACTCCACACTTACCGTATACTTACCTGTCACGAACCAGCGGTACATCGATCACCTGATTGTACCCCTTTGGCACAATCAGTCATACTCGATCATCCGTTCAATCGACAATTATAACAACACAATCAATCAACTAATCAAGTAAGCATTCAACCAATCAACAATCATGTGAACGATCAATTGAGCATTTAATCATACAAGCTAACTAGTTTTATTAGACCCTTAGTTTATCCTAACAACTAGCAACCAAGCATGTGATCCTAGCACACAACTAATCCGAGAGCTCTTCACAACCTCTCTACTAGTAAATCAATTCCCAAGTATTGAAAGCAAGCTTCACTAGTCATCGTTATCCTAAACATGCATACTAGACTCATCCGATTATTAGTAATTGAAATACAATTACTCTAGTTATTCACATCATATAGGCAATTCTAGGACCTTTCCAATTTTATTACCCTAACATGCATACTAAGCGTTTAATTAAGAAGTTAAGACTTTCCCTACCTTGCGGTCTTCCTCTAATAATACTCTGATGAAAAGCTTGAGTGGTAACAACTCCGTTCTTCACACGGGTGCCGGTGTGATCTTCGTTCTTCTAGCTCGGGTCCAAGCCCTTGTCCTCGGGCGAAGTCCCGTCTAAGTTTGACACATAAAATGTCCAATCAATACCAATAAAGGTCCAAAGTCCACTGATTTATCCAAAATTGTCCTTTAAAAATCTCACCTTGAATTAAATAAATCAGTTAATTAAATCTGATTTTAAAATATTTTTCTTTGAAACTGGGTTGACCTGGATCCGACCCAAGACCCGAACCAGACCCGGTCCAAACCCGGACCCGGCCCAGACCCGACCTGACCCGGACCCGGCCCCAGACCCGGTCTGTCGGACTTGGGCCTATCTAGGGTCCGGCCCGAGTCCAACCGAACCAGGCTTGTGCTAAGGCCCAATCCAAACTCCCCGCCCAAGGCCCGCTAGGTCGGATTCCAGCCGAAGACGGAGACAGAGGCGGCGCTGGTTCGGCTCCGGTGATGGCGACGGCGGCAAGGGGGTCGAAGGAGGGGAGAGAGATGGCCGGTGGTGGTGCCAGAGCGCCGTCGTGGACGAGATGAGGGAGATGAAGCCTGGTACGCCGCTCACCGCTTCTCTGTCACGGATCTGACGAAGGAGCGAGATCACCGGCGTGAGGTGATGCGATGTCGGGCTCGACAAAGGAAGAAAGGTCGGGAGAGGAGGCGAGGCTGGAGCTTCGTTTACCTGCGCTGGAGTCGTGGTCGCCGGCGCGGAGCGAGGCGAACCAGGAAGAGAAGTCGTGCGAGGCTTTCCGGCGGTGGCGTTCCTCAGATCTGGCTCGTGCAGCTCGTCCGACAGCGAGGTTGGGTACAGGATACGGTGATTCTTCGATTCGAGCACAAAATCGCACACAGCGAAGCTAGGCGACGAGGAACGAGAGGGGAGAGGTGAGTCGCGCGAGAGAGAGATCGAGGGTGAGAGGGTTTTGGGCGGCACTGTGTCTCGATGTGCGTGCTGGAACAAGTGAAGGAGATGCACAGGGTTGGGCTAGGGTTGCTTCACGCGTTATGGGCCAGATCTCGTTCAGTCTGGGCCCAGCTCGTTCCTGACCGGCCCAGTCAGCCCAAAAGCCTCTTGTTCTCTCTCTTTTTTTTGAATTTATTTTTTCTCTTTTCTTTTTTATTTCGATCAAACGTTAACTCGTTTCCAACCTCGACGTCAATATTTAATAATTTAAATATCAAATTTTCCCGGTCTTTACAGTGATTGTCGTGAACTACCAGGACACAATGGGCGACCTTAACTCAAGGAAGATGGTTCGATAGAACCGGTCCAAATCAGGGAAAGATGGGCTTCCATCCCCCCACCTTATCCTTTTTCCCGTACATTATGTTCTTCGGTGATGTTGTTCGGTAGACCTCGTCGGTGACTCTTGATCGTGCTCCTTTATTAGGACGGACTGGTTGAGCATGAGTTCCTATGAACTCCATTTTCTTAAGATGGCCCTTGATTGTTTGGGTTTGTTAGATCAGATCCTTGACGTTCTTCATGCGTCTTGGTCCAAGAAGGAATGGAAGGCCTAACGAGTACCATTTGCTCTTCTACTTGGCCCTAGCATCAAACCATCTTCAAGATCCCCTAGGGGGATGCTTACTGGTGACGTGGGCTCAAGGAGAGATGGAATGGGGTAGGGTATGGTGGAAAAAGTGTCCTCCCGATATCTTGATTTTGGTTAGCCAGGATATTGATCTGGATGACGGTCTTGGCCACATATGTCCTTACCGTTCCCATACCATCTGCTCTGGGACCTTGACGGCGGGAGAAGGGTAGAGTTCGGGGTTTTCGATGGCGGGGAAGAGCCCGAGTCTACGACCCCGATTGTGGAGAGAAGACCAGGGGTGGATTGTCCTTGACTACTTCCTCTATAACAAGCCCTCTAGATGCTCTCAGTGTGCCAAGTAGTGGCCTTCCTTATGGCACCAACAATGTCGGAAAAATCCTCCCTTGTATCGGTGATCTCGCCTCCTAGGCCGTGTGAAGGAAGCCCTCTGTCGAAGGCCCCAATTGAGCCTTAATGGAGAGGTCATAGTGAATGGCTCCTGGTTCTACCCCGAGAGCACATCCATGCAACCCTACATCAAATGACCCTACCGCCCAACCTTGAGAAAAAAGTTCGTTAACTTCTTGTACTACAGTCTTATTAGGAACGTGTATGGATACCCCTTAAATCCCAGCGGATCTCACTGTAGAGTGGCAGGGTGACATCGAGTTCCACCCGAAGCCACATATACTCCTCATAGCCTTGACGTCATAGGACTATGATCTACTTTAGTAGTAGAGATCTACTGAGCTAGTTGAGAAATACTCATGTCTCATCTTCTATGGAGTATTCATGTACATGGTCATAGGAATAAGATCTACTTTGGTAGTTGAGAAATACTCATGTCTCATGTTTTATGGAGTATTCTTAATGTGAGTCATCCAATGTCAAACTCTTTGATAGTTGTGACGTTGACTCATATCTCTATATGCATGATCAATAAAACATGATCCTCCAATCAACATTCACACTAGCTCTAACTATCGGTTTAGACTAGGGATTGCGGCCTTTTCTATCTTCAAGGGTGAGGATTCCATCGTTGTTGTGCCGCTCACGCATCCCAATTAGGCTCACTAGTCTGTATGTCATATGGAATGGTGGGACGTCTTCTAACACAACGTCCATATAATGGGACATAATGCTACATATTGCGACTAAGGGTTGTGGTCCATCGGTTGAGGGTCTAGTCATCAAGGACCTGGCTCCGGGCGTGTATGGATTCTTCTTTGCATTATCGGAGGCTCGGGATCGGGTGAGGCGTGATGAGCCCTGGTGTTTTGGGAAGGCGCCTCTCATCTTAGTTAAGCTCTCAAGCTGCGGGCTTACCCTTCAAAGCCTGGATCGAATCCAGATGTTGGTACAAGTTTGGGGCATCCTCCCGAAGCTGATGACGACGACAACTAGAATCACCGTGGAAAACCATTTGGGCGGCTGTGTGAAGGTCCACTTGGATAATGGGGGCTCGATTGGGGTGGGAAGGTTAGAGTCCACTTCTGGAATGACATTGATGCCTCTATGCGACACTCGATGGTTCTTCATTTCAAAGAGCTACCTCAGCCGATTCGGGTCACCTTGAAATATGAGCGGCTCCCATTTTTTTGCTTCAATTAAGGCCGCCCCGGGCACAGGCTCAATGACTGCGACTATAAGAGCCTGGACCCATGAGGCTCTCTCAGGGCCTCGGGTTTCCTTCAAGGAATAATAACCTAACCCCGTATGGGGTTCCTCCACCAACTATAAAGTTCCTTTCCCATACCAAGCACATCATCTATACATTTAATGACTCTCGTAGGAGGATCCACACGCTTCCAAGCTCCTATGGTCGGGCTAAGGTTGAGATGGAGTTGGTTTTACTATTTTTTTAGTCTTCACTAGTTTAATAATAATTGTTTTCATATACCTAACTATGCCCCGGTTACATCTAGAGGATTAGGTGTTGAATTATCCTCAGATGATTCGCTTTTCCACTATTCTTCTATTCCTACTTATTTTAATAATACCGGTCCCTTTCGCTAAAAAAACAATATTCTAGTATTGCGAGAAAGAAAAAACATTCAAATTAAGAAAAATTAAGTATACTAAATTAAAACTAAAGAAAAACAATTAATTAATTACTTTAAAAAAGAACTTAAAGTCAATAATACTGCTAACTAACTCATCAAAATTATTTCATTCAGGTACGAGATTGTGTGATAAATTATAGGGAAAATTTCATTTTAACACCCTGCCAAACATTTAATTTCACTTTGATACCCTGTCATAAATTTTTATCACTTTCATACCCTAACCAAACTTTTAATTTCACTTTCATACCCAGCCAGGTAAAATGTCCATAATACCCCTAACTATTACTCAAACTTTCAAACTCATGCCATTGGTTCAGAACTTGAAAATAAGTGAAATGACAATAATGCCCTTTATTGTTAGGGTGTTAAAATGAAAAATATCATTTAGAATTTTAATTTTACAAAATCACTTTTAATTTCTATTAATTCAGTTTTTATTTTTATAAATAAGTATCTTATTAATCAACTTTATTTATTTTTAATTCATTTTTTAATTAAAAATAAAAATAAAAATTAAAAAATTACCTGTTTTGATTAAAAAGGAATAATAAATTCTTTTTTCTTCATATTATTGTTTTTAATTTTTTTATTTCTGATTATAATTTAGGGTAAATTACAAATGCATACCCTGAAGTTTGTACGTTTTACCGATGATTACCCTGAAGTTTAAAGTTAACGGATGCATACCCTGAAGTTATGAGTTGTAACTCAAAACCCCTTCTGTCAGCTAAAATGACGAAAATACCCTCAGTGATTTTTTTAAATAATTTTTTATAAATATAAATGAAGTGATTTTTTCAAATAAAAATGAAGTCATTTGATAAGCAAATATATATACATAACAAAAGTGATTTTTAAATAATTTTTTTAACATAATTATAGAAGTGTAGTTGAGGGTGTTTTCGTCATTTTAGATGACAGAGGGGTTTTGAGTTACAACTCGTAACTTCAGGGTATGCATCAGTTAACTTTAAAATTCAAGGTAATCATCGGTTAAACGTGACAACTTTAGGGTATGCATTTGTAGTTTACCCTTTAATTTACACAAAACAAAATAATTGAAAAACGAAACTCAAACTCAGTTCAATAATTGAAAAACTTGAATCGAATCCCAGATCTCCTTCCAAAAAAAATAACAATCAGTTCAATGAACAAAAAATTGAAAATCGAACCCCAAATCTCCTTCCAAAAATTGAAAATCGAACCCCAAAAATTGAAAAAATTATCCAAACTCAGTTTTCAAACCACATATCTCCTTCCATATCGGTTTCAATATACATGAATGAAAAACAACGAACCCTAACTCAGTTTCTAAATCGAACTGAAAAATCAAAATAAAAATCGAAGAAGAACTGTCGCTGGAGAAATTGAACCAGAACGGCTCCGCTGCTCGATAAAGAAGGAGGTCCTCTGGACACGAGGTCATCTACAAATCGCGTTCTCCGACCACGGGGTCCTCCGAGGAGTTTGACGAGAAAATGAGGTGGTCGGGGACGTTTGTAGATTCACGACGGCGCTGATGTGTTCTCCGTCTAAAACCAGCCTTCGTTCAACTCATGTTGGTAATGGATGGCCGGCGAGTTCCATGGATGAAGATGGGCAAGAAGATATGGAGGCTGAGACGATGTAAAGAGGGTTTAAAGGAATTGATTTAGGGGATTAGAACAGGATAGGGAATTTGGGCAACGAAGGTAATGAATTTTTTAAAATAAAAAATATTTTTCATAAATAAAAACAGTTTATTTTTATTTTTATATTAATTTATAAAAAAATTGAATTTTTAAAATCAAAAATATTTTTTATAAAGAAAAACTGAATTAATAAAAATAAAAAGTGATTTTGTAAAATTTGAAAATTCTAAAGGTTATTTTTCATTTTAACACCCTAACAATAAAGGGTATTATTGTCATTTCACTTATTTTCAAATTCTGAACCAATGGCATGAGTTTGAAAATTTAAGTAATAGTTAGGGGTATTATGGACATTTTACCCAATTGGGTATGAAAGTGAAATTAAAAGTTTGATTAGGGTATGAAAGTGATAAAAATTTATGTCAGGGTATCGAAGTGAAATTAAATGTTTGGTAGGGTGTTAAAATGAAATTTTCCCTTAATTATAGGGAAATTTTCATTTTAATACCCTCCGAAAGTTTTATTTTTAGTATAATACTCGAAACTGTTTTTATTTAATAAAAATCAGATGCTTTATTAAAAAAATCAATTTTTATTTGATAAAAATAAGTTTTATTTAATAAGAATAATTTTTATTTAAAAAAAATATTTTTTTTAAATAAATTATATATATATATAAATCGGAATTAATTATATAAACTATTCTTAGGCCTTTATATATTTTTTTAAGATAAAACTGATTTTTATTAAATAAAAAATGATTTTTTTGAAGTGAAAGCTGATTTATATACTTTTTAATAAAAAAATATGATTTATATATATATCTTTTTAAATATGAATTTTAATTGAAAATTTGAAGATAAATGAAGAGCAATTTTGACATTTCACGATTTTTTATGGTTTTGAAGAACCAATGACATGGTTTTGAAAATTTGATTGTTTTTTTTGAGTAAAAACGGTGAAGTTGTTTCATTCCCTTCAAAGAGAGCTAGTACATACTTGAATGCCCTAACGGGTCAAACAACTGACTCTTAAACAAAGTAAACGTCTAGGACATTTTGATATGGTGCCACGAAGGCTAAAAAAGACATAAAATATAAACCAACTAAAATTTAAGAAAAACTGACGAACACGTCTCAAGGTAGGGTCTGGTGATCGTTGAGTCCACCGAAAGGGACACATTTCTTCTGTTGTTAAACCAAACTTGTGGTCGTCAATGGTGAGGGAAGGCCAGGCTTGACTCATGGATCCCTTCCTAGCGTCCTTGAAGCCTGTAGGTGTACTCATTTAGCATGGCGAGGCCGTTTACCAGCCCTCGCCTGATCTTCTCGAGGCTCATCTGCCGAGCCCCTCTTCATTAGGGTTTGGCAAATATCCGGTCGTCACCGAAAACTGACCTTCACCGGCCGTCCCCATCACCGGAATCACCTGAACCGATGTCACCGGTGACGATTACGGTTAAAAAAATACCAACCCGACAACATTTTGGGTGGGTACGGTTTTTTATCTTCCAAACCAGTAAAAAACCGGTCGACCGACTTTAGGTGTGTATATAAAAATATTTATGTTTTGTTTTACTAATTTGATGGTTATAGTATTACAAGAGGTTTAAATTAAATGTTGACACTAAAATTAGATTAACCGTGTAACAGAGGTAAAATGTAGGAAATTAGTTTACTTTTAATTATAAATTTTTCTATAAACAATCATGTAGTAAATTGGTTGTTTAAGTTAAAATAAATTAAATGTTGATACTAGTATTAATGAATTTATTTGATTTAACGTTCAAAGTTTATTTGATTATAATGAACTTGAATTTAAATTCTTGTACTTGAATAAACATACATTTTAATCATTTATTTATTGTTTGTGGCATGCATTTAACTTGAAGGTTTTTGTTTTTAGAGACCATTAAAAACTTAAAAAAAAAGTTCTTGATGTAATAGCTTAATAGAAAATTACTAGTAATAACTGATTGTGTTTTTGTTATAAATTGATTTTATTGTTCTAGTTGTTTCAGAATTTTTTTTCTTTCTATTTTGAGCTTTAATTTAAGGCCCAAAAGAAAGCCCAATGGGTCGGTTAAAAACCGCAACCGACCGGCTCCGTGATGGTCGGTTTTTAGGTTTCCCGTTGGAACCTGATGCGGTGACGGTTATGGATTTCAAGTAACCGGTCCTCCTGGTTTGGGTTACGGATAATGAAAATATTATCGGACCCGGGGCGATGCCCACCCCTACTCTTCATACCTAGTACCTTTATGGATTCCTTGACCTGACTAGTCCAGGATGGTCTGTTATGGGGTGTCCCCTTGATAATGGCCCATAAACATACCTATTAGGTGTAGTGTTATGGGGCATGGTGGGATCCCTTCCATTTTGTGAGATGGTCTTGGGTGCAGTGTCATGGGTCAGTGGGGCGAAACCCGGTTGGACGTGCTCTGATTTCTTCCAGTCTGTGGCGTATCCCTTGTCTCTCATTTCCTTCCTGTAATGCAACAGGGACTTATCAAAGACATGAATGCCCAACATTTCCCGATCACATGCAGATGGCGCATGACCTATACGTCCAGAATTCCCGCAGAAGGTCGGGAGTTTCGTATATGTTAGGGTGTAGGTGATCGCATCTTTGAACTCAAGGAATCGGAGGCGCAAATGGCGACAGAGAGGCTGGTCCAAAGAGTTCCAATATCGCACTGGAACCGTCCCTCCCCAGCATTTCCTATACGCATCACATTGGACGTCCACCGTGGTTCCCAAGGCCGCCTTAATCATCTTCCCCGTTTTCTTGGTACTGATACAAGGCGGGAGTCCATGCGCATGAACCCAGAGTTGGAGGCGGTCTAATGCCGGTAAGTCCTGCATGAAGGGGTCAGTTTCGGCCAACATCAACGGCTGCCCATTAAAGCACCACGACTCATGCATGCGAACCCAAACACAATCCTCGCGTCGCGCAAAGTAGAAACCATAAACACCCGGTGTGATTTCTTTGATCACCAAACCTACTGCCGAGGCACCCCATGCATCCGTGATGAGCTTGAATAGGGTATCCTTACGGGGTTGGCTCTTAGTGAGGAGACGAAAAATCATCCCAAACTGTTGACATGACAAGGCGACCGGATCCACTACTGTATCAGTAATGGTGATCTCCAAAGGTTCCTCATAACCCAAGGAAAAGCCCGAGAGACTTTCCCGGAGCTCCCTGATCGGAGAGCCCTGATCAGCCGACCCAAGCAACTGAGGTGATGGTTGAATTGGCAGAGGAGAGGCCATGATCCCAACCCTCATTTCAGGCGCGCGAAGGAAGGACCTCCTTCCGGGCATGCAGAAGCCGGGGTACCGGGATGGTACGAATGGCCAGGAGATGATTCAAAGTCGGGAGGGTGGCAGTCCCCACCAACGAGGACCAGGTCGCCCCTTCGGGAATTATCTGTTTTCCCACCAAAACCCCTATCTAGGGATAGAGCGATTGGGGGAGAAGTATATGGCCCCCACTTGGGAGGGCGGCCTCGTCGAGACTTCGGGAGCAGTTGGGTCGGAGACAGTACACCAGGGTCATAGGCCACAATCGCCATAGATGCTGTGTGCAGCATGGATGGCGGCAGAACCTTCGATAGATCATGCGGCAAAGGTTTCAACAGGTCCTGCGATGGAGGAGGAGGAGAGGCCAACGACAAGTGATAGGGATTTCTCTTCCACATCTCTATTACATGCCTCACAAAGGAGTGCGAAGGGCATGGCGGGACACCTTACATCACTTTGGTGATGCAGACGGTTGGCGTGATGGGTGCAGGGGGTAGGCCTGTTGTAGGGACCAACACCAGCGACGATGCAACCTTGACAGGAGAATCCTCCGTGCGGATTGGTTCGGCACGTTGCTCAAAGTAGACAGAGATTCGGGAGCACATGTTTAGGGTTTGGTTTAGGGGTTGCTCTCGACAGGGAGAGAGAGAGAGAGAATTTCTTCAACTTGGTTGAAAATTTGATTGTTAGTAAAATGTGTTTTGGACTTTTCACACTTTTGTATGGAGAATTAAGTGAAAAGTAACGGTGGATACTAAATTAAAAATAAATTTTTTTTAGTGTAGTTAAAGAAGAAGAAAAAAACAGTTTAGAGTATAATATTGATACTAAAACTTTTGCAGGGTACCAATCTGAAATTTTTCCTAAATTCTGTATCAACAACATCGATACAATTTTTCATGTTGGAGTAAACTTTATTAACAAAAATCAATGGATCATTTACATTTTTAAGTGTTAATACATTTATTTCTTGAACGATTTGATCACGAATACTCTAAAAGGTGTTACAAAAATATGTATAAAAATTCTCATTGTTAGGTTTTACAGGTTCCTTAATGGAGAAGAGCTCTGCTAGGTTTTTGCGGCGCCTTGCCGCGCCTCACCCCAACCCAGTCTCCACCCTTCCCGGTGTAGTTCTGGTCCCTCGTCTTCGCTGCCATGGCGTTCTCCCCGCTCCTCTTCCTCTTATGTTGCTGCTAGGCCGGGATTAAAGGATCTCCCCTCTCTGCGAGGTAACCTACCTTGGTCCTCTTCGTCGACGATTCATCCTTCTTTTCAGGCACTACTTCCGCAACCGCTACTAAAGCAGCCATCACTGTCCCCACCTCCTTGGCCTCCACCGAGGCATACGAGGGAGAGGAGGAGCCAAGGACATGGTTGGAGCAAGGCATGGTGGAGGCGTAACCCTAGAAGTCGTGCCGCCCGGGAGAGGAGTAGCCAGAGCAAGGTTGTGGAAAATTTGGACCGGCGAACTAGGGTTTAGAGGAAGGAGGGCGGGAGGGAGTTACTTGGAGAAGAAGCAACCGAGGAAGTCAACCAACCGTCAAGCCACTTGGAGCCGTCGACGTCCCTACAACCGCCGCCGCCATGCCTACTGAACAGGAAATCGAGAATTTCCCTAAGGAGGGGAGCATCAGGGACTGGCCTTGGGAGGGGGTCCCTAGACGATGTTTTGCCTCCCACCATCACCATTACCGTCGAGGTCTCTGATATCCGGTACCCCGTTCCCCCATCCATATTCTGTCCTTGCCCATGGGGCACCAATTCAAAACCGTCGAGGACGATTCTACTGTGAAAACTGAAAAGAATAGCGAACATTCTTAAATGTTCTTCCCCCGTTCTTTGTGGTAAGAGAGTCTCTGATGCACTTTATTGTCATTATACAATTTGATTAATGAAATTTCGTACCTTTCGTTAAAAAAAATCGGTATAAAAAAGAGCTTTAGATGGAAAAAGAAAGTCCAAACACACAATAAAATTTAAAATTATCATAATTATTCTAAATAATTTTTTAGCTCGTAAAATATCAACCCCGAAAATGACTTAAAGTGTTATGTTGTCTAAAATTTTCTGGGGCAAGGAGAACAACTGCTTCCCATCCCATATCCACCTGGCCTCTAAAGGTGACGATAGGTGCATGTTTTTATAATATAAATCATTTTTCTAATGGGATATAATAAAATAGTTATAATAATAACATAGAACATCGTAGATGTTCAAGTAAAGATGTTTATAATACTATTACAGTTGACTTGCTGAAAAATAAACTGGCACATTAATGCAGAAGGATGACACCCTTAAATTACTTTCGTGTCTTTAGTGATCGTCAATCACTGTTCTAAAAATTCCGTCTTGAGTGTTGTTTAGGAGCCCGCCTAGGCCTAGTCGATCCGTCTAACCGTCTCGAACAATTTTATATAGTATACTGAGTAAGTTAAAATAATTAGATGGGCATGTAGAGTTGTTTTGTGTTGATTATATTAGGAGTTATGTTTATTTTTAGGTATTTTAAATATTTGTTTTTATTTTTAATATAACAAAATTTATATTTTGTTTTTAACGAATCCTATTAATCTCTGAATGTCTTATCTACCTGATTAGCACGACTTTTAAAACCTTGTCGTCAATATTGTCTATTAATAAATATCCCTCGTAAATGTGAATTTTATTTTACAATAATTTGAGAAAAAATGAAAGCCACCTCGTCAAAATTGAAAAAAGAAAAAAAAATAGTTATTAGAGGTTCTAGAAATAGTGGTGGTTTGTGGACAGAACCACGTGGGCTTGGGGATATTATTGTCGGGGCATGGAACGGACGGTCCTGATTGGATGGATGGCAAGCGTGGAGAAACCGTATACATGTGATGTTTGCCCTGCATTTAATTTCTTTTTTGCCTCGTAACCTTAAAGGACAAAGCATTCGTTGATTGAGGGACCCGCACGGCCCACCGTTCGCTGGACCGATGTTGGCCGTTCAATACGGTTCATGATCGCGTTTAGATGTATTAAGGTTTAGGGTTTAAATTCACGTATGAGACAAATAATATCAAGATTCATATAGTTTAGTTTCTACGTCAATTACTTTCAGTTATTAATAACAGTAGCATGTATTGAGTCATATCTGGAAGTCAACTAAATCATTGCAATAAGAAATTTGGCCTGTTTACGTGAACTACATAACGTGTATATCCAATGATTGCGGCGTTGATGTTTAAATATTAATCTATGCTATAGATGTGGATCGTATGGACAAAGATAACGAATAAAACCAAAAATTTATGACATATGAAGGTGGATCCAACTTCCAAAAATCTATAATGATATTATATTAAACGGAAGTATTTGAGGTCACAACATTAAATGAGCATGGAGAAACCACTTGCTTGGACAAGGTGCACGACATTAAATGGGCATCGGAAAACCAAAACCACATGTGTGTTGGGATGACTGTTGTTTGTGCTATCAATTGTTTATTTGGACAAGGTTGTTTACGTTAGGAAAACATTCGTACCCATAACGTATTGTAACAAAAGTGTTGGACAAAAGTGAGAACGAGTCAATTTGGCGTTTAACTTTTTATTGGGTTGGTTCATTGTAGAATTATAAAAGAAATTAGTTTTGTATTTTAGGAAGTGAAAACTTTCCAATGAGATATCACGAGGTTTAAACAGGTTTGAGGTGAATAAGAAATTAAAACTAAAAGATCATTCAATTATTGAGAAAATGTACGTGGAAAAATGCATTATTCATACAAGTCCTATATAAAAAAGATTATCAAGTTTTTCTTAAGTTTATTTAGAGAACATTCCTTAACATACTTGAGTTTTTTAGAGGTAAGACATTTTCTCGCGCACAATTGCAGGAGGGTGCAAATTCAGAGTTCGGATAATCGAACAGGCTTGTACTTCATGTGTGGGTCGTGAATGTTGTTCTAGATTTAGGCCCGTGTGTGAGCTATGTTTTCTTCGGTCTGTAC
Organism: Erodium maritimum; assembly: GCA_963921825.1. Classification (NCBI taxonomy): domain Eukaryota; kingdom Viridiplantae; phylum Streptophyta; class Magnoliopsida; order Geraniales; family Geraniaceae; genus Erodium; species Erodium maritimum. Next base: position 24,429,826 of record OY997590.1, read on the forward strand.
TAAACTCAACTCTCACTCTTTTCCCTATTTAAGGTCTACTATCACTACTGCTGAAAAGGTCTTGATGGAATCATCTGATCTGTAGCGTAGGTTAGGCTATCCGTCAACAGGGTTCTTCGCCAACGGATCCATTCGTCGCCAAGATTCGTCGGTCAGGTCTCGTCGGTGTACTATTTGGAAGACAGATACAGGTTTCCGTATGTGGGGTGGATTTCCTCAGCCACGGATCTCATCCGTAGGTCAAGTTTTCAAGTTTCCCGACGGATAGTATCCGTAGGTGGGGTTTTTTGGCTTTACCTACGGATACCTTTGCCACAGATTGCATCTGTAGGTAAAGTTTGTGACTTTACCTACGGTTACCTTTGTTACGGATGGTACCCGTAGCTACGTTTCTAGCTTTACCTACGGATACCTTGGCCACGAAAGCTATTTGTGGCTAAGGTTGTTAGGTCCCAAGGAATCAATCTAGGGGGGGGGGGGGGGGGGGTTAATAGATTGATTACAAAATATAGCAACTTAAAAATAAATTTGGAAATTTAAACAACAAGCAAAGATAGCAAGATAGAGAAAGCCAAGACAAGATATACGTGGTTCACAACTCTCCTTAGAGTTGCTACGTCCGCACTAAAGAACTCACTTAGAGTTCAGCCTTTTACTAACTTATAGTAAATGTTACAAAGTCTCACAAGAACAAATCTTACAAGTTACAACACCAAATGAGAACCAAGAACAAATCTTGCAACTACTACAACACTTTGCAAGAACAAATCTTGCAACCAACTACAACACCCTTTTCTAGCCTACAAGGCCAATTACAATAGAAGATATTGAGGTCAACTCACCAAGAGTCAACAATACAACGTGTTTAATCTTGCATAGAATAAACACAATGCCTCAATTACAATCAAGATATAAAGATGAAGTACAAAGAAGCTATATATGATTTCAAGATATGTAAGGCTTAGTTCAAGATGATTTTGAGAGAAGAGGATTTCAAAATAGTTTACAAAGAGAGCATAACTTGTTCAAGAAGAGATATAACAATAAGAATTTATGTTTTTCAAAGATCAAAAGATATGAAACTATTAGTTCATGACTTTGAAAACAATTTCTTGAACAAAGAAGAATAAAGCTCTCAAGATGACTTTTCTCTCAAAGATGAAGAAGAACTTTGTGCTGAATTTTTGTAGAGAAGGAGTAGAAGTGTGTTGTCTTAAAATGAAGAAACAAATGAGGGATTTTATAGACAAAAACTTGGCACTTGATAATTCAAAAAAAAGTTGTTGGAAGAAATACTTGAGTGCAAAGTCAAGTGGCATATCTTGACAAGAAATGTCCTCAACACATTTCAAGATTGAAAAGATGACTTCTCTCTTTCCAAAATCAATTTGAATGAATAAAAAAGGATTAAATAATAAAGAGAAATCATATTTTTGAATAAGGGAAGAGAGATTGAGTGATGTGCTAGCCAAACCATATCTTAATGATCATACTTACAAGAATCCTATTGGTAGGACTTGAACCCTTTCAAAGTAGACATTTTGAATCTTCCATAGCCTTACTTGATCATCATTGAAGGTCTGAAAATGTCCTTGGAGATTTAAATTCCGTGCACAACTTCATTGGACACAAGTAGATGATGAGCATGCTTGCTGCCAGAAATTTCAACTTTGACCTTTGCTTGTTCAAATGAACATAACTTTTTCCACAAGAATCCAAATAAAGTAAGGTCAGTTGGGTTAGAAAATAGACTCATATATATTTCCAATGGTATAGCATAGGCCTATTATTACCTAGTAGATAATTACAGTTTAATCAAGAAAGACAGCCAAGAAAATTTGTTTTACCTGTTCTGGCAGATTTGATGTCTACTCACTTTTCTGTCCATTACTCTCTTATGGAGTATGCAAGTGGAGAACCAATTTGTTCATTATAAAGTATACTCATATAGGTTTCTAAAACATCAAAGAAATCGTAATTTGATATGATTTTTCAAAGTTACCTCAAATACAACCAAAGTTGTTGTCTTGAAAAATCCGAAAATCACATGTATAAAAAATATAAGAACTTTTGTAAAATGAGTTTGGTTTGAAACAATAAACATATGGAAGAGTTATTTGATCTTGAATAAATATATGTATACTTGTCATCATCAAAACACATAGATTATTATTCTCCCCCTTTTTGATGATGACAAACACACTAAATATAAGCACAATTCAAGATAATCAAATAAGGAAATCTCAAGTAACATTTTAAAATCTCCCCCCTAACACTAAGCTCCCCCTTAGTGAAAGAGTTATATTTTTTTTCTCCCCCTTTTGGAATCATCAAAACACTTTTTTGTAAAAAAATTGAAAGAAAAAGATTACTTCACTTCGGAGGCATCAATCAAGCCAATTTCTCCCCTAATTTTTATGAAAGAAATCGAATCAAGGGGTTTTGTAAAATTATCGGCTAGTTGATCACTACTAGGAACACATTTCATATCGATAAAACCTTTTTGCACACAATCACGTAAAAAGTGATGTCTAATTTCGATATGTTTTGTTCTAATATGATGCACGGGATTTGAAAAGAGATTAATTGCGGAAGTATTATCACACATAATAGGAATAGAATCAAACTCTTGGTTGCTTCATCCAAAGATCTTGAGTGCAACACATATCCGCCGAAATGTACTCCGCTTCGGCCGTTGATAATGCAACACTATTTTGCTTCTTTGAAAACCAAGAGACCAAACAATTTCCAAGAAATTGACACGTTCCGGATGTGCTTTTCCTATCATCCAAAGAACCCGCATAATCAGAATCAGAAAATCCAACTGAATTAACATTAGAATTTTTAGGATAAAATAGAGAAAGATTGAGAGTCTCCCTTAAATATCTCAAAATTCGCTTCACGGCGGTGAGGTGTGACTCTTTTGGACTACTTTGAAATCTTGCACATAAGCATGTGGAAAATTGGATATCCGGTTGATGTGGACATAAATTGCATCGATTCTAGATGTTTTTAGCCCACATTCTTAAGCATTTTAGTCCCGAGATTGTATAATTTGGACCACTTTTCTCTCGTTAATCGTATTGTGTCTCTTATTATGTTTTGTAGGTGATTTGATATAAAAAGGGGCTAAAATAGAGGAAAACCCGGTTTTAGGACTTCTAGAAGCTGGCTGATCTTGGGAAAAGCATAACTTCTTCATACGAACTCCGATTGCCTTGAATTTCATGTTAAATCAAAGGGAATTCAGAGATCTACAACTTTCGTCAAGGGCCCAAAGCCGTTCCGGCCCTCTATCAGGCCCGCGCGAGGCTTGCAAACTTCCAGACGGGTTTCCTACTTAAAAAAGGAAATTTTCCTATTCCAAATCCGAATTTGAGAAGGAAAAGAGGGTCTTGAAGTCCTATAAATAGAAGAGCACGAATTTAAAGAGAAATAACTTGTTTTTGGGACAATCCTAGAGAGCTAGAAGGTGGAGATTGGTGAACTTTGAAGCTTGAAGGAAGAAGAGCAACTTGGGAAAACTTTGTAGGAGAAGAGAGTGCTTGAATTCAACCATTGTAATTCTACATTGGTATTGTATTTCCACTACTCTTTCAATATGATGATTGCTTATGAATGTTTTTCTTCATCTTCTTCTTCTTCTTCTTCTTTCTCCATGAGTAGCTAAACTCCATAATCTAGGGTTATGGGGGAGTAGAGATTTACTTTCCAATGTATTGAATGTATGAATGAATATTGTGTTGGTTGATTTGATTTAGGGTTTGTATTAGATTTGAACTTAATGCTCTATCTCCCGGGTAGGCCTGATAGAAGGAGGGAATTGCAATATGACACTTGTGAGAGGTGGGTTGTAATTAGGTCAGAAATCTTATACAAATTGGGTTTAAATCTAGACTAGTGATAGCTAGGTTAACACGATTGCAATAACCATAGGGTTCAAACCGAAAGTTAGAAATTATCAAAGAACGTAATGCTTTGGGTCTCTCTACATCCTGATTCGTGAGAGCTGGGTGGTTAGATTCCATTAGGGTCCGAAACAACGTGAGGAGTTAGGACTAGTTTGAGAGATAATTCGTTGCCCCTAAAATCAGACAACTTCACAGTATTCATCGTCATTTAAATGCATTGGAATTGGTCTCTATGAACCCAAAAACCTTAGATTATCTTTTTCTCTTATTCTAATCTCTTCGGTTTTACCTAAATACTTGTTCACCTTTTAATTACTTATTTACATTTGCATAATCTTTTAAAACCCAAAACCATCTTTTTAACGAAACAGCTTAACTACGAACTTCAAATAGGAATTTCTTGTCTTGTGCTCCCTTGGGTACGATAATCCGGAATTAAAAATCCCGAAAATACTACTTGACGACCAGTACGCTTGCCGTGTCCTTTTCTGTGCTAAAAACGCAGGGCGTCAAGTTAATGCTACTTGCCGTCAAATACAAAAGACTTCCAATCATTCCTCTATACTTCGTTTGATCCACACTCTTTCCATCTTCATCTTTGCTCAACTTCTCATTCGTACTAGTAGGAGTTTTGACACCTTTTTTGCCATCAATGTTGTACTTCTTGAGTAACTCCTTGATATATTTGGTTTGAGAAATGTAGATACCATCCTTGACTTGCTTTATTTGAAGACCAAGGAAGAAAGTAAGTTCTCCTATCATACTCATCTCAAACTCACTTGTCATTAGTGCTTCAAAATCCTTGCACATAAGATGATTAGTAGATCCAAAAATAATATCATCAACATAAATTTGAACCAAAAGAATATCATCATCCTTGTGTTTAATAAAAAGGGTTGTGTCTACCTTTCCTCTTGAAAAACCATTGCCAATCAAGAAAATATTTAACCTTTCATACCAAGCTATTGGTGCTTGTTTCAATCTGTTAGTCATATTATTTCCTAATCAGCATACTATTTGGTTTTATCCATGTAACTCCTGTTGTAACCTGTTGTAACCGTTCATGTCTGTAACCTCTCATAACCAACTGTTGTAATACTCTATATATATACGAAGCAGAGGCATGGCAAGGCATGCATGCATTTACAAATAATGACATGGTATTAGAGCTTAACCATATGATTGTTTTGCTTCTCTTTTTCACATGAGCCATGTCTCTTAACAACACTGAAGAATCAGAAACCACCAGCAATCTCCAACCTCCATAGTCTCGTCCAAATCTTCATCCCGTCTTCACCGTCTCTAACATCCAAAACAAGATACGCACCCTCGATGGTCAACGTGTTACTTATACTCAATGGGTCAAGTTATTTCTCTTGCATTGTAAAGCCTATAAAGTGACATCCCACATTGATGGTACCCCGCCTCCTGTCGCCATTGATCCCGACTATGACTCTTGGTGCGAGATTGACGCCCACGTCCTTCAATGGGTTTATGGCACTGTGTCCGATGAACTTTTGAATCGCATCCTCGAATCGGACTCCTCTGCACATGCTGCTTGGACATGCCTCAAGAACCACTTTCAAAATAACAGAGGTTCTCGGGCTGAAGCATTAGAACATGAATTCAACACACTTACTCTTGCTGCTCAAACTTCTCTCAATGCTTACTGCCAACGCCTTAAGGACCTCGCCGAACAACTTCACGATGTGGGTAGCAATGTCGATGATCAAAGACTTGTACTTCAATTGGTGTGTGGCCTTCCACAAGAATTCGATGTTGTCGGAGCATACATCAACCAAACACTTCCCACATTTGATACCGCACGAAGCATGCTACAACTTGAAGAACAACTCCGCTCGGCACGACCCGACATTAGCCAACCCACGACTCTCACTGCATCCTCTTCGCCTCTTTACTCCACTCGCCAACGGGGCTTTCGACCTCGGAACTATGGCCCTCCCCGACACCAAGGATGGACACTAAGAGGCCTCCAACGCAGTCCATATCGTGGTCAACTGAATCCTAGGCCATGGACTGCTCCAAGAACATTCGTCTGTTCCATTGCACCACCGTACTCTCGGCCCACCACTTGGTCATCACAACCATGGACTAAGGAATGGACTCCTCCACCATGTCCCTATCCTACTCAACCAGGTTGGGCTTCCCCGTGGCAACCTGAAGCACCTCGGACACGTCCGTCTCGATCCTCCATGGCGTCACCCTCTTTGGACAATGCTGAAGCAAATGTCACCACTAGCTCTCAGTGCTCTCAATTTGGTCAAGCTTTACCTGCTTCATCTTCTAATCACAGTGATGGTTCAGAATGGTATATGGACACAGCAGCAACAAACCATCTAACCTCCAAGGCAAGTAATCTCTTCCCACCATTAAATCAAAGCAATATTAACTCAATTTATGTAGGTGACGGCAACACAATTCAGGTTCATGGCTCAGGCAACACCACCAATCCCACACCCAATCACTCTCTTTCATTGCCTCAAGTTTTATATACCCCTGCTATTATCAAAAGCTTAGTCTCTGTTCGTAAGTTTACAAAAGACAATAATGTATCTGTGGAATTTGATGCTTTTGGTTTTTCCATTAAGGACCTGCGCACTGGCAAGATCGTCTTGAGGAGCAATAGCAACAGTGATCTATACCCCATCCTTCCTACACCCAGATCAAATCCTGCAAGTGCTCATCTTACATCCACCTCTCCTGACTATTAGCACAACCGTCTTGGCCACCCGGGTAGACATATTATTCACAACCTCCAGCAAAAATCTCTTATTCCTAGTACTCATAGTATATTTCCAACTACTTGTAACTCTTGTCAAATTAGCAAAAATAAATGGTTGCCTTTTTATGACTCATCATCTAACACCCTCTCTATATTTGATCTCATTCACAGCGATCTATGGACATCCCTCATCTCTCGTACAAACGGATATAAATATTATATGGTTCTTCTTGATGATTTTTCAAATTATGTTTGGGTATATCCTCTTAGATACAAATCTGAAGCTTTCACCAAATTTTCTCAATTTTATGCATACGTTCATACCCATTTTGGGCGCCGCATCAAAACGTTTCAATGTGATCTAGGTAAGGAGTTTGACAATACACCATTTCACACCTTTGCCAAGACTAATGGGTTCCAGTTTTGGTTTTCATGTCCTCAAACGTCGCCCCAAAATGGAAAAGCAGAGAGAATGTTACGTCGTCTCAACGACATCGCCTTAACTATCCTCCATCAAGCATCTTTACCCTCACATTTTTGGGTCGAAGCTATACTCACTGCTACTTACCTCCACAATATACTTCCATCCAAGACACTTCACTATCGCACCCCCATGTCCATTCTCTTCCTCAAACACCCCACCTATGAACATCTTCGTACATTCGGATGTCTTTGTTTTCCCAACTTGTCGGCCAAACGTAAACACAAACTGGATCCACGCTCCTCAAGATGTGTCTTCCTAGGCTACCCGGATAATTTTCGCGGGTACAGGTGCTTGGATTTATCTACAGGTAAAACTCATATTTCACGTCTTGTTGTTTTTGATGAAAACTCTTTTCCTTATACGTCCATCTCTACACCACCTATAGACACATACTCCTTCCTCCACCATGACAACTCATCCTTTCCTGTGTCCTTATATGATCATATCACTTCCATAACTCATATCCCTCCCTCTACAGATCATATCACACCTACGCACACAGAGCCCACAGTTCCTATTTCACTTATGCAGCCTTTACCCAATACTAAACACGCAGAGCCCACCTCTCCTACACACATGCTACAACCATTGATTCATTCGGACCATAATACTTCCCTTTCAACACCTACGATTTCCAATCCATCACCATCCATTGAAGTCCCATCACCTTCAGTACCTCCTCGCCATCATATGATTACTCGATCAAAACATGGCATCCTACGCCTTACGTCTCGCCTTAACCTTCACGTCACCACTATTTCTCCTATTCCCAAATCACCTCACGTTGCTTTGCATGACCCGAATTAACTCATCCTTTCCTGTGTCCTTATATGATCATATCACTTCCACAACTCATATCCCTCCCTCGACAGATCATATCACACCTACGCACACAGAGCCCACAGTTCCTATTTCACTTATGCAACCTTTACCCAATACTAACCACACAGAGCCCACCTCTCCTACACACATGCTACAACCATTGATTCATTCGGACCATAATACTTCCCTTTCAACACCTACGATTTCCAACCCATCACCATCCATTGAAGTCCCATCACCTTCAGTACCTCCTCGCCATCATATGATTACTCGATCAAAACATGGCATCCTACGCCTTACGTCTCGCCTTAACCTTAACGTCACCACTATTTCTCCTATTCCCAAATCACCTCACGTTGCTTTGCATGACCCGAATTGGGCTGCCGCCATGCATGATGAGTACCAAGCTTTGATTAACAATGGAACATGGGAATTGGTCCCTCCACCCATGAACTCTCCGGTCATCCGGTGTATTTGGTTGTTCAAACACAAATTTCATGCGGATGGCTCGTTACACCGATATAAGGCTCGTCTCGTCGTAAATGGAAAGACTCAACAGGTTGGGATCGATTGTGAGGACACTTTTAGTCCCGTGGTTAAACCAACGACTATCAGAACAATTCTTAGTCTCGCCGTATCACGTTCTTGGCTGATCCGTCAATTGGATGTGAAGAACGCGTGTCTCCATGGCGACTTGAATGAAACGGTATATATGTTTCAACCTCCTGGTTTTACTGATCCCGCTGCTCCTAATGCCGTATGTCGTCTTCGAAAATCACTATATGGCTTGAAACAAGCCCCGAGGGCTTGGTACTAAAGATTTGCATCCTTCATCATCTCTCAGGGATTTCGTAGCAGCTTATGTGATACATCATTATTTATATTTCATCATGATACTGATAATGCTTATTTACTTCTTTATGTTGATGATATAGTGTTGACGGCTTCCTTAGATGCTTTACTCAACAGGCTTATTGCCTCACTGTCTCACGAATTTGCTATGACTGATCTGGGGTCACTAAGCCAATTTTTGGGTATCTCTGTTCAAAAACATTCAGGTGGTCTTTATTTGACGCAGCACAAATATGCTTTGGATATCCTTGACAGAGCTCATATGACACATTGCAATCCTTCCTCTACACCGGTCGACACCGCCTCTAAACTTAGTGGCTCGTCCGACCCGCCCGTTGCCGATCCTTCCAGTTACAGGCAGCTAACGGGTGCTCTTCAGTACCTTTGTATAACTCGCCCCGATCTTTGTTATGCTGTGCAACAACTCTGTTTATTTATGCATGATCCACGTGAAAATCATATTCGTTTCCTCAAGAGAGTTCTTCGCTATGTCAAGGGTTCTTCCTCGTTGGGACTTCATATCACTCCTACTTCATCGTTGACAATTACAGCATATTCCGACGTCGACTGGGCTGGGTGTCCAGATTCTCGTCGTTCGACTTCCGGTTTTTGTGTATTTATTGGTTGCAACCTCGTGTCTTGGTCATCCAAGAGGCAACCCACGGTCTCCCGTTCCAGCGCGGAGGCTGAATATCGAGTTGTCGCCAATGTTGTGGCCGAGACGACTTGGCTCCGCAACCTCTTGTACGAGCTCTGTGTTCCCGTCACTCAGGCCTCTATTGTGTTTTGCGATAACTTGTCGGCTGTTTATCTTTCTTCTAACCCAATTCAACATCAAAGGACAAAGCATGTGGAACTCGATGTCCACTTCGTCCGAGAGAAAGTCCATATTGGTGAGGTTCGTGTTCTACATGTTCCGGCTGCTTATCAATACGCTGACATATTCACTAAAGGCTTGCCTCGGCATCTCTTTGACCGCTTTCGTTCCAGCCTGTGCGTCCGTGAGCCTCCCGCTCCGGCTGAGGGGGAGTGTTAGTCATATTATTTCCTAATCAGCATACTATTTGGTTTTATCCATGTAACTCCTGTTGTAACCTTTTGTAACCGTTCATGTCTGTAACCTCTCATAACCAACTGTTGTAATACTCTATATATATACGAAGCAGAGGCATGGCAGGGCATGCATGCACTTACAAATAATGACACAATCCATATAGTGCCTTCTTGAGCTTGTATATATGATTGGGTTTTGAGTAATCTTCAAAACCGGGAGGTTGAGCTACAAAAACTTCCTCATTTATTAGTCCATTCAAAAATGCGGATTTAACATCCATTTGAAATAAAATAAAATCTTTAAAACAAGCAAAAGATAGAAGGATTCTTATCGATTCAAGACGGGCAACCGGTGCATAAGTCTCGTCATAGTCAATTCCTTCTTCTTGTGAGTATCCTTGAGCTACTAGTCTAACCTTGTTTCTCACCACTTCTCCATCTTCATTGAGCTTATTCCGAAACACCCATTTTGTACCAATTATGTTCTTTTCTTTCGGAATTGGAACTAAATCCCATACCTCATTTCTTGTGAATTGATTGAGTTCTTCTTGCATTGCTTCAATCCAACAAGCATCTTCTAGAGCCTCACCAATATTTTTAGGCTCTACTTGGGAGATGAAGGCCGTTTCAACATTTATCTTATGTTGACTCCTTGTCTTGATTTTATCTTCCACATCTCCAATAATTTTTTCCTTTGGATGAGAAGATTTGTACTTGAAAGATTTAGGAAGTTCCTTTGGTTTCTCCCCACCCTCTTCTTGGACTTTCTTGGTAATGTCAAGAACAACTTGATCTTCACCATCATCACTTGCATCTTGAACTAGAGGTTGTCTTGGAAGCTCGCTTTCATCAAACTTAACATGGATGGATTCTTCCACCACTTGAGATCTCCGGTTATAGATGCGATAAGCTTTGCTTTTTGTTGAGTAACCAAGAAATATACCTTCATCGGACTTAGGATCAAGTTTATCCAATTGGTCATTTGTGTTCAAAATATAACACCTACACCCAAACACTTTGAAATAACTTATATTAGGTGCTCTACCATGCCATAATTCATAAGATGTCTTACCCAAACTTGGCCTTAAGTGTGAACCGTTGGTAATATAGCATGCGATGTTAACCGCTTCGGCCCAAAAGTACTTTGGAAGGTTGAACTCATTCAACATTGATCTACTCATCTCTTGCAAAGTTCGGTTCTTCCTCTCCACTACACCATTTTGTTGAGGAGTCCTTGGTGCGGATACTTCATGTTTGTAACCTTGTGCATCACAATACTTTTCAAGATCACCCATAAACTCACCTCCTCTATCACTTCTTACCTTGATGATTCTATCCCCCTTTTCATTTTCTATTCTTCTACACAACTTAACAAACTCGTTACAAGCATCACTTTTATGAGCAAGAAATAATGTCCAAGTATAACGAGTATAATCATCTACAATAACAAAAACATAATGTTATCCACTTAAACTAGCTACACCAATATCCCCATACAAATCCATATGAAGTAATTGTAGATGTTTGGTAGTGGAAATTTCACTTTTAGGTTTAAATGAGCTTCTTGTATGTTTACCTTTCATACAAGCACCACATAAAGTCATTTTGTCAACATTGATTGATGGTAGTCCATGAACTAAAGACTATTTTGAAAGCTTTTTCAAAAGTTTTGCTCCAATATGGCCTAATCTTCTATGTCATAAGGTTTGAAAATCATTTCCCACAATAAAACATTTAACATTTTGAATATGCATGTCTCCAAGAGTTGCAACATAAACATTTTCAAATCTTTTTTGCTTCAAAAATAATTTTATCATAAGATTTAACAACACATTTAAATTTATCAAAAGTAACCGTCAAAACATTGTCACAAAGTTGACTAATGCTAATAAGGTTTGCATTTAAACCTTCTACAAGTAAAACATGCTTGATAACGGGGTTAGGATCCTTACCAACGATTCCAATACCGGTGATTTTTCCTTGTCCCTTTCCAAATTTGACCATTCCTCCAATGCGGTTTGTAAGTGTATCGAATAGTGTACGGTCTCTGGTCATATGCCTTGAACACCCGCTGTCCATATACCATGTTCCTTATGTAACTTCTCCTTTGAGGCACGCTTTGAAGTCTCCATTTGTTTCTTACATCCACAAATACTCTTGATTGATATGGTACCCTTTCTTTGGGTCCTTTATGATTAGATTTCTTTTTCCAAACTTTATGACCCTTCTTCAAATCAACTTCTCTTTTTATTTTGCATTCAAAGTTAGCATGCCCAACAACACCACAATAAAAACATGTAATAGTTTTTTTTTTCATCTCATTTTTACTAACATGTGATGTAGTAGGCATATCAATTGTGGTTTGACAAGATAAATCATTATAACCAACACCACTTTTATCATGATAAGATTTTTGAGAGGATAATATACTATCAAGTTTAATGCTACCACAAGAAAATTTGTTGATATCATTTCTAAGCATAGCATTTTCCTTTTCAAGTTTCATGCATTTATCCTCATAATCACTTCTTATAGAAACTATTTCATTTTCAACTAAAGCTTTAGCTAATCTTTCTTCCTTGAGCATACTTTTCGACAATTTATTCTTGTTGATTAGTTTTTCAATAAATTCCTCCGAATCAAATTCATCAAGAGAGTTACAAGAACTTACCTCAATGTTGTCATCAATTGCCATGAGTGCTATAGCTTCCACTTCACCATTGGAGTTGTCATCTTCCGATCCGGAAAGAAAATCATCTCAAGTTTCCGCCTTCATAGCTTTCATGGGCTTCTTTCCTTGTCGCCTTTTTTCTTTCTTTTCTTCATCTTTCTTTACCGGACAATCCACAATGAAATGATCTTTGCTACCACACTTGTAGCACTTATAGTTGTTGTTTTCTCTTGAGCTTTTGTCTTTGCATCTTTGGAGCTTTTTGTAGGAGGATACTTCTTTTGTGCTCTCCGCATTCTTTGGTACTTCCTATAGCTTTTCACGAACATTGCAACTTCATCTTCTTCATCATCATCTTCCGAGTCATCGTTGGAATTTGCCATCAAACCCAAAGTTTTCTTTGGTTTAGTCTCTTCAAACTTTTTCATAGCCATCTCATGGGTAAGTAGATTTCCCAAGAGTTCTTCAAATTCGACCGACTTGATATTTTTCACTTCATTTATGGCCGTCACCTTTGGTTGCCACTCCTTTGGTAGACTCCTAAGAATCTTGTCCACTTTTTGTTTGTTAGTAAAAGTAGTATCAAGAAGTGCAAGACGACTTACAATGTTGTTGAATCTTTCACTCATTGAATGAATGCTCTCTCCGGATTGCATCTTGAAAGAGTCATATTCTTCAAGTAACATATCTATCTTTGCCTCTTTGACTTGAGAAGTCCCTTCATGAGTAACTTTAAGTTTCTTCCAAACTTCATAAGCCGTTTTGGAACCAACCACTCTTGAATGCTCATTTTGATTTAATGAACATAAAATAATGGATAAAGCCTTCTTGTTTTGAGACATCTTCCTCTTGTCTTCCTTGTTGAACTCTTTCATTGACTTTTCTACTTCTTCTCCATTTTCATTCTTCATGGTTGGAATAAATGGCCCTTCGGAAGTAATTTCCCATAGATCATAATCAATGCTTTGAAGATGTATCTCCATTCTATACTTCCAATGGGAATAATTTGACCCATCAAATAGTGGAGGCTTGTTTTGTGAAATGCCACAAAAGAAAGGAAGAGTTGTGTTGCTTGAGCTTGACATTTGGATCTTTAACACCTAACCTGAAAATTTAACCAAGTATTAGTAGTGTAGAAGCTCTGATACCAATTGTTAGGTCCCAAGGAATCAATCTAGAGGGGGGTGAATAGATTGACTGCAAAATATAGCAACTTAAAAATAAATTTGGAAATTTAAACAACAAGCAAAGATAGCAAGATAGAGAAAACCAACAAAAGATATACGTGGTTCACAACTCTCCTTGGAGTTGCTACGTCCACACTAAAGAACTCACTTAGAGTTCGGCCTTTTACTAACTTATAGTAAATGTTACAAAGTCTCACAAGAACTAATCTTACAAGTTACAACACCAAATGAGAACCAAGAACAAATCTTGCAACTACTACAATACTTTGCAAGAACAAATCTTGCAACCAACTACTACACCCTTTTCTAGCCTACAAGGTCAATTACAATAGAAGATATTGAGGTAAACTGTAAGAACCACTCCTAGTCAACGCCAGTCAAATCTGCGAAAAACAAGAAAATTTAAAATTTTTGGACAGGCACTTAAATGAACCTAAATTTGACCCCGAGGGTCATACCGGACTTAAGTTGACCCCGATATCGACCAAAGTGAGTTCCGGGGGACTCAGGGCAACTTTCTGACCAATATGGGAAATATTGACTTTTCGCTAGAAAAGTCAACCGAGCGACATTTTGGTCCACTCGAGGTCCGCTTTGGATCCAAAAAGCTTAGCCGTCGTTGCAGCGGTCTTAGTTGAGCCGTTTCCTTGTAGCCCGTGAAGTTTCGTAATTTCTTGGAAAAAGTGCCCGTTCGGGGCCCGAAACGACCGAATTTCGCGAATCTGATTGGAAAATATCTAGAAGATATTTCCAAAAAGGTGTGGGACCCACTTGCCACATGTCACCAATATGGTGGTGTTAGGTTTGTTGGACAAGACAAGAGAAGACTACTTTTAGTGTTAGTTTTGTAATTATGTATTAGTTTTGATTTTTAAAACAAAACAAAAGGGGGATGAATTGGTATGTTCGGCCATTTTGTGAAAAAGGAAGAGAGTTTAGAGAGAGAAAAGAAGAGAGAAGAAAGGGAGAGAAAAGAGAAGAGGGTTGGAGGTTCTTGCCACTATTCACGAGCATCAAACCATTGGATCGTCTCAACGATAGAAGATTCAAGCTCACACCGTCATTCTCTACGGTGAGCACCTAACGGATTCTCGTTTTGTTAAGTTTAAAAGTTAGGGTTTGGTTTGAAATGGGTTGAAATTGGATGATTTGAGGTGTGGGGTTTGTTGGAGGTGTTTTGGAGCGAAGAAATAACGTTTTCCGGTGACCGGAGGCTCGGGGGGAGCTCCGGCCACCGTGTATGGTGGCTGGCCGGCCATGGAGTGGCTGGCCGGAGCTAGGGCCGGCACCACCATGGTGAGCCGGGCCCAAAGTGGCCCTAGCCACCCACGGCCAAGGTTGGCCGGTTGGGTCCCACGTGCTCGGGTGCTCGGGTTTCGTGTTTGGGTGGTTTAGGACGTTCCCGAGTCATTAATCTATACCCGGATCGAAATTTGGAATTAAATTGTGAAAGTTGTAATTGACGGGTTTAGAAACTTTAAACGCAAATTAAATTACTCGGAAGTCGGAACTCGATTCCGTCGAGTGCCTAGGAACCCTTGAATTATTCTAAAACCGTAGAAACGAAAACGGGAATTTTCGGATCCCCGGAAGGGCGTTTTCAAAACCCGGGCAGATTCGCCATGTCGGGCGAATCGGGCTTTTCCGGGTCCATTATTGACAATGTCGAGTAATTGGGAAGTTTGGGAGTGATTGACATTACCGGGATTGTGTTGGGGCGTTTAATTCTTTAAATTCGGGTTTCGCCTGCTTACTTAAAAAGTGTGTTAATTGTAATGATTGTAGACCGTGTCGCCTACCGTGGAAATAGGAGGCTAAGCGGGAATTATGGAGCTTTGTCGGAGTATGAGTATCGGGTTTGACACGCTTCAAGAGGTAGGGAAAAGTAGCCGGATTCGGCCCTGATTAGGGAAAGTTAACAGTAGAAATGCATGTGACACCGGGGTGTCGTGGGTTAAGTAAGTTTATCGAGTATTAGAAAGGCAGGCGACATCGGGTGGTGTCGTATGATACGAGCACGTATCGAACCATAGAAATGCATGTGACACTTAGTAGTGTCGTAGGAGCAGTGAACTTTCGATATTAGAACTACTGGAGGCATTCGGTTATGCCCGGAGGTTGATTGTGAGCCTGTTGATAATAGAACTGCTGGAGGCATTGGTTATGCCCGGAGGTTGATCGTGTAGTTGTGTCTTGGGTGGCCATGAGAACCCGTGTTTTACTGTTAGTGTCTTGGGTGGCCATGAGAGCCCGTGTTTTACTGTTGGTGTCTTGGGTGGCCATGAGAGCCGTGTTTTACTGTTGGTGTGTCTTGGGAGGCCGTGAGTGCCCGCGGGGTTGTTGAGCCCGTGTTTTACTATTGGTGTCTTGGGTGGCCATGAGAGCCCGTGTTTTACTGTTGGTGTCTTGGGTGGCCATGAGAGCCGTGTTTTACTGTTGGTGTGTCTTGGGAGGCCGTGAGTGCCCGTGGGGTTGTTGAGTCTGTGAGTTATTGTCGGTGTGTCTTGGGTGGCCATGAGTGCTCGTGGGGTTGTTGAGCCCGTGAGTTACTGTTGGTGTGTCTTGGGAGGCCGTGAGTGCCCGTGGGGTTGTTGAGCCCGTGAGTTACTGTCGGTATGTCTTGGGTGGCCATGAGTGCCCGTGGGGTTGTTGAACCCGTGTCTTACCGTTGGTGTCTTGGGTGGCCATGAGTGCCCGTGGAGTGTTGAACCGGTCTTGTTGCTGTTTGTTGAACTTTGCTTGTGATTTTGATTATGATTGCCTGAGGTTAGTGACCCGACTTTGTGTCGGGAAGTTGCGTGGAGGTTGGCTGGCTTACCTGACATGGATCGGTAAAGTGGAGCATTCTTTGGCTAGCCTGGCCTGACGGGGATCGGCAGGTTGAGCATTCTTAGGCGATGGAGGGTTGCTCCCCTTCCGACTAGCTATCGGAAAAGTAGCTCGGTATATCGCCAACATGTCGACCGCCTGGAGCCTGACAGGGATCGGTAAAGTGCGTGGGGCAGGCTCGAGCCCAGCCGATTAGCAACCGGCACTGAGCAGCTGACTGGAGTGCGATCCTTTGTGGTCTTGTTTGGTGTGCGATCCTTTGTGATCTTGGGTGTTGCGTGGTTGTCTTTTGTGTCCTTGGAAGAGGTCGTGATCGTTGTGTCGGGTCTACAGCACGTGTCCGAGCGTTGAGTAGGTTGAGGAAAGTGACGGTTTGTGTGTCAGTCGGGTTACTCGAGTTTGGGGATTGTAGTCCCCGGTGTTGGGTTTGGTGTTGGTGTTACCGGCATTGTCTGCTAAGTATGCCGTAGTCAGTCTGTTATCCGTGGTGGTGAGTGAACGCTCACCCCTAGCTGCTTTTCCTACAGGTACCGGTCGCGGGATGGACTAGGTGAGCTTCCGAAGCTTGAAGAGCTAGGAGCGGGAGTACGGGTTTACTTTTGAGTCTAGCGACGTATACCTTGTATTTTGTCTGCTTGTGGGACGTACTTTTGAGCTGTAAATAATTATTTTGTCTAACTAAATTGGTGGTTTTAAAGTGTTTTAATTAAAGGTTTGAAATTATTTTATTGTCTTAAATGTTCGCGTTCCGGATTCGGTTCTGCTGAATTTGGGGCGTGACATCTTGGTATCAGAGCTCTAGGTTTCACACCTCGGACTGTACGTCAATTAGGTGGGGAGAGTCGAGTCAGTAAAGTCCCGTCGTGCGTTGGGTACGCAAGTCGGAAACCGCGTGTAGACCCGTAGTGTTTTGAGTCATGTTTGTGTTTGTGCGTATGTGCAGTATTTTTATTGTTGGCATACTGATTGTGTGTGCTGCGTGAAACGTTTTTAAGCTGTCGCGACTCGACTCAGGAGCGCTCCCGTAGTCGAACACGACGGTGTTGACATCAATGGGTACAATGTAGTTCGGGGACGCCTGGACCGGGTTGTAACTACGTGATGTCAAGAAATGAGGTTTTAAAATGAAAAGGAGAAAGTTTTAAAATTTGTTGGCCCTGTGGGTGTGTTTTAAACTTGATTGGCCCTGTGTGCGTATGTTTAAGTTGGTTGGCCCGGTGGGCGTATCTCGACTTTGGTTGGCCCGGTGGGCGTGTGTTGTGTTGTTGGCCTTGTCGGCTTGTGATTGAGGTTGGTTGATTTGATTTTGTCTGTGAGTCGTGGTGCGTGTGTTGTCGAATTGGTGGTCAAGCGTATGTGTCGTTTAAGGCTATTTTAGGGTTAAAACGGGGTAAGGTTCGAGTTGAAGCGATTTTGGAAAATAGGCCTGCGCGAGCGTCACGGATCCTGTCACGGATCCGTGACGGACCAGAGCGTTTTGGCGAATTTTAGGCCATCGTCATGACTCCGTGACCCCAACCGTGACGGGGTCTGTCACGGATCCGTGATCCCTGTCTTGTTCCACCATCTTGGTTGTGCAGTTTGAGTGTTGGGTTACTCGAGTTTGGGGATTGTAGTCCCTGGTGTTGGGTTTGGTGTTGGTGTTACCGGCATTGTCTGCTAAGTATGCCGTAGTCAGTCTGTTATCCGTGGTGGTGAGTGAACGCTCACCCCTAGCTGCTTTTCCTACAGGTACCGGTCGCGGGATGGACTAGGTGAGCTTCCGAAGCTTGAAGAGCTAGGAGCGGGAGTACGGGTTTACTTTTGAGTCTAGCGACGTATACCTTGTATTTTGTCTGCTTGTGGGACGTACTTTTGAGCTGTAAATAATTATTTTGTCTAACTAAATTGGTGGTTTTAAAGTGTTTTAATTAAATGTTTGAAATTATTTTATTGTCTTAAATGTTCGCGTTCCGGATTCGGTTCTGCTGAATTTGGGGCGTGACATCAACCCACCAAGAGTCAACAATACAATGTGTTTAATCTTATATAGAATAAACACAATGCCTCTATTACAATCAAGATATAAAGATGAAGTACAAAGAAGCTATATATGATTTCAAGATATGTAAGGCTTAGTTAAAGATGATTTTGAGAGAAGAGGATTTCAAAATAGTTCACAAAGAGAGCATAACATGTTCAAGAAGTGATATAACAATAAGAATTTATGTTTTTCAAAGATCAAAAGATATGAAACTATTAGTTCATGACTTTGAAAACAATTTCTTGAATAAAGAAGAATAAAGCTCTCAAGATGACTTTTCTCTCAAAGATGAAAAAGAACTTTGTGCTGAATTTTTGTAAAGAAAGAGTAGAAGTGTGTTGTCTTACAATGAAGAAACAAATGAGGGCTTTTAGAGCATCCACAACCCACCTACGCTAGTCTGGTGGTGGGCTGGCTGCATGCATGCGATATGGCTGCAGGTGGCAGCGACAGTCTAACGATTATTGGCCGGTATCGCTCTTTGTGTCGATAGCGCTATGTTAATTAATTATTATTATTTTCTTTAGTTTAATTATATTTTATTCCATTAAATTCTGAATGGATTCTTTTTAAGTTTTGGTGTTGCCACGTGTACTACTAGTGGCAGTGGTTGTGCATTAAATTTTTTCAAATTCCAAAATTAAAGTAAGCTAATATTTTCTTGTGGACATTAATTTTTCTTTTAAAATTAGATTAAGTAAAGACTAGCCTAAAACTCAGATTATATTTTTTTATCTTTTTTTTTACTTACTAAAATCTTATTTTTAAAAAATTAATAAATCTGATATATATTTTTTAAAATTTTAAAACAGTATTTAATGGTAGACATACTTAAGCTGGTATATGGTGTATGGTACAGTTGAACGTGGGTTAATTTTAGGATTTGTTTACTAAATGTCATAAAAAAAAATTGGATTATGTTAGGTTGAAGATTGCAAAATCATTCTTCAATTACAAGATAAAAAATCAGATAATTTTTTTTAAATTTTATTTACCCTATTATGAATAAAATAATAGAATAAACTAATAATAAAAATAACAAGTCTAGCTCTACTTTATCATTTCCCCCTTACTAATTGATATACATAAACCTATTTTGTGATAAAATAAACTAATAGTGAGATGTTTGGTTAAACATTAGTTTTTAGATTAAAAAAACAAAATTAAGTAAAGTTAACATATTTTTATGAACATTTATTAAATTAAACCTAATTCACATGAAAAAATAAAATAACATATAATGTTAAAGTTATAGAATAAATTAATAAGTGTAGCATTAGTTTAGCATCACTCCATTGTAGACAAAAATGTTAAGCATCATTAAAATATAGTTTCTCTTTCTTATGTGGCAACCGTTTCTCTCTCCTCCAACACAAATTGGTAGTGCTAGACTAATGCTATCATTGTGGATGCTCTTATAGACAAAAACTTGGCACTTGATAATTCAAAAAAAAAGAGTTGTTGGAGAAAATACTTGAGTGCAAAGTCAAGTGACATATCTTGACAAGAAATGTCCTCAACACATTTTAAGATTGAAATGATGACTTCTCTTTTTTCAAAATTAATTTGAATGAATAAAAAAGGATTAAATAATCAAGAGAAATCAGATTTTTGAATAAGGGAAGAGAGATTGAGTGATGAGCTAGCCAAATCATATCTTTTTTTTATCAGCAAATTATTTTATAGAGATCCAAGTCTTTGAAAAAAAGACAAGGACAAGGGCTATGCCCTCATTCAAACCAGTACAAACTAAGAGCACTCCAATGAGGGAGCCTCAAACTAAACCCCAAAGAAAGTAAACAGAAAGGTCTAAGGAAACAATACAAGTCCAACCAACAGGAAGGGTCTAACATTTTCCTATACCCAAATCTCCAACGAAGAAAACAGTCTCAGAAGGAACACCCTTCACTTACAACCCATAGAAAGCCTCAAAGGCCCCTCAAGAACAGAACTAAACACCAATTCAATGGGGACAAAAAGGGTCTATATACCCAAATACAAGAAAGGCACACCAATACCAACATTACAAGAACCACTACCAAGAAGGGTCCAAAACACTACCCAGAATCCACAAATGAAGCAACAAAACAGAGAACCAAACGGGTTGCTAATCACCAGAGGTCTCAAACCAAAATTACCAACTTAAAGTCCAACAGAAAGTATTAGCAACCCAAAGCCCCAAAGGGGGCAGAGAACTAAGAAACCACGGCCTCGGGCCCAAACCAGAAGACGTCGAAGCAAAGGAGGCAGCACCACCAGAATAACCCAAAAAACCAGAACCAAAACCACACCCTGAAAGTCTAACAACCAAAAACTCTCATCTAGTCCCTCCTCAAGTAACAGGCTACACCCGGCCAGGTCAACACGACCAACACTTTACGGAGGCACAACGGCTCACCGTGAGACAACCACCACAAGGGGTGAGAGGAGAAACCCAGAATGAGAGAAGAAGGATGCAGAACTTACCAGGGGAGGAGGAGGATTCCACCAAATCACCAGCCGACCCAACGAACCCAACTAAGCACAAAACCAGTGCTCCCTGCCGCCAACACGAACAGGAATCGCCAGTCACGGACGACCCCAAGCTTGTCACCGGTAGACAGAGAGAGGAGCAGATCCGAGCGAGCATCGGCTGGAAGCAACTTGAGGATAACCGATCTTCTCCAGAACCACTAGTACTCGGGCCAACAGCTTCATCAAACACTGCTCAGCTTCCCGGAGGGAAGCCCACCTGAGCCAACACTCAAGAGGTGAACCCAAAGGCGAGTTTGTTACTGACCACTACTAATCTCTACCGGCAGAGAATGGAGGAGTCAGAAAAAAAGTAAGAAGAGGCCAAAACCAAAGAACAAAGGAGTAACAAGAGGAGGGTCACTGGGAACAGGGTGGTCAGAGAACGAAACAACAGATCTGCCCCCAAAACGCACAAAACCACCGGACGGGGGGAAGAAGGAAGGTCGAAAGCGTGGTAAGGGAAAGAAGAGAGAAAAGAGGCGAGAGGAAAAAGAGAAAACGAACCAGGAGCGGAAGGGGAAAACGAAGCAAGGGTTAGAAAGGAGAACATCGACGACCAGAAACAGAACGGATCTGTAGCCAACGACTCCTAGAACGGAGTAGAAGAGCTTCCCACAGACAGATCTTCGGACTGAACCGGCCACCGACGGAAAACTCACCCTGTAACCCCCGACCACCACCAAAACTGATCCTAGAGCCTCAGATCTAGCCCAATATCTTCTTCCCCGGTGTCAAAGACGACACCAAACCACCGGTCACTGCCGGAACCAACTCCTACAACGGAGAGAAAGGGTGAAGAAGGGGCTACCATCTAAGACGCCGGAGCTCAGATCTGTGACAGCCAAGGGATCCGGAGGAGAGACGAACGAAACAAGTGAGGAAGGAAGCAGATCTGAGGAAGGGGAAAGGGGAAAAGGGGGCCAGAAAGGGGTTTTCGAAATAGGGAAGGAGGGATGAAATCAAGTAGAGAAAGAAGGGAAAGAAGGGAAGGAGAAGAAGGGGGAGTGGCCATCGGTGACAATCTGGCCATGATGGCCGAGAATCGCCACCGACGGTCAAACAAAGGGCTAGGGTTGGAATAAGAACCAGAAGCAAAATTTAGAGAGAAGACTTTCTTTACAGTATCCCAAATCATATCTTAATGATCATACTTACAAGAATCCTATCGGTAGGACTTGAACCTTTTCAAAGTAGACATTTTGAATCTTCCACAGCCTTACTTGATCATCATTAAAGGTCTGAAAATGTCCTTGGAGATTTAAATTTCGTGCACAACTTCATTGGACACAAGTAGATGATGAGCATGCTTGCTGCCAGAAATTTCAGCATTGACCTTTGCTTGTTCAAATGAGCATAACTTTTTCCACAAGAATCCAAATAAAGTAAGGTCAGTTGGGTTAGAAAATAGACTCATATATATTTCCAATGGTATAACATAGGCCTATTATTACCTAGTAGATAATTACAGTTTAATCAAGAAAGACAGCCAAGAAAATTTGTTTTACCTGTTCTGGCAGATTTGATGTCTACTCACTTTTCTGTCCATTACTCTCTTATGGAGTATGCAAGTGGAGAACCAATTTGTTCATTATAAAGTATACTCATATAGGTTTCTAAAACATCAAAGAAATCGTAATTTGATATGATTTTTCAAAGTTACCTCAAATACAACCAAAGTTGTTGTCTTGAAAAATCCGAAAATCACATGTATAAAAAATATAAGAACTTTTGTAAAATGAGTTTGGTTTGAAACAATAAATACTTGCAAGTTGTTGGAAGAAATACTTGAGTGCAAAGTCAAGTGGCATATCTTGACAAGAAATGTCCTCAACACATTTCAAGATTGAAAAGATGACTTCTCTCTTTTCAAAATCAATTTGAATGAATAAAAAAGGATTAAATAATCAAGAGAAATCATATTTTTGAATAAGGGAAGAGAGATTGAGTGATGTGCTAGCCAAACCATATCTTAATGATCATACTTACAAGAATCCTATTGGTAGGACTTGAACCCTTTCAAAGTAGACATTTTGAATCTTCCATAGCCTTACTTGATCATCATTGAAGGTCTGAAAATGTCCTTGGAGATTTAAATTTCGTGCACAACTTCATTGGACACAAGTAGATGATGAGCATGCTTGCTGCCAGAAATTTCAACTTTGACCTTTGCTTGTTCAAATGAGCATAACTTTTTCCACAAGAATCCAAATAAAGTAAGGTCAGTTGGGTTAGAAAATAGACTCATATATATTTCCAATGGTATAGCATAGGCCTATTATTACCTGGTAGATAATTACAGTTTATTCAAGAAAGACAGCCAAGAAAATTTGTTTTACCTGTTCTGGCAGATTTTATGTCTACTCATTTTCCTGTCCATTACTCTCTTATGGAGAATGCAAGTGGAGAACCAGTTTTTTCATTATAAAGTAGACTCATAGAGGTTTCTAAAACATCAAAGAAATCATAATTTGATATGATTTTTCAAAGTTCTCTCAAATACAACCAAAGTTGCTGTCTTGAAAAATCCGAAAATCACATGTATAAAAAATATAAGAACTTTTGTAAAATGAGTTTGGTTTGAAACAATAAACATATGGAAGAGTTATTTGATCTTGAATAAATATATGTATACTTGTCATCATCAAAACACATAGATTATTATGTTGACACAAGGTCACAACAAAGGTTTGCGACTTTACCTATGTATATCATTTGTAGGTAAAGTCTATAACCTTTGCCACAGATAGCTTCCGTCATCTGTAAGTAAAGTCGCAAACCTTAGCCACATATAGCTTCTGTAGCTTAGATTCGTGTCTACACCTACGGATGTCATTCGTAGGTAGAGTTGTAAACTTTACCAACGATTATTATTCATTGTATCTGTCGGCCAAAATACAACCAGAACCAAAAAAAGCATTTCGAATATGCTGCACCTAATCGTGCATAGACCCTGAACTGGGTCTAGTACCTGTACAAACCTGTATAATTGAATTTAAATATTGCATCCATAAAATAAAAACGTTCCAACATACAACGTCCAAAGTCAAAGATAAAACTGTTTACAGAAACATATATAATAAATAAAGTTTGGGAGAAAATGTTACTATTCAGATAGTACTTGCTCGTGACCATTGACCCGGATGGTGATGGTCCGCCTGACGAAGTCAAACGTGAGAGGATTCACAAACCGCATCCAATGTGTTCCAAGCACTAGCTCGCCATCTCCCGAAGGCATGACCAACACACTCCACACAAATTTCTGGGGCCCAAAGCGCCATGTCAGCCTTCCCTGACTGGTACACACGAACTGGTTTCCGTCACCCAGCTTGATGAAGGTCTCGGCTGTCGGCATAACGATCACCCCAAGTTTCTTGGCTATCTTCTCATCCAGGAAACAGGCTGTGGCTCCTGTATCGAGCAGGACAGATACTTGGATCGCCCCCACTATGGCCTCGACTCTGAGGGATAGTGAGGACTCTGAGCATGCCGACTTCAGTGTCTCTTTCCGTGGCCCAGCCCAATCCATGTCATCGTCACCGAAGAGACCTTCTTCTGTCTCGTCCCAGGCCACCTCCACAGCGTCTTCCGATGTCTCCTCTTCTCCACCTTCATTCTCCACTCTCACCAACCTGAACATCCGCCTCTTGTGGGGGCAATCATGAGACCTGGAGTACCTCGCCGGGCAGTTGTAGCATAAACCCAACATGCACCTCTCACTGGCGTAGTTGGCGTCAATGTTCCTGACCGGCGGTGGGGGAACATTGTTGCTCCCTTGGGTGATTTGAGCTGGGTCTCAAGGTTGGGGTGGCGGCGCTCGCGCTGTGTCTCGGGACCAGTTACTCGGTCCTGCGCTGACCATCGTTCGTGGTCTAGTCTGAGAGGTACTGGCTTCAGTTGCTCGAGGGCCTTGGGGTGTCCACCGCTGACTTGCACGTGTTTCCTCCATCTTGGCCAAGAACATGGCTCGCCCTAGCGAATCTGGCTCCATGATCAACACTATGGTTCGTAGATGAGGTCGGAGGCCACTAATGAAATTTGCGACAAAGAACTCCTCGGTGAAGGTCGGGTTCTTCGCCATCATCAGTCCTCTCATGGCCTCGAACTTCCCTTCGTACTCCTGAACGGAGCCTTCCTGCCGGAGTTGCTTGAAGTTAGATATGACCTCTGAGTTCTGGCCTTCGTCGAACTTCCAGAGCAAGGCCTGAGTCAGTTGCTCCCAATCGAACTCGCCTCGGACTCGATGATAATCCTGAAACCACACATCGGCTCGGCCGGTAAAATGGATGGCGGCCAACCGGACTCGAAGCTCCGCTGGCACCGAGCACAGGAAGAAGTAGCTGGTGCTCTTGCGAAGCCACGACTGGAACTCCTCGCCGTTGAAGGTCGGGAACTGGATCTGAGGTGACCGGAAGGACAGGGACACCAGCTCTCTCCTGGCCTCCAGTGGTCGGCCGTCGTGTCGGACACGGTCGTCCTCTGACTCCAGCTCGCGCTAGTGACGTTATGTTCCCGCACCGTGATGCTCATGCCTCAGGTTAGTTCTCACCGGTCTCTCTTCTCCTTCTTCTGTGTCGCCGTCACCTTCCTCCTCTCTCTTGTGGCCGGCTTCGGCTCGGTTGCCGCTTTTGTCCTTTCTTCCGTGGCTGCGCCCTCTCTGAGAGCTACCGCCACATCGCGAGTCTCCTCGCGATGCCGATCGCCGGAGATCCGATGGCGTGCTGCGGTTCTCACGAGCTCGTGGAAAACTTCTCCTCTCGATAGTTTCCACTCGTCTGGCCAAGTTCTGGAGGATCGTGAGGATCTCGTTGAACTGGCCTTCAGTCCTTCCTGCCATGGCTTCATCGCTTGGTCGGATGGTCTGTACTTCCTCCGTCAGTCCTTGTACCGGCAGAAGACTCGCCTCTGCCGCTCTGCAGGCTAAGTCGTGGAGATCGGAAGCTCGAGTCATCGTCGCTGGAACGGGGCTCTGATACCAATTTGTCAGGCCTAGGAGAAATTGGAAGCTTTATTGATGATCGAAACGGGTTACAAGAAGAGGGATTGCTCTGCTACGCTCCATAAGGTTCTCTCTCTCTGATTTACAGAAATGACGAAAGATGCGAAGAAGACGAAGCTCGGTCCTTATATGAGACCGACCACGTCAGCGGGTTGACTCCAGGTCACCCACGATGACCGACTTGACGCGTAACCGAATACAGTTACTCTTAACAGAATTGGACCGGACGTGTAATGGACCGGCGTGGGTTGTTGGGCTTTGCCGACTGCGTGCTAGCTGGTCACCACTTCCCCTCGCCGCTCACCACGTGTCCTCCACGTGTCGCTATCGTTGCCACTCGATCAATACGGCGTCGCTTTTATTCTCTCCTTCTACTTCTAATCTACCGATTCTTGATAGAGTCCTCGTCCTCGGTGAGCTCTGTTGCGAAGAGGGTATCGGGTGACCCCAATCTCGAGGTCAAGAGGAATGCGGTTAGGGCTTGGGGCAACCAGTGACTCTGCGCGACGAACCCGGATTTGTATGATATCATGGAAAACGAGAGGAAGAGGCAATTGAAGGGCATTGAACTGATTGCATCGGAGAAATTTGTGTGCCGAGCAGTAATGGAGGCTCTGGAGAGCCACTTGACAAACAAGTACTCAGAAGGTATGGCTGGAGCTAGGTACTATGGTGGTAATCAGAACATAAATGAGATAGAAATGCTCTGCTGCTATCGTGCATTAGCAGCATTTGGTCTGGAACCTGAGAATTGGGGTGTGAATGTGCAGACTTATTCATGCACATCTGCAAATTTTGCAGTGTTCACATGACTGTTGCTCCCTGGTGACTGTCAGAACCAGTAGAGTAGATAGAGAATAAGTGATGCAGCGACATCGTTCTGGATGCATGGAGGAGAAGGAGCCACGTCGTTGACACACGTGGCGCGCGGAGACGAAGCGGCATCGAAGAAGCGAGGATCTTTTAAAAGCTCGATGCAACTCAAGAGTCACAGGGCCAGGTTGTTACAGGCCCAGTCAGGCCGTTACGGCCCAAGCCTGAGTCTGTTACGCGTCAGTCCAGTCCGTTAGACGTAACCGAATACGGTTACGTGTCGTGTCGAGTCAGCGTTGACGCAGAGTCAAACGCTGACGTGGTAGATGACGTGGCCGGTCTTATATAAAGACTGGTCATCGTCTTCCTTAGGGCTTTTTCCCATTATCTGTAAATACAGATCGAAGTGTTGAAGCCATGGCAGGCAGAACTGAAGGCCAATTCAACGCGATTCTAGCCATTCTCCAGAACTTGGCCGGACGAGTAGAGACCATAGAGAGAAGGAGCGTACCACAAGCTCACGAGAACCACGGCACGCCATCGGAACTTCGGCGATCGACATCGCGCGAAGGCTCCAGATGCCATGGCAGTTCCCGGAGAGGTCGCAGCAACGCCAGAGAAGAAAGAATCGGCGATCGAGGTGAAACCAGTCGCCGAAGAGAAGAGAAGGATGACGGAGACACAGAAGGAGAAGAGTAGAGGCCGATGAGGGCAAACCTGAGGCGAGATCACCAAGAACCCGTGGCTCGACGCCAGCAACGCGAATCAGAGTCCGAAGATGAGCGAAACCGTTACGAAGCACGAGCGCCGGAGGCCAGGAGAGATCCGGCATCCTTGACCTTCCGGACACCTCAGATCCAGTTCCCGACCTTCAACGGCGAGGAGGTGCAGTCGTGGCTTTGCAAGAGCACCAGCTACTTCTTCCTCTGTTCGGTGCTGGCGGAGCTACGTGTACGGTTGGCCGCAATCCACTTCACCGGCGGGGCCGAAGTCTGGTTCCATGACTATCAGAGAGGCAGAGGCGAGTTCGGGTGGGATCAACTGACACAAGCCTTGATCTGGAATTTTGACGAGGGCCAGAAGTCTGAGGTCATCTCCAACTTCAAGCAACTCCGATAGGAAGGCTCCGTCCAAGAATACGAAGGGAGGTTCGAAGCCATGCGAGGACTGATGATGGCGAAGAACTCGAACTTCACTGAGGAGTTCTTCGTCGCCAACTTCATCAATGGACTCCGACCTCACTTGCGGACCAGAGTGTTGATCATGGAGCCGGACTCGTTAGGTCGAGCCATGTTCTTGGCCAGGATGGAGGAGACGCGCGTGCAACAGAGATGGACGCCCCAAGGACCTCAGGCAAACGAGGCCAGTACCTCTCAGACCAGACCCCAAGCCGTGGTCAACTCAAGACCGAGCCACTGGACTAGAGATACGATTCGAGCGGCCCAGGCTCCGCCACGAGCGACGACGGCTACCACACAAGCGAGCAACAACGACCGTCTGGAACATTGACGCAAACTACGCCAGTGAGAGGCGCAGGCTGGGACTATGCTACAACTGTTCGGCGAGGTATTCCAGATCCCACGATTGTCCAAACAAGAGGCAGATGTTCCGACTAGTGAGAGTCGAGGAGGAAGGACGGGAAGAGGAAACCTCGGAAGACGCAGTGGAAGTAGCCTGGGATGAGACGGAAGAAGGTCCGTTTGGGGACGACGACATGGACGGGTCCGGGCCTCGGGTTGAGTCACTGAAATCAGCCAGCTCAAAACCGTCACTGTCACTCAGAGTGGAAGCGCGAATCGGCCCAAGAAAGGTGTCAGCCCTCCTGGACACCGGCGCCACAGCCTGCATCCTGGACGAGAAGGTCGCGAATACGCTCGGGGTGGTCATCTTGCCGACACCGGAGACCTTCATTAAGCTGGGGGACGGCAACCAGTTCGTATGCTCCAGTCAAGGATGACTGACATGGAGCTTTGGGCCTCAGGTGTTTGAGTGGGCTGTCTTGATCATGCCACTCGGAGACGGAGAACTTGTGCTTGGCACGAACTGAATGAGGTCGGTGAACCCTCTCACGTTTGACTTCGTCAAGCGGACTATCACCATCCTAGTCAACGGGCGAGATCAGCTGCTAGAAGAGCAGGAACGCAACAGCCTGGTTAAAATCATCACTGAGAAGAGCCTCTGGAAGGAAATCAAAGACGGAGGAGCGTTGTTCCTGGGTCAGTTCTGCAAAATGGAAGAGCGACCGGAAAAGGGTCAGCAAGCAACCGAGGAGGAAAGAGCAGTGACTGAGTGTGTGGAGTCTTACCCCGATGTGTTCCAAACTCCGACACAACTGCCACCACGCCGGGATCATGACCACAAGATCCCCTTGTTGCCCAGAGCGAGGCCGCCGGCGGTCAGACCTTACCGCTACAACAGCGAACAAAAGAACGTGATCGAGGCGATGGTAGACGAGATGATGTAGGCAGGCATCGTCAAGAAAAGCGTGAGCCCATACTCTTTTCCGGTACTCCTAGTGAAGAAGTAAGACGGAACCTGGTGCTTCTGCATCGATTACAGAGCATTAAACGAGATCACCGTCAAGGACTGATTTCTGATTCCCACACTTGAAGAACTCCTCGACGAGCTCGCTGGAAGCCAGTGGTACTCCAAAATCGACCTGAGATCCGGGTATCATCAGATTAGAATGGATGAAGAAGAGGAGCCCAAGAAGACGTTTAGAACCCATGACGGCCATTACTAGTTCCGGGTAATGCCGTTTGGGCTCACCAACGCTCCGTCAAGCTTCCAATCATTGATGAACACAATGTTCAAGGATTACCTGAGGCGTTTCATCGTTGTGTTCTTCGACGACATCTTGGTCTACAGTCCGGACCTGAGGAGCCACGTGGAACACTTGAAGATGGTCTTTCAACGTCTCCGGGAGCACAAGCTGTACGCAAAGAAATCGAAGTGCTGCTTTGGGGTCAGATCCGTCGAGTACTTGGGCCACCTCATCTCCGGGAAGGGAGTGGCAACCGACCCGGAAAAGATTCGAGCCGTGTAGGAATGGCCGCAGCCGCGGACAGTGAAGGATGTGAGGGCCTTCCTCGGGCTCTCTGGGTATTATCGGCGCTTCGTTAAGGGGTATGAAGTGATGGCTCGCGCCATGACGGATCTCCTGAAAAAGGGGCGGAAATTTGAGTGGTCAGACAAGGATGAAAGCAGCTTTAAGCAACTGAAAGAGGCGCTCAGCACCGCGCCAGTGTTGGCCTTACTGTCATCTGTGAAGACATTCGTGGTGGAGACCGATGCCTCAAACAATGGCGTGGGGGCCGTATTGATGCAAGAGGGGCGACCTCTGGCCTTCCTCATCCGCGCCTTGGGTCCTCGGAACACGTCCCTATCCACGTACGAGAAGGAGATGCTGGCCGTGCTCATGGCCGTCCAACGATGGCGCCAGTACCTGCAAGCACAAGAATTCGTAATCAGAACCGACCAATGGAGCCTAAAGTTCTTAGAAGAGCAAAGGTTGGTAACTCCCTCCCAACACAAGTGGTTGGCCAAAATGCTCGGGCTCCAGTACACAATCGAGTACAAAGCGGGCACCTTGAATCGAGTGGCTGACGCCCTGTCACGGCGAGCTCACCAGGATCTGAGGCAAGTGACTGTGGTAGTGCCGTCGTGGCTGACGGAAGTGGAGCGGAGCTACGAAGGGGATCTGGAGGCGCAGGGCGTGATTCAGAGACTCCTTGTGGCGCCGGAGAGCATGCCGGGATACGAGCTAAAACATGACATCATCTCAGTGAACGGGCGTATATACATCGGCGCCAATGGCCAAACACGGGGAAAGGTTGTGGAGGCCCTTCATGCGTCTACCCTGGGGGGTCACTTGGGGGTACGAGCAACGCTCAAGAGGGTGACAACACATTTTTGGTGGCACCACGTCGCCGGTGATGTTCAGAGGTTGGTGGAGGGGTGCGATACCTGTCAACACTGTAAGGCGGAGACGGTAGCGTACCCGGGGATGCTCCAACCATTGACGGTGCCCAATCGACCATGGTGTGACATCGGACTTGACTTCGTGGACGGGTTACCCAAATCCGGCGGCTGGGACTCGATCTTGGTGGTCATCGATCGCTTCTCCAAGTACAGCCACTTCATCGAGCTTCGTCACCCGTACACCGCCACACAAGTAGCTCAGGCCTTCCCCGACAAAGTGTACAAGCTGCATGGAGCACCGGCAACAATGGTGTCCGACCGAGATCAGATCTTCATCAGCCAGTTCTGGCGAGAGCTATTCAGACTTTTGGGGTCAAAGTTGTGCTTGTCCACCGCGTACCATCTGCAAACTGATGGCCAGACGAAGCACGTGAACCAGTGCATGGAGAACTACCTTTGGCTCATCACCCATCAGTTGCTGGCGTAGTGGTCACGGTGGCTGTCACTGGCGGAGTACTGGTACAACACCGCTTATCACACCTCCCTCAAGACAACTCCTTTTGAAGCTCTATACGGGTACCCTCCTCCGTCGCCGGCTCAGTCGATATTTAGCACGCCCGTCGCCGCCGTCAAGGAATTCGCCAAGGATCGACGGGCGGTGTGGGCACTGCTCCGGGAGAATCTGACCGTGGCCAGGAACAGGGAAAAGACCCACGCGAACAAGCGCCGCACGGAAAGGGAGTTCAAACTCGGCGACTGGGTTTACCTCCGTCTGCAGCCGTATCGTCAGAACACGGTAGCCCTTCGCCGGAATCTGAAGCTGGCCGCTCGTATCTATGGGTCGTTCGAGGTCATCACCAAGATTGGGAAGGTGGCCTACACGCTCCGGTTGCCAGAAGGATCCAAGATCCACCCAGCGTTCCATGTTTCGCTGCTGAAGAGGAAGTTGGGTGCGGCATGTGTGGTCACGCCAGAGCTACCAGCGACGACGGAGACGGGACAGCTCAAATTCGAGCCCCGGAGGATCCTCGCCACGCGCTCGATCCGACGCCACAACCAGGCTGTGGTGCAAAAGCTGGTTCAGTGGGCCGGAGCTCTCGAGGAAGACGCGACCTAGGAGGATATTGGTCACCTCCGAGCTCACTTCCCGGGCCGGAGCTTTGACAACGAAGCTTGAGGACAAGCTTCATTTGATGGATGGAGTATTATCAGAACCAGTAGAGTAGATAGAGAAGAAGTGATGCAGCGATGTCGTTCTGGATGCATGGAGGAGAAGGAGCCACGTCGTTGACACACGTGGCGCGTGGAGACGAAACGGCATCGAAGAAGTGAGGAGCTTCTAGAAGCTCGGTGCAGCTCAAGAGTCACAAGGCCAGGTTGTTACAGACCCAGTCAGGCCGTTACGGCCCAAGCCCGAGTCTGTTATGCGTCAGTCCAGTCCGTTAGACGTAATCGAATACGGTTACGTGTTGTGTCGAGTCAGCGTTGACGCGGAGTCAAACGCTGACGTGGTAGCTGACGTGGCCGGTCTTATATAAAGACTGATCACCGTCTTCCTCAAGGCTTTTTCCCATTTTCTGTAAACACAAATAGAGAGAGAGAGCATTGTAGAGAGAATTCGAGCACAAACTCGGATTGTAACCCCATTTTCATGTCAATAAAGCTTCAGAGATTTCCCAGGCCTGACAGTGACCGGATTATGGGGTTGGATACTCCGTCTGGAGGGAACTCAAGTCATGGGTACGGTACTCCCAATGGGAGGAAGGTGTCAGGGGCATCCATTTTCTTTGAGAGCTTGCCATATAAAGTGAACCCACAAACAGGGTATATAGATTACGA
The DNA here is from genome assembly GCA_963921825.1 of Erodium maritimum. NCBI lineage: Eukaryota > Viridiplantae > Streptophyta > Magnoliopsida > Geraniales > Geraniaceae > Erodium > Erodium maritimum. The sequence goes on from OY997590.1 coordinate 24,462,484, forward strand.
TAAGCTTGAGGAAACCGCACTTGATTTTCGCCCAAAAATACTGATTTGCGGTGGGAGCTCCTACCCTCGAGAATGGGATTATGCTAGGTTTAGACAGATTGCAGATAAGTGTGGTTCAGTGTTGATGTGCGACATGGCTCAAGTTAGTGGTCTTGTTGCAGCTAAGGTGTGCTTGAGTGGCTCTTTAAGGTTTAAGTTTTGTGCCTCTCATTTTGGGTTCGTGCTTTGGTCTTCAATTCATTGACTTTGTTTCTGTGGATCGTAGACTTTGTTGTTTGTTTTTATGTATACATGCCATGGTCTCTGTTGATTTGTTTGGTATATGGTGGTGAAAACTTGAAACTGATATGGAAACGGGAATGACACCAATTAACCCTCTGGGCTTTGGCTATGGTAGTCATCAAACTGAACTTTGAGTTTTGGCATGGGTTGTACTTTTTGTGAGAGTTCATTACTTTTGAGTTCAGAAAGCATCAATATTTAGCTGAGAATTCATTATCTCTGATGTAGCCTATCAAAACAACACTTAGAGTCTACTGTTGCTCTTTGGATTAGATTAAAATCTAAGACATTTATACTTGTGCCCACTGCCGTATTTAGCTCATGAGTGATTTGGTTTATTTCGTTATAATGTATATGATCCCCTTAGACACTATAAAGACAAATATCAGAGTAATGAAATAACTGAAATTTCGATGCAAGATTTTCTGGAATTTCCTAGTGACACTGTTTGTTGATGTTGCAACAGGAATGTGTCAACCTTTTGAGTACTGTGATATTGTTTTTTTTTAAACGGTACTGTGATATTGTTACGTCAACTACTTATAAAAGTCTCCGTGGTCCTAGGGGAGGTATAACTTTTTATAGGAAGGGTAAAAATACAAGGAAGAGAGGTATTCTTTTAAATCAAGTAGATGAAAGTGAAAAATATGACTTTTAGGAGAAGATAAACTTCGCTGTTTTCCCATCCTTGCAAGGAGGGCCTCATAATAATCGCACTGCTGCTCTCGCCATAGCCTTGAAACAAGTGGCTACTCATGAGTTCAAAGCATATATGCAGCAAGTGAAGAAAAATGCTCAGGCTTTAGCATCTGCTTTATTGAGAAGAAGATGCAGGCTAGTAACCGGAGGCTCTGACAACCATTTGATACTCTGGGATTTAAGACCTCTTGGATTAACAGGTAATTATCTACCGGTATTACTATGCACTTATCGTCTATATATTTTTATTTAGTAATAAACTCGAATATCTAATTTAATATAACTATCTAACCATGTGAAGTTATTTAGGGATGCTTAAGGGGTGAGATGATAAATGTGGTGAAGACCTTTCTTCACTTGATATGATATTTAGATGTGACTTCCCTCCCTAAAATGCCAGTTTCCTTGTAATGTATTTAGGAAGGCATATCAGTGGAAATGGATTGTGTTACATCCCTTAAAAAAGTTGGGGATAGTGCAATTGTAGTTTTATGGGAAAATATCACTTAAGTACCCTTTACTAAACACAAATTTCAGTTCGGTAAGCGTGGAAGGTACCTTAACTTTCCAAAAAGTTCACTTTACCCTACGGCCACAGAAGACTCACCCATAACCATGGAGCTCATAGTAAGGTAGATTCGTGCGTAGAGTCTCGTCGATGTTGAACACCCAAGCGTCCTTTCCGTCATCGGAGACACGAATCGACTCAAAGAAGGAGAGGGAGTAGCTTGTGACGGACTCGGAGTCGGAGAGGTAGACGGGATTTTGATTTGGATTTGCATGATTGCTTAAGACAAGACGAGGGTGATGAGATTGAGTTCGAGGATTGGGACGAGAAAGGTTTTGGAACCCATTGTGAGATCTAACATTAGAAAGCCTCATCAGAGCCAAGAGAGAGCTTGTTGGATTTCTCTGTGAGATGTATGTGAGTGGCAGTGACTCGAAGAATCAAAGACAAAGGTTAAAGTAGGGCAATGGTGTTGTCGTTTTTTGAAAAATTTAGGTCATGTGCTTCGCACGTATTTTCCATCCAAAAATGGATGGAAAAGACTAACGTGAGACTTTTGGAAAGTTAAGGAACCTCTCAAGCGAACTTTATAGTTAAGGTTACCGAATTGAAATTCGCGTTAAGGGTAGGTACTTAAGTGATATTTTCCCTAGTTTTATTTTGCAAGTAAAAGAAACAAGTCTCAAGTGTCAATGCGAAGTAAAGGTTTAATAGAAATGGAATGTGTCTCATCCCTTTTTTTCTTTCGCTGTTAAGGAAAAGCGTGGAATTGGGTTCCAAAAATGTTTGTTTGGAAAGCAACTTGCAGGAAACTGCAATAACTAGTAGTGGTACTGCTATGGTGAAACGGCGTCAATGCCTAAATTGTGAAGCTTTGTTTTTTTCAAGTGGTTCCTGATACAAATGATGCTTTTTATGTATTCACTTCTTGATACAGTGATTTATGTTACTTATAGTCTTCCCTTTGTTTCATATGTAAACAGTGTCAGTGAGTTTTGATGCTCCACTGGAACTAGAATAATTTCTCATCATCTAACCAAATTGCTACTTAGATAATGTATGATTCTTGTTTGGTTTAAGAGTGATGTTGCTTGCATTGTTTTTATAATGCCCCCAATTCATTACACCACAGTGGTGGTCATGTATCATATGTTTTCCTTTTTGCTCTTTCTGCTGCCTGCATTGCTTTTGTATCACTGCATAATGAGTTCCAGTTGTTTTTGGACCATTGTTCTTAGATATTATGCTTTTAGGTTTAACCATGATGTCAGACTAACCATCCACTTTGCTATATGTGATTTCACAGGCAAGAATTACGAGAAGGTTTGTGAGACGTGTTACATTACTATCAATAAAATTGCTATATTTGGTGACAATGGTACCATCATGCCTGGAGGAGTAAGGATTGGTGAGTGGAAATATCAATTTACCAGTCTCTTGATCTTGTAATAATACTGGATGACAGTTTGGGCAGTTGTGACAATTTCTAAATCATCTCTCTCTCAGGTACTCCTGCTATGACGTCAAGAGGTTGTCTGGAGTCCGATTTTGACATGATTGCGGACTTCCTTCTGAGGGTTGCTCAGACTGCTTGTATGGTGCTAAGAGAGCACGGGAAGATGCACAAGGCTTTTGAAAAGGGTCTCGAAAGTAACGGAGACATCCTTGATTTGCGAGCCCGAGTTGAAGCCTTTGCAACTCACTTTGCTATGCCAGGCTTTTGACATTTGAATGGATACGGGATGATGTAAAGATGGATGTCAAGTTCTCTAAATTTTTTTTGGAAGGACCTCAGCACCAAACAGATTTCAATTGGGTGAAGACTCCAGTATCAGATTTCCTTCCAGTAATGATTACCAAACAGACATACAATCCACATTTAATTTGTATATGACGATCTTATCTATTAGACTACCCTTAGAGCACGCACAACAGAACGGCCCCGCTCCGCGCTCCCTCGCGTGCGCTGGCCGGGCGCGCTGGCCGTTCCGCTGTGGAGCTGGAAAAACGCGGTCCCGCTCCCAAAAGTCGTGCTCCCGCTCCCCGCGCCGCGCTCCTCGCTCCCCTCTCGCTGGCCGAGCGCGCTGGACGCGCCCTCGCATGCGCTGGCCGCCTACGGTGCCGCCACGTGGCCACCCGACCGTTGGCAACGGTCAACTAACGGCTATATATATTTTTTTTAAATTCAAAATCAGTCAAAAAAAACCCTATAAATACCCATCTTCACTCTCATTTTTTCCACACCAATCTCCACTTTCACTTTCCAACTTCACTCTCTTCTTCCCAAATTCTCCTCTCTCGTTTCAATTATTCTCGTGAAAAATGTCGGGCGACGTTGGGTCTCGTGCACAATCAGCTGGTGACGAAGTCGGATTCAGCTCCGACGAACTGGCACGCGGTTTCGAAGACATTCTAATGGACGATCGGGACAACTCCGCTTCCTCCCCATACTCGCAACCAGGGTCGAGTTCAGGTAAGTAACGTAATTTTGTTAATTAAATTGTTAATTAATTTGTTGTATTAATGCATTCTATTAATTTTTTGTTATTAATTTACTATATTAATGCATTGTTAATTATTTTATTGTATTAAATTAATGTATTAATTATTTGTATTAGGGCAATACCGTCCACAATTTCAAATGGCGTCAGGGTTCCAGGTGTCATCACAATTTGGCATGCGCCCACAAGGGTTCCAGACGCCACCGTTCCAGGTGTCATCACAATTTGGGATGACCCCGCAAGGGTTGTCGCTGCCACCCCAATTCTACAACTACGAGGGGCACCCACTACCCGACGTACAAATCCCCCAACCATCCTCTGCCGGACCTTCCCAACGACGAGGCCGAGGCCCTGCCCGAGCCCGAGGCCAACCCCGAGGCCAACCCCAAGAACCAGATTCGGAGGGCCGGACATTCAGCAAGCAGGAGGACATCCACCTCATAAGTTGCTGGTTGAGTAGTACAAAAGACCCCGTCAAGGGCAACTCTCAAACCGGCACCACATGCTGGTGCGAAGTTACGAGGAAATACAACTCGAAGGGAGGTTTCCCAGAGCGCCGCTGGGAAGCTATCAAGAAACGTTGGCTTAGAGGTTCCTCTCAGACAAGGAGGTTCCTCAGCTATTTGAAGAGGTCCAAGGCCGAGAATCCGAGCGGTGCCAACCCGGAAGAGCACATGAGACGTGCGAAGGAAATGTGGGAAGATGCAGGGAAAGTGGGTGACCACCCACTAAGGTTCGAGTTGGATCATTGGGCGATTAGGCTCGAGGGCGTCGTGAAGTTCACTACCCAGGAGGGCACAATGGGAAATGTCTGCCGTCAAGTACGCCAACAACGACAGCGGTTGGATGAGGCTGGGGCTTACAGTTCAACCCCACCCACAAGCACAGGGGAGGAATGCACACCTCTTAGTGGTGAGTCCCAACCACCAGAATAGGGAGCAAGCGACAACTACGAGGGGACTCAGGCCCCTCTCAGCGACACACCCCCATCCCCTGAGGCCGCCCCAAGTCCCCCTCACCGACCACAAGGGAAGAAGGCAGCGAAGGCCTCAAAGAAGGCGACCATCCTCACGGCCCAAATGTCTGCCTTCACCGACCTGGAATGTTCACGGCTGGAGGCTGAACGTACACGTGCCGAACAACATGCAGAAAGGTCTCGCATGATATAGACATTAACCCAACAATGGGAAGCAAACCTCGCCACCTACAGGTCCCTGTTGGGGAAGGATACATCTTCCTTCAACGAAGAGGATATGGCAGACCATAAGTGGTGCAAGTCTGAACTGCGACAACTCATGGCAACCCTTAAAGCCCAAATTGATGATCTTCGACGACAACCCCCACCACCGGATGTCGACCCAACAGAGAATGATTCTTGAACTTGTATTTTTTTGGGGTTGTATTAAAAGGGGTTGAATAAAATTTAAAGTTAATTTTTATTTGTGTTAAATTTATTTATTAATTATTGATTGTCATTACTTATTTTATTCCAAAATTGTTTAAATTATAAATAGCTTAAACGGTTTCTGATAAAGAATTAAATAAAACATCAAAATATCAATTAATAATCCAACCAGCATCCAGTCAGCACTGCTCTGCACTCCCAGGACCTCATAGGTCCTTTCTGTTGCAAAACACCCACTTTTCTGCACTCCCATGACCTCACTTTTGTCCAGTCAGCACAAGTTCTACACTCCCACTCCCACTCCCTCACCAAGGTACTTTATGTTGTTCATGCTCTTAGTCTCCCATTTGTATTGTATACTGCACCAATTTTGATTCATTTTGTAAAAGTTATTGTAGTTCCAGGGAAGTGTTCGGTCTTTTGTTGTAAAAATAAAGGGAAATAATAAAAAGTGCACTCAATTTTATAGATATATGCCTTGAAGTGGTGTAAAAATGCGTAGCTAACTATCTATCATCGGAGATACTAACCATGGAACAAAAGCACCAAATGAAGAATAATCTTTTGCTCTCTTCCAGTAAGCTCAATTTCCTTCCAGTAAGTTCAATGTAAAATCGTAATACTAAGACAAAAGTCCAATCATATCATCGTAGCAATATGAAATCAACATATCATCGGGCGAAAACCTAACATGTTGCTATCGTATTACCAAAAACTTATCATTTATTATTATTATTATTATATTATATTAAAGGAAGAATGGAAACTCAGGATGGAAGAATACAAACCTAGATGAAACGAGTCTAAATATCAAAAGAAAGCTCAAGATAAAAGAATAAAAGCCCAAAGAAACATAAAAGCCTAAGAAAAATGAGAGTCCAAGATGTGTAAAAGTTGAAGATAAAAGTTCATGAGAAAGAAAGACAAAATTTCAGCAAAGTAAAAGAACATATTGAAAGAAAAGTGAAAAACAAGTGGAATCTTTGTAACATCATTGTGATAAGTTATTCAAATAGTACGATACATTATTGTTCTAATTGTTAAAATAATAGAAAACATTATTATACTAATAATTAGAATAGTAATAAACATTATTGTAATAGTTGATGAGGATGTCTATATAAGGAGAGCCTCATCTCTATGTAACACCCAAGTTCCAATTTTCAAAGTCTTTGTAAAATTTCTCTCACTGCTTAGCTAAAGCTCTCTTTACATCATTAGTTTATTTCCACCATTTACCATATCCTTAGCCATCCATCTCTATAATGTATAATTAGTTCCACACAATCCACATCCAACCGAATTTTGAAGGGTCATGTTGAGTAATTATTTTTTTTGATCAGCAAACCAAATTGAAATAAAATGATCTCTGAAAATGAGACCAATTGGTGGTACAAGGAAGAGCATTTCCGAGGGAACCTCACAACAGAACCCTCAACAGACTGAGGGGCTTACAAACAACAGAGTAACCCAAACAACAACCTCAAGCAAGCAACAAGACAAAGAACCCAATAACAAGAGAAACAACAGGAAAACACTAAAAACAGTTCTGGTAACTAGAAGTCCAAACACTAAGGCCAGAGATCATCACGAGCCCGATAGGGCAGCCCATACTTCTGAGGCGATCAACGACATACCCCCGCTTTCGCCGAAATGTCCTAAAGCAAAAACACCCGAGTTTCCGCTCAATCCGGCATGGTACAGGCGAAGGGCATTATCGAAAACGCACAGAGCAGCAATAACAGACAGCATCGACTATGGATCCCCTTCACATTCCAGCCAACACTAAAAACGCGAGGAAGAGGATCAGAATTTCTTCCAAGCCTAAGCCGGGCCTGAGGACTGCCAGAACAACCTTGGCAAGCACATACAGGCAGAGAAGACCTGTAGTGAGCTGAGATCTACACGAGCCCGGAGAGGCAACCCAGACTCTGAGGCAAACAACGACTTACCCCCGCTTTCGCCGGTGTGTCCCAAAGGCAAAACACCCGAGTTTCCGCCCAAACCGGCAGGGTGCAGGCGAGGGGCAATATCGCAGACGCTCAGAGCAGCAACGGCCTCGATAGAGGATCCCCTTCACATTCCAACCAACACTGAAAGCGCGAAAAAGGGGATCGGAATTTCTTCCAAGCCAAAGCCGGGCCATAGGACTGCCAGATCAATCTAGGTAAAGCACAAGCCGGCAGGGAAGACTTGTAGTGCAACCAAAGAGAGGAAAAACCAGATCAGGCGACTAACGGAGATCAGCGAAGCCGAGAACTGCAAATAGGATACAACTATCTTATCGCTTTAATTCTTTCCTCCCCCGGAAACATTGAACTTGAAGAATAAAAAGTCTCCATGTAAAGACCGGGAAATTTGATAGTTCAATTTATTGTTGGAACGTGGCGGGTTGGAGAAAGGTTTGAAAATTTAATCGAATTTCGGATCGAGTTAAAAAAAAAGGGTAAAGGGCTGACCCGACCAAACCCGAAGGCTCGGCCAGGCCCGCCCGATCCACTCCTGCTGCTTGTTTTGGGCCGTCCGACCCAGTTCCGCTGAAGCCCGCTAAGCAGGCCCAAAAGTGAAGGGTCCAAGCCCTTTGGAGCATCGGGTATAAAGACAAAATTAGGGGTTTGAAACCCTAATTTTCGCAGCCAAGCCTCCTCCCTCATCTCTGTACCCGACTCTCCTTCTCCCTCTTCACCATTAACCTCTCGCCGCCCCATCACCAGCTCCGGCCACGCCCTCCTTCTCTGTTCAGACATCGCACACCCTCCACCCTCGTCATCATCGTCTCCCTCTCCGACCCCGAACCCGTCTCCCTCGCCTTCTTCGAACCTCGCCGTCAGACCCTCGCCGAGCTTGCATCCGACCTCCACCTCTCCAACTCCGACCAGTCCTCTCTCCACCCTCTCGCCCCTCACGCCCATCTCCTCCTTTTCCCCGCGCAGTCGAGCCGTCGCCGGCGAGCTCGTCTCTGGGCTCTCCTCCCCGTGTTCAACTCCGACTACCGCCACCGTTCATCGCGTCCCCGTAGCTGAGACTTCCGACCGCTTTTCCCCTCGTCCTCTCCGTTCAGCCCAGCCGCCCTCGACCCTCGTTCCCGAGCCCCAACGTCACAGTGCTTGTAGATCTGAGATGAACTTCCTCTTTTACGGTGAGACTCTGACCGGCGGCGTCTCGCCGTTGGTCGGCCGAGCCTCTCTCTCCTTCGTCTCCCTTTTTGTTTCTTTTTCCCAAACTTTCTGTGGATCTGGTTGTTGTTGAAATGATTTTTCGTTCGGATTTGGACGGTTTTGAACCTGAAAGTAAAGAAATCAAAAGAAAAATGGGTTTCGGATCAGATCTGTGTGAATAAAAAGGAAACTAGTATTATGGAACAGACTTAATTTGAATAATAATAATAATAACAACAACAAAAAGGGTTTTTTTGTGGACTTGGATCGAACCTGGATCGAGTTTGGAAACTGAACGTTTGATTTGGACGTTTTATTTGTCAAACCTAGACGGGACTTCGCCCGAGTACAAGGACCTGGAACCGAGCTAGAAGGACAAAGACCACTCCGGAACCCGTGTGAAGAACGGTGGAAAGACTAATCGAACGTTACAGCAGAGTTTTATTAGAGGAAGACCACAAGGTAGGGGAAATACTAAACTCCTCGCGCAATTCAATACTTAGTATGCCTATTAGGTTAATAAAATCAGAAAGGTCCTAGAATTGCATATATGATGCGAATAACTAGAATAGTTGTCTTTCAATTACTAATAACCGGACGTGTCTTGTATGCATGCTTAGGATGTGAACAACTAGTTAAATCGCTTTCAATACTTGGGAAATTGCTTTACTGGTAGAGAGGTTGTGATGAGCCCTCGGATTAGTTGTGTTTGCCTCACATGCATTGTTTGATTAGTTTAAGATGAATTAAGGGTCTAACGAAACTAGATAAATTGCATGATTGATTGATTGATTGAATGCTTGAATGATTGAATGAATACTTGAATGATTAATTGGATACTGGAGTGATTGAATGATTGAATGGATGATCGAGTGTGAATTATTGTGCCAAAGGGTACGATCAGGTGATTGATGGACCAATGGAACGTGGTTGGTAAGTATGATGGTAAGTGTGATTGTGGGTATGAATCCCATGTGGTGTGTATTGGTGAATTCATGAACTTCTAAGTTTGATTGTGCAATGTGTCAACCTGTTGGTCTCTTGTGTTTGGTTGATCCGGTGTAGGATGATATAATGATTATTGTTGGTACGGTATGGTACCTACACCGTTGAGGAGTCTGGTGTAGGATGATATAATGATTATTGTTGGTACGGTATGGCACCTACACCGTTGAGGAGTCCGGTGTGGGATGATAGAATGGTTACTTATTGATTCACCCAAGTGTATGTGTCCTGCGGGAGCATTACCTTGGTTCCCTATGACATATGGTCCTTTGGAGGCATTTCCGGGAATCCCGACGATGAGCGTCCCACAGGGATGGTTTCCGGTAGCCCCGATGTATGTGCCACCTCTGGACCGAGGGAAAATCTGATATGATACGAATACTCTTGTGGATCGGAGTATGGGATCCGAGATGACACAAGAATCTATTCGTGGATTGGAGTATTGAGGATTTGAGTTATTGGCGTGATATTCACGAGTTCCCATTTTAGTAGCTATCAAATCTTTACAACGTTTTTCACTTATCCTCCTGGAAGTTACCGTTTCTTTGAGAATGCGATATTGATATTATCTTGTCTATTTTACCGCATTATTTTGGATTTAAAAGCATTAATTACAATATGGCCATCGAGCTAAAGAAGTTATTATTAAATTGGAGGTTAAATTGTTTATGATTTTCCCTACTGAGCGTAAGCTCACCCCTATTGTTTTATTCGTTGTTTGTACATGTGTGCTTGATGAGTAGTGGATTCGAAGCTAGGAAGCTTCGGGATAGTCTGGGTGTTCTATCTTAGAGACGTTGTGGGTCTTTATATCGAACCCTATGCTTTTACATACTCTTTATAGAGCTTGACTCCTCATTACTTTTGAAACACATGTATTTGAGTATTTTATCATAACCTCATGAGTATTTATTCGTTTTTTATTATTCTTTTGTTATTATTTAATTGTCAACTCAAGTTGCGTCTCGAGTCCGGCCAAAACCGAATTTGGGGCGTGACAATTTGGTATCAGAGCCTGGTTTCATTTGAAGCTGGTTCTTAAGTTTGAACTTGTTTTCAAAACCTCGGATCGAACGTCAATTAGGTGGGTAGAGTTAGGTGGTCTAAGTCATAGTACTCAGTGACGCAAGATTTGATGCGTAGAGTTGGAACGACACAAGTCTTTATTGTTTCAATGTTTGTTTAAGTTTGAATCTTTTATATTACGATGGTTGCATTGCTTGATTGGTATCCTTACCCTATTGACTGTAAGTTACAGTGATCGGTGAAACTGAATGGTTGAGATCGGGATTGGATTAACGAGCATTGATTGACCTGTTCTAAATTGGTTTTTGAGTAAATCGTTTGTTAAGTATGTTGGTAAGCTTGGTTGCTAGTATGAGTTGTGTGTTGTGCCCTGTTGGGAATTGAGTGTTCTTGTTGTTTACTTAACCGAACGGGTGTACTGGTCTGTTATGTTTATATTGTTGTCTAGCCCGATGCTTCGTGATTTGAGATACCTAAACTGAGAGACATTGCGGTATGGTGCGTTACCGTCATATCCAATGCTCCGTGATCCGGAAATACTAGCTCCATCCCGATGCTACGTGAGATTATCGTCTTATCCTATGCTCCGTGATCCGGAAAGACTCGTTCCACCCAATACTTCGTGATATTATTGTCCTTCCCGATGCTTCGTGTTCCGGACGGACAGGTTTCACCCCTATGCTTCGTGATACGGGACTCTTTCCGAGCACCTTCTTGACATTTGACAAACAACTTCTGTGTGCGAGTATGGGGATGGCGAATCGACTTCACAAACCGACTCCATGTGGGGTAAATGTCGTCAACCAAATAATACGGGCGGTTGTAGCGACACCCATTGAGCTCGTAATGCACGGACAAGTCACGACCATGGAAAGCATCGTCGAATAAGTGGCCGACGTGGAAGACGTTAATGTCGTTGTTCAAGCCAACCACCCCGAAATACGCATGCCAAATCCACGTATCACGGGAAGTAACCGCTTCAAGCATAATGGTTGGATTCCCGTGATCTCCACGTTCGTGTGCTCCTTGCGATGCGACTGGGCAATTCTTCCACTCCCAGTGCATGCATTAAAGACTGCCAATCATACCAGGGAACCCTCGGTTGTGCCCCGACTTGAGTAATCGCTGCATGTTCGCCTCATTCGGCTTCCGCAGGTATTCCTCCATGTAAACCTCAATAACGACTATACATAAATGCCTAACACATTTGAGTATAATACTTACCCCCATACGTAGTGTGTCGTCCAATGAATCGACGGAGCACCCGTACGCTAGCATTCGTATCGCGGCGGTGCATTTCTGGTGCGTTGATAACCCCAATCGTCTCGCACCGTCCGAATCCTGCACAAAATAATCGTCCTGAGCCGCTGCCACGTCCATAACCCGTAAAATAATGCTCTGGGCATGCGAAATAGACGCCTGAACAGTTTGGGCCCATAGGTCGGGTTCTCGACAAAATAATCCACCATCAATTGCTTGTGGCCTCTGGCACGGTTTCTGTCAATCTCTCATAGGGAACCTTCCCCTCTTTCTATCCTTTGTCGTATTGCGTCGAATTTGGGAATTGCTCTCTCTCTATCATTCTGTCGGTCCTCCGTCGGAGTCCTTCCTCCCGAGCAAGAAATGCGGCTTTGTACTCGTGTTATGTGGCTTCGAGCTCCTCCCTCATTTGAGCCTCATCGTCAGACATTTCTTGTTAAAAATAAAATATGCAAATTTGAGGGAAAATGTTGAGAGAATTAAGGAGAAAGTTGGTGTAGATTGAGTGAAAGAGGTTAAGGGGTATTTATAGGTGTTTGAGAATTGATTTTTGTATTTATTTTGAATTAAAAAAATGTAGCCATTAACTAGCTGTTGACCAACGTCCATGCTGCCCTAGGGGCACGCGTCACGCGAGGAGGGAGGAGCGAGAGGCGCGAGGCAGACTTTTGCCCCGCGCTCCGCATCCGCCCACGCTATGCCCCGTCCCCCGTGCCCCATCTATTTCACCTCCCCACATCACGCAGGGCGTGAACCCCGAGGCAAACGCCCCCCCGCCCGCCCCCTTCTTGCCCTGGCTCGATGTACATGCTCTTAGGAGCCATCCGTTCCAAAAATTTTTTGTCTCTAAGTAAATAAACCCGACACAATGAAAAAAATCCCATTATTACACCGTCCCAAATTTTTGTCCCTATTCTCGGAATTGAAATCCCATCCCATCAAATCCCATATCGTACATGCCTTTATAGCATGCGTACTATTGAGGTTTAAGGTTCATGATTTTGACTTTACGTAATAGTGAATCTCAACCTTTTGGTTAAATTGTATTCCGAAGTTGTAAAGTTTACAGGGGGATTCATGGTTTGAATGGATATTGACTGGATATTGAATTAATGTTTTGCTAAATCTATTAAAATCCTATTTAAAACAGTAAATACTAAATAAAATTGAAATAAATATAACAAAAATAATTAATAATAAAATAAAATAACTAAATGAATTGAAACTTCAAATTTTATTCATCCCGAATAGTAAAACCCAAAACACATTGAGAAGACTAATTTTAGAGAACGATTACTTGTCTGATTCGTAACTTTCTCTAAAGCAATCCCATATGTGCTCAATTAGGCCATCTTGGAGTTGCTGGTAGGTGTTATCATTTTACACCTCGTCTCGAGCCACCACGTGTTGTTCGTAGGACCAGGTCCCTCCCTCGTGCCAACTTTCAGGTGGTGTCCAATTACGTATTTCTAGAGGAGCGTCGCGATACCATTATTAATATCCTTGTTCATACATTTCTCGTTCATCTTCTATAATCATGTTGTGTAGAATGATATAGGCGTGCATGATATCAGTCAATGCCCTCCTACACCAAAGACGAGCGGGTCGGGAAATTATGTGCCACCGTGCTTAGAGGACTTCCAAAGCTCGTTCAATATCTTTCCAGCAACCTTCTTGAACTTTAGCAAACAATTTGTGTTTGCATGTAGCGAGATAGCGAATCGACTTTACGAACCGACTCCATGATGGGTATATGCCGTCAACCAAATAATAAGGTCGCTCGTAGTGGTGCTCGTTGATGTCGTACTCCACAGAAAAGTCATGGTCGCAAAAAGCATTTTTGAATAAATAGTCAGCGTTGAGAACGATTATGTCATTCTTTGACCCAATCATTCTGAAATACGAATGCCAAATCCATAAATCGGGGATGCTACAGCTTTCAGCATTATGGTTGGACGTCGTGGTGATCTCTTCGGCCAAAGACCTCTTGCAATGTGGTTGGGAAATTCTTCTACCGCCAATGCATACAATCAAGCCTCCCAATCATGTCGGGGAACCCTCGCCTATATTCTGATTCCAATAATAAGGCCAAGTCCTTCGCAGTTGGGTTACGCTTGTACTCATCCATAAAAACCTTAATAACGGTCTTACAAAACCAGTGTACACATTCGAGTGTGGTACTTACCCCAAGTTGTAGGGATTCTTCCAACAAATCGGTCGAGCACTCAGATTATGCTGGAGAGATGGACAAACATTGATCGAATACAGGTTATTGTTTTACATTGGCAGGGGGTCCTATATCTTGGAGGTCCATTTTATGTCGGTGGTTGCATTGTCTACGATAGAGGCAGAGTATATGGCAGTGATAGAGACGATGAAAGAGGCTATAAGACTTCGAGGATTGGTTCGAAACTTGGGTGTTGCTCAAAGGGATGTTACGATTCTTTGTTATAGCCAAAGTGTCATCTATTTAGAAAATAATCGGGTATTTCACTCTAGGACCAAACACATAAACTTGAGGTTTCATTTTATTAGGGATATCATTGAGGATAAATTGGTGATGTTGAAAAAAGTTGATATTAAAGAAATTGCGGATGATATGTTGAAAACGGCGGTACCGATGATCCAGTTAGAGCATTGTCTCAACTTGATCAAAATTTCTCGATGTTGATGTACTATGAGGACAGGACCCTTCGGGGTGGGGTTTTTATGACCCGATGAAGGACGGCGTGTAGTTGGAGCTTTTATGGTTTTGTTGTCAAGGTGGAGATTATGATATTTTGGCTCCAAAGGCCCAACACCCATGGGCCTCACTTAGCCCGACTTTTCCATCTAGTCTTGAGTGGTTATAAAGCTATCCATAATGGCGTCGAAACGGGGTATAATTGCGTCGTCGAATCATATGGGACACGGTTTTCGGACTTCAAATCAAGTCAGCGACGTCTGTTTAATGTCGAATCTTCAAAATCTCTGAATCGATGTCGAGGGATCCAAACACTCGGGGCCCTCTCAAATCGACGGATACGAGCCCAAGCAAATCGGACCCTGCAAATAAGGGTCCGAAGCCTGGAAATGAGTTTAAATGTTCAAATTAATTTCGGCTCTTAACTATCCAACCCCCGAAGTTTCTTCTTCATGAATCCTCTACAACTTCACCCTAACCTCACCCCGTTTGTGCGCTCTAGTGCTTCCAAGTATCGTTCCGATTCTGGTAACTTGTTGGCAACTCCCCAGCATTTCGTCGTCGTCCCCGTTTGTCCTTCTCCACTTCGTCTACTTCAATGGTCGGGTCAAAGAGGTTGCGGTACCCCCCACTGGATTCCAGTTGGAAGATGACGTTTCTCCATCATGTCACAGTCCATAGGGAGTGCATGAAGAGTACTATCGGAGATGCCACCGGGAAACGGAGTTCGTACCCGATTCAGAACATTACGGTGACGCCGAAGAGGAGAGGAATTGGGGCCGAGATATAGAGGAATATGTCTTGTTGCCACCTGATCAACGGACTTTATCGGCAACCCCTATGCATAGCGGAGACCCAGAAACGTTTGGTTCATCATCGTCATTCCTTAGTGGAATGGGGTACGATGGTCCGCGGACTTGGGATACGAGATCAGGATCGAGGTTGGGACATTATTCCACGCACAAGGGCTACACCGAGAAGGCAGACCCTACTGCACACCGTCTACGACCAACTCCAATAACGTTCCGGGTGATCGTCCCACCACCACCACCTGTAGTGGAGCCGGAGTCCGACACTCTGGCTCCTTCTCGTCGCTACCGGAAATGGACATGGGTGGAGGAGTTGGCCTTGGTTTCAGCTTGGCTCAACAACTCTGAGAACTCAAGCATTGGGCCTGACCAGTTTTCGGAGTGCTTTTGGGATGGAATCCACTGTGAATTCATCGAAACGACGAGCCGAGTACATGTCGAGGATCGGGCTGCGAAGAATTAAAAGCAACATTGGAGAGTTACTAACCGGAAGGTAAAGATGTTCCAAGGTTGTTGGTCGAAGTTCAAACAAATTTACCAATCCGGGAGATCCGATGAGCAGGTCACCGATGATGCGGAGCGGGAATACGTGGACAAATACAACCACGTCTTTGCTTGGAAGCACTAGTGGTAGCTTGTGCAAGAGAAACGATATTGGCAACATTGTTTCGAGAACAAGTTCTCGACCACAACCAGTGATTTCATTGGGACTGAGACTCGGCGCACACCGAGAACTCCTGGCCTTAGCGACCCAATGTATCAGATGGACATGCTAGCTGCCGCTGTTGAAGATGTCGATGAAAGACAGTCTAGACCAGTTCGCGGGCACCGACCTATTGGTAGATCTACCGCGAATGCTAAGAATGGGAAGGTCCTGGAGGGAGGCCAGCCTCAAGACAACCAAGCACTGGCCGTTGGCTTGCAGGCCATCGAGCACGATCGGACCCTCCACCAATAGGGTTTGGATTCCCTTATACGGGAGTACCACTTACTCCACGAGATGGATACATCCAGCATGGACCCGTAGGATGCAGCAACCCATCGGTTGTTTCCGGAGGGCATGGCCAAGAGTATGTCGGGGTTGGTCTGAGAAGTTCAGTTTTTTGTTGTATATACCAAAATCTGCTTTCCGAACTGGGCTTTTCAATATTAATTACGTTATTTATGTTTCAAGATGTTGGGGAGATTTATCGCTCTATTGCACAACGCTAACAACATTCCACAGAGCTTTACGCCAACGCGACCAACATTGCACCAGATTTGTACCACCGAATAACGACTACATTAAGGAAGCAGAATTAACCGATCTTCTTAGTTAAATAATTATATTTTATTGTACTTTCCAATGATGACTAACATTTGTAGTCCGCAACTTTAAAATAAACACTAAAACCCGTCGACATTACAATAAAAAACCACGCCAAACAATACACGTCTTCTATTCAGGGGCTAATCACGATCTATTCGCCACTGTGAAGACAAAAAGATTAGACTCAGCTCTCGGGTCTAATCGGCGTTTATTTGGGGTGTATTCTTGGTCTAATTGATAGTCTAAAATGAAAAAAAGAGCCCAATTAAACCGGGATTCGGTCTAATCCCATTGTGGATTGTCTAAGGAAAAATAGGGTTTCAACATTTGGTGGTGGCGGTAGTAAGTGTGAAAAGACAAGAGCTTCTTCGCCCATTAATTTTTCTTCTTTTTTGGGGTTTGTTCACCAAAGGATCAAGACAACGGAGTGGCGGCTGTATTTTGGCTAGGCCTAGGCATCGGCCGGTAACCGTCCTAAAACTCATACCTAATAACCAAACCGTGATTCCCGGTTATCTAAAACCCATACCCGTCCCCATCACCGGTCGCCAATGAGGAAGCTGATAACCGCTTAACCTTACTACCAGGCAGTGACGGTTTATAACCGACTAACTAGGCCCAATGGGCTTTCAAAATATAACCAAAAATACAATACTTTTCAAACAAATTTCAGAAACTCGACTTAAATTAATAAACCTAGTTATTTTCAACGTTTCAAATGTTCACACAAAAATTCCAAGAACTAATACCTCATAATCATAGACTCATCGTCTTACAAAACACGGTATTAATTCTTGGAAGTTTAAGACGATGATCAATAAGAAAGTACTTGACTGTTGTTTACACAGTATAATCCATCTCATCCTTTAACTTGGTGCTACTATGGAGTTGATACATATAATCAAACGCAACAATATTACATGGAACTGATACATATAATCCATCGTCTTACATCGTCTTCAATAAGTATTAATAAAGATCCACCTCATCCTTTACATATATGCAATGGATCTCAGTTTTACATCCCTAATCCAAATAACTAAAACGGAATAAATGTAGGAACGAGTAGAAATAATTAATCTTGTACCAACAAAAGAACAACATCTAAATATATAAAAGAAGAAGAAGAAGAAGAACAAAATAAAGAACAAAAAATAGAAACTAAAAACACAATAGAGAGAGATAATCAAAAGTTGGTTAAGTTGAGAAAAAACATTCATCTTGAAAATCAATTGTAATATAATAACACCAAGGGAGGATAATGAATCAATAGTATACCATGTATATGAATAGAGAAGATGCAATCAAGCGCACATAAGAAGAGAGGGAAAACACATGAAAGATAGAAGAGGCATAAAACAAATGAGAAATATAGAGGTTGATCTTGTAGATTTATAGATGGTGCGAGGGTTATATAAGTTTCATCCAACGATGCACAAACATCAAGTAAATCGGACGGCTTATATAAAAAAGGTTAGCTGGGATTGGGGTTTGGCAGTTTGGGATTAAAATATGGGCTGAAAGTTTATAGGATTTGAATTATTGACGCAAATAGGCGACAACAAGTGTATAAACCCATCACAATCTCAAGCCCATTGTATACAGTGTCGGTCGGTTTGGTCACCACAGTTTTGTACTCCTCAAACTGTTGACCGATCGCTGACCAGCCGGTTAGACAATTTTTAAACCTTCTCCTGTTTGGGTAAGACCGGTGATGGGACGGTCGAAGACGGTCGGATTTTTGCCCAACCCTAATTTTGGCAAGAAAGAGAAATCAAAATTCTTGCGTGGCGTTCTCTCTTGGTATGATAGTGCTGTAGGAATCAAGGAGTGTGAGTGATTTTGGTATACAAGAACCACATTCTTGAATTGGTGTGATTGTACAACGGATAGAGCAAGAAACTTTGGTGGTTGTGCTTTAGCAGTAGGAGAAGATCAAGAATCACGAACTTGATCTTGGGGGTTTGTTTCTTGTGTGGTTGCTGAAGCACGAGAGGACAAGCACAATTGCGGTACTGCATGGTTCCATATCTTTGAGTTGGTGGTTGTATGGACAAGAGCAAGAAGTATATATTTTTTTGTTCGTGTACAACAATAGTAACAGGGAGAGAGGCTTACAAGGCGACATCAATTAGAGCGTTATCGGTAACAAAAGATAGTCTTTTTCTTTCATGGATTATCGGTTTGTATTGACAAATAAGGAGTACGATTCGCAAAATCCCACTTTCCAGATATAAAAGGGGTGTCATCTTCAAACCCCTTGTATGAATCAAAGACCAAGACTGGAGTAGAAGCATGAATGAAATAATTTACTTAAGTTTAATCTATCACTCCTAGATGTAGAGAAAAATATACGAGTTTCACATCAATTTGAGACTGAACACGAATCAGATACAAATTCATGTTTCTTAAATAACATTTTGATAAAAAAAAATTATTTGATTGAAGTCAAATCAGCCTTAAAATCAATTCAATTCAAGCGAGGACAAATCGAATTGGTCGCCCGTTAGAAACCCTAAAATGCATCATTCACTGGGCCTCATTCTCCACCTCCCTTCATTCGTGTCTCAATCCCTTACACTGATACCCTCACTATTTTCACCTCTTTCCCGATACACCTTCCCACTCCACAGTGTTCCTGCTGTAAGTACCCCTTTTTTGCTCGTCGTCGTCACCAAGATAGGAAGGTAATATTGATTAACTGAAGTATGTAGATCTAGGGATTTTATTTTTGATTTTGTTAATTATTTTATATTTCGTTAATGAGTTTGCTTTCACGATTTATTATAATCGTTTCTTGGTTCGGCTTGATTCCCTAGATTTATGAGAAAGGTGTTCGTGCATGTTGATTTTTTAGCTTATTACCTTTTGTTTGTGCAGAAAATCGCCCTTTTAAAAATTTTGTGAGTCCTGATTCAAATATCAATGGACTTTGTTAGTGGTTTGTTTATTTGATATGTTTTGGATATTTTGAGATTCTTCCCTTATAATCACTTTTAGGCAAGTTTCTCAAAGATAATGAGCCTTGTTCAAGAAGTGGCTTCTCCATGTCCTGCTGTATATAAAGTTGGTTGTTCGATTTAATGTCCAATCGATTATTTGTTTCTTTTTCTTAAGCTTTTACGTTATCAAAATTAGTCATTTGGTTGCATATATTGATGTTATACTGTTGCGTTCGTTATCTACACTACATTTTTTTTCCGTAGGCATGGATATCGTCACCTTTGAGAAATATAAGTCTGACCTTAGGAAGGTTAGGGGCTACTTCAACGTGTCCCAGGAGCCCACCCGGATCCTTATTGGGTAAGCATTTCAACCTCCTACTTGCTTGTTTCCTAACCCTCATTTACATGTATATATCCCATTCATGTAGGTCTTTGGTACGCGCATTGCAAAAGTTTTACATTGCATCCTATTGTCCTGATGTCATTACTCCCACCACAGTTTTTGTCAATGATGGCAAAACTCTCATATTACGTTCCTCTAAACTGTCTTACTCTCAATATTGGGCGATACGAAATTACAGGGATTTGAGAAAGTTCATCGTTGATCAACTTTTCGATGGCAGTGAAAAGATCTTGCCCAAATCATTCCGGCACTTTCTTGACTTGCTTCAATCTGAACTTGTGTGAGTACTTCTTTCGCGTATGAACCTTACTTACACATGCTCTTGCTCGATGGGTGTTATTTTTTAATTGATTTAATCGAGTCAGAGATGACTTATGTTTACAAAACTATCTTTATTTAATTGTTTTTGATCAATCTAGTTTTTTTTTATGGATAGATGATTTAGATCCGATTTCAAACCACGTGAGTGAGTTTTATATTGATCTCTGAGAATCACATTTATTCTATCTAGACATACAGTGTTTTCACCCTTGTACAATCGATAACTTTCAATCAAAAGTTTGTTAACAGGATTTCATTGAGTTTCTTTTATTGACAACGGTTTCTCATTCAACTGCAAATCAGAACCCGGTTGTATGCTTTTGACTCCTATGTTTTTATTTATAGTGCTGAATTCATCTTTTTGATTTAAATCTCTTTATCGCTGTAATTTGAATCAGTCTATTTATCCTATTACATCATTCACAAATTTGGACTTTTTTTTTATAATTCAATCAATTTAAGTCAAGTTTTTCCTTTTTGTAGCTACAACAAAGCTTTCATACGCAGACACTACACGATTCTTTCAACTTCATGTATTCGTGGCGGTGAGCGAAAATGCTCATCCCTAAGGTGAGATGAAGTTGAAAGAATCGTGTAGTGTACGTATGAAAGCTTTGTTGTGGCTACAAAAAGGAAAAACTCGACTTAAATTGATTGAATTATAAAAAAGTCCAAATGTGTGAATGATCTAATAGGGTAAATAGACTGATTCAAATTATAGTGATAAAGAGATTTAAATCAAAAAGATGAATTCAGAGCTATAAATAAAAACATAGGAGTCAAAAGCATACAACCAGGTTCTGATTTTGAATTGAA
The DNA here is from genome assembly GCA_963921825.1 of Erodium maritimum. Taxonomy (NCBI): domain Eukaryota; kingdom Viridiplantae; phylum Streptophyta; class Magnoliopsida; order Geraniales; family Geraniaceae; genus Erodium; species Erodium maritimum. Next base: position 24,483,614 of record OY997590.1, read on the forward strand.
TGAGAAACCGTTGTTAATAAAAGAAACTCAATGAAGTCTTGTTAACAAACTTTTGGTTGAAAGTTATCCATTGTATAAGGGTGAAAACACTGTATGTCTAGATAGAATAGAGGTGATTCTCGGAGATCAATACAAAACTCACTGACGTGGTTAGAAATCGGATCCAAATCATCTACCCATAAAAAAAAACTAGATTGATCAAAAGTAATTAAATAAGGACAATTTTGTAAACATGAGTCATCTCTGACTCGATTAAATCAATTCAAAAAATAACACCTATCGAGCAAGAGCATGTGTAAGTAAGGTTCATACGAGAAAGAAGTATTCACACAGATTCAGATTGAAGCAGGTCAAGAAAGTGCCGGAATGATTTGGGCAAGATCTTTTCATTGCCGTCGAAAAGTTGATCAACGATGAACTTTCTCAAATCCCTGTAATTTCGTATCGCCCAATATTGAGAGAGTAAGTTAGTTTGGAGGAACGTAATAGGTGAGTTTTGCCACCATTGAAAAAAACTGTGGCGAGAGTAATCGCATCAGGACCATAGGATGCAGTGTGGAACTTTTGCAATGCGCGTACCAAAGACCTACATGAATGGGATATATATACATGTAGATGAGGGTTAGGAAACAAGCAAGTATGAGGTTAAAATGCTTACCCAATAAAGATCCGGGTGGGCTCCTGGGACACGTTGAAGTAGCCCTCAACCTTCTTAAGGTCAGACTTATATTTCTCAAAGGTGACGATATCCATGTCGACAGAAAAAAATGCAGTGTAGATAACCAACCCAACAGTATAGCATCAATATATGCAACCAAATGACTAATTTTGATAACGGGAAAGCTTAAGAAAAAGAAACAAATGATCGATTGGACATTATACAGAACAACCAACTTCATATACAACAGGACATGGAGAAACCACTTCTTGAATAAGGCTCATTCTCTTTGAGAAACTTTGCCTAAAAGTGATTATAAGGGAAGAAATATAAGTGCCTTAAGAGCACCTGCAACGATCGTGGTAGGCGTGTCGTTGCAGGGCCTATCATGGCTCTACCACGACTCGTTGATGCAGAGGTGTCGTTGCAGGATCCTGCAACGACTCGTCCAGCCGTGGCAGGCCCAAGCCTAGTCGGCGGGTCAATCCCACGTTGACACGTGGCGACAACAAATTAAAAAAATACAAAAAATTTAACTTCAAGTGCAAACATGGCTCCTTACTATTAGTCATGGTTTGCCATTGGAGAAGTCATAGTAGGAGGTAGTAGTATGAAAAAGAGAAAAACCTAAAAATGCTCAAGGCCGGCTCCTGTTCCATCAGAAAGGGAGTTGAAGATGAGGAACCATTCTAAATTGTCGCATTTTTTGGCGAGTATTTTGATCCGCCCCATACACTGCTCCACAAGTGCTGCGAGAGACAAAACATAAATAAATAAAAATATTTAGATCATATTAAAATTGATCAAAAGATCATGAAGTGAGGTTTTCCCGAGAACAATGCTTGTGGAGAATATCTGGAATTGTGTAGGGAAACTATCCAAACTAGAATAAGGCTGTATTAGAATAATCTCCTGATCAGTTAGTACATCAGGTTGTCCAGAATTAGAATTAGTTGGTTTTGTCTTCTTGAGAACTAGAGCCCGCCTTATTATTAATGTGCTATTGTGACTTGGGCTCAGCCCATTTCATCAGGTGACCAACCACCAGCCTAAACAATAATCTGTTTCTAAAACGTAGTCTTTTGGATTTATGTGTTCTTGCCTAGTTGATTCAAGAACAAGTTGTTTATGGATTTCATTTTATAACATTATCCAATTAAACACAGAACATTACAAATAATTTTGCAGACGCATTTCTCATGTTAGATTAGTTTTCGAGAGACACAACCAAACCGTTGGCCACAGACTCCAAATCTAGTGAGAAGTAAGGACTAGACCCAAAGAACCAGCAGGAGAAGGAGGGAAAGAGAGGACCACAGTGATTTGAGATACACAGTTGACCAACACCAACAAATCTACCGAGGTCAAAATGAAGCCCAAGCCACAAGTCTAACAACCCATCATGTGCTGCATGCAGTGCGTTGTAAAGGGTAGGTCTTCCAACAAGAGGACCGAGAGAGATTGAAGGAGAAGGAGAAGGCCGACGGTGAAACCTAAAGAGAGGCAACAATGAGGAGACAAGAATGGGAAGGAAGGAAGGAAGAGAGTCTAGAATGAGGCTTACGACAGTACGAGAAGAAGATTAAATAAGTTTGTAAACGATAAGTTTTACCGTTATCGAGTGTTGTATGCAGTGGATCTCCCATACGCCGAACCCATTTTGGCTCCGGCATCTCCAATATAAACACAAATCAGTTCAGGCTTCATCTCTACTACTCTTTGCGTTTAGAATGAAAGAACTGTTAGAAAATATGAAGTTGATGTTCATATTTTCTTGCATAAGATCAAGAGAACAAACACACACCCACCTGAAGTCCACCTCATCGAACTTGTCTTGCCGCCGCTGCTAACAACTCTCTTCCGCTGTTCCCTTATTCGCGAAAAACATTACCGACATATAAAACGCTTGCAGTGACATTTTTTTTTACAAAATCGACGTCGTCCCATGGCTTTTATCCCAAACAAACTCTAAATATGAATGAATAGAAGAAGTTTTTTTACCTCACTTGAGGAAGCCATGTGCTCCGGAGATTGAAAACATTATCGGTCACAGAGAGGGCTAGGGTTTGCTGGTGAGGATGAGACTTGAGACAAATAAGAGTAATAATAAGAACAAGAAGAGGAGAAGTGATGAAGATCAGAGAAGAGCCAAAGCTTCACCTGCTTTTATACTGAAACTACCAAGTTTTGGGTTGGTTAGATTAATAATGAGATTAACAATGGCTGTAAATAATGTCACTCAGTTTTGACAAATCAAAACGTCAGTTGGTGGGTGAGAATAATAAAAAAAACGCTCTTAAAAGATAAAAATAATGAGACTTTAAATAATGTCAGTTACTCTGTATAGCAATTGCTTTGCAGCTTTAAATTATGAAGATAAATAAATGAAGACAGAGCAAGAAAAGATGAAAACTGAAGCAAAAAAGAGGAGCAGAGCAAGGCTATGAGAACACGAAATCAAGGACAATACAGAGATGAGAAGCAGAGTAAGGTCATGAGAACACGAAACACACATACGATTCTCAATTCAGCTTTGAGCATGGAAGGTTGTTGAAACTTCTTAAAGAATAGCATCTTAAATTGTGTAGGGAAACTCTTAAATAATTCTCTCTTCCTTGTTCTTTAACAATTTATTTATTAACAATTTAAGATTCAGCTTTTGGAACATGGTACAAACAATTTCATTTCAATAACTAATTGTTGGTCAATCAGATCCCTCCATGTCCGTTGCTTCATTCTTTGTTGGTTATTGTAGCTGCAATTTCTCTTGCTGGTTTAGCTCTCAAGAAGATAAGCCTAGAGTTCGGTTTTGCAACAAAAGTATGATTGCGGAGAAGAAAGAAAGTAGAGGAGTAATAAATGTGCTTTTAGACCACAGTAGCTGAGAAGACGAGTCAAAGAAGGACTCATGCAGACTATGTACATGGAGAAACGCATTCTGCAAAATTGAGTTGCCTCTGTTCCGACCTTGCTATTTTTGTTGATGCTCCATTTCGATCCGGAGCTATTTGAGTCGTTCTAATCGATTATTCTTGTGTTATGTTACTCTGTTTCGATCGAGGATCTACTTGAGTCGTTCCGATCATCGAGATATTTGTCGTCGTTCCGACCGACGTTTCAAAGTTCGTGTTGCTGTTCCGTTCCGACCGGAGAGTTATTTGAGCCGTTCCGACCAGGTGTTTTCTTGTTGCTGCTCCGTTCTGACCGGTTGTTCATGTGTTGCTACTCTGTTCCAACCAGATAGTCTTCCTGTAGTTCCGACCGGCGGTTCAAAGTTTGTGTTGCTGCTTCGTTCCGACCAGAGAGCCATTCCGGCCGTTCCGACAGGCATTCCAAGTTCGTGTTGTTGTTCCGTACCGACCGGACAACCATTGCCACTGTTTCGACCAGCGTTTCAAGTTCGTGTTGTTGCTCCGTCCCAACCGAGGATCCTTTCCAACCGTTCCAACTGGCATCCCAAGTTCGTATTGCTGCTCCATTCCGACCGGAGAGCCATTCTGGTCGTTCCGAATGGCATTCCAAGTTCGTTTTGTTGCTCCGTCCCAACCGAGGATCCTTTCCAGCCGTTCCAACCGGCATCCCAAGTTCGTATTGTTGCTCCATTCCGACCGGAGAGCCATTCTGGTCGTTCCAAATGGCATTCCAAGTTCGTGTTGTTGTTCTGTTCCGATCGGACAACCATTGTCGCTGTTCTGACCGACGTTTCAAGTTCGTGTTGTTGCTCCGTCCCAACCGAGGAGCTTTCCAATCGTTCCAACCGGCATCCCAAGTTCGTATTGCTGCTCCATTCCGACCGAAGAGCCACCGTAGTCCACCATTTCCGTTGCAATCTTTCAGTCTCTAGATGTCGCTCAGTCTACATAGCGTTGTCGTCTCTTCTAAGAAATTGTTTGGTCTTCGTGTCTTGGGTAACCGTTTTGATCTCTATAGTACCATTTGTTCTTGTTGTGTTCGTGTGTCGATCAACAAGTGTTCATGTTCCAATCCGGTCAGCATATTGTTTCCTCAACTTATGTGTGACCACTCCAGAAGGGTATCTGTCGTCAACATAATGTTCCGCCAATCTATGTGTGACCATTTTAGAAGGTTCCGTCCTTTGAGCAGTTCCATTTTCTCTGTATGTGCAGAGTTTTTAACCGTCGCTAAGGCCAACGAGACATTTTCAATGTTTAGCAAGAAGACCTCAAATCTCATGAAACATCAGATTACTCGTCCATTTTTCACTTCCGTCAACCGAGACCTACAAGAAGTTCCTAGCCGAGGCCAACACCAACGGCCAACCCAAAACAGGGAGTCGGGACTAAAACCCCTAAAACCGTTGTTAGAAACGGAAAAGAGAGCTTAAGCCCGAGTTCAACGAACCACCTAGACTATGAAACAGACGGAGAGAACCAAACACCTCTAAAGAAACCCCAAAGACGAACGTCCAAACACTGCTCGATTATCAGAGATAACCCGCCAGAAGCCAGCACAAACCAGCGATCCAAACGGAGAGTTAGACTCAATCACTCCCGATTGTCCGACCAATGGAAGAAGATCAAAACAGCCTAAGTAAGGAGAAACTTCCAATAAAGTAAATAATAAAGGGGAGATAAAGGAATAGAAAAGATCGTAAACCAACATATAAGCCTCCAAAAACCCACCCTAGCCAAGCTAACACACCACAAAGGTGGCAACACCACCCAACCAAAGAACCAGACAACAAAATCAGTAGAGAAAGAATGAAATGGAGAACGAAACCTGCCCAGAAAAACCAGCAAAAACGCGTTGGACCGGTTCATACCCAGACCCAAACCGGACTGCAACCCGATCCGGCCCATAAAACCTGGTCTGGGTCCGAACAAGCCCATGACCAGAAGCGGCCCAAGGACCTGAATGGACCTCAACCGAGACAGACCTACGACCCGGGGTTGCCACGACCCGCTCCGCCTACGACCTGAACACCCAAAGCCCGAACCACCACGAACCGAACCAGACGTAACCCGAGCCAGCAGCGATTCGGAACGGGAACGCGAGAAAATAAGCGTCAACCAAACCCAACCACCGGAGCCGTCTGCATCATATCAACGCCTGCCCAGATCCGTGCTAATATATGACCCAGAGGCCACAGAAAAGCGTCCCACGTCGGAGCTGAAAGCTGACGTCGGAGAAGCCTCCAAACGAAGTCGGGAATCTTGAAGCTGAGAGAAGCCGAGGCGAGAGTTTTCCCGACCGTTAAACATGGAGCCACAAGGTCAGGTGACGAGAGGAGCGCCGGTCACCAAGCTACCGGATGAGGACCATGAGAGAATCTGTGCCAATCGAAACCCGAGGAGAGCAAGAAAGGCTCCCACTCCAGATCTGACGCATCGAGACCTCCGTACTCCGACACTGAGATGACCAGCCATCACCCGTCGGCCGAGCAGACCCCCAAAGGAGCCATAGATCCCCAACATCGATCCCAAAGGATGGAAATGACCAAACCAGGCTGGGGAAAGGCTGAAAAAAAAAGAAAAAAAAGAAAAAAAAGGAGAAAGAATATGGGTAAAAGAGGAGGAGTAGAGGCGGTCCTCACCGGCGACATCCAAGGCCAGAAGCCGAGGCGTCACAGGTGAGAAGAGAAGCAAGGAAAGGGAGAGGACTGTAGCGACTACATGTCTTGAGAGAGTTTAGGGTTTTTTGGTTTCTCGGTATATTATCTTATTGTCACGCCCCAGTAAAGAGTACTATGAAAATTAGGATTAGTTTATGTAAGTTAACGATATGATAATTGAAAATCAATCTTATAATTAACCCAACTAATCTCATGAAAACTCTAGAACGCTAGGTTGTAAAACTAAGGTTCTTATAGAACGCTAGGGGTTTGACTCCAAGGAAACCAAGAGTAAATACTAAATTGCTGAGACGTTGAAACCATGCGCGCGTGTGGTGCTTGTTTAAGATCTAAACCTAGCAACCTAAGCATAACATTTAGAATGCTTATTTGTTTTCCCTCACAGACCAACTTGATGTTGCTCCTCTCTTCATGATCATCATCCACAAATTGATCTATCTTCGTTCTTTTGTTTTCGGTGCCTTGTCTCATTCTCGTTCTTGACGTCTGTCTCTATTCTATATTTATCGTCGTTGTTGGTTCATCTAGGTAAAACAAAAAATTGATCTAGATTCTCCAACAAATAACTGGATAATTTTTAGGGGCCCGACACTGATGCTAATGAGGGAAATGTCACCACCTCATCCTCATTCGACGCGTCGGGCGGCACGACAAGGAGTTCTCACAGGCCGATCCAACAACGAACAACGAGAGTGGATCCTCTCCTTCGGGTTCCTCGGGAAGCCACTTTGACTACGACGGCGACAAATCTAAACCAATGAGTATCTTTGAACCCTCAAGTGACGTCGCCTTCAGGCCCTCCGACTAGGGCGGAGGACATGTATGAGATTTTTGGAGGTCCAGGGAGTGGATCAACGGTTGGGGGAGAACTACATACACGGATAGCCCATGGAGCGGTGATGTTCTCCCTCTAATAAGGGGTGTGGAATACTCGGTCGAGGAGGGGTTCCGAGTGGGATCTGAAGAGGGCCATGCGACTTTGGAGAACACCTCGGCGGGGAGCTATCACAAGCAAACGGAAGGCTCTTCTGATATTATTCAAAGGAATACCAACCAAAGGTACGATGAAAATGACCTCCTGTGGTCACCCTGGGGTAACGTCGTCGGTCTCTCATATTGTACGGTTGAGGGACCCTATGAACCAAGGGTCCTGCCCTCGGGGGTGGAGAACTTGGGTAGTCGGATGGGAGGCCTATCTATTCGGAGGTGGTGGTACCCCCGACGGAAGTGTGTGGATGTGGGCTGAACTTTTCCTACGCGGTGGCAGCAAGGGTTTTGTCCAAGAAGAAATTCTATTGACAGTCCTTGGTAGACTGGTTGGCTGAGCTTTGACGATTGTCGAAGGTGGTGACTCGTCCGCTGGAGGACGGGGTCATGGGTTTCTTCTTTCACACTAGCCAGGTACTGCTCGCAGATCTTCGGTCGTAGATGTGTCCCCGAGACATTTTGTTCACCCACTTCTCTGTGTAGGTCTGTGTCACCAATCTTCTGGTGGAGGGCTTGAATAAGGGCGTAGGTTTCAAGATTGTAAGAACATTAGGTACTTGTTTGGTTGTGGATGACAATGATGGTGGCATGAGCTGGGGAATATATGTGTATCAGAGTCCGCATGAATACACGTGTTCCACTCCAACGTCAATTGTGGTTCCGTCAAACGAAATTCGAGGTACGGTCTCTACTGAACTTATCCTATGTGTACATGTCAGACCACAGTTTGACTGTAATTGTGGTGCCCATATGGCTACTGTTTACTCGTTGGACACTAGACTTTGGGGACTCTCGATGAGGGCCACAACTAAACCTCCAAACACCCGGGTGCACATTCGGAATGGTCGTGACCATCCATGTACGAGTTGTGGTCATCATAGGGGAGCTTCCCACGTATTGGAAGGCTAGAAAGACTATTTTGTCCCAGGAACTGGAGAAAATAGAAGGCCTCAGTCCCATAACGACCATATTGACTGTAAGCATAAGGGAAATGTGGTAAATATGACTGATGGACCTTCGACATTAGACATGATACTTCCTTGTTAGAAGAGATAACACATCTCCATAACCATCCTCACAAAAGAGGACACTTCCCATTACCATGTATCCTTCTGGGATGATAGGTGGAGGAAGGTCGAGCAGGATGGGTCCTTTTTCATTTTCCACACTTCTCTTAAGGATCGTCCTAGACATTCCCGATGGGGAGAGTGGGAGACCAGACTCAGGGGTACCCTAGGCCGACCACGTGATCATTTCCAAGATTGAATAAACGACTAGTCGAGGATTTCTTATAAGGGGAATAAGAAGGATCATCGGACTCCGATGGGGCATGTAGGACTTTGGGGGTAAGAACCTTTGCCTCGCCCAATGAAGCCCAGCAGGACTAATGAGGAGTCAAAGGATACCGTTTTCTCACTAGTCTTAGGATGGTTGAGGTCCCACTAAGTACCGACAAGTCTCTCCCCTACCATCTTGAGAGCCCAACATTTCTATGTTTCTAGGGCCCTCATTTACCATCCGAGGGAGGATGACATCAACTAGACCCCGGGGGTACTTAGTCCAACAATGCACTGCACCTTATTCGACAACGGGAACAGTCTTCCATAACACCCCGTCATCAGTTGTTGTATCATTAGTACTGACCTCTATCACAACATCATCCTGGCGACACCTTTCGAGCAGTTCGACAAAAGAGTTCCAACTCTATGAGTTAAGAGATCGTTTTTACTTTCTTGTTTTCCCACGATGTTAGGACTTTATGCTTTTTTTCCTGTATGTCCTTCCTTATGATTCAGTTTTTACATGGTGACCTTTTTTGAGGTTGGTGTCTTCAAGCGTTTATATTTAAATATATTCCTTTCTTAGGTTAAAAAAATATAGTAATTAACCATTTTAATATATCTATCTTCTCAAGCTTGAGAGAACCACATAAACCTTAGTCGTCGTCGCTTCTGATGGATCTTCCTCTCCGATCCTTTTATTTTTCCTCATATCATCCATGTTATGGTCGCCCCTTTTGGGGTTTTCTCGATTTTGGATCGACACACTCGAGTTCTTCTCTTTTTTTGCTGGGCTTAGAACCAATGTTGCTATGGTTTTGTTCTCTGGTGAGTTGTGAAGGTCAAAGGTGTTGTTGGGCAGTCATATGGTGGCTCACATATACTTTGGTTTGGGAAGCAGCATCAACGAGACAAAGTCTACAAGAAACAGATATGGGTATTAAAGATCATAGGACGTAGATAAGGAGTAACGTCCCGCTCCGTGATATCACTCCTCTTCTTGTGGACCTACTCGACTACCTGACATCATCTTTACCTCCCCTAAAATTTCACCACTGAGAGACCAACGTGTTCTTTAAGCTAAGCAGGTCTACCCAAGTCGAGTTAGAAAAAGTGAAGGAAATGATAAATGCACACCCCACTAGATTAGGGATACACCCTCTAAGTTGTGACATAGACTAGCCAGACATTTTAGTTACAAGATAGACATTTCGAGTCTATTCGGAACTATGTCTCACCCTTCAATTCTATTTTGTATGGTTAACTTCAAAAAGCCGCATACAACTATACGCCTTTATCACTTACATACCCAATTCTATTTTTATTTCAGATGGCACCCCAAATTATCCATATTTTATCATCGTTTGATTTTCTGTCAGTTTTTCTGTTAGTTTTTGTTAAAAAGACGAAAATGCCCCTCACTATTCAAATAAACTACAACAACACAGTTAATAAATATAAAAAATAAATAAATCTGATTTTATTTCTAAAAATTAGAAAAATAATTAATTATTTGAATTAAAGAAAATTAAATAATAAAAAATTAACCTAAATTTAATCTAACTAACTAACACATTCTATCTTATCTAACCTAACATCATTCCTTCTCCCCCTCTTTTCATCGTTACCTGTTCGTCCCTGCGCGAGAAGGCCACATCAGCGGCGGTGAGTTCAGGGCACAGGCGTCGGCGCGAGTTCATGCCACAGGCGGCGGAGCAGAGGCACAACGAGGCTTTGGTGTTGGCCTGAGAAACGAGCCAGATCTGGTGGTTATCAGGGCACAAGCGGTTGCGAGTTCATCTTCATCCCAAGCTTTTTCTTCACTCACGGCTGCACGCCCCGCCATCGAGCTCCATCCAAGGCGAGATGCATCCTCGAAGAACACGGCCGACCGATTTTCGAGTTCTAGATCCTCGCGCATCGTCTTCTCCTTCTCCGCCGTGTCGAGTTCTAGATCTGCATCGTCTTCATACCCCTACTTCTGTTCATATGTGAGATTTGGTTTTGATTTTGATTAGATTTGTACAAATTTATCTGGTTTGTGAGTTGAGAGTTGGGAAGAGAAGAAATTGTTAGAACGATGAAGTTGGTAGGGTGTTATGTTAGGGTTGGGAAGAGATGAAGCTGGGTTATTTTATTTTTGAGAAATCTGTTGAATGTTCATATGAAATTTGAGTTTGTTCTTCAACTTGTTTATATGAAATTTGGGTATGTTCGAATTCTTCTTCACATCTGTTCGAACTGGCATCTGTTCTTCCCATTTTTAGAAATAATATCACGATATTTGTTTGAATTCGGAAAGGACGAGATCTTGCCGGAGAGAAAGGTCGAAGGGACACAAATCTGTATTTTGTTTTTTTTGTTATGAATTGTTTTATTTTGATAAATATAAATATAATGAAACTGAAATTAGATTTTTTAAAATTTCTTTAATTTCTGTAGATATGTGAATTTAGATATTATTAATAAAAATTTAAAAAAAAAGTTATGGAAAACAATAATATTTTTTATTAATAATAAATGATTTTTTGAAAAAAATAATAAGATTAAAATAAAAAAAATCATGAAAAAATGAATAAGATAAAAATAAATTATTTTTAAGAAAGAAAATAAAAGAAATATTGAAATTGAATTGAAATATGAGGAAATAGATGTATATATAAAAGAAAAATATATATAATGGTATTTTTGTAATTTTTGAAAGTCAAGATTGACTTCAGGGATAAATAAAGAAAAATAAAGACAAGGGCAATTTCGTCATTTCTGGAAAATTTAACAGAAAAACTGACAGAAAACAAAACGGTGATAAAAAAAATGTATAATTTGGGGTGTCATCTGAAATAAAAATAGAAGTGGGTATGTAAGTGATAAACGCGTATAGTTGTATGCGGCTTTTTGAAGTTATCCCTATTTTTTATCCTGCCGCCAGTTTTTTTAGCATATTGGAGTTTCATCTTTATTTCGAATAACATATGAAAAACATAAATAAGGGTTTGGCATATTCTCATATCTCGTAACATTCGAGGTGCTGATCCTGAAACAACGCTAATTGCTTTACATCGCAACGTTGAGATGTAATGAAACACATAAGAACGAGATACAAAATATGACTATCTTATGTGAATACATAGGGGATGCACCCATCTTTAGTGTATGGTACGCATCTGGTACGTCTTCTACCTCAACTCGGATGGATCCGAGGAGTACTTTAGGAGGTGGAGAGGTAGGATCAAAGAGTGGGACGCTGCTCCTCATCGGCGTTTCCACGATCATCAAAGCCTATTTGTAGCGCTTCCAAGCTCTTTTCCGATGATGCTGCTTCCCAAGCCACGACATAAGCGAGCCACCATATGGCCACCCACCAACACCCCGGACCTCTACAACCCACTGGAGAATAGGTCCATAGAACCCCTGTAATAACCACTCTCAGTCAACGCCAGTCAAACCTGCGAAAAACAGGAAAAATTAAAAAATTTGGTCAGACACTTAATTAAACCTAAAATTGACTCCGAGGGTCATACCGGACGTAAGTTGACCCCCGATATCGACCAAAGTGAGTTCCGGGGGACTCAGGGAAACTTTCTGACCAATTTGGGAAATGTTGACTTTTCGCTGGAAAAGTCAACCGAACGACGTTTTGGTCCATTCGAGGACCGTTTTGGATCCAAAAAGCTTAGCCGTCGTCGCAACGGTCTTAATTGAGCCGTTTCCTTGTAGCCCGTGAAGTTTCATAATTTCTTGGAAAAAGTGCCCGTTCGGGGGCCGAGACGTCCGAATTTCGCGAATCTGAGTGGAATGTGGGACCCAGTTGCCACTTGTCAACCAAGTGGTGGTGTTAGGTTTATGGGGTGAAACAAGAGGAAGAGTGCAAAGGGGGGGAGGGGGGGGGGGGTCGGCCACACCTATCAAAAAAAAGGAAAAAAGAAAAAAAAAGAGATAGTTTTAGAGAGAGAAGGAGAAGGAGAAGAAGAGAGAAAAGAGGAGCTTGGGGCTTTGTCACTATTCACGAGCATCGAGCCATGGGTTCATCTCAATGATAGTAGATTCGAGTTCACATCGTCTTCCTCTACGGTAAGCACCTAATCAATCTTCGTTTTGGTTAAGTTCAAAAGTTAGGGTTTAGTTAAAATGAGTAGTTTATGGTGGAAATGAGGTGTGGGGATGGTTGGAGACGTTTTGGAGGGCAGAGGCACGTTTTCCGGTGACCGGGAGCTCGGGGGGAGCTCCGGCCACCATGTGGGGTGGCTGGCCGGAGCTAGGGCCGACCACCACCATGGTGGGCCGGGCCCAAAAAGGCCCTAGCCACCCACGGCCATGGTTGGCCGGGTGGGGCCCACTTGCTCGGGTGCTCGGGTTTTGTGTTCGGGTCGTTTAGAACGTTCCCCGAGTCATTAATCTACAACCGGATCGAAATTTGGAATTAATTTGTGAAAGTTGTATTTGACGGGTTTAGAAACTTTAAACGCTAATTAAATGACTCGGAAGTCGGAATTCGATTCCATCGAGTGCCTAGGAACCCTTGAATTATTCTAAGACCGTAGAAACGAAAACGGGAATTTTCGGAGCCCCGGAAGGGCGTTTCCAAAACCCGGGCAGATTCGCCATGTTAGGCGAATCGGGCTTTTCCGGGTCCATTATCGACAATGTCGAGTAATTGGGAAGTTTGGGAGTGATCGACATTGTCGGGGTTACTTTAGGGCGTCAAGTTTATTAAATTCCAGTTTATATCTGCGAGTTTAAAAGTGCTTAAAATTGTGTTCTTTTAGATCGTGCTGCTGACAGAGGAAAGGGAAAGCTAGGCGAGTGACCGAGATCACGCCAGAGCTTATTTGTGCGCTTTTGGAGAAAGTGTACGAGGTAGGGAAAAGTAGCCGGATCTCGGCACTGACTAGGGAAAGTTAACAGTAGAAATGCATGTGACACTTGGGTGTCGTGGGTTAAGTAGGTTATCGAATATTAGAAATGCATGTGACACTTGGGGTGTCGTGGGTTAAGTAGGTTATCGAAGATTGGAAATGCATGTGACACTTAGTAGTGTCGTAGGAGCAGTGAACTTATCGATATTAGAATTATTGGAGGCATATGACCATGCCCGGAGGTTGATTGTGAACTTGTTGATATTAGAACTGCTGGAGGCATTGGTTATGCCCGGAGGTTGATTGTGTAGTTGTGTCTTGGGTGGCCATGAGAGCCCGTGTTTTACTGTTGGTGTCTTGGGTGGCCATGAGTGCCCGTGGGGTTGTTGAACCCGTGCCTTTACTGTTGGTGTATTTTGGGTGGCCATGAGTGCCCGTGGGGTTGTTGAACCCGTGTCTTTACTGTTGGTGTATCTTGGGTGGCCATGAGTTCCCGTGATTGTGATTGTGATTGTGGTTACCTAAGTGAGAGAGGTTACTGAGACAGGTCGACCGCCTGGCCTGATAGGGATCGACAAAGCGCGTAAGTGAGAGAGGTTACTGAGACAGGTCGACCACCTGGCCCGATAGGGATCGGCAAAGCGCGTGAGTGAGAGAGGTTAATGAGACAGGTCGACCGCCTAGCCCGACAGGGATCGGCAAAGCGCGTGAGTGAGAGAGGTTATTGAGCAGCTGGCGTGCGATCCTTTGTGATCTTGTTTGGGGTGCGATCCTTTGTGATCTTGGGTGTTGCGTGGTTGTCTGTCGTGTCTTTGGAGGAGGTCGTCAATCGTTGTGTCGGGTTTACATTACGAGTCCGAGTGTTGAGTCGGTTGAGGAAAGTATCAGTGTGTGGGTGTCGGTCGGGTTACTTGAGTTTGGGGATAGTGATCCCCGGTGTTGAGTTGATTGTTGGTGTTACCAGCATTGTCTGCTAAGTATGCCGTAGTCAGTCTGTTATCCGTGGTGGTGAGTGAACGCTCACCCCTAGCTGCTTTTCCTACAGGTACCGGTCGCAGGTTGGACTAGGTGAGCTTCTGAAGCTTGAAGAGCTAGGAGCGGGATTCTGGGTTTATTTTGAGTCTAGCGACGTATACCTTGCATTTTGTCCATTTGTTGGGACGTACCTTTAAGTTGTAAATGATTATTTTTGATGAACAAATGGTGATTTTAAAGTGATTTATGAAAAAGGTTTCAAATGTTTTAATGTTTTAAAAGTTCGCGTCCTGAGTTCGGTTTATTGAAATTGGGGCGTGACAACCCCGACTCTAGAAACTGCAAAAAAGAGAAAAATACGATCAAATCGATTGGAAAACAAGGGATTTTTCGACGAAAACCCAAAAAAGATAAACGCAACATGTACGCTAATTGAAAATACCTAGAGCAAGCCATATGAAACAATGAATCGGAAGAAAATAAGAAGAGCCGCCACCAAAAACGACTACAACAGCTAGATTTTAAGGGGTCTGTCAGAGCGTCGGTTACATTACATTAATAAAAATTCCACGTAAACCCCAAAAGGAAAACATTTTAATATTAGTTGGCCACTTGAAAGTGAGCCCGTTAGTCCACATTGTGCCCGTTATAGGACACAAGGCGTGGCCCAATTTAGGCCCAACAGGACGACACATGAAATAAAAATAAAAATGATTGAAAAATGCTAACTCTCGTGTCTTCCTCTACGAAGTGACGCCAAGAAACGGTCTGAAATTTTCAGCCAGCTGAAATCCCAAGTCCGACACGAATCTCTAGGGTTTCGCTTGGCGGAGGAAGAGATCCGATCGGTGCATTTTCTGATCTGTGGATTTGTGTACAGAGAGATGGATCCGGAGCAGACCTTTATTCGGGTCCAAGAGCGATTGTCGGAGATGCTGACACCAAGAGTGAGAGTTGCTTTGGAGTATATGTATCTCTTCACGGCCATTACTCTTTTCTGTATCCTCGTTGTCATGCACGCTAATTATGTTCAACAGGTATACTGCTTGCTGATTATCTCTCCCCCACAGCCATTACTCTTCTCCCGAACTTAATCGTGCTTCTGATACATTTTATACTTATTGCTTGTTTGTTTGATTAATTTTAGCTGATTTTCGATTCTGGTGGGAAATTTGGGAGTAACTGAGCATACCCGTCTTAGTTTTGTTATTTGTTGTTACGGTGGTTCTAGTAAAGGGTTCCTTTTCTTGCTTGCTGGATTTCATGTAGTGAGGGTTGTTTGGGTTAACATTTGGCATCCCTTTTGCCTCTTGATAAATACGATATCTCTACTGTAATCATAATTGTGAGTCTGACGCAGTTTTAAATTTATGTTTTTTTTTTCAATTTTAGCTGATTGTTTTACTCAAATTGTATAGTAATGAAGCACACCCATTTTGGTGATCTTTTACCGTTTTGATGGCTATGGTCAGTGGTTCTTTTTTACATCTGACATTTTTTATGGCGGGGAGGGTAGAGAGGAGAGGAGAAAAAACTGCCATTGGAATGGGGTTACATTGACCACCTGTTTGATATAAAACTGTTACTGATTGTGATCAGATAGTTATGAGTGAATTTGGGCATTATAGGCAATGGGTTTGGATATTTTTGTACCAAGGTTTGTGCCCATAACAATGCCCTATGATGGATTCCAGGACAAGACTTTTTAGCTTTTGAAATTTGAGCCTTCCGTATTTGTGGGGTTGCAATTGTAATTGTTATACACAACTTTTTTTTCCTGACATTTTACTCCTAAATTAAAATCTGGTTATTTTGCTTATGAAGCCTGGTTGTTCAAGTGAGCTTTCTGGAGTTGAAACAGCAAATGCCCAACTTATTCAAATCAAGGTATCTTCTGTTAGTTTTAGTCTTGCGTGTGCATGCTTTGCATTGTCTTATATTGAAGTTAATTTTCTTCACTCAATGAAAGTTTGAAAGCCTCTGAAAACTCTGATGTTCCTGGGTATTTCACATATTGCTACTAAACTGCAGATTCGATAGTGCATTTTCAGAGTTTGAATATTTCACGTGTAAGTCATTGTCTTGTGAGATTACCTCTCATTACTTTGTTTGGAGCTCAATATTTATTGGAATTTTGTGAAATTACATGCCATTTTGCTTTGATGTTCAGGATATTAAAGTGCCCTCTGAGCTATTCTATAGAATGTTATTTGTCCTTGATTGTTAATCTTGCTTTATGTTAGTGTCTTGTATGCTCAGATTTTTTATTTTCATTAGTGGGTGTTGACTACTTGTTTAATTTAATGCCAATTTCATAGACTAACTGAGTTTGATTTTGAATTAGCCAAACCATCACTCCTGATACCGACGTTTTCCCCTTGGTATAGATAAGTAGTGCAACCACGTGGTCACAGGATGAACCTGAATCTGAAATCATAGGTGTTGGCAATAGGGAAGCTGTGGCTGACATTGAATTTCTTGAATACCAGACAGACAGTGCTAGCAACTGTCAAAGAACTAAGCCAACAGTTGATGATGCAGCCAGTAAATTTGATCAAGAGGGTCCATGGGATGGTTTCTCTCTCAAAGTCAAGGAGACATTTAGAGCAGCACTTATTCACTTTGTAAATAAGTGGCATAGGCGTCTATCATTCATTTGCAGACATGCAACACGCATAACTGGAAGTCTATGGGTGTGTATATTTTTTCACAATTGTTTTATCAGTGTTCTGCAATTTTACTAAAAATTGGAAAACTGTATCCCAACATAGCATTTTTTTTTTCTTTTTCAAACAGTCCCAACATAGCATTAGTATATAGCTTATTCACCTCACGCGTGACTTACTAGATAAATGACCCCACGATGGTGGGAGTCTTGTGTACTATGATTCCCTTTCTTATCTTATTAGATCATAGATCAATTCATCTTTGCTGAATTTGGGGTTTCAAGTGCAGAAAATTGCAGGTATTCATCTAAATCTCTACGTTCCCAAGTGGTTGCATACATTGCATGTGGTCAGGCATAACTTGCACGCAGGTAAGTGAATAACCTTTTGCATCTGTTTTACCCAATATTTCTCATCTTGCTGCAGACTCACGATTTTTCAAGCTAACTTAAACCAGTGTGGAAAATTCCAAGATACAGGCCTCTCTAACGAATAAAAATATATTGGTTTTGTCCTAACTTCTTCTTGGATATATATGGCCGTGGTCCTTGGCCCAATGGACTGGTTTCAAACCGTAAGTGGAAGTATTGCTAAGTAAAAAAGATGTCAAATCACACAACCATTACGTAAAAGATGTTGCCACTGCCTAAAGCTAAGCTGGTTTGAATAGATACTCTTATCAAATTTCAATTTTGTGCTTCAGTTTTTAAATACTCAATGAAGCTACAAAGCCAAAGGATTTGAATTCTCAATGTTTCAGGAGCTGATCTGGGATTTTTTATATTATTATTAACACTCGTACCAGTTCTGATATTTCCTATTTGGCAGAAACTATTAATTCTTTGGTGCTAATTTGATTTAGAAATTCAGGGATCATAGAACTTGGATTCAAGAAAGATGTGGAGTTATGATGACCTTATTTTTGTCCTAAATTGGAATGTGTTTGATATACTTGATCATCTATGTCAGTGAAATGGCTTGAGAAGAGAAGCAAAGCATTTGAGCCAACTTATATATACACAACTGAAAAGGTAATATTCTACTTTGGCTGTTGTTTCTTGCACTTGTTGTTAATATAACTTCAAAAAACTCATTGATTGCCAAATTATAATGTAGACACCGACCAACAGTTTAGCCTTTTAGTTGTTGAAGCTTGCTTTGACCTTATGTTTTTCATTTTTTAAAATGCATTCTGCAGGGCTACTTCTTTCTCCCTGAAGGAGCCAAAACACGGCACAACATTAGTACTGTCAACATTAGCATATCTCCTCGGCATTCCTGCTTTGGGAACAGGTCTTATGCGCTTAAATGAATTACGTACTTTGGTCTAATTGGTCTTGTATATATGCTATTATAATTAGGCCATTAAGGTGATACAGCATGGTATCTGGTATGGAATTCCAGTTTGTGGAATGTACCTTAACATGCAATATGTTGCAAGAGTTGAGATATGTTGGACTGCAACTAACAATTCCATGCTAATCCTAGTAAGCTTATCTGGAATATATTTGTATTCCTTGTCCAGCCATGCATATATCATGATAAGTATTAAGTAACAGTATTTTCCAAGTAGAAATCGATAGTCGGTTGTCTTTTATGTACAAGTTCATTCTTGGTCGCAAGTCAATGTATAATATGGTTGTAGTGTTTTCAGGTTTTGTTCTTTTTTTTTCATTTCTGTTTCCGCCGGCTGCATTTTTATTCCTCACAGGTAATGAAATAACTGTTTAGGAAGCTAATGTCCTGCCATTCTTTTTAGGGTAATAACAAGATTTTAATTGGTGGTCATCATCATCTTGGGAACTCTGAATTTGAGCTTTTCCTAATGCACTCAGTTTGGGGAATATTTTCACAGATAGTTTTCCAAACTTGAATGGTCAAATTTGCCGCCATCTTGAATCTTTAGATGTATGCTGATACTTGCAGAACTTCATATTAAAGAATTTAATTTATACTTCCAGGTGGCAGCAGCTTCTCATAAACCGGTTTGTTGGGTATGATACTATCCTGATGAATAGTATATTGCATTCTCCTGGTGAAGGTAGTGATCAATTCTTTTTTGTGCACTTTATAGCATATTTATATTTGACTTGCTTTCATAATCTGGTGAATGAGATGTATTGCATCAAATATAATATACGTGTATGAACATTCTAATCTTTCTTGACGTTAACACTTTTTGTTGGTTGATAATGACATTTTTGTCTGCATTTCCACTATCTATTATGAAATTTTGCTGTTATGCCATGGAAGTATGGTCCATGGATCTTTCCTAAAGGGTCATTTTCCCTTACGTGCATAATTGTGAATGTGTGGCGTCATTTCATCACATTACTCTGAAATGTTCTCTCTCTCTTGATGGTAAGTGACGAAGTGCATTAAGAATCTTGATGATGAGTTCAATCCAATCAACTGACTTAGTGAAATCTCCTAAACTGTAGGGAGCCTATAATAGAATTCAAGGATTTAATAGTTTCTCAAGATCAGAATGTCTTATATTGCTAGCAAACTATACGTCAATAACATGAATTGGTCAAATACCTATATTTAAGCGGGTTTCTCCCCTTCCCCGGGCTTGCCCTAGTGGTCAAATGAGCTTCACCACATGCAAGGTGTAGTGTTCTAATCCCAGGTGTGGTCATCTGCTTGGTGGCATGTGGATTGATATGATCTGTTCTCTCAATTTGCTGTTTATGCTATAGGTGTTTACATTTCAGCCATAGTTAAATTTAATCGTAATTTGCTTGGTGAATTTTACTTAGTTCATAGCTATATTCCTCTACTGTCTCTAAGCATATACTGTGCAGGTTATCTTTACAATTATCAAACAAAGGAGTTCTATAATCTTAGCCATGCACATGATCCACCAGAAAGTCCTGCAAGATTTGGAGGTTGGTTCACTGATGTTCATAGCTACGTGAACAAATACAGAGCAAAAGTGTTCAAGATATTCTGTTTCATGAAGGGTTGTGATTTTCTTTTGTTCACCGTGCAGACTACCTTGTGATGAAGTGTGGTGTGCTTATGATGTCACTATTTGTTTTCTTCACTACCACAATGTCTGTCTCATTTACACTGAGAGAGACACAGACTCGCATGCTGAAGTTCACAGGTGGGTCTCACGGGTTTTCATACATCAGTCTGCCTTTATTTCCCTTTGATAAGAACGGTTGTCTTTTTCTTATATTATTGCAGTTCAGCTTCAACATCATGCTCGACATAGACTTCCGACCTTTCAATTGATCTTTGTGCATGTAATTGAATCTCTTGTCTTTGTACCGGTAAGTATACATTGTTTCTTCTTGTTTTGTTATGAACTATATACAGACTAAAACAAAACATCATACTTGTAGAGCCATTGCTGATGTTATCTTACTATATTGTCCTGCTTTTTCCTTCTTTTTTCTCTTGAAAAGCTTTTGTGGCAATGACTCTTTGTTAACTACCTTTTATTTTGTGTTTGCAGATCATGATTGGCATCCTCTTTTTCCTGTTTGAATTTTATGATGATCAACTGTTGGCTTTCATGGTCTTAATGATTGTCTGGTTGTGTGAACTTTTCACACTTGTCAGGTCTTTCTTACACACAATATCAATACTATGTAACAGGCTTTGCTTAAATACATGTCATTTGACGGTTGTTCATTATTATGTCTGTGCTCTGGAACATGTTATCTCATGATTGCCCCGAGCCCCATGCCCAATAGCCAAAATGAGCCACATATACCCATCCTAGTACATATAGAACATATGGGTTGCATGTGTGTTTTGTTATGTGATTCACTGTGTGCTAATTATGCCCTTATTAACATGATTGTGCTTATCCTTGATTTGCAGTGTCCGCACACCAATATCAATGAAGTTCTTCCCTCGCTTCTTTTTGCTGTATTTTTTGGTCTTCCACATTTATTTCTTTTCTTATCCTTATGGTATGACCTTAGCTTTTAACTCGTCAAAGTTTTGGCTGAATGTCATTGTTTAGTTACTTGAAACATTGTTCCCAACTTCGAATCATTTTTTTGTGTTCAGGTTTTTCATATTTAGCTCTCTCTACCACCGCTGCATTCATGCAGCACCTCATTTTGTACTTCTGGAACCGTTTCGAGGTAAAAACTATTCATCATGCTTTCAAGTCATGTTGTCACACTTACTTTTCTGTTTATGTTGTTATTTACCTTGAGTTGAGTCTGGTCCCTTGTTATCAGGTGCCAGCTTTACAAAGGTTTTTGCAAAACCGACGGTCACAGCACCCGGACTTCCACATTACATCATCTACCATCCTTGCCTCAACTCTGCATATCACAAGATTAAACGCAAGAAACCCTAACACAGATGCCGGACTGAGACCTGTGGCAGACATGACAGGGGCTGTAGGCAACCTTCACCAGGCAGCAGAAACTGGTCCTAACCCCGGGACTATAAATTCATTCAGTTCCATGTTGTTATGGATACTAGGAGGAGCTTCCTCTGACGGCCTCAACACATTCCTGTCGATGTTCAGGGATGTAAGAGAGCAGGGCCAAGCTTTTGATGATGCCAGAGGTGTAGGAGCCACTGTAGGAGCCAGTTAGACCCAGGTCAGACTCCACCTTAGATCTTGTAAAGAAAGTTTGAACTGATCTCATGTTGAATCTCAGAAGAAATTTTCCATTCTCTCTTTCTCTCTCTCTCTCTCCCTGTTTTACTTTTATTACACCTATTTTATTTGCAAGAAGCAGAAAAGCAATTTAGAGGATACAACGAAAAGCTGTTCAATTGATGAGCCAAAAGGTCAGAAAAGTAAAGATAAAAGAGTTGAAACTCAAGTTTGGGTTCTGTAATAACTGATAAACTTAATGGATATTGTGTTGTATAGTGCAGTGGCTCAAGGATACAGGATTCTACAAGGTGAAGTAGCGAATGATTTGGTCACCTATCCCTTTGACCCATTCATCGTCAAGGCAAAAATGTTGAGCAAAACACCCCTAAAAAGAGGCACTATAGTCTTGGCCACTTACCTCCCCTTTGCCTTGCATGACAAGGAAGGTAAGGAAACTTGGGAGATCTCCTTGTTACTTAAAGGCGAAGCCAAAGTCCTGCCTTGTGGTCTCTGAATCTACCACTTAAAATTGTTATGACATTTAGGTGCAGCTTAATACATGAGGCACAACAGGAAGTGTGGTTGATTGAAAAAGAAGGGTTGAAACAATGAAATATCATGAATAGATGATGTGGATTGAGATTTGCGACTCTAATGAATGTAGAGGAAACCCTTATTTTAAGTGTCCAACATCTTCTGAACTCATTTATTTCTCTCAGGATGTTTATTTACTCACGCGTTGCGTTGACTTTTTTTGGCGTGCCAAGCTTGGTCTCAAATCTCCACTTAAAGAAAGGGACTAGGGAACGAACCAGGAAAACGGTAAAAGGAAATCACGAAAGACCAAAACATCTCTCTTTGACCACAATGTATATTAGCAGGGACCGGGATGACAATACGTGGGCTTCAGTCACTACCGGTCCCGTCCCAAAAGAGGGGGAGATACAAAGAAATGAAAAAGCGAAGGTTTAGAACCGTGGATGAAACAAGGATGGAAAAGCTCAATAAAATTTTCTAAGCTCAGCTAGAGATTTGAGAAAACAAAGAAAGAAGAGTGTAAGAAAGAGTATGTACAGCTAGGCAACCGGTCATATGTTTTTTTTATCGGCAATGCATATTGAAAGTTTTATAAACCTTCTTTTGAGAAGAAAGAGGAAAAAAAAACGTTTAGTTACAAACCAACAAAAAAGAATCCCAAGACGCTCAAAGTCGTTTTTTAGGGGAACAAGTGAAGCGAGCGCTGACATGTCGCTCAGCCTCATGAAAGCTAAGGATGGGTACACAGGCCCTGAAGCCCCACACTGGGGAAGATCATCAAATACAATGAAAGGGTACGCAGACCCAGAAGATATGAGTGAGTACGCAGACCCTGAAGCTATGAGTTGGTACGAAGACCCTGAAATGAATGGGTACGCAGACCCAACAATGAATGGGTACACAAACCCTGAAGCTAAGGAAGCAAAACTGACAATGAAGGTGTAAGAAACCAAATTTTACAACCATGAAGCGCAACGTAAGAAAAAGGGAAATGTCCTAACACCCGGATTTTTCAACCATGAAGCGCTCAAAAAAGGGAAAGGTCTTCAACCCTAATTTGTCAACCATTAAGCACAAGTGATACTGTTATAAACCCAACGAACAACCTAAGAAAGTATAGCACCCTGTCTCATTAGTATCATCAACCAGTCACACAGACTAAAAGACGAGCACTAACACATCGATGATAAACATCGTAAGCGATAAAGACAGTCCCGATGAGTAGTACCCACTAGAACACATAAACTCCTAAAGCGAATCTGTAAGAAAGCAACTGAAAGGCACAATGGCCTAAACCCTCACTGGCGGCCAACACCTTAAACCGGCGTGACCTATCCACAAAAGTGGAAGGAAGCAGATGCATAACAAACCGAAATCGAAAAAGGGGCAATGCGGGGACACAAAACTTAAGTTGGAGAGAGGGATATACCAGTATAGGTACCACGATGAACCGCTAGACCCACGTCGATCAACACCCGGGAGGATGAAGAAGCGCGTCCCACGACCAGATTTGAAGCGGAACATCAGGCAAGCAGACGAACCACTAGAAGCAGGAAGAACAGCTCTGCAACGATCCCCACCCGGGAGGATGAAGAAGCGCGTCCAACGACCAGAGCCAGAACTATAAACCTCCAATGATCCGAATGATGGCCCACCGTCGAGTGCGTGAGGGACGGATCAGACATTGGAGCTCGTACTCAGCCCTCTAAAACCTAGAACGGACTACACCGAGTAGGGGCAAAGAGGAGGACCGGTATTTCTACCGCGTACGAGCTCAAACTTCGAGTCCGTGTCGTTAACATTGATTGGCATTATCGTTGCAAGAGCCGTCGTCGAGATCGGTGTTCTGTTTAGCGTCAATGTCTACAACATCGGAAAAATGAGCCGTAGACTTCGGCGACATCTGCGAAATGTTGACCCACCACAATCAACTTGTCATGTTTTTTTTTATCAACAATTTTTGTTTTATAAACCAACCTTTAAAAACAAAGAGCAAGGCAGAGGGAAACCCCTCAACGTAGGAGACTTACAAACAAGGACAACTCCAATTGAGGTTCCTAGAACAAATATGCTTGCATCGTAAGTAACTTAAACAGAATGAAGGATAGGTCTAACAATCATATACCTAAATATTCCAACCATGAAACAAATCGAAATCAAACCCAACAAGGGGCGAAACAAAGCAACCACAAAGTCAACTTGTCATGTTGCGTCCCGTTCGATCTTTCCATGGCGATGTGTGGCGATTTGGCGCAACCTTCTGAGTAGTTGACCTGTCGGCGTTGCTACAAAACCAAATCCGTGAGTTTTTCAAACAAAAAAATCATTCTTTAATTCATACAACTTTGCCCATAAATTACCCCTTTTATGTCTTTTGTCCGTCACATAAATATTTCTTTCAAACTCTCATTGTGCTATACTAATCTTGTTGGTCAAAAGTTTAGCTCGGAATGGATCCAAACAAATATGAGCGAATGATGACACAACTCCTGGCGGATATGGAAGAACAATATCAATCCATTTTTTATTATCAGAGAACAATATCAAGTCATGGTTGAAGAAGCGAAAGAATGGACGATGAGGCATTTGACAAAGGAAGACCAGCATAAGGCCATCGATCGAAGTTGTGACGAAGGTGATGAACGACTTATGTGAGGTTGTTTTGTTGAACGTCTCATCTACAACGACACTATGTTCTGGTGTCGGTTCCAGAACATGACGAGCTATTTTCGGGGCGTCATGTAGGCGGTGGTGTACCAGAATGAGTACTTTCAACAAAGATTGGACTATTGAGGAGTGATGGGGTTCAATCTGCTTTAAGAATGCACTTATGCATTGGATACTAGCATACAAATGTTCCACGGATTACTTGAACGAAATCGATGCATATAGGTGCATCGACCATCATAGAATCCATAAAGTGATTTTGTTGTGCAGTCAACAACCAATTTTATCAAAAGTATGTGAGTCGTCTGCAGCCAACATGGTAAGGTTACTAGTTCATAGTGAGAGGTGCATTTTCCCGGGCATATTCGGGAACCTTATTGTATGCACCGGGATTGAAAAATTCTCTAATGGCATGGAAAGGACAATTCGCACGAGGTGATAACAGGCAACCAATTATCATACTTATAGAAGTGGCATCAAGAGATCTATGGATTTGACACGCCTTCTTCGCTATTATCAGGTGGAATGATGACAAAGCTGTGATGAATGGTTTTTCATTGTTCACCGAAGTGTTAATCAGATTCTCCGTTGACTCACCTTTTATTTTTATTAATTTTGTTGTTGTTCAATTTAACTTTTTTAAATAAAAAATCGATTGTAGTGTATTAAATCAGATAAGAAAACAAATTTCATACGAATAAGAGATTTAACAATTGGATACAAGTTTTCACGCAATTCTGACTGCTAGGGCTTTCAGCTACTAGCTTGCCGCCATGCCGAGACGACGTCAATCCTCCTGGATTTGGTACGGTGCCATCACCTCTCCTTAAGGGCGATCGCAAAATCCCCTCCATCTCCCCGATTTCTCTATCCTCACCTGTTCAATTGCAACATGCTCCGCCCCTCAATGGTTCTCCCTCAGGGGTTTCCTCACCGGGATCCCTAGCAGCCTCTCTCCGCTCTCTGTGGGTTTATCTCAGGCCACCCGATGCCCCAATTCCGAAGACGGATAGATCTTGGCTCCAACCCCATACCGAACCACAACCCTCTCCCCGATACTCCGAACCTCCGCATACTTGCCTGAAACTACCAGGGAATGGGCCGACAAACCCATAAGCATCAGCTCTGCCTTCTTCTCCAGAAACAGAACCTCATATAATATTCTTATCAGAGACACTGTTATCCAAGAAGGGATGCCTTCTTCTTTCCCGATCGTCTGGTTTTGCAAGGCACATCTGTGTCCCCAAATCGAATACTTAGAGGGGCATAGCCATGTTTTGGGTTGTGGGTGTTGATGTTGCTCAAAGGGAGATTGATGATCAGAATATTGATGTAGAATTTACGGCACCAGGCTACAAAGGGATTCGTCTTATAAGGGTCTACGGGGAACCAAGACGTGATCGACGATATTTGACATGGGAATTACTTCGTCATCTTCGTCAGCTGGCTAGAGTGGATTGGGTCGTAACTGGGGACCTAAATGGAATTTTGGATGAAGAGGAGACAACTGGGGGATGGAGCTATCCGAGTTCCCTCATTCATGGGTTTCATGAGGTGGTAGATGACTTGGACTTGGATGATGTGCCAACGACGGGACACCAATATACATGGTATAAAGGGAAACGTCATGACAGGCGGACCCAAGCTAGATTGGACCGAGATTTGATTTCTCGGCCGTATTTTGATACTCTCACCAATCTTGAATTTCGTAATACAAGAGTCACAACATCAGACCACTGGCCGATTTTACTATCTCTTGATTGCAAGGTGAACCATCGAGGCCCTGAAAGTTTAAATCCCAATATCAATGGGTGCAGGACCCGACTTGTGGTATAATTGTACAGGAACACTGGAACACATCGCTTACAATTTCTATGGGCGAAACTATCAAACAAGGTTGCAATGCTCTTCATTCATAGGGTCGGATGCACTATGGTCAAAACACGAGGCACATTTGGTGGTGTCAAAGGCGGATTGCTGAATTGAATCATCTTACAGATAGGATAAGAGTTCATCCTATAGAAGCTATACAAATATAGTAAGAAAATGCTCTCCTGAAGCAGAAAGCATTCTGGAGGCAACGAGCTAAGCACCACTAGAATGTGGACAAGGATCGTAACACCAGGTTTTTCCAAGCGGCTGCATCCTATTGTCGGCTCATAAATATGGTCTTGACATTGCAGAATACGGTGGGACAATTGGTGACATGGGAAACGGGCATGCGGGAACTGATCATTACCTACTTTTATTAGCTGTTCACATCCTTCCAACCGGTGAGCAACCCCTTTCCTATACTGTTTACGACCTCTATATCATTGCAGGAACAAGGAAATCTTCTACAACTGGTGATGGTGGCTGAGGTCAAGCAGGCAGTGTTTCAAATGGGGTTGGATAAATCCCCAGGTCCAGATGGTTTGAACCCTCAGTTTTATCAACATTATTGGCCGATAGTAGATGCGGAAGTGGTCCGGTTTGTTCAGAGTGCTATAGCCACCCATTCCTTTGAATCAGTTCTAAATGATACCTCTATTGTGCTTATTCCCAAGAAGCTGAATCCGAAACAAGTCACAGATCTCAGACCCATTTCTTTAAGCAATGTTATCTTCTGTATTCTCTCGAAGGTCCTTGCTAACAGACTCTGCCCCCTCCTTCAGTCAGTGATATCGGAAACCCAGAGGGAATTCATCCTAGAACAGTGCATCCAGGATAACGTCATCATCTCGTTCGATATTATTCATGCTCTGCGTAGGAAACGACAGGGGAATGTCTGCTTTATTGCCCTAAAACTAGACATGAGTAAGGCGTACAATAGGGTGGAGTGGTCTTAGCTAATCACGGTGATTAATAAACTTGGCTTTATAGCGGATTGGATTTCTCATATCACTTGTTGCATGGGTACAGTTAGGTATTCAGTATCCTCCAAAGGGCGGGAAACTCCAACCTTCGGCCCAAAAAGGGGAATACGCCAAAGAGACCCACTTTCCCCATACTTATTCGTATTCTGTATGGAGGGCTTATCCCAGCCACTGAGACAGGCGCAAGAGAGGGAGGAAATACAAGGGGTTCGAGTGGCGAGAGGGGCCCTAGAGATTTCTCACATGTTCTTCGCTGACTACTGTTACATATTCTATCAGGCAGAGGTTGCAAAAGCACAACATATAAAAGATATTATGGGGGTTTCCAGTAAGATATCGGGTCAGGTGCTAAATCTAGAAAAGTCATCTATCTTTTTCAATACCAATACTCCTAACGACATCAAGCGAACCTACTGCTCCACTCTGTCTATCTCTGAGATATCATCGTCCGCCCTTTATCTAAGGGTGCCAAACATGATAGGCCGGAACAGAAGTAGTGAGATCGCCTTCTTGGGTGACCGGATTTTTTCTCGACTCAGATCTTGAGATTGTAAGCTATTATCATCGGCCGGCCGAGAGGTAATGATCAAATCCGTACTCACCTCACTTTCGGTATATGTAATGTTCATTTTAGAATCCCGAGTAGCATTATCAAGAGGATCCACGTAGCCTTGGCGCAATTTTGGTGGTGGTGGGGGGGGGGGGGGGGAGGGGGGGGGGATTAGATCGCTCTCTGATATGGCTGGATTGGGATAAGCTTTGTACTCCAAAAGAAATGGGGGAATGGGTTTTCGTCATCTTCGATATGTAAACACGGCTCTCCTAGGCAAACAAGCTTGGGGACTGATCCATAACCCCCAAGAATTGGTTGCCAAACTTCTCAAGGCCAAGTACAATCCAACTTCGGATTTTATGCAAGCATCCCTCAAATATAATTACAACTTTATTTGGGCTAGCATTATATCCTCTTAGGACCTTCTCCGAGATAGTCTCCGAGTAGTCAGTGGCCTTGGCCGGGATACTCCTATTCTAAATACATCATGGCTCCTGGGACCGGAACCACACATTCAAACATCCTCCGCAACTCTAGAAGGTGCATCAATGGAGGAACTGATGGTTCCCGATACAATGTACAAGGACTTGGGACGCCCCACTTATACGCAGATTATTTGAGGAGTCGGATCAGATAAAAATTCTACAACTCCCCCTCTCGGAGCATAGATCTCAAGATGAATGATATTGGGAATTAGATATAAAGGGTTTCTATTCCACCAAAACCAGGTATAGGACTCTTGTGGATGCCAACAACAACTCCGACATTATGGAGAACTGGTCACCTGGTCGGATATATGGTCTATCCCCGTTCGACCACGACTCCGGAATTTTCTATGGAGGTGTCTCGCAGACAATCTTCAGGTGGCAGTGAACTTTACAAAATATTTGTTCCTATCTACCAGGGATGTCTAATGTGTGACCGGGGCCAGAAAACGGTTCTTCACCTCTTTGTTTTGTGTAGATTCACTAAGATTTGTTGGGCTAATCTCGGGGGGGGGGGGGGGGGGGCTTCCCACAGGAATACATGCTTCTTTTTCGGACAGATGGACTCAGACAGTGGAAAGGAAGGCGGAGCTTTTAAATTTGGAAGGGTAGAAATGCGAAAGTCTGGGAGGATACACCTCCGGCGGCATTGGGTGTTTTATTAGCTGTCCGATCCACACTACTGGCCTAGAGAGAGGCCATGGCCATCCAACGCCCGACTCACCTGACCCAGGGCCCGGGGTTCCGACTACTGACCATCTGGCAACCTCCTCCGCTAGGGGTAATAACGGTAAATGATGATGGGGCGATTTTCTAAGAATCTAACCAATCCGGTAGGGGTATCATTGCCCGAACAGGTGCAGGAGAGGCCCGCCTAATGGAAAATGGAGCTCTACCAGGAGTTTGTCACCTATTATGATTAAGACCTATGCGATTGCTACCGCTCTTCAAAATACTACATCCTTGGGTACTGGCCCAATTGTGATTAGGTCGGATGCTCAAGTGTTGGTCAACATGATCCTCGCAAGTCATATCCTGCTATCTCTAGTGGGTACTATGTTTAGGGACATCAGATCCCTCCTTTAAAACGAGAGACTAACTCTCACATTTGTTAAAAGAACAGCGAACAAGGCTCCTCATTGGCTTGCCAGAGAAGCTCGGCCTATGTCTGTTCTTCAGTGGTCAAGGGACTCGCTCCCTAGCGCACTAAATTGTATTTTACAACTAGAACATCAATAGTAAATCTCTCTTATTCTACAAAACAGATTTAACATAATCTGACAATTAATTAGAGTTTTACCAATATAGGACCATATTACATCAATAGACTAATTTAATTTATTTTAAATAATATCAACAGAACGGGAAGCTAATTAACATACTACAAACTCCAATTGAAATAACACCACAGTACATGGTCTAAATTATTGGAAGACAATATTTTAAATAATTAAATTAAAGAGAGAGGTTCCTCAAAAAAGGAGAGAAAAATTCGTGTCCATACAATTATAATAATAAAATAATATTTCATATAACATAAACTAAGAGCACTTACAATGCTTTGAACCGAGACGCGAACCGCGACTCGCGATTTAACGGTTCGTGGTTGTGGGTCGTACGCTGTGGAGCGTGTTTTCTGTGGCCACGAACCGCTAAATCATGGGTCTGGGTCGTGGCCCGCGACGCGAATTAACGGTTCGAAGGTTCGCGGGTCGTCGGCCGCGCGCCAGCCAATGAGGCCGCGACACGTGGCCTTACCGAGACGAAAAAATCTGAATTATTAGTTAATTAGTCAACGGTCGGTAACAATAACGATAACCTTTTTATTTATTAATTAAATCTGAATTTTTTCCCTATAAATGCCCTCAACTCCATTCTCAAACCACCAACTATTCTCCAACTTCTCTCAATTTTTTCTCCACTTTCACACTCCCATTCTCAACTTCCTCTCTCTAAAAATCCGATCCAAATGTCCGACGATGAAACTCAGCGTTCTCATTCATCGGATGACGAACAACGCAATCGGAAGATTTCCAATTCACCCCCAGGGACCTATACAACTTCTGAGACTTGTTGACACAACCTAATGAGAACTCCGCGAACCCTAACGCTTTCACCCCGTATATGCAACGCAACCTGGTTCCAACTCAGGTATTTTCACACTCTCGACTTTTTTTGTTTCATTTTTTTTTAATTTATTTGAAGTAGCAATGATGTGAATGTTGGAAACCATAATTCAACACAAGTTAATTCAACCCATTTCCGGGGCAAAGCTACCCCTTTCCACCTCAATTTAACCCTGTTCTAGGTCAAAGCTACTCCTTTCCACCTTAATTCAACCCGTTCCAGGTCAAAGATACCACGTTCCACCTCAATTTAACCCCGGTCTAGGTCAATTCAACGTTGGTGCAGGGAAATTCAACCAGGGTACCAACTACTATGGGTACACCGATTATCCGCCATGGAAACAACACGTCGGCGGCAATAGTGCCACCCGTATGTCATCGCAGTCATCCTCTATTGGCCCTTCCCAACAACGACTAGCAAGGGTGACACAAATGAGGAGAAAATAGACCGTCGAGGCGGAGAGGCACCGCATATAGGTCTGGCTCTAGACATCAAAAGACCAGATTAAGGGCAACTCACAACTAGGTAACACATTCTGGTGCACAATTGAAAAGCGGCACAACGAGAAACCCGATGTCCCTCATTTCGAGTGGAAAGCCACCAAGAACCATTGGAACAACCTTAGGGTGCGGACGCGGAGGTTCCTCGATATTCTTAAGGCCTTGTTAGGCCGACATGCGGAGCGAATGGATCTATGATGACTACATGGCCGAAGCGAAGCAGATATGGAGACGTATCGGATGAGGAAAGGAAGCCGGGCGACCCAAAAAATTTCGACCTCGATCATCGGATCCAGTTGCTTGAGAACGAGGAAAATTTCGACGCCAAGGAAGGCACGATCGCTCATGTATGGCGACAACGGTTGGATGAGGCTGGGGCTTACATCTCAACCCCACCCACAAGTACCAATGAAGGTTACACACCTCTCGGTGGTGAGTCCCAACATTCCTCCGATACAATCGAGGGAGGTCATCAACAAAGATCCCATTCCCCTACACCTCAACATGTAGAAGAGCGACCGTTGGGCAAGAAGTCTATACAAATGAGAGGTAAGAGCCTCCAAGAGCAAATGGGTGCCTTTGCGAACATGGAACGAGAAAAGGTCGAACGTGAATGAGTAGCTTTAGAAACAGTCCGACTAAAGCTCGACCATGCAGCGCAACATATAGAGTTCTCAAAGCAATGGAAACAACTCTTCAACCAATACAATTCCATGAAGGAGAAGGACATCTTCAACTTTACCGAGGATCAGACGACCCGGCATGGATTAACAATGTCCCGATTGTGGGATCGAATGGAAGACCTTGAAGTTCAAATGACCAAGCTTCAACAAGAATGATGTGTATGTTGGATTGTATGCTTCAACTTGTATTTTTAGGGGGGTTGTATTATTAAGTGGATGAATAAAAGTCGAAGTTCATTTTTAATAGCTTGTGTTAATATTATTTATAATTAATTAATTTTATTATTAATTAATTTTATCAAATTTATTTTAATTTATATAACATTTACTATTTTAATAAAATTTTTAATAAATTCAACAAAATATACAGTCAACATCCACTCACAACCTAAGCCCCTCTATGGTTCTCACCATTATGGAACACGGTTAAATTCAAGGGTTGAGAACCACTATTTTACACAATCACCATACGAGTCTCAATACGAGTCTTTCTATTGTACATGCTCTAAGAGAATCGAAAGTGTTTTAGCATTGTTCCACTAAAACAAATTGACTGATCAATAAATTATCAAGAATTGAAATTTACTAATTGAAACGAAAATTACAATACGAAGTACAAATTAAAATACAAAACATAAATGGAAATAACATACTTGTAACAAATCTAATTATTCAATCATCATCTCCAAAAACATTACAAACCTACTTGTTGAGGTCTTCTTTAAATAAGCTATGAATGAGTATGTTGGTCACGATTCCTTTCATTATAATCTAGCATATATTGATATCTATAGACGGTCCCGATTGTATTGTTGGTGCAGATGGCATGTCATCCTCTATCCGGACAAAAACACATTTGTGTGTATGTCATTCAACCTCCACAATCATGTTGGGTATGATAATGTAAACTATCATGATCACCGCTACTGTAGGCCTATTCTACATTCGGTTAATGCGAGTAAGAATATAAAAATGAGCTTGTATAACCCCAAAAGGTCGTTCAAAATATCCTTTATCGTCGGTTCTTGGTATATACAAAAACTTTGTGGTTACGAATTGTTGTAGTGGTATTGTTTTTAAATATATAAATAATATTGATATATACCATCAACTAATTAATAAGGAGATGTGTACTCGTTACCGTTGACCGTGTGGTGTACCCGTGGTTGCCAATTTTGCAAGACTTCCAAGAACAACGTTGATTGGTTGAGTACATTGATGTCTAATTTCGATCCCGTTATACCAAAATATGTGTGTCATATCCACAAGTCCTGAGTTGCAACAACTTTTAGTATAATTTTCAGGACATTACCATGGTCTCTCATTGTGATTTTTCCTTTCCATGTCATTCGACAGTTCTTCCACCGCTTATGCATGCAGTTAAAACTCATTAATATTCTTACGAAGCCACATGTTTTGTTAATTTCTTGCATTTGGTGTATATCTGCAACGTTCGACCTACGTAGATACGTTGAACCGAACACATCAACAACGCCCTTACAGAACCTTCATATGCACTCTAGATCCGTTGTTTCAACCACTTAAATACTCATCAATTTAATTGGCTCCCGCTCCATAACATAACTGAAAGATACTTGCATTGCACTTTTGGTGGGTAGAGAAGTCAGGCTTAACTACACTATTAGGTTCTTGATAGAAGTATCGATCGTGTTTGACCAAACTCCTCATAGTGCGAACAAACATCCTTCAACATTTGCAAACGGCGCGTGTGTACACTAGTGTGTAAGAGAAATACTCGGCCGTAAGCGTGCATGTCCTTCCTCACGACTTATATTGATGTAATTTCGGTTGAAACGCCTTTGAGTCGAACCTTACACTTTATAAACCCTTTGTTATAGCCGAGTTAACACGACTTGGGGATTCATAGTAGTTTTCTCTAAATATTGAAGGGGAAACCATGGGTCCTAGCCCCCCTTGAGGTTTGTTTTGGCGATCCTAACTGGGCTTGACCTTTCCTTGCACTTCCCAACTACGCTTGACCTTTTTTTTTGCGAAAACTAACAATTTCCGTCTATTTTAACGGATTCCATTAGGTTTTTGACACGTGTTGGTCACGTGCATAGTAGCATTTTTTAACGGAATCGTCAAAATAGACGGAAAGTGTTAGTTTGCACAAAAAATGGAAAGGTCACAGTTGGGAAGTGCAAGGAAAGGTCAAGCCCAGTTAGGATCGCCAAAACAAACCTCAAGGGGGTTAGGACCCATGGTTACCCCTATTGAAATAGCTGGTTTAACCCAAAGTACTCACTAGCGAGATATTACTGCTTTTTTTTCTTTGATAGGTTATCCGCTGAAGGAATTGAGGATGCAGTTTTGAAAATAGTTATATGTTTGAATAGTTCAGCTGCTTTGTAAGTGAAAAAGGACAAGGGGAAACAGATTTTGTAGATACAAATTAAAGTTAAATAATTTGGTTAAAAAGGCAATATCAAAAAGTCAAACTATATTGTCCCTGATGACAAAACATGTGCCGAGTTGAAAAACGGCCAAGGCGATTTTGTTGACGTTTACATTTCGTTGAGGCCTTTTCGCCGCAAAATCGTCGACCACCACTACTGCAGAAATCCACTTGGGTGACGGATAAAATGGATATGTCACTAAAGTTTTGTTCCTGTAGCCACGGATACAGACATTCGTTAGCCAAGTGAAAATACTTTGGCCACGGATGCTGCATTTGTCGGCCAGGATCTCACTTGGCTGACGGAAAGAATATCCGTGGATAAGGTCACTCGTATCTGTCAGCCAAGTGAGAAAACCTTAGCCATGCATGTCGCATCCGTCAGCCAAGTGAGAAAACCTTAGCCATCCATGTCGCATCCGTCAGCCAAGTGAGAAAACCTTAGCCACACATGTTGCATCCGTCTGCCAAGTGAGAAAACCTTAGCCACACATGTTGCATCCGTCAGCCAAGTGATAAAACCTTACCCACGCTTGTTGTATCCGTCAGCCAAGTGAGTTGTATTCGTTGGTAAAGTAAGCCAATATACGAAATCATTTATTTTCATCCCGACGAACATATCAAAAGTACACATGAACCCGTATGAAACAATCTGTATATAAACGCAAAAACAGTTCATAGATAATGTGTTTTGAAAAAGTACATTGTTTTAACACATCATTAATCATACGTCTAAAACAAAATACATAAACGCATAATAGTTACGAAGCAAGTAGGCTTCTGATAACACGCTCTTGCATTTCTTTATTCACTTCCACCCATTCAACAAAACGTCTAAACCACGCAGGTTCCTCTATAGCTTGAAGGTCATTATCTTGAACCTCGTTCAACCACGGAGGCCTCTGCAGCGGGCCATACCATCAGGGAGTGGAGGAAGGTCATCACCTTTCGCACGCATTAGGCGAAAAATATAGTCATATCGTTGATGTCCTTCCTCGACTAGTAGGTAATATTGTTGCACCCACGATGGGCCAGCTGCAGCGTTGGCTCCATGTGGACCAGGTACTAATGTTCCTGCATTTTCACGTCGACGCCACCTACGCTCGAGTCGAGGATCAAAGTTTGGTTCCATCCTGACTCAAAGAACAAATTACAATTATAACCAACCCCAAATACTTAAGTCAAAGCATACAAAAGTATTATTCATAAAAACTAACACTTTTTTTTTATAAGCTCGAAATTTTTATTAATAATAAACCAATTCCAAGTAGGAAAAGGCCATTGAGAACAACGATAACAAAGGAACTCATAAATGAGCTAGGGGTCCAAGAGCCGAAAAACCACAAGAAAATAGAGACATGATACTACAACAGAGATTAATACCAAACAGGTGTCCCACCAAGACCAACGAAGAGCACTCGCCGGATCTCGGTGAGAAACAGGCGGAACCTGAGCGGTAAAATCTCTCCTGCAGATCATGCCAAACAAACAACATAATAGAGATCTAATCCGACTCTGCCTCCGTCTTGGTCGGATGTACCAACTAGGTCTCCTGCACCAGTCCTCAACAGTAAAGTCGACTCTTAGGGCCCGAGACTGCCACAAAATAACAAAGTAATGATTCATAATCTTCCCAAACAGCACATCACTAGACTCCATCACCCCTTGCCTCCAAGAAAACTACTGTAGGTAAAGCGTTCTAAGCAGCTAACCATAAAACAAATACCCACGGTTCAACCTCCACTAAGTCCTCCTCCATCAGGATAGAGTCCTGCCATAAGCTAAGTACACCGCCAGTAGAACCAATAGGTGGAATATAATAAAAGCTCCAACCACCGTGAAGTCTCAAACTACGAATAAGAGCATAATCCACCAATTGAAGCTTAACTTCTTGCAACAGAATAAACAGAGGCCTAAAATTGAACACCAAATCTCTCAGATAACGTCTCTTCTGAGAGGAATTAAATCTTCTCACATTCCATGAGAGGACCCGCATAATTCAGATAGACCCTGAAACACCCTCAACAGAAGCAGAGGGCTCCAATGATAAATTCGTAACATGAACAATAGAATCAACAACACCAGAATTTAAAGTAACAGAAGCAACATTTGAATTGTAATAACCACTTCCGGTCAACGCCAGTCAAACCTGCGAAAAACAGGAAAATTTAAAAATTTTAAGACAGACACTTAATCTAACCTAATTTGACCCCGATGGTCATACCTGACTTAAGTTGACCCCATGATCGACCAAAATGAGTTCCAGGGGACTCAGGGCAACTTTCTGATCAATTTGGGAAGTGTTGACTTTTCGTTGGAAAAGTCAACCGAGCGACGTTTTGGTCCATTCGAGGACCGTTTTGGATCCAAAAAGCTTAGCCGTCGTCGCAGCGGTCTTAGTTGAGCCGTTTCCTTGTAGCCCGTCAAGTTTCGTAATTTCTTGGGAAAAGTGCCCGTTGGGGGCCCGAAACGTCCGTTTTTCGCGAATCTGATTGGAAAATATCAAGTAGATATTTTCCAAAAGGTGTGGACCCACCTTGACACTTGTCCATTATGTGGTGGTGTTAGTTTTGGGGGGAAACTAAGAGGGAAGAGAGGGGTGGCCGGCCACACATGTAAAAAGGAAAAAAAAAGGAAAAATGAGTTGTTTGAAATAGAAAGAGAAGAAGAGAGTTAGAGAGAGAAGGAGAAGGAGAAGAAGAGAGAAGGATAATGAGCTAGGGTTTTGGGGTTTATCCAACCCTTGGATCGTCTCAAGAAAAAGAGCAATCGTCTTCCCCTCGTTTTCCTCGTTGGTAAGACCTAAACCGATCGTCGTTTTGTTAACTTTTGAAAGTTAGGGTTTTGTGTAAAACTATGAGTTAGGGTTGTGGTGAGTTTGGGGGTTTGTTGGAGACGTTTTAGAGGTGTTTGGAGGTGTGTTTGCACGTTTTCCGGCGACCGGGAGCTCGGGAGGAGCTCCGGCCACCATAGGAGGTGACTGGCCGGAGCTAGGGCCGGCCACCACCATGGTGGCCGAGCCCCATTGGAACCCTAGGGCCCACGACCAAGTGGGCCGGGTGGGGCCCACGTGCTCGGGTGATCGGGTTTAGTGTTCGGGAGGTTTAAAACGTTCCCCGGACCATTTATCCTTAACCCAATCGAAAATTGGAATTAAATTGGAAAAGTTGTAATTAACGGGTTTTAGAAACTTTAAACGTTAATTAATTGACTCGGAAGTCGAAATTCGATTCCGTCAAGTGCATTGGGATCCTTGAACTATTCTAAGACCGTAGAAACGAAAACGAGAATTTTTGGAGCCCCGGAAGGGCATTTATAAAACCCGGGCAGATTCGCCATGTCGGGCGAATCGGGCCTTTACGGGTCCTTTATCGACAATGTCGATTAATTGGGAAGTTTGGGAGTGATCGACATTGTCGGGGTTACGTTTGGGCGTTAAGTTTATTGAATTTTCGGTTTATTCGTACTAGTTTAAAAGTGTCTTACATTTGTGTTCTTTTAGATCGTGCTGCGGACCGAGGCAAAGGGAAGCTCGGCGAGTGACTGGGATCACATCGAGACTTAGTGGAGCACTTTTGGAGTTTTATACGAGGTAGGGAAAAGTAGCCGGATCTCGGCCCTGATTAGGGAAAATTAACAGTAGAATTGCATGTGACATTGGGGTGTCGTGGGTTGAGTAGGTTTATTTAAATATTAGAAAAGTATGATACAGGAAGGTAGCGTTTATGAGAAAATCATGTGACACTTAGTAGTGTCGTAGGAACAGAGAACTAGCGATATTAGAATTACTGGAGGCATATGACCATGCCCGGAGGTTGACTGTTTAATTTATGTCTTGGGTGGCCATGAGAGCCCGTGTATTATTGTTGGTGTCTTGGGTGGCCATGAGAGCCCGTGTTATTTAAATTGGTGTCTTGGGTGGCCATGAGAGCCCGTGTTATTTAAATTGGTGTCTTGGGTGGCCGTGAGAGCCCGTGTTTTACTGTTGGTGTTTTGGGGTGTCTGTGAGTGCCCGTGGGGTTGTTGAACCCGAGTCTTGACCGTTGGTGTGTCTTGAGTGGCCGTGAGTGCCCGTGGGGTTGTTGAACCCGAGTCTTGACTGTTGAGGTGTCTTGAGTGGCCTTGAGTGCCTGTTTGTTGAACTTGCCTGTGTTTGTGTTTGTGGTTACCTGAAGTTGTGAGCGTGATAGGTCGACAACCTGATCCGACTTGGTGTCGATGAATTGCGATAGATCGACAGCCTGATCCGACTTGGTGTCGATGAATTGCGATAGGTCGACAGCCTGATCCGACTTGGTGTCGATGAATTGCGATAGGTCGACAGCCTGATCCGACTTCGTGTCGAGGAATTGCGATAGGTCGATCCTTGACCTGATTGAGATTGATAACTGGACATGAGGGGGTTACTGAGCAGCTGGTGTGCGATCCTTTGTGATCTTGTTTGGCGTTGTGTAGTCTTTCTGTCGTGTCCTTGGAGGAGGTCGTCGATAGTTGTGTCGGGTCTACATTACGTTATCGAGTGTTGGGTCTGCTGAGCAAGTATCAGGTGGTATGTCAGTGGAGTTACTTGAGTCTGAAATTGTTTTCCCGGGTTTGGGTTTGGTTTTGGAGTTACTGGCTTTATCTACTATTTATGCCATAGTCAGTCTGTTATCCGTGGTGGTGAGCGAACGCTCACCCCTAGCTGCTTTTGCTACAGGTACTGATCACCGGACGGACTAGGTTAGCTCTTGAAGCTTGTGGAGCTAGGAGCGGAGTCTGGTCTTTATTTTGTTGAGTCTAGTGACGGATATTGTACCTTGTCCACTTGTTGGGACGTTTTTGTATTGTAAATATTATTATTTTTGATAACTAAATGGTAATTTCAAGTATTTATTCAAAACATGTTTCAAGTGTTTTATGTTTTTAAATGTTCGTGTCCCGAGTTCGGTTTGCTGAAATTGGGGCGTGACATGAATCAAATAATTTTCCTTTTTTCTTTAACTTCTGAAATTGCAATTCCCGAATAACATTCCAAGCATCCTTTTTAGCAGTAGGATTAAGAACATGGAAATAGGAATTACTAACCCCTTTGGCCCTTTCTCTTTCAAGGGACCGAGTTTTGAACGGGTTTGAATCGAGTATGACGTGCTATCAGCTGAGAAAACTAACACTTAATTAATAAAGTGAACAAAAATTAAAACAACCTTTAAAAAATTCAAACAAAGTCATACAATAAGTGATATTAAAACAAAAGTCATCATTAACACACATCCGTTAAATACTAATACATTAATACTCTAGCTAGGGCATCTAGTCTTCAAACTCGCGCTCCGAGTTGTCTTTCAGCCACTGCACGTACACCCTTGCGCCATGCTTCGGGCCGCGCATGGAGGTGGCTCCATAACATGTACGAGACGCCAAGGAAGCAGCCACCCTTGCATGATGCATGAACACGTCTAGCTCTTTCCTCAAGCCTAGCTATTTCAGCAGCTCTTTCAGCAACTATCCTTTCTCTTTCAGCTGCTCTTTCAGTAGCAATCCTTTCTCCCTCTCGGTTAAAGGCCCCGTAACCTCATCCGAGCTGATGCTACCGCTCTCGTGCGTGGCAAAGACTCTCTTG
Source organism: Erodium maritimum (assembly GCA_963921825.1). Lineage (NCBI taxonomy): Eukaryota > Viridiplantae > Streptophyta > Magnoliopsida > Geraniales > Geraniaceae > Erodium > Erodium maritimum. The sequence goes on from OY997590.1 coordinate 24,523,636, forward strand.
AAATGTTGTTGAATAAGCGCATCATCTCAGCATGCAAATCAAGCTCCACGTGCTGTGGTCCACCATATTCGTCATCTGAGATAATGTTCTCCCCGACGTTACTCCTGTCATCCATTGATTAAATGAAAGCAAACCTTAGTACTATATCAAAGCGAATATACTAGAAACAAATTTAAATCAACCTCAGCCACTAGGGGTGAGCATCGGCCGGTCACCGGCACCGGGAAGCTATTCCGGTAACCGGGCCGACCTTATCGGTTGTGGCCCATTGGTAACCGTCGCCGGCGCTGGGAACCGGCCAAATATTAACCAACCGGTCATTTTGACCGCCGGTTTTGTAGGTTAAAAACCGGCCTAACCGTTAACCGTTGGGCCTGTTTTGGGCCTTCTACAGCCCAAAACCTATTTCAAATTCAATTAATTGTAAACAAAAACACAGATATTTTTTCAATCCTAGAACTAATACCTCAATAATTAAAAGTTACAGACTTAAAGTCATTACATGAAGTTCATGAACTCAAAACAGTTTGAAATTCAAACAAAATGGACAATCAAAATGAAAAAAAACAGATTCATCATTTTTTTAGCTGTGCTTCTTCTTCCAAGCCTTCAGTACTTCAAAACCTTCAATACTTCCAAGCTTTCAATACTCCACCCTTCTAGTTCCAGATTCATGGTACCTGCCAAAACAATAAAATTTCAATTACTAATCTGATTTGCATACTTCACAAAAAACCGTAACCAGATTTATACTAAGTTACTAACCTGTCTTTGAAATTAGATGAAAATGGGGGCACCAATAGTACTTGCTTTCTTTTCAATGGCTACACAATTTAGAAAGTCAAACAAAGTTTAATAAATTAAACAATAAAAGAAATAACAAAAAAAACAGATTCAAATGTAAAAAATTACCATCTTCTTCAATTTGAAGTTGTTCCATGTCTTTCACCAACTCTTCCATAGAAGGAAGAGTTAGAGGACCCTTCAACCAATCTTGTGTGCATATAAGGGCTTGCACTGTCCTCGTGCTTAATGAGCTCCTAAAAGGGTCTAGTATCCTTCCACTATTGCTAAAAGCACTCTCACTCGAAACCGAGGTCATTGGAATGGCCAAGATGTCCCTAGCCATTCTAGACAAAACAGGGAATCGTTGTGCATTTGCTTTCCACCAAGATAGAATATTAAAATCATCACTATCATCTTCTCTATCCTCACTAAGATACCTTTCTAATTCAGATTTAGAAGACCCAACTTGTGAGGTACATAGTTTTTGGAATTTTGCAAAATTTCGGTGTTTAGATGGTTTGTCATCAACACTAGCGGAACTGTCCGGTCGTGTTGGTGGCTTATCACTTACACCATATTCGGCTTTGTATTTGGAAAACATATCATTGAGAGATGTGTTGACCAATGGCTTTATAATTGCACTAATTTCAGCAGTATACATCTCCCCTAAGATATAATTAACAAAATCCAGCTTCTTACGGGGATCAAAAACAGGAGACAAAACAGTGAACAAGTTTAACATTGCCAAATTCCCAAAATATTTGTTGAATTTTTCACGCATCTTAATGGCCATGTTTCTCATGTTCACAGTTGTACTAGTCAACCCATCTTTAATAGTTTGATCTATATCTGCTATTTCATCTAGTACAAAATTAGATGTAGCTTATGATGAACCCGATATTCTAACCGTTGCATCATAAAATAATTCTAAAAAAGACATAATAGATTTCACTTCATCCCAATCAGATTGATTTAATCTACCATGTAATTTAGAATCAATTTCCGCATTCAAAGTAGGGTCTAGAATACCGTATATGTAAAAGGCTTTGTCTAACCTACATGCTGAATCAAGCATTAAGTACGTTGAGTTCCATCTAGTAGCAACATCATAGGAAAGAAGCCTAGTTGTTTCATAACCAGCCTCTTCACAAACTGTTTTAAACCTAGACAGTCTCAAAGGGGAACTTCTAATAAATTTAACAGCGAATCTAATCTTATCAACAGATTCCCCCATTTCAGCAAGCCCGTCCTTAACAATCAGATTCAAAATGTGTGCTGCACACCTCATATGCATGAATTTACCATCCAAAATTTGATGACACAACATATTTTTACTAAGTTGTGCACGCAAGTATTTGATGGCATCTTTATTTGGACTAGCATTATCAACAGTTATGCACATTATCTTATTAAGTCCCCATGAATTCAAACAAGTTTCAACCATTCGCCCAATGTCCTCACCTTTGTGAGAATATATTAGGCAAAAATTGATAATTTTTTTGTGCAAAACCCACTCATTATCAATAAAATGAGCAGTAAGGGACATATAATTAATCTGTTGACAGCTAGTCCAAGTGTCTGTGGTGAAGGATATTCTAAAATTAGACTTGCTGAAAAACTCATGCAACTTGAGTTTTTCAGCCTCGTACAATTTATGCACATCCCTCATCACAGTAAACCTAGTGTGAATTTTAAACATTGGACAAGCAGCTTCCATAAAGGCCTTAAAACCCTCACCCTCAACAAACCTAAATGGTAATTCATCAATGATTACCATTTTAGTTAGGGCAAGGCGGCAAACTTCTTGATCGAAGTGTCAGGTTGTAAGCTACCCATTTTTGCCCAACTTGTTCAAGTTCAACTTCCCTTGCTTAAGACCTAACATTTTCTTTGCTGGGTTTTTAGGGCAACTACCAGCATGATTTCTAAGGGTACTAGTGCCATGCTTACTAGACTGGGCAGGATAGTTCTTAGGGCAATACTTGGAAAAAGCCCTTTCCTTACCGTCTACAACAACCAAAGTAAAATCTTGCCAAACATCAGATGTACGCTTAGAGGGTTTAGTTTTACCTGAGGATGCAGCTGATGCTGCATCCTTACCACCATGCACAGCTCCTGAACTTGCTCCCCCACCTCCAATTTGAATCCCTAGCGATCCAGCTGATCCTTGACCAGTTTCAGTGACTGAACCTGGTATGAAAATCCCCTGCCAATACACAAATTTACATTAGACAATAGATATTGAAAAAAAGTTATTAAAATAAGATAATACACAAACTGACATTAAATATAAAAAACAGATATTAAATATTGATACAAAGTTAAAAAATTAGATGTAACAAATCAGATATAAGAATCATATATTCATAAACAGATATTAAATATTGAAACAAAGTTGTAAAATCAAATATTACAAATCAGATTACAAATCAGATATTAAAGCAGTGACTGAAATGTTTAAAGATCAAGGATTAAGGGACTTAATATCTAAATTAGGGTTCCAAAAATTAGGGATTATACACAGTTTACATATGAATTAGGGTTTAAAAAATTAGTATTATACACGGTCTACATCTAAATTACATATGAATCAGGGTTTAAAAAATTAGTTTCCAAAAATTAGTTTTACAAACAACAAACATTCGAAATTAGGGTTTAAAATTCCTAATTAATATCTGAATTAGTGTTTCAAACATCAAACATTCGAAATTAGGGTTTAAAAATCCTAATTAATATCTAGGGTTTCAAAAACAGTACCAAAATCTAGGGTTTCAGAATCAGTACCAAATTGAACCTAATTTGCATAATCTAAGGTTAAAATCACTAAATCAGTAACAAACCCTAAGTTATTAACTAATCATGAACCAGAAAAAATTGTAAAAAGACAAAGGTTAGGGGTTAGGGTTTACGTTTACCTTTCCATTGTCTCTGGCCATGAGGTTGAGGTCGTCGTTGAACTTGAAGCCTTGAAGCCGGTTGTCGGTGAACAAGGAGGAGGAAGCCGAGTATGTGTAGACAAAACCAGAAGAGCCAATTCCCTCCTTTTAACAACAACTCTTCCGACCCTCTCATCTCCCCCAAATTAACGCCACACAACAGATACTTAGGCGTGTCGACGATCGTAAGGTGGAGATCTAGAGAAGATGAAGCGTTTGCTTCGGGTTTAGAGATAATTGAAGAGAGAGAGAGAGAGACTGAGAGAGGAAGGAGAAGCTGCGTGCGTGAGGAGAGAGAGCATCTAGGGTTCGGGAATGAAGTCCGAAGAGGCGTGGAGAGATAAGGTAAGACACGTATGGTTTGGGCTGGGCTGAGGTCTAAGATTGGGCCTAAACAGCATGGGCTTGTGATACGTATTGGGCCGAACGAAGGCCCAGCGGTCTAAACGGTGATAACCGTTTGACCGCTGGTTTGGTGAACCAGAACCGGCCACCAACCGTTTTTCAACGGTTTTAGACTTCTGGTGACCGGCTCCGGCCATTTTACCGCCGGTTCCGGTGACTCCGGTGCCTGTTCCGGTCGGTTTTGGGCGGTGGCGGTTAAAACGAGTATATTTGCTCACCCCTATCAACCACTCATAACATAATAAGCATACTTATATTAGCATTCATAAAATGTATTAGCATGAGATACTAAATTACCGAGTCATAGAATTCCAACTTAAATATAAAATAATTTAAACATCGTTCATATACTAAGTAGTAAACTAGTCTCGGAACTCGCGCTTGGAAGTCGATCCATCAGACGGAGTCTGTCTTGCTCTTTCAGCGGCCTGTCTCTTAGCGGCCAGCCTATCTCGTTCTGCCCTTTGCTTTCTAAGTCTGGCTCCTTCAGTTGAAATCAGACGCCTTATACATGCAAGTCTCTAACTCGTGAAGCGAAGAAAGTCCCCTAGGAAATTTGTTCATGACTAAGTTCATTGATTTTTTCCAATCTACATCCCGCACTAGGGTCACTTTTTCATCAATGTGATCTGGCACAGTTAGGCTATTCTCGACAACACTACTGCTATTGGTTTCATCCATCGAAATGAAAACCTAATAAACACATGCATGAACTTGTTTTTCAGGATGTAAACATATCGTATATTGTATTAAACCATACATTTCTAAATGTGTGAAACTTTTCTACACATGTATCGTATTTTAGTAAACCCAATTGGAAATAATAGTCATATAACATGAATAGGAATAAGAGAGACTTATCGGATTCAGGATTCAAACTGTGGCGTGGTATGGAGGCCACTGAATTGAAAGCAATTTGCCCGGTTGACCTCGGTGGCGATCAATTAACCGGTTTCTCCCCAAAGTTTACACAATTGCTAGCTCGATCCATGCCCACTCACGAGCAAAGCCCCGGAACTTACAGAAACAACACTCAAGAAAGGTTTTGAGAGAGGAAGAGATTTCATCATATTCATATTGAAATGATATGTTAAAAGTGGTATATATAGGAAATGAGGAGGGGTATTAAGGGAATTTCAATACTACCCACTAATCCTCATTAACTATATTTAGGTGTATTAAATCTCTTTTAATTGAATTGAATTCAATCAAATTCCTTTACTTGCATTTGTTCCGACAAACCCTAAATAAATTTTAAACCAAACAAAAGCTTATTTCTGCAACCCTAAATTCCTAAAACCCCAAATTTATCATGCTCCATCGCCGATTTTAGACGTACATTCCAAGATTTGTGAAACCATACATTTTCGAAAGCCTAATGAACTTAAACCCTAAACTTCCTAAATGTCTTTATTCCAAAAAAAATTAATTGTAAATGTCTAAATGTCTGAAATATTTCTAAAACCTAAAATACATATATACAAAAACAACAAGTATATAAAAAAAATCGATTTATTGAAATTTTACGTACCTGAAGGAGAGGGACGTCGGAGCAGAGAGAGGTAGACGGGAGGACGCTGGAGCAAGACCGGGAGGAGAGCGGCGTCGCTTTGGAGCAGACGGAGGCAGAGAAAGGCAGAGCGGCGTTCGAGCAGAGAGAGGCAGAGCGGCGGCGGCGTTGGAGCAGACGGAGGCAGCGCGGCGGCGTTGGAGCAGAGAGAGGGAAGTGAGGAGAGAAGTCGGAAGTGAGGGGAATTAGGGTTCGTGGGAGTTAAATACGCGAACCTCTTGGCCGAAGGATGCATGTATCCGTCGGCCAAGACAAAACGACAGCGTATTGATAAGTTGGGTGAGTAGCGGGTAGAAACGGTGTCGTTTTGTAGGTAGGGTAAAGCTGGCCGACGGATCCATGCATCCGTCGGCCAACTTTTATGTGTTGTACTTATTCTCAGCCACTCAAAAAACTTTACCTTCTCTCCCATCTCTTTTCATCTCCCAACTCATTCTTTCTACCCAAATCTCTTTTTTCTCTCCCACCTCCATTTTTTTATTTCTACACATGATTCCCTTGTTTATATCGATATTGACAAGATTATTTTGTCTTGTTCGATATTGACAAGATTCTTTTCTCGTGTTCGGTATTGGTAAGAACCCTTCGTCGCGGAAGTTGTTTCAAGCTCGAGAATGGTACGTATGCATATTTGTTAATTTTTGTTAATATAGTTGTGTATATGTATTGATATATTGTGTCCAATAGTTGTTAGTATTGATTGTGTATCAGGATATTAATTAGAGGTGGATGAGGTTGAGTAAGTACGATCCGAAGTTTATGGAAGGGGTAGCGGTTTTTATCGAATATATCAACTTTCCCTAATATTGAATCACAGGTGTCCGTGCGGTAGTTGTCTTAACGCATTTTACCAAACTATGCCGGATATATATATATACATTTGATTAGGAACGGAATGATGAGGGGTTACGATGTGTGGATTTTTCACGGTGAAAAATCTAACATGCCTACCTTAACAGAAGTAATGAATAGTGGTAGAAGAAGTTAGGACACTGAAGCTTCATCAAGTAGCGCAACTGTAGTAGTGAATGAAGCTCACAGTAGTGATCCAGTAATTATGGAGTATATGGACGATGTTTTCCCATTTCAGTGTGGTGGAAAAATGTATGAATTGGTACATGATGACGATGACATTGCGGATGTTGACAGGTCGATTGCGCAAGAAGCGGCAGACAACTACACAAAATTATTGAAAGAGCATAAAAAACTGTTGTACAAAAACGCCACAACGGATAGGTTGACGGTGATCATGGAGTTGATGGCTCATAAGGAGAAATATCAGTTGTCCAATGAAGCATTCACTGCGTCTTGTGTGTTGCATAAAGCATTGTTACCGGCTGATAACCATTACCCGTCTTCATTTAAAGAGGCAAAGAGTGTTTTGAAGAGTGTAGGGATGGGTTATAAAACTTACCATGCATGTGAAAATGGTTGTATCTTATTCGATAGACCTCATTTGAAAGATGACGTGTGCTACAAATATGATTCACCTCGCTATGAGAAGATCGTCGGAATGCGAAAACCCAAGGCTAAGAAAACTGTTAGATATTTTCCCATTGTTCCACAGATGCAGAAATTGTACAGTTCACCTGATATTGCAAAGCAAGTGCAATGGCATAGTAGTGAGGAAAGAATCATCGACCCGGATAAGCTGACTCACCCAGCTGACGGGGAAGGCTGGTTGGACTTCGATAGGACGTGGCCTCGTTTTGGATCTGAAGCTGCCAATATACGTCTTGCATTGGCAACTGATGGGTTTAATCCGTTTGGTGGAAATGTTGTCCCTTATATTGTGTGGCCCGTTTTAGTGATGCCTTACAATTTACCTCCAACCTCATACATGAAGAAAGAATTTAACATCTTAACGATGTTGATATCTGGCCCTAAGTCGCCTGGTAAGTGCCTAAATGTATTAATGAGACCCTTGATGGATGATTTGAAAAGGTTGTGGTCCGAAGGGGTTGTAACCTTTGATGCATCCAACAACCGAACGTTCAAGATGCGAGCGGCGGTATTATGGACTATTAGTGACTTTTCCGGTTTGGGAATGTTGGGAGGCATTCAGACGAAGGGTTATAAGACTTGTCCAATATGCCTGGATGATCTCGACGGGCATCACAATCATAATAGGACGTACTACGTAAGAGCACGGAAGGACTTTCCAGATAATCATGCATTACGGAGAAATAAAAAAATCAATGGTAAACGGGAGATGAAAAAATTCCGCCCTGAAAAGAGTGGGTATGAAATATATGAAGAAATATCGGACATTCAGTTTCCCGAACTATCGTTGCATCCAAATTTTACTCTGAAGAACAAATCCGGCCAGAATAGGTTGTGTTGGACACATGAGTCGATATTTTGGGAACTCCCGTATTGGAAATCTTTGCGGACAAGGCACGCATTGGACGTGATGCATATTGAGAAAATTTTTTGCGACAATCTTATTGGAACGCTTTTTAACTTGCCTGAAAAAACAAAAGATGATTTGAAAGCCAGACAAATGTGGGAGGAATTGGGTGTGCATAAGGATCTATGGGCCAAAACAACAGGCAACAAGACTTTCATGCCTTCTGCCGACTACACGATCAAGCCTGAAAAACGTGGTGAAGCGCTTGATAAGATTACAAATATAAGGTTTCCATCGGGCTATGCGGGATGCTTGAAAAACAAGATAAGCGTGAAGGATAAGAAGTTTTTTGGGATGAAAACACACGACAATCATGTTTTGCTGCAACGTATACTTCCCATCATTGTATGCCCTTATGTGGCACCACACGTAGCCACCGTGATATGTGAGCTTGCAAATTTCTTTCAGTCTCTGTGCAAGGGAGATTTCAAAGAAGAAGCTAAAGGAGATGCAGGTTGATATTGTATTGATTCTCAGTAAGTTGGAAATGATATTCCCTCCGCCGTTCCACACGATCATGGTGCATTTATGTAAACATCTCCCATCTCAAGTCCTGCAAACCGGTCATGTCCACTATACTTGGATGTTCTCGATGGAACGTGAATTGGGGTACTACAAAAAATGGGTGCGCAACCACCGATACCCAGAGGGTTGCATCGCAGAATCTTACATTAATCATCAATGTGCGACGTTCATCAATTTGTACCTCGATAAATGAACCATGGAGCCGGAGATGCCAGATAAATGGGGCATTTCAATTGTTTCCAAACATGTGCTTCCATCAATTCAGATATGGGAGCCCATGTTAACCAAGGAATACTTGTGTATCGCTCATTGGACCGCTATGCAGAATGCTGAATAATTCAGCTCCGAGATGATTGATTTCAAAGAGGATTATGAAACGAAATACCCAGGGTCAACCGATTTACTACACCGAATTGCTACATTTTTCTCAATATTCAAGGAAACGGTAAGTTCAATAATAGTTAAACGTGTATATATTAATAATTATGTATGCAATAACTCCCAGATGGATTCGTATTCCGATGACGATCAACAGTATCTAGCAGCAAAGGCTCTGCGTCGTTACGTGCAGAGAGTAAATTATTATGCTCAATGTCATGTACACAGTGTGAAATACCTGTCAAAACAGCGCGATAAAGGAAGAACCTCACAGAACAGTGGTGTGATGCTTATTGCAGATGTTGGTGTAGCTTATTACGGTGTGTTGTTATACGTAGTTGAGCTTCTGTACACTTGACGGATGCCAGTTGTTTTGTTTTACAGTCGATGGTATGATCTAAATACCGTGAAAGTAGATAATGGTTTGATATCCATAAATACCAACACAAATGCATATCACGATGATCCATTTTGCCTAGCAACCATGGCCAAACAGGCAAGTTGTAACTTTTGTATATTACGTATAATTGTTGGATGATTTCCTAATTATTTATTGTCCATAACAGATATTCTACATCGATGATCCGAAAATGGGTGGAGGGTATAAGATCGTGAACAAGGTGGCCCCTAGAGGACTATTCATCTCGGAAAAGCGTTTGCCATCCATTTCGTATGAGGTGGACGCTCCTTACCAAGAGACCCGGCCTGAAACTGCACTAGTTGTAACGGAACTAAATGTGATCCCAAATTCTGATGGCGGTCTCCAAGAGGTACATGATGTTGAGGATAACGACGAGAATAATGAAGATGAGTGCGAAGATCATGGATACAACAATGACGAAAGAAATGACTCCGATTGAATATATATAATCATTGTACTAATATTGTAATTATAAAATAGTTTGTTCTAACGTGTTGTATGTCTCCACATATCTACTTGAAACAAATGCAATGATTGACTGCACAGATACACTGTTTTTCAGTCGACGTGTTGTTTTGCAGGTATATTATTTTCACTGTGACAGGCCACATGGCCGACGGATACAAGGATCCGTCGGTAGGGACACAACCTGGCCGACGGATCCACGGTCCAAAAACAGAGAGCAAATACTCTGTTTCGGTTTGAATTTCTTGCATAAACCCGTCAAATTGACATGTTTTTGTATGTTATATAATTCATTAATTGTTTTAGAACAACAACAACATATATATGATGTGAAAGAGAATTACGGACATCATATTTTATAATTAATCGATTTTTTAAATTCTTTACCCTCGGATGTAATGTATCCGTCGGTAGGGTTCTAAACTTGGCTGACGGATGTATATACGTCAACCAAGTTCTACATATCCGTGGGTAAAGTAAGTTGACTATATATTTTTTTAAAGTAGTTGACCACAATGATCAAGACGAATTAACCGTTCGATTAAAGTTTTTTTTACATACGGATACTAATTTGGATAGTACATACGATATGAGCAGTCTTGATTATATAATATACGAACGACCGACATACATATTGATTGAAATTGTCAGTTCCACTATGTGCATGAACATATTCAGTCCTACGGTAGTATAAGGTATGATGTTGTCTCGCTCATTTTATGTATGTGATATTTAAGAGTACTATATGATCTTATATTTTATATGAGGCATGCTAAGTATTTATATCGTTCAATTAGTAATAATACGAAAGTCGGGAAAGATGACGGTTTTTGGTCAAAGTAAGTCAACTAAAGTTGGCCGACGGATACACACATCTGTCGTCCAGCTTTTAAATTTTCTCCAAATTCACTAAGTGTTGGAAATAAAACGCTGTCGTTTTACACCTGGCCGACGAATGCGTGTATTTTTCGGTAGAGGCCATAAATTAGGTCAAGACCGAAATCGGCCTCATCTTTCCTCATTTCCCCTTTCTTTATCATCGACCCTCTCTCTCTCTCTCTCTCTCTCTCTCTCTCTCTCTCTCTCTCTCTCTCTCTCTCTCTCTCTCTCTCTCTCTTCTCTCTCGCTCTCTGAATCGGGAATCGGGAATCGCCCCACTGCTCGCCCGAGCCTCCTCGTCGCTGAACACTGCTTGCCCGAGCCTCCTCATCGCCGACCACTGCTTTCCCGAGCCTTCTCGTCGCCGACCACTGCTCGCTCGAGCCTCCTCGCCGCCGACCACTGCTCGCTCGAGCCTCCTCGCCGCCGACCACTGCTCGCCCATGCCTCCTTGTCGCCGACCTCCGTCCATCGCCGCCCGTCATCTCCGACCTTCTCAGCTCTCTACATGTTTGTTTTCACCTCCTATCTCATAAGGATCTATGTTGATTTTGGGGTTTTGGGTTTGGTTTGGGGAGTCGAAAATTGGGGTTTTGGGGTTCGTCGAAAATTAGGGTGTGAGTGGAGATTGAGTTAGGAATTAGACTAACCTAAAGTAGGATTTCCCCACGTTCATGCTGATGAAAAAATATTACATTTGTTGAGGAAGATAACCTGACTTGGGCCAGTTCAACAATTGTCACGCCCCAAATCCGGTTTTGCCCAAACTCGAGACGTGACTAAAGATTGACAGTAAAACAAAAATAATGAAATAAAATAAAGTTTTCAAATGATATAAATCCTTCAAAATGTCAAGAGTCACCGCTCAAACGGTAAAACACAATATCGAACATAAAAGAGTAGACGTCTCTAAAACTAGCTAATCCCTCAAGCTCCCAAGCTCCGAGAGTCCGGCTAACATTGCTCCCGACCAACACCTGAAACACCATAAAGACAGGAGGGGTGAGCTTACGCTCAGTAGGGAAAATGCATAACCAGGTCACCCTTTTTGTCTAATAAACATGAGTTAACAAGTTCATTCAAACCTTAATAAAACGAGAAACCAAACCGATGATGAAATACGGAGGCAAACCGAAAGTTTAACAATTTCAAAGATTCAATAATAATCGTAGGAAAAATAAGAGAATCAAAGCATTTCTTAAATACTCAATAGAAGATCGAACGTTCAAGTAATGCCGTGGGACATGAAGTCGCCACCCTCCGATCCACAATACTCGTAGTGTCATGTCGGATTTTCCCTCGGTCCAGAGGAGACGCATAACGTCGAGAATGCCGGAAACATCCCTAGGAGGACGCATATCATCGGGATTCTCGGAAACGTATCCAAATGACCATATGTCATCGGGACAAGTAGAATAATGTTGTGGGACATGTAGTCGCCACCCTCCGATCCACAATACTCTCTGTGTCATATCGGATTTTCCCTCGGTCCAGAGGAGACGCATAACGTCGAGAATGCCGGAAACATCCCTAGGAGGACACATATCATCGGGATTCTCGGAAACGTCTCCAAAGGACCATATGTCATAGGGAACCAAGGTAATGCTCCCGTAGGACGCATACACTTGGGTGAATCAACCAATAACTATTCCCTACAAGGTAAACCATCCAAAAGCTCCACCGAGTCCAGTAACCAATGCCCCGGAGGGTTCAATAACAATGCCCACAGGCTCCAATACCAATGCCCGTAGGCTCCAATAACCGATGCCCTCAGACTCCAATAATCAATCCTCATAATATCCAGTAACCAATGCCCTCATGCTCCAATAATCAATCCTCACAATATTCAATAACCAATGCCCTCAGGCTCCAATACTCAACCAATATCTCACAGTATCTGTCAAACTCCAACCACCATAACGGCACCGGATTACCCCCCCCGGTGTAGTACCGAACCGAACAAACAAACATTTCAAGAATAAGAATAAGGAAACAAGCACTATAATTCATCCATCAACGAACACTTTTCCCACTTTCATCACAGCAAAGACATCCAATAACACTCCACACTTACCGTATGTCACGAACCATCGGTACATCGATCACCTAATTGTACCCCTTGGTACAACCAGTCATACTCGATCATCTGTTCAATCAAACAAGTAATTCCACACGCAATCACTCAACCAAGCAAGTAAAAATCAACCAATCGAACATAAAATTAAACTAGTTTCATTAGACTCTTGATTATCCTAATAACTAGCAACCAAGCTTGTGAACCTAGCACAACAACTAATCTGAGGGCTCATCACGGCCTCTCTACCAGTAAATCAATTCCCAAGTATTGAAAGCGAGTTACACTAGTCGTTCTCATCCTAAGCATGCGTTCTAGACACATCCATTTATTAGTAATTGAAAAACGATTGTTCTAGTTATTCGCATCCTATAGGCAATTCTAGGACCTTTCCGATTTCATTATCCTAACATGCATACTAAGCGTTTAATTAAGAAGTTAAGACTTTCCCTACCTTGTGGTCTTCCTCTAATACTCTGTTGTCAAGCTCGGTAGTCACTACTCCGTTCTTCACACGGGTTCCGGCGTGATCTTCGTTCTTCTAGCTCGGTTCCAAGGTCTTTGCTCTCGGGCGAAGTCACGTCTAGGTTTGACAAATAAAATGTCCAATCAATACTGATAAAAGCCCCAAAGGTCCTGATTCGTCCAAAATTGTCTTTTAATTATCCATTTTTAACCATTTAAATTAAATTAATTATTTAGTTAAATCTGATTTTAAAAAAGATTTTATTTACTGCCGGGTTGACCCGGATCCGAGCCCGAACCCGGTCCAGGCCCGAGTCCAGACCCGGTCCTGAAGTCCAACTGGGCACAAGGCCCGAACTCTGTCTGATCCAGACTGACCTGTCCACGGCCCACTTCATCTTCCCGGCCCAGCCCGTCTTGATCTAGTCTGACCCAAGCCCGGTTACCGAAGGCTAGGGTTTCCTTGCCCCGTTGCCGGCGGCGGCGCCGTCAGGGAAAGAGGAGGGAGTCGTGGCTCGGAGACGATTTCCCCTTCCCATCGCCGCTCCGGCGAGCCCTCTCCGGCAATCCGTGCCATTCGAGGCTCTTGTCTTTCACGGACCCACTCAGGCACGACGGATCTGGTTCAAGTGCTCCGGCGAGAGGTCGTCTCCGATTTCGGTGGCGTACGGTGGCAGAGAACTCGGACACAGGAGGGAGAAGATCGGGTGGAGACTCACCGTTACTGGAAGGACACGGCGAGGCTTGGTTCGACGGCGGCGACGGGCTTCGTTTCAGAGACGGGGGGGAGAAGAGAGAGAGAACTCAAGGGTTTCTCTGGATCTGACGGTGAGAGGATGTTAGGTGAGGAGTCAGGCGAAGGTGAAGGTATAGAAAGGGGAAGAAGAGAAACGGAGGAGGTTGGTGGTTGGTGAAGAGAGACGGAGACGCGGCGACGAAGGCTTCCGAGCCTGAATCGCGCGAGAGAGACGCGAACTCGAGGAAGGAGACGCTCCTCGGAAACCGTGCGCGAGAATGAGATCTGAAGGGTCGGTAGCTAGGGTTTTGCTCGCGAGGTAAACGGGCCGAGCTCGTCACTGGGCCGGTCCGGCGAGTGGGCTTGGGCTCGCTCCTAGTTGGGCCCACGCCTGGCCCAACTCTCAAATCAGCCCAAACATTCTTCTTTTCCTTACTCTTTTCTCCTTTTTTTTTGATTTTTCCTTCTCCAATTTCACTCGTTGCAAAAACCCACCTTGACGCTTCGGTTTTCAATTTAAACCCTTTAGAATTTTGTGGGGTTTTACAACAATTATCAAATTTGAAGAAGATAATATGATTTTGTTGAGGAATGGGTGTGTTATGGCCCTAATTTAGTAGAACGGGAATTATATAGAGGATGTAGAATTTAGGGTTAATAATTGTAGATATTGGATTGAGATTGTAGATAAAGGAGAAGAGAGTCAGAAGATAGATAAAAAAGAGAAGAGAGACAAGAAATATAATTGTCAATTGAGGTGAATTCATGAATTTGTCATTCAACCGAGTATATGTAGGTTTTAGGTTCAGATTTTAATATGCACAAGTGAGGACGATGCTTAGTTTCAGGTTTAGGGGTAGGTTTGGGGATTCGAACATGTGAGTGATTTTGTTGTGGTTTTAGTTTCAGAAGTTAATATGCACAAGTAAATTAACTGGTAAACATGCATGATAGTTGCTTGATCGAATAATTATCAATTTCTTTCTAAGGAGATATAGGATAAATTAAATGGATATTATAGGGATAATAATCAAGTAATGTTACCTAAACATTATAGTGATAGTGATGCATTTTGATCGATGACCTTGAATGTTAGCTAATCGATCTGATATAAAAAATAGCATGATTAGATTAGTGATGAGAAGAACTAAAACTATGGGGTATCGTACTTGAATGGTGTTTTTGATGATTCAATTTTATGGGGTATCGTACTTGTATGCTCAGTAAGTTAATAGGTGATAATCATTGTTAGTAAACTGTACTTGATTTTGGTAGAATTAATGTTTGTTTGTCTGCATTTTGAAATGAGTTCGCAGGATGGGAAAGAGAAATTATACAATGTTCTACAGCCGTCTCCACTTCTTGAGCACCCCCGAGCGCCCCCATGAGGAACTCTCAAAATCGGGTGGAACCACCCAAGCCTCCACCCAATCTACAACGGCTCGGGCACCTGCAATGCGGCGCCTCCGAGATTGCGATACCCCTTCTCCCGATGGTAGTGAGGCCGCATCCATCACCAATTGTGCCAATGTCCCGAGCATCCGTTCCCCAAACCTAGTGGAGGATGTGGCTGCCCTGCTGGCCGGAGGAGAGTCGGCCTCCACCTCAACCAAGACCAAAACCGGGAAGAGAGGTGTGGTGACCAACAAGAACCTCCACCGTAGGCTCAAGGATATGGCCCCGCCCGGAGGAAAATTTATTTTGGGCCATAACGGTAAACAGCTCACAGGGGCGCTGGATCGGGAGGATGTCGTTCGGGTGATTGGGTACATAGTGCAGACTTACATCCCCATGAACCAACCACACTTCCATCAAGTTCCTGAAAGTGCTAAGGAGGTGATGTTTTTCCAGCTCAACGTAAGTACATTACCTTTTCTCTTTTATTAATGCATTTAATTGATTCGTATATAATTACTAATGTGATGTCTTTATTCAGATTTTGTACCGGTTCGATCCCGGACCACACTTTGACAAACTGCTTGATTTTGTCATGGAAACGGCATCCAACTGTTACCGTGATTGGAAGCATGATATACATGTTTGGATCCTCAAAATAGAGGCAAAGTACTAAGACCCTGAGCACCCCGATGCTGAGATACACATTCTCACGCCGTTGGAGTTCCTTGAACCCGAGGACCAGTTCCATTGGCTCTGCAAGTACTTCAAATCAGATGACTTCAAAGTAAGCACTTTATTATTGTGTTTTGGTAAATTATGTACATTAATATATGAGTTATCAATTAGTTTAGAAATTGGTGTTTGATAAATTATATAACTGAATATATGAGTTATCAATTAGTTTAGAATTTGGGGATATGATTTTAGACGTGGAAATAAATTAGGGTGTTAATTATAAATGTATAATTATTGCTCAACCAAGTACTATATGGATCTATATTAATGTGAATTAACACATTTTCGTTTATTGTAGATATTGAGTGACAATGGGAAGGCCTCTCGAGCACATCACGTGACTGCTCACCACGGGGGTAGTATGCCCCTCGCAAAACGGGCCAAACGATGTCTGGCGAAATCCTCCGTACTTCCACGTTGCGACGCCTACGTCGATGTGTACACAAAGGAAAATGACCGCAATGAGGAGAACGTGAAAAGAGCGGTATATATTGCTTTAATCACATTTATTGCATTTTAAGGTTTTAAGTGAATGCGATTGTGCGTTTTTCTATCATGTATCGTATATAGTCTAAATAAAATTTAATGTTTTGTATCTCAGGCACATGCCAAAGCCATTGTGGAGGAGGCCCATGAGAAGCTAACACAGTCACAACTGACGGAGTGCGAGGGTTCCTCCCCTACTGTTGTGAAGCCTTTGACGCTAGAGGAAGAGCTCCACCTCATCCAGATCATCACGGGTAAACAACAGAAGGGCAGACTCCAATCCGGCATTGGGAAGGCGGTGAGGCTCCCGACAGAACGAGATGTTTGAGGTGGTGGGTGCTCGAGTGCGCGTTCAGTTAGCTCGTCTGAGGAGCTAGAAGAGCTGAGGACTCGCATGGATGATCAAGAGGCCGAGTTCGCGCGGAAATTGGAGGACCAACAGAAATTGATGTAGGAACATCGCATAGAGATGGAGACCAGGATTGCTGCCCAAGCAGCGGAACAAGCTCAGTTTCGCGAGTTGTTTAACTATTGGGCATCCACACAGTAGCAAGGCATCGTTCCTTCTTCCGTCAACCCGTATGCGACTCCGGCATTAACGACTCCGCCCTCAGCGACTCCGCCCTCAGCCCCGTCCTTAGCCCCATAGTCAGTCCTACCCTTTTCTCCTCTGAACATTATTTATTTCTATTTGTGAACTTATAAACTTATTTGGATATGTGAACTGCTTAGAACGACTTATATTCATATTATGTTTGAACTGTATTCTGTTGGATGTGTGTGTATGCTATTTTCTGGGTTTGATAACACAAGTACAAGTACAAGTACATTTTAATGCACGATTGGGTGCATGGTATTTGAAACAATATTTTTTTGTTTTTCACACTACACTTGGCTGACGGATACAATCTTTTACATCCGTGGGTAAGGTTTAAGACTTGGCTGACGGATCGGATATGTGGGTAAGGTTTAAGACTTGGCTGAAGGATCGGATCTATCGGGAAGGTTCTTGACTTTCCTAACGGATCCAATCAGTGGGAAAGGTTTATAACTTGGCTGACGGATCGGATCTGTCGGTAAGGTTCTTCACTTGCCTGACGGATCCGATACGTGGGTAAGGTCCAAAACTTGGCAGACGGATCGGATCCGTGGGTAAGGTTCAAAACCTGGCTGACGGATCGGATCCGTGGGTAAGGTGAACGAACTTGGCTGACGGATCGGATCTGTGGGTAAGGTGAAAACCCTGCCGACGGATGTGGGTATCCGTTTCCCGAATTCTTGGCCGACGGGACTTGGCCGACGGATATGCTAACCTAGGTAACGGATCTGAATCGTCAGCCAAGTCAAGATCAGCAGTAGTGCACTATGTATATAATAATAAAGATATCAAAACTAGTGTGTGGCGACCTGTGATATTTTGCATATATATATTTGAAATTGGACACTAATATTCACGCGGGACTTCGTTTCATTTAAACATGCGATAAAATTATTTTATTAATATTGTCAATAATAGTAACATAAACTGGGTCAAGGACCATGGGCTCCAGAATACGTCTGAGACCCTCGTAGGTTTTTCGACACTCGTAGACCCATACCAAAAGTCTAGTTTACATCGTACACAAGAACATCGAACACCAACATCCTAAAGATAAAAGGGACCAATACCAAACTAAACGCACAACATAAAATAAAAAACAGTAAAGGGGACGTGGATGCTCCACCCGATGGGGACCGATGGACCCAACCCGATATGAGGTGTCATGGAACGATACTTCATCTTACAGCCTCACCCCCGGATTCTAAAACCATTGGCCGAATAGATCCAAGTCTTCATGAGTCGTTGCCATTTGGTGGCCACCACATGGAAGACGACGGTGGCGGGGAAAAACGAGCTTCATACTTGGCTCTTACTAACCCTAGACGGATGTCTTTGACTCTCATCATAAAGGAGAAGAATTTTTCAGCGTCAACAATTGAGAAATCACCCATGAAAAAAAAGAAAAAAAAGCTAAAATCGCCATAATCTTTATCTAGTCTCTTATACTCTCTTTTTTTTCAAGAATTTCTAAAATTAGTTTTATTAGAAAAAATTAAAGATATATTTGATCAACCAAACTTGAGGGACTTCGGTTTAAAAGTTCCAATATCAAACATTTAGATCGTGGTATAATTCGTAAATCTGATTGCTTCATTTAACCGACTACTCCAATCATGATAGAATTTTATAACCACCAACATTCTCTTTTCTTAAATCTAATTATTTTATTATTATTATTATTTTATCTTCAAAAATTCCTACCACTCTTTTTAACTATCTCCTACCATTAAACAAAATTATCAACATCAACTTTCTTCGCTCTCGTTGAGAATCTCGCCCTAGTCCTAGCCGCGCTATAATGATTTTTCTTGCTAGCGCCGCAACCATGCACCCTACCCAGTCGCCACATGGGGCTGGGTCTGTTGGTCGCGCCGCCCTGGTGTCACCCCGTCCCATCCGGTCGTTTCCCTCGTAGACCACGCGCTGGTGTGGGGGATAAATATCGGTGGGGATGGCTGCCTTCATCCTCATCTTCTTCTTCTTCCTCCATCTCCTTGGGCGGTCCTATTCTCCTGTGGTCTTGGCGGTTTCACGTCCTTCGATGTTGCTGTCGACGGGACGTTCTAGTTTGCGTCCGGGAGTCTTGATACGCTGCCCAAAGGTAAATTCCTCTCCAAGTTATGGGGCGGTACCGCCTCGCCTGAACCTTAGCCCGACTGTCCGAGCTAACCATGACCTTGCTCTAGTACCTACGGTGGACGTCGGTGGTTCTAGAGTTCCGAGATGTATTCCCTCTCGACACCAAGGTAGGGGGATCATTCGGGAGGTGACAGTGTGGTCGGTGTGCTCCACGATCACGACGATGCGGGTCTGGTCCCAAGGCTTGATCTGTGACGCATATGGGTGGAAGAGGGGGACGATAGAGGCAGTTTCCACGTTTGCTCGGCGAGGCTGGGCGCGGAGGCATGTCAGGTTTTGGATACCCTACGGTGGGGATGCTCCTGGGTCGGTTGGTGGGGTCGATGACTCTCCTTCTATGGCCTCGAGGAGAGAAGCGTTGAACGGTGAGGAGGAGGAGGCTGCACGAAGGCCGACCAGGTCGTCGCCCTCGCTCCGGTATCCTTAGAGCCACCTTCCTGCATATCGGAGGGGCCTGCTGCGATATAATCCGGCGAGAGGGCCTCGTCCCCGTGTGAGCCGCCAGGAGTCCCAACCATCCTCTTTGGCTTCGATGGAGCAGAAGTCAACCGGGGATCGTGAATTCGATGCTGCACTACAAGGGCTCGTGGAGGGAGTTTCCCAAAGCACACTGGCATTGGACCCGATACCGAAGGAGAGAATGCCTCGAGGAAGGGGACCGGCATGACAATGGACCCGATACCTAACCCGAGTCCCCATTTACTATCAGGGACACCAGCCAGCCTCCTGCGATAGGCCTCCCTGGGCGGTCCACCCCAAACCCGGTGTCTTTTGTACACGGGAATATCCAGAAGGGATGGGTGGAGATCAGCTCTCGCTGATTCGATTGCTGACCACCTGCCCCGGGAGCATGGTGGGTTTAGAGGTGGAGGATGCCCGCATCCTGGGGTGCGGGATGTTGAAGTTCCATCGCCCGTTACTCTGAGGAGCGCAACTGCTGGAGCCCTGAAGAGGACGACGTCAGGTCCTACTTGGGGCACCGAGCTACAAGCGGGGAAGAGGCCCCGCCGGGAGGGATGATAGACCGTCAATGCACCAGGGACTGGTCCTAGGAGGGGTCGCCAGACGATGCTTTGCGTCCCACCATCACCAATGTTGAGCTCCTACAGTTCTGGTACCTCGTTCCCCCCTCCGTATTTTGAATTTGCCCGTGGGGCATCCAAATACCGTCAGTGACGGTTCTGATATTAAAAGGCTTAATGAACTATTGTTCATCCATACTGACCTTCCGTTGACGATGAGCATGTTCTTCAATACATAACAATGTAATCGACTTAAATAAATTATAATATTACACATTTCGCTCAAAAAAAAAAAAAAACTATCTCCTGCCACAAATATTGAAAGTGGTCTTCATAAGTCAAAAGTATTTTAAAATGACATTCATTGATCAGTCAAAATGTTAAGGTGGGCAGAAACAGATGATTAACATCTATTAATAAAAAACAAAATAGAACTTATTGGCATCTTCTTTCCTATCAGGTAGCAGCCTCAAAACGGAAGAAGAGAGGTTCGGTTTGACCCAGAAACGATCCTTCTCCTCCTCCTCAGCATTGTACAAAATCATCTATGGCGGCAATAAAAGAACCCTCTTGACGGCTTAAACTTGTTCTCTTTAACCCATATTCAAAAACTCCATGATGAAGCCAAGCAAGCTCTCATGGCTCCTTCTTCTCTGTCTACTTTTTCTCTCTTCAACTTCAACCTCGGCCGCTCCCTCTCCTCCGACGAGCAACGCCACCGCATCCACATGCCCCATTGATTTCAGTTACGTGCTGAGAATCCCATGGAACTCATCGTCCTGCCAGAACTACAAACCAGCTCCTTCTTCTTCTTCCCCAAATGGCTCCACCACCGCCGTACCGCCCTGTTGCCAATCCCTCCTCTCCGTATTCGGCATAGGACACGCTCAGTACCTCGAGGAGACCTCCAGTTTTCAGCTTCCCGACATACCCACCTCCGATTCATGCCTCCGTAACTTCCAGACCAAGCTCGCTTCCCTTTCACTTCCCGACGATTTGGTGGCTTCGTGCTTCGATCCTGAGCAGTTCGTAGTTTCTTCTACCTTGTGTGCCGGAGTCAAGGATCTGCAGAACTGGGTCTCCAAGCTCGGCCGCTCCACTCCCCTCGATTTGGCTTGCCGGCCAGACCTCTCCGATCTGACCCTCTGCGATGCTTGTTTCGGGGCGGGACTTCAGGTGCAGAACAAGCTGATCATGATTGATGGCAATAGCTCTCACGCCAGAGCTTGTTTTTACTTTGCAATCCTTTATGCTGCTGGTATTGTGAATAACTTTGGTCCTGAGAGTAATGGTGTCATGTCCTGTGTTTTCCAATTAGCCCTCAATTCCCCAAAGGGGTCTGACCATAGAGGCCATTCTGCTCTTGTCTTTGGTCTAACTGGTGCTGCTGTTACTTCCATGGTGATGTTTTGTTTGCTTGGTCTCTACTTTTGGTATAGTAGGAAGTGGAAGAGGAGGAGAAGTGAAAGACATGGTTTTGGTCCAGAGGAACATGAGTCTAGGCCTAGGTTGAGGCCTCCCGGGACAATTTGGTTCAACATTCGTGAGCTTGAGAAGGCCAGTAATGGTTTTTCTCAGAAGAATTTCATAGGGCGAGGTGGGTTTGGCTTGGTTTACAAGGGGGTTCTAGCTGATGGAACAATGGTGGCTATCAAGAAAATAGTGGAATCAGATATTCAGCACGATGCTGTATTTTGCAATGAGGTGGAGATCATTAGCAATCTGAAGCATAGGAACCTTGTTCCTCTGAGAGGGTGCTGTGTGGTTGATGGAGATGAGAATTACAATGGTGAGGGGAGTCAGAGGTTCCTTGTTTATGATTACATGTCAAATGGAAATCTAGATGATCACTTGTTTCCTCCTCTTGGCAATAGTAATGGAATTGGGAAGCAACCTCTGACATGGCCACAAAGGAAGAGTATAATCTTGGATGTTGCTAAGGGGCTTACTTACTTACACTATGGAGTTAAGCCTGCAATCTATCACCGGGATATCAAGGCAACAAATATACTCTTGGACTCTGATATGAGAGCTAGGGTAGCTGATTTTGGGCTTGTAAAACAAAGTAGGGAAGGCCAATCTCATCTCACTACAAGAGTGGCTGGAACTCATGGCTACTTAGCCCCTGAATATGCATTATACGGGCAATTGACTGAGAAGAGCGATGTGTATAGTTTTGGGGTGGTTGTTTTGGAGATATTATGTGGGAGAAAGGCCTTGGACCTGTCTTCGGGCTCATCACACGCAGTTTTGATCACTGATTGGGCTTGGTCTCTGGTGAAAGCTGGGAAATTGGAAGAGGCTTTAGATGAGTCTTTGTTGAGAGATGGAGGTTCAAATCCAAAGGCGATAATGGAGAGGTTTCTGCTAGTGGGGATTTTATGTGCTCATGTCATGGTAGCTCTTAGACCTACAATTGCTGATGCACTGAAAATGTTGGAAGGAGATGTTGACGTTCCTTCAATTCCAGACAGGCCAATGCCTCTTGGCCGCCCATCGCTCAATGAAGATGGTGCTTCTTTCAGTACATCACTTGCACTGAGCAGTCACCAATTTCTCCCTGGAAATATGGTAAGGTAACCAAAAATGTCGATCAATATTTTTTATAAGTTCCACATCGCCTAAAGGATTTTGAAGGTGATAGGCCATAGGGTCATCAATCCAAGTGTCCTTTTGGGGGGTATAGGCCCTGCTTCCAGCAAGTGAGGTAGAGGTTTTTTGGCTTACGCTAATACCTATGCGTGGAAGATTAAAGAAGGGTGACAAAGAATTACTATCGAGTGTTAAGGCAATTACATTTTCAGATATTCAAACTGGATACAACAGCTAAGCGGAGACTGCTTGATTGTAATACACTTATGTGGGAAGACTGATATGGCACATCATCAAGCTGCATTTTCATGGGAAGCCTGTATAGCTGGTTTGCTGTTCTTGATGATGAAATGCTTCTGAAAGCTTATGCTGTGTTCCTCACTTTTCAGTAACAATATTGACTTTGTATCTCAATCTCAAGTCTTTTTTTTTTTCATTTCCACTTGCAATGCAACATAATAGAATTATGTGCTTTGGGATAATTTTATACCTCCACAACAAAGGGTTTGTAATCGTAAGAAACAAATCATATCAAAGGTCAAGTCATCAGATATTTGAGTTTGGTGATCAAATACTTTTCATGATTAATCCTTAGTTTGGTGACTATTTCTAGGGGTGGGCAAAAAAACCCGAAACCGGTAAACCCGACCACCACCAGCCGGAACCACCACCGTTAAACCCGGAATCGGAATCTCCGGTCGATTTTTCGGTGGAGAAATAGCCGAACCGGTGGCCTGATGGGTGGTTGCCGGTTCAGCTTCACATGAACCGGGATAAACCCACCCAACCCGATACTGTAGCAGGCAGACACGTGGCACAAGCTGAGCCAAAGCTTCACTCTCACGCGGATCGCTATCTTCCTGTCCATCTGGCCGTTCATTTTGTGTTTTTTATCAATGCTTCAGATTCGTCCACGTGGTCAAGCTGAAACCACACACGTACACTCATGAGTCATGACAGCCGAGTCTCTTCAGTTACCCTCTCAGACCTCACGCACGCTTCTTCTGCTTCTCTCTCATTTTTCTCTTCTATGTTCTCTCTCTCTATCTCGATTCCTCTCCTATGCCCTCTCTCTCTATCTCGATTTCTATCCTCACCCTCTCTCTGACAGAAACCCTAGCAACCTCAAAGGAGACGACGACACGAACACTCTCCCTCTCCTTGTTCGTAGCTGATGATACTCGTTTCCCTCTCTTCTGCAAAGAAGATTGGAGATATGGCCACTCGGTCCCTCCCCCGATGTTCATCGCCGTCTCTCAAGCCTCAAAATGCAAAAGAAGAAGGTATATTTTCTGTGTTTCCATCACCTCAAGAAATTTTATCTTCCCTTTTGTCACTTCTCTTGTACTGATAATTATTTTTTACTTGCAAGAGCCGAAGTTATCTCTCTCTTCTCGTGTATGTTGTTCCTATCTCTCTCGTTCTGCTCTGTCCGATAGAAATCTCGGGCATTAAATGCTAAGATTTCCGACGTCTATTGGGTGCTTTTACCCTTGTTCTAAAGGGGGAGGAGAGATGCCGAGATGGGTATAAATACAAGCATAAGGAAAGAGATGTGGAGGTATCAATTTTGGGTCTCCATCTTTGCTGCGATGGAAACTCATACTTCTCTTGAGGTATTCTTTAGATTTCCTTGGTTTAGGCTTATGTTTTTTCTGTTTTTAGATGTTTAGGTTTAATTTCTGTTTGATTTAAGTTTATGCTTCCTCTGATTTTCGATGTTTATGTTAGGTTTAATTTCTATGTTATGATTCTTTAAGTTCAAACATGATTCTTTGAGGTATTCTTTAGATTTCCTTGGTTTAGGCTTATGTTTTCTCTGTTTTTAGATGTTTAGGTTTAATTTCGGTATGATTTAGGTTTATGCTTCCTCTGATTTTTGATGTTTATGTTAGGTTTAATTTCTATGTTATGATTCTTTAAGTTCAAACATGATTCTAATAGTTTGTATGGATTTTTTTGGTTCAAAGTTTTATTTTAAAGTTGAAATTGATTATTTGTTTATTTATTTTAAAGTTCAAAGTTTGATTCAAACTTTTATTTTAAAGTTCTAAAATGATTCTGTTCAAACATGATTCTGTTTCATTTATTTTAAATGTTTCAATTTCTGTTTGATGTAAGTTACAGTTCAAACATGATTATGTTTCAAAGTCTTAAGTTTATAAGTTTAATGATTAAATACTTTATGATTAGAAGTCCTAACATATTCTTTTTATTTTCACAGGGTGTTTCTGAACCATTCAAATCACCATCTACACCAGTTGTTGGAGAGGGATATGCTAGTGTTGTTGTTGGAGTGGTAGGTAGACATGATGTAACAACTGTTGCATCCTCAGGTATTATTCCTAAGACATCTCGCCAGAAATCTCTTGCATGGAATGATTTTGATAGATTAAAAGATGTAGATGGTATAGGGCATGCTAGATGTAAGCATTGTGGTAAAAAGTATTTGTGTGATTCTAATAAGCATGGCACTAGTACATTACATGGGCATGTTAAGATATGTCCTAAGCATCCTAAGAAACCAGACCCA
The DNA here is from genome assembly GCA_963921825.1 of Erodium maritimum. Taxonomy (NCBI): domain Eukaryota; kingdom Viridiplantae; phylum Streptophyta; class Magnoliopsida; order Geraniales; family Geraniaceae; genus Erodium; species Erodium maritimum. The sequence continues at coordinate 24,549,192 of OY997590.1, forward strand.
ACCCAACAATCCTTAGCATTTAGGCCTGTGCAAAAGGGTAGAGATGGGAAACAGCTTATGCCTTGGCAGTTTAATCAACAAGCTTCTAAGGATGCATTACTTAGAATGATTTTGATGGATGAACTGCCTTTTAGTTTCGTAGGGGGTGCTGGGTTCCAACAGTTCTTATCTCAAGTGTGTCCTATGTTTGCATGCCCTACTAGATACACTGTTAGGAGGGGGATTTTTAAACTGTATGAAGCTGAAAAACTCAAGTTGCATGAGTTTTTCAGCAAATCTACCCCTCGGATCTCCTTGACCACGGACACTTGGACAAGTGTCCAACAGATCAGTTACATGTGCCTAACTGCGCATTTTATTGATGATGATTGGGTTATGCACAAGAAGATAACTTCACACAAAGGGGAAGACATAGGGAAAGCTATAGAGTATTGTCTGAATTCTTGGGGCCTTAATAGGATAATGACTATCACAGTTGACAATTCTAGTGCTAATGATACTGCTATACGATACTTGAATAGGCAACAATCATTGTTGTGTAATTCAGTGTTGGATGGAAAATACATGCATATGAGGTGTATTGCACATATCCTAAATCTGATTGTGAGTGATGGGTTAGGGCAGCTAGGGGGTGATTCTGTTTCTAGAAGGGCTATTGAAGGGTTAGGGAAGACGGGTAAATCTGTAGAGAGGATTAGATATGTTGTTCGGTTTATTAAATCCTCTCCCATGAGACTTACGAGGTTCAAGCTAGCTTGTATGCAAGCTGTATATGCAACCAAGAGGTTGCTATCCTTAGATGTCCCAACCCGTTGGAATTCGACCTACTTGATGTTGAAGTCTGCCTGTAGATTGGATAGAGCATTCCCCATATACAATGCACTAGACCCTGTTCTTAATGTGGAGATGGATAGTAAGGTTCTCAAGGATGGTAGTTTTCTAGGCAGATTAGAACTTGAGGATTGGGAAGTTTGCAATTCTGTTATGAGTTTCCTAGAGCTATTTTATGAGGTCACTGTGAGGGTTTCAGGTTCATCATATGCTACATCGAATATGATATTAGATGAAATATCTGAAATTTATACATTCATTGGTGATGGTTTGGCTAGTGATAATGCTGAGATGAGAAAAATGGCTATGAAAATGGGGGAGAAGTTCAATAAGTATTTTGGGGATATGGAGAAGTTGAACTTGTTTACATTTATAGCACCCATATTTGATCCCCGTAAGAAGCTTGGTTATGTAACCTACCTCATTGAGTCCTTGTACCCACTGCCTGCCATTAACATACTTGTGACTTTGGTGATTAAGTCTTTGAATGACTTGTATGCTCAATATGTTAAAGAATCTGCCCCTAATGTTGATTCAGCAACATAAACTGGTGTTACAGCAGGTTTAGTTGCTGAAAAACCTTCTAAATACCAAAAGTTTGCTGCCTATAAACGGCAGAAAACTTTGGATCAAGGTGCACTGAAAAATGAGTTAGAATTGTACTTGTCAGAGAGGGAAGAGGCAGATTCTTCTACTTTCGAAGTCTTGGCTTGGTGGCAAGCAAATGCCCATCGCTATCCTATTATATCAAAAATGGCTAGAGATGTTCTAGCCATTCCAGTCTCAACAGTGCCAAGCGAGTCTGCTTTTAGTAATGGGGGTAGGATACTGGGTGATTTCACAAGTACTTTGAGTACACATATTGTGCAGGCTCTAATTTGTACTCAGGATTGGCTTAAAAATCCACCAGCTCTCTTTTCAACAGCTGAATTAGAGTTGGAGATGGATGCTCTTCAACTTGTAGATGATGGTATGAATTTTTTTCTCAGATTTTAACTAATTCTGATGTATGTTATATGTGTTTAAGCAAGTGTTGGTAATTACCAACACCTTTTTGTTTGCAGATCTAAGTGAAAAGTCCAGTCCACTTGGTAACCCAATGATACTCTAGTCTCAGTTATGGTATAGGTATACATCGAACTTTGTTTTGATCCAATTCTTGTGAATTAAACGATTTCCTTTTGATGAGTTAATCTATTGTTGTTGTACTGACTTGTATTCATTTTTTCATAGGCACTTTTGAAGAATGGAGTCAAGGTTATGTGAAATGAAGTGAAGGTGTATTAGATATATTTTTGATGAAGTTGTAATAGGTCTGACTTTTGTACTTTTGTTTAGACAGCTCCATTCTTGTAATGTTCTTGAACTGATCACAAGATGAACTAATGTATTAGTTTTAGGGGCGGGTTTTTTTCATCATTAAAGGGGGATCAAATGAGGGCTTTTTAGCCATATTTGATCCCCTTTACATGGTTTTTCCCTGCAAAAAAAAAGGAGTTATATTATGTCTCTTTGTTATGTGATGTAATTTTTACATATTAAGGTTGATCAATTAGTTTTGGGCCTGTTTTGGGCTCATATATGTGGGCCTAAAGCAAGGCCCAACTGTTAAGTGGTTGGTTGGTTAAAACCGTAAACCAACCCGCTATCGAATTGGGTGGTTTTATTATGAAAATTCAGTTTTTGGGTCGGGGCTGGTTCCAAATTCTCCCAAACCGGTAATATTGGGTTGGGCTCGGGATGGGGTCAATTGGGTGGTTAACCACCCAATGCCCACCCCTAACTATTTCAATTACCTTGTCAACTCACCTTCATCACATAAGACCTGTAAATTGTGAGTTAATCTTTCATCACATAAAAGTACCTTAGAAATGTAATTTAAACCTCTTTAACCTCTATCATTCCTAATACCCTAATCATAATTTCAATCTTTATAAAACATAAATAGCAAAACTCGTTCCATCATACCTTAATAGAACTTATAGTTCGGAGTACATGCTCAATTGTTCTCATTTCCCTCCTACTTTCTTTGTCTATGCGGGATAATGCCAATACTAGGTAATTGCTCAACGCGACCCTTCAAGATTCTGATGGATATAGATTGTGTGGTGCTAATTATGTATTATGGAGATGGATTGCTAAGGATATGGTAAATGGTGGAAATAGATTATAGATGTAAAGAGAGTTTAACTTAACATTGAGAGAAATTTCACAAAGATCTTGAAAATTGGAACTTGGGTGTTACATAGGGACGAGGCTCTTCTTGTATTGTAAAAGTGGGAAAATTGGATCCCTACTTACTTGTTTATTGCTATCAAATTGTACATATTTATATAATAGGATACATGTCGAAAAAGGAAATAGAGATACTATGGTAATTACGATATCTGATAAAGGAAAGAGATCTCAAATTAGTATACAATCTTGTGATTGAAATCAAGGTTGATTTCATCACAAAATTGACTTCAATACTCCCCCTCAAGTTGGAGCATGTATATCGGAAATGCCCAACTTGCCCATAAGCTAATGAAAGCGGTCGCGTCCCAACCCCTTTGTGAAGATGTCTGCAAGCTGATGTCGACTAGGAACTGGTTGGGGGCGAAGCACTCCATTCTGTAGTTGTTGACGAACAAAGTGACAATCAATCTCTATGTGCTTAGTTCGTTCATGAAAAACTGGATTAGAGGCAATGTGTATAGCTGCATGGTTGTCACAGAGGAGAGGAACTGTCCTACTCTGGTGGGCTTGGAGATCTGTGAGGAGTTGTCGTAACCAGACTATCTCCCGACTGGCTGCGGCCATAGCCCTATATTCGGCTTCTACTATGGAACATGATACCACAGTCCGTTTCTTAGAACGCCAAGCTACAGGAGACGAGCCAAGAAACATTATGCAACCAGTGGTAGATTTTCTAGTATCAGGGCACCCTGCCCAATCGGCATCATAATACGCTCGTAATGTGAGAGTGTTATCAGCTCGGAAAAACAATCCTTGCCCTGGGCTGCTCTTAAGGTAACGTAGAACATGGAATGCAGCATCCAAGTATGCCTCGCGGGGGGCATGTAGGAATTGGCTCAAGATATGCACTACATAGCTGATGTCTGGCCGAGTGATGGTCAGATACAATAAACGTCCTACCAGACGACGATATTGACCACTATCTTCACAAAGAGGTCCAGTATATGCCGAAAGTCGGTGTTACTGAGCGAGTGGGAAGGATGTCGGCTTACATCCAGTAAAGCCACTATCGGGCAACATGTCGAGGGTATATTTCCTTTGGGAGAGGATGATCCCCGAAGGAGAACGAGCCACCTCGAGGCCAAGGAAGTATTTCAATTTTCCTAAGTCCTCGATCTTGAACTGTCGGTCCAAATGCTCCTTAAGTTGTTGAATACGAGTTGCATCTGTTCCTGTAATAACTACATCGTCCACATAGATAAGAACTGCAAAAAATGAATTAGGAGCAGTAAAGGTGAAGAGGGAGTGATCAGCGGATGAGGGCTTGTAGCCAAGACTAACGATGGAATCAGTGAACTTTTGGTAGCAGTTACGGGATGTCTGCTTGAGTCCATAAAGAGATTTACGTAGGTGGAAAACCCGCTTCTCCCCCTGTCTAGAAAATCCTTGAGGAACCTTCATATAAACCTCCTCATGTAAATCTCCATGTAGGAATGCGTTGTTAATATTAAGCTGGTACAACGGCCAACCACGATTAGTTGCGATGGCGAGGAGACATCGAACAGTGACCATTTTAACCACGGGTGCAAAGGTATCGGTGTAGTCAACCCCTTCTACTTGGGTGTAGCCTTTTGCAACGAGTCGGGCCTTGTAACGCTCAATACTTCCATCCGGACGATACTTCACCTTATATACCCATTTAGAGTCAATAGCACGTTTTCCCAGGGGAACTTCCGTTAGGGTCCAAGTATGATTCCCTTCCAGGGCAGCAATTTCTCGTGCCTTGGCGGCACGCCAATGCTCGTGTTCAACTGCCTGTTGAAAAGTGTGTGGCTCATCTACTGAGGAGATGGCCGCTAGAAAGACAGAGTGAGCTGGTGACAATTTATCATAAAAAATAGTATGAGATAAGGGATTTACCATCGAGTTAGCCGAAGGGACGGACTGGTACGGGGCGGGATTAGGCGGCAGGATGGAAGGTGGCAGGGTGTATTCATAACCGCTTAAGCGTGTAGAAGGCCTACGAGTACGCTTGACGGGAAGAGGTGATGCTTCCACTATCTCATGAGTTGCACTCTCAACTGGTGTTAGGGGAAGAGGAGACGACATATGTGGTGGAACATGAATATCTGACAAGAATAGGGTGTTCGATGGAGTTTAGGGTGGAGCATCAGAGTGTGGTTCGATCTCTGCACACTGGTCTCCCGGAAAGATGTTGTCCCAAAACTGCACATCTCGTGACACGAAGACCTCTTGTGATTCAAGGTCATAAATGTGATAACCTTTCTGTCCCCCTGGGTATCCCACAAATAAGCCAGGGCGAGATCTTGAGGCAAATTTATCGCGCGTTTGTTGGTGAACATAGCAAAAACAACCAAAGCTTCGGAGGTGAATGTAGGGCCGAGAAAGCAACATCATATTTGATCTCCGGAATTTATGAGGCGAGCTCGGTATGTTGGAGCTTCATGTGGGCAGCAAACAAATGAGCATTTTCGTAGTCTTTCAATGCATGAATACCGTTGTTGACACCGCAAATACACCGGCAACATATACATTTGGGAAGATGTAGATTTTGTAATCCATCCCAAAATCCTATCGATTTATCGAATGACGATTTAGCCATTTAGAGGCTCTGATACCATGTAAAAGTGGGAAAATTGGATCCCTACTTGCTTGTTTATTGCTATCAAATTGTACATATTTATATAAGATGATACATGTCGAAAAAGGAAATAGAGATACTATGGTAATTACGATATCTGATAAAGGAAAGAGATCTCAAATTAGGATACAATCTTGTGATTGAAATCAAGGTTGATTTCATCACAAAATTGACTTCAATAGGCATCCTCATCAACTATTACAATTATGTCTATTACCATTCTAGTTACTAGTACAATAACGCTTCCTATTATTTTAGCAACTAGTATAATAATACATCTTATTATTTTAATAACTTATCACAATGATGTTCTTACAAAGATTTTATTTGTCTTCCACTTTTCTTTTATACTTTGCTGAAATTTTGTCTTTTCTTTATGAACTTTTATCTTGAACTTTTACACCATCTTGGGCTCTCATTCTTCTATTTTGGCTTTTATGTTTCTATCGGCTCTTATTATTTTATCTTGAGCTTTCTTTCGATATTTAGACTCGTTTCGTCTTGAGCTTGTATTCTTCCATCTTGAACTTCCATTTTTCCTTTAATAATATGATAGTGAATCTAATGATATGTTTTTGATAGTAGGATAGTAATATGTTGGGTTTTCATCCGGTGATATGTTGATTTTACATTATTACGGTGATATGATTGGACTTTTTGTCATAGTATTATGATTTTACATTGAGCTTACGGGAAGAGAACAAAAGATCCTTCTTTTGGTGCTTTTGTTCCATGGTTAGTATCTCCAATAATAGATAGTTAGCGACTCAGTTTTACACCACTTTAAACATCAAGGCATAGATTTATAAACTTGAATGCACTTTTTACTATTTCCCTTTACTTTTACAACAAAGGACCGAACACTTCCCTGGAACTACAATAACTTTTACAAATGAATCAAAATTGGTACAGTGTACAGTACAAATGGGAGACTAAGGGTAATCTAATAGATAAGATCACCATATACAAATTAAATGTGGATTGTATGTCTTTTTGGGAATCATTACTGTAAGGAAATCTGATACTGGAGTCTTCACCCAATTGAAATCTGTTTGGTGCTGAGGTCCTTCCAAACAAAATTTATAGAACTTGACATCCATCTTTACATCATCCCATGTCCATGCAAATGTCAAAAGCCTGGCATAGCAAACTGAGTTGCAAAGGCTTCAACTCGGGCTCGCAAATCAAGGATGTCTCCGTTACTTTCGAAACCCTTTTCAAAAGCCTTGTGCATCTTCCCGTGCTCTCTTAGCACCATACAAGAAATCTGAGCAGCCCTCAGAAGGAAGTCCGCAATCATGTCAAAATCGGACTCCAGACAACCTCTTGACGTCATAGCAGGAGTACCTGAGAGAGATATGATTTAGAAATTGTCACAACTGCCCAAACTATCATCCAGTATTATTACAAGATCAAGAGACTGGTAAATTGATATTTCCACTCACCAATCTTTACTCCTCCAGGCATGATGGTACCATTGTCACCAAATATAGCAATTTTATTGACAGTAATGTAACACGTCTCACAAACCTTCTCGTAATTCTTGCCTGTGAAATCACATATAGCAAAGTGGATGGTTAGTCTGACATCATGGTTAAACCTAAAAGCATAATATCTAAGAAAAATGGTCCAAAAACAACCTTATCCACTGGAACTCATTATGCAGTGATACAAAAGCAATGCAGGCAGCAGAAAGAGCAAAAAGGAAAACATATGATACATGACCACCACTGTGGTGTAATGAATTGGGGGCATTATAAAAACAATGCAAGCAACATCACTCTTAAACCACAATAACTAGTCAGGACTGGGATGTTAGAGTGAATACATAACAATAGACTATTTGCTGCATAAAAGGACTGGGGTGTCATTGAGTTTGGAGGGTACACTTCCGAGAACGATTAAGCTCACATTAACTTTGCACCACCTTCATATACCTAAACGTTGATGAATAACATTCATTGTACAGGGTTGGCTAATACATAGAATGCAGTAATGAGCACTGCCCGCCGTGCACCCCGTTAGTACCCATAAAACAAAGGGAAAATTTCAATTTAATACCCTGGCAAACATTTATTTGCAATATAATACCCTAGCTTGTTTTTTTTTGCAATTTAATACCCTGACAAACATTTATTTTCACTTTCATACCCAACCGTTAACTTTCCATCCAAAAAGGATGAAAAGTCCAAAATACCCCTTGAGACCAATCATATTTTCAAAACCTACCACAAAAAATCAGATTTTTTATATATTTCAGAAAACTATATTTTATTTCAAAAAATCGACGGCCACGATTGTCCGCCGCCGTGGATGCCGATCCCGTACATGTATTTCGAAAGCAGCGGGAAACCAGGAGAGCTAGCAAACGACACGGCCGTGGCTGCTCTGGGCTCCAAAATTTACCTTATAGGAGGCAATTTCTGCACAAGCCACTCCACGTTGCCGAGAGACGTGTATGTGATCGACACCGTCGAGGAGGAATTCCCTGAGATCATGAAGATGTCTAGTGTGCTGAATTGGGGGAAGAGGCAGCCCATAGCCTGGACCATCGGAGGGAACATCTACGTCATGCCCCATACCTTCTTAGCGGTCAAGTCCTGCAAGGGCAGGAAGGACATGGGGGAGGACATGGACAACGGCAGGTTCTTCGAACGCTACGATCCCGTCTCGGACTCGTGGACGGTCCTCCCCAACCCTCCGGTGGAAAACATCGGTGTCCCGGAGAAAGATTTCGACCCTTTTCTAGTCACGAGCCACACCGTGCTCGGCTCCACGTTGCTCATCTCTGTAGGCACATTGGGATTCGTCTTCGCCTTGGACACCGCACAAACCGACCCCGACCCGCGTTGGACTAAGATCCAGCTCTTGCTCGACCACGGCCCTCTAAACGTCCTTCCCTTCGATCCTAGCTATTCCACCCCTCTCGGAGACAAGCTCGTGCTATGCTATCCCCGGGCGTTAGTCGTGCTGCGTGGCAACCGGCTCTCCCATCTTCTTAAGGAAGAGCTGGACATGGACTGTGACGAGGGCTACTATGTCTGTAGGTTCGGTGACTTTGACGACAAGGGCGATCTCAAGGCTTCCATCGTCCCTCTCGATGGCTCCTCTTTGGGAATGAGGTGGGCCAAGTTTTTCCATCCTGATAATTATAAGTCTACTCAGGTGACCCTCTTCTTGGAACACCTCTTCCTGGTTGCAAAGATTGGGCGCGACTACGACAGGTCAGCTCATTTGAGGTCCCATTCCTGTACCGAGCCTGAGATTGGTGATCCTTTCTGGAGTTTTGAGCTGTTTCGTGTGTCTCAAGCTCCTGATGGTCAGCGCCAATACCAGGCCTCAAGGACTCGTTCTGCTCTCTTCCAACTGGATGACGAAAGCGTTGCTCATCTTGAACTCTTCCGTTGCTTTGTCATGGAGGATGGACTCTTCGTTAATTAATAACTTTTCATGTTATATTTATGGGTAAATTTAATTAATAACTTATCATGTTATATTTAAGGGTAAATTACATTGATATACCTCTAACTGTACGCGTTTAACGGTTTACTATCTCAATGTTTGTTCGTAACAATCATCCCTACTCCAAACGGCACGCGGTTAATGGTTTACTACCCTAATATTCATTTGTAACAATAACTTACCCCGAACTAACTATTAATTACGACGTTATCCCTTTTCATCCATGACTATTATTTTTTTTGAAAAATAACGAAAATACCCTCAATTAGTATTGAAAATTACACAAATCTACCTACCTTCAAACTCTTTTATCTATTAATAAAAAATCAAGAAAAATCCTAAAAATGTTATAAGTCATATTTTTCATATCATATTTTAAATAAATTATAAATTATTTATTTCCAAATATTATTTAAAATAATATTATTAAAAAATAATACATTTATAGCTTTCTAAAAACAATGGTAAGTATAAAATATATTCCAATTAAATAATATTAGTTTTTACTTTAATTTCTTTGTTACTTTTTATTTTAATTGTTTTTTAACCTAAATACATAATCGGATCCTACACGGCTCTGTCTCCTCATACATCCACATATGCATCTTCTCTTTTTACATGTCATGTGTTCTTATCTTCAAACCTTCTTATCCCACCTACGTACTTACCTTGTAAATATGTTCTTTCATTTTGTGTAGGTCTTGTAAGTTCGCCGTGGATGAAGGAGGAGGAACTCGCCGCTCATCTTCTCCGGTGACCTTGTTTCTCCGCCACGAACTAAGCCACCCGCACAGATCAGGTCGATGAGCACTTTTCTCATGAAAACATATTTGTCTCCTCTGTTGTACAAATCGACGAGCACAATTATGGGTTATCGTCATGGCCGTAATACGAAGAAACTCGATCCTAGGTAAAACGGATCCACGACGTGTAAGGCGGCCATGACAAATATCTCGCTTTGATTATGGGTTTCCAACCGTCCATGCCCATCTTAAACCATTTTCATTGTTTACGAGTTTTTGACATTTTGCTTAATTTTTTGGGTAAACTACAAATGCGTACCATTTTCATTGTTTAATGTTTGTGTTTGCGGGAGAACGATGAAGTTCTTATTTGTGCTAATTGTTGAGTTTCATATATTGAATTGATGATGATCGAAGAAGTGGATGAAAATTTCAAAAGGGTAAGGAAATGAAAATATGGATCAGATTTTCGTTTGATCCTTTTTGAAGATTTGATTATCAACTTTATCTTTTAAAAGTAGGATTGTTCCAGACTTGATGTGCATTCGGTTTTGAGTTTTATGCCTTGATTTTTATTGAATTGTACCTCTTGTATTTAAGGTTTCCATAATGCAAACGTACTATACTTTGCAACAGTTGTTCCGTTTGTGCATAGAAGAATGTAGGGATAAGATCTTGGATTAAACAGTCCGACATTGACCTGCAAACTACTCAAGTTTTGTCAATTACCCGTCTTTTGCATTTTATTTCCAAGGTTCTGCTAACACCATATCAATGCAACACCCTTCTTTGGCCATATTATATGCGTTTGTAGGAGAATGATAAAGTTCTTAGTGCCATATTATTTGCATTTGTGAGAGGACGATGAAGTACCTAGGGACATATTGTTTGTGTTTGCGGGAGAACGATGAAGTTGTTATTTGTGCTAATTGTTGAGTTTCATATATATTTTTTTGATAAACGAGGGGGACTTTCATTATACTAATAGGTAGTACAATGAAAAGCAGAATTCAAGACCAAAATGGCCGATTCTGAAAAAAAACATAAACAGTAAATAAATAATTTGCTTGTAACACAAGAAACTAAGCAAAAAACACTAAATAACCAGCAGAAACAAAAACTGCAAACAGACATCTGTAGACCAAGCCAGCTGCCTGACAATCTTGCCACTCCACAAAGAAACCCCGGAGTTAAGTAGGCCTGAAACTCTAAGAAGAAAGAAACTCAATGACTGCAACACATACTTCTCAGCTTTGTTATTAAAAACCAAAGCATCACGACGCAGCCACAAAAAACATAGAGCCACATAAGATATTCTCAGCCAACTCAAGCGCCCATTCCGAGACCTTCAACCCTCCTGACTAAACAGAACTGAATCAATCCTTGAGGGTCTCGAAACTTAGAGCTATCAATGTAATGTCAGAGAAAGAGGAGTAGACCCAAAGGCTTCTAGTTCCTCGTCATCACACACATCTTCATACATGTCGTCCTCATCCCCTTCCAACTCTAAACGTTCATGCACTTCCAGATCCAAATTATTGAACTGATCTATAGCATATTCATCCAACTTCAGAGCTTTGATTCCAACTTGCTTCACATAGTCCCAATTTCCCTGTCTAGCCTATCTCTCATGAGGACTTGACTAAGGGAGAATCGGTGTCTGATAAATCACTGCAGCCTTTGGTTTCTTGTGCCTCTTCACATGTTTCTTTAGAGTAGAAGAAACTTGCACTCCACACAATGTTGGATCCGACAGGTTTACAGATGTAGATTGTTTTCTACTAGCGTTGGAATCCTTAGAAGTAGGGGATGAAACTTTTTCTACTTCCAAACGATCTGAAATTGATTTCGAATTTGCTACCCTGGATTGCGCTTTATCCTCATAATCAAGCTGACCATCTTGACTCGCCCAATCCTTCTCCGAAGGGGTTTCTGACATATGAACGGTCGGAAGACAGATCTCCGGGACAACATCAATTGTGACGCCCCAAATTTAGTAGAACCGAACCCGGAACGCGAACGTCCCAACAAGCGGACAAAATATAAGGCGTACGTCGCTAGACTCAAAAGGAAACCCGGACTCCCGCTCCTAGCTCTTCCAGCTTCGAGAGCTCACCTAGTCCGTCCCGCGACCAGTACCTGTAGGAAAAGCAGCTAGGGGTGAGCGTTCGCTCACCACCACGGATAACAGACTGACTACGGCATACTAGCAGACAATGCCGGTAACACCAACAACAACCCAACACCGGGGACTACTATCCCCCAACTCAAGTAACCCGACTGACACACAAACTATTACTTTCCTCAACTGACTCAACACTCGGACACGTAATGTAAACCCGACACAACGATTACGACTTCCTCCAAGAACACAAAAGATAACCACGCAACACCCAAGATCACAAAGGATCGCACACCAAACAAGATCGCAAAGGATCGCACTCCAACTGCTCAGTACCCCTGCCCTTTTCCCAACACGACGGTTGGATCAGGCGGCCGACCTGTCGCACTTTTCCCAACACCACGGTTGGATTAGGCTGTCGACCTGTCACACTTTTCCCGACACCCAATCGGATCAGGCTGTCGACCTGTCGCACTTTTCCCAACACGACGATTGGATCAGGCAGTCGACCTGTCGCACTTTTCCCAACACGACGGTCGATCAGGCGGTCGACCTGTCGCTCTTTTCCCGACACAAAGTTGGATCAGGCTGTCGACCTGTCACTCACCAACCCCAGGTAACCACAATCACAATCACAAGAAAAGTTCAACAACAGCAACAACACCGGTTTAACACTCCACGGGCACTCATGGCCACCCAAGACACCAATAGTAAAACACGGGTTCAACAACCCCACGGGCACTCACGGCCACCCAAGACACCAACAGTAAAACACGGGTTCAACAACCCCCACGGGCACTCATGGCCACCCAAGACACACCAACAGTAAAATACGGGTTTAACTACCCCAAGGGCACTCATGGCCACCCAAGACACACCAACAGTAAAATACGGGTTTAACAACCCCACGGACACTCATGGCCACCAAGACACACCAACAGTAAAGTACGGGTTTAACAACCCCACTGGCACTCATGGCCACCCAAGACACACCAACAGTAAAATACGGGCTCTCATGGCCACCCAAGACACAAACTAAACAATCAACCTCTGGGCATAATCAGATGCCTCCAGTAATTCTAATATCGATAAGTTCACTGCTCCTATGACACTACTAAGTGTCACATGCATTTCTATTGTTCGATACGTTCCCGTATCATACGACACCACCCGGTGTCGCCTGCCTTTCTAATGTTCGATAAACGTACTTAACCCACGACACCCAAGTGTCACATGCATTTCTACTGTTAACTTTCCCTAGTTAGGGCTGAGATCCGGCTACTTTTCCCTACCTCGTATGCTTTCCCCAAAAAGCTCACAATCAAGCTCCGGTGTGATCACGATCACTCGCTTAGCTTCCCCTTTCCTCTGTCGGTGACACGATCTAATGAGAACACAATTTAAAACACTTTTAAGCTTGCAGGCATAAACTGATTTTAATAAACTTGACGCCCAAAAGTAACCCCCGACAATGTCGATCACTCCCAAACTTGCCAATTACTCGACATTGTCGATAATGGACTCGGAAAGGCCCGTTTCGCCCGACCCGGCGAATCTGCCCGGAATTGGAAAACATCCTTCCGGGGCTCCGAAAATTCCCGTTTTCGTTTCTACGGTCTTAGAATAATTCAAGGGTTCCTATGCACTCGACGGAATCAAATTCCGACTTCCGAGTAATTTAATTCGCGTTTAAAGTTTCTAAACCCGTCAATTACAACTTTCATAATTTAATTCCAAATTTTGATCTGGGTGTGGATTAACGACTTAGGGATCGTCCTAAACCATCCGAACACGAAAACCCGATACCCGAGCATGTGGGCCCCACCCGGCCATCCTTGGCCGTGGGTGACTAGGGCCGGTTTTGGGCCGGTTCACCATGGTGGTGGCTGGTCCTAGCTCCGGCCAGCCACCACCGTTCCGGCCAGCCACCCTACACGGTGGCCGGAGCTCCCCCGAGCCTCCGGTCACCGGAAAACGTTCAATCTTCGCTCCAAAACGTCTCCAACGAACCCCACACCTCAACACATCCATAAACTACTAGTTTTAACCCAAGCCCTAACTTTTAAACTTAACAAAACGAAAATCGGATAGTATCTCACCGAAGAGAATGATGACGGGAACTCGATTCTTTGATCGTTGAGACGATCCGTTGGTTGGATCGTCGGGAAATCCCAAAACTCCAACCATTTCCTTCTCTTTTCTCCCTTTTCTCCTTATCTTTCCTCTCTCCACTTTGTCTCTCTAAAACTCCAATTTTTCTAAGTGATGGCCGAACACACCTCTCAACCTTACCTTATATTTTGTTTTTAAAACCAAACTTAACACTTAATTACCAAACTAGCACTCAAGCCTCATCTTTTTTTTTGTTCAAAAAACCAAACACCACCACATAATTGACATGTGGAAAGTGGGTCCCACACCTTTTGAAAAATATCTTCTAGATAGTTTTCAGTCAGATTTGCGGAATTCGACCGTCTCGGGCCCCGAACGGGCACTTTTTCCAAGAAATTACGAAACTTCACAGGCTACAAGGAAACGGCTCAACTAATACCGCTCTGACGACGGCTAAGCTTTTTGGATCCAAAACGGGCCTCGAATGGACCAAAACGTCGCTCGGTTGACTTTTCCAGCAAAAAGTCAACCTTTCCCAAATTGGTCAGAAAGTTGCCCTGAGTCCCCCGAAACTCACTTTGGTTGATATCGGGGTCAACTTAAGTCTGGTATGACCCTCGGGGTCAAATTTAGGTTCATTTAAGTGTCTGTCCAAATTTTTTAAATTTTCCTGTTTTTCGGCGATTTGACTGACGTTGACCGGGAGCGGTTCTTACATCAATGGTCACACCCGTAACACATACGGGAAAACTACATGTGCCCAACAAAAATTTCATATCCAACGAACTAATTTTGGAATTCTGGTGCACCAATATGAATACCTTGTCAAAAGAGTTTGACTCAGGATTTGAATCACAAATTTTAAACAGCACAGTCCCCTGTGTCTTCCCTATTGACGTAACAAATTCCTCAGTTCTACCATGGAAAGGGATGCCCTCCACCTTAACCCATTGAAAGAAACCTCCAACAGTAACCAAAACACCTGAATTGCTCAGCACTTCAAACCAAGGTTTCAACCGGGACCAACAATCTTTCTCTAAAGAGTCTTTGAGAGGAGGATTGATAACAGTTAGAAGGAAATACGATGTCCAAAAGAACGAAGGATGATATCCTCCAACCCTAAAGTCTTGAGAACTCCTTTATACTGAGAAACAAACCAATAATTATGAGCCATAACTAGAACACCTGCGAGTGCCATCTCTCTAAATCCATCCACCGACGAGCCATGAGCAATCAATTCTTCCCTTGGTTTTGGAGTCCAAGTCTTCGACTCATTAGAAGGAGAAACTCGAGGCTTATACACTCTTAGTCTATCAAAATCGATCAATAACTTGTACCCATCTTGTATCGTTTCATGGAACGCCTTTATAATATCATTTGCCAGATCTGTTCTCATTTTCACAAAACCAAAGAATTTTCCGTTTCTATTTGAACGCTTGCAAACAAAACAATGTTCCACACCTTCAGGACCTAACAAGTTTTTCAGCCAAGTCTCATTCCTTCCTGGAGGAATATTGCAGACAAATAATTTACTTCGTCCTTCAGAATCAGGTTGTGAAAGTTTGGAAGAAACAGATAACTTTTCCTCCTCATGTTCAAAGCCAGAAAGAGCTTTATGTGACCCTTCAAAATGTTTAACCATAGATGTTACCCTCCCAACCAAAGGCCACCTCTCGAAACTTAAGGATTGATTGATACCATCAATGGTTTTGACAGGAGTTGAGAAATCTCCATTCTGAGAGGTATGCAGAGAGCTACTACTAGGAACCACATCTACAGATTGAGGTCTACAAGAAATAGGCTTAAATTTTACCTGAGATTTCTCTAACAAGGGAGCTTTCCCCTTTCTCCCGTCTCTTTTCATCCTATTCTTCTGAGCGGATCTTGGAATCCATAACAGGGTGTTCTTCAGCAGCATAGAACAAATTTGTTGGGAGCAAGCTAAATTTCTCTGACCATAATATGCATGGCAGTCAGAACAACACCACAGCACCGGTCGGAAAGCGTCAAAACCGATTCTCTTCCACTGCAATACACAACACGCACCGGAGAAGATGCGGCGGTCGGAACAGATCAGCTCGAAGCAGAGCCGCTCGGATCAAACCGATCCCAATAACCTTCAAGCTCCGATCCACTCGCAAGCCTACTGTCACTCTTGAATCAAATCACAGCAACAGAACTGGCTTGATCAACTCCTCCACCACGTCCGAAGACAAGCCACGACGTCAAATCGCGACCTTCCTGTAGCGACCAAAACTGAATCCTGGTGTAACCGGTCCGATCGGACAGGGGATTGCGGCGAGACTTGACAACGAAGCCGCAATAGAGAATGCCCAAAAGTTACCGGAGACAGATTCAACACCGGCTGACGTGCCTCCACCGCGTCTGAAACCAACCACGACGACCTGACGGCGGCCAGCAAACACACGCGATAGGCCTTTAACTCCGACGGCGATAGGCCTTTAACTCTGACGGCGGCACTGCAGTAGACGGCGGCGCAGGACGAAGCCCTAGAGCATCGTGGGTTCCGTCTCTTTGATGTTTGAAGAAGTGGATGAAAATTTCAAAAGGGTAAGGAAGTGAAAATATGGATCAGATTTTAGTTTGATCCTTTTTGAAGATTTGATTATCAACTTTATCTTTTAAATGTAGGATTGTTCCAGACTTGATGTGCATTCGGTTTAGAGTTTTATGCCTTGATTTTTGCTGAATTGCACCTCTTGTATTTAAGGTTTCCATAATGCAAATGTACTATACTTTGAAACAGTTGTTCCGTTTGTGAATAGAAGAATGTAGGGATAAGATCTTGGATTAAACAGTCCGACATTGACCTGCAAACTACTCAAGTTTTGTCAATTACCCGTCTTTTGCATTTTATTTCCAAGGTTCTGCTAACACCATATCAATGCAACCCCCTTCTTTGGCCATATTATATGCGTTTGTAGGAGAATGATAAAGTTCTTAGTGCCATACTATTTGCATTTGTGAGAGGACGATGAAGTACCTAGGGACATATTGTTTGTGTTTGCGGGAGAACGATGAAGTTCTTATTTGTGCTAATTGTTGAGTTTCATATATTGAATTGATGATGATTGAAGAAGTGGATGAAAATTTCAAAAGGGTAAAGAAGTGAAAATATGGATCAGATTTTAGTTTGATCCTTTTTGAAGATTTGATTATCAACTTTATCTTTTAAATGTAGGATTGTTCCAGACTTGATGTGCATTCGGTTTTGAGTTTTATGCCTCGATTTTTGCTGAATTGCACCTCTTGTATTTAAGGTTTCCATAATGCAAACGTACTATACTTTGAAACAGTTGTTCCGTTTGTGCATAGAAGAATATAGGGATAAGATCTTGGAATAAACAGTCCGACATTGACCTGCAAACTACTCAAGTTTTGTCAATTACCCGTCTTTTGCATTTTATTTCCAAGGTTCTGCTAACACCATATCAATGTAACGCCCTTCTTTGGCCATATTATATGCGTTTGTAGGAGAATGATAAAGTTCTTAGTGCCATATTATATGCATTTGTGAGAGGACGATGAAGTACCTAGGGACATATTGTTTGTGTTTGCGGGAACGATGAAGTTCTTATTTGTGCTAATTGTTGAGTTTCATATATTGAATTGATGATGATTGAAGAAGTGGATGAAAATTTCAAAAGGGTAAGGAAGTGAAAATATGGATCAGATTTTAGTTTGATCCTATTTGAAGATTTGATTATCAACTTTATCTTTTAAATGTAGGATTGTTCCAGACTTGATGTGCATTCGGTTTTGAGTTTTATGCCTCGATTTTTGCTGAATTGCACCTCTTGTATTTAAGGTTTCCATAATGCAAACGTACTATACTTTGAAACAGTTGTTCCGTTTGTGCATAGAAGAATGTAGGGATAAGATCTTGGATTAAACAGTCCGACATTGACCTGCAAACTACTTAAGTTTTGTCAATTACCCGTCTTTTGCATTTTATTTCCAAGGTTCTGCTAACACCATATCAATGCAACGCCCTTCTTTGGCCATATTATATGCGTTTGTAGGAGAATGATAAAGTTCTTAGTGCATATTATTTGCATTTGTGAGAGGACGATGAAGTACCTAGGGACATATTGTTTGTGTTTGCGGGAGAACGATGAAGTTCTTATTTGTGCTAATTGTTGAGTTTCATATATTGAATTGATGATGATTGAAGAAGTGGATGAAAATTTCAAAAGGGTAAGGAATTGAAAATATGGATCAGATTTTAGTTTGATCCTTTTTGAAGATTTGATTATCAACTTTATCTTTTAAATGTAGGATTGTTCCAGACTTGATGTGCATTCGGTTTTGAGTTTTATGCCTCGATTTTTGCTGAATTGCACCTCTTGTATTTAAGGTTTCCATAATGCAAACGTACTATACTTTGAAACAGTTGTTCCGTTTGTGCATAGAAGAATGTAGGGATAAGATCTTGGATTAAACAGTCCGACATTGACCTGCAAACTACTTAAGTTTTGTCAATTACCCGTCTTTTGCATTTTATTTCCAAGGTTCTGCTAACACCATATCAATGCAACGCCCTTCTTTGGCCATATTATATGCGTTTGTAGGAGAATGATAAAGTTCTTAGTGCATATTATTTGCATTTGTGAGAGGACGATGAAGTACCTAGGGACATATTGTTTGTGTTTGCGGGAGAACGATGAAGTTCTTATTTGTGCTAATTGTTGAGTTTCATATATTGAATTGATGATGATTGAAGAAGTGGATGAAAATTTCAAAAGGGTAAGGAATTGAAAATATGGATCCGATTTTAGTTTGATCCTTTTTGAAGATTTGATTATCAACTTTATCTTTTAAATGTAGGATTGTTCCAGACTTGATGTGCATTCGGTTTTGAGTTTTATGCCTCGATTTTTGCTGAATTGCACCTCTTGTATTTAAGGTTTCCATAATGCAAACGTACTATACTTTGAAACAGTTGTTCCGTTTGTGCGTAGAATAATGTAGAGATAAGATCTCGGATTAAACAGTCCGACATTGACCTGCAAACTACTCAAGTTTTGTCAATTACCCGTCTTTTGCATGTTATTTCCGTTTATGGGAGAATGACGTATGGTACACACAAGAATATAGTCCATTGTTCTGCTACACCATATCAATGCAACACCCTTCTTTGGCCATATTATACGCGTTTGTAGGAGGACGATGAAGTTCTTAGTGCCATATTATTTGCAGTTGTGGGAGGACGATGAAGTTCCTAGGGACATATTGTTTGTGTTTGTGGGAGAACGAGTTTCATATATTGAATTGATGATGATTGAAGTAGTGGATGAAAATTTCAAAAGGGTAAGGAAGTGAAAATATGGATCTGATTTTAGTTTGATCCTTTGAAGATTTGATTATCAACTTTATCTTTAAAATTTAGGATTGTTCCAGATTTGATGCGCACTCGGTTATGAGTTGTATGCCTCGATTTTTGTTGAACTGCTTGTTCTGTATTTAAGGTTGGGAAAATTTCAGTTTAACATTATTTCAAATATTTAATTTCATTTTGATACTCTGACATAAATTTTTAATACTTTCATATCTAAACCAACTATTTAATGACATTTTCATACCCAACTGTTAGATTCTGTTAATTTTCCTTTCAAAATAGGTAAATGTCCATAATACCCCTACTTGTTACTCAAATTTTCAAAGTCATGTCATTGAATTCGAAACTTAAAAATAAGTGAAATGATAATAATACCCACCATTGTAAGGGTGTTAAAATGAAAATTTTACAAAATAACTTTTTATTTTTATTAATTCAGTTTTTATTTATAAAAAATACTTTTTATTTTTAAAAATTCAATTTTTATTTTTAAAATTTTATTTTTCATCAAATTCTTATTTTCTTTATTTCATCACCCGATTTTTTTCTTTTATTTTATTTTAATTTTCTATCAGATTTAAATATTTTATTTAATATCAACATTATTTATTTTTCCCTCTCAAACCCTAATTTTCATCTTCTTCTCTCCATCATCATCGCCATCTCCATGTGTGGATCGAAAAAGAGCACTGATGTGGTAGAACCCAAGACTCAAAGCGACTCCAACTACAACTACACCAACAACTCCGCTTTCTCCAAATCGTCTATATCGAGTCACGCTTCTCTATCAAGCTTCAAGGACTCCATGCCAAAGACCCCTTTCATCTATGATTTCTAGGAAATTTGCTCCGCCACCGCCAATTTCCTCTCCTAACCTTTTTCGTCGTCCTCTTCTTCCTCCGCTTGGCGTAGCTCCCTCCGTGGAAAGGACGTCATCCTCTTCCGGCGCGAATTCCGTCGCCCCCTGGACCTTCCGGGCCTCCGCCACTACCTCTCAGTTGTTTGTCGGAGCCACCACAACAGCTTGATGAAGATGGCGTGCATCTCAGTATACAGTTTTTTTCCAGAAAATAAATAACTGAATAATAGAAAAAATATATATTTAATTTTTATAAAAAATAAATAAATTAAAATTAGAAAAAGTATTTAAAAAAATAATATATCAATTTTATTATGAAATTAAGAAAGAATAATGTTCTGAAAATAAAAAAATTAATGAGAATTAAAATTAATAACTGAAATTTTAAAAATAAAAATTGAATTTTTAAAAATAAAAAATATTTTTCATAAATAAAAATTGAATTAATAAAAATACAAAGTGATTTTGTAAAATTTGAAAATTCTAAAGGATATTTTTTATTTTAACACCTTAACAATGGAGAGTATTATTGTCATTTCACTTATTTTCAAGTTCTGAATTCAATGGCATGAGTTGAAAATTTGAGTAATAGTTAGGGGTATTATAAACATTTTACCTACTTTGGATTGAAAGTTAACAGAATCTGACGGATGGGTATAAAAGTGTTATTAAATGTTTGGTTTAGATATGAAAATTTAAAAATTTATGTCATGGTATCAAAATGAAATTAAATGTTTGACAGGGTTGTTAAACTGAAATTTTCCTTTTAAGGTCTCCATTATGCAAACATAGTATACTTGAAAACAGTTGTTCCGTTTGTGCATAGAAGAATATAAGGACAAGATCTTGTATTAAAGGGTCTCAGATTGACCTGCAAAATACTCAAGTTTTGTCAATTACCCGTCTTTAGCATGTTATTTATGTTTATAGGAGAATGACGAGGGTTTCTGGTATACCCGCATGGTGCAGACAAGAATATATGCGTTTGTAGGAAATGATGAAGTTCTTAGGGCCATATTATTTGCGTTTGTGGGAGAACGATGAAGTTCTTAGGGCCATATTGTTTGTGTTTGTGGGAGGACGATGAAGTTCTTAGGGCCATATTGTTTGTGTTTGTGGGAGGACGATGAAGTTCTCAGGGCCATATTTTTTGTGTTTGTGGGAGGACGATAAAGTTCTTAGGGCCATATTATTTGTGTTTGTGGGAGGACGATGAAGTCATCAGGGTGTATTGTCTCCTGGAAGAATATTCTTATTTATGAACATCTTTAGTCACAGGCTGTTCACTGGTGTAGATGTGCTGGCGGCGATGAAGCACCGCGGCGGATCGTTGGTGGCGACGAAGTGCTGGCGGAGACGCGCGTCGGTTACGTTATTGATAACACCATGCGCCAGCGGAAAGAGTTGTTGGCAGTCATCGGTCAGCGCTTGTTGCCTCATAGCGTTGTCGATTGTTACCAGGCTGTTCGGTGACGCCACGTGAATGCATCGGCCGAGCAAAATTTCCGTTACCCGTCTTTAGCATGTTATTTCCGTTTGTGGGAGAATGACGAGGGTTTCTGTGTGGTCCACACAAGAATATAGTCCAAGGTTTTGGGTTATGGGAAAATTGAATTTGAGAGTTTGGAAGCTAGCACAAAGATTGGTAAAATTGGTTATGGGTTGAATGTCTTGCTCTGGCAGAAAATTGGTTATGGCCATTAAGAGAGTCACAGAAGCCATTTTCTGGCGGTGGGCTGGGTTGCTTTCTGTTTTACAGAAATGGGTATATTGTTGTGGGATTGTTGGTAAAATTTTGATTCTGGAGATGATGTTGCTGTGGGATTGTTGCTGAAATTATGATTTGTAATGAAAAACAAACTCATTTAAAAAAAAAAGTAAAAAGTAATGAAAATTAAAAATGATAAAAAGAAAGATGATTTTGTATGAATAGCACTTATTTTTTATAATAAAAATTGATTTTTTTACTAACAAAACTGATTTTGAAAATAAGAAACTGTTTTTTTACAAATAAAACTGATTTTGAAAACAAAACGCTGATTTTTAATTAATAAAACTGATTTTTATTAAAAATTAAATTTATTAAAATAAATACTGATTTTTTTAAAAAATTAAAAATAAAAACTGAATTTAATAAATAAAACTGATTTTTTAAAATAAAATCTGATTTTTTTTAAACATTTTAAAAAAATAAAAATCAATGGCATACTTTTGAAAATTTGAGTGTTAACATGGCCGGTCCTATGTATTCGGTGGCCTTAGGCGAACCTACAAAAATTGGCCTTTCAGTATTTACGAAAGAAATAATAATCCGATATTTTATTAATATAATAAATAAAGATACACTTATATGGAGGGAACATAAAAATCATAGTCCCAAGAATTTCATAAATACATACTGTAGGATATATAGGTTAGTATATTGACGATAAACAAATTCAAATAAACAAATTAACAAATTAAAATAATAGAATAACCTTTACCGATCAACTAGCTTACTGATTACGGAATGTGAAATTCGGGTTTAGTCGAGTCCAGGTACTCCTGTCTCCTTAAGACACTTGACTGCCCCGTATGGGCAGCGGTCTCCCATGATACAACGACTAACGTCAGCGAACTCAATTCCGTGTAGAGAAATCACCAGGACTAAGGAAGAATGAAAAGGTAATCGGGAGAGAAATTGATTTTCGATCTATTTGGTATTTGTGATGTATTTTAAGTGTGTAGAACATGATTTAGGAAGTTGGTATTTATAGGCTCTCTAATAGGGATAGAAAGGTAATTTTATGGGGTAGCTAATCCCATAAAAGCCTTCCATTAAGAGGTCATGGCCAACCAACTAATGAATCATATTTAAAACCATAAAAACAATTTAATATCATAAATCACATTTAAACCCATAAATCACATTTTGACCACATTTCCAACAATCCCCCACAAAAATGTGATGGGAACGGAAAAGGAACGAGGGGGCGGTGACTTCTCAAAGTCGATATCTGCATAGGATAGGTAGATGTTCATCCTTGAACTTTCCCTTGTGAAAGTATATTTACTCTGCTGACTGACTAGTAGACGCGATGTCCCTGAACTATTCTGTCGTTTGTGCAGATGATGATATACCCCACACAGATACCAACAAACATGGTTTTGTTCTCATTGGTGTGCCCGTTATGGTCATGGACACTGCCTGGTTCTGCAAGAGTTTACAATGACTAGCCCTATTAGTCACCCTTGAAGCGACCCACTTCCTCTCACATAGGTGATTCACTTTACTCAATATTCTTGATGTAAGGAATCATTAAAAGCCATGCTTATCCTTCACACGCCACTTGTTTGCATAATAGGAATGGACTCGGGGTTGGACCCCCACAGTGATCGTACACGGGTTATGCAATTAGGTTGTCCCATTAAACCTAGATCTTGGGATCTCCAGTCAACTAGGTTGGGTTTTCCTTCACATAACGCCTTTAAATGGGCTTCAGTCACATTCCCTTGGATGTCTTTTTCTCAACTAGATCTCAATGTAACATTTAGTTGCTTAGTTGATCGGAAATATTCCATGTAGAAGGACCAACCCCAACATTTACAAGTAATTATACAAAAAAAGTTTTTTCCCTTTTTTATAATTATCCAAAATTGAAATCATCCAACTTGGTCAAAGTACAAATTAGCTTGATTTGAGAATCAAAATTTAATCGTTCTAACGTGTTTCACAATGAAAACAGAAAACGATTAATTGGTCACCGATCAAACTAATCTTGTCAATAATAAATCGATACGTTCGATTTGACTTGTATCACGGAATTCGAATCGATTAGTTAAGTTTAATCGTCCGTACATTGAAAGTCGAAAATATTCATTTTCTCTTTTCAAGTTCGTGTATAGTTTTATTCCAATTAGGACTAAATTGAACATATTCAATTTGTCATTCTTTAATCGGATAATTTCCAGTTGTTGAAAACACGTTTGATTTTCATCTATTCGTACGTGTTCTATGTTTTAGAACCGAATCAGATGTACTTTACGGATCTTACACGAGTACGTATATTTTAGCGTCTTTACGTGTTTTCCAAGAAAACGATTGATCACTTTTAGAAAATGAACCTTTCCCCTTTTTTTTCCACGATCCGTTGTGAAAAATACGTTTTTTGGAAAGTAGGAAGTCGTTTTGGAATTAATTCCAATTTATATCCTTCTTATAATTTCGGGAAAGTAAGAAACCGTTTATGAAATATTTCCCTTTGTTCCCTTCTTGAATTTAGAGAAAACCGTTTAGGAATTTTATTCCAAGTTCGTTTCTCTCGTTTTTGAATTCCGTGTGAATTCGAACTTTGTTCAAGAATACGTAATTTCCTTGGAGATTAATCTTGAAACAAAAGTTAATTTCCCTTAAATGTAAATTTATATTTTCTTTTTATTTTCCACCTTTCGTTGTGGAAAAATACGTTTTTTTTCAAAATAGAAAACTGTTTAGGAAAATATTTCCAATTTGTTTTCTTCTTGAAAAATTAAGAAACACGTTTAGGAATCGAATTCCAAGTTTGTTTCTTTTGGGAAAACGTTTAGGATCTAAAATTCCAAGTTTATTTCCCTCGATCATGAATTCCGTATGAATTCAAAATTTGTTCGAGAATATAATTTCCTCATAAATTATTCTTGAAGTAAAGATTTTTTTTTCAAATTAGAAAACTGTTTAGGAAAATTATTTCCAATTTGTTTTCTTTTTGAAAAATTGAGAAACGCGTTTATGAATTGAATTCCAAGTTTGTTTCTTTTGGGAAAAACGTTTAGGAATTAAAATTCCAATTCTATTTCCCTTAACCATGCATTCCGTATGAATTCAAAATGTGTTCATACGTGTTCTACGTGTTAGAATATAACTATAATTGAGCCTTCAACTATCAGCTTGAGCTTTTAGTTGAGTTGGTCCTCTAATATGGTATCAGAGCCTGACACCTCACGGACCCGGGTTCAAACCCCACTCTCTACAAAAATTCTAATTTCTTCTAAATTTATCAAATTTGCCCCAAATGGGCTAGCCCTTATCTCTCTTCTAAATGGGCTCTTCTCCTCTTCTAATAATTCACCTCCAAACCCGTAAATGGGCTTGTCCGTGAGGGCGCGTGTTAGAATATAACTATAATTGAGCCTTCAACTATCAGCTTGAGCTTTTAGTTGAGTTGGTCCTCTAATATGGTATCAGAGCTGGTTCGGCGCACGACCCGTTTGTCACCTCCACCCTGTGGCCTCCGGTCCATATGCAGATGTCCAGTCCTGCTATGGCCCACGTGTAGATGTCCAGTCCTACACGTGAGGGGGAGTGTTGAAGTATGAACCCACATCGACTAAATATAAGAATAAAGAGCTACTTATAAAGGCTAGGGCCACACCCAACTAATAAGGTTGACCTTTTAGTTGTGGAAGCCCGACCCGATATAAGTGGCCCAAATTTACATGGTCAATATAACTATAATTGGGCCTTCAACTATCAGCTTAAGCTTTAGTTGAGTTGGTCCTCTAATATGGTATCAGAGCCTCTGTTCCTCACAGACCCGGGTTCAAACCATACTCTCTACAAAAAAAATTCTAATTTATTCTCTATTTATCAAGTTTGCCTAAAATGGGCTAGCCCTTATCATCTTCTCAATAGGCTCATCTCTCTCTTCTAAATAATTCACCTCCAAACTCGTAAACAGACTTGTCCGTGAGGGCGCGTGTTAGAATATAACTATAATTGTGCCTTCAACTATCAGCTTAAGCTTTTAGTTGAGTTGGTCTTCTAATACTACGTTTAGAACTTAACCACAGTAGTTGATCATCTCCACGTGTTTCTAAGAAAAAAGATCGATCAACAAGAAACCGTTTAGGAACTAGTTCCAATTTGTTTCTTTTTGGGAAAACGTTTAGGAATAAAATTCCAAGTTTAATTCCCCCGCGCGTTGTTATCTTCGCAACTTCGCGTGAGTTCCTCTGTTGTGCGTTGGTACGGTTTTAGTTGTGGGTTGATTTTTTTTTTCTTTTGGGCTTAAACAGCAAATGCGGCCCACAGGGTAAACAGACCCTTCTAGGGTATTTTGAACTGACGATCCCCTGTCGATTTGCTCAGCCGCAATTTTTTTTTTCTTCTACGTTCTGCTCCAGCGACTCACCCGGCCTGGACCTGCGCGCTTCTCATTTTCAACCTTGTTGTTTCCGGATTTTTTTTCTTCGTTTCTTCAACCTTGAGCAGCGCAGAACACAACCAATCCGATTAGGGTGATGGTTCTTCAACCTCCATGAGCGAAGCACTTTCAGATCTCCATGAGCGATGCAATTTCAGATTCAACTTGCAACAAACAGAGAATACCAGCAGCGAAAAGGAAATTCGAGCTCTAACAAGGACGATCCTGAGTTCGAATTAGAAACCAACACTCAAGTAAGAATTCAAAACTTGATTCAAACTTTTGTGTCAAATCCAATTCCTTTGACCTGTTATTTCGAAAAATATGCCCTGTTATTCTTCAAAATCATATTTGAAATAGTTTGGGGAAAAACCCAAACTCGAACCAACAGTTTTTTTTTTTCATTTCGATTATTCCTTCTGTTCATCAAAAATCATTTTTCTTCTGTTCTTCAAAATCAGAGCATTGAATTCGAAAAAAAAAAACGGGTATCAAAACAGATTCGTATCGAGGATTAAGATTTTTTTTTCAAACCAAACAGATTCGGGGAAAAAAAATCAAAACCAATTGAAGGTTTTTTTTTCCTCTCTCTATCCTGCACAACAAACCGAATCAAACATATAGTTAGAATCATATAATCAAATAAATTCTAAATTTCGTTTTACAATTACTTTCAGGTACTTCAATTCCAGAAGCCAAAGATCCATCCAAACTAGGATTTAGAGTTTAGAATCGTAGAAACTGTTTATCTTCAAATTA
The DNA here is from genome assembly GCA_963921825.1 of Erodium maritimum. Classification (NCBI taxonomy): domain Eukaryota; kingdom Viridiplantae; phylum Streptophyta; class Magnoliopsida; order Geraniales; family Geraniaceae; genus Erodium; species Erodium maritimum. Next base: position 24,576,440 of record OY997590.1, read on the forward strand.
AACTTTGAACCTGTTCATAGTGTGTCTTAAGATTGTAGGATATATAGGTTAGTATAATGACGGTAAACAAATTAAAATAAACAAATCAACAAATTAAAATAATAGAATAACCTTTATCGATCAGCTAGCTTACTGATTACGGAATAGGAAATTCGGGTTTAGTCGAGTGAAGGTACTCCTGTCTCTTTAAGACACTTGACTGCCCCGTATGGGCAACGATCTCCGAGGATACAACGACTAACATCAGCGAGCTCAATTCCGTGTAGAGAAATCACCAGGACTAAGGAAGAATGAAAAGGTAATTGAGAGAGAGTGATTTTCGATCTATTTGGTATTCGTGATGTATTTTAAGTGTGTAGAACATGATTTAGGAAGTTGGTATTTATAGGCTCTCTAATAGGGATAGAAAGGTAATTTTATGAAGTAACTAATCCCATAAAAGCTTTTCATTAAGAGGTCATGGCCAACCAACTAATGAATCATATTTAAAACCATAAAAACAATTTAATATCATAAATCACATTTAAACCCATAAAATCACATTTTGACCACATTTTCCAACACATACTCTCCAATAATTCATCCAAACATACGATTAAAAATACCAACTATTTTTATCCACAACGATCAAGCTTAAGTGTCACGCCCCAAATTCAGTAGAACCGAACCTGGAGCGTGAACGTTTAAGACAAAAGAACATTTCAAAGCTTTTAAATAAAATACTTTAAAACCACCTTTTAGTTAATCAAAATAATAATTTACAACTCAAAAGTACGTCCCACAAGCGGACAAAATACAAGTGTACGTCGCTAGACTCAAAGACAAACCCAGACCCCCGCAGCTAGCTCTTCAAGCTTCGAGAGCTCACCTAGTCCGTCCCGCGAACAGTACCTGTAGGAAAAGCAGCTAGGGGTGAGCGTTCGCTCACCACCACGGATAACAGACTGACTACGACATACTTAGCAGACAATGTCGGTAACACCAACAATAAACCCAACACCGGGGATCACTATCCCCAACTCAAGTAGTCCGACTAACACACACACACGGTTACCTTCCTCAACCGACTCAACACTTGGACACGTAAGGTAGACCCGACACAACGATTGACGACTTCCACCAAAGATACGAAAGACAACCACGCAACACCCAAGATCACAAAGGATCGCACTCCAGCTGCTCAATAACCCCCTCACGCACTTTACCGATCCCTGTCAGGCCAGGCGGTCGACCTGTCGCCACTTTGCCGATCCCTATCAGGCCAGGCGGTCGACCTGTTGCACTTTTCCCGACACAAAGTCGGATCAGGCTGTCGACCTGTCACCACCCACGCACGCGCGGCCAGGACCCCTTTCCTCACGGGCGGGCCCCCTACCCCGTCTGAACGTGCATACGCGTGCGATCACAGGACCCCCGTTATTATGAAGCGGGCCCCCAAGCTCAGGTAACCACAATCACAATCACAAGCAAAGTTCAACAAACAGCAACAATACCGGTCTAACACTTCACAGGCACTCATGGCCACCCAAGACACACCAACAGTAACTCACGGGCTCAACAACCCCACGGGCACTCATGGCCTCCCAAGACACACCAACAGTAACTCACGGGCTCAACAACCCCACGGGCACTCACGGCCTCCCAAGTCACACCAACAGTAACTCACGAGCTCAACAACCCCACGGGCACTCACGGCCTCCCAAGACACACCAACAGTAACTCACAGGCTCAACAACCCTACGGGCACTCACGACCTCCCAAGACACATAATAGTAACTCACGGGCTCAACAACCCCACGGGCACTCACGGCCTCCCAATACACACCAACAGTAACTCACGGGCTTAACAACGCCACGGGCACTCATGGCCTCCCAAGACACACCAACAGTATCTCACGGGCTCAACAACCCCACGGGCACTCATGGCCACCCAAGACGCCAATAGTAAAACACGGGCTCTCATGGCCACCCAAGACACAACAGTAAAGTACGGGCTCTCATGGCCACCCAAGACAAACACAGTAAAGTACGGGCTCTCATGGCCACCCAAGACACAAACAGTAAAGTACGGGCTCTCATGGCCACCCAAGACACAACTACACAATCAACCTCCGGGCATAACCAATGTCTCCAACAGTTCTAATATCAACAGGCTCACAATCAACCTCCGGGCATAATCAAATGCCTCCAGTAGTTCTAATATCAACAGTTCACTGCTCCTACGACACTACTAATTGCCACATGCATTTCTATTGTTCGATACGTTCCCGTATCATACGACACCACCCTGTGTCGCCTGCCTTTCTATTATTCGATAAGCTTACTTAACCCACGACACCCAAGTGTCACATGCATTTCTACTATTAACTTTCCCTAGTCAGGGCCGAGATCCGGCTACTTTTCCTACCTCGTATGCGTTCTCCAAAAGCTCACAAACAAGCTCCGGCGTGATCTCGATCACTCGCCTAGCTTTCCCTTTCCTTTGTCGGCAGCACGATCTAATAAGAACACAATTTTAAATACTTTTAAGTTCGCAGACATAAACTGAATTTAAATAAACTTGACGCCCAAAAGTAACCCCAACAATGTCGATCACTCCCAAACTTCCCAATTACTCGACATTGTCGATAATGGACTCGGAAAAGCCCGATTCGCCCGACATGGCGAATCTGCCCGGGTTTTGAAAACGCCCATTCGGGGCTCCGAAAAATTCTCGTTTTCGTTTCTACGGTCTTAAAATAATTCAAGGGTTCCTATGCACTCGACGGAATCGAATTCCGAGTTCCGAGTAATTTAATTCGCGTTTAAAGTTTGTAAACCCGTCAATTACAACTTTCACAATTGAATTCCAAATTTCGATCCGGGTATGGATTAATTACTTGGGGAGCGTTCTAAACCACACGAACACGAAAACCCGTGACCTGGGTACGTGGGCACCACCCGAGCAACTTTGGCCGTGGGTGGCTAGGGCCGTTTTTGGGCCGGCCCACCATGGTGGTGGCTGGTCCTAACTCCGGCCAGCCACCCTATAAAACCGGCCAGCCACCATACACTGTGGCCGGAGCTCCCCCGAGCCTCCGGTCACCGGAAAACGTTCATCTCTTCGCTCCATAACACCTCCGACAAACCCCACACCTCAACTCATCCATATTCAACCCATTTCAATCCAAACCCTAACTTTTAAATTTAACAAAACGAGAATCGGTTAGGTGCTCACCGTAGAGAACGTCGATGTGAGCTCGATTCTTTTATCGTTGAGACGATCCACCAGTTTGATCGACAGGAATCCAACACCTTCTTCTTCTTCTTCTTCTTCAATAAACCCAACACCACCACATTGGTGACATGTGGCAAGTGGGTCCCACACCTTTTGGAAAATATCTCCTAGATATTTTTCAGTCAGATTCGCGAAATTCGGCCGTCTCTGGCCCCGAACGGACACTTTTTCCAAGAAATTACGAAACTTCACGGTCTACAGGGAAACGACTCAACTAAGACTGTTGTGACGGCGGCTAAGCTTTTTGGATCCAAAACAGACCTCGAACGGACCAAAACGTCGCTCGGTTGACTTTTCCAACGAAAAGTCAACATTTCCCAAATTGGTCAGAAAGTTGCCCTGAGTCCCCCGGAACTCACTTTGGTCGATAACGGGGTCAACTTGAGTCCGGTATGACCCTCGGGGTCAAATTTAGGTTCATTTAAGTGTTTGTCCAAAAATTTTAAATTTTCCTGTTTTTCGCCGATTTGACTAGCGTTGACCGGGAGTGGTTCTTACATTACCCTTTGTCTTTTCTTGTTCGAGTTACTGCCACTCACATCCATCTCACAGAGAAACCCAGCAAGCTCTCTCTTGGCTGTGACGAGGCTTTTTAATGTTAGATCTCACAATGGGTTCCAAAACCTTTCTCGTCCCAATCCTCAAATACCAAGCTTGATAAATGTTGATTCCCTGTGTAGACTTTCATCATCCCTATCATCAATAAAACACATAATCAAATTCTTGTACGAGGTTTGTTCTCCTTACTTTCATAGATAACAAATTATAATATCAACATATGTAGCTCCTCCAATTTACATATATTTTTGTTCTAGCATTTAGACACTGTCTCGCAGACCCAAGATTTCCCCAAGACTATAAGTGTTTCAAAGGCTCAATCACTAATTAATACTAGATACGAACAACACATAATCTAAATACTGTACATAAAGCAAAGATCAGTCACCTGCTTATCATTTACTTTAACTAATGGCCTTTAAACTAAAAAATAAACAACCAGATTCATTTGATTTAGGGAAAATTTCAATTTAATACCCTGGCAAACATTTATTTGCAATATAATATCCTAACTTGTTTTTTTTGCAATTTAATACCCTGGCAAACATTTATTTTCACTTTCATACCCAACCGTTAACTTTCCATCCAAAATGGATGGAAAGTAGTCATGTGCTTTGCACATGACCTTGTTTTTTCAAAAAATTCTCAAAACACCCTTCAATCTTTGATTTTTTTAAATATATAAAAACCGATTTTTTAAAAAATATTTTTTGAAATAAAATATAATTTTTTTGAAATATATAAAAGTCTGTTTTTTTAATATATAAAAAACTGATTTTATTTTTAAAAAAAATAATTCTGTTTTTTTGAATTACATAAAAATATGATTTTTTTAAAATATATAAAGTGATTTTTAAAAAGTATTTTTTGAAATAAAATCTAATTTTTTAAAATATATAAAAATCTGATTCTTATAATATAAAAAAAAGCTGATTTTAATTATTTTATTGAAATAAATCTTCTTTTTTTAATTATATAAAAATATTATTATGAAATATATAAAAATTTATTTTTTAAATATATAAAAACTGTTTTTTTAAAAAAATATTTTTTTGAAATAAAAACTATTTTTAAAAACATATAAAAATATTTTTTTAATATACAAAAACTGATTTTTTTTAAATATTTTTTGAAATAAATCTGATTTTTTTAATTATATAAAAATATGATTTTTGAAATATATAAAAACTGATTTTTTTAATATTTTTTGAAATAAAATATAGTTTTTTGAAATATATAAAAAAATCTGATTTTTTGTGGTAGGTTTTGAAAATATGATTGGTCTCAAGGGGTATTTTGGACTTTTCATCCATTTTGGATGGAAAGTTAACGGTTGGGTGTGAAAGTGAAAATAAATGTTTGTCAGGGTATTAAATTGCAAAAAAAAAACAAGCTAGGGTATTATATTGTAAATAAATGTTTGTCAGGGTATTAAATTGAAATTTTCCCTTTGATTTATAGAGTTTCCGCAAGCCAATCACCTAATCAAATTAGTACACTAACAATTTTTGTGAAGCTCATAATGTCTGCGATGAAACTAGGGAGACAAAAACAAATATTGGGTTCTTTACTCTTCAAATATGTTAATCTAACAATTAATTGATGGGCAAACCAAAGAATCCAATCACCACTGTCAAAGGCTATTTCTTTTTTGATCAGTTGTTGTTTTATTGATGACTCAATTCTTTGAAATAAAGAAAAGGCCAAGAGTTTTAACTAACTCTCAAGTCACAAAATAGATACAAATACTAAACCCCCTCAATTGGCTTGTGTTCCAAGTCATTGAAACCAACCCAAACACATTTGAAACTAAACCAAAGTAACTTGTGTCACAAGATAATGTAAACAACCCAATACCCTACACATTTGACCCAAAACCCAACTGAACTTTCAAAAACTAACCCAACACAACCGGACTGAATGTCCAAAACCATACCCAGCTCCAAAGTACCAAACCCCCTTGACAACAAACCTGTAAAATTCTGCAGCACACAACAAGTAATGCAGGTCCTCCCAAGTATTCAACAACAAATACATGATAAACACCACAAAATAGCTCTACCAAAATACACATAGGAAACCTGTGGTTGTTTAGATTTTCTCTTAGAGGTCTTGATTTTTGGTTGAGGAGTAGAGAGCTGAGATTTTGTAAATTTTTCTTCAGTAGAGGCAAAAAACAACTATTGAGATTGTATTCCCTCCAAAACCCTTCCATTCTCTACTCCTAGGTTGGTTGGTGGTCCCAAAGGTGTGTTGCAGTCCTCAACTCTTACCATCACATTAATACCTTCCCCTTTATCAATAATAATCTATGCTTGTTCATTTCCCAAAGCTAGGACAGTTTCTTGGCCTGACAGCTCACAAGTGACATCAATATCCAGTGGACTAAACCTGTTGGATAATAGTAGATGTTGTTCTTCTTCCACCAGAAGATCTTCATGAGTTAGAGGTTGAGGAATTGCAGGAATAATACCAGAGGAATGTTTGTTGGTAGACTTTAATGGAGAGGAATCATAAGTGTCCTTAATCATAGCAGTAGAGAATAACTCCTCATCCTCATTGTCCTTTACTACACCTTCCTTAACCTCTGATTTCCTCAAAAGTGTCCCAGCCATAACTTCTCCTTCCAAAAATGACTCCACTGATTTTCTTAAAGAAGAACTGGAGAGCAAGTCTGTGTCTTGAAATTCTACTGCTGCACTTTCCTTCCGAACCTCAAAATCTCTATATCAGTAGGATTAGGTTACAAGAAAGTGACATTTATGGTTGTCTCAGATGTAGGGGCATGTGGACTCAACTCCTGCTGGACAGGACTATTCAGGGTTTGTGAAGGTGTGGTAAATTGGCTAGACAAAACATCTTCTTCACCAGAGGAGAAGGAGGTGGAATAGGAAGGGGGAGGATCCCATTGCGGTAATAAATTTTTATCAAAAGAAGCAATCAAATTTTTATGTGATTTCAGTAAGCTTGTGAGCTTACTGAAATCACATAACTCTGAAGCATGTATCAAAACAAAAGCCTTTTCAAGATGAAAGCCCTTGATGGACTGAGGATGAGTATACACTAACTCACCCAACCCTTGCAGTGACCTCTCCAGTGTCTCTTCACACCATCCATGGAAGGGTAAACCTTTGATTGAAACCCATTGTAACCTCCCACTTTTCTCACACCATCTTTGACTGTTTGGTAACACTATCACCCAGTTGTCCAACTAATTTGAATTTTCTTTTAACATTAGTCTCTCAAATTCGTCATCTTGAAATGTGAGAAGAACACACTTTTCTCCCAAGTCTCTAACTTCAATGTCTACCACTCCTTCTATAGCCATTTCTCTAGTTATCCCTTGAACACTAAGGTTTCTCCAAGAAATTGCTACATGTGAGGTTTTCAATTTTTTCTCATAAGCAGTGACCACATAACCCATCTTTGGGGGAGGGAAAGAATCCACAGCAAAACTAGGCTTGTGTCGAGCAGAAAAATCCTCAGAGCTATGCTCCTTCTCCTTCCAGAAGTTCAACATTGTCGAATCCAAGTGTAGTCTGTCTTTCTTTCTCCAGGCTTCGGTGATGAATACTTTAAAACCACATAAGTGTCAACCATTGTACATCCGAATCACCTTTCTTAATCCTTCCTCCTGTTTGAAACGAATGAAAGAACAGTGTCGACCTCTTATGTTTGGTCTTGTTGGAGCTTCAATAGAAAAAATATCTCCAGCCACCTTGAATTGCTCTTCCAGCCAAAGTGACGATGATTGAGGGGGAATGTTTCTAATAAAAGCCCAAAATTCTTTCTCTCTCAGCTTCACGTCATTCGAACCTCTGTCCCCTTCTCCTCGTACTTGTGGTCCTAATCTCTTTCTCAATTTCTTCCCAAAATCTGTATTTTCATTTAAGAACACACCTCTTCCATGTTTGTTGCTCTGCTTCTGTGGCTGTTTCTCTACAAGTGGACTCCCGACACCCTCAAAACCTGGTGGTGGCCCTGACTCTGATCTTGATGAAGAGGCTTCATCCTGTGTCTTGTTATTCTTAGTTTTGGAATTTATTAGTCTAACAGACCCATCTGGTTTTGTTGTGAAGAATAATTTCTCGCTGTCAAACATGTTTGTGCATTTGAATTCCTCTACTTTATATATTTCCTATCTTCTGAAGAGGTTGGAGTGATCTGCTCCACACGTGAGCGTGGGGTATGAGACAACGGTGAGGGTCTTGGATCAAGATCAAGTGGCGATGGCTCTCCCGCCATAGGAAAACAGAGATTTAAGTATGAGAAAAGAGAGATCTGTAGCGCTATAGAAGCTCTCATAAACAATCCACCAAATAGAAGTATGAAGAGAAGAAATTCGAAGATAGAAGATAACCAGATGTGTCACGCCCCAAATCCGGTTTTGACCGGACTCGAGACGTGAATTAAAACAAAAGATAATTGAGTAATAAAAATAAATAAACGGTCTCAATGCAAATTACAGCTCCAAAGGTTCAAACGAGTTAACAGCTCGATAACAGTAAATATTAATAAAAGAGTCAACTGTAAATGAAAAGTACGTCACTAGACACTAGCTAAACCCTCGCCAGCTCCCAAGCTCCGAGAATCCTGCTAGTACAGATCCCGTTCAACACCTGAAACACAACAAGTAAGGGGGTGAGCTTACGCTCAGTAGGAAAAGTAGTTAAGGTTCTGAACCACAGTTCATTACCACGGGTAACCGTCCAATTAGGGCATACTAGTAAAGCACAAATTTTAAAAGTCAAATTAAACAATTACTCCAAGACAACGCGTGACCTTCACCCAGGCACAACCCATAAAACCACTCACAATGAAACGAACCCACCACTGATTGTTGCTAACCCTTGACACTTAACACATAACGATTCTCAACGAACAACGCCCACGGCTATCTCACAACCGATCACACGTGCGAACTCGCACCACAACACAGAACATAGGTATAATAGCACCTCGGATCACCAACACTCTAATAAGACCAAAATTACACTGAAACAACGCACAAATCCATTCAACCTGCACAACGCACACAACAGACTCACCTATAACCTAGTACAATCATTTCCAACCTTCCCGACTATCACAACCCATTCCATTTATGTCGTACCGGAACACGGAGCCTCGGTCCCGACACCCAGTTACCGATCACTTTCACAAAGTCATAAACATACTTAGAAAGAGGCACAAAGCCAACCAACAGGTATAAAACACACAGCGAGACACACAAAGATAACGTACAATAGTTTCCAACGTCGTTGAATGCACTAAGCCATTTGCACCAAGCCTCTTATATCGTACTGGAACCCAAAGCATCAGTCCCGATATCTTCCTCTCATTGAGACTGAGGGTAACATCCTCGACCGGAAATCCCTCAGTCCGATGTCTTCCCGTCACACAGACTCGGGGCGGTACTCACCATACGTACTGGACCGGCACATACTTCGGTCGTATGTCTCCCCGTCACACTGACTCGGGGCACTGATCATGCCATCCTTGGCCTCGATACACTACACCGGAACTATCTCTCGGTGTAAGTGACACTCCGGCTACGCCGTCTCTTGGACCACACAAATAGGGTCTAACACACCGCACAAAGCCATTATAGGTCTCGGTATACCAACCGGACCTATAATGGCACACTTGCCCACACACAGTCACATCATGCAACACCGAGTATAATCTTATTTAGACTCTCACACAGCGGTTATAGCACACAACACGCAATCCTAAGGCTCGACATGGCCCATCTACCAGCACAACAATCCCAAACTTGCGGCTCGACATGACACGTAAGTTATCCCTCAGTTCACTCGTTCCTCACATTCAATCAAGTGATTGCAACCTACAAGTTACTAGACTCGTCCGGTATTTAGTAATCGAAAGCAGATATTCTAGTGAATCACATCCTATATGCCAACTATGACCTTTCCGGTTTATTATTTTTCCCTAATCATGCATGCTAGTAACTTTCCGTACCTCAAGACGATAACAACAGCTGCGTCTCCTAGCTACTGACATCCTGGCCTAACTCCGGTCTTCTCGGGCGAAGTCCGCGAAAACCAAGTCTGGGTTTTTAACAGTTAAAAAAAGTCCAATCAGTACTGGTATGTCCAAAGTCCTCAGATTTGTCCAAACAGTCCTTTAATTAGCCATTTTAAGTCAAATAATTAAATTAATTAATTATTAAATTATGTCCGACCCGAATCCGGCCCGGTCCAGAAACCTGACCCAGCCGGACCCAGATCCAACCCAGACCTGGCTCCAGACCCGACCGGACCCGGTCCAGACCCGCGTCCAGACCCGCGCCTTAACCCAACGTTAGTCCTGGCCCAACTCTGCCAAGGCCCAAGGCCCAGTCCACCCGGCCCAATTCCAGCCCATCCTGGCTCGACCTGAGCTGGAGACGATGCCGGCGAAGCAAGGTTTTGCTCCGGCCATCGTCCACGGCGTCAAGGCGCTCGAGGGGGGAGGAAATCGTGGTGGAGAAGGCCGTGGGTTTTCTGGCGACGCCGTGGCCGTGCCGTGGGTGTCTGGAAATGCGACCCAGAGCCTCCCGTTTCAGATCTGGAGCTCGCGAGGTCGCCGGCGGTGGCTCTGACCAAAACCGCTCGAATCGAGCTCAGGAAGCCACAAAATCAGGCGAGAGGTCGGGGAAGAAGATAAACGGGGAGAGAGAGCTCGAACCGCGCGTTTCACGTCAATGGCGCGCTCGATTACAGCTCGGAGAAGACGACTCGAGGGGAAGAACTCTGGCGTCGTCTCGATGCGAGCGAGGGTGGCCGGCTTGGTACTCAGAAGGGAAGAAGGAGCGAGGGCGGGGTGTGGCGAGGCTCGGTGGTGCGAGAGCGAGGGAGGAGATCGAGAGGGGAGAGCGAGAGCGAGGGAGGTGAGGAAGAGAGGTGCTGAACTCCATCGATTCGCGTGCGGCGCAAAGTAGACGACGCTTCTACAGTAACGCGTTTTAGGGTTCTGTTCTGCGTTCGTGGGCCTGGGCTTCGCACAACTCGTGCTCGGGCGGGCCTTCTGACGGCCCAAGTCTGACCCAGGCTTATGCCCAGCCCAAATCTCTCTCCCTTCTCTTTTTTTTCTTTTACAAATCACTCGTTGCAAAAACTTACCCCCGATGTTTCAAATTGTGAAAGATTACTCTTTTAAATAAGTCGGGCTTTACAGTCTACCCCCCTTAAAAGAATTTCGTGCTCAAAATTTAAAACGAACGCGCTCCACTTGACCCTTTCTCGGGGAACGTCCGATTAAAACTCCCAGTTCATTATCCTTCATGGAGACGGAAACACTAAAACCAGTAAGTCGAGACCGGAATTCTCCTTCGGTAGAGACTCGCACCGACACACGCAGCTTGGTTGGGATCTCCTATACCGGAACCGTCCGTCGGTATAGGTATCATCCCAGACAATTCTCACATCGTCCTTAAAATGGATCCCACACCGACACTTCCCCTCAACTAACTGTTGGGTCTCGAGGTAGGGTTGGAGATGAACCAACTCGCAGCGGAAAATCAATGAAAACCAAGAGACGATTAAAACCATGAAACAACTAACAAAGAATGGATTCACAAGTTAAAAATTCAGCACTATTTCTTACCAAAACAAGAACACCGGTTAACGAATGATTGGCTTGAGTCTCCAAGACGCCTACGTATCCACATGGGAATCAAAGCCACGTAGTTCTTCTCTTTGAGGACTCAAGAATACAAAAATAGAGGTGGGAGCTTGCCAAACCCGAAATTGCAAGGGAAGGGGGAGAGAAGTTGTGTTTCCTATTCTTGTCTTGTGTTTGTTATGTTGAAAAAAGATGACTTAAGCATAACAAACCCCATACTTGTCCAACTAAAGGCATGAGACAAGCATGATGACAAGTAAGGTGTAAATAGGACAAAGTATGGCAAGACAAGATTGGGTTAGGTGGTGAATCACCAACCCCTTAATCCTTGTCTTGATTAATTAGTTCCATGGGCCTTGGTTGCATGGGCCTTTCATGGGCCTCTTGGAACATGGCACGTGGCCATTTCTAACGAGGTCCCATGATTTGCTCATCGCCTTCAAGCCTTCCATACCGAAAATGTCCAACATTATCCGACGCGATCAATCCCAAGACTCCAAGCCTTGTCTCGATCCGTAAAGTCCTATTCACTTACAAGCACATGACCCAAAACTCAGTTTTGGTCATGTCCCGAGACAACTCCCTTTTGGCCATTCTCCGTAAATGTGTCAATGAGTTTCATCCTCCGGTGTGACCCTTAGGTTTATGCATGTCAATAGGTCAACGTAAATACAATTTTACTTGATCCTATTTAAGTGGAAACTAACGAGACTTTAGTATTGTCTAACACTGCATAACGAATCGACCCTTTCGATTCTAACCTTTCCGTCGTCCCTGTCATTATCCTTTTATCTCTGATATCCTGACTGAGATAAGGCGTAGAGCCGTCATCCTTATTATTCTCAATAACTGTTCCTTGATATGTGAGATGACTGAATATATGATATCCAGTATCATGTGCATGGCCATGCTATTCTTTCAGTCACTCTCGATCAAGCGGACGAGAACCGATATCTTTCCCATACCTCAGTATAAGGGATAAATCCCTTAGTCGTCTTTCGTGTCACTCATGTAGCCCGTCCCCAAGCCAATCCTGGCCGTTATGGAAGCCCTGTTACGGACAATGTTAGGCTTAGGTCAAACTCAGTTGTTGAGTACATAGCGATCACAAAGACTCCTTGGTCTAAGGATACATGACAAGCTACGACAATGAATATGTTCATGACTTGATCTATGGAACATATTCATGTCGGGTCGTCCAATATCATGTCCCAAATGATGTCTATGACCAGACTCCGGAATCTCATTCCAATGACTAATGGAACGTAAGCCATAAAGAGGCATCTTTCATACTAGTCGCTTCTAGTGAAGCTTTGTTGACTAAGGACCCATCGAGTGTGATCTATCTCGATCTATGGTTCTATTCGCATGGTAGGCATAGATCAGAGCACACATCGATATATTACTCCAACACATAAGTAATATAAAGTCGCTTTAATTTTATTGTTAACGATGATATATACATTTGGACATTTAGGATTGAACTACGGGCACTAAGACTAAAAATCTCCCACTTTCCCTAGTTCCAATCTAAACTCCAATATGTCCCCATCGACTTTACATGTCTAACATGTTTAGGCAGCGACACTGCCTTAGTCAAAGGGTTGGCTCTGTTATCATCTGTTGCAATATAGATTATCTTCACTTCATCTCAGTTCAATATTTCTCTGATTAGGTGGATACGCCGTAGTACATGTTTGGATTTGTTATGCGATCTGGGCTTTTAGCTTGCGCAATGGCCCTTGTGTTGTCGCAAAATGGATTCACCGGGCTGGATGGGTTTTTAATTACACCAAACCCTGCCGTGAGTTTCCAAATCCACATAGCCTCCTTAGCTGCCTCTGCAGCATCCATGTACTTGGCCTCTGTCGTAGATTCGGCAATTGGATCTGCCTATAATCTTTCGCCACCAGTTGAGCTTTGTAGGTCAGAGGGTTGTCGTCCATGTCCATCTTCACCTTGAAGATCCATTTGCATTTGATGGTCCTCACACCATTGATGGGATCAACCGGTTCCCAGACTCGGTTGTCCGACATGGATTGCATTTCCTCCCTCATGGCTCTCAGCCATAACTCGGAGTCGGGGCCATCCACGACTTCCTGAAAGGTGGCTGGATCATCGTGACCCACCATGACTTCATTGTCACCTCCGGATACCATATCTTGGAGGTGGATGATTGATCCTTTCAAATCGCCTTAGACCTTCCGAAATTGACAATAATTGGTTTAGACAGATCTGTACCATCCTAAATTTCTTCGAGATGCTCAGTCCTCCCAATGACGTCTTTGGAAACAAAACTCCTTTTCCATAAATACCCCACCCCAAGCGACGAACACCATGTTCTCACCGGGATTGTAGAAGTAGTATCCCCTTGTTGCTTTGGGATACCACACGAAGGTGCATATCTTAGATCTTGGTTCGAGCTTAGTCGAAACAAAATGTTTCACATAAGCCTCGCAACCACAAATCTTTAGGAAGGACAAAGCGGGCATCATCCCGTACCATTTTAAAATGGTGTCCCTTCCACACCCTTCGTCGAATCCCGATTCACTATGAATGCGGTCGTCTCTAGAGCATAAACCCAGAAAGAGATTGGGAGATCAGTCCAACTAATCATGGAACGGACCATTGTCTAACAATGTCCGATTTCTCCGTTTGGCTACACCTTTCAACTACAGTGTCCCAGAAGGATCCCATTCTCTTTTAGATGATCTAATAACTCTGTGGTCAAGTATTTTCCACCTCGATCCAATCGAAGTGTCTTAATACCTTTGTCGAGCTGGTTTTCTACTTTAGTCTTAAACTCTTTGAATTTATCAAAAGCTTCAGACTTATGTCTTACCGAATAGACATAACCATACTTACTGTAATCATCAGTAAATGTGATAAAGTAGCTAAAACCCCTCCTGGCAAGTGAACTTATTGGTCTACACACATTCGAGTGTATCAGCCCCAATAATTCACCCGCCCTTTCATTGCGATCGATAAAAGGCACTTTAGTCATTTTGCCCATAAAACAAACCGTACACCTATCGATCGAATGGAATTCGAATGAACCTGAAAGCCCGCACTTCTGAAGTGATGATAAGTGCTTCTTGTTTATGCGGCCCAAATGACAGTGCCATAACAGAGTTAGGTTTAAATCATTGGATTTAGACCTCTTGGTATTAACGTAATATATAGAACTTGAGGCATTTTTACCTATATCTAATATGTACAATCCTCCAACCAAGTCAGTACTGGTATAAAAACATATCATTGCATAGAACATTGAAAACTCCATTTCCAATATTAACATATATCCTTCCTTGTCAAACACGGATACAGATATAATATTTCTACTAAAAGTAGGTATGCAATATACATTATACAATACTAATACAAGGCCACTTGGCAAAGCAAGACTCATGGATCCTACAGCAGTTGCCACAACTCTGAGGTCCACTTCGTGCTTTCCAAACCACTCCTACTTTCAGCCACCATATATTAGTGCATGTGTGAGATTCAGTCCTGGTATCTAATACCCATGAATCTTTGGAAGTACACAGATGTAGCTCTATAGAGTTAATATCGGATGAAGGCACGGTCCCACTGCCCTTCCTTAGATCATCTAGGTTTCCTGATGAAGGCGCAGTCCTACTGCCCTTCTTCAGATCATCCAGGATATTTGTTGAAGGCGCAATCCCACTGCCCTTCTTCAGATCAGCCGTGAACTTCCTGTAATCTCGGTTCCAATGACCAGGCTATTGGCAGTAGAAGCAGACATTCTCAGGTGTCTCATCTTTCCTGCCAAGTGCGCATGGGCCCCGCCCTTGCCACTTCCAATTCCCTTGTTGACCATCAGAATATCCTTGGATCCCAGATCCCTGATATATTCTTCTCAGTAGTTAATGACACTTCATGTAACTCTGATATGTTCTTAGAGACAGCCTTGTCAAGGACATATTCTTTGCGTTCAGACTTGAGGACTATCCTCAAAATTATGTACCAGTCCAAATAGTTTGTCCCATTTAGCTTGACCCTGTCAAGAATGGTTTTTAATGACAAACTATTAATGTTCGCTGAATTTGCCATTTGATCTACAACAGATAAAAATCAATCAGTAAACTGAATAAATTTTATGAAGATCAAGCTTAAACACCAACAATCGATTCTAAACCATTAGAATCTAAAATCAAGATCCTTGATTCACTCGATTAAGCTGAACTAATGCTCACCAATTAATCGAGCTATGTAGGTAGGACTCCATCCAATCACATCCAATGTGACTCTTGGCTAGGGTATGTACTTATGTACACGGCTTACCTTATCTGTTACCCTAGCTCAACCTCAGGCTGAGAATCGTAGTCGGGTCCACCAATTTTCAACTATGGCCCGTCACTATGTAGGTGCTCCGCTAATGCGCACGACACCCACATATGTTGTCCAAACCTACTACCCCGCTTTCCCATGGATGCTCCGCTAATGCGCACGACACCCATAGGACGGGGAGGTAGTAAGGTGTTGATAATTGGGAGGTATCGGACATGACCGGTTTTACTTGTCCGGTTGTGTTTAAAACTTTGGCACATCCTAGATGCGATGAGCACATCAACTACATTCCAAATGCAATGATGCCTCAAATTACATCCAATGTAATTCTTCCTTTGAACCCGTCAACTACATCAAATGTAATAACATTCTAAGGGCTCACACATAAGGATTAAAATTCCAATTTTTTCTTTGCATGTGAGGTGATATGCTCGGTAAATAAAGTTAAGCATGCAATTCTAAAACACATGGAATTAATCATGCATAAACTAAACCAAGCATAAAGCGATAAATGTGCACATAATAGCCCCCTAAACTAACTCCCACTAGCTTCTTGAGCTCCACCGACTCCAAGCCGATGCCAACACCCGAAAAGCCACCAAATGACCTTTTCGCCCTTTCTTCGTCTTGAGTAAAATATTACAATTTAATACACGACTCGCAGGTCGGGAATAAATAAATATTACAAACAAGTGGTTCGACGACCACACCTTGAAAGAATAATTACACGCTAACTCTAACAGCTCGCAGGCCGTGAAAATCGATAAATAATTAAATCGAGCTCGGGGCTATTATGTACACCATGCCAACATCACATCACACATCTTGTTATCAAACAATCATGTTATCAAACATCATGTGATTTTCCGGTTTTATTTAATAGCCAAGTTTCGAATTTTTTTGATGCTCGGTTTATCGAAACTGTTCAAAAATGAAACTTTTGAACATTTGATCTTCGAGTTCGACATGACGGTTCCAAACTTTTTATAACTAAAAAAACGGTTTAGCCTTGGCATATCAACCATCCAATGGTCATGCTTGGCCTCGCTCCGTCTAACGGAGCCCCGTTCATTGTGAATCCACTGTTGGATATCGAGGTAGGGTTGGAGATGAATCAACTCGCAGCGGAAAATCAATGAAAACCAAGATACGATTAAAACCATGAAACAACTAATAAAGAATGGATTCACAAGAGAAAAATTCAGCACTATTTCTTACCAAAACAAGAACACCGGTTAACGAATGATTGGCTTGAGTCTCCAAGACGTCTAGGTATCCACATGGGAATCAAAGCCACGTAGTTCTTCTCTTTGAGGACTCAAGAACACAAAAATGGAGGTGGGAGCTTGCCAAACCCGAAATTGCAAGGGAAGGGGGAGAGAAGTTGTGTTTCCTATTCTTGTCTTGTGTTTATTATGTTGAAAAAAGATAACTTAAACATTAAAAAAAACCCCATACTTGTCCAACTAAAGGCATGGGACAAGCATGGTGACAAGTAAGGTGTAAATAGGACAAAGTATGGAAAGACAAGATTGGGTTAGGTGGTGAATCACCAACCCCTTAATCCTTGTCTTGCTTACTTAGTACTAATTAATCAAGACTTGAATAATTAGTTCCATGGGCCTTGGTTGCATGGGCCTTTCATGGGCCTCTTGGAACATGGCCCGTGGCCATTTCTAACGAGGTCCCATGATTTGCTCATCGCCTCCAAGCCTTCCATACCGAAAATCTCCAACATTATCCGACGCGATCAATCCCAAGACTCCAAGCCTTGTATCGATCCGTAAAGTCCTATTCACTTACGAGCACATGACCCAAAACCCAGTTTTGGTCATGTCCCGAGACAACTCCCTTTTGGCCATTCTCCATAAATGTGTCAATGAGTTTCACCATCCTGTGTGGCCCTTAGGTTTATGCATGCCAATAGATCAACGTAAAATCCCATTTTACTTGATCCTATTTAAGTGGCGACTAACGAGACTTTAGTATTGCCTGACACTGCATAACGAATCGACCATGTCGATTCTAACCTTTCTGTCATCCTTGTCATTATCCTTTTATCTCCGATATCCTGATTGAGATAAGGCATAGAGCCATCATCCTTATTATTCTCAATCACTGTTCCTTGATATGTGAGATGACTGAAGATATGATACCCAGTATCATGTGCATGGCCATGTTATTCTTTCAATCACTCTCGATCAAGCGGTCGAGAACCGATATCTTTCCCATACCTCAGTATGAGAGATAAATCCCTTAGCCGTCTTTCGTGTCACTCATGTAGCCCGTCCCCAAGACAATCCTGGCCGTTATGGAAGCCCTGTTACGGACAACGTTAAGCTCAGGTCAAACTCAGTTGTTGACTACATAGCGATCACAAAGACTCCTTGGTCTAAGGATACATGACAAGCTACAACAATGAATATGTTCATGACTTGATCTATGGCACATATTCATGTCGGGTCGTCCAGTATCATGTCCCACATGATATCTATGATCAGACTCCGGAATCCAACTCCAATGACTAACAGAACGTAACCATAAAGAGCCATCTTTCATACTAGTTGCTTCTAGTGGAGCTTTGTTGACCAGGGACCCATCGAGTGTGATCTATCTCGATCTATGGTTCTATTCGTAAGGTGGGCATAGATCAGAGCACACATCGATATATTACTCCAACACATAAGTAATATAAAGTCGCTTTAATTTTATTGCTAATGATGATATATACATTTGGACATTTAGGATTGAACTACGGGCACTAAGACTAACACTACCCACTTCTCCTAAACAAGTAATACGCACACCACAAACCCTACAATAAGCGCACGTCCAACCACTCACGATGGTACGAGGAAACAACACGTAATCTCAAACAATTTACAAGTCGTTCCCTCCAAAGTCACCACGAAACTGAAGACACACCAAAAACTGTTTCCTCAGGGTCCGAACGGGTTTGGATACCTCGTACGTATCTTATCCTCGCGCTTCCGCGTTGACTCCGCGCGGTTCTCATCGTTCACAATCCACGCGACCCTTCAGTCGCCTTTCTAGCAGCTCGGGACCACAAGGGTCAACTGTAAATCCTCAGGTGTGCCCTGATTGGGCAGATGACCCGACCTACCATCCAACGCTTCGTACGGTGCCATAGTGTTACTGGCCTGAAAGCGCTATGGTAGTCGTACTCAGCGATTTGTTTCCGGATACCTCGTGAGGTACTCCCACTTCTACCATACAATGCACACACTCGTCAACCACCACGTACTTAGTCGGGGTGTCAAGACGCCATGACCGCATCAAGGTTCTACTCTTAGACTCCCACGTCTCAGCAAGTGTAAAGAAAACAGAAGGATGCGGTGCCTGTGGGTTATGGGCCCACCACACTTCTGTTGCGCCACTCTGATCTCAAACGTTCACAAACACGCGACCCTTCATTCGCTTCTCAGCTAGCGTGCCAAGTTACACAGTTCCAAATTCCGTCTCAACATTCTCACTTGGTCAAACTCGGGCGCGAACTAAGAAACAACAACTTAACGACTTAAACGATGTAAACGTTCAAAAGTAGTTCCAATAAAAAGTAGTAATAAAACCACGAGTCAGATACAAGTCTTAAAACAGACAGTACGCCTCTTAAGTCAAAACAGAAGACAGACTCGGACTCTCGCTAGTCCCAAACTCCGCGATGTCCTCTAATCCAGAGCGCGCTCGAAGTCGCGATCGATCTCATGATCGTAATCCTGTCTCTCTGCCCGTGAATCGACGACAGCATAAACCCGACCCTACTATCCCGGGGGTCCGCCTCTTGGAGGTGGTAGAAGTGCCACTCGTTGCGCAGCTCGGTGTCCCGACGCTGGTGCGCTAGCTGCTTGCCTCGGTGCCCTCTGCGTCTGAGTCTGACGCTGCTGGAACTGTGGCGAGTGCCCAGTCTGCGACTTTTGTGGTCGCTGAGCTGACGCCACCAAAGACTGATCGGGGCACCTGGAAGCGAAGTGTCCTGGCCGGCCACATCGATAACACAGTGGTGGCCCGACACTCGACTTATCCTCAGGTCTACCCATCGGACGATCTACTTGTCCGCCACTCATCTTACAGTCTCGAGCCATGTGGCCTGGCTGCCCACAACGATAACAAGTGCGCCCAGACACAGAAGGCCCCATAGAAGCTACTGACCCGATCTATCATGGTCCTCTCAGCTGAGTCTAAGGCTGAAATGATCCTGAGGTCCTCTACCTCCTCGGATCTCGAGTCTCAAACGGCCTCAGCGCGCTGCTCAGTCTAGGCCTGACCTCTCGAGCTCTAGCTGACTCTCGAAAGCGTCGCTCTACTGTCAAAACCTGCTCCACAAGATCGGAAAACACCTGGGTCATCAACACAACGACCCTGTCAGCGATCACAGAACGGAGTCCTCCCTCGAAACGACGACACCTGAGCGCCTCCGTCTTCACCATCTCCAGAGCGAATCAAGACAGGGAGGTGAACCTCGCCTCGTACTCAGAAACCGACAGACCATCCTATCGCAGCTCCAGGAACTGCTGACGTTTGTCATCCAGAACAGCCTGTGGAAAGTACTGCTCGAGGAAGCGTTGTCCGAACAGCACGAAGTCGTCCTCCACTCGGGCCCGCTCTCGGCGCCACCAGTGGTAGGCCTCCCCTTCCAGATGGAAGGCTGTGAATGAGACTCGGAGTCTACCGCTCAGCAATCCAGAGGTGTCAAGGTTACGGGTGATCCGCTCCAGCCATTGCTCGGCTGCCTTGGGGTCTGGCTCCCCGGTAAACACAGGCGTGCCTAGCCTGCAGAAATCTCACAAGGCTTGTGAAGTATAGTTGTCAACCTGCGTAGGCTCCTCAGATGTCGCTGCAGTCGCTGTAGTCGCAGCGGGTACAGTCTCTGGTGTAGGAGTTGTAGCCTCTCTACGGCCAATGGCAGGTGCCAGTCCCTGAACGGTGCAGGTCAGCTCCTCCAGAGCTGCCGCCTGGCCTCGAGTCTCAGCCCCCTAGTGCCCCTCAGCAGGTGCACCCTGGGCACTAGTCTCCCCAACAAACTCAGCAGTAGGCTGCTGTCCTCGGCCCCTAGATGGTCGTCCGCTGGTGCCTTGTGGAGCATAGGTACGTGCCATCACGTAGATCCTCTGCAGGGCCAACACACAGATTTCAGTTTCTTAACTCGAAAGGAACACGCGCTTATAATAGCTACCGCCACACACAGTCCACTCACTCCTACTAATAGTAATAATATACTTAATATAGTACAGTCACACAGTTGCACACAGCAAAGAAATCAGCACACTAGTGCTTCACATAGATCAAATATACACACGGATCATATATACGCACAGTTTCACACGTAAGTCACACAGACTACAATACACCACGGGCAAAACGACCAAGCACAACATAGTCTCAGTTTCAATTTCTTAGCAGTCCTCTTTCTCACATAACATTCATGTTCACACCGCGTCGTTACAACCCAGTTCAGGCGTCCCCGAATTACGTTGTAACCACTTGGTATCCCCCCATTCACGTACAACTATAGTGGCCCCTATAGCTGAATCGTGATGGTACATACACTTCAGTTTCTACAGAAAATCGGGCATAACCCGTTCTTAAATTAATTCAACCATCCGCTTAAGCGAAACAACCAGTTACCAATTACACCTAGTCCTCAATAACAACACAACTCGGATCTCGGTAACTTCACCTTTACCGTCCGGCCAAGTCCATTCTTGGACGACAGCTAAATCAAAACACGACAAAAACTACACAGGTTCAACAAAAGTATACGACACTCAGGCCGGACGTTTCACCAATCTGAGACTCTTCTGTCTCGTTCCTACGCATAGGACATCTCCGACTTGCGTACCCGACACACAGCAACCTAACGACCCACTCTACCCACCTAGGTGACGTACGGTCCGAGGTTTTGAAAATCATTTCAAAATGAAACCAGGCTCTGATACCAAATTATCACGCCCCAAATCCGGTTTTGACCGGACTCGAGACGTGAATTAAAACAAAAGATAATAATGTAATAAAAATAAATAAATGGTCTCAAATTCAAATTAAAGCTCCAAAGGTTCAAACGAGTCAATAGCTCGATAACAGTAAATATTAATAAAAGAGTCAACTATAAATGAAAAGTACGTCGCTAGACACTAGCTAAACCCTCACCAGCTCCCAAGCTCCGAGAATCCTGCTAGTACAGATCCCGCTCAATACCTGAAACACAACAAGTAAGGGGGTGAGCTTACGCTCAGTAGGAAAAGTAGTTAAAGTTTTGAACCACAGTTCATTACCATGGGTAACCGTCCAATTAGGGCATACTAGTAAAGCACAACTTTTATAAGTCAAATTAAACAATTACTACAAGACAACGCGTGACCTTCACCCAGGCACAACCCATAATACCACTCAGAATGAAACAAACCCACCACTTTTCGCTGCTAACTCTTGACACTTAACACATAACAATTCTCAACGAACAACGCCCACGGCTGTCTCACAACCGATTACACGTGCGAACTCGCACGGCAACACAGAAAACAGGTATAACAGCACCTCGGGTCACCAACACTCTCACAAGACCAAAATTACACTGAAACAACGCACAAAGCCAACCAACTTGCACAACGCACACAACAGACTCACCCATAACCTAGTACAATCATTTCCAACCTTAGAGACTATCACAACCTGTTCCATTTATGTCGTACCGGAACACGGAGCCTCGGTCCCGACACCCAGTTACCGATCACTTTCACAAAGTCATAAACATACTTAGAAAGACGCACAAAGCCAACCAACAGGTATAAAACACACAGCGAGACACACAAAGATAACGTACAACAATTTCCAACGTCGTTGAATGCACTAAGCCATTTTCACTAAGCCTCTTATATCGTACTAGAACACAAAGCATCAGTCCCGATATCTTCCTCTCACTGAGATTGAGGGTAACATCCTCGACCGGAAATCCCTCAGTCCGATGTCTTCCCTTCACACAGACTCGGGGCGGTACTCACCATACGTACTGGACCGGTACATCCTTCAGTCGTACGTCTCCCCGTCACACAGACTCGGGGCAATGATCACTCCATCCTTGGCCTCGATACACTACACCAGAACTATCTCTCGGTGTAAGTGTCACTCCGGCTATGTCGTCTCTTGGACCACACAAACAAGGTCTAACACATCGCACAAAGCCATTATTGGTCTCGGTATACCAACCGGACCAACTCAACATAGCACATAGTCGGTCTATCACTCACCCGGTCATATCACAACCAAGGGTTCACATCATCAAACATGGCACACTTGCTCACACACAGTTACATCATGCAACACCGAGTATAATATTATTTAGACTCTAACACAACGGTTATAGCACACAACACACAATCCTAAGGCTCGACATGGCCCATCTACCAGCTCAACAATCCCAAACTTACAGCTCGACATGGCATCTAAGCTATCCCTCAGTTCACTCGTTCCTCACATTCAATCAAGTGATTGCAACCTACAAGTTACTAGAATCGTCCGGTATTTAGTAATCGAAAGCAGATATTCTAGTGAATCACATCTTATATGCCAACTAGGACATTTCCGGTTTATTATTTTTCCCTAATCATGCATTCTAGTAATTTTACGTAATTAAAGCGGTATCCGCTACTTTCCCTACCTCAAGACGATAACAACAGCTGCGTCTCCTAGCTGCTGAAGTCCTGGCCTAACTCCGGTCTTCTCGGGCGAAGTCTGCGAAAACCAAGTCTGGATTTTTAACAGTTAAAAAAAGTCCAATCAGTACCGGTATGTCCAAAGTCCTCGGATTTATCCAAACAATCCTTTAATCACCCATTTTAAGTCCAATAATTAAATTAATTAATTATTAAATTTTGTCTGACCCGGATCCGATCCGTGAACCAGACCTGAATCCGACCCGGTCCAGAAACCTGACCCGACCGGATCCAAATCCGACCAGGACCCGGCTCCAGACCCGACCCGGTCCAGACCCGCGTCCAGACCCGCGCCTTGGCCCAACGGTAGTCCTGGCCCAGCTCCGCCCAGGCCCAAGGCCCAGTCCACCCGGCCCAATTCCAGCCCATCCTGGCTCGACCTGTGCTGTAGACGATGCCGGCGAAGCAAGGTTTTGCTCCGGCCTTCGTCCACGGCGACAAGGCGCTCGAGGGGGGATGAAATAGTGGTGGAGAAGGCCGTGGGTTTTCTGGCGACGCTGTGGCCGTGTCGTGGGTGTCTGGAAACGCGACCCAGAGCCTCCCGTTTCAGATCTGGAGCTCGCGAAGTCGCCGGCGGTGGCTCCGACCAAAACCGCTCGAATCGAGCTTGGGAAGCCACGAAATCAGGCGATGCGAGGCCGGGGAAGAAGGAAAACGGGGAGAGAGAGCTCGAACCGCGCGTTTCACGTCACGGGTGCGCTCGATTCCAGCTCGGAGAAGACGACTCGAGGGGAAGAACTCTGGCGTCGTCTCGATGCGAGCGAGGGTGGCTCGGCTTGGTACTCAGAAGGGAAGAAGGAGCGAGGGCGGGGTGTGGCGAGGCTCGGTGGTGCGAGAGCGAGGGAGGAGATCGAGAGGGGAGAGCGAGAGCGAGGGAGGCGAGGAAGAGAGGTGTTGAAGTCCCTCGATTCGCGTGCGGCGCAAAGTAGACGACGCGTCTACAGTAACGCGTTTTAGGGTTCGGTTCCGCGTTCGTGGGCCTGGGCTTCGCACAACTCGTGCTCGGGCGGGCCTTCTGACGGCCCAAGTCTGGCCCAGGCTTATGCCCAGCCCAAATCTCTCTCCCTTCTCCTTTTTTTATTTCTTTTACAAATCACTCGTTGCAAAAACTTACACGATGTTTCAAATTGTGAAAGATTACTCTTTTAAATAAGTCGGGCTTTACAAGATGCAAACCAGGTGATGAACACAGCTTGAAGATCTTCAAAAAATCACTATAGCCACCACATGAACTCTGATAGTTAACATCAAAATGGACAGCAAAGATGAACTGTAGCGCTACAGAAGCTCCCAGATCATCCCAAGGGAAGAAACCATGAAGAAGATGATGAACACTGAAGAAAACAAGCTACAACGGATGAAGACGCTACAGTGATGGTACTGTAACAGTAGCTTAGGAATAATTGATGTGCCAATTTAGGGAACTATAGGGGTACTTTGAAATACCATTTGTTCAAAGGCTATTTACCTCATTATAGAAAAATGCACAAGAAACATATCAAAGTATTGTCTCATATATTGAACATTTTAAGCAAATAATAAACAAGTCCTCAATCATTAACAGATTTACTAGCTAATTGTTAAAAACAATCGCACATAATTAATAGTACTAACCTTATATTGCAGATTGGGTTTTTGTCTCTCTATTATCAATAATAAAGAGATGAAACACTGATAGACATAGAGGATTTTTTTTAAGAACGAAGTAGAATTTGAGAGAATTGGGGATGAATCTAAACCTAAAACTATTTATACACGATTTGGAAGAGAGAAAACCATAAAAATATAAATCGAATCATTATGAAGATTGGTTAGGAAGAAGAACCATAGTGTTGGGAAGACAAATCCGGCTGAGAAAGAAATAATGTTTTTGAAGATGATACGTTGTTTTGGAAGATGAATCTAGTTGGGATTTAGAATCATTGTTGCGCGTGTTAATTTATCGTGGAGAAGATGAGTTAAACTCACTTTTTGTCTCTTAAAACATATTACGGGCTTAAGTGAAAAACTGGTGGACCAAAGGTTTTGTAAAATATGTGGCCTGCCTCATGCAGTAGCCTTAGGCCACTGCCTAATTCGCCAAGGGGGCGGGGCGGGGCGGTCCTGAGTGTTAGTGAGGAGTATTTTTGACTTTTTAAGTGTCTTGGATGGAAAAATGATGGAAAGTTGACGGCGGATATGAAAGTGAAAAAAATGCATTCTACGGTTTTGAGGTGCCACAAAAAAAGCTAGGGTATTGAGATGAAAATAACCTTAATTTTAAATAACAATTAGGGGTGTCTTAGACATTTTGCTGAAAATTTAACCATATAGGATTGAAAAATTGACAATGTTACACTACATGAGAGTTAGAGTAGCCATGTGTGTAATATTCGTGGGTTAGAGTAGTAAAGTAAATTCGTGTCCATAATTGTCCTCTTATTATTGTCAAAACTGACCAACTCATTGACACAATAATCTGTATTGAGGCCGTTTGATACAAGCAATGCTTGGTATTTATAATTTTATATGAGTGGAAGTAGAAAATTTAAATGTATTTTCGCAATTAACAATATTATCTTGAATCTCAGTACCTACGAGGAAAGTATAGTTTTAATATGATGAAATGGGTAGAAGAAGCATCTGTGTCAATGGATCATGGAAGTTAGCATATTCGTGTACCGATCATATTTTCATCTATTCGTGAGAAGGAGAAGCGAAACAGATGATAGGTATGAACGTACTTGTTTCTCTACGATGGCAATTAAATCCTACAATCATGAACTCGATGATAAATTAACACTACTTGATGAAAGCATTAATAATTTTAGGATGTTTTTGTTCTTGATCGGCGATCTTTATTTAGGATAAGCCTTGTCTACCCAAAGAGGGAAGATAAGAAAAGCTGCAAGGAGTCTTTAAAAACAAAAAGAGGCATTCTGAAATTCAGCCTCTGAAAAATTCACAGTAGAAAGCTTCTTCACACTTGATTTATCGACTTTGGACAAATAGATTCACATGATGAAAACGTCGAACTGAAGTCAGAAGGTGCTGCCCAAGAGAAGCCCACCAGAAGAAGACTTTGGATCACACTTACGAGCTGAATGAGTAATGGTTCATCAGATGATAGAGGTTCTCACGAATGGATATTTGAAAACCCCTCTCTTCAACGAAGCTCTTTGTGGGGGAAGGCATCCAAGCCAACAAAATACAACAATTTTAGGAGAATACCATGAAGCTAAAGAAAAGAAGCCCAGGATTTGGGGGGTACCTTGAGGCTCAAGTAATCCATAAACCGAACTCCTAGAAAAACATGTTGTCAAAAGCCCGTAACATCTCATCTCTTCATGAATCGGACGGGACCTTATCACTTGAACTCTGATACAATCCAGATGGGGGTAGCTGAAAATTGATGTGGGACTCATAATCTGGAGGGAGGGTAAGCTCTTGATCATAATCTTCCACTTTGACCTCTAACTCTTGATCATATTTTAAGATGATCTACAATAACATGTTTCGACACGGTGGACATCTGTCTAACTAGAGCACCTGCTATGGTACACTACGAGTAGTAGTATGGAGTCATGGTAAGAGAGCATTTTTAAGTTTTTCTCTCTTTCATACTACTACCTCCTACTATGGCTTCTCCAATGACAAACTAAGACTAGTAGTAAGGAGTCATGTTTGCACTTGAAATTAAATTGTTTTTATTTTTTTTAATTTGTTGTCGCCACGTGTCAGCGTGGGATTGACCCGCCGACTAGGCTTGGGCCTGCCACGGCTAGACGAGTCGTTCCAGGATCCTGCAACGACACCTCTGCAACAACGAGTCGTGGTAGAGCCATGACAGGCCCTACAACGATACGCCTACCACGATCGTTGCAGGTGCTCTTAAATTTCTTCCCTTATAATCACTTTTAGGCAAAGTTTCTCAAAGAGAATGAGCCTTGTTCAAGAAGTGGCTTCTCCATGTCCTACTGTATATGAAGTTGGTTGTTTTGTTTAATGCCCAATCGATCATTTGTTTCTTTTTCTTAAGCTATCATGTTATCAAAATTAGTCATTTGGTTTCATATATTGATGTTATACTGTTGGCTTCGTTATCTACACTACATTTTTTTCCGTAGGCATGGATATCGTCACCTTTGAGAAATATAAGTCTGACCTTAAGAAGGTTGAGGGCTACTTCAACGTGTCCCAGGAGCCCACCCGGATCCTTATTGGGTAAGCATTTCAACCTCCTACTTGCTTGTTTCCTAACCCTAATTTACATGTATATATCCCATTCATGTAGGTCTTTGGTGCACATTGCAAAAGTTCCACATTGCATCCTATTGTCCTGATGCGATTACTCCCACCCAAGGTTGTAAACGACGCTAGGCGCTAGTCGGGCGGCAAGGACCCCTAGGCACAGGGTCGGCCCAATCATTATTGGGGCATAAAGCGAGAGTTTGATCGATGCCTTTTTTCCTTATGAAATAATATAATAGAAAAATAAGTAAAATTGTTCATATAGAAAGATTATACTATATGATATTCAAAAAATGAGTTTCAACATCTACTTATAACACTGAAAATCTAAAATTGATGGTAGAGATTAATTTCTAACAAAACAACCTCCATGGATAAGATTTACCGTCTAAAATTTTATACAACAATTCAAAAGTTTAAGGATTCACATTCATTTATAAATAAAATACATTCATTCCAAGTTCAAATATGTTAGGTTCAAGATAATTCTATATAGTTACACCAAATTATGTTAGATTATAGGTGACGTCGTGTATGACTTGCTTTATCATCAAGTTCTAGAAATTTTCACATTTAAAATATTTTTAAAATACTAGATATAAGTTCAAACTAGGATCAATAAAATATAAACGAAAATAAGAAAATTCATAATCGACACTAACGATGCAAGATAATAGAAATATGAGAATTTTCAAGAACCAATGGCATTCAGTATCGAAACTCACAGGTTAACTGATAAAACAAGATATGACAAGTCCAACACATTCTTTAGAATATCTTAGGATATATGGACAAGTTCATTTATGTAAAGACCGCCTCGGTAAAAACGTTTAACTTAGTTAATTTTATTCGATCGGAACGTCAAGGTTGAGTTTTGGGTCGGTTTTTGGTAACGACGAGATTGACACTCGATTTAAATTTTAATTCGTTAAAAAAAGAAGAAAAAAAGGGAAGAACCGGGTCGGGCGGACCAAACCCGACCAGGAGACCCGGCCAGGCCAGGCCGCCCCGGTCCAGCTGAATTCTGTTTGGGCCGTGAAGCCCGCTCTGTCTGAGGCCCATTTCCCACCGGCCCGAGGTACTTAAACCCAAAGCTAGGGTTCAGAATCTCACTCCTGCTTCTTCTTCTTCACACGACCGACTTCATCCCTCCCGACCTCCCTCTCTCCACTTCCACCATCTCATCTTCTCGATCCCGTGCTTCGGTGCCGTTTCCGACCACCACAACACCACCCTCCCTCGCCTTCTCCTTCGCCTCGTCTTCCCTGAGCGCTGCCGAGCTCCCCGCCACCTCTCGCGTCGATTCCGGCCACTAGCGCTTCTCAGGAATCAAACGTGTCGGCGTCGCCCCGTCGCCGAAGAAGTCTTCTGAGCCGGTGGCGTCACGAATCCGTCGAAAACCTCGCCGTACGGTACAGATATGAGACGAGACCTCCCAGCCACCCTTCTCTCCCACGGTGAGCTTCTCGGCATGCCATTGGGGCCTCGATCGCCGGCATTTCCGCTGTGGTCGGTCGGAATTCTAACTCGAACTTTTTCCCTTCCCTTTTCTGTTACTGTTTCCGAAACCCTCGTATAATCTGGATGGTGTTGAACCATTTTGGTTAAAGAAACAAAAAGGAAAGAAATTCAAACAAAAATCAGTTTTTAATAAAAATAATGGCTTTAATTGGTTCGTCGAACAAATCAGAGTCGATGCAACAGGGTTGTTGAACAAAACCGTGGATTGAACCTGAAACGTTTTTGGAACGAATAAACGGACTTATAACGGGACAAAAGTGGAACGTTGAATCGGTTACCTCGGGAACCATGCCACGAACCTGCACCTCGGGAACCGTGCCACGAACCTGCACCTCGGGAATCGCGCCACGAAACACGTACCTCGGGAAACATGCATCGGGAGATGTGCACCGAGTTCTGTGCTCGGGACTCGAGTACTCAAACCCGATTCGTCGTTTAATTCCGCTTTTGAACCATTCGAGTTTAAAGGACAACTTGTCGTTCGTTTGAGTGTATTTTGAAGTGTAAGTTTTAACTGTTAAAAACCCAGACTGGACTTTGCCCGAGAGCTTGGACTTCGCCCGAGAAGATGGAGTTGGCCCGGTCGTCAGCAGCTAGGAGTATTATTAGAGGAAGACCTTGAGGTAGGGAAAGTACTAAACTCCTCATTTAAATAATGCTTTAGTATGCCTATTAGGTTAATAAAATTGGAAAGGTCCTAGATTGCATATAGGATGTGAATAACTAGAATAATCGTATTTCAATTACTAATAATCGGACGTGTATAGTATGCATGCATAGGATGTGAACAGCTAGTTTAACTCGCTTTCAATACTTGGGAAATTGCTTTATGGGTAGAAAGGTCGAGATGAGCCATAGGATTGGTTGTGGTTGCTTCACATGCAATGCTTGCTTAGTTTTAAGATGATTTAAGGGTCTAATGAAACTAGATAAATTGTATGCTTGGATGATTGTATGATTGAATGATTGAATGAATGATTAAGTGTAATTGGTTGTGGCAAAAGGGTATGATCGGGTGAGTGATAGACCGATGGAACGTGGTTGGTAAGTATACTGGTAAGTAATTGTGGGTATGAATCCCTTGTGGTATGCATTGGTGAATAGATTCTAAGTTTGGTTATGCAATGTGTTGACATGTTGGTCTCTTGTGTGTGTAATCCTGCGGGATATTAATTGGTGGACCCTGCGGGGCATTGATTGGTTGATCCTGCGGGATATTGATTATTGGTGATCCGGTATGATACCTACACCGTTGAGGATTCCGGTGTAGGGTAGTATAATGGTTATTGGTGATCTGGTATGGTACCCACACTGTAGAGGATTCCGGTGTGGGGTAATATCATAGCCGATGGATGATTTACCCTGCGGAGAATGGTACCTACACCGTTGAGGATTCTGGTGTAGGGTGGCATAATGATTATTGTTGATACGGTATGATACCTACATTGTTGAGGATTCCGGTATAAGGTGGTATAATGGTTATTGTTGATACGAGATGATACCTGCACCGTTGAGGATTTCCGGTGTGAGGTGGTATAATGGTTATTGTTGATATGGCATGATACCCACACCGTTGAGGATTCCGGTGTAGAGTGGTATAATGGGGATTGCTGATACGGTATGGTACCTACACCGTTGAGGATTCCGGTGTAGGGTATTATCCTAGCCGAGGGATTGTTATCATGTTGCATCCCGATTATCTATGGTCATTTGGGGGCATTTCCGAGAATTTCGACGATAGGTGTCCTTTCAAGGATATTTCCGGTGCCCCGATGTATGTGCCTCCTCTGGACCGAGGGAAAATCTGATATGACATGAATACTCTTGTGGATCGGAGTATGGGATCCGATATGACACAAGAACCTATTCGCGGATCGGAGTATTGAGGATTGAGCGGTTGGTTTGATATTCGCTTGATCCCATTGTAGTAGTTATTGAATCTTTACAGCGTTTTTCACTTATTCTCTTGAAAGTTACCATTATCTTTAAGAGTGTGATATTGTTCCTATCTTGCCTATTTTACAGCATCATTTTGATTAACAGTATTAGTTGCAATATGTGTTGTCATGCTAAAGCAGTTTTATTACTAAATTGGAGGTTAAACTGTTTATGATTTTCCCTACTGAGCGTAAGCTCACCCCTATTTGTTTTATTGACTGTTTATACAGGCGTGCTTGATGAGTAGTGGACACGAGGCTCGGGAGCTTCTGGATAGTTTGGGTATTAGAGACGTCATGGGTCATTTGTAATGAACCGCATATTTTCGTACTCTATTTAGAGCTTTAACTCCTATTTATGATTTGGAACATGTTATTCGATTATTTTATCGGAACCTCTTGAGTATTTAACCGGTTTATTATTATTTTTTTATTATTTAATTGTCAACTCAAGTCACGTCTTGAGCCCGGTCAAAACCGGATTTGGGGCGTGACAATTTAACTGTTATTGCTTTCTAAATGTTAAAGAAGTTTATAAACAAACTCAGCACTAAGGAATCGGAAACAAATAATTATTCATGTTCATGACCTCTGGTCTTTCCTCTCTGTTAACATCTCCATCTCATATGAGTAAATCATTTCCCAGGAGTTTAGATAATACAACTATATGTGATAGGTATATAAATCCAACTTTATTTATTGTCTTGTTTGATCATGAAATGAAATTTTCGCAATATATTATAATATTTTTGGAATAGTTTCTCTTTCTTTTGACTTGTATTCTGGTCAAATTACTCTTGGTTTCTTATAATACTTTCACAATTTATAGTGTATAATAGTACTTACAAATTTCAATATTTTCCAACTCTACGAGACTCATGCTTCTAGTCCATGAACTTCATGGATTATTCTTCGATAAATGATCTTGTTTTTTCAATAAACATTTTAGTACAAAACCAAGACATTCTAGAACCAGATGTTAATACATGTCATGTTTCCCTTCCAATAAGACAATAGTGATATTATTCAATATTCGTCTTTAGATGCATAGTTTCATTGTTTCAATGTCTAACAAATTGGTTTATAAAATATTAAGGGAAGTAGGGAATATCAAATCAACACTCAATGGATTTCTCACATGATTGCATCACATTTTTTTCCTGCTATGATCAAACATCTATATCGAATATTAGATTTTGTTTTCAATTTTGATGGCTTACTTTTTCCAAACTATTTTGGTTTGCGTATATCCCTAATGAAGTTGATAAATTAATTGTCATTCCTCAAAAATACTAGTGTATTTATATATAAATATTCACACTTTCTTTCTTTGGTTTGATCCATTGTTTTTATCCATGTTTTTAATTCACTGATCACTGGTAAATTGAACTTGCATGTTTTGTTTCGTTAACGATATTTTTTTCATTGCGAAATAAAGATATACAGAGTTTTTAGAATGTTCAACCATCAAGAAAAATTGTCTTCCATTTGGATGAAAATTGTTTTATCTGAAAAATAAATTTGAATAGAGATCAAAATTAGCCCCAACTTGTATTAAATTTTGATTTCAAACTTAAAAGTGCAATACTTTCGTTAGATTAGGTTTCATCAAATAGTAACAGGTCTTTAATTTTATAGGGAATTTTTTTCATCTGACGCTTTAAACAACTTCTTATTTAATTTTATTAGGCATTTTCTTATCCGAGGCCTTAAGCGATTGCTTAACTCGCTTAAAGCTTGAGCCAGCCCTGCCTAGGCGTTAGTCGGGGCCTAGGAGGGGCCTAGGCGGATTCTATTTTTTTTATTATTTTTAATTATTAATAAACATATGTTATACATATATAATTAAAATTTTAAAATAAAATATATTTTTTAAAATATATATACAAGAACATAACTAATTTTTTTAATATCAATTGTTGTGGTAAATACATTTCAAGCCATATGTATCCATTGATCAGAGAAATGAAAGGTAGATTCAGAAAGAAACATGAAAACCATAATGATCATATATTAATGTTAATAGACTAATTTTTATTATAATTATTAAAAATTTCCCACTTTCCAAGTATTTTTTTTCTCTAAGTCTCTAACGTGATTCTGTTTGTTTTTTCACTATTATATAATTGATTACTTAATAAGTAACTTAATGAAAGTCATTCTCTAGCAGTACCCCAACCAGATTCATTAATGTCACATTCACTCTACCTACACAGGTCCTACCCTATTCTGATTCAACAATATCACACTTAAACCCTTTTACCTTCCCAATATCTCTGACTCTTCTTTTTAAACTTGTTCTCTCTCCTCTGTCCATTTTTTCTTCTTCTTCATTAACGTGTTTGCTTCTTCATCTTCAACCAACTGCTTCTTACTTCACTGTGGATCAAGATAGGGTGATGATAACCTTGAGCTCGGCGACGACTTTCTGTTCGTCAGTTACGGCACAACGAGCGGCGACTTCGGTTTACCGGTGACAATCAACCATTCGAGTTGCAAATCTGCTCGCCGCCTGGATTTAGTCGCCCGCCCGACTGAAAAGTCGGGGACCCACCCGCGTAGGCGCCTTTAAGTGGGATTTACGCCTACACCCGCTCAACCCACACGAGTCGTGGCTTTTTCCTCCTCTAGAGCGCCTAGGCCGACTTTTTTAACCATGCTCCCTCCATAGTTTTTGTCAATGATGGCAAAGCTAACCTATTACGTTCCTCCAAACTCCCTTACTCTCAATGTTGGGCGATACGAAATTACAGGGATTTGAGAAAGTTCATTGTTGATTAACTTTTCGACGACAACGAAAAGATCTTGCCCAAATCATTTTGGCACTTTCTTGACCTGCTTCAATCTGAACCTGTGTGAGTACTTCTTTCGCGTATGAACCTTACTTACACATGCTCTTGCTCGATGGGTGTTATTTTTTGAATTGATTTAATCGAGTCAGAGATGACTCATGTTTACAAAATTGTCCTTATTTAATTGATTTTGATCAATCTAGTTTTTTTTATGGGTAGATGATTTGGATCCGATTTCTAACCACGGGAGTGAGTTTTGTATTGATCTTCTATAATCACCTCTATTCTATCTACACATACGGTGTTTTCACCCTTTTACAATCGATAACTTTCAACCAAAAGTTTGTTAACAAAACTTCATTGAGTTTCTTTTATTAACGGCGGTTTCTGATTCAATTGCAAATCAGAACCCGGTTGTATGCTTTTGACTCCTATGTTTTTATTTATAGTTCTGAACTCATCTTTTTTATTTAAATCTCTTTATCACTGTAATTTGAATCAGTTTATTTACCATATTAGATCATTCACACATTTGGACTTTTTTATAATTCAATCAATTTAGGTCGAGCTTTTCCTTTATTATAGCTACAACAAAGCTTTCATACGCAGACACTATACGACTCTTTCAACTTCATCTAAGCTTAATTTTCTAAACAACCTCTGTCACGCCCTAAATCCGGTTTTGACCGGACTCGAGACGTGAACCGGAAATTTATAATAGAAACAATTTCGGTTCACGTCTCGAGTCCGGTCAAAACCGGATTTGGGGCGTGACAGAGGTTGTTTAGAAAATTAAGCTGAGATGAAGTTGAAAGAATCGTGTAGTGTCTGCGTATGAAAGCTTTGTTGTAGCTACAAAAAGGAAACGCTCGACCTAAATTGATTGAATTATAAAAAAAAAGTCCAAATGTGTGAATGATCCAATAGGGTAAATAGATTGATTCAAATAACAGTGATAAAGAGATTTAAATCAAAAAGATGAATTTAGAACTATAAATAAAAACATAGGAGTCAAAAGCGTAAAACCAGGTTCTGATTTGCAATTGAATGAGAAATCGATGTTAATAAAAAAAAACTCAATAAAGTTTTGTTAACAAACTTTGGTTGAAAGTTATAAATTGTACAAGGGTGAAAACACTCTATGTGTAGATAGAATAGAGGTGATTTTAGTAGATCAATACAAAACTCACTCACGTGGTTAGAAATCGGATCCAAATCATCTACCCATAAAAAACTAGATTGATCAAAAACAATTAAATAAGGACAGTTTTGTAAACATGAGTCATCTCTGACTCGATTAAATCAATTCAAAAAATAACACTCACCGAGCATGTGTAAGTAAGGTTTATACGCGAAAGAAGTACTCACACAGGTTCAGATTGAAGCCGGTCAAGAAAGTGCCGGAATGATTTGGGCAAGATCTTTTCACTTTCGTCGAAAAGTTGATCAACGATGAACTTTTTCAAATCCCTGTAATTTCGTATCGCCCAATATTGAGAGTAAGGCAGTTGGAGGAACGTAATAGGTGGGCTTTGCCATTATTGACAAAAATTGTGGTGAAGTAATCGCATCATGACAATAGGATGCAATGAGAAACGTTTTCAATGCGCATACCAAAGACCTACATGAATGGGATATATACATGTAAATAAGGGCTAGGAAACAAGCAAGTAGGAGGTTGAAATGCTTACCAAATAAAGATCTGGGTGGGCTCCTGGGACACATTGAAGTAGCCCCCAACCTTCTTAAGGTCAGGCTTCTATATCTCAAAGGTAACGATATCCATGCCTACGGAAAAAAAATGTAGTGTAAATAACGAACCCAACAATATAGCATCAATATATGCAACCAAATGACTAATTTTGATAACATAAAAGCTTAAGAAAAAGAAACACATACTAAAACCCCAAATACGCATACCTCAGTTTCTCTCTTTGCGAATAGTAAAACCCTAGAGTTTTTTCGAACAGCAGCCGCCGCCGCCGGCGACCTTTATGGGTCCAACCATGGATGTCGCCGGCGGCTTCCTTTCCTGGTCCGCTTTCTTGTCTCCTTCTTGGCTTGCTGCTCGTCGTCGTCGATCTACCCAAACTCACAGCCGCCACCCACCCACCCTCCTCCCTCAGCCGGCAGCCCCGAGTCCCGACCACCACGCACAAGTCGCCTTGCCGGAGTTCCCTCCTCCTCCGCCGGTCATCCTCCGTCCTCCATGGGTCGGCTCCACCTTTCCCAGTCATCTCCTGTCCAGATTTGTCACCGCCGACTCCCCCCCGGCCAACTCCGTCTCCCACCGCCTCCCTCCGCCCCTGTTCGACCAGCGCGCCCCCAGCCCGCTCCACTCCAGCAGGACCCAAGCCTAGCTGTCCCGACCCCTCCCTT
Source organism: Erodium maritimum (assembly GCA_963921825.1). Classification (NCBI taxonomy): domain Eukaryota; kingdom Viridiplantae; phylum Streptophyta; class Magnoliopsida; order Geraniales; family Geraniaceae; genus Erodium; species Erodium maritimum. Next base: position 24,612,801 of record OY997590.1, read on the forward strand.
GGCCTTTTATCTCGACGACGACGGTCGGATACCCGTGCCACCCTCTGGCCTTATTTCCCGACAACGTCGACACAAACTACTCCGGTCAAGCCTCTCAGTCACGACCCTCCTATGGTCAGACGGTCAGATCTGCTTCCATCGTCGTCCGTTGGAGCTCCGCAGTTCGAGCCATGCTCCTGCTTATTTACCAAGCTCACCCGGCCAGTCCCGTACCACCGCCCCAAGCGTTGCAGATCTGCACTTTCGGAGCCGTCCACTTCCCCCTTCGCTTCGATCACAACCCCGACCATCAGAGGCTGATCTTGAGTTCTTTAGCGTCGCTGTTGTTGTTTTGTTATGTTTTCCTGTTTTGTTATTTTATTTTCCTCTAAGGTCCCACCTATCGAAATTTGTCATCAAAGGCTTGTCTTTGACTGGCGGGTCGTCGTTGCTGGAACGGCGACAAGAAAAACCGATATGATCGTTGTTTATTTAGGCGGTGTGTCGCCCTGTTCGAGAGCTATTATCTCATGAGTCGTCTTTTGAGTTTCCGAAAGCGATTGATGGATACAACGCTCGTCTGGTATGCTGTGTAAGGTTTATTATGATTAATGAATCTTCGTTTCAAAAAAAAACACATGATTAATTGGACATTAAACAGAACAACCAACTTCATATACAGCAGGACATAGAGAAGCCACTTCTTGATCAAGGCTCATTCTCTTTGAGAAACTTTGCCTAAAAATGATTATAAGGGAAGAATCTCAAAGTATCCTAAACATATCAAATAAACAACTAACAAAGTCCATTGATATTTGAATCAGGACTCACAAAATTTTAAAAAGGGCGATTTTCTGCACAAACAAAAGGTAACAACCTGAAAAATCAACATGCACGACCACATTTCTCATAAATCTAGGGAATCAAGCCGAGCCAAGAAACGATTTTAATAAATCGTGAAAGCAAACTCATGAACGAAATATAAAATAATTAAGGAAATCAAAAATAAAATCTCTAGATCTACAGACTTCAGTTAATCAATATTATCTTCCTATACGGCGAGCAAAAATGGGGTACGTATGGCAGGAACACTGTGGAGTGGGAAGGTGTATCGGGAGTATGGTTGTAAAAGTCGGCCTAGGCGGACGCCTAGGCGCGAAAATCAGTCTCTCCGCCACGATTAGCGCAAATCGGGTGGACTAGTCGGCCATCCCGCCTTGACGGTATTTAGGCGGCTTGGGCGGTGAGAGGCGGAGCTATCCGTGAGGGAAGGAGAAAGGACCAGGTGCTTGGTGGGTTAAGAATTATCATGGAGGTTAGGTTTCTGGTTCAGTTTTTGCGAGGAAGAAGATGACTAAAGTTAATGAAAAGGTGATAGAAATATAATATAGGAAAAAGTGAAAAAGTGACATGTTTATAAATGAATGGTCAGTGACATTGACTTATGAGTGCTTTGTCAGAGTAAAAACATGTACCGTGAGTGTGTCAATTATTACCATAGTAAAAATTAAAACATATAATAATATAATGGAGGCTTATATTATATATATTTTTTGAAACGGGTAGCTAGGGACTTTCATAAATACCAAATAGTAATCAAACAGGATGAGCCGTAACCGTCTCGGCTTCCAGATGTATGTCCGGGACGACCGTAGCAAGTCCGACGCTCATGGACCCATAATAATAGCTCACTTGACATCGTGTGCACAAACTCAAGACAACTCCTTACTATCGCCCTAATATATCGAGACATAAAAGAAATAGTCATAAAGCAAACAGAGGGAAAAGTGTTCCAAACATAAAACAAATAATTAGAAAGTAGGGAAATAATCTTTGTTGAATATGCAGGCTGCCCGGGACCTCCCAGCATTGACTGCCCCGCGTCTGTAGGTATAGTCTGAAGACGACTCCACCCACCCCTGCTGGGTCGGTTCATTCCTGCATCGGAGACACATGTGCCTCCGACTGCTCTGCCCCCTCCGTCTTCTAATAGGTCTGGTCTGGTGTATGATATTGGGGATGCAAGTCATCCAGCAGTTTCCTCACTTCCGGTGGACGAGCATACAGGGACCCGCTCCTTGTCCTCATGGTGGGCATCTTACCCTTTCCTCGGCTGGGCCCTCCTTTCCCTAGTCCAGCCTGGGGATCTGTCTGTTGCCCCAGTCCAGACTGGGGCTCTTTCTGTCGCCCCTGGGGATCCTTCTCCTTCCCCTCTCGGGTCATTTCAGCATCAGCGGATCCAGCTCGAGCTAGAGCCTCGGCAGCATGGTGGACATTAGCCAGATTATCAGGCTTCGTAAAGCCTGGTGGCGGTCCAGAGAGTCGGTGCCCTCCCTCTTGTAAGTCTTTGGTTGCCCCTCCTGAGGTAACCTTAGCCAGATTATCAAACTTCTAGTGGTCTGTGCCGGGTAGATGTTCACCCATAGTGATCTCCCTGGATCGAATCATCGGGTTCAGGGACAAGTCACTCAGGAGGTACGTGATAGACGGGTGGGTCACCGGGAGGGGTGTATTCTAGACCGTCCCCAACAGCCTATCCACGTTCATCTGACTTGGGGCCAGTATAGATCGGTCGTACCGAACCTCATCCCGACCAATCCCTGGCAACTGGGTCGTGCATCTCGAAATTATGTGGGTCAACATTCCACGCCTGCGACAGAAGTCTACTACTCTTTCATATTGTAAATCAATTACAGCAGGTGTTGTGGTACCTGGGAATCGGAGACGAAGTCTCCATCGTAGAGGTCTTTGTAACTCCATCCGAACCCGTAGCCACAAAAACATGTCCTCACGACGAGCAAACGGGATTGGGGATGACGGGACTTGGATACCAATGCTAGCAGCGATGAGGCCACGGACATAGTTGTTTCGGGCATTTCCCGGTATGTTGAGCGCCCGGACCCCGAGCTCTACGTGGTGAAAACTGATATCATTAGCCCGAACAAATTACTTGAGGGGCTCCAGAAGGAGGGGATAACTCTTGAAGCTCCAGGGGTCCCTGTGGCGGACATTTTCCATCGTCTTAGCAGACGGGAAATGGTAGCCTGTGACTGACGGGGACATGAACTCCACCTGGATGCCCATCACTTTCCATTTCTAGAGCATCATTGCGCAGACGGTGGTCTGGTTGTGGACCCGGTCTCCTGCAACCCTAGCTGCAAGGGAAAACTGATACGTTCCCTTAGTGAACAGTGGAACCCCCTCCTCCGAGACCACGATCTCGTCATCATCATCCTCCCAGTCCGGGACCGGGGAGATGCGGTCCGGCTGGACCTCCGTTGGACTGTCAGTCGGCCCTCTTCCGCCAGAATGTCGAGGGGTCGTGTCCGACGATCGATCTGTCAGATAGCGGGGTCTGTCCACCTCTGTCGGAGCTGGAGGTCGGGAGAGGGAGAGCAGGTCCCGAGGACTCTCATACGCCACCATGTGGCGTCCGCCCTGGTCCAGGCCGATCGCCGGGAACTCAACAGTCCCGGACTCATCTTGGTTCGAGCCAGGTTTGTCCTTCAGATTCAGGGGATCCATCCCTTGCCGGGGGTCTGGCAGGGAAAGGGGTTGCACCTCAAACGACGCAGGGAGGTCGCCGGCAAGAGGTCATAGCACGTCCGGTGGACCGTCTGCGGCGGCGCTTCGAGAGCGGGTTGGATCTGGCCGGGTAGTGTCATTTCCGATGAGAAATGGACGTGGAGCGATGGATCTGGAAATGGTAAGCCGGAAATGGGTGGAGACAGATGGTAGAGGTCGTCGGGGGCGGCGAGAATCAGATGACAACGAGAGGGGCGGAACGGCGAGACGGGTAAGGCGATCGAGGCGACGTCTGCTGCGGTATAGAGACAACGGTGATGAGAGAGTCGGGAGTGGGGATGGTGGCGAGGCCGAAGAGTGTCGACGATAGCGACGATAGCGGCGGACCCTAGGGGCTAGGGTAGAATGGACCCTGGTAACTAGGGTAGACGAGAGCGTTTTTTTAGAGGCTATATAGTATAGTTGTATGCTTTAGTTGGCTTATATTATATATAATAACCGGTTAAGTATTTTCATAATTTTAGATTGGATATAATATTATTTATATGGGTTGGATACTTGGACTTTTGTCATTAAATACGGTTTGGGCTGTTGGGACTGGGCTTATAAAATCTGAAATGGGCTTAATTAAGGTTATATAATATAGTAAAATGTAATATATGTATTTATTAATATTAAAAATAATAAAATAATAAAATCCGCCTAGACCCCGCCTAGGCCCCGACTAGCCCCTGTCCAGCGCCTACGACCCCTTGTCGCCCGACTAGCGCCTAGCGCTTTTTACAACCATGATCGGGAGAGAGGTGAAAATAGTGAGAGTATCAGTGTAAGGGATTAAGACACGAATGAAGGGAGGTGGAGAATGAGGCCCATATAAATGAAGTGAATGATTCATTTTAGGGTTTCTAACCGGCGACCAATTCGATTTGTCCTCGCTTTAATTGAATTGATTTTAAGGCTGATTTGACTTCAATCAAATAATTTTTTTATCAAAATGTTATTTAACAAACATGAATGTGTATCTGATTCGTGTTCAGTCTCGAGTTAATTGATGTGAAACTCGTATATTTTTCTCTACATCCAGGAGTGACAGATTAAACTTAAGTAAATTATTTCATTCATGCTTCTACTCCAGTCTTGGTCTTTGATTCATACAAAAGGTTTGAAGACGCAGCCCCTTTTATATATGGAAAGTAGGATTTTGCGAATCGTACTCTTTATTTCTTAATACAAACCGATAATCCATGAATGAAAAAGACTATCTTTTGTTACCGATAACAGGCTCTAATTGATGTCGCCTTGTAAGCCTCTCTCCCCGTTACTATTTTTGTACACGAACAAAAAAATACATACTTCTTGCTCTTGTCCATACAACCACCAACTCAAAGATATGGAACCATGCAGTACCACAACTGTGCGTGTCCTCTCGTGCTTCATCAACCATACTAGAAACAAACCACCAAGATCAAGTTCGTGATTCTTGATTTTCTCCTACTGCTAAAGCACAACCACCAAAGTTTCTTGCTCTATCCGTTGTACAATCACACCAATTCAAGAATGTAGTTCTTGTATACCAAAATCACTCACACTCTTTGATTCCTACAACACTATCATGCCAAGAGAGAACGCCACACAAGAATTTTGATGTCTCTTTCTTGCCAAAATTAGGGTTGGGAAAAAATCCGACTGTTACCAGAAACCGACCGTCTTCGACCGTCCCCATATCGGCTTACCCGAACAGGAGATGGTTTAAAAATTGTCTAATCGACTGGTCAGTGGTCGGTCAACGGTTTGAGGAGTACAAAACCGTGGTGACCAAACCAACCGACACTGTATACAATGGGCTTGAGATTGTGATGGGTTTATACACTTGTTGCCGCCTATTTGCGCCAATAGTTCAAATCCTATAAACTTTCAGCCCATATTTGTATCCCAAACTGCCAAACCCCAATCCCAGCTAACCTTTTTTATATATGCCGTCCGACTTACTTGATGTTTGTGCACCGTTGGATGAGCCTTATCTAACCCTCGCACCATCTATAAATCTACAAGATCAACCTCTATATTTCTCATTTGTTTAATGTCGCCTCCATCTTTCATGTGTTTTCTCTCTCTTCTTATGTGTGCTTGATTGCATCTTCTCTCTTCATATACATGTTGAACTATTGATTCATTAGCCTCCCTTTGTGTTATTATATTACAATTGATTTTCAAGATGAATGTTTTTTCTCAACTTAACAAACTTTTGATTATCTTTGTCTATTGTGTCTTTAGTTTCTATTTTTTGTTATCTATTTTGTTGTTCTTCTTCTTTTATGTATTTAGATGTTGTTCTTTTGTTGGTACAAGATTTATTATTTCTACTCATTCCTACATTTATTCCGTTTTAGTTCTTTGGATTAGTGATGTAAAACTGAGATCCATCGCATATATATAAAGGATGAGGTGGATCTTTATTAATACTTATTGAAGACGATTTAAGACGATGGATTATATGTATCAGTTCCATGTAATATTTCTGCGTTTGATTATATGTATCAACTCCATAGTAGCACCAAAGTTAAAGAATGAGATGGATTATACTGTGTAAACAACAGTCAAATACTTTCTTATTGATCATCGTCTTAAACTTTCTAGAACTAATACCGTGATTTGTTAGACGTTGAGTATATGATTATGAGGTATTAGATCTTGGAATTTTTGTGTGAACATTTGAAACGTTGAAAATAACTAGGTTTATGAATTTAAGTCGAGTTTGTAAAATTTGTTTGAAAAGTACTGTATTTTTGGTTATATTTTGAAGGCCCAATAAAAAGCTCATTGTGCCTAGTTAGTCGGATATAAACCGTCACCGCCTGGTAGTAAGGTTGGGCGGTTATCATCTTCCTCATTGGCGACCGGTGATGGGGACGGGTATGGGTTTTAGATAACCGGGAATCACGGTTTGGTTATTGGGTATGGGTTTTAGGACGGTTACCGGTCGATGCCCAGGCCTAGCCAAAATACAGCTGCCACTCCGTTGTCTTGATCCTTTGGTGAACAAACCACACAAAAGAAGAAAAATTAATGCCGCCACCACCAAATGTTGAAACCCTATTTTTCCTTAGACAATCCACAATGGGATTAGACTGAATCCTGGTTTAATTGGGCTCTTTTTTCATATTAGACTATCAATTAGACCAAGAATACACCCCAAATAGACGCCGATTAGACCTGAGAGCTGAGTCTAATCTTTTTGTCTTCACGGTGGCGAATAGATCGTGATTAGCCCTTGAATAAAAGATGTGTATTGTTTGGCGTGGTTTTTTATTGTAATGTCGACGGGTTTGAATGTTTATTTTAAAGTTGCGGACTACAAATGTTAGTCACCATTGGAAAGTACAATAAAATATAATTATATAACTAAGAAGATCGGTTAATTATGTTTCCTTAATGTAGTCGTTATTCGGTGGTACAAATCTGGTGGAATGTTGGTCGTGTTGGCGTAAAGCTCTGGTGGAATGTTGTTAGCGTTGTGCAATAGAACGACAAATCTCCCCAACATCTTGAAACATAAATAACGTAGATTAATATTGAAAACCCCAGTACAGAAAGCAGATTTTGGTATATACAACAAAAAATTGAACTTCTCAAACCAACCCCGACATCCTCTTGGTCACGCCCTCCGGAAACAACCGATGGGTTGCTGCATCCTACGGGTCCATCCTGGATGTATTCATCCCGTGGAGTAAGCGGTACTCCCGTATAAGGGAATCCAAACCCTGTTGGTGGAGGGTCCGATCGTGCTCGATGGCCTGCAAGCTAACGGCCAGTGCTTGGTTGTCTTGAGGCTGGCCTCCCTCCAGGCCCTTCCCCTTCTTAGCCTTCGCGGTAGTTCGACCAATAGGTCAGTGCCCGCGAACTGGTATAGACTATCTTTCATCGACATCTTCAACAATAGCAGCTAGCATGTCCATCTGATACATTGGGTCGCTAAGGTCAGGAGTTCTCGGTGTGCGCCGAGTCTCAGTCCCAATGAAATCACTGGTTGTGGCCGAGAACTTGTTCTCGAAACAATGTTGCCAATATCGTTTCTCTTACACAAGCTACCACTAGTGCTTCCAAGCAAAGATATGGTTGTCTCTGTCCACGTAGTCCCGCTCCGCATCATCGGTGACCTGCTCATCGGATCTCCCGGATTGGTAAAGTTGTTTGAACTTCGACCAACAACCTTGGAACATCTTTACCTTCCGGTTAGTAACGCTCCAATGTTGCTTTTAATTCTTCGCAGCCCGATTCTGGGCATGTACTCGGCTCGTCGTTTCGACGAATTCACGGTGGATGCCCTCCCAAAAGCACTCCGAAAACTGGTTAGGCTCAATGCTTGAGTTCTCAGAGTTGTTGAGCCAAGTTGAAAGCAAGGAAAACTCCTCCACCCATGTCTATTTCCGGTAGCGACGAGAAGGAGCCAGAGTGTCGGACTCCGGCTCCACTACAGGTGGTGGTGGTGGGACGATCTCCCGGTACGTTATTGGAGTTGGTCGTAGACGGTGTGTAGTAGGGACTGCCTTCCCGATGTAGCCCTTGTGCGTGGAATAATGTCCCAACCCCGATCCTGATCTCGTATCCGAAGTCCGTGGACCATCGTACCTCATTCCACTAAGGAGTGGCGATGATGAACCAAACGTTTCTGGGTTTCGGCTATGCATAGGGGTTGCCGGGTTGCCGATAAAGTCCGTTGATCAGGAGGCAACAAGACATATTCCTCCAGATCTCGGCCCCAATTCCTCTCCTCTTCGGCATCACCGTAATGTTCTGAATCGGGTACGAACTCCATTTCCCGGTGGCATCTCTGATAGTACTCTTCATTCACTTCCTATGGACTGTGACATGATGGAGAAACGTCATCTTCCAACTGGAATCTAGTGGGGGGTACCGCAAGCTCTTTGACCCGGCCATTGAAGTAGACGAAGTGGAGAGGGACAAATGGGGACGACGACGAAATGCTAGGGAATTGCCAACAAGTTACCTGAATCGGAATGATACTGGGAAGCACTAGAGCGCACAAACAGAGTGAAGTTGGGGTGAAGTTGTAGAGGATTCATGAAGAAGAAGCTTCGGGGGTTGGATATTTAAGAGCCGAAATTAATTTGAACATTTAAACTCGTTTCCAGGCGTCGGACCCTTATTCGCAGGGTCCGATTTGCTTGGGATCGTATCCGTTGATTTGAGAAGGCCCCGAGTCTTTGGATCCCTCGACGTCGATTCGGAGATTTCAAAGAATCGACATTAAACAGACGTCGCTGACTTGATTTGACGTCCGAAAAATGTGCCACATGCGATTCGACGACGCAATTATACCCTGTTTCGACGCCACTATGGATAGCTTTATAACCACTCAAGACGAGATGGAAAAGTCGGGCTAAGTGAGGCCCATGGATTTGGGCCTTTGGAGCCAAAATATCATAATCTCCACCTTGACAACAAAACCATAAAAGCTCCACCTACACGTCGTTCTTCATCGGGTCATAAGAACCCCACCCATAAGGGTCTTGTCCTCATAGTACATCAACATCGAGAAATTTTGATCAAGTTGAGACAATGCTCTAACTTGATCATCGGTACCACCGTTTTCAACATATCATCCGCAATTTCTTTGATATCAACTTTTTTCAACATCACCAATTTATCCTCAATGATATCCCTAATAAAATGAAACCTCACGTTTATGTGTTTGGTCCTAAAGTGAAATACCGATTATGTTCTAAATAGATGACACTTTGGCTATAACAAAGAATCGTAACATCCCTTTGAGCAACACTCAAGTCTCGAACCAATCCTCGAAGGCATATAGCCTCTTTCACCGTCTCTATCACTGCCATATACTCTGCCTCTATCGTAGACAATGCAACCACCGACTTAAAATGGACCTCCAAGATATAGGACCCCCTGCCAATGTAAAACAATAACCTGTAGTCGATCAGCGTTTGTCCATCTCTCCAGCATAATCTAAGTGCTCGACCGATTTGTTGGAAGAATCCCTACAACTTGGGGTAAGTACCACACTCGAATGTGTACGCTAGTTTTGTAAGACCGTTATTAAGGTTTTTATGGATGAGTACGAGTGTAAGCCAACTGCGAAGGACTTGGCCTTATTATTGGAATCAGGATATAGGTGAGGGTTCCCCAACATGATTGGGAGGCTTGATTGTATGCATTGGCGGTGGAAGAATTTCCCAACCACGTTGCAAGGAGTCTTTGGCCGAAGAGATCACCACGGGCGTCCAACCATAATGCTGAAAGCTGTAGCATCCATGATTTGTGGATTTGGATTTCGTATTTCAGAATGGTTGGGTCAAAGAATGACATAATCGTTCTCAACGCCGACTATTTATTCAAAAACGCTTTTTGCGACCATGACTTTTCTGTGGAGTACGACATCAACGAGCACCACTACGAGCGACCTTATTATTTGGTTGACGGCATATACCCATCATGGAGTCGGTTCGTAAAGTCGATTCGCTATCTCGCTACATGCAAACACAAATTGTTTGCTAAAGTTCAAGAAGGTTGCTGGAAAGATATTGAACACCACCTGAAAGTTGGCACAAGGGAGGGACCTGGTCCTACGAACAACACGTGGCGGCTCGAGACGAGGTGCAAAATGATAACACCCACCAACAACTCCAAGATGGCCTAGTTGAGCACATATGGGATTTCTTTAGAGAAAATTACGAATCAGACAAGTAATCGTTCTCTAAAATTAGTCTTCTCAATGTGTTTTGGGTTTTACTATTCGGGGATGAATGAAATTTGAAGTTTCAATTCATTTAGTTATTTTATTTTATTATTAATTAATTTTGTTATATTTATTTCAATTTTATTTAGTATTTACTGTTTTAAATAGGAATTTAATAAATTTAGCAAAAACATTAATTCAATTTCCAGTCAATATCCATTCAAAACCATGAATCCCACTGTAAACTTTACTACATTGGAATACAATTTAACCAAAAGGTTGAGATTCACTATTACGTAAAGTCAAAATCATGAACCTTAAACCTCAATAGTACGCATGCTATAAGGTCATGTACGATATGGGATTTGATGGGATGCGATTTCAATTCCTAGAATAGGGACAAAAATTCGGGACGGTGTAATAGTGGGCTTTTTTCATTGTGTCGGGTTTATTTACTTAGAGACAAAAAAAATTGGAACGGCTGGCTCCTAAGGGCATATACATCGAGCTAGGGCAAGAAGGGGGGCGGGGGCGGGGGGCGTGTGCCTCGGGGTTCACGCCCTGTGTGATGTGGGGAGCTGAAATAGATTGGGCACGGGGGGCGGGGCGTAGCGTGGGCGGGTGCGGAGCGTGGGGCAGAAGTCTGCCTCGCACCTCTGTGCCTCTCGCTCATCCCTCCTCGATAACGCGTGCCCTTAGAGCAGCATGGACGTTGGCCAACGGCTAGTTAACGACTACATTTTTTTTTAATTCAAAATAAATACAACAATCAATTCTCAAACACCTATAAATACCCATTACCCTCTTTCACTCAATCTACACCAACTTTATCCCTAATTCTCTCAACATTTTCCCGCCAATTTGCATATTTTATTTTTAACAAGAAATGTCTGACGATGAGGCTCAAATGAGGGAGGAGCTCGAAGCCGCAGAACACGAGTACAAAGCCGCACTTCTTGCTCGGGAGGAAGGACTCCGGCGGAGGACCGACAGAATGATAGAGAGAGCAATGCCCAAATTCAACGTAATACGGCAAAGGATAGAAAGAGGGGAAGGTTCCCGATGAGAGATTAACAGAAACCGTGACAGAGGCCACAAGCAATTGATGGTGGATTATTTTGTCGAGAACCCGACCTATGGGCCCAAACTGTTCAGGCGTCAATTTCGCATGTCCAGAGCATTATTTTACGGGTTATGGACGCGGTAGCGGCTCAGGACGATTATTTTGTGCAGAAGTCGGACGGTGCGAGACGATTGGGGTTATCAACGCACCAGAAATGCACCACCGCGGTACGAATGCTAGCGTACGGCTGCTCCGTCGATTCATTGGACTACACACTACGTATGGGGGTAAGTACTATACTCAAATGTGTTAGGCATTTATGTATAGTCGTTATTGAGGTTTACATGGAGGAATACCTGCGGAAGGTGAATGAGGCGAACATGCAGTGATTACTAGAGTTGGGGCACAGCCGAGGGTTCCCCGGTATGATTGACAGTCTTGAATGCATGCATTGGGAGTGGAAGAATTGCCCAATCGCATCGCAAGGAGCACACGAACGTGGAGATCACGGGAATCCAACCATTATGCTTGAAGCGGTTATTTCCTGTGATACGTGGATTTGGCATGCGTATTTCGGGATGGCTGACTAGAACAACGACATTAACGTCCCCCACGCCGGCCACTTATTCGAAGACGCTTTCTATGGTCATGACTTGTCCGTGAATTACGAGCTCAATGGGTGTCGCTACAACCGCCCGTATTATTTAGTTGACGACATTTACCCCACATGGAGTCGGTTCGTGAAGTCGATTCGCCATCCCCATACTCGCACACAGAAGTTGTTTGCCAAATGTCAAGAAGGTGCTCGGAAAGATATTGAACGCGCTTTTGGAGTCCTCCAAGCACGGCGGCACATAATCTCAAGGCCCGCTCGAATCTGGAAGAAGTCGACTTTGGCTAACATGATGCATGCTTGTATCATTCTACACAATATGATTGTGGAGGATGAATGTGACCGCTACAAAGCAGGGGATGACGAATTGTATTTCGAGGCCCCTCCAGAATTACCATATTGGGCACCACCTCAATGATGGCATCAAGGAAGGACCTTGCCATATCGAGCTGAGTTACGTTCTCGAGTCAGCGTCCACAATGATGAGACCCATCGACAACTCCAACATGACCTTATGGAGCACATATGGACTCAGTTTGGAGCGAATTACCATGGCTCAGAAAATGACACGGATTCGGACGACTGAGATGGTTCCTTTAATAAATTTGATGTACTAGAAAGCATTGTAATGTTTGATTATTAATGAAATTTCAAGTTTATTAATTAGTTTTGTATTTTTTTTAATTTATGTATTTATTAATTAATTTTATATATTTTATTTGTTATTTTGTTAACTAAATATGCATTTAACAAATTCAGAAAAAAGTATTATTAATTATCCAGTCAGCATTTCAAGAGGGGCATGATCCCCATACCTGCCTCACTCTCGATTTTGGAGGGGTAGAGGCAGAACCTCAGCCCAATCAGCAGAGGTTCCGCCTCTTGCCTCTTGCCTCTCTTGATGTACATGCTCTAATCATGGTGTCTGGTACTTATTCTGCTCTGTTGGAATTGGATCCCGATCTAGTTATGTATCATGAACTCTTCCGGTGCTTTGTGATGGAGGATGGAGTTTCGTGAATTAATTACCCTTTCCATGGGGATGTATTATCTTAGTTTTAGAGTATTATATGGACATAAATTATGATTTTATCTTTATTATTGGATTTCTGACCCTAACATAAGCATATACTTTTATGGGTTAATTCATTTTTGTACCCCTTATCTATTGGTTACGTACCTTTAGTACCCCTACGTTTTGTAACGTTCAAAAACAGTCCCTCCGTTTGGGTAACTGTCATCTGTTAGTTTTTTGAACAAAATGACTATTTTACCCTTCACTATTCAAACAAACAACAACTTTACCATTTAAAAAGTTAAAATCAAAATTAAAATTAACATTAAAATCAAACTATCCTTTTTACCCAATTTAATGTATTTGTTTCTTTTCTTTTCTGTTTATTTTTTGTCAAAATATTAATAATTATTTATGTAAAATAATTTTATTAATTATAAGAAATTAATTCTTAGTTAAATGTTTATTATTAAAATTTATTACACTGATATTTAAGGAAATAAAATAATTGGAAAAAGAAAATGTTTGGTCTTCATCTTCAACCTCACAGAGGAAGAACTGGAGAGCAAGTTCAGTGGTTGTTGTCCTCTTCAGTTGGGAGCTCCAGATCTACGAAGGTGGGGCGATCTGGACATAAATCCTCGTCCTCCACAAAAAGGATTGGGAGCGCGAGTTAGACCGAGCTCCACCGCCGCTCAATCGTGCCTCGAGCTCGAAACCCAAATAGGTCGAGAAGAACACCCACACCGGACGAGGTCTCGTGAACCCCACACCAAACTTGAGTCGCCGAAGAAGAACGGCACCACAAGCCTCCGCTTGGGGGAGAGGCAGATCTGCCGGAGAAGACGTCACAGGCTAGATCTAACGAAGCCCAAACTCCAGAGGTCGAAGGAAAGACGAGGACAAGCCCAGATGGTTTCTGGAGGATGAGCCTTGGAAGTCGCCGCCGGCAAAGCCGGATCTGGTTTTGACTGAGAAGAACAACATGTTTAGAGAGAAGAACCATATGTTTCGTAGGGAGAGAAGGATAATTGTTAAGGATATATTATATAAGATTAAGATAGATTATAAAATTTAAGTTTTAAATTATTTTTAAAAAATTATTTTTAATTAATTTATATTCATTATTATTTCTGATTTTTTTTTTGTATAATTTAATTTATTATTACAGGGGTAATTTCGGTATTTAGAATTTTCTCTGAAAATTCCATTAAGTTTGACAGTTGATTTTGGAATATTCCGTTAATTTTAACGGAATATTCCAAAATTTGCCTGAGAATGACAATTACCCAAACGGAGGGACTGTTTTTGAACGTTACAAAACGTAGGGGTACTAAAGGTACGTTACCAATAGATAAGGGGTACAAAAAGGAATTAACCCTACTTTTATTATCTTTATTATCCTTGTGCTTGTTGTCCAAGATCTAATGTTGCATTTTCGATATTTCAAGTGTAACATGTTTTTTTTCCGGATAACTCCAGGAATTAACGGTTGATTGACTACAATTAATACATTCTAATTGTTATGAAATTTTATTTCACTTCCTATCTATGTAGTTTTTACTAATTTTCAAATCATAATTGTTAGTGACTTTCGTTTCGTACTGTTTCGACGTTGTTTTATGCTAAATATAAGTTAGCGTACATTAGGATTTGAGAATTGGTGAAAACTTCTTAGCTAGTCAGTGAACCAAAATTTTCTAACAGTTAGGATGTGAGAATTAAAATTTAAAAACAGTTAGTTCCTGGAGTTTTTCCATACTTCTGTGATGAGAATCGTGATGAGACAGCATGGAAAATGATGATTCTTGTTCTTTGTTGGGCCTGGTTAGGATTGGGAAAAAGAATGACCACTGGAAAAGCCTATCACAATCGACCACCACCAGTATCGAAAAAATCGGATACGAACATTTTCAGTGAAACTTCAGCATAAACGCAGGTAGACCGACGATGGAATGGGAGATTATTGGTTCGCAAGGTCCAAACCACCAAGGAATCGGACAGATCATCTCAAACCGCTGGTGCACTATTTGCTTATCGTAGCCCGTATCTTTGATTATTACATCAAAGACTCTTGAACATGTTCGTTTGTTCAACTTTGTGTAAATCTATTTTAGATGACGATTTTACCCCTAAAATTTGAAATAAAAAAGGGTTAAATGTAAAAAAAATATCTTAAACTTATGGTCACGTAGATTTAGCTACCAGAAGTTTGAAAATGTCAAACAAAGTACTCTACGTTTTGGTCACTTGTCATTTACATGCTTTTATGAATTGATCACATGATATTATGTCTTATGAATTAGGCACAAATCATTTACATGACTTTATGAATAGAAAAGTGTCAAATGGTTGGCCTAAATTTTATCTAGTAAATGAATAATATTTTAAAATAGCTATGTGTGTGACCAATATTTTAAGTTATTTTTTTGTATTTAACCCCAAAAAAGTAATAGGGTAAAACAAAAAAAAAACTTTGTTTTTACCTCCTGTAGATTTCTTCTAGTTGGAAGTGCAAGGAAAAATAAAATTAAAGGAGATGAATATATTTTGGGCAAAAGTCATCTCAGTACCCTAACTATTGGGTTAACGTCAATTCATTTCCTTAACTATTTTTAGTGACACCTCAATACCCTAGAATGACATTTTCCGTCACTTTAGTACCCGCCGTCAACTTTCCATCCATTTTGGATGGAAAATGCTTGAAAAGTCCAAAATACCCCTCACAAACAGTCATATTTTTAAAATATGTCATTGGTTTCAAATTTTCTTTTTATTTATTTATTTTATAAAAAAACATTTCTTATTTTTATAAAAATTAAATTTCTTTAAAAATATTAATTTTATATTTTAAAAAAAACATATTTTATTTCAAAAAATCATATATTGTATAAAAAATCATATTTTATTTTTAAAAATCATATTTTATTTTAAAAAATCTGTTTTATTTAAACAAAAATCTGTTTTTATTTATATAAAATCTGTTTTATTTTTATATATCTGTTTAAAAAATCTGATTTTTTATTTTTCAAAAAATCAGTTTTTTTTAATTTAACTAAAATTTCATTATATTTGTTTGTTTATTTTCGGTCAACAACCCCAATTTTCCTGAAAGTTTTTGCTCCTTTCTCTCTCCCCCAATCTCTGTACCTTCAAGCTCCCCATCACCACCACCTCCAAGCTCCCCATCTTGTTTGGAGCTCGAAATTGCTTCTTCGCTGCTGGTGTATATCTGTTACAGGTTCCAATTTTTTCATCGCAGCTAAAGTGGGTCTGGAGGTTGAAGAAAGTAAGAGGGATAAAAGAAGGGAAACGAAGTTCTGAATCCTCCCCTGTACTTGCTATTTAGTTTTCGTGTCTGGATGGTGGAATGGGATCGGAGATGGTGACGGAGGAATCACCGGATGAACAGACGCCGCCGATTGGGTCGGATCTGAGAGACGAAGGTGAGAGGAGAGAGAGAGAGTAATTTTAGGTAAAAAATGAAAAAATAAAATTAAAAAGAAATATTATAAAATTAAAAAAACTGATTTTTTATTTATTTTTTAAAACAGATATAAAACTGATTTTATATAAATAGAAACAGATTTTTTAAAATAAAACAGATTTTTTAAAACAAAATATTATTTTTATAAATAAAATATGATTTTTTTAAATAAAACTAATTTTTTAAAAATAAATTTGATTTTTAAAAAAAATAAAACTGATTTTTTAAAAACAAAAACAGATTTTTGAAAATAAAATATGATTTTTATAAATAAAACTGATTTTTTTAAAATAAAACTGTTTTTTTAAATAAAACTGATTTTTGAAATAAAATATGTTTTTTTGAAATAAAAAATATATTTTTTGAAATATAAACTGATTTTATAAAATAAAAAATTAATATTTTAAAAGAAATTCTATTTTTTATAAAATAATAAATGTTTTTATAAAATAAATAAATAAAAATTTGAAACAAATGTCATATTTTGAAAATTTGACTGTTTGTGAGGGGTATTTTAGACTTTTCGTGCATTTTCCATCCAAAATGGATGGAAAGTTGACGGCGGGTACTAAAGTGACGGAAAATGCCATTCTAGGGTATTGAGGTGCCACTAAAAATAGTTAGGGTACTGAATTGACGCTAACCCAATAGTTAGGGTACTGGGATGACTTTTGCCCATATATTTTTTTTATCAGCGAAAACAAATTTAAATTTAGCCTCTTCAGAGGATGAAAAGGAGTACATGAAAGTGGTCTACCTACAGACCACTGAATAAACCAAGCGTTGACATGACAGTTTAGCCTCATGACAATCCCACGACGGGGAGAAACCTGAAACATGAAAGAGCATTCCCATACAAGGAACCTCGGCATCCCAACATGGGAGAAACAAGAGAGCAAAACAAACAAAAGAGGTCTAAATAACCAGATATTACAAACATGAAGCGCAAAAAGAAAAAGAGAAGGTCTAACACCCGAATTTTGCTACCTTTAAGCGCACAAAGAGGGTCTGAAACCCGGGTTTTCCAACCATTAAGCTCTCGAGAAACCAAACGAACCATTAGAAGTAAGAAGAGCAGCTCTAATATTTATATTTTTTTACGAAAGTTAGGGATTTATTAATGAGAATTAGACGTCAGTAACCCAGAAATGGGTTCTGGCAAAGATGAATAATCCCACACCATAGAAGCCCACTCTTGGGCATTTCGAGCTAGCTCATGAGCTACCCTGTTTGCAGTCATCTTAACATGGACTACAGTTACATCAACCAAACAAGAAAGAATATGCTTACAGTCCATAACAATAGCCCCCAATGGGGTAACCAGAACCGAATTGTTGTTAATGGCCAAAACTAAGCCCAAACAGTCCGATTCTATCACCCCATTGCCAAGATCTCTGACTACAAGCTCTTGCAACACCGCCTTCATCACCAATGCTTCCAATAATTTCGGGTCCTGAAGGCATCCAAACACGTTGCACTGCATAAAATAAGGGGAACCATCTTCCTTCCGGCAAATCCAACCTCCACCACCCCCGATACCGTGGAACACTGTTGCATCAGTATTAACTTTCCACTTACTGGGAGGTGGTTTCCTCCATTTCCCATTACCGACCACCAACCCACTTGTCCCCCGAACATCCACCACTTGCGCTTCCTTCCACCTTGTCAACAAGTGTTCAACCCCCTATAAATGGCCTCCACCGAGCGACTTTTTCCTTCCCAAACTCGTTGGTTACGAGCTCTCCAAAGACCCCAACACAATACTGAAACAAAATCAGCTCTACCTCCCCCACCCGATGTCCACCCAAACTCCAACCAATCACGAAAGCCAATAACACCGACTGGGGGGGGCAACAATCTACTCCACACCCCCTTCGCCACCGGACAGCCGACCATTACATGATCCATTGTTTCTACCTCTCCACATACCACACAATCCAAGCTAACATTAATCCTTCTGGTGACCAAATTATCATTTGTTGGCAGAAATCCCGACACCCCCCTCTACAGAAAGTGACAGATTTTAGGAGGTACCTTTAAACGCCACAGCTGCTTCCAAAACTCATCCCGTTCCAATGTACTCCATCTACCCTCCTGGACCCGCAGCTCCTGGTATGCCTCTGTGACACTATAAAGGCCACCCCTAGCTCCCTTCCAATACCAATCATTAACTCCCATACTAGAATTCAGTGGGATTCTCATAATGGCTTCAGCGTCCCAAGACTCAAAAATTTCACGAATCAACACCTCATTCCAAGCTCTCGTACCCGGCCTGAACAAGTCATCAACAGTCCAAAGCTCAATCCGGGGGGGGGGGGGGGGGGGGTTCGGCCTCCACTAAACCCGATTCGGTCAGCAGCCAAGGTACCTCTAGGATTCTCGTGTCACTCCCTGGCCCAATTCTCTTACGAATACCACCTCTCACAATCCCCTGAGCTTCCAAGACACTATTCCAAATCGGACTAGAATTTGGCCTCTTTGTTGCACCAATAAAATCTGACATAGGATAATACTTGGCCTTCACAATCCGTGTCACTAAACTTCTCGGGTTACACATTAGTCTCCACCCTTGTTTCCCCAATAAAATCAAATTAAAATCACGGAGAACCTTAAAACCCATTCCTTAGTTTTGAAGGGCAAAGTAATCATTTTAAAACAAATTTACCTAAAACGAAACAAAAAACCGTTCTCCGACCTAAAGCCCCTATCATCGCTCCCCAATCTTCAAGCCTCCACAATTGTTTGCTCATGGCATATGTAGTAGAAGAGGTCGCCCCCAATCTTCAAGCCTCCACAATTGTTTTCTCATAGTCATGGCACACATGTAGTAGAAGAGGTCGCCGTTAGATACTGATAGGAAGATCTACGGCAGAGGAGATGGACACAACGCGTTCTACAACTTTTCGTTATAATTCACTTGATTGATGTCCTAACTATGCAACTTTTTACACTTTACACGGTGTCATTCATTTTCCCTCCAACACGTAAAAACGGGAATTGGTCTCTTCCGTAGTAATCTCGATTCTCATTCCTCTCTTTTTCAGCCAATAGGAATGTGTGCCACGTGGCATTAGAAGATTTTTTAAAATATATATATTTACAAAATAGTTATGTATAATTTCATTTATTTTATTCAATAAATACTACTTAAACAATAAAATAAACTCATGAAAATAGTTCAAAAATTGATTCCAATTCCTTATACGTGCCCTAAGAGCACGCACAACGGGCCGGCCCTCGCCCCCGACCCGCGTGCGCACGGTCCGCAGGTCGCGGCCCGTCCCACTGTGGAACAGAATTTACGCGGTCCGGGCCTTAGTCCGCGCCCCTCGCCCCTTGCTCGCGTTGGTCCTCTCCCGTGGCGACACGTGGATTCCAAATCCGACCGTTGTCAAACAGTCGGTAATTAACGACTCTTTTTTTAATTAAAATTTAACAAATTAAAACCCTATAAATACCTCAACCCCAACCTCATTTTTTCCACACCATTCTTCAATTTTACTCTCCCATTCCCACATTCTCCTCTCTCATTTCAATTATTCTCGTGAAAAATGTCGGGCGACGCAGGGTCCCGTGCACAATCAGCTGGTGACGAAGTCGGATTCAGCCCCGAGGAACTGGCACAAAATTTGCAAGACATTCTATGGGACCCTCGTGACAACTCCGTTTTCACGCCATACTCGCAAGCGGGTTCGAGCTCAGGTAAGTGCAAACTAATTTTGTATTTATTGTAATTTTTTGTAGTTCATGTATTGTATTTAATTAATGTATTTATTGAATGTTTTTAATTATTTTACTGTATTTCTTTAATTCATTTATTGTATTTGTTTAGGGAAATTCCGTCCCCAACAATTCCAAATGGCGTCTGGGTTCCAGATGCCACAATTTGGAATGAACCCACAAGGGTTCCAGATTCCAAACTTTGGAATGAACCCACAAGGATTCCAGACGCCACCACAATACTACAACTATGCCGACCACCCACTACCCGACGTAATCGTCCACCGACCATCCTACACCAGGCAGAAAGGACCCACATGCTACACAAGATAACCGAAAAGTGGGAAGCAAGCATGGCATTCTACATGACTTTGTATAATACTGATACCTCCAACTTCACCGAAGAACATTTGGAAGAGCACAAGGCATTGAAGGCCCGAACGCGAAGAGTCTTGGATGCCCTTGAAGGTGAACTTAACGATCTTCGACGACAACAACCACCACCGGATGTTGACCCAACAGGGATGATTCTTGAGCATGTATTTTTTTGTGGGTTGTACTAAAAGGGGTTGAATAAAATTAAAAGTTAATTTTTATTCGTGTTAAATTTATTTATTATTTTTTATTGTCATTAATTATTTTTTTTCACAATTGTTTAAATTTTATACAATTTAAACGGTTTCTGAGAAAGAATTAAATAAAATAGCAAAATAACAACTCAGCATCCAGTTAGCACAAGGGCCTCACCCAGGACCTCTCATTGCAAAACACCCACTATTCTGAGGCCCTAGGACCTAACTTTTGTCCAATCAGCACAAGGGCCTCAGGGTCAGAGCCTCACCCAAGACCTTTCCATTGTACATGCTCCAACGTTATAGACCTCCAAAATTCAGGATTCCAATTCTTTCCATCGATTCCTTGAACACTTAAAAATCTGAATCCAAACTCTCGAAGGAACCCTAACATTATATGTGCTCTAACGGTTGGCCCACTATTTAAAGCCTCCAACCCTTGCCCATCAAAAAACCCTAGAAGCCATGCATGCAGTTCTCGTATGAGTTGTATATATATATAGGATAGCTATCAGGTACAAACTTGTATCTTTCGTCAGAACGTAGAACTTTCAATCTAGGCCATTGGATCGTAAAATTAAAGGCCCAGATTTAATGCATATCTTTTAATATCTTTTTAATTAATGCATATCTTGTAATTTATTTCGTAATCAATCACCCCTCACCCCCCTTGAATTTCGGTGGCCATCCGATTTGGATAATCAATGGTTCAGATTAGTTCTATGTTCTGACCCGAAATAAGGTTTGTACTCGATAGCCCCCTATATATATATATATATGCAGAAACAATGATCCTAATCTATATATGGATTTGTAGAGGGAAGGAAAGAGGAGAAGTCTCTTGTATGTTGTAAGAACCACTCCCGGTCAACAACAGTCAAACCTGCGAAAAACAAGAAAATTTAAATTTTTTAAGACAGACGCTAAACTTAACCTAATTTGACCCCGAGGGTCATACCGGACTAAAGATGACCCCGTTATCGACCAAAATGAGTTCCAGGGGACTCAGGGCAACTTTTTGATCAATTTGGGAAAAGTTGACTTTTCGCTGGAAAAGTCAACCGAGCGACGTTTTGGTCCATTCGATGACCGTTTTGGATCCAAAAAGCTTAGCCGTCGTCGCAGCGGTCTTAGTTGAGCCGTTTCCTTGTGGCCCACCAATTTTCGTAATTTCTTGGAAAAGTGCCCGTTCGGGGCCCGAAACGTCCGATTTTCGCGAAACTGATTGGAAAATATCAAGTAGATATTTTTTCAAAAGGTGTGGGACCCACCTTGACACTTGTCCTAATTGTGGTGGTGTTAGTTTTGGGGGGAAACTAGAGGGGGGACAAGGGTGGCCGGCCACACATGTGTAAAAAGAAAAAAAAAGGAAAAAGAGTTAGTTGTTTGAAATAGAAAGAGAGAAGAAGAGAGTTAGAGAGAGAAGGAGAAGGAGAAGAAGAGAGAAGGATAAAGCTAGGATTTTGGAAGTTCATCCAACCCTTGGATCGATTCAAAGCAAGAAGAAAACGTCTTCCCCTCGTCTTCCTCTACGGTTTGTACTAAACCGATCGTCGTTTCGTTTATTTTCAAAAGCTAGAGTTTCGTTAATATGATTGGGTTAGGGTTGTATTGAGGTTGGGGAGGTGTTGGAGGCATTCTAGAGGTGTTTGGAGGTGTAATGGCACGTTTTTCGGTGACCGGAGGCTCGAGAGGAGCTCCGGCCACGGTGGGTGGTGGCCGGCCGACCATGGGGTGTCTGGCCGGAGCTGGTACCAGCCACCACATGGTGGCAGAGCCTCCCCCCTTGAACCCTAGGGCACGGTCAAGTAGGTTGGGTGGGGCCCACGTGCTCGGTTTCTCGGGTTTTAATGTTCGGGTGGTTTAAAACGTTCTCCGGACCATTTATCCTTAACCGAATCGAAAATTGGAATTAAATTGGAAAAGTTGGGATTAACGGGTTTTAGAAACTTTAAACGTTAATAAATCGACTTAGAAGTCGGAATTCGATTCCGTCAAGTGCGTTGGGTTCCTTGAATTATTCTAAGACCGTAGAAACGAAAACGGGAATTTTTGGAGCCCCGGAAGGCAATTTATAAAAACTGGGCAGATTCGCCATGTCGGGCGAATCGGGCCTTTAAGGGTCCTTTATCGACCATGTCAAGTAATTGGGAAGTTTGGGAGTGATCGACTTTACCGGGGTTACGTTTGGGCGTTAAGTTAATTTATTTTCGGGTTTTTCGTAATAGTTTAAAAGTGCTTCAAAATTGTGTTATTTTAGATCGTGCTGCGGACCGAGGCAAAGGGAAGCTCGGCGAGTGACTGGGTTGACATCGAGTTTTAGTGGAGCGCTTTTGGAGTGTTATACGAGGTAGGGAAAAGTAGCCGGATCTCGGCCCTGATTAGGGAAAGTTAACAGTAGGATTGCATGTGACACCGGGGTGTCGTGGGTTGAGTAGATTTATTTAAATATTAGAAAAGCATGATACGGGATTGTAGCGTTTATGAGAAAAGCATGTGACACTTAGTAGTGTCGTAGGAACAGAGAACTTAGCGATATTAGATTTACTGGAGGCATATGACCATGCCCGGAGGTTGACTGTTTAATTTATGTCTTGGGTGGCCATGAGAGCCCGTATTTGATTGTTGGTGTCTTGGGTGGCCGTGAGTGCCCGTGCTTGATTGTTGATGTTTTGGGGTGGCCGTGAGTGCCCATGGGGTTGTTGAACCTGAGTCTTGATCGTTGGTGTGTCTTGAGTGGCCGCGAGTGCCCGTGGGGTTGTTGAACTCGAGTCTTGACTGTTGAGGTGTCTTGAGTGGCCCTGAGTGCCTTTTTGTTGAACTTGCTTGTGATTGTGATTGTGGTTGTGTTTGCCGAGGTTAGTGACTCGACTGTGTGTCGGGGAGGGGAGTGGATTTTGGCAGGTTACGAGCATTCTTTGGCTGGCCTGACCAAACTCGAGTCTCGACAGGTTCTGAGCATTATTTGGCTAGCCTGTTCCGTGTCCGGATCCCGAAAGGTTATGAGCATTCTTTGGCTAGCCTGATCCGTGACCGGGTCTCGGCAAGTTACGAGCATTCTTTGGCTGGCCTGATCCGTGTACGAGTCTCGGCAGGTTTTGAGCATTCTTTGGCTAGCCTGATCCGTGTTCGTTTCTTTGGGGGAAGGTCATAAATGATTGTGTCGGTCTTACTTTACGAGTTTGAGGTTGAGTCTGTTGTGGAAGGTAACGGGTCGTGGGTCATTTGAGTACTTGAGTTGGAGATTGTAGTCCCGGTCTTGGGTTTGTTTTTGGTGTTACTGGCTTTATCTACTAACTATACCATAGTCAGTCTGTTATCCGTGGAGGTGAGCGAACGCTCACCCCTAGCTGCTTTTCCTATAGGTACTGATCACCGGACGGACTAGGTTAGCTCTTGAAGCTTGTGGAGCTAGGAGCGGAGTCTGGTTTTTATTTTGTTGAGTCTAGTGACGAATATTGTACCTTGTCCTTGTTGGGACGTTTTGTATTGTAAATACTATTATTTTGATAACTAAATGGAAATATCAAAGTTTTTATTCAAAACAGGTTTCAAGTATTTTTATGTTTTCAAATGTTCGCGTCCCGAGTTCGGTTTACTGAAATTGTGGCGTGACAGCTTGGTATCAGAGCTCGAGGTTTCAAACCTCGGACTGTCCGTAAATTAGGTGGGAGAGTTGAGTCAGTGTAGACCCGTCATGTCTTGAGTCTTTTTTTTGTTTGTGCGTATGTTGCAGTATTTTGTTGCTGGCATACTGATTGTGTGTGATTGCGTGAACAGTTTTAAAACTGTCGCGGGTCGACTCAGGAGCGCTCCTGTAGTCGAACGTAACGGTGTTGATGTCAAGTCGGTACAACGTAGTTCGGGGACTCTTGGACCGGGTTATAACTATGTGATGTCAAGAAATGAGGTTTTAAGCGGAAAAGGTGAAAGTTTTAAAATTTGTTGACCCTGTTGGCGTGCTTTAAACTTGATTGGCCCTGTGGGCGTATGTTTGATTTTGGTTGGCCCGGTGGGCAAGGTTCAACTTTGGTTGGCCCGGTGAGCGGGGGTCGTTTGGTAGTGTTGTTATTGGCCGTGTTGGCTTATGATTGAGGTCGATTTTTAGTTGCCCTACTGTGTTATGTTTTGGGTGGTCGTTCGTCTGCGACGTACTAGTGGACGGGTCGTTATTAGCCGGTAAAGTTACGAATACCCTAGGGTAGATACAGCGGGTGTAAGTAGGGCGAAATCATCATCGCTACGAGATCGGAGTCACTGGTTTGACCCGGTAGGTGGAATGGTAGGACCTTGGTGCCGGCCCGGAACGGGTCACGGCAGGTGCTGCCTGCCGGCCCGGGACGGGGCACGGCAGGGGCTGCCTGCCGGCCCGGGACGGGGCATGGCAGGGGCTGCCTGCCGGACCGAAACGGGGCACGGCAAGTGCTGCCTGCCGGCCCGGAATGGGGTCCGGCAAGGGCAGGACGCCGGCCGGTAGGACGCCCGGCAGGGCTCGGTTGCCGGCCCGGTATGGGACACGGCCCGTGTCGTGTGCCGGCCTGATCTAGTGAGTCGTTTTCGTTCTGTCTGTTGTTGTGTTTCGTGGTGCGGTTAGGTTTATCCCCGCGTGGGTTGGCGCACGTTGGTGCGGTCTCTTTGAGGTTTCGGTTACTAATGCTAATATTTAAAGTATTATAGCGTGAACGATGGGACGTATTAGTGATAAGCACGCTAGTGTAAGCGTAGACCGGGTGAACGTTAGTGTTTTTGAAATGTTGTCTTTATTTGAGTTCGCAAACTGAACGTTTGCGTGTATCCGTGCAGAGGATACTGACTATGGCTCGCGGTAGACGCGGATGAGCAGCGGGAACACGGGGTCGGGCACCCACGCGAGGCCGACGGGGATGGTCAGCGGGGGCACCAGGGAGGGTGCCAACCGTTGAGCCCGCCGAGTACGCGGAGGCGCAGGGCACTCCTGTCGGAGAAGACAGGAGAAGCGACGCGGGGCCGTCTACAGGCACCCCCAGTGTTACGCCAGTCGCGGACCCTCCGGTTATGACTGCCCTGGATGAGCTGACCAGGACAGTTCAGAGTTTGGTGGCAGTCATCGCCACCAAGAGTCGGCTTCACCAGCACCAGAGGCAGCCGCGGTCCCGATGAGGGCCGTTCAGACAGAGGATCATACCTCCCGAGCAGTACTAGATTTCCTGAAGCTTGGGATACCTACTTTTGTCGGGGAGTCGAACCCCGACCTAGCCGAGAGGTGGCTAGAGCAGGTCACGCGAGACCTGGATACATCGGGTGTCGAGGATGGCCGTCGTAGGGTGTCCTTCGCGGCCCATCAGCTGAGAGACAGCGCCTACCACTGGTGGGGGCGTGTGAAGGACACGGTCGGATACGACTACAGCATCTTCCAGGATATGTTTCTAGCACAGTACTTTCCCGAGTTGGCTCGGCTGGAGCGACATCGGCAGTTCCTAGATCTGGATCAGGGAGGATTGACAGTGGCGGAATACGAAGCCAGATTCACGGCCTTGACCAGATTCGCGCCAGAGATGGTGACTACTGAGCAGAACCGTTGCCTGCGGTTCCAGGGAGGACTGAGACCGGCGATTCGGGACAAGGTCCTCGCCCTGATACTACGAAGTATACAGATCTCGTGGACACCGCAGCGACGGTGGAGCAGGGGATCCGGGATACGATCAGGACCCGCGAGGTTCCACATCGGCCGACCAGCTTTACAGGGTCGTCAGACTCACGAGAATCGCGGAGGCAGAGGACCACGGGGTTCTTCCGACCACCGCCTCATCAGGGTGGATCGAGACATCATGGGTCGGTAGCATCAATAGGGCCAGTCGCCTCAGAGAGGGGGACGACATGCTATCTCTGCGGGGAGACATGCCACTTGCAGCGAGGGTGCAGAGCGAGAGGAGGACACACGGCACCACCATCGACTAGTCGGACAGGCCAGAGGTCGGGGTCGAGAGCCGACGAGGCCAGCTGTTTCCGGTGCGGCCGGATGGTACACACTATGACATGGTGCCGCGAGCAGTTGGGAGAGACATCAGCGCAGTGACCGCAGCAGTCGCGGACAGTACATTCGCCCAGGGGTCGCCCTCAACAGAGTCAGCAGCCGAGGCCGTCACGGCCGTCTACGAGCGCACCGATTCCGAGACAGCAGCAGAGTCACGGGTATTCAGCAGCCAGTGCGCCGGGTCAGAGGCAGCAGGCCTCGCAAGGGAGAGTATATGCAGTCACCGACTGCAGAGCCCCAGGACCTAGCACATACCGCGAGACCATCTAGGGTACGTGTTTATTGTATCATTTGTGGGCTTTATTCTTGTTTGATACCGGGGCGTCATATTCTTTTATTTCGTCGAGTTGTGCCGAGATGTTGGGGTTGAGCTTAGAGCCGTTGAGTCCACCCCTATGCCTGTACACCCCAGTTGGGGTGGTTCATCGTTGACTAGAGTATGTCGTGCCTGCGAGATTAGAGTCGCAGACTGTCCTTGCCCTGGTGATCTTCTCGTGCTGGGAATGACGACCTTTGATGTGATCTTGGGTATGGATTGGTTGTCGAGGTACCGAGCCAATATCGATTGCTACAGACGACGAGTGACAGTGTCAGTGGGTGGTACGAAGGTGACGTGTGTTCTGGGTAGTAAGAGCGGGGTCCTCCTGTCGGCGTTGTCCGCAGAAGAGGAAGTATCGGCTGTGCAGAGCCGAGAGTTGCCGCGAGTGGTATGCGAGTTCCTCGATGTCTTTCCTGAGGAGTTGAGCGGGTTGCCACCGGTTCGTGAGGTGGAGTTCGGGATTGACCTGGTGTCGGGAACGGCAGCGATATCGATGGCGCCTTACAGGTTTGCGCCGGCAGAGTTGACTGAGCTGAAGCGTCAGCTAGAGGAGCTTCAGCAAAAGGGGTATATCCGTCCGAGTGCATCGTCGTGGGGAGCACCAGCACTCTTCGTGAAGAAGAAGAGTGGAGAGCTACGGATGTGTATAGATTACCGGAAGCTGAACCGGGTTACGGTGAAGAACCGATACCCGATGCCGAGGATCGATGACTTGTTCGACCAGTTGAGAGGGGTGACCTACTTCTCGAAGATCGATCTGCGATCCGGTTATTATCAGTTGCGAGTCCGTGAGGGGGACGTCGCAAAGACTGCATTCCGGACACGCTATGGGCACTACGAGTTCTTAGTGATGCCATTCGGACTGACGAACGCACCTGCAGCGTTCATGGACCTGATGAACAGCATCTTCCGGCCGTACGTAGATCAGTTTGTGGTGGTGTTCGTGGATGACATCCTGATTTATTCGCCGAACGAGGCAGCGCATAAGTCACATCTGAGGGCTGTTCTGACACTATTGCGCGAGCATCAACTATATGCCAACCGGGAGAAGTGCGAGTTTTGGCTCGCTGAGGTGAAATTCCTCGGTCACATCGTGTCCCGCGATGGTATCCTGGTCGATCCGTCGAAGATCGACGCGGTCTCGAAGTGGGCACGGCCCACGAGTGTCTTCGAGATCCGCAGCTTTCTGGGGTTGGCAGGCTACTATCGGCGATTTGTCCAGGATTTTGCACGACTAGCCGCACCGATGACTCTGTTGACTCGCAAAGGAGTCGAGTTTGTGTGGACAGAGGACTGTGAGCGTGCATTCGCGGAGTTGAAGACTCGACTGACTACAGCTCCAGTGTTAGTGGTGCCCGAGCGAGGGATCGGTTATGATGTCTACTGTGATGCGTCCGGAGAGGGACTGGGCTGCGTGCTGATGCAGTTGGGCAAAGTTGTGCCTTATGGCTCCAGGCAGCTGAAGACGCACGAGCGCAACTATCCTACCCACGACTTGGAGCTAGCAGCAGTTGTGTTTGGACTAAAGAGCTGGCGATATTATCTGTTTGGCGAGGGATTTCAGGTGTTCTCGGATCACAAGAGCCTCAAGTACATATTTTCCCAGCGAGACCTGAACATGCGTCAGCGACGGTGGATGGAGCTACTCGAGGAGTACGACTTCGAGCTACACTACCATCTGGGCAAGGCGAACGTGGTCGCCGACGCCTTGAGTAGGAAGTCGGCTCCGAGCCTCGCCAGCATATCTGTCCGAGAGTGGGACATGATGGGGGAGCTGAGCACGTTCGGGCTTGAGCTATAGGAGGTTTTGGGTGACATGGCCATGTGCTCTTTAGTGGCTCAGCCCTCACTACTGGCCCAAGTGTTGGAGGCGCAGACGGAGGACGTTGAGTACGCACAGATCCGAGAGAGGGTCGTCAACGGCGACGAGGTAGTAGGTTGGGAGATCAGTACAGATTGGGGACTATAGTACCGAGGAGGGTTGTTCGTGCCGGTTAACTGTAGAAACGACGTGTTGCGAGAGGCACATCACTCGCGTCTTACGGTGCACCCGGGGGGCACCAAGATGTACCGTGACCTCAGACGACATTTCTGGTGGCGCGGGATGCGGAGAGAAGTAGCAGAGTTTGTGTCGAGATGCCTCGTCTGTCAGCAGGTGAAGGCCGAGCATCAGCGTCCAGCGGGAATGTTACAGCCACTACCGATTGCTCAGTGGAAGTGAGAACACATTACGATGGACTTCGTGTGTGGACTACCGAGATCGCCGAAGGGGAACGACGTCGTGTGGGTAGTAGTCGACCGGTTGACCAAGTCGGCCCACTTCCTGGCTATGAGGATGACTGACCCGGTCGACAAGTTGAGCAGCTTGTATGTTCAGGAGATAGTGCGTCTCCACGGGGTCCCGGTGTCGATAGTGTCTGACAGGGATCACCGCTTCACGTCCAGGTTTTGGCCGAGTCTGCAGAAGGCATTGGGGACCGAGGTGCTACTCAGTACAACGCATCATCCCCAGACAGACGGTCAGTCCGAGCGCACTATCCAGATCTTGGAGGACATGCTGCGAGCATGTGTGCTGGATTTCAGGGGATCTTGGGAGACCCACCTGCCTTTGGACGAGTTCGCCTACAACAACAGCTTCCAGGCCAGTATCGGGATGGCACCGTTTGAAGCGTTGTATGGGAGGCCGTGTCGGTCACCAGTGTGTTGGGCAGAGGTGGGGGACAAAAGTCTGCTGGGGCCAGATCTTATCAGAGAGACGGCGGAGAAGGTCGCACTAATACGCGATCGGTTGAGGACCGCGCAGAGACGGCAGAAGAGTTATGCCGACAAACGACGTCGACCTCTTGAGTTTGCAGTCGGGGATCACGTATTCCTGAAGGTGAGCCCGAGGAAGGGGCTGGTGCGGTTCAGATGCAGCGGGGGAAAGTTGGCTCCGAGGTACATTG
The DNA here is from genome assembly GCA_963921825.1 of Erodium maritimum. Taxonomy (NCBI): domain Eukaryota; kingdom Viridiplantae; phylum Streptophyta; class Magnoliopsida; order Geraniales; family Geraniaceae; genus Erodium; species Erodium maritimum. The sequence goes on from OY997590.1 coordinate 24,642,770, forward strand.
GCCCGTTCGAGATCTTGGGCAGAGTGGGAGCAGTGGCTTATCGTCTGGAGTTGCCACCGCAGCTTGGGAGAGTCCATAACGTCTTCCACGTATCCCAGTTGCGGCAGTACAACGCAGACCCCTCCCACGTCATTGAGTGGTCCGATATCGAGGTGGCTGACGATGTCTCCTATGAGGAGTAGCCGGTTCGGATCATGGACACACGGGAGCAGGTCCTACGGAGAGGCAAGATTATCCGCTTGGTCCGAGTGCAGTGGAAACATCACAGGGCTGAGTCGACGTGGGAACGCGAGGACGAGGTTCGCGCGAAGTATCCCGGCCTGTTCGACTCCAGAGGTACGTCTGTTTTAAATTTCTTGGACAAAATTCCTTTAAGGGGGGTATATTGTAAGAACCACTCCCGGTCAACAACAGTCAAACCTGCGAAAAACAGGAAAATTTAAAAAATTTAAGACAGACGCTAAACTCAACCTAATTTGACCCCGAGGGTCATACCGGACTAAAGATGACCCCGTTATCGACCAAAATGAGTTCCAGGGGACTCAGGGCAACTTTCTGATCAATTTGGGAAATGTTGACTTTTCGTTGGAAAAGTCAACCGAGCGACGTTTTGGTCCATTCGAGGACCGTTTTGGATCCAAAAAGCTTAGCCGTCGTCTCAGCGGTCTTAGTTGAGCCGTTTCCTTGTGGCTCGCCAAGTTTCGTAATTTCTTGGAAAAAGTGCCCGTTCGGGGCCCGAAACGTCCGATTTTCGCGAAACTGATTGGAAAATATCAAGTAGATATTTTTTCAAAAGGTGTGGGACCCACCTTGACACTTGTCCTAATTGTGGTGGTGTTAGTTTTGGGGGGAAACTAGAGGGGGGACAAGGGTGGCCGGCCACACATGTGTAAAAAGAAAAAAAAGGAAAAAGAGTTAGTTGTTTGAAATAGAAAGAGAGAAGAAGAGAGTTAGAGAGAGAAGGAGAAGGAGAAGAAGAGAGAAGGATAAAGCTAGGGTTTTGGAAGTTCATCCAACCCTTGGATCGATTCAAAGCAAGAAGAAAACGTCTTCCCCTCGTCTTCCTCTACGGTTTGTACTAAACCGATCATCGTTTCGTTTATTTTCAAAAGCTAGGGTTTCGTTAATATGATTGGGTTAGGGTTGTATTGAGGTTGGGGAGGTGTTGGAGGCATTCTAGAGGTGTTTGGAGGTGTAATGACACGTTTTCCGGTGACCGGAGGCTCGGGAGGAGCTCCGGCCACCGTGGGTGGTGGCCGGCCGGCCATGGGGTGGCTGGCCGAGCCCTGCGCCCCCCCCCCCCTTGAACCCTAGGGCACGGTAAAGTAGGTTGGGTGGGGCCCACGTGCTCGGTTGCTCGGGTTTTAATGTTCGGGTGGTTTAAAACGTTCCTCGGACCATTTATCCTTAACCGAATCGAAAATTGGAATTAAATTGGAAAAGTTGGGATTAACGGGTTTTAGAAACTTTAAACGTTAATAAATTGACTTAGAAGTCGGAATTCGATTCCGTCAAGTGCGTTGGGTTCCTTGAATTATTCTAAGACCGTAGAAACAAAAACGAGAATTTTTGGAGCCCCGGAAGGCAATTTATAAAAACCGGGCAGATTCGCCATGTCGGGCGAATCGGGCCTTTAAGGGTCCTTTATCGACCATGTCGAGTAATTGGGAAGTTTGGGAGTGATCGACTTTACCGGGGAAGTTTTTCACCTTAGTCACAGATCCTATTCATCAGCTAAGTTTTCACCTTAGCCATAGATCCAATCCGTCAGCCAAGTTTTCATCTTAGCCAGGATCTTATCCGTCAGCCAAGTGTTTCACCTTAGACACGGATCCAATCCGTCAGCCTAGTGTTTCACCTTAGCCACGGATCCAATCCGTCAAGTGTTTAACCTTAGCCACGGATTGGATCTGTGGGGAAAGAATAAACATCGTTTTTTTTGGCCAACGGATCGTATCCATCAACCAAGTTACTGTGGAACCAAAAAAAAGGTTTCAAAAATCTTGCACCCAAAAATCCTATACTTCTTATCAAACCCAAAAAATTGGGTACAAACCTGAAAAGTGCATACACATATATTGTTCAATACAGACATCCAACACAATAGATAGTTCCAACACAATATCTAAATAAGTAGTTCTAGGAAAGTTCAACACATTGTCACAATGTTTTATCAGTTAATGTCACGCCCCAAATCCGGTATAACCGAACCCGGGACGTGGACGGAAGAACAAGGACAAAGAAACTTAAAATAACTAAAAAATTAAGACATCATTTAAAATCCACGATTCATGTATTAAATAAAACCAATAAAAGTGTCCTCTGAGGTTTACACTCAAGTTCGAATAAAACAAATCTAGAACATGGTGTGTACGTCACTAGACAACCCAGAACCCGGACTCTCGCTCCCTAGCTCTTCATGCTTCGAGACGTCCTCCTAATCAGACTCATGATCCGTACCTGTAGGAAAAGCAGCAGGGGGTGAGCATTTTGCTCACCGCCACGGATACCCGACTGACCACGGCATACGAGTAAAAATACCAGGAGAACCAACATAAATTCAGGGAAAATGGTTATAGCTCACACGTGACACCAAACCGCCGCAAGGCTAACTGTCAAACACACCAAACACATCTACCATTCTTTTAACGCAAGGAAAGCAAACAACGGAAATTACATCCTCAACAAATCAAGTTGCAACGCACACAACATCACGCAAATATCTACCCACACACATCACAATTTCCGGTAGAAAATCGGCTGGGCCTGGAATCTCCCCGCAATACTTTTTCCGACCGCCAATCGAAAAGGCGAGCCGACCTCTTCGCGGAACAAATCGCAACACTTTACCGATTGCTAGTCGGAAGGTGGGCCCACCTCATCGCGGAACCGTGGCACCCTTCGTCGATGGCGAATCGACAGGCAGGATCAATTTCCGATGTCCGAGCGTTCTAACTCCGCATTAAAGTTTCCAACCACAATTTCCGAATTCTCACGAATTACAAACCCTAATTCCGTATTTCTCAATACAAGACGGTAATCTACAAAAGAAAAATAACCTATCTTTTGTTACCGATAAAAGATTGACAAATTCACCTTATGTCGTCTTCTTAATTTTTGTTGCACAAAAATACTAAGACCAACATCAAGAGAATACCTTTAGCTGCTACTCAATCTTGAAACAGGCTTGTTCTTTTGTCTTGAAACCCTAGCACACAAAAGCCATATTTTTTGCTTCCAATTAAGAATAAATGATCATTAATGTCTACCCATATTCACTAATGATCAATCTCCTTCTAAATGCTTGAACGCAACCACTTCTCAAGAATAATAAAGTACTTTGTTTCCTCTTTCAATAGGTTGCAGTAATTAAGAAGAAGAAACCCTCTCAAGAGCTTACTATTACAATTTTTGACAGCTACAGCTCATCCACCAAGGAACACTGAAATTCCTTTGAACTTTGTATTCAACTCCTCCTTTTTTCTCTGTCCAAGACGTAACACCACACAGTGAAAAAAAACCAAGACCAGCTCGTTGTGTTGGGAGCTTCACCGCCTTCCCAATGTCGGATTGAAGTCTGCCTTTTTGTTGTTTTCTTGATATGAACTGGATGAGGGGGGGAGCTCTTCCTCTAGAGTCAATGTCTTGACAAAAGTAGGGGATGAATCCTCGCACTCCGTCACTTGTGACTGCGACATCTTCTCTCGATACTCATCCACAACTACTTTGGCATGTGCCTGAGATACATAACATTAAATTTTAGGGTTAAATGTTGAAACTTACCCTTATGTATTGGTCACGAACACTATGTTACCCTCATTTTCAAAATCACATTTGCGGTACTTTATCTATTGGTCACACAATTCTGTTAGGAAAAATAGACGATAAAATGCCGTTTTTCCATTCCGTTAGTCATATGACCTCAAGTGTCATATAATGGATGGTAAAATGTCATTTTTTTCCCTTAATTATTTGACTTTTATACATTTTATAAGGAACATTATCATTGCACCCTCGTTGTTGTTCCTTATAAAATATATAGAGGTCAAATACTTAAGGGGAAAACGTCATTTTACCATCCATTATATGACACTTGAGGTCATATGACTAACGGAATGGAAAAACGACATTTTATCGTCCATTTTTTCTAACGGAATCGCGTGACCAATAGATAAGGTACTGCAAATGTTATTTTGAAAAGGAGGGTAGCATAGTGTTCGTGACCAATACATAAAAGTAAGTTTCAACATGTAACCCTAAATTTTAATCAGACTCCATGATACATGATAAAAAAACCCACAATTGTATTAAACTTATAGTATTTTGGATTCATAAGTAACACTTGTTTTTGCTTGTTGTTTATGATTTTTCGATTTATTATTCATTATAAAACTTAGTGCTCGTAATTACAAGTGTCTATAGTAAAATTTCAGGTTTAAAGTTTGTATTTATATGCTTATGACAAAAAAATGTAACATAGTGTTTTAGAAACTGTAATGATGTTTCACAATAGCTATAATAATGATCGGAAAAAACTGTAACATATAGTAACATAAACTATAATAGTGCTCGACAAAAACTATAACAACGCTTGATAAAAAAATTTAATAATGTTTTATAGAAACTGTAATGATGTTTCACAACAACTATAGATAAAAAAAAATTAATAATGTTTTATAGAAACTGTAATATAGTGTTCTAGAAATTGTAATGATGTTTCACAATAACTATAATAATAATCGGCAAAATTGTAACATAGAGTAATAGAAACTGTAATAGTGCTTGACAAAACTATAACAACGCTTGATAAAATATATAATGATGTTTGATAAAAAAATCTAATAATGTTTGATTGAACTTCCCGATAAAATTTATGAATGTTTCATAATATAATTAAGGGAAACCCCTTAATCCTAACTGTGTTGAAAATGTGTTTTTCACGTCCTAACTGAGCGTCACCTTTTGTTACATGTCCTATACCAAAGGTGATTCTTTTTTACAAAACATGAAAAATGACACCAAAAAAGTAGTATAACGTTCGCATTCGATGGTTTTTCCTCTTAATTTTTGTATAATTTGCGTTTATTAGTGCACTACAAGAGGTAGGTGGTATAAATTTACCAAAAAAACACTTTTTTGGTGTCATTTTTCATGTTTTGTAAAAAAAAAAAACACCTTTTGTATAGGACATGTGACAAAAGGTGACCTTTGGTATAAGACATGTAACAAAAGGTGACGCTTAGTTAGGACGTGAAAAACACATTTCCAACACAGTTAGGATCCGACATTATCCCTATGATTAAGGATGGTGCAGATTTAATGTTGGAATGATTACATTAGTTGATTTTTTGCAATAATATTGATTATCTTATTTTCTCAATGTGCACAGGGGCGTGGAAGTGTTGGTGAAATATGTGAAAAGACCAAGCAATTGATGTTTGATTTGGAAATTCTACGTTTTGTATTGTATAGTTTTGTAGCTTATATTTTTGCGATCAAAATTATGTAACAATAGGTTTAAAATTATGGAACTTTAATTTAAAAATTCTGTAACAAAAATAATCATAAAAATTATGTTATGAAACATTATTACAGTTTTGAAACATCAATTATGAAATTCTGTAACATAGTGTATATAATTCTATAACATAAGGTATAAAATTCTGTAACAAATCGAATAGTAAAAAAAATCATATTTTCGATCAATAAAAAAGTATTTATTGAAAAATATCAGATTTTTACTCCGTAAAAAAAATCAGAGTTACCCTTTCGACGTAAAATGTCTCGACTAGATTTTAAATTTTCTACATTTACATTTGTGCCATTAATGAGTGTTTTAATCTCATCCTTCCATCTAATCTAATCTCATGATTAATATTTGGGTAAACTTCATCCCACTACCCTAAAAAAACTTAAATTCCAACCCACTACCCTAACCAAACTTTGTTGCACCTCACTACCCTAACGAAACTTTTAGTTGCACTTTCATACCCGTCGTTAACTTGACATCCATTTTTGGATGGAAAATGGTAAAAAGTCCAAAATACCCCTCACTAACACTCAAATTTTCAACAGCATGCCATTGGTTTTCAAAAATTCTTTTTATTTATTTTTTTATTTTATATAAATCAGTTTTTATTAATAAAAATTATTATTTTATTTTACAAAAATTAATTAAAAAAAATATTATTTAAAAAATCATTTTTTATTTTTAAAAATATGCTTTTTAAAAAAAATAGTTTTTATTGAAAAAATCATTTTTATTTTTAAAAATCATTTTGTTTTATGAAATCAGATTTTCTTATAAAAATCAATTTTATTTTTTAAAAGTTATATCTTATTTTATATAAACAATTTACTTAATTAATTAAAAAAAATATGCATCAGTGATGATTGATTGTTATTCAAACAAATTCATACAGATTCAATAGAGATGCTCATGTGCATTCAGATTCAAACAGTAACCACCAGTAACCAATATTTTTTTTTCTTCAATCAAATCCATATTACATACAGATTGTGAATGGAACGAGCAACATTTTGCATCAGCCAAAAACATAAAAACAAACATCCTAAACCTAATATCTAAAAACAATCAAAACCACCACTGTTCGTCCCCAAAACCTCTTCCAAAATCAACGTCCCTCTTCTCTCATCTCTGGGCTCCATATCAGTTCGAATTAAAACTTTCTCAGAAATTGAAACCATCACACCTAAGATTTTGTATCTAGATTTCAGCCAAGAGCATTGATGGGAAAATCAGAAGAAAAAAAATGGGTAGGGGTGAACGGAGAGGGCCAATGGCCTCAGGATCCGTGCATCGGCGTGGGGTGAGGGAGGTTGACTGCGGATCTGAACCTCCGACCTGCCTGAGGGCCAGATCTGGCCGGAGGAGGGAGGTGGACGGAAAGTTTGTGGATTCGGCCGGCTAGTGAGCGTGGAAGGGTAGATCCGGACGGAGAAGAAGTGTTGACGCCGGCTGTGGAGGAAGAAACTCTGTCTCTGATTATGAGCTCGTGACCTCGTTGGTGGAGAGTGGCAGTGGAGGTGGTGTTGTTGTGAGAAGTGAGAAGAGGGTCTGAGAAGTAACGGTGGAGTTGGGTTGTGAGAAATGAGTAAAAAGGAATAAGAATAAAATGGAGTAAGTAGAAGTTAGGGTTTTAAGATAAAAGGGTAATATGGTCATTTTTTGAAAAAGTTGGGTCATGTGCCAAGCACATGACCATTTTCCATCCAAAATGGATGGAAAGTTAACGGTAGGTATTAAATTGACACTAAAAGTTTCGTTAGGGTAGTGAGATGAAACTAAGTTTCGTTAGGGTAGTGGGTTGGAATTTAAGCTTTTTTAGGGTAGTGGGATGAAGTTTACCCTTAATATTTATTTGCATTTTACAGTATAAGAGTCATTTACAATAGATTGTACCCCTATATATATAGGGGGCTTTCGGGTACAAACCTTATTTCGGGTTAGAACGTAGAACTAATCTGGGCCATTGATTACTCATATCGGATGGCCACCGAAATTCAGGGGGGTGGTGATTGATTACGAATCAATTATAAGATATGCATTAATTAAAAAGATATTAAAAGATATGCATTAAATCTAGGTCATTAATTCTACGATCCAAGGGCTCAGATTGAAAGTTCTACGTTCTGATGAAAGATATAATTTTGCACCTGATAGTAATCTTATATATATATATAAATATAATCGGAGTCCTCTCGTAATTGTTGTACCTATGATCTCCGCACTCGTCTTCACTATCCTCGTCGTTATCCTCGATATCGATTAAATTTTCCTATTTGATGAAGTCTTCAAATCTTCACATTTCAGTGGAGGTGACTTGAGTCCCATGCTTCTCCTCAGGATTGAGGATTGAGTTAAAATCTCCTCCAACAATAATTGGACATGTAGCAGCCAAGATCTCCGGTTCCAATGAACTTCACTTGCTTTATTAATGCATTTTATTCTCTCATTGAAAAAAATAATCATTTCCCTAGAGTGTAATCAATATCATTCCATGTGATAGGTATATAAAGTCAACTATACTATTGTCTTGTTTAATCATGAAATCTTTCTCCGGCGATGGTCGTGCGCTCCGGCTACAGCTGTCGTTGATGGTGATCCTCCCTTGCTTTCCCCTCCCTTCCTTCTTTCCCTCTTCTCTGTTTTTGGCCGCTCTCCTTCGCGTTCTCTAGCCTCCTCCTGTTGTTGTTGTTCTAGCCGGTGTCTAGTAGTTGCTTGGTGACAGTTCTTTCGCTGGAGGAATAGAGACCTACTAAAACCTTGTCCCGTGTGGACTTGCTCTTTCTGGTTCACTCGGGTCGGCGGTGGTTGCTTGTCGGCAGATCTAGCCTGAAGGTGATTGTGAGGAGTAGTGGCACTGGTCGATGTCTCCTTCGAACCAGATTTGGTGGTCGGTGCTACTCACTCTGTCATGGTTGAACTCCCGATGCAGTCAAGACCAGTTTCGTCCTTAGCAGCCGTCTCGCCTCGCCGGTTTTTGGTAGGGGTTAGCCAGAGCTCATGCTTGGGTCTATTCGAGATCTGTTGAGGTGTTTTCATGGTCGCCGCAATTTGATGGTCTGTTGTTGCTCTTTCAGGTCCCTTTCTGTTCCAGGGAAGTCAGTCATGAGACTTCAGGGGTTCAATAATTTGGAGTGGAACGAGGCGTATGGTCATGTGTGTGTTGGCCACTGTTCTCGAAGTAGGGTTCTGGGTTCGTGTGATGACCGTTTGGGCTCGGGGTGCAATCTTTATGTCGCTCGTCTTTGTCCGATACTAGTGAGTCCGACTCTTCATCTTCTGTTTTCCCTGGATATGGTATTTCGTAGGGCCTTTGGTAATTTTTCCTGTTTTGAAGAGTTTTGGAGTTCGGATTCTGTTAGGCTGGATAGTGGCGGGCGATGGGCCGTTGCGTTGGCTCCTATTCCCCATCCTTCCCGTCGTCTCCGTTTGTTGGTGTTGGCCATGGGACGACGGAATTCTATGCCAAGTCTCGGCTTATAGGGTGTAGGTGCCGGAATTTGGCGTATCAGTGTGTTCAGGTGGTTCGACAAGCAGTCCGAATGGTGTGATCCCGAGGTTGGCGACGCGTGGACAGTTTGAGGTCTTGAGGGTTGCCGTGTCGTTTTGTTTGGGCTACGTGTTTTGTTTAGGCCCTTGTTTTGTTTTGGTTCTGCTTGTGTGCCTCGTTGCTCTTCTGAACCTGTTTTGATCTTGGGACGATGCCTTTATGAGGTTGATCTATTGCCTTGTTTTCCTGACTCAGGAAAGCAAAGGTTTAATAAACTTTCGCTTATCAATTTTTTTTTTGATAATGTCTTTTCTTATTGTAATAATTTTGGAAGAATTTTTCGTTCTCTTGACTTATATTTTAATCAAGTTAGTCTTGATTTATTACACAACCTTTACAGTTTATAATGTATATTAGTACTCTCAAGTTTTAATACCAGGAAACCATATATATAATGTATCCTCATGTTTATAATATAAACCATGTTTATAATGTTTATAATTCACGTGAATATTCATGGGGACATAATGAGTGTTAAATTCTTTTTCCAGTTATTTACGTCATTCTTTCACAGATTATTTTTAGTAGAATTTTCCTACTGAAATAGATAAATTGTTTTTCATTTTTCAAACAAAAATTATAGTACATGTATAAATATCCACATTCCTTTTCTTTGGTTAATTCCATTCTTTTGTTTGGTCCTTCTTTAATTTCGACCATTAGTAGATTCAACTTGTATGTTTTTTTTTACGTTAATGATAGACTTTTCATTTTTAAATAAATATTCATGAAGTTATTATTAGGGTGTTCAACAATCAGGAAAAATTGTCTTCTCTCGGATAATGTTTGTTTACTTTTTATGATTTTTTTAGGGTTAATTGCGCTCACCTACCCCGTACTATATACGTTTAACGGATATATACCCCAAAGTTATTTCGTAATGAATGCATACCCCGAACTAACAGTTTGTAACAATATCCTCCCTTCCATCCATTTTTTCATCCATTTTTAGTGTTAGATTTAGGTTTGGAAAGAGATTTAGGATTGGATTTTGGGTTGAAGTTGGTTTTAGGATTGTAACACTACGGCTAGTTTCGGAATTTCTGAAAAAATGAATAGTAAATAGACGGAAAAATGGATGGAATGGGGTATGTTGTTACAACTGTTAGTTCGGGGTATGTATACGTTATTTGGGGTAGGTATCCGTTAAACGTGTATAGTTCGAGGTAGGTGAATGTAATTAACCCTTTTTTTAATAGGGTTATTTACGATAAGGTACCCTAATGTTTCGTCCATGAACGATAAGGTACCCTAATGAATTTTGTGTACGATAAGGTACCCTAATGATTCGTCCACGAACGATTTGGTTTAAAATTGGCATATTCCGTTAAAAACTAACGGAATATTCCTCTAAATTAGACATTTGCAGTTAAGTGGGGTGTGAAATGACGATTTTACCCTTTCTTATTTTAAGCTTATAAATTTGATAGACAAAATTACCATTATACCCTTAATTATATAATACAATTAAAAATATAATAAATAAATATAATTTTTTTAAATTTAAAAATTAAATTATTTAAAATAAAAAAAATTAAAAATATTAAGAAATACAAAAAATTAAAAAAAATCATTTTTATTTTTAAAAAATTAATTTTATTAAAAAAAAATAGAAGCAGAGCTTCCTCTTCTCCGGCCACCCCACCGGCGTTGTCTCCGGCCACCCCACCTGCGCCGCCTCCTCCTCCCTCTTCCAGCTCCTCCTCCTCACCCGATCGAATCGCAGAGCTGAAGGAGGTGGGGTGTCCGGAGACGACGCCGGTGGGGTGGCCGGAGAAGACGAAGCTCTGCTTCTATTTTTTTATTCAGATCTGGTGTAAGGGGGAGGAGCTGGAAGAGGGACGAGGAGGCGGCGCAGGTGGGGTGGCCGGGGACGACGACGACGAAGGAGGTGGGGTGGCCGGAGACGACGCCGGTGGGGTGGCCGGAGAAGACGAAGCTGCTCTGCGATTTTTTTTATTTAATAAAATTAATTTTTGAAAAAAATAAAAATGATTTTTTATATATAAAACTGTTTTTAATAATAAAAAATTATTTATATATAAAAAAACTAATTATTAAAAAAAATAAAAATAATTAAATAGAAAATCTATTTTAAAATATAAAAATATGATTTTTAAAAAATAAAAACTGATTTTTGAAAAAAAAAATTCAGTTTTTTAAAAATATAACTTAAAAAAATATATTATTTATTTATTTTATTTTGAAAATTAAAATTAATTACAAAATATAAATTAAGGAAAAATAAAAACTGAGGGTATAATGGTCATTTCACTCTTAAGTCAAAAGTCAACTGAAATGTTAAAGGGCAAAATAGTCATTCTACATAATTCTGTTAGTTTTTTAACAGCATTAAACCAAATCGTTCGTGGACGAATCATTAGGGTACCTTATCGGACACAAAATTCATTAGAGTACCTTATCGTTCGTGGACGAAACATTAGGGTACCTTATCGTAAATAACCCTTTTAAATATAATTCAAAATTGGGCTCAATTAGTAATAAAATTTAATTTCATAATTATAAGTTTGATATTTTTGCTTGATTAGGTTTAAAATAAAATATATCTCATCATTATATCATAATATTTGCATCAAATAATAATAGATCTTTAACTTTATAGGGCCTTTTTGATCTGAGGCTTTAAGCGATTGCTTCACTTAAAGCTTGAGCTAGCCCTGATACCATCAAATATCAATCCTCTATAGAAAACACCATAAGTATTTTAAAGGAGTAAGGAGTTGTAAGATGATACATAATACTACAATAATCTAGCATTAGGAGTTGTAAGACAATACACAATACTACAAAGAAGCTTAATGTAAAGCTCCAAACAGGACCAACCAAAAAAGCTCTCTACTTCAAAATCCTAGCCGCTAGGAGACCTTCCCTTCCTTATGCGTCTCCCCATCGGCATCGTCATGTTCTCTGGCCATGGATGTCGTCGTTGGTGACCATGTCCTCCCATCCTCCTTCTTCCCCTATTCCCCTCTATGATCTCTCTTTTCTCGTGCAGTCGTGATGCTTATCGTCCTCGTCTCATGTAGATCAGACTGTTCCTGGCCGTCTCCAATGTTTGTCGTGCCGCAGTTGTGTTATGGCTCTAAACTACGGAGATCCAATTGTTGGATTCAGATCCGTGTGTGGACCGCGCAAGCGATCGTCTAGTGTCTACTCGTGCAGACCCTCATCTCGTCTTGGTGTTCATGCACGCATTTGCTCGTCGGAGCTCTTCTGGAAGCCAACCAGATTTCTCCTTAGCTTGCTTGGGTAGCTGGTGTTCACCAGAGATTGTGTGCTTAGCCATGAGGAGATATGTGTTGGGGTATGGAGTCTCTTCGACCTCTCCCTTCGTCTATTCCTCTAGAAACTCATATATGGCTTCAAATGGCCTTAGTGGACTAATGGTTGGCGTCTTGGTTGTGGGGTTGTGGTTGCAGCTTCCCTCTATCGATAACCAGCGAAGTGGGACGTCTCTCCGACCAGTCCTTTGTTTTCATATCTGACCTTGTTGGTTGTTGCGTCGTCTCCAGCATCACGTTCAGTTCTCCATGTCATTTTTATCCCTATACTCTATTTTACTCCTCTATGGAGTGTTGTACTTTACTTAGAGTGGTGGTTCGTTCGATGCTGAACGAGGATTGGTGGTTTTGAGTATTGGGGTTATATTTCAATCTTGGAGCTCGGGTCCTGAAGGTTGGGACTCGTTGGAACGTGTGTGGGGATCGGCAGCGCGTCGTAGAAGGTATTTTATCCACTGGTGGTTGGTTGTGAATTTGGGTGTTTGGGCTAGCAACTCTGGCTTGGTTCGGTGTACATTGATCCCCTTGTTGAGGTTTAAGTTTTGTGGTTCACCTCTCTACCCCTTTTTTGTTTAGTTGGGTGCGCTTCCTTCTCATTCCACTTCGGTACGAGCGGATTGGGAATTTATGCCTTTTGGTTGATCCCTTCTATTTCGATTTAGGTTTTAGCGAGTTCGGGTGGGTATGTCCCTCTAGTTTGTCTTCATATATCGCGGTGTTGGCCACCGATTTGTTACTGGCAGCCCCCTCTCTATGTGAGAGTTTGACGATCCTAACGAGGTAGGGTGTCCTTCAATCTCAGGTTGAAGTTTGGATTGTTTTAAGTATCATTTAGGCTTAATGGTTGGAAAATCCAGGTTCAAGACTTTTATTACTCTTGTGCGCTTCATGGTTGTAAAATATGGGTTGTTAGACTTTTTTCTTCTTATTTTGTGCTTACTGGTTGTAAAATGTGGGTAGTTTGACATTAGTTGTCTGGTTTGCTCCACTATTAGGTTGTCGAGGTTTCTATCATAGGAATGCTTCTTCTGTGTGCTTGTTCGATGCATTTAGGACCCGTCTGTGGTTATTGAGATTCCATTGTTGGAATGCTCTGTGGTTGTCCCCTTATAAATGGTTGCGTCATTTTTTGGGATTTTTTTAATCTATAGCTAGATCAGTCTGTACTCCTCTTTCTCCTCCTAAGGGGTCTTAATTTAATTTATTTTTGCAAGTAATAAAAATGCTACAATAATAATATGTTACGATTGATCTTTTTCTTGTAATAAACATAAGAAATTGTCTTGTGATAATTTGATGTTAAAAAATTAATTGTGTTCGTTACACTGATATTTGTCAAAATATTGTTACATATATATAATGTCCTATTATTATAAACAAGATCGAAAACCATATTAAATGTAGAAGTCGTGTCATGGAAAAAATTATAGAAGTATCCCATAATAGTTTTCTGAACTCCATATGTATTTTTGACGAAAAATCCATATTGGTTATTCGAACTGCATGTATATTTTTGACGAAGTTTTTGTCAAACATATGCATTGAATTGAAAATATAATAGATGAAAAGGCGTTAGCTCAAAGACTTTAAGCCAAACTGTTCGGGCGATGCAACGCAAAAGACTCCAAGCGCGGGCCAAAACATCGAAGCACATGAACTCGTGACTCATCGACTACTAACATGTGGTAGAGGAAACGGTGAAACAAAGCAACAAACATATGCTAATGACTATATAATAATAATTTGATAAATAAATAGAACAAATTAATATCATTCCTTTTGTTCATCTAAATATCATCCCCGAATTCCAACAAAAATCATTTCCCATTCTTAATTCATCGAATATATCTTTCAATCATTCACATTCTCGATTCATTGACTATCATAATGAATGAATTTTATCTATTCTATACTGATGATCTGTGATATCCAAATCCGAGAAATGATGATCATATTTTCTCATTCTCGATTCTCAACTACCGTTTATCTTCGTTGAATTTAATAAACATAGTTTATTGTTATTCCAACTAATGCAACCTTCTTGCTAGAACTTAATTCAATAATATCAATCCACAAATTCTCGGCGTTTCAAACTCGTCCACCATAAAATGTCTTTTCTTTTTCACATCTCACAATTTTCTATATGCTTCGTACAACCAAGAAGTATAAGCAACATGTTATCAGCTTCATCAAAATCGATTTGTGCTACTCAATTACGACCTCATGCCAAACTTGTCGATGACAGCAACGAGGATGCTCCATCAGAAAGTTCTATATTTTTTATCAGCAAGGCATATATTACACAAAACCTCTCATGAGGGGAAAGAGGAACACAAGAAGTCTGACTACAGACCACCAAAAGCCCAAGAAGTACACAACCTTTTTTTAGGGTACAACCAAAACCAAAGAATACCTACCAAGATAAAACAATCCACCAAGAAAAAACAACACAAACCACCCCGCTTCATGCAGGAAGCCAACAATAATAAAAACAGGGTCTAATACCCGAATTTAACAACCATGAAGCGCAATTTGAGCGAAAACAGGATCTACAAGCATCCAGATTTTACCAACTTGAAGCACAAAAAGAGGACTCCTCGTAGACATTGGAGCGTGAACTCGGTCCTCCGTAACCCAATTCCGGTCAACACCGAGAAAAGGCCCAAAAAGGGGGAGGACCGGTATTTCTACCGAGAGCGAGCTCAGACCTCTAAACAACCAGCATCACAAAGTCATCACAATCTGGGGTTCCGAGGCTGGAACTCGAGCTGAGCGTTCCGATACCGAAACTGGTAACCCTTCGCCGACCACCTAACGAGGATCCGAAGGGGAAAGCTTGTAATTATACAAAGCACGAGCCAATCCCAACCTGGACCAATCTGACACCAAAGCCAATGGAGGAGCGCAACACCACACGAAAGGCCTCACCTCCACAAGAGCCAAAAGCACCGAAACCTTCACTGGGATACCCTCTAGCAGGCAGCAGTACCATCATCACTTCTGGGGATCCAACGTTGAATCGAGCTGAGCGTTTGGAAACCATGACCGGTAAGCCCTCGTTGGCCAACAACTAACGAAGACCCTAAGGGGAAGGCCTGTAATTATACCGAGCACGAGCCATCCCGAACCCGGACAAATCTAATACCCAGGAAGCACCACCCCACACGAAAGGCTGCACCTCCACCTAAAACGACGGCCACCAAAGAATCCGTTGAACTAGAGAGAACCACCAGAGATCCCGACTCTAGAGAGAAGGAGGAGAAACGTGCTTTTGGCAAGCCAACCCACACCACACCTCCACACCACACTTCCCAAGCTCAAGAAACATGGCCAGAAGAGGATGCGAGGACACAATCCACGATAGAACGAAGCTTTTAAGACAGTACAAAAATCGTCGGAATCCCAAACAAGACGGCAAGAGAACCGAGCAAATCTGGTATGGAATCTAGATTTGAGTCCCACAGCTGAGAAGATCGGCTCCGACAACGCAGAGGACTCAACCCAGACGCCTTCCTAAGCCAACACCTCCCTTACCGGAACACGACGAAGCAAACACGGCAATGGTCCACCCCATCTAAAACAGGGCAGACCCGACCTAGTAACCTCACGACACACTCCAGTGACAGAAGGATGCCACGAACCCCAAGCCCTCGAGCACCAACACAAAAGAACGCGCATCAAAGGACTCTAGATCTGCAAAACAGAGTAGAGCAGAACCAACTGGATTTGAGCCGTCACTTAGACGAGCCTCCTTCATCACGAACAGGGACCACCGGAAATAACGAAACAGGACATAACAGAGGAAAAACGATAGTGAAGAAAAAAGGGAAAGAGGAGGAGAAAGAGAAGGCGAAACAAAAAGAGTCAAAGGAAAATGATCATCGGGAGATGGGAAAGAGAAGGACTGTCTTTGTCAGCAACAACGCAGGTCGTAGCCTACAACTATCATTGACAAAGACAAGGCAACCAAAGACGACGACTTCAGGGTTTGGAAAGGTTAAGGAGAGAAAGGATTCGAAATCTAGTTAGTACATGGTTGCATCACTCGGATAATTTCTCAAGGAAATGTAAAGAAGGCGACCAAGTATTGGAATGACGTTGTAGTGGAATCCTACTCAGCCGGTCCTGATTAACCTCTCTTATTTGTAGTCTCCGACAAAGATATTGGGTTGGGCTAAGCCCAGCCCATAGAATAGGGCAGAAAGACAGAAATGGAGTGTATTTGACTTTGAAATGAAGGCGCAAGAGACCGCTTGTTTCAGTGTGTCAATGGCCTTCTCTCACGTCATCTCCAATTCTATCTCCTTTCACAAGGTAAAGTCGCTGCATCTCTCACCTTGTCGATGCCAGAAAATTCGCAACTTGAGCTATTGCAACAGAGAACTGTAACCCCCTAATTTTCGATTCCATATCAAGTTAAATTTCATTCGCACTTTCCTTTTCATTTTTTGTCTGCAGAATTGTTTGCGGTTGAACCCAATTGAAGCTTCAAGAAGCGCGTTTCTCCGAGTGAATTTTCAGGGTTCGCCTCTTGGGATTTCATCCTCAAGCGCCGCCGGAAGCTACCAGGTGCGGTGTTTTGCGGCAACGAGAGACGAAAACGGGGGTCTGGTGAAGAACGGGATGAAAATTCCTCATGTCTTGACGGTGGCGGGATCCGATTCCGGTGCTGGTGCAGGAATTCAAGCTGATCTTAAGGCTTGTGCCGCGCGTGGAGTGTACTGCTCCACCGTGATCACTGCTGTCACTGCACAGAACACTGTAGGAGTTCAGGTGAGTATTTGTTTTTTGGGACTTTTTGCTCAATTGAGCTCAACATGATAGAAAACTAGATGAAGGGTCAATGTATTACTATCACGTTATAAATTTTAATGATCAATCTTGTATTGGGTTTTTATTGCTGTTGCCAGGGTGTAAATATGGTGGCTGAGGATTTTGTTGCACTGCAATTGAAGTCTGTGCTTTCTGATATGCAAGTTGATGTGGTAAGTACATATTATTGACTGATACTTTCTACTGGCCTTTCGGGATTGGTTCATGTCATGCTTGGGTGAAGTGTCTTAACTTATATTATAGGTGACTAGGCATGACTAAGAATTAGGAAGTAAGTAGATTGATTCTTAATTGTACTTAGAAAACTCAAACCAACCATGTTGTGGAGTTCGTGTTTCTTAGACATTGGCATGTGTCCATTGTGGATTGATGCTGAGAAATAAGTTGAAAGGACCAATTGGCTCGGTCAAAGCACAAGAGTATCCATGCCTTTGGTTGTGGAATTATTGTTTCCTAGACACTGTCATGCATTTTTCAGAGATTGATGTTGAGAATAAGTTAAAAGATCTTGACCAATTAGCGTGCTCAAAGCAAAAAAGTCTGCATTTGAACTTTTAGCCCAAGGACGATTTAGTGAACATTTAGTTGATATTATTCATTCAAGTATTTTATTAAAGGAGCTAAGGGTTGGATCACGATTCTTATATACTTGTCATTATGTTGAGGTTTTGATTTGGAGTTGGATACCCAATAATGGCTAGTAAAATAGAATAGTGACTCAAAAATAATAATGTCGTGGTAGCACTTTGATACTGTAACATGTACAACCTTTTTTGACCATGCATTTGCTTTTCTTCTCGTATTCTTTGGCATACTGGCTTGTTGTTCAACTAAAATCCCTTATCCAGTGTTTGGATAACCAGAGAATTTGGGTCTTGATTGGTCTCATATCCAAGCTGCATCAAAACATGACCAGAAAAGGTATTATAATATAATTGGAACCATGAGCTTCAAATCAAATCCAAGGATCCAAATGTAGCCTTAAGATGTTATCTTTTAAATGTTGTTGTCACTAATTTTCTTGCAACCTAACCACAAGATTAACAGGTAAAAACTGGCATGCTACCATCTATTGGCATAGTGAAAGCTCTCCATCGGAGTCTCAAGGAGTTTCCTGTCGGAGGTAGGCAGTAGTTCATAAAGAAGGTGCTTTTTACGGATTACCAGAATGTACTTAGTGAACTGAATTGTAAATTGACCTTGTTCCTCACCGAAGTCAGCTCTAGTGGTTGATCCTGTTATGGTATCTACAAGTGGAGATGTTCTGGCGGGTCCTTCCATTCTTGCTGGATTTAGGTATGTTATTGCAAGTGCAACTTGTTTCTACTAACCCAAAAGCTCCATATTGACTTCAACTCTCTTTCTTCATAAGACTTAACTGCAACTTCTCAATGCTGTTGCATAATGGTTATTTTCTGCAGAGAAGACCTTTTCCCCATGACTGACATAGTAACCCCAAATCTCAAAGAGGCATCTGCTTTACTAGGAGGCCAGCGCCTGGAAACAGTTGCTGACATGCGCTCTGCTGCAAAACTAATACATGATATGGGTCCAAGGTTAGTTTGTGGAAAACAGTAGTTCTCATTATATTAGCTGAATATTCACAACTATTTGTACCATTAGTATCTTCTTGTCAAACTAATGGAACTATTATCTCTGTTAATTTTATTTTTACGCTACGACTTTTATATATTGCTTAGGTTCAAACTTCAATCAATATTTTCTTAAACAAACTTACCTTTCAGAAATGTGCTTGTCAAAGGCGGCGACCTCCCTGATTCAGTGGATGCAGTTGACATTTTCTATGATGGTAGATTAACACACTTAACTAACTTTTATATCAATGATTGAGTTTCTCCATATTCTATATTTATTTTTTATTTTGGCAGGCAAGGAGGTGCTTGAGCTGCGATCATCACGTGTGAGAACCCGTAATACTCATGGGACAGGATGCAGCTTGGCTTCGTGTATAGCAGCCGAATTGGCAAAAGGTTCTCCAATGATTGCGGCTGTTAGGGTAACCAGTTTATGCAAGTCTTAATCTTTCCCAATGGGCTATTATAAGTATCATAGGGAGTTCAACTGAGAATAATGTTTTGGCAGGTAGCTAAGCGCTTTGTGGAGACTGCTTTGGATTACAGCAAAGACATTACAATAGGAAATGGACCTCAAGGCCCATTTGACCACCTACTTTGCCTTAAGAGTAGCGTCCACAGTTCCTCTAGATACGGCCCTTTTAATCCAAGCGACTTATTTCTATATGCTGTCACGGATTCAAGGATGAACAAAAAGTGGGGCCATTCGATAACAGATGCTGTGGAAGCTGCCATCAAAGGAGGTGCTACCATCATTCAACTGAGGTGTGTTTCTGTTCTTTAGCATTACTCATTCAGAAACAGTATTTTGTCGATTAACTGTAGGGATAACTGCAAAAAGCATCATGAGGTATTCATTTTTTTTTTTTGCAAATTGTAGCTCTCTTCTTTGATAATTGCAAAAAAAATGCACTGAACTTGTCTTCTGTGTAAATTTATTTCAAAATGATAACTTGACCCTTCAAAAAATCCAGAATTTTCACCTCCCTCAATTTTCAGGGAGAAGGACACCGAAACGAGGGAGTTTCTGGATGCAGCAAAAGCATGTCTTGCAATCTGCCGGTCCCACGGCATACCACTACTGATAAACGACCGTATTGATGTTGCTCTTGCTTGTGACGCTGATGGGGTCCATGTGGGCCAGTCTGACATATCTGCACGTGATGTCCGTGCCCTCATTGGGCCCGACAAGATCATTGGCGTGTCGTGCAAGACGCCAGAGCATGCCCACCAAGCATGGGTGGATGGTGCGGACTACATTGGTTGTGGTGGCGTGTTCCCGACTAATACAAAAGAGAACAATATCACTGTGGGCTTGGAGGGATTGAGGAGAGTCTGTTTGGCTTCGAAACTTCCAGTGGTTGCCATTGGTGGGATCGGGTTGGGAAATGCTGCGTCCGTGATGGAAATCGGGGTCCCAAGCTTGAAAGGCGTTGCTGTGGTCTCGGCTCTGTTTGATAGGGAATGCGTTATGACTGAGACCCGGAAGTTGCATACAGTGCTCACTGAGGCAACGTCAGTAGCCAAGTGCAGTGCCTGAAAGTTTGGCGCTGATGTGGGACTTGGGTCGTAATATAAGGTCGGGTCAATTGATTCGGGTGGGATTTAGCCAATTGGGTCTATAACAATGAATAAGACGTGTGATCGGGCTCTTGTTAAAAATTTAAACTGAATCGAAATGACATTATTTGTTTGAATATCATATATTAATGGATTAATTAATATAAAAATCTAAAATGATTTGTGTAGACGTTTATAAAATCACTATCTCCTAAAAAAACAAAAAATAAATAAAATCACTATCATTTTTCTTCGAGCAAAACAATATGATCACGAATGTTGAATTTATCTTGCACGAGTAATTTTGTTTTGATTAATCTTACTAAGATGATAAGAGGCATTATGCCAGCATGGCATTGTTCCCCTCCTACTATTCCTCGATACTGCTTCTACAGCCATCCTCTCCACTCACTCTTTTCGTCTTCTCTCCATTAACACTATGCTCTCTTTTTCTCTTCTGCAGAACCATTTCAATTTCCATGACCATTTATTCTCAATTAATTTTCCAACATAATGACTCTTCCTCGCCTTCCAAAACTCATCAAATCAGAATAAAACTACTCTCTCATTCGTGATGGAGTCGTGGGTGGGCGTCGAGTGGTGTCGGCGCAGCCATTGCTGGTCCAAATTGGTCCCGTCGAGTGGTGTCGGCGCAGCCGTTGCTGGTCCAAATTGGTCCCGGATCCTCAGAATCTGAGCCACGAGCGGTCTATCCTTCCGGCTGTGTTTTTTTGTGCATTCAAGGGTACCGGCCGTTTCTCACCTCCATGAACCCTTGATTGTGGCATTCAGATGGGCGAGGCTCTCCATATACGGACTGTAACAAGGTATCGGTCCTCTATAATCCACTTTCTAACTCCTTTTGTTTTGATTCGATCAGATGTAGAGATTGGAATGGGATTGAATTGATTGCTGTAATTATTCTCATTCTTCCTCCTCTCTTAATTTCCCCCAATTGATGTGCTCGGTTACGCCATGAATAGTGAGATTGTATCCATTGAGGTTGTTCAAATCCCCAGGAACTGGGTGGATGACAGCGAATTGCATTGGGGTTATCTGGAAAGAGACCATTTGATGTACGTGATGGAGTCGTGGGTGGGCGTCAGGGCTTGGGTCATACCAGAGAGGAAAAGGACGGAGTTTTGGCTCTGGCAGGAGGAGGCCAACCTTCATTTGAAGCTGCTCACAGAGGTATTTTCGCTTCTCCTTCTCCCTCATTTCAATTCTTCAATTCGATTTGTTACCTTCACTTTGTTAAGGTACAAACTTTTTTTAATCTTAGTTGGGGATAATAATTGACAATATTTTTCCAGTTAAATATTGGACACACCTGTTATTCATCTCAAAATTTCTTGAAGTACAGGTGGTTTCTCATGGTCTGAATTTTTTTCTTGATGTGATATCGAGTTGTGTCAAATGATTCATGTTCCTTTGTGATTTGGTTGATTAATCTGCTGAGGATGATATCGTATTTGGAAACGTTTTTTATTGGAGACTTTGAGTTTGATTTTGAGGATAGTGACATTGAACCCATTAAAGTAAGAAGTTGTATAGGACATGGTGGATAAGAGATGATGGTGGGAGATAGCAGGATTGATAATTGGAAGGTATTAGTGGTTAATTTTGTATATTGATATTTCAGAAGCAAAGGGCTTCAAGAGGCTATCAAGGTCACTTTCATTTGCTTGTTAATTCAATATGGAATTCCAGGTTTGTGTTGGTCTTTATTCATTTTCACTTTTCAGTCCTTCAAGACTTCGTTTTAACGTTTTCTTTTTCCGCTTTTACAGGTTGCATAATGTTTTTGGAGTCTTATTATTTGATTTTCTTATTATTTGATTTTGTAGAATCAGCACCCACGCCTTTTGCCCTGTAGATGATAACAGGTACAATTGGTATTTGAGTGATAGGGATGTATGCAAGTTTTTAAATCTCATGACATTCCATGTCATCTTGTGATTTAATGAGGAGTCAAGGGTTTTAAAAGTAAATGGTTTACAGAGGTTTATGCTACATCCAATAACTATTAATAGGTTGGTGAAATGGGCTTTTGTGTACTCACTCTTACCACATGTTTTTCATTGAGTGTTAGCAGCCTGAGCTATTTATCTTTTATATATGCTAATGTTTGGGCAAGAGTAATAGTTTAGTGATGATTGTTTTTTTGGAATAAATTAGATTCTTAAGTCTTTTTTTACAGATACAGATGGCGAACCAAGAAGAATTAGGTAGCCCTGGGTGGAGAACCAATTTTTTCATGCAGACAACAGAAGACGTCGCCAGAGCTGTAGCTGCTGCTGCTACTGTTGTTCGTTCTCCCTGGCCTTCTGTGGTATTTTCATCCAAAGAGGATAATTCTGACAGCCAACTTGAGAAACTGCAGCGCCAAGTTACTAAAATGCTAAAAGGCTTCTCCACTCCCACTGAAGTGAAGAGAGTGAATTACAATCCAGAAATTCTCACCAGCCAAAAGCGCCAATGGGCAAACTTTCAATTGCAGTACTTAGTATGCCATCAACTGGGTTCGGGTAGTCCTTAAATCCATTCGCATGTCCCTGACTTCGCACTCAACTCCTTCTACCCATTCGTGCTTTGAAGACCATTTGAATTCCGTTCATCGGTGAGCTCCTTTCCTTGCTTTCCTGTTTCGTAGTATTTGATTTGGGTATTTGTTGTTAGGGTTTGATTTCCTGTTTCGCGCTTTTGATTTGGTTTGTTTGTAAGTTTTTTGGTAATATATGTGTTCAAATATAATTAAGGGTCAATCAGGTTGGCCAAATACCTAGGTTACAAGATGGATCAGTGCATTGAGGTCTCCGAGGACAATCCCGCTAAACTCTCCGTTAAAAGCTACCATCATGGAGTCCGAGCTCCGTCGACAATCCCGCTAAACTCTCCGTTAATATTTTGATTTGGACTTATTTTGTGTTTTTTTTGGGGACAAATTGTTGTCCCATTTTTGGATGGTCTTACGTTGTGAGGTCCGAGAGCTAATTTGAACCATTATATGAGGTTCACCCCTTTTATTTTATATACATGTGTAGTTGAAGGACTGTAGGCAAGGAGGGGCAAAGCAAGAAATGGCTGGCAGCGCAAGTGATGATTCTGACATTATAAGGTCAGTGCATTGGAATTTCAATATTGTTCCTTATTTTTGTGTAAAGTGCAACTTTAGGTAAGAGGAACAAGATAACGGAAGACGGTTTACTTAATCTTGGTGATGCAATGAGACTCATCGTCTATAACCTATGTGGATTGTAGATGAGGCAATAGATAGGGGTTTTGTTTTCAGGTTGTGTTCTGTTCCATCTAGCATGTTGATGTGTTTTTTTTCTTCTATGTATTAAATGTTTTGATTTGTGTTATAATGGACATGACTACTGGTTTTGTCGTAGTGGTGGCTGATTATTTTGCTTTAGTGTTGGGAATTAGGTTGTGACAAGATGTCTATGAACGAGCGGAAGACCATCGACCTAGAACAGGGATGGGACTTCATGCAGAAGGGGATCACAAAGTTGAAGAACATTCTCGAAGGACTGCCCGAACCGCAGTTCAGCTCCAAGGACTACATGATGCTTTACACGTATCCATTTTTTGGTCTACTTTTTGTTTTTCTGTTTTTGCTTATGCACCACTGTCTTTTTCCCCCTCTTCATTCTATGTCCTAATGGCAGCCGTTGTTCATATTATGCGCATTGTTTTCCCTTTAATTTGTTCACAGAACTATATACAATATGTGTACTCAGAAGCCTACCGGGAGTCTTTCGAAGAGTACATTACTTTCACAGTAAAGGATTCTCTTTGTCCTTTGTCATTCATATAATCGTTTATGTACTTTTTAATCTGAAATATCTGATTTCCATTGAAGAATCATGCTGACTGTACTAGCATTGAGATTTAAATGTTTCTATTTTATCCTTTAATTCAGGGGCTAGGTATTGACAGTTAATATTAGCCTGAAGAAAGTATTGAAAAGGAGTATATGATGTGTAGGCATGTAGTAAGTTAGAGAATATGTGTTTAAGATTATGGGTAAACTTCGTCCCACTACCCTAAAAATCTTAAATTACAACCCACTGCCCTAACGAAACTTAGTTTCATCTCACTACCCTAACCAAACTTTTAGTATCAATTTAATATCCGCTGTTAGTTTTCCATCAATTTTGGATGGAAAATGACCAAACTTTTAGTATCAATTTAATATCCGCTGTTAGTTTTCCATCAATTTTGGATGGAAAATGGTCATGTGCTTGGCACATGACCCAATCTTTTGAAAATTGACAATCCTACCCTTTTATTTATTTTTAACCTATTTCTAAACCTTTTATCATTTCTAACCCATTTCTAAACCTTTTGATCATTTCATTTTCTCTCCATCTCCACACACTCGGCCGCCACTCCCTTTGCCACTATTCTCTCTCTATCTACACCCCTTCCATTTCTAGATCTGGAACCGAGCATCGCCGGCCATGAAACCGAGCATCGCCGCAGCCACGAAACCGAGCATCGCCGCAGCCACGAAACCGAGCATCGCCGGCCAGATCTGGGTTCTCGGACAGATCTGGTTCTGGGCGACGTCTTGTGTCGTCCCTCACCGTGAAGCACCTTAAAGCGCCGCCGTTCACCCTACTTGGAATCGCGACAGCTAGTAAGAACCAAACCAGCGTGGCTCTTCGTCGCCATGCCCGAAGCCGACGTCCAGATTACACCGGAGGTTTTGATTTTTTTTTCGAGCTCTGTTAGGGTTGTTCTATTTTAAACCTCATGTACAAATACTGTAATTTCATGTGTATATTGTTGTATACTGTAATTTCTTGTGTATATTGTTATAAACCTCATGTGTATACTGTAATTTCTGGGTTTTTGGATATGAAGATGGAGGTGGGTAAGGGGGGTGGGGTGTGGGTTGTGGAATGAGAAGATTGTGGGAAATTTTGTGAAATTTTCTGATTTGGATGTAATTTGTGAACAAACTGTGATGAACAATTTTGGTTGTTGTTGTCCACAATATAGATTTAATTGAATTTCTGTTCTTCAACGCTTGAGCAAGAACATAGTGTGCCAAAACTAGATTTGGAAAGAGGATGAACACGATTTACAAATATATTTTTTAGAAAAAAGAATTATTAATAATAGCAAATAAAATAGAAACTGATTTTTAACAAATAAAATAGGAAACTGATTTTTAGAAGAAAAAATAAATATTATAAAATAGAAAACTGATTTTTAATAATTAAAATATGATTTTTTTTAAATAAAACTGATTTTCTAAACATAAAATCTGGTTTGATGAAAATAATAAACATTAAATAAAAGAATTAAAAATCTAATTTTTATAATATAAAAAGTGATTTTTATAAAAATAAATCTGAATTTTTTTAAGAAACAATTTATTTTTAAAGTAAATTCTGATTTTTTTAAAATAAAATATTAATTTTTAAAATAAAAACTAATTTTTAAAAATAAAATCTGAATTTTTGAAGAATAAACTAATTTTTTAAAGTTAATTCTGATTTTATAAAATAAAATATTAATTTTTCAGAAAATAAAATTTGATTTTTTAAAATAAAAACTAATTTTAAAAAATAAAATCTGATTTTTTTTTAGAATAAACTGATTTTAAAAAAAATAAAAAAAAATTGATTTATATAAAATAAATAAATAAAAAGAATTTTTGAAAATCAATGGCATGCTGTTGAAAATTTGAGTGTTAGTGAGGTGTATTTTGGATTTTTTACCATCCAAAAATGGATGTCAAGTTAACGGTAGGTACTACATTGACACTAAAAGTTTCGTTAGGGTAGTGAGATGAAACTAAGTTTCGCTAGGGTAGTGGGTTGGAATTTAAGTTTTTTTAAGGTAGTGGGATGAAGTTTACCCTAAGATTAATGCATGATTTAGTGCAATTGTATTACGATTAATACATAATTACTACTTTCTTTCCATGCTTTGATTGTCCTACCGTATCAAAGATGTCATATCTTAATTGTATTCAGTATTTGTTTTCCTGTTGAGTGGACAAACATATTGGGTACGCCAGTTTTTTCCTGACTTCTTGCATATTATATGATTTAGAAATTAGCATAATGCCTTAAATCATGTTTGTTCAGAGAATTATAGGACAGTCCTTATAAGTTTTCCTTTTATATCTCGCATCAGTAACGTTTAGCCAAATTGGCCAATAATTTTGATAGTTGCTTTTAATTGCAAAATTTAGATTGAATAAAATTGTGGATGTCTATGCAAACTGTGTATTTTTAGGAGCATGGAGGGATTGTGAATAGTTCTATCTGGTGCAATCAGTGCCTTGGTGGGGGTGGTTTTAGTCCACAGTCGGATTATGTAGAATCTTAGTGTTTGTGGGGGTTCCACCACGACGAGCACTAAAAGAGTCCATTACAAGGGTTCGTAGAATGGTCGTCCCCTTTGTGGACGAGCTTGCCAATTTGCAGGTAGGTCTTAATATATATCTCTCTCGACAAGTAAAAAATAGAATGATAAGAGATAATGGTTGTTGGTTTAGTTATGCGGCATCAGGGTTACGAGTTCACATTGATCGTTGGTTCACATGTATTTTGGTTTGAATTTATTTCTTCGAGTGTTGATTAGGAAAGTCTTTCTATGAATTTAATGAAGGTTTTATTGACTAGGAGCATGAACGAGTTTTAGAAACTTCAGCTAATGTTTGTTTGATACATTCTGATCGTGATATTCATACACTTTATAGGTTTGCATAAAATAAGTTTGTCACACACTTTTCATTGTAGAACAATTTAAAACATATAATTAGTAGCGATTTATTCAATCTCTCAACTTGGGACGCATTTTTATTGGCAGTTTTGTGAATGTTAAATATCATTGGATGAATTACATTTCATTAGCATAAAAATAATTATATCAAATTATTTCTAAAATGTATATCACTGCAATACAAATCAAATTTATGCCCCGACCTAATCAACGTCTCGAATACCATCCATAACAACAACCAAATCGCATCTCCAACACACAAATATCACACGCCCTCTCTCACACCATGCATGCACCTGTATTAATCACCGGCTCCAATTCCATGTACAACAACAAACATACTGCATCTCTACTACACAAATATCACAAGTTTTTCCTCACGCCTTGCACTGCGCGATGCGCGGTGCCAAATACCTAGTTTCATTAATAACAAAGCATAACAGAGGTGTGCACCAAGAAAAAGCAAGAACTGATAGAATAAAAAGTTCATAATTCTTTTTATCAATATAATTGTCACATACGGTGTTGAAAACATAAATGAAATATGTTAAAACAGATTTCAGGGTGTCATTAAGGCCGCCATAAAAGCATGAAGGAACGACAGGGGTAAGAAAGTGGTACTGGAAGTCCCAATACAATCTATAGGCCAGGACTGCATCAGTAATAGGAGGTACGACCTATACTAAGGACCCCTCCAAGACCAGTCCTGAAGCTTAGGGAATCTAACATTCCTCCTGGCGGGATGGATCCTGCAAAAATAAACTTAGATAAAATAAAAGGGACGCTTCCAATTAGCCAGAACCATAATCGCAAAAAGGGTTAAGGCGGTGGCGATGACGGAGGCCAGGGAGAAGGACGCGCCGACGACGGTTGTAGGGACGACGACTATGGCTTCAGGAACGACTCCAGAGATGGCGGCGGCGGCATCAGAGACGGCGGCAGCAACATCAATGACGTCGACCTGAGAGACGAAAACCCCCGCAGTTGCCGAGGAGGGGCCGAAACAAGTCGGGAGATGCGTCGTTGGTGGCGGGAAGAGGTCAACGTCGCGGCGGCTAGAGGTTGTTCGAGAGGAACCCTTGCAGAAAAAACATTCGCAAAGTCGGAAGAAGAGGTGCAAGGGAGAGAACGTATCGAAGAGAGAAGTATAACCATGACATTGGCCATGGCCATAGCCATGGCTTTGGGGTACGACAATAGAGAGCTCTATGAGAGAAAATTAGGGCTAAATTCCACAAGGGGTAATTATTAAGTTAACTTACTGTTTGAGGCCAAGACATTAATTCTCATGACAACCGACATTTATATATGAGTCTAAGAAACTGAGTCTCCATCTTCTTTATCTTTGTCCCCACCTCTCCAAGTGGAAGATCCTTACTGTCAGCCCCTCGAAGCTCTCATCTTTTGCATCCACCATGTTGACGCACCACCTCAGCGGTTCACATCTACCACCCTTAATGGCCTTCTCTGGCGACCATCGAGGGCACTCTAAGCTCGCATCTGACTGGACTTTATCACCATCCATCTTTAAGGCTGGTCGAGTCTCGAGACCCTCTTTTCAACGCCCTGTAGTTCTGACGCCGACTAGGTCACAACTAGCAGCCCCACCAACATTTTCACATGGGGCATCTGGTCTCTGTGCCTCGAGGAAGTATGTTGTTTAGCCGAATGGCCTTTCGTCCGGCGCCACCGTTGTTACATGCCCTCTTGACGATATCGGTGGATATCAAGGGCCACTTTGGATCTTTCTCGCTGGAGGATGATGAGGACGTTGTGGGAGGCCTTACCACCACCACGATCCACCAGTTGCGAGAGTTAGAGGAAGATGATTTCCTCCAGACGAGGGCCGTCAAGCAGCCCCGCCAAGAGCCATGAGTCGTCCCTAAGAAGGGTAGTGGGAAAGTGGTGGCCTACCCCCATGATCCAAGACCGGGTCCCCTCGGTGTGCACTATATAAGAAAGGGAGTGATCGGGAATTAGCTATTGTTTTATGGGTTTTTAGGATCGTTCTATTACTTATGTTTCTTTTCATGTTTAGGACTTTGTCATTTTGTTTGAGCCGATGTGAGATTGTTTTTTTTTTTTTGTCTAAATTGCAAATTAGACTAAGTCTGCAGACCAAGAGCGTCGAAAAACTTACGGAAGTCTCGGACATATTCTGGAATCCAGGATCATTGACCCATGTTGTGTTTTTTTGGAGGGGACTCATGTTGTGTTTTGTTTCGGCATGATTAATACAAATCATTTGTTGCATGTTTCAAAAAAAAAAATTAAACTTATTGTTTTACTCACGTATTTTTAGTTGTTTTAGGTTAAAAAAATGTTTAATAAGAGTTTTTAAGTATTGATCACGACCTTCTGTTAGTTTTTTTCCGATAAAATGATCGTCTTATCCCTCACTATTCAAACAAACAATAATTTTTTATATTATAAATAATTAATATTATCAAAATTATAAAACGAATCAAGGAATCGATAGTATGTAGAGTATGATGGTGCCTACTCTACGACGATCCACGACTCCCTTCTACTATGGCGATCACCTTCTCCGTGTTAGCATCCTACGCTAAGAGTGAATACACGATTGTAGATGGAAGAATTTTTGTTGGCCTAAACAATCAGACGAGGTCTGCCCTGCAGCCTCGCCGGGTCAAATGAGGCAATTGTGGGGAAGCAGGATATTAAGGAGGAGAAGCTCCCTGCGCCCATCACGATCGGTTGTTGTTGATTGTCCTCCTCCCCTGCATACTATCGAGTTCTTGTTCGACCGTACACCTCACAACGAAAAGAATCCTCTCCATTGAATCATACAACGTTTAGGCACCATCTTGAGCGGTTCTCCACAGTTTGGGTTTATCTTTTTCGTTTATGTGTCATTTGTTTACAACCGAATTGTTATCAATTATTTGTCCTAGGGTCTGTCAAATAGGGATCTCCGATTCCTATACCGACTCTTTTTATTAATAATTTTTCACTTTTTGTTAAAAAAAGGATGACAAATATTTTATTTTTTTAATATATTTTTTACTATTTGGGACGAGTATATTTTACTTTTCATTATTTTTAACCAAATTAGTAGGAGCACATACAACGCACCGGCACGTATCGCGATCCGTAAAATGAGAATCGTTATTTAGCGGTTCGGCATTGCAAGTCCCACGCTGTGGAGCGCATATCTTGCGGCGTTAAACCGCTAAATAACGGTTCGGTGGTGCAGTGCGCGACCCGCTACCCGTTATAGCAGTTCGCGTATAGCATGTCGCGCACCGGCCACTCACAAGGCGACATGTGGCATATGGGGGACGGAAAAAATTTCCAACCATTGCCAACGATCATAAACGGTAAGATTTTTTTATTATTTACATTAAATCCAAAATTAACATAAAAAATAATTTTTTCCTACCTATAAATACCCCCACGCCCATTCATCCAAATCACCAACAATTCTCATATTTCTCTCCAAATTTTCTCCACTTTCACTCTTAATTTCTCAACTTTGTCACTCCAACAATTGGATCAAAAATGTCTAACGATGAAATTCAGCGTGCGTCTTCACCGGAGGTCGACGAGCACAGGACGGATGTTGTCCACCCCAATGATTTCCAATTCACCCCTGGTTAACTGGACAACTTCTGAGACATGTTGAACATAGGAATGGCCCCCAACTCGTTCATGCAACCTAGATACAACCCAAACGCTTTCACCCTGTATATGCAACCTGGTTACAACCCAAGTGCACACCAACCGGGTATTTTGAAACACTCAACTTTAATTTTGTTTAATATTATTTTTTTATATAAAGTGTCATTTTTTTGTATGTGAAGTATCAATATTATTTAACCCCGGTGCAAGTCAATTCAACCCCGGTCTAGGGTAATTCAACCCCTGTCTAGGGAAATTCGACCCTGTTTCAGGGCTATTCAGCCCCGGTCCAGAGCAATTCAACCCCGATTCAGGTCAATTCAACCTCGGTCCAAACTATTACCATTAGACTAAGGATTATGGGACCCAACAACACGTTGGTGGTAGAAGCGACACCCGGATGTCATCACAGTCATCCTCTATCGGTCCTTCCCAATAATAACCAAAGGTAACAAACACAAGGAGAAAATGGTCTGTCGAGATGGAGAGACAACTCATAAATGTCTGGCTCCACACAACCAAAGACCATATTAAGGGCAACTCCCAAGATGGTACGACCTTATGGTGCACAATTAAGAAAGCGTACAATACAGAACGACGTTCTTGTCTGATGTTCGAGTGGAGAGCAATCAAGGGCCAATGGAACAGACATGCGTTGTGGGTGCAGAAGTTCATTGGTCTTTTGAGAACCTTCAAGGCCGACGAACGCAGTGGATGGAACCATACAGACTACATGGCCGAGGCCAAGCGATTCTACAAAGAAATACCGAAGAGTAAGGTTGATCCGAAAAATTTCGACCACGATCATTGGGTCGACATGCTTGAGAACGAGGAGAAGTTCACTACCAAGGAAGGCACCATAGGGGTTGTACGTTGCCAATGGTTGGATGAGTCTAGGGCTTATAGTTCAACCCCACCCACAAGTAGAGGAGTCCCTAGCACCGATGATGAAGATATCAAACCTCTCGGTGGTGAGTCCCAACAAAATTGGGTATCCTCCGATCCGATCGAGGGAGGTCGTCAGCGAAATCCCCCTCCCCCTCAACGAGTAGAAGAATGACCATTGAGCAAGAAGTCTATGAAGAGGAAGGGTCTCCAAGATCAAGTAAGTGCCATTGTCGAAATGGAACAAGCAAGAGCCGAGAGAGAACAAATTGCTTTAGAGCAAGAGCGGGTTTCTATAGAGCAAGGGCGACTACAACTTAAGAGGGCAGACAAATATTTGCTGCTTTAGAACAAATGGGAACAAATGTTCGAGAAGTACGAGACCATGCAGGATCGGGACATCTCCAATTACGACGATGAACAGCTGGTCCGATACGCGGCTATGATGTCCCGATTGTGGGATCAATTGGAACAGTTACAGACACGTATGAGCAAGTTTGACGAGGGAGAATCATCTCGAAGATGAATGTTATTATTAATAAATTTATTAATTTTATTAATTGTAATTTATTTTATTATTAATTATTTTAGTCAAATTTACTTCCAATTTCTCGTAAATTTACTGTTTTAACAAAGAATATAATAAATTTAGCAAAATATCAATTCAACATCCAGTTAGTATCCAATCAGAACCTGAGTCTCCCACTGTGGAACACACTAAATTCAGCGAGCTTCAACCTGAGACGCAAATAAGAAACACGTTCTACAGTACGCGACTAACGATGCCAAACTGCTAAATAGGGGTTTGCGTTTTACGGGTCGCAATACGTACTGATGCGCTGTACTCTAAGTAACAGTGCATCGAAAAAGTTTAAGCACGAGTCTGTTGCACTTGATACATCAAGGTAGAGATACGCTCGAATCCGAAATTTTGGAAGACGTTTTTATTATTATTTACTCATTTTTATTTATTTATTTGACAAATAGAATAAGGGAAAACATTGTTTCCTAACCTTCTGTGACCGTTAGTTATCACTCTCTGACTGAGGTCGACCTATCGAGACATTTCTAAACTTAAAATATCGCACAATTTACTTGAACCAACATAAAGATGTAGTTTGTTACAATAAATAGTATATAAATGTGGTAATTTTTTACAAGAAAAATTATATTTTTCATACTTATTTTACACGTGATCAGTACTTTTTACAAGCGTGTACTATATTTGTGTTAGGATCTGTCAGAAAAAATCGACCTCAATTAAAATGTACAAATAACCTTTGTTATGGATTAGGAATCCACATTACCCCATAGAATAATCACACCACACCCAACTTGGTTAGCAACAAAAGAAGGAAAGCGTTTGGTAGCAAAATAAATAAATCAAATAAGACAGTACTGTACAAGAAAAATAAAGAGATTTAATTTCAACGTAAACACGAATAAGCGTGTGCAGATCTAGACGAAGAAGAAGCAGAGAGCTATCTCTCCCTCCATTTTCCCACAGATTTGCATTTTCATTTCTCTGTAGCAACTAGTGAAGCCCCTGAGATTGACAGGATTTGGGTACCGCCCAGATCCGCCCGGCGCCGCCATGTCCTCCGCCGTCCCGTCGCTCTCTTTCCTCGTTCTCTCCATCCTCTCTCTCTTCCTATTGCCCGCCTTCGCCTCCGAATCCGATCACAAGGTAACCGGTTTTTATCTCCTTGTAGAATCGTCCCGGGTTCACTCAATTTCCGTCCAATTTGGCATTTCCATTCTTTCGGATTGTAGTCAGATCTGGGGTTGCGGATAATGGATTGTGTTCTATCATGCTGGAATTGGATATTTCCTTTTTTGGGTTCTTATCCATGTTGCGGTGCTTATTGGGGTCTCAAATGGGTTGTTTTATTGGTGTGATCTTCGGTTTACGTGCACACGCTGAGCTAAATTTTGGGTGTTGCTACTGCTAGCATGAGTTGATGTAGAAGTTGACTGGTTCATTATTGTCTTGTGAAATGTACAGTATAATCTGAACTCTTAGCTTGGTAAGCGATACAGTGTAAGGGATTCCCCGGTAAATGTTGAAGTTGCAGCTGATAAAAAATTATTGTTACTGATTCTATTCAGGGCTTTATAGGTTTGACCTATTTTTGCACATTTCTTACTGAAAAGGCCATTTTTTTTGGCTCAGATTGCTGTTTCAACTTCACTATCATACTTATGAAAGCTGTCATGTTTCACTGGAAGTTACAACTTTCCTCACTCAGATGTTTTATCATCTAGTATGCAAATTTGTATTGAAGAAGTGGCAAAATAATGACTGCACCTGATAACTTTATGTTGTGCTGTCCAAAAGTTAGATGCATTATCAAATGATTTTGAGAATTGTTAGTAGATTGGGTACGATAAGAAATAAAGTTCGGCTGCAACAGCGAGTGCCCTTTTTACATTTATTTATCTATATGTGGTAATCATAACTTCTCCTGATGACAATCTTTTACTGTGAACCTTGCTATGTTGATTTTTATATTGTTTCCTTATGGGAGAATTTTATAATCCAATTCCTAACATTCCTTTTGTGTGATCCCACAGTATCAAGCAAACGACAGGGTAACCCTTTGGGTAAACAAAGTTGGCCCTTATAACAATCCACAAGAAACTTACAATTATAACAGCCTTCCATTTTGTCACGCATCCACAAATCCTGCTCACAAATGGGGTGGCCTCGGTGAGGTCCTTGGTGGAAATGAACTCATAGACAGCGAGATTGACATCAAGTTCCAGAGTATGTAGAGTATGACTTGATAACTACAGTCACTAATATTGACATCTGGCTATATCATTAATATTATTTTTTGTAGAGTGTGATTGATAACAACTGTCACACTTGTTCTGATTCTTTCTTACCCATTGTTACTCGCAGAAAACGTGGAGAAGACTTCAATATGTCAGATTGAGCTTGATGCAAAGAAGGTCAAGCAGTTCAAAGATGCAATTGAAAGTAGCTATTGGTTTGAATTCTTCATGGGTATGTTATGTGCTGTATTACTTCATGCATTACTGATACACATTATAAAATTCCTTGTTGCCTTTCTGATATTGGGTTCCTTGGTTTCCGGTTGCTGAATATGACAAGTTCAGATGATCTGCCTTTATGGGGTATGCGCTTTCCTATACCTAATTTGTTAATTAGTACTATTATTATTCTCTCTCCCCCTCTCCATGTGATTTGATGGCTCACGTCCCAGGACAATATAAAAATACTTCATTGGTTTAATCTTGTATAGGCTTTGTTGGTGAGTTGCACCCTGATAAGAACAGTGATAACAACAAGCAAGTACTATACACACATAAGAATATAATTGTCAAGTACAATAAAGATCAGGTTGGTGGTAGTCTCTAAGCTTTCTCATGTATTTAGCTGTGAGCCTTGGAATGCATGTTTGGTCTAAGATTTCCTGTATTTTCCTTTTAATGACAGATTATTCATGTTAATCTCACTCAAGAGAACCCCAAGCCACTGGAAGCTGGAAGAACTTTGGACATGACTTATTCAGTCAAATGGTTGCCAACTAATGTCACATTTGCACGCCGCTTTGATGTTTATTTGGATTACCCTTTCTTTGAACACCAGGTCGGTTTAAATATTACTAGTTTTCTTCTTTTCTATTATACCGACACATCATTTGTTTTTTGCAATGTCATTCAATCCAACATCCTTGATGACCCCTTCCCCCTGTTAGATAGTAAATGTTTTCAAGCATTTGTTATGCTTTCATTGTAAGTAGGAAATGATTTTTATGGTTTGCAGATCCATTGGTTCTCCATTTTTAACTCATTCATGATGGTTATCTTCCTCACTGGTTTGGTGTCAATGATATTGATGCGCACTCTCAGAAATGACTATGCTAAATATGCTCGGGAAGATGATGATTTAGAGACTCTGGTGATTATCTCTTGATTCTTTATTTGTGTTATCCGTAAATGGTTTTGATGGCAAATATTCATTTCATGAAGAAAAAATATGGTTTCTGTTACAGGAAAGAGATGTGAGTGAAGAGTCAGGCTGGAAACTTGTTCATGGAGATGTTTTTCGTTCTCCTCGTAATTTAGTTGTTCTTTCAGCTGTGGTTGGCACTGGTGCTCAGCTAGCATTGCTTGTGCTGCTCGTAATCTTACTGGCAATTATTGGAATGTTATATGTTGGGTATGTTGATCATTCCCAGTCAAGTACCTAGGGTTGTTATTTGAATGTAGAAGACCATACTTTGTGTAATTTCATGATCCTCCCTCCATCTATCTGCTACTCTTTTTACATAACCTTTGGTTCTCTTTATGTTGCTCAGGAGAGGAGCAATTGTCACGACTTTCATTGTCTGCTATGCTCTGACATCATTCATTTCTGGCTACGTAAGTGGTGGGATGTACTCACGACATGGGGGTATGCACTATATCATATAATTGCCCCATTAACTTTTTTATTGGGTGAAGATTTTTGATCTTGATTTGGTTACTTAATGACATGCTACATGTTTTATGCATACATATTTCCATAATTATCTAATTATATTTTCACTTGACCATCACTTTATTTGTATTTTCAGGTAAAGGTTGGATAAAATCAATGATCCTTACCGCATCTCTGTTTCCATTCCTGTGCTTTGGGATTGGGTTTGTCTTGAACACTATTGCCATATTCTATGGATCTTTAGCAGCCATTCCCTTTGGTACGATGGTGGTTGTTTTTGTTATTTGGGCCTTCATCTCTTTCCCTCTGGCACTTCTGGGTACAGTTGTTGGAAAGAATTGGAGTGGTGCTCCAAACAATCCATGTCGGGTGAAGACCATTCCTCGTCCAATCCCTGAGAAGAAGTGGTACCTCACTCCATCTGTAGTCTCAATGATGGGAGGACTGCTACCATTTGGCAGCATATTCATCGAAATGTATTTTGTCTTTACTTCCTTCTGGAACTACAAGGTGAATAATATATGTTTTGCTTGATTTTAAGATTCCGGACTTATTGATTTGCTTATTTATCTGAGAAAGATCCAATACATTTTTACTATCATGATAGGTGTACTATGTCTATGGCTTCATGCTGCTGGTGTTTCTGATTCTTGTCATAGTTACGGTTTGTGTGACAATTGTGGGGACATATTTCTTACTAAATGCTGAGAATTATCACTGGCAGTGGACTTCATTCTTCTCAGCTGCCTCAACAGCAGTCTATGTGTACTTATATTCAATTTATTACTACTACGTAAAGACCAAGATGTCCGGCTTTTTCCAGACCAGCTTCTATTTTGGATATACAATGATGTTTTGTCTTGGTTTGGGAATTCTCTGCGGTAAGTTTCTGTATCTCTATTCCCTTTCTCTTTCGATGTATTCTTTTGCCTGGGATAATTTTGAAACATAAGCATGTTTAAATTCTGTTAAGTTATAGAGGAATCGGTTCAACTAGATATAGTACTAAACATATCATAAGAAGGTGCCTGGGTTGTCGGAGAACTTCTGGATTTCTTTGGGTTAACATCTTGATTCTGTGTGCAGGGGCGGTTGGTTATCTAGGC
Source organism: Erodium maritimum (assembly GCA_963921825.1). NCBI lineage: Eukaryota > Viridiplantae > Streptophyta > Magnoliopsida > Geraniales > Geraniaceae > Erodium > Erodium maritimum. The sequence goes on from OY997590.1 coordinate 24,679,970, forward strand.
TCCAATTTGTTTGTGAGGAGGATCTACAGGAACATCAAGTGCGACTAGAACATACTTGAAGAAATATTGATCCAATGGTGCGTACTGAGAGCATTTTGGTTAACAATATAATAAACTCTTGAGAAAGGAACATTTGGGGTCATGTACGGTGAATCTCACAAATTCCAGAGTTTGAGGACAGTAGACGACACATTCTTCTTTGTTTGGTGTAGAAACGCCTCGAGATTGTCCCCCTTTTTTTCTGGGCCTTAAAATTTAGATGCAGGGATTGTTTTTACAATATGGAATGGAATGTTAGCAAAATATCACTCTTGTGGGATTTTGTTCATCTTCTTCTTCTTCAGACTTAGAAATAGGTTTTTTGTGTAAGGATGCTTAATGTTGTCATATCTGCATACTTTTCTTCTGTGAATTGAACATCTTTGGAGAAGGGACTTTGTCAATGGAAGAAGCAAGTTGAAATGTATCAACTTTTGCCTTATGAATCTACATTTACAAACAAAACGATTTTGCCCATTGATCTCCAAGATCTATTCTGATTTGCTGTCAGTATTTAGTTGATAGGAAATAGAACAGCTTTTCATTCACCTGCCCCATGTTACTTAATTGTTGTATTTTTGGGTAAATCTGATTCTGATGGTTCTCCAACAGCAACATAACTCTTTCCAGAAGCATCACTTGTGACGATAAAAAGAAGAGATAGAGCGAGCCACAAGAGAGTGACACGTGGCGGATATAGGTCCTTTAGAGCATGAACAACGGAACGCCCCCGTTCCCCGATCCGCGCGCGCCCAGTCCGAGGACCGAGGTACGTTCCGTTGTGGGCCTCATTTTTCGAGGTCCGCGGTCCTGAAATGGGCTCGCTCCTCGCTCCTTTGCCACGTTGGGCCTCTCTCGGCCCGACACCTGGCATCCCAGGCTGGGTTTTTTTCTTTTAACAAAATTTTTTGTCAATTATCCGCGTGCACCCAGTCCGAGGACCGAGGTCCGTTCCGTTGTGGGCCTCATTTTTCGAGGTCCGCGGTCCTGAAACGGGCTCGCTCCTCGCTCCTTTGCCACGTTGGGCCTCTCTCGGCCCGACACCTGGCATCCCAGGCTGTTTTTTTTTTCTTTTAACAATTTTTTTTTGTCAATTATGGGATTTGAACCCCCAACCTCAATGTTTAAAGCCTTGTGTTTTACCATTGAGCCAGATGGACTTTTGTTATAATGTTTCAATATAATTAATATGATATACTTCTAATTTTGAAGTGAAATGCATATTAAAATTTAAAATCAAATCTTCTTTTTAATAGATTATATATTATATAATTTAGTGTTGGATGATATTTCAAATAAAATAACATATTTATGTAATATATATTTGACCATATTATAGTTTTTGTGTGTATTTATATCCGGTCCGACTCAAAGATTTTTCGTTATAGCAACTACTATGAATATTACATAGTTAACCATATTATTCCATACACATATTTTATTGATTTCTTTGCCATTATTAAAAAGTTCATTTTTAATCGTGTTAAATTTTTTTATTGTCATTAATTATTTTTTTCACATTTGTTTATATAATTTAAACGGTTTCTGATAAAGAATTATATAAAACAGCAAAACACCAATTAATAATCCAGTCAGCACAAGGCCTCACTCCCAGGACCTCATAGGGCCTCTCCATTGCAAAACACTCACTATTCTGCATTCCCAGGACCTCACTTTTGTCCAGTCAGCACAAGTTCTGCACTCACAGGACCTCACCAAGGGCCTTTCTATTGTTCATGCTCTTATAACAACCACCCTCTGTTCACGAGCCCATTGCCTCTGTCAACAACACCACCACACTCTCAAGTTCCTCAACCAACCAGAACCAATGGCGGCAACATCCATTCTGTTGGTGAAGATGCCTTGGCCCGTCCCTAACATGTTGGGCCTTGGAAGCGTGCAGTGCGCGGCAGCGTACAAGGTGAAGCTGATAACCCCGGAGGGCACAAAGGAATTCCAGTGCCCAGACAACGAGTACGAGCTGGACCGGGCGAAAGAGATGAGACTCCGATGGAAACTTCCTCGATGACGACCAGATGGAGGAAGGCTGGGTCCTGACCTGCGTCGCTTCCCCAACTTCCGATGTCGTAATCGAGACCAACAAGGAGCAGGACCTCGCCGACGCCGAATGATTACATTTCTTTTTCTTTATCTTATGTTTGTCGCAATGGATAATGTTTTGCCAATCGAATTATGCTCTCTTGTCTTGTACCTTAATTTGTGCTTGTTTTGGTCCCCTGATGTTGGCACAAAATAAAACAACAAAGACGATAAAAAAATAAACATTTTTTATTTCTTTGACTCCACAACCCACAACTTAGAGCATACATAGTGGACCGGCCCAACGACCCGGGTCGCATTTTTGTGGGCCGCATGACGCGGGCCGTCCCCTTGTGGGACAGCTTTTAAGTGTCCCGCGTCCCACAAAAACGTGGGCCGGGCCACGGCCTCGTCCCGCAACTGCGGGACGGGCCGCAACCTGCGTCCCGTGTCCGTCCGCCCTCCAATCCGGAACCGCCACGTGTCCCTACGTCAGAAAAAAAATCCGACCGTTTCCAACGGTCGGAACGGTAACAAATTTTTTTTTTATTATTATTTAATCTACTACAATATTTACCCTATAAATAGCCTAATCTCATTTTTTTTTCTCACTCATCACTCACACCATTCTCCAATTTCACTCTCCCATTCCCAAATTCTACTCTCTCATTTCCAATATTCTTGGAAAAATTTCGGGCGACGAAGAGACCCGTTCACAATTAGCGGGTGACGATGTAGGATTCACCCCCGACGAACGAGCACGGGATTTCCACGAAATTTTAACGGAACCTGGTGAGAATTCCGCTCTCTCCATATATGCAACCGGGTTCGAGCTCAGGTAATTTCAAAGTGTTTCATTTATTGTATTTTTTAATTCATTTTCGTAATTGATTGTTGTTATTTAATTCATCAAATAAATTTATTTGTTTTAATATAATTTTTTAAAATACTTTTGTAATAAAAGTTTTGTAATTTCATATTTATAAGGTCAATTCCGTCAACAACAATTCAACCCACAAGGTTACCAGATCCCGCCACAAGGGTACCAGATCCCACCACAAGGGTACCAGATGCCGCCACAAAGGGTACCAAATGCTGCCACAAGCCACCACAATTCTACAACTACCCCGATTTCCCACTACCCAACGTAGCCGGCACCCGTAGGTCGTTCCAGTCATCCTCTGCCGGACCTTCCCAACGACGATCCCGAGCAGAACCACAACATCGGAGGACATGGACCATCGAGGCAGACAAACACATAATAGACTATTGGCTCTTGACTACAAAATACCCGATTAAGGGAAACTCTCAATCCGGAAACACATTCGGTGCACTGTTGAGAGGAAGTTCAACGCGACCGGAGGACACTGCCGCTACGAGTGGAATGCTATCAAGAAACATTGGGCCAGATGCCAGTCGCAGACAAGGAGGTTCCTCGGTTATCTAAAGACCTCCAAGGCCGAGTTCCACAACGGCTAGAGCCATGAGGACCACATGAGAAATGCGAAGGACATGTGGGCCGGAACCAAGGAGGCCAACAGACCGAAGGACCACCCAAGAAATTTCGACCTCGATCATTGGGTTACCGAGCTTGAGGACAATGAGAAGTTCGCTGCCGAGGAAGGCACCATGGGTACTGTCCGCCAACAACACAACGGAGGGCCTCAGTGAGGGACATGACGTGTCAGGGACAAGAGAACCGGCCAATGGTTTGAGGTCGTCACTCCCGTGTTGCAGAAGTCCAGGTTCGGGAGTGTGGAGAACAATGACTTTGATACCAATGCCTTATCCAATCGTGATTGGATCCGTGCATTGTGTCGTCGTCCTCTATACCAGGTATATTGATGGTCGGTCATAGGAACATCCACCAGGTGCAAGTCATTCACCAAGGAGCAGAAGTCGTCTATGAGACTTAATAGGTATGACCCTCCTCCCGTAGTCTCATCTGGATCGAGGATGCCATTAAATTCTCCTACCAAAATCCAATCAGGCTTCATGAGGGTATAGAGATTTCGGATCATCTCCCAAGTAAGACGTCGTTGGTCCCTGCGG